>OY728126.1:1394330544-1396830544 GCA_963277665.1 Viscum album | reverse complement strand
GGGTTTCTATTTATTTCCTTCGAATGAACCACTCTTTATGCTAATTTAAATTAATGTTTAGGGGGAATTTTTTGATGCCCGTTGAATCTCTAAAATGAAAAAGGAGAGAAGATACTATGTATAGGTACCAACATACACCATCTCCTAACCACACATCCTCACACCATTTGGTATATTTTGAGATGAAGAAACCTCACTACAACATGCCATCCTAGTGAATAATCATCAATCACACATATTCCTACCTTCCATTGAATTCTGATATAGGATCACCACAAAATCACACATAAATATAGTTTCCTCCTTTTCCCTATGTTATACTCACCCACTATGTTATCCATAGGCGAAACACCCTAATGTGAAAATGATAGGTGGAGCCACTACATGGTCTCACACACCCTATTGTGTGACTAACATTTTTAGGAAATTGTTTTCATGAACCTTTCCTAAAAATACCAAAAGATTCATTTTATTGATTATATCTCAAGTGGAATGTGATTGAGGATCAGTGGAAAAATGATCAAGGATTTTTTCACAAGGAAATTCTTAAAAACTTTGAGTGATAATATGGAATCATATATACATATTTCTATCATTTGATTAATTATTTTCAATGATTTATTCAATAATGAACTTGGAATGTGTTGTTTATTGTAGGAATTAGGATTCAAATGTTTCAATGAATAAAATGAAGAAATGGATAAAATCTTCCTATTACACATCATCAAACCTCTTTACACGATGTGTAGTAGAGTCTCACAACATCTAGAAAGTTGTTAAGTATGTCATGATAACAGTAGTGGAAGAATTCAAGTGGAGAAGAAATTACATGATGTGAGTTCCTAATACACATCGTGAAACCTTCAAATCATATCTCTTTCTAGGTTAAAGAAGATACACATCATGAATTCGAGTCACACATTATGAGAAAAGTAAAAGTTTCAAATATCAGACGTGATACATGTGAGATACTTGAAGATTCAAAATCCATAAAAAAACACGGATCGACAATACAGGATATGATTTCTTATTAAATGTCATGTAATATTTCTCCAATTTTTATAATAGTAGATAAACTGGATTAAGAGGGATACAGAACATACATTTTCATTCTTTTCATTCCTCTATCATTCTCTACTAGTCCCTCTATCACAAACATAAAATTTATTAGTCCCCTTTTATTATTTTAATTTAATATAATAATTTTGGATTGAATTCAAGGCCATTTTTCATTCCATTTGAATTACATATATTGTTTCCCTCATTGTTCATTTCATGTATCAAGCCACAATGAACTGTTGGTGTGATTATTCTCATATTTATTTCCATTAAGTAGTTAATTGAATTGTTCTTGATCTATATTTTTTATTTCTTGTATCATGTTCATTGAATTTGGTAAGACTGAATCATTTCATGTTTTACAATTATTTAAACTCAATATTTCTTAGCATATAAATCATTATTTAAATTCCCCATTTATCTGTATTCAACCCTACCATGAGTGGATAATCCAACTAGGTAATGTATCAATATTAAGGGTATCCAAGCATAAGAAATATTTAATTATAAAACTTGGTAACCTTAAGGATTAATAATAAAGATAAATAACAATTTTATATCCAACTAATATTAAAATACCTATCCACATGAAATTTGAATGAATGGAACTATCATGGTTTAAGTTGATTAGGCTATAACCAATAGGCTGAAAATAATTCTGTCATAGAACATAATCTTAATTCATCTAGGTTGTCACTATATCCAGACTAAAGAATAGTAACCTCATAGGTAGAACTAGTTGATTTCACATAGTCGACTAGTGACCTCCTCTTGTTTCGTAGCCTAATCATTAGGATCCTACTAGGTTATAATTAGGATCATATTTTATACATATCCACAAAATTGGTATTGATCAATTCCTTTATCCAAAATTCAACCCCCAAATATCTATTAATAGTTTTCCCAAAATGAACCACATTCATGAGGAATCCTACACCAAAGGGTTATAATCCAAATCTTTCCATTGATGGACCAATTTATTATGGGATTAACCTTATATTATCATTATACTATGTCTTTGTAGAAATTGACGTTTGCAAAACAATCAAATATAATATGATCACAACTTGAGTAAATTGAATGACGTGTGGAAGAGTGTCAAATTTTGGTGCCATTTTTGGGAATCTAAGGTTTTGTCTAACCTTGGAAACCTTTTTTCAAAGACCTAGGAATACCTCACCCTTACCCCCTTTATCTCTTTTTTTCTTTTGGAAACCATTGTGATCTTACTTACTGTGACATAGTTAATACATCAGGTCCCTTAAAAAAATTCAAGGATCCTTGAAGCACAAGAACAGCTGGCCTTAAATCATGAAATCAAATGGTATCTCTCTGCATACCACCAGCCGAACATGGATGACCAAAACAATACATAAGGACCCAACTTTCCTAATCCTCCAAACATGAAGCCGTTTGTTCATGGAGAGAATCCAGAGAAAGAAGAGGGAACCATCATGGAATATGGATTTCCTTCAATCTGTTGTGCTACACCAAGAATCACAAATCCTCTTGTCTATTCTCAGACATTAGAAACAAAACCGAGATATATTCACTTGATCCAGAACATAGTCCGGTTTACGGGGCTTCAATGTGAAGATCCCCATGAAAACATATCACACTTCATAGAAGTATACAATACTTTTTTCAACCAGGGAGTATCATCTGATGTAATATACATCGTGTCTTTCAATTATCCTTATGAGTAAAATCCAATGATTTGGTCAAGAGTCAGACTCCCGAGTCAATCATGACTTGGGACGATCTAGCCAAAATTTTCCAAGACAAATACTTCCAAAAATCTAGACGTGGAATCTACATAATGAAATTCAAAATGTTTTCTCATATTGATTGACTATACACAAGGAATTCTTCTGATAGATCTAAGGAGTTTATGAGAATGTTCTTTCACCATGGACTAGACATGTGGATTGAGCTCCAGACATTTTACCAAGGCCTCCATCCAGCATCATCCACAGTTTTCGATGCTACTACCGATGAAGGACTAATTTTTAAGACACTTGAAGCTAAAATATCTATTTTGGATGAATTAAATCATAATTATAGATTGTGGAAGAGTGATCAAGTATCACCTCCACATGGTATCCACCAATTCAAAGATAATTCCATACTAGCTATGAATGTCAAAGTGATCAGAGAGAAGCTAGATTCATTTCAACTACCTGCTACACCACCACCTCCATCCCCTATAATAGATATGAATGCATATGGAATGTGTAGTAGACCAACACATTACCATGATTGTAAGGTAGGAGTTGGAGAACAACAAACTCAAGATTGTAATTACATCAATTATAGTCAGCAAAATCCACCATTCCAACAGCCGTAACAATACTATCTGTAGAGGCTGGCTCAAAAACCACCTCAAAACAACCAGGGATATTATCAATAGAGAATTTGTCAAGAGTCATTTCATAACCAAGGAAAAATAGGGTACCCACCTATGAACCCTATTCCAAGACCACAACAACATGCATAACAACAACCTTTCCTTCATAGAGAAGACTAGAATTTTTGACCATCCAAACCAAGAACTTAGTGGAAAACTTATCTTCTCCAAAATAACGTAGAGAAACACCTAGATAATTTTGTTCAAAAATTAGTCCAAAAATTGAATACTCAAGACATGGAGATGAAAACAATGTGCTTCCCTATGAAATCTCAATGTTCAAATGGCTCAAATCTAAAAGGCTTTATCATATAGATTACCTGGTACTCTACCTGGTAATATAGAGACATACCCAAGAGAAAAATCTAAGGAAGTAGTACTGATATGTGGATAAATTTTATATTTTTGACAACCATGTGGAAGATATGAAAAAACAATTGAGGAACCTAAGGAGAATTCACCAGTAAAGGAAGAAACAATTGATGAGACCACTCAAGTAATGCCCGAAGAAGTATCACCATCCATAAACAACCAAACACTTGAAAAACCAAAATATCCAACCTATATTTCCCCAAAAACATACAAGACACATCTTAATTTTCAAAAAAAGAATGATAGTGTAGAAAGGAGGCCCAATAGAAGATGTTTTTTAAATGTTCTAGTAATTCCATTTCAGCATAACCTTTATAGAGGTTATTGAAAAAAAAAGTGGTTTATGATAAATTCCTAAAATATATTATTTCCAATAAAAGAAAAATTGGGGATCTAGGTGTCATCTCACCGAATAAAGAATTATTTGTTTTTGTTCAGTAGAAAATTCAACCTAATATGAGATACCCTAGAAATTTTTTGTATCTATGTGCTATTGGTGAGTGCATATTTGGAAGAGATCTATGTGATCTCAGAGCAAGTATTATCTTCTTGGTGATGACTGTATTTTTCATGTTGGGATTTCAAGAGATCAAACCAAATCTAGTAGCAATACAACTTGTAGACTAATCAGTGAAGTACCCTAGATGAATTCTCAAGGATGTGTTATTCAAATAAGGAAATTTCATTTTTCTAGCAGACATCCTAGATTTCGACATTGAAGAAGAATGTGGCGTCCCAATTATTCTCATAAGATCATTTCTAGACATAGGAAATGCTCTAATTGAGATAAATAATGGGTAGTTAATATTTCAATTATGAGAAGAATAGGTAGTCTTAAACCTCATCATGGATTCTAAATAATCTGATGATGCCTTTTCTTGCAATGCCATGTATCTTACCGAAAGAAGAAATGAATATATGGCCACAGAAGAAGATAGTGAGGAGTCATTCATAGATGTATAAGTAGAATATGATTTTGAATAAGTTAGATTCAATGAACCTCTCACAAGATAAACTTTCCCACCATTAACAACCTCAATCATTAAACCACTAATACTAGAATTAAATCCTCTACCTTGTACTCTTAAATATTAATACTTTGGATAATAAACCTCTCTAACCACAATCATTAACTCTGAACTATCTTAGTTATAATAGGAAAAATTATATTAAGTATTGAAACGAAACAAGAATTAAATTTCATGGGGAGTGTTTGATATTAAGGGAATCAGTAATTCTAGATGCAGCCAAAAAAATTATTCTTGGGGAAGATACAAAACCCAAACAACAACCCCAAAGGTGGATCACACGAATAATGATGGAAGTTGTTATAAAAGAAGTACTGAAACTTCTAGATTCTAGAATAATATTTTCAATATATAATAGTCAGTGGGTGAACCCACTATAAGTAGTCTCCATGGAAGGTGAGATCACAACACAAAAACTGATGAAAATTTAATTGATATCAACATGCACCATTACTGAATGGAGTGTTTTCATGGATTACATGAAATTAAATAAGGAAACACATAAAGACCATTTTACTTTAAAATTTATAGATAATATGTTAGAAATAATGGAAATAAATTAATTTTATTGTTTCATGGATGGATATTTAGGAAACAGTCAAATTGCATTTGACCTAACTAATTACCCTAGAACAACATTCGCATGTCCATTTGGAACTTTTTCCTATATGAACATGTCAATTGTTATGTGTAATAAACCCAACACATTTAAAATATCCATGATGCAAATATTCCATGACATGGTGGAGTAATTATTAGAAATATTCATGGATGAATTTTCATTTTATAGAAGAAGTTTTGAATTCTTTTTAAGAAATATTAAGTTAGTCCTGCGATGTTGTGTAGAGAAATTCCAAGTTAAAAAACTAGGAAACAATTAACTTTATAGGATAAGGAGGTATATTCCTAAAATATAAAATTTTACAATAGGGCGGGGAAGTTTACCCTAATAAGATAATGATCATCATATATTTACATTACCCTTCAACAGTTACGGGTATAAGGAGTTTTCTTGGCAATGATGGAATATACATGTGGTTTATGAATGATTTTTAAAAATCTTACCACCCACAAATGCACCTACTACCAAAGGATTTTCCATTTGAATTCATTGAATAATATCATCCAGCATTCAATACATTAAATAAAATCATGCTAGAAGCCCTTGTAATCATTTCACCTGATTGGGGAAATGAATTTGAATTTATGTGTGATGCTAGTGACTTTATTGTTACCACTATTTTAAGAAACAAATATGGTCACATATACTATTCTATATACAATTATATTCACACAATGTATGAATCTCAATTCAACCACACATCTATAGAGAAATAACTCTTAGTTGTAGTGTATTCTTTAAAAAAACTAGGTTCCCATTTGGTTTTGTCCAAGGTGATTGTGCACACTCGTCATGCTACACACAGGTATCTAATGAAAAAAAAGATGCCAATATAAGGCTGATAAGGAGGATCCTACTACTACAGGAATTTTATATTTTCAACAAAGATAGTAAAGGAATGGAAAATGGGATCACTAAGCATTTATCTTGGCTTCCTCTTCCACTCATCAAGGATGATGATGATATAGATATAAAAGTCAATTTTTATGATGAAACCATTTTCAGTATAAAGATACAACTGTGTTTTTTAGATATTTCCAATTATCTCACACCAATATTTTTACACAAATATCTCTCATACCAATAAAAGGAAGATTTTTAGCTGAAGAAAAACATTACTACTGGGATGAACCACTCTTGTTCAAGAGTTGTGCTGATGGATTACTGTGACGTTGAATTTATGAAAATAAAATCCCAAATGTGATAGACATGTTTCATACATAACCTAATAATGAGAATCATGGACCTTAGTGCACCATAAAACATATTATAAAAAATCTAATATTTTGTCCCACTATACACCAAGGCTCAAGGGATTTCTTTCAAATATGTTATAGGTGCCAACGAACTGGGGTCACTAAGAAAAGAAATGAAAAGACTCAAAACCCAATAATGGAATTTGAAATCATCAACATATGTGAACTAATTTCTTGGGAACGTTTCCAAATTAACATGGAATGTCCTATATTCAGGTTGGTGTTGAATACATCTCAAAAATGATAGAAGTTGAAGCTGAATCACATTACACAACAAAAGTGGTTATGAATTTACTAAAAATGAATGTGTTATAAAGATTGGGATTTCATTGGTTACTCATTATTGATTGAGGAACACATTTTAACAATCAAACTGTGAAAGTATTACTAGAAAAAGATGGAATCTATTATTACACACAAACTCCCTACCACCCATAAATAAGTGTCCATGTTGAAGTTTATAATATAGAAATCAAGAAAATCATGGAGAAGAGCATAAAAACTAGTCAAAGTGACTGCAGTTTGAAATTGGATGATTTACTATGAGTGTAACTCACTACATAAAAACACCCATCGGTACCACACCTTTCACATTAGTTTATGGAAAATAGTTTGATCTTCCAATTTAACTAGAGAATCACTCGTACTGGGAAATTAAGAAGCTAAATTTGGATTCTCATAAATCTGGAGAAGATTGAATGTAGTAGTTGGATGAATTAGAAGTAAAAATAAAATATTCTTATAAAAATACCACGATCTATAAAGAGAGAACTAAGAAATTTAATTATAAACACATTGTAAGACGCTACATTATGTTAGGAAAGAAGTTCATATTATTCAACTCCTGATTAAAATTATTCCATAGAAAGATTAAATTGTGATGGTCCAGACCTTTCAAATTCATTCATGTATTCAACTATGGGACCATTGAGATTCAGAACAAGGTGGAAAACCATTAAAAGATAATGGTCAAAGCATAAAAATATATCAACAACACTATTGTGAAGGTCGTGTCATTAGCGTGAAGGTTATCTAAGACTTAAAAAGTATGGATCTTGATGTTAAGGGAAGCACTGAATGAGAGGAAACCCAAGGTTGGTCATCTTAGAATAGATTGGGTAAGAATAAGCCTTAAGAAAAATTAGGACATACTAGGAGCTAAAGTCAATGGTTTGAATCAAATATAATCCAAAAATGTTAATTACATGTTGTGTAACCTAGTTACCCAATTTGTAACTTTTCTTCCAAAATTTATACAAAACCCGAGTCATACTATGTGAAACACAGTTACATATCAAGTAATCCCTCGGGTTAGTTTAAAAAAAAATTGTCTGTGAACCTATGATTTAAAAACAAACCCTCTTCCTTCCCCCAAACCTTCTGCCTACCTCCCATGCAAACCACCTACAACCCACCCTTATTCTACCCCAAAACAACCACCTCTATTCTCTCCCTGTCGGACCCCTCCCCACTACCCTTCATGACCTAGACCCCTCCCTCAATTCCATACATCTCATCTATGAGCCACCCAACCTCTCTTTCCTCCCTCTTAGCCACAACCCCCCTCCTCTCTCCAAGGTTTAAGCATCACTCCTTTGCTTCCATCCTCCATCTACCCTCCTCCTTGTATAGAGGGACCAATACAATGAACACTGCATCATCAGTGTCAATGTCGGATCATGAAGTTCATCCAAAAGATAAATGATCATGCGGCAATACACCTCCCACCCCTCACCACCTTGGGAAGCATCTCCCCCATCTCCCACTACAACCTATGTTGAACCCACAACTCAAGATGAATCCCAGACTAGCTCTGATGACTCATCTGAGGATGAAAACGATAATTTTCACCCCATTATGTGATTATCAATCCCGAAGCACCACATCATCCTCAATAGGCTGTTGAAGAAACCAATGAGGAAAAAAATGACCCTCAACATGGTCGTTCATTCCCACCATCATATCAGTGGTTACATCCTGGAGCTCCTCGACTAACGCCATATCTCTTGAATTATTGAGTAATATGAGGAAATGTACCATGACCTATTCTTGGAGTTCCTTTCTACATTTGATGTTGCAGTGCATAACCTGTGCTTCCATCTAGGTGGTGGCTGAATTATCTCTCATTTTGTGAATTTGGCATCATCATGGTCATCTACACAGATGAGTTTTTTATGTCTGAGATATTACTGACACTTTAACACAAGACCCCATGGTATTATTAATGGTTACTATCGTAGATGATCATATGAGATGCTCAGAAAGTGCATGAATCACCCTATCCACTCAACTATGTATCCCAACAATTTTTACACTTCTTAGATCCATAACCCATGTCAGGTTTCCCAGGATGAATCTCATGGGAGTGTGATCTAGGTCGACTTCCTCATTTTGGCAATAGCCATGGGTAGGCCAACAATCAGAATGGCTACCCATTTTTCCTATTATTACTAGGATCATGTACAACAGAACATAGGCACACTGATGTTTGTTTCCTTCATCACCCACCTCACCCACCATCTATGAGTGTTTTATGCAGTTCTCCCCTCACATCCCTTAGACCAATGGAGACCATTGATTTTATGATGATGTAAATGATGCATCTCTTCATGAGGGATGATGACACTTATCGATGGAAACCAAGAGTACATGAGGTAGCCAACGTAGCACCAAATGAACCTACAATGGACCATTCACCTACTCCACCCATCAATTAACACCCATCACCTCCCACTCATATCCTTACCTCTTCCACCACTACATTCACTACTGCTGCAACCACCCATACCACTCCTCCATATCTATGTTCCATGTAGATATGAATCTTATGGAACCTACAATGAATCTCTTCTCATATTCACCTCCCCTTCACTAAACATTCCCATTTTACCACCCTATTATTTCACAGGGTCTCATCCACCCCCAGAACCTGTCGACTAATCCTCTTCTACCACTCTCGCACTACCCACATCCCACCCCAACATACCCTCCGATCTCTCTAACCCTGATTCCCAACAAGAGTACATGACCGAGAAGACCCAAAAAGGTATGTGGATGAATACTACCACATCCAACAAGGATTTATATGTTGATTCATCTTCCAGAATTACAACCCCACAAAAGATCGACACCATTCCACCACCTACCCCATCCCATATTTCTAGAACCATGACTCCTCCCATGATAGATGATTCACTAGCCCCTTCTACCACCATGACCCCTGACCATACTGGACAATGATCATCGCCACTTGATCAAGAGTGGACTATAGAGGAACGTTTTTTATGTGCATACTTATCTTAGTTGTAATTGTTTTCTCATTTTTTTAGACTTTCATATCTAGGCTGGCTATTTTCCTATTTTAATCTGTGAATCCTATAATTTTGTACTAGTACACTTATTTACATATAAGAACTGATATTTTCTACACTTTACATGGCTTAAAATTTAAATCACAATTATTTTATAGTATCCATATATGGATCCTCTATTTCTTCTATGGTTATAGATGCCCCTATACCAACATCTACTATAGTTCAATGAGTAACTCAGTGCATGGCCAGAATTGATATTCAAATTCAAGAACTATCACTTGAGACTAATGCACAAAATCCACTACCATGATCTATGATACCCAGCATTCCACATTTGATTCTTACCCAAATTCTCTTAAGGTCATCAATTCTATCAAAAGGCCTCACGATCTAGAAGACACTACCATGAGTATCTGTAGACACTAGAGGAGACACTGACTAGATGGAAGATACATCTTGATACATTGAACCATCTATCTAGATACCGATGAATTTTGTTTGTTCTTTTTGGGAGGTAACCCATATTTAATCTTCTTTATACTTCATTGTAGTCATTATTTTGTCCTGGTCATACTTGTCACGATTCATCTTGATATTTTTTATGTATATCAATAGGATTTAAATAAAATTATTTTCAATACCATTCATACTATGCATATACTTTTATTTATTCTTAAAAAACGTTTCAAACTTGTGGACTAATGTTTCATATAGTGCATGTTTTGTATTTCTCACCCATTTGGAAGGTATCACAAATTCCAATCATGACACCCAAGTACCCTCATGGGAATCAAATTCTTATAGGGAGATCTCGATTACCTTAGTCTTAAGTTATTCAATTTTTATTTCATATTCCTGAGATTTATTTTTCATAACACTCCAAAGATAAGTCCATGGACAATGTAGACCCTATATCTTGGTAAGTGTGGGGGAGTTTTTTTATTAATTTCACATTCAATACACATGAATGTTTTATTACTATCACCTATTTTAGAGACATTTTTAAAATTTGATGCATTATATAAACTTGAAAATCCTTCTATCCATTTAAATAAAAGAAAAGGTTAGGTATGAAATTGTTGTAAATCCATATTTTATCTCTGTTTAGATTTTTAAAATGATTTTCAAGATTAGGGATTTAACAAAAATTCTAAATTATTAAAATTATTGTTAATTGACTTAATACTTTTTTTATATCCATAATGACATCCAGTTTCTACATTTATTCTCATTACCAGGAATATTTTGGTCTTAGAATTGCATATTCTTTTGGGAGAATATTTCTTGAGTGACACCTGAGACATGTAAACCAATTAGAATATGCATTGATATATTATTGAGGTTATGATTAAAAAAATACAATTTTAAAATGATTCATAAAATATTTTTTGAGTTAATTTTTCTTGAGACCCACCTTATAAGTTTCCCTCAATAAACCCATAGTTTATATGAATAGACTTATATGATGTGGCTATTCCCATCCAATTATACCTTCCTACCATACTCTTTCTATAATGCCTGAATTTACTTCGAACTAGTGTGGGGGATGCTTTCCATCAGAAAAAGATGATTTTGCTATAGAAATGTACATTTTTACTCATCATAACATTTTATTGTGATCCATGTATACATTTTAGAATTTCACGTATATCTTATTCCTTTTACAAAATACAAAATAAAAATAAAAATTGACATTGGTTGTGTATTAGGATGGTCAAAAATCACCATTTCCAGAATGATGAATCCCCTGAAGGATCATATGTGGTTAGGGGATGGATGTGAGATCTAGCCAAGACATTACTTTATAATATTAAAAATAAAAAAAAAGGAAAGGAACGTGACACCCTTCTTGTACGTACTTGATATATATGGATCCAACTTGTGCTGTTGGGAGCATTGACTTTACTAAGCTATGTAGGATTTATTTTAATAGACTATCCATTAAATTAATCCATTATAATTCAGAGACTACCCTATTTTTTGTTCTTGTTCACCATTTTCCCACCTACCCATAGCCTCAAAGTCATTAGATCCAAATTAAAAAATACCTCATAATTGATTTATTATTTTTATTTAAAAAAAAAGATGATAGATCCAATGAAGGCCTATGATTAGATGCATGTACTTAGGGTATGAGAATAACTCCAATTTCATTTCACCTTAAGCGATGATTGAAAATTAATTATGAGGTAACTTTTAAATGGGAATAAAGTTCAAATAAAATTTATAAAATTTTGATTAAAAGAATAAGTATGTTTTCAACTAACTAATCAATGAGGCATGATTAATTTAATATGAAGATGTGATTCTGAATACTGAACTTTTCTACTTATACATAGTTTTATTTACTTGTATACAATGAGTATTTCCTATTTCAAAAATTGTTACCTCTTTGAAGTCCTTGTTGAGATCTTCATTCTAGAGGAAAAACAATTGTTTACGTGTGAGGAAATTGGATCAGATGAAATAATATGTATATATTTCCATCATTTTATTAATTATTTTCAATGATTCATTCCATAATTCACTTGGTATGTGCTATTTATTTCAAGAATTAGGCTGCCAAAATTTCAGATAAAATGAATAAAAGTAGATAATTTTCCAATTACACGTTTTGAAACCTCTTTACACAACATGTAGTAGAGTATCACAACATCTTGAAAGTTGTGAACCATGATAGGAAATAATTCCTATAAATCTTCAAGTAGAGAATCCATTACACCTTGTGAGTTTCTGTTACACATTATGATACCTTAAAATAATATCTCCCACCAACTGAAGGATGATGTATGTCATGAATCCATGTTACGTGTCATGAGAAGAGTCAATGTTTCAAATCTCGGATGGTATACGCATGAGATTCATAAAGATTAAAATTTGTGGATAAAACCATGGATCCAAATTACATTATGTGACTTCTTATTACACATCATGTAATATTTTTCCTATAAATATAATAACAAAAACACCCGATTAAGAGGGCTCCCGAGAAGACAGTTTGAATTCTTTTCATTCCTTTATAATTATCTAATACTACCTCTACCATAAACTAAAAATTTCATAGTCCCCTATTATTATTTTTTACTTTAACACAAGCATTTTAGAATGAATTCAAGGCCGTTTTTCATTCTATTTACATTGATGATAATTTTTTGCATATTGTTTATTCCAAGTAACAAGACACAATGAACCGTTCGTGTGAATGTTCTTATCCTTATTTCAAGTAAGCAGTTATGTGAATTGTGATTGACCTATATTTCTTATTCTTGGCCACATTTTCTTCAAATTCGTTTAGCCTGAATCATTGAATGTTTTATAGTTATTTAATATCAGTCTTTCATAGCATATCAAGAACGATTTCAATTCCTCATTTATCTAGAATCAATCCTATCATGAGTGACTATTCCAAATAGGGTAGGGATCAAATGTAAGGGTATACCAACTTAATAAATAATTAATTCTAAAACTTGGAAAGATTAAGGATTATTAATTAGGATAAATAACAATTTTCTATATAATTAATTTGAACATCCCTAACCATGGATCATTTGAATGAAGGACCCTATCCTGGTTGAAGTGGATTAGGCTATGACCAATATCCTGAAACACTTTCTACCTTTGATGATAAGCTTAATGAATCTAATTTTTTACTATATCTTGGAAAAATAATAGTTACCTCGTCAGTAGAACAAGTTTATTTGACCATAGTTAACTAGTATCCTCATATTTCTTTAGAGACTAAACCTTTGGATCCCACCAGGTTAGAATTAATACCATCTTTTCCACATAACCCTAATATTGATTTTGATCGCTAATTACTCCTAAATTAAACCCTCAACTCTCTAGGAATAATTTTTCCAAATTGAACCATATTCATAAAGAATCCAACACCAAAGGTTTCTAAGTTAAATGATTCCATTTCCAGCACAATTCCATGTGGGATCGACCCCGAACTACCTCTATTCTACATCTCAGTAGGATGTGAAGTTAGGGAAATAATAAAATATAATATAATTGCATCCCACATGAATTGAACAATGTGTGTGGGTGCTTTAGTGATCTATGTAAAAATCTTACCGTCACAAAGAATCTTCCATGAGGGCTTATCCACCATCCTAGTGCATGGAACATTTCATGCCCTATTATCACATAGATCTTTTCATTTACAAATATCATAGGTAGGAAAACCTTCAATCACGAGTTATTGATAAAATTAGATTATTTAATGAGGATACAACATGGAAAAGTTATCTATGCACCTAATAACCATGGGGTACAAACCAATTGTGTGTAACTTAGGTGTATCAGCCTCCCTCATAGGCCAAATAAGAAGAGTGGCCTCCTTAATGGGGTCCTTTGGTAGATCTACCCTTCATACAATTTCCAATCAAACAGGATGTTTTCCACTAGTTGAAAATCCTGTGAATCACCCTTTTTCACACACCTATCATGTGGACCAAGTTACACTAATGGATAACCACACAGATTATTCCCCTCTATGAAATTATTTCATGGAATATCCTTCTTTTGGGTGTACTTTAGACTCTCCTTCTACCAATTCCTATGAGTAATGTGTTTGACATCTTATGGATCACTTTTTCCAATTAATCCTAAAAAAGGATTACATAATAAATATTCCAAATCCTCTAGAAATTCATGGTTGGGATATACAGAACACTAGAGTTCCTCTTCATCATTCATGATTTACAATGATAAAATTTTCCTTCCACTTGTTTTCCCTTACATATAGGTATTCCATGGAATTTACAATCATGTATTCCCATTATAAATAGTGTCATAATTATAAATTAATTAGTGATACCATCCTCTGGTCATGATATCTAATCCGTCCAACTGAAACTTGAGTTCAATTAGACTGGGTGTTTAGTTGATGCATGGGTCCAAACCTTAAGTATGAAGGTGGTATGATGATATTCATCTTAGGAATATGCCCAACAAATTTATGACTCAATGATGGATTGCTTCTCTATTCAGTGGGCCCTAATGTACCCCAAAGTTTAGTTCCAATGTGTAATCCCCTGTGGATTATCTTTATTGCATCATTAATGAAAAAACACCCTCACAACATAGTGATAAACTATATGAAAAATAATCCTAGTTTCAAAATGAAAAACTATAATACATCCACTTTTCATAATGATGTTAAAAATTATTGTATAATTCTATCACATTTCCTTAAAATATTTCTTTCGAACTCTGTGGGATTTGATTGTTGTTAACTATGATATATTGGGAACCTTTATGAGGTTCAAACCAGATATCATCCACCTTCCAAATCAACCCTTATGGGGCCATATTCCTTTTAAATCCATTAACATATCTTCTAATCAGGATACATTCCCCGTAAGTTTGGACATCCCCTCATTAGATCATACTCTCAATGAAAACTTTCCCCATTTCTGAGAGAGATATATTTTCTCAAGTCATTATTATATTTTTCTCATTTTTCCACAGTCCCAGTGTTACAATACTCTTCTTGGAGATACACATTTCCTTTAGGTAGTCACCAAATTCAACCTTATTGGGAAATATTCCCTTTATGTCAACTATAAAAGGCCACCCATGAGTAAGTACCACCCCTACCATCACGAGGAACCCTTCGACTAGTTATACATACCACGTGATGGTATACTACATGGATCAGTTCTTACCACATTACCATAAAAGGCATGACTCTACCCATTATCTGACACAAAAATATGTGAGCTATAATTTGTTTTATAAGTATACATTAGAATCCCTTTTCAAGGGCTCAATCTTAACACCATTAAAACCTACCACATTCTTGGATGGAGATAAACTTTAAAGTTCCCATATTTTTGGATTTAAACTATAGTCCTTTAAAATTAATAATAATTAATCAATAAATAAAAAACATGGAGAACCTATGGTACCTAAAAATGTTCAAATTAATACATGGTAACGATTATCTACTAGCACAAGGATAACTATTACCACACTAGGATTTGGGAAGGATTCATAAAAATGTAATAAATTTATTAGAAAGTCCAATAGTAAGAAATAATCCCCTAAAAAGGTGTGATGATCCTGACCTATTACCCTCTAAAATAATGATCATTCCTAATAAATATTGGAAAAAATCCCCAGTGACTACTATCCTTTCGAAATCTTGTGAAAAACAATTTTCACACTAAACCATCTGGGACACAGAAGAACCTTTAAGTTTCTATTAGAAACATCAATATAGATAATATAATTAATGTTAGAGTGATTTTTTATATATACTATAGTTTTTTTAAATTTGTTATGATAATTAGTAAAATATAAATTGTATTGAGTGGGAAAAAATTGATCTAAAATAATAGTGTCAATCCATACAATGTGATATTGAGTTTGAGATAGGGTTATACCAAGGTGTATCACCTATTACCATGGTGAATTACCCTACACCTCTAGTGATGTTGTGGATGATGAGGATTAAAATTTTATGGAAATTTGTATAAATGATATATATGACTTAGTTTATCTTTATGGTAAGCTCCAATATTATTTTCAATGAAAGACTATAATAGTCGGGGGTTAATCATAGAAAATAAAATACTAAATTTGGAAAAGATAATTATAATTATATACTACCATGAATTGATGATAAATTTGATTACATTAAAGGTGTGTATTGGTTCTCAAAAAATTATTTATAATCATGAAAATATAAAATGATAGTTAAAGATGAGGACATTCATAAAGAAATTATATCGTTAGAGAAACATTAAATTTTAATGATTCCATTTTTTTTATAAATGATTCATAAGATCTTATTGTATTGATGAATTGAGTATTTCAACCTTATCTAGAAATGGTTTTTATAGTTTTCTTAGATGAAATTATTGTTTATTTAATGACCATGAAGTATCATGTAGAGTATTAGAGATTGTTCAAGAGTTATTATGGAGGAATAAATTGTATGGGAAATTATTTATATTTGTCTTTTAAGACATGATATTCATTTCATTGGTTTTTTTATCAAATTAATGCATTTCAATTGATCCATAGAATATTCATGTTGTTATTACTTATAGGCCACCAATTAATTTTTATAAGGTGATATTATTCATAGAGTTGACTGAGTATTATAGGATATTTGTGCCCAGTGTTTCTCATATAGTTACTCTTTTATCTACTTTTACTAAGAAATGAAATTATTATTTTTTATTATATGAACAATAAAATAAATTTTGAGAGTTTAAAGGAGAAGTTGAATGTGATCATGTTCATCGGTTGTCAGAGGAAGGGATTAAATTTGGGGTATATTTTGATGCATCTCATAAAGGACTGGGATGTGTTTTGATGTAATATAGGGATATTATTATACATGGGTCCTAATAATTGCATTATCAGGAGAGTAACTATTCACTTATAGAAATGTTTTTTATAATTAAGACATAGTGACATTATCTTTTTTATGGTCTTTATGAATCATAAAAGTTATAAAAAATACATATAAATATTTATTTTTAGGTAAATGAAAGGGGTGTAGTTTCTATAGGATTATAATTTTGATATTACCAATAATTTAAAAAATGGAATGTGGTGGTAAAATGATTTTGATAAGAGATCTTATAGTGTTGTGGTTTTAATGTTGACTTTTTAAAACAATTTTATAAAATTATTTTTAAGCAATTAAATTTATATTTAGAGAAGGGGATGTTGAAATGTTATTATATGTGATTATGATTGCAACATATTAGTTCAAATGAGTGATGGAATATAAAATTATATAGTTTAAGAGTGAGTTTTGGAGTAATTTTATAGTTTATATTGATGCAATTAATGGTTTGTATGAAGGTATGGTTCAGTACATATTTATTCTTCATATAATGTATGATAAGGTCTTTTGTGAGTTAAATACCTCACTCATGGTTTTTAATATTTATATTTCTAAGATGTTTTATCTTTTCAAGAGGATGTTTTGTTGGTTTGGAATGAAGATATCAATAGAGAATCTTGTGATGTGGTTTATTAGTTATCAATTTTTTAAGGATCAGTAGTGAGTATTGTCTATTTTGTTACAATATTTATAAATGTCATGAATTAATCCCATAGAGGTCCTATATAATTTAACAACAGTGTCGTGTGTTCCTCCAAAAGACCGCCTTCATTTGAAAAGGGTTCAATAATTAAAACTAACATGTCACACACAAAAATTGGGACGTATACACTCATGAAACCTGTAATAAAAATGTCAAAAACTCTAATGGAAATAAATATATGAAACAGATATACCAAAGAAACAAAAATAAATATATTTATATATAGAATACCATATTTAAATCATATAATAATATATATAAATAGTCAAATAACAATCTATGTAATGAAGTACCCCTGACATGATGTAAAATTTCTTCTAAATGAAAATATAATGGAAAACCATAATTTATGTAACCAGACTCCTCCATTAAGACACAAACATCGAAAACCATGAGGTCTACCTATACAGAGAGATATTTCCTGATCTACATTACTATATACTCTTATAAATAATAAAAAATTTATACTATGAAAAATACGTTGTCATACATGTTCTCATGAAAGAGTGAGTACAAAAAATTATAGGACATCCCAAATATAGAAGAATAACAAATCATGGTTCGTGCATGTATAATAATAAAATTATATATATCATAATATATTATTTTGACCTCACTAATCAATTTTTCTAAAGGGTAATATAGAGAAACCCTTAACTAGGATATTGTCTCATACTCAAGTTTTCATAAGATAATCCATATGACTCTAACATGTTTCAAAAGGGTCATGAGGATTCAAAAATTTAAATAGGGGCCCGAAATTGACCATACAAATATACACGAGGAATAAGCAATCATCATGTAACAAAATAACACTCACATTGGCCAATAATGCATTGTGGAAAACCTGCTTCCCACTAAGGGTATATATTTGTGGGGGGGATTACCTGATTCCTCTAATGGGGCACCAATACCCCCATAAATTAAGGGATTACATGACCCCATATATCAGTGATAGTATTGAATATGGAAGTATCAATTAATGTCTTGGCCCTATTTTGGCCTCAACTATACTGACTAATGGTGCCAACAAGTGAATTCCCAAAACCTTCTTCCCTTAGTCCAGGGGATAGAGGCTAGTACAGAGTTATCCTTACACAAAATGAGAGACATGTCACCTATTAATCACACAAACTCGTCCAAAATATACATTAATAAAATAATTATCCAGTATGAAATATAAAACACGAGTGAATAAAATATGTAATTTTAATACAACCTCATATTATAAACATATTCTAACCCAAAAATATACATCATATACCACACAATATAGATGAGTATGAAAATTTTCATGAGTTATGCCAATGTGATCACCTAAAGAAGTCTTTGAGTGAACACCGCCAATGTTCCTCACTAGTTAGCGATGTCCAACCGCATACCATTATTTTTTTATCATCATGAATATAATAGTGAAATCATAAAGAATGCATGTAAAGGTGAACAATAATAATATTTATGTTAATACCAAACAATGATCCAACCTACACATAATGCAAGTAACTATTTTCTTATTCACAATATAAATTATAATCCAATCGATACCGAATATCATTTGTATTCAAAATCCAAGAACAAAATAACAATCCCAACAATGTTAATGTTTTATATTAAATTATATCATGGATCAACATAAAAAACATTCTATAAATTAGAAATCTTGAAACGTTGTTCACACCAAATTAGGGCCAAAACCACCACACCCTTAGCCATAAGAGAAATATCATTAGATACATGGGTGATCACACTAATTTTGAAAGAAATATGATAGAGTAATATCCAAACCTAATCATGGAGGATATAAAAATGAAAATCCCCAATGGATGAAAAGAATTACAAATTCCATATACTACTCAGTAGAGAATCATGAATTTTCATGGGTATACCATATTAGGGAATACAAAATTCTACAAAATTGGGTATATTGTGAAACATAATGAATTGGTTAATGACATGAAAAGAAATACAAAAACTCCATATCTACCTAATATATATGGTTGGGCATTGGATGTATTGTTCATTTGTTAGTTTCTCATTGATAATAAATCAATGTTATAGTTAACTACAATATTATTGATGAAATAAAAAGAATGATTAGAAATAAAAAAGATCTATATCCAAAAACTTATTCAATTAGAAAAAAATAGTCACTTATCAATGTTAAATACTTATGGATAATAAATCTTAAACCTAGTTCCATGTGTGAGAAATGAGATTTAATTTTATATTCAACATCATTATTGAATTAATATCACCATTACTAAATCCTATGAATGAATCATGGTGTGTTTTTCATATCAAAATCATAGTATCTAAACCTAAAGTCCACTTTATCACCAAGATTTTATTTCATCATCATAACAACAAGTATAAATTATAAAAATATACCCACATATTAAATATGATTATTCCACATTATCATTATATATTAACTACCAATCTCAGACTTCTACATGTCAATTTGGGAATCCAATAATTCTTATATGGAAAATGAGTAACGTAAAGTAAAATGTTTCATTGAATGGGGATGTTAATTTTAAATATTCCTACTATTCAAATACATACTAAATGTTTTCAATAATGTTTTCTGATAGATAAACCCCTAAATATTTATCAAATACTTTCATTGTAAATAACATCATTAAAACTTCATGTTATATCAAAACATTTTTCTCAGAGTGCAATAGTAGTCTTTCGTAAGATCTGGGGTCCCATCGAAAGATTCATTTTCATCATTTTCACTGAACATTTCATTAGATAATGATCACAATGTTCATATTTCGAAAAATAATTTTGAAAATTCATCATTATAGGATCTCCAAATGACCATAATGATGACAAAGTAACATTATATACAAAAAAATGAACAAAACCGTGTACTCTTAAATTTTTTTTTGGTGAAGACACCACAAATATCAGAATCTAAATATTTATAAATTAGAAAATTACACCAAAAAATCTATGAATATATTAAAAAATTATTATTCATGATTTATTTGAAAAATTGAGCAAGATGGACTATTAATTTATCTTAAATGGATAACAAGTAAAAAATATACATTTTTTAAAATTTGAAAAAAGGATTCATATTATAGTCATGGGGACCCTCCATATGTTTGAATTTCATGGAATACATTGTTATTAAATTATCCATCTCAAAGTTTTGATCCCTTTTCTACAGATAAATCATGAATCCAATTCTATAAAATTGTGATATTTATTTATTTATCTAATCAAACACACACACACACACTCGTCAATATATGTAAGTATGAGTGTGTGAGTTCCTTGGTTGGTGTATGTGTGTATATTGTTTTGAAGAAGGTGGATCCCTGGTCCAAGACCAGAGATAAAATTGTTAATAGTGAATGAAAGGAGTTACATGAGTCTGAAAGATGAAATGTCAATACAATATTTCTCATAAAGATGGATTAAAGCAACCAGATGGTCATCCAACCAAGTTATGTCGTGGTTGACTCCCTCATTATCAAGTATATATACAACCATGTTTGATTCATTAAAGGAATGAGTGAAAATGTAGATGGTCTCCAGAAGCAAGGAATGATAGTTCATCCAACAGGTAGTAAGTGGCTACGCAAGATGCACCACACCATTCCAAATGGCCTAGAAAATAGTGGCCGACTCACTTTCAATCCAAATATTGTTCCAACCCTTTTTATTTGTAAAAGAAACAGCATGTATCACACTCATCATTTATGATTATAGAGAAAAGGCGATATTTCAACTGCCAATGAAAAAATCGAGACCCTGCCCAAGGTAGTCTCTAATAATAGAACCACAACCCGCATGACCTGAATTGCTTTTAGAAGCACCATCAACATTCACATTAATCCAACATGGCAGCGGGGTTTTTCATAACACCTCAAAAGTAATTCTAGGTTGACGAGTGTGTATGTGTGTATATGTATATATATATATTATCTAAGATGGTATTATGTTGTTCCACCCCTGATTTATTATTTTTCTTCTTTTTTATGGACAAGGCCCTTGGTTATATTTTTATTTTTTTATTTTTTATTTTCTTTTATATTTTCAAAATAAGGGATACTACCATATTTTCTCTACAAAATGCCCTGCCATTATGGATCCCCATCATACCCCTATATGCTAAAGTGAAAAAGAATATATATATATATATATATATATATATATATCAACTGGCCACATGTGATGTTTTACACCCCAAAACAAAGAGAGATTCTCCAAAAGCCGCCCTTTATTTCAAATATAATGATGATGATGATGATGATGAAAATCGTGACGTTGATGATAATTATTATTTTTATTATAACAACTAAATTATGGAGTAACCATCATTGTGAATTCAATGTTCTCCATATTCATCTTATCACCCAACTTCAATAATTATAAAATTTCTAGAGTAAATTCATCTTGAGGCCCTAATCACAAAACAACCTACATTTATCACATTCACCCATTTATGTCATAAAATAATAGAATGAATTTTAACGATTTTGAAACCTTCTCTCTATGGGTTCACTCAATCCAACTATTAGATAGTTGTGGTTTTCATGCCATTCTATTCAACTAATCAAGAAGTTCAATTGTATATATATTACGTGGATTGGATCACTAAAGGTCATAGTAGATATAAGATAAAGTGAAAACACAAATAAAAATATAAAATGAGCGGGGTTTAAAGATTATATCACTAAATCATACCTTTTAATGACATCCTAGTGCCCCCTAATTTTCTCCCAGTACCAATTTTCCCTTTAACAACCCTTTCCCAAAGATTAAGATAAATAAAGGCCAGAGGGTGGGGGTAGAGTATATATATGGGGCATTTTATGTTACATAATACTTAATCATTAATATATTATTAAATATTCAAAAAATAACAATGATCTTAGATGATACAATCTATTTAGGATAAATTCACGTTTTATGATCATTAATGGGCCTAAGGCCCAACTGTGATTAATTATTTTCTAATTTAACACTAAACCCAAATTTTTTGTATGAGACCCATTTAATAAAAATGGGAATCAATGAATCAAGTGGAACAAGAATGGGTGTAAATTATGATCGTAAGATAAATCATTCTCCATTCATATTTTGGTATGTTATCCTCTCAAGTGTTCCAATGTCCCAATCATAATATTTTTATCTACACATTTCATGGTTCAAAATTATATTTTTTCAGAACACCTTTTTTATAAATATTCTTATAAAATAGTCTATTAAAATTTAAATTAGTTAAATTATATGAGTATAGGTTGAGTAAGATTCACAATGAAACCTAGAGAACTACATTTTCCCCACTTTTAAAATATACATCTTCATAAACAAATCTCCCTAAGATAATTCTATCTAAATCTAAATACACTACCATTTTTCCATGGGGATTATATAAAATATTTCAAACCCTAACAACAACACCTTGACTCTTTTATAGTAACATTATTAACGGTTTAAAAACTATAAACATCTCTCACCAAAACTAATCCCTAACACTCTGTGGCATATAAATTTTTTAGAAAGAAATATTATTATTAAACCACTATGTCAAATAAAATTTAAAGATGACTAGTTTTTCAATTTGAATAAAAAATATACATATCAAAACTTAAAAAATTATTTTTCAATACATTTCAAAAAAAGTAGCTAGTGAAACTGATTATGTATATGTCAACTCACAAGCCACCTAATTAGTTGATCATCTAACAACAAATAAATATCCTTATGATATAGGAAATGATTCCCAATGAATATATGTAGACCTAATACCATATGTAATGAAAAAATTATTGCAAAATATATATTCAATATATAACATCAATTCTCGATCAAAAGTCTCAAGTAAAAAATAGCCACCAAGTTCACAAAGTTAAGCACATCTTATGAAAATTTAGGAATGATTAGACTATATAGGTTTTACAAACCAGATGATTGGTTCCTTTATATAAATAATAAGTATAAATATTTTCTCAAGGAAATCATTATCACCTCACCCAACCATTCAATCTTTTCTAAAGTCATCAATTAGTTAATTTTTTATTCTTTAAAACCAAGATATTATGTTATGTAAAATATAACAAGTCACTAAAATTACTATATATAATGATCCATGTATATAGAGGTATGGTTAAGATTAAATTTATATTAAACCATTTGTATTTTATCAGTTTTTTAATGTTTGAGTAGTTGGTGGAGGCCATGGGTTAGAATTGGTGATAACAGGCTTGATGTGACAATCTATATTTTGATGAAATGTAGATTTATTGAATTATTGGCTTCATATAATATATATAAAGGATACAACCTAGGAGGTGGAAAGCCCAAGGTGGCCACTATCCACTATGTGGCCTCTTATAGGGTATCTAGTGGGATACCGGTGATGCAGTGGGGGTTAACTAGGTTCCTAGTCACCACCTACTATGTTTTTATAAAATTTTAGTTAAAATTAATTAAATATTAACATTTATAAAATCATCAACCCTTCTCATTATTTATTAGTGTGTAGGGTAAATTCCCCCTTCTCCATTGGTTTTTCTACATTATAAAATGACATATATGTCAGTTTTCGATCATATTTTAATTACTTATATCAAGAAGAATTTCTATAGGTATGTTTAACCAATTTCCAACATTTATTATTGATTTATTTCATTGCATCACATATCTTAACCAAAAATCACTAATTTTTTTAAATTAGGTATTTAATCCATTTATGGTTAAATTAATTGAGTATTTTTAATGTGTACGAATCTATGATTATAAAGTATGTGGTCCCTATGTCTTCAAACCATTTTATATGAGTTTCATCTACCACATGTTATGAGGGATTAGGTTATTGTCTGTGAATGACTTAGAACAAAACCTAACATGGTATTCATATTTTCAATGAGGTATTTATGTTCAATATAACTCATAAAAGACCATTCAAAAACATTTATTATATATGGTTACCAATGGACATGTTCCTTAGGTAATGTGGTGAGATACATTGAGATTGGAACCCTTCATGTAAGGAATCCTAGATTTTTTTCATGATGGATGGAAGATTTTGTTTCAGTTAGGATATTGTTTACTTATCCCTTTTGTTGGAATTTGTTATGATCAATGTCCACTACCAAGTTACCTTTTTGACTTGGGTGTTTTTTGGAACTAAAGTCATTCCAGATGGAGGCCATGCTTAAAAAACGTGTCCTAGGTATGCAATGTCATGGGAATGGGTAATCCAGTGAGTAATTTTTATTTTTGTGACCAAGGAATATGGTTATTACCAATTCACCATGTATATGTTTATATTAAGGTTTTATTCATGTATTGGTTATTATCCATACACCATTTATTAATTTATTTTATATGGTGATTTACTATTCATACTTGATTGTGTTATGTTATTTGGTGACTGCCTATTCACCCTTCCTTATTTTATGTTATTTGAAAATTTTCTATTCACCCTTTTTAAGAAATATTATCATTGATATACCATTCACCCTTTATAATGTTATAATTTTTTTATAATAAACCATTAACTCTTTCTAATGTTTATTTATGAGTGATAGATCTTTAAACCCTATTTCTGTTTATGTGACTGATGATTATCCATTCAATATTATTATGTTCATATTATTGGTGATAATCTATTCACCCATGTTATTTTTATATTTATTATTTATTCACCTGAGCTGTTATTGGAGTAGTGGTAACTCATTCTCCTATAATTTTTTAGATGGAAGTGATAACCTGATCAAATATATGTCTATGTTATGGTGATATTACATTAACCTCTATTGTGATTCAAGTGATAGATCATTCACCATGGACATTTGTTAGTGTATTTTTATTGTTCACCTAAATTTGTGAGATCTGTGTTGATAGCCCATTCACCCAGACTCTTTGATGGTAATGACCAACTCACCATAGTAATAATTATGTAGATGATTAATTCAAATTAGTACTGATAATAGTGACAACCCATTCACATATCCTTATTTATGATGGGAGATGAACCATTTATATATGCTCTTATTTGATGATACTTTAATTACTATGATAGTTTTGAGATAGGTGGTATATCAACAAATTTTTTATTATAACCAGACAATGGGAGTACTTTTCTCATTCTAACAATCAATAAGGTAAGTATTGTGGTTTATTTCAGTGTGTTTTTCGTACCCTAGGATATATAGATTGATATATTAATGATTATTTGGTTATTATATCATATCATTCATGCAATCTATATTAATGTAGTTATTCAGGGGAATCATTATTGGTGGAATATTGGGTATATTTTTTACATCAAGCATGTTAAATTTGGTTGGAATTTATTTTTCATGACCAGATATGTGGGTAAGGTAAAGGGACTTGTGGTTGATGGTTAATATGTGATTGATGGAAGGATTGGGATATGGGACCTAGAGGTGATAAGAAAACTTTTATTATGTTTTTTCTATTATTTTACATTTTTTGGATCTATTATATATATGATTGACCCATTGGGAAATCATAATCTTTCTGTATTCTTGAACAACATTATCATGGATTTCCTATTTTTATAGCATAATATGTTTATTTATTACAGTTTTTTCATACATTTAATATCCATATTATACAATTATTATAAAGGATGTTTATTATTATTTTCTCTATTACCTATGGTTATATGGATGTTTTAATACTCTATCCATAGAATCAAAAGAACCTTACTATTAGTTTACATCCTCTTCCATATATAGAGGTGTGCCTCTAGTCACATGGTGAACCTGGTTTACATTTTATAAATAGACCAGACCGAGGATATTCTAAAGTGGGTTTAGAAAGTTTTTTTATTGTTTTTACCATTTGGTAACTTATATTTAATAATATTAATTTGTTGAAACATGGTATATACACTATACTTTTTCATAGATAACTAAAGTATTATGGAAGTATAATTTTTCATGGTATTCTATTATTATTCTGGGTTTTTAGATGTTATGATTTTTGATATTTGAATAAATAAGGTGTTTTATTTTCTATTTATTATTTTATTCATATCCATTGGTTTAAAGAGGGTATAAATTCATGATTCTTATTCGAGACATAGTATTCATCTAACATTCATATGATTGTATGTGGCTGAGAACCTATTTGTAAAAGGAAAGTTCAGTTATTTAAAGTATTAGTAATAATTTATATATCATTTTCCTAATATGTTATTGATGGAATTTCACTTTATCATACCTATGGGTATGGTTTCTTTTATTATTATTGTTTAATGATTGATGATGAAAATCATATATGTATTCCATAGATATTCCAAGAGTGGGAAGGTTGGGATAGACGTGGGATAAAGATACATGATAACCTTATGTAATAGGGTGTATATATAATAATAATATATGATTCTTGTTAATGATTTTACAATATTGTGATATCAAGAATCGTGATAGAAAATTTCTGAGTCATGATTTTTTAATTTAAGTGTTATGACCCCTTTATAGGATCTTATATGGTGAAAAGAGGGTAAGGATGACAATTCCACAATAGGCGTGGAATTTAATCATCTAGTTATTCTAGTAATTCATATAGTTAAGCATATTGAGTTGATCTTTCTATTTTTTATTCATTTTTTATATTAGAAGGTTGGATAGTAGATCTATCCATGATATACCTTATAATGGAGTTCCAACTATAGTATCAACCCATATTATATAGAGAGGGTAAAACACATGCTACTAAGAATTTGATTGAGCTACTCTAGACTATATTTGATATGATTGAAACAACTCCAAAGAGGAGGGTAAATATTTCTATTTATATTTTTTAGTCCCACCAAGAACTGGTGGGATAACCTACCCTATGAGATGTTTCATTTGGGGTTGTCCTAAAATGACTTTAAATCTATATTCATAAATAATATTTTCATCAAGACTCTAAGGGAATATGAGTCTCAAGAGTTTATTCACCTTTTAGGGAAATATATTTATTTTATACAGGGATGATCTATTCCATAAGGGATAATTTGGGTTTATATATTCCCTCATAGAAAAGATCTATCTTCTTCCATACCTACCTTCAAACTCCTACTACATCTCATTTTTTTCTAGACATTGTTTTTATTTTCGTAGGTTGACCCTTTCGTATGGCCTATCTTTCATTCCCCTCTCATTCATCTTATCCTTCCTCAAATATTTTAATAATTTTTAGTCATTTCATCCCTTGATAATGGTTATTACCAGTTTTTGTTTTTGTTTAGATCTCATCTCAATGTGGTGTCACTAACATTGATTATACCGAATTATTTCATTAGTGAAAAATCTTGGTTCAGATGTTGGGTCTTCCTAGCTATAGTATAATTCAACCTACATTACATTAACTGAGTCATATGAAATGTTAGGAAACATTGATCATATATAATTTTGGTGTGGATGGGTTTGGATAAGGATTATCAAATATATGATTCTTCATGGAAAGTATTTTAGTGGTCATATTCAATAGTGAATCATTAAAACTAAGTGGATAACACTAGTGTATATGTCATTGTGAGTTTTCCTGGGATTTCAATAATGTGAGAGAGATTTTAATTATAAATAGTTTTGATTAATGTTCATTTGTTCCTATATTTTCCGTGGGTGGTGTAGTTCATACGATTTCGTATTTTCATCCAAATTTTGGGATGAAATTACTTTTTTGGATTCAGATGCACTAGCCTATGGTAGGTGATGTTAGTCCACCTAGGATGGAATTTCAATGGTGTTTATTTATGGATTGGTATGTTTCTTATTGAAAGAAAAGATAGTGTCAGGTTTGGGTATTTCAAGAGTGGTTTTTTGATTTATTATTATAATTCATTCTTTGTTTTTAGTTCTTTAGAATCAAGGTTCAAGATGAATATAGTAGTTCCAATGGTGATGAGGTTAATGATTGTCTTTGTGAGGTAGTGTTAGTGACGTGCATTTATGATGACATGATGATGATAATGAAATCTGATGAAGGTTTTTAATTTATTATCCTCATGATTCACATATACTTTTATTTAAATGTAGCTTGATGGGTGGCGGTCATTTCTTGTTTTTTATTTTTTTTCTTGATTTTTTTATTTTTATAGTTTTCAATTATATATGGATGGTATGCACCTTTGTTTGGTTTGGTCTGTGAGTTTTATCCTATTCTTAGTTTGTTCTTCTTCCAAACTTGTAATTTATACCCACTCAACCTTAATGAGGCTTTATGAGATAACAAAAAAACATATATCAAGATATGGGGATGAGACCACTAGGGATAAATGCTTTTATGGTGTCTTAATGAATTTGATATGGGATATTGTGATTTTTTATTGTTAACATTATCTTTAGAGATCATGATCTAGACCCTCATTAAATATAATATCCTTATTAAAGGTTGGGATTCGAGGAATATTTCTACTTCTACCAGGAATAGAATTTTGTCCCTACGTTGTAGGATGAATTTTTTTGATTATTGTTATCGGGGTGGAAAAAATGGATCGGTCAGGGAAGAGGTTCATCCCTTCATATGAGAGGGAATAATTATCTATATTGCATAAAATTAATGATTTTGTGGAATCTTAGAAAATAGTTTAATAGGACAGTAAATGTGTTCCAATATTTTTAAAAGATATGAAATTTATATAGATTATATTTGAGTACATTTCTTGTAGTTATTAGATATAATTTTGGCAAAAATTGGGGTTCAAGAGTAGTGATCAGTGTGTCTCCATAGAGTGGTTTTTATGGATCTTTCGAGTTTTTTAATCATGGTGGATGATAAAATACCTTGAGAAAAGTGAAACAACATCAGTAGAGTGTTACCTCTTAGGATATCTTGATTCTTTAATGCCAGAGTAGGGGATCTAGATCATACAAACTATATTAAATTCAGAAGAATCCATCTAATCATAGTAAATGACTATCTATATTTATATGTCTAATCATTACATTATATATTTTTGATTATGTATTGTTTGATAGGGTTGAATCAAACTCATTCATCTCTACCCTATTTGTTTCAGATTTGTTCTTATTTTTAGATTATCTGATGAGGGTTATGACTATTGATACCTCATTAGGGGCATTATCCAAGGGGATTCAATCATGTCCATCATGCCATACAATGATTAGATATTATGGGTATATCTTTTATTTTCTTTTATTGGAGATGAAACATTTTTATTTAATATGTGGGATTGATTGGATAAATCACTATTGAGAACACATTTACAGATATCATTAACATGTATCTTTTTTATGTTATTTGAAGGTGATTTTTTTCCATTTATAGAGAGTGAGATATATAAGAGAACCATTTAAGAGATGATTATTATCAATTTTCTTTATAACCACCTAGTTTTATAGAATTATGTTGAGTGATGGGGAGGATATTCAATATATGATCTTCCTTAAAATCATGGATCTATTTCATTTTGTTTTTTCTAATGAGTTTTTTGTGTTTCTTATTGAGATAGAGGTTGAGTACATGATTGTCTTGGTGAGGGGTACATAAATGACATAAATTCATCATTAGATTATGTTTGTGACATAACAGAGAGAAATAAAGTTCAAGCTAGGGGACTTTTAGTTGAATGAAATTATTCACATGATCACTTCCCCTTTGAGTGGTTTTATTTTATTAAAAAAGAAAGGATAAATTAGTTTATGATTTTTTTGGATTATCAGATGTTGAACCATGTTATGGTAAATAAAAAATATTATCTTCCTCTTATTGATGATATTTTAAATCTTATAATGGGAGAAAAGTAGTTCTACCATATCGATCTATAGTCAGGTTATCACCCATTGTGGGTGGGTCCATCTAATATTCCATGACCTTTTTTAGAAGTAGTTATGAATTATTTGAGTTTCTTATGATGTTTCCCCAATGAGTAGTTTTTTCATTTATATTTGGATTCTTTTGTGGTTATGTTAATAATATATAGTCTAGTATAATCCCAGAAAAAGGAGAATCAATGTTCATACATGGGGATCAATTTAGGCATATGAAAAATTCATCGACTTTATATGAATATATCAGAGTGTCACATCTAAATTAGAGAGGAAAACATCTTAAGTCACATGAATTTAGAGTATAATATATTCATTACTTATGGTATAGTTGACGCCAAGTATTCTTTAAATAAACCAATTATTTTTTGAGATCCTCATATTCATAATATTATTGTGGTACTACATGAGATAAATTTAATAATTATCTAGATTTAGAGCAATGATGGACATGAACAAGAAGGGACTGGAGTTTGAGTGATATGATTCAATTGATATATCCTTCCAAGAGATGAATTTATTATTAATGAATATCATAATTCCTACCTTATCATATCCAATTAAAGAGTATGCTCTATATTTCAATGAATTAAGAGTTGGGATAAGTGATTTTTTGTAGTAGGATTAGTGAGTAGTTTTTTATGGGCCTAGGTATCTAAGGATATATGAGTGAAACTACAAGAAATAGAATTTATACTTGCAAATTGTTTTTAATTTACAGAGATTGTAGATTTATTAACTATTTATGGATATATTTTATTATGTGTCGACAATAAGAACCTAAAGTATATATTCTCAATGGGTGGCATGAGCCAACATTAAAAAGGTGGGTTGACTTCTTAAAATAATTTTAATTTGAGAATATATACACCCCTAGGATGGGGACCACTTTGGATGATGTACCAACTAAAAAGACACATTACTAGTTGGTGTGAGATATTAGTAAAAAGTGAAAAATAAGGATAATTTTCTATGAGATTAATTTTACTATTTAGTATTGTCTAGGCAGGTTGAAACTTACAAATCATAACATTATCTCTAAAATCTTTGATATGGTGAAGGGGGTTTAGCTATCATCATTAGATTGATGGGTTATAATGTTAAATATATATGGGGAGAAAATGTCACCACATTGGACCTAGGATGATTATGGGATCCTATATGTATAAAGTAGATTTGTAATCCTTATACGCATGGACACATAACTAAAATGGGATTTACATTCCTTGAGATTATTTATTAACATTGGTTTAATAATGATTTATCATAAACACTTCTAATCATATTGGTCAACCAAGATGAATAAGGGAATTTTGGGGATCATATCATGGTTCCCTATTTATAAAAATGTGTAGGATAGAAACTAGATACTCGATGGTCTTCTTCAGCTACTACCCATTTCATATTGAAAATTGAATGATGTGATTAAGTATTTTTTTTATGGGATTGTTAAGGTATCATTATGGTATAAATTTCCTATAGGTTATTATGGGTAGGATTACGATGTTTGCACAATTCCTACAGATTAGAGAGACCAAGTTTATTTATGACATAGATCAGATATACATAAAAGAGTTGGTATAATTATATGGGTGTGTTAAGGAGTATAATTTTATATTGGGTTGTTTGAATCAAATACCATTTCTAACTATTATTATAGAGAGAACTGGAATATTTGGTGAATGTAATATGATGTACCATCCTTAAAATAATGGGTAGTCTAATCATAATATTACAATGTTCAAGGATGGTATATGAGAATTCATCACAAATTTTAGTGGGTTATGTGATATTTATTTCAACATAGAGTAATTTTATTATATAAGTGTTATTAGGATTTGTAATGACCTGAACTGTTATAAATATAATTACCCTTTTAATTCAATTAAATGTATTATTATTTGTTATGGTTATAAAAAACACATGAGATTCCTTGTTTTTGTTATATACTATCATATTTAAAATACCTTTAAGCATCATAACCATTGATAATATAGCCTTTGAACAACAATTATTTGATTCGTACAAATACAGGGTCTTAACAAATCTAATTGACATAGATAAATGAAGTGATGACATAAACACATAGGATCTTACCCTTTAAAGCCTATTTATCAAAGCATACAAGGGATATGGAACCATAGGTATTTTCCCTTTACCAAGCCCAAGATGATGTCCAATAACTTAAGCATGATCGAAAACATTTACGGGAGAAGTTCAATCTCTTTGAGATCACAACCCAAACTATGTTCACTGAATCACCCCATTAAAGACTCACAATCGCTCCCCAACACTTAGGGCATTCACTTGTGTATTTAGGGGATATATATCAATACCCTATCAAAACGAGTATGTAAATTATATTTTTATAGAATAATGAATATATTTTCATCCTATTATTGTTACTTTATAAATAATTTTGATTTTTATATAATAAATCAAAAAATATATTGTTGCGTAATATTTAAATTCAATTATAGAATTTGTTTTGATGAATTAATTATTTTTTTAAATAAATAATATTTTAATAAAATATTATAATTAAATACTTTTTATAAAATATAAATTATCTTATAATTTTTATGATGTAAAATGAAATTTTTATATGGGTTTTAAAACTATTATTTTCAAAAAAACCCAGAATTTCTCAATAAAAGCCAATTAATATATTAAACTAAAAAATAAACATATTTAGAAAATTATGTAGGTAAAATGAATATTATTTTTGGAATCATACCTTCAATATCATCTAATGGTGAGTGTTTCATAATTTGTGAGACAGTTGATTTTTGGAGTAAAAATTAAATACCGTGTAAACATATAGTGTGTATTATGACATAATCGGGAAACAAAAGTGATGTACTAAATACTATAAAAGGTATATAAGAACAAAAATATGTTTTAAATTTAAAATAATGTCATATTACGTTTATTTTATTAATTTTATAAATCCATTATGAAACCTCAAAAACAATTAATATATTTTATAGTTTTAAAATCATTTCTTTAAGGGTATGACTCACCTCCACATAATCAAGGGAATTATTTTTTATGGTCAACCATATGACTTATAAAATAATGAAAAATTTACCATTTGTCATAAACCATTTTTAAAAACCATGGAATGTTTTTTGGTTTTGGTTATTTTATTATACAGAGTCCAAAACACGAGTTTGACAAATATTAAAGATATTGTCACTCTTTTCCTATAAAAACCAACCCAATATTCCATTTCACTTCACCCAATAATAATTTTTGCTCATAAATACTCTTCCCAAAACTTTATATGGTCTTCCCAAGGATCCCCATGCTCTAAAAAATCTCCTCCCAAACATTTTCAATCACACACTCATGTAAGGGATCCTCGCATTCGTTTCTTTATTCAAGTTTCTTTATTATCTTATGCCTTAAATTTCCAATTCAAAATTTTGAGATATGTATTTACATACCTTTGTAATTTCCCATTTTATTCCCATATGATTATATACATATTTCTCTCTCATCAACCCATTTTATGAATTTTTATGTGACGTCATCTTCCTGCTGAAATATCATCGTGAATTTTCATTCCAAAATAATCATGAAGTGAATTCCATAAAATTTTCTATAAAGGGTGTTCAACATTATAAAATTATAATTATTTAATATAGGAATTAAATTTATATATTACAAACTTCTTGATAATTTAATAAAATATATTGATGAATGAATCCATGTTTTATGATCTATGTAGAACACATACGATTGAAAATGAAATGAAAGTGACAGGGGTTCCCAAAATTATATTTCACTCCAATGCATCTGGTAATGTTTAGTCTCCCGAGACATCATATTGGGACATAGAGTGAACTTTATTCATTGATGGGACTTTTTCTACCATGATGTCTTGGTAGTTATCCTTGACCTATGTTTATGATGCAATGTTTTAAATTGTCTCCATATTTTCCATCCTGCCTTTATGATTATCATGCAATATCATGTCTAATTGTTCATGTTTGTGATTATCAGTCCTTTTATGCTACATTTATATGCCTATTTAATAACATGTATTAATTTATTCATGTCATGAAATGTTTATATCTATTATTGGGCTTTATAGGTCAATTATTTCTTATGTATTCCCCTAGGTTATCACTTGCATTTTTAAGTGAGAACTTGTTAAGGATGTTTTCAATAAAGATATTGTCACTACCGGTTTTAAATTTTTATGTAATGTACCGAATTCCAAAAGAAAATAAAATTCTCTATCATATATTTTTTATTATATTTAATACTATGAAATAAATCCTTAATTTGGGAGTAATAAAGAGAGGGATTATATAGTTCGTATCAAAGGAAAAGATTACTTAATTTTCGATTTAGGATTAGAAAGATCTAGAAAAATACATTAGGATAAGACTATGTAAATGTAAACACTCATTAAAATTTGTAAAATATATGTTAAAGGGATTATCAATAAAATAAACCCATATCTGGAAACTACAAGTGGATGTGGCTCTTGAACATATGTACATTGGTGTAATACCCAAAAAAATCCTCATTGTGCTAGACTTGATTGGGAATTGGTGTATCACAATGAGCCTTTCTTCACAGGGTCTTGAAAATATAGGGGAATATGCTTCGGTAAATTCATAAACTCATTACATACCATTATTAAGGGAACATAAAATAACTATAAGAGTATATGTTAGGAAATTGATCATTGATAATATATATTGAAGCATATAAATTTTTAAATTAATAAATAATTTTAATTTATATGTTATCCCTTTAATGTCATTAGATAACACATTTATGTGTTTAATATTTTAAAAATACTCTGCCATAATTTTACTTTTATTCTATCCAATGGTAAAAAAATAAGAGTAATCAAGTAAACAACCAATGTGAAGGGCAATGTGATGACCGCCCCAACGAGATACCCAACCTGATGGGAGTTGGAATCACAATCATTATGATGATACTCTCTATGCTAACTAGGGTTTGGAATATAGAAATGGATGTAGAGGGGTTTTCAAATCCCCCTAAAAGATAATAAGCTATGATTGATACCTTTATTCGACAAATACCTCTAACTTTAAATGGATTATCCAATAACTTAATCGTGGAAGAATGGATCAAATCCATTGAGAAGATATTCTCTATCCTTCATTGTTCTCAACAAGAGAAGTTTCTAATGGTTTTTTATAAGATAAAGGGGGAATATGATTAGTGGGGTAAATTTATAGAAAATATAAATCCTAATGAAGAGATCGAAGTAAAGGGGTTGAAGGAATTCTAGAAAAAAAATCGATAACCAATTTCTTCACACTCTACAACATTAAATAGAACGGGACTTGACCTCAAGAAAAAATTGGAGAATCTATCAGGGTGTATGATAAATACATTACCATAAATGCATGATATGCATTTGTATTTGTTTTTACCCTTAAATACAAGGTTGAATTCTTCTTTGGTGGTCTAAAACCTAGTCTATGAAAAGACTTGGTGATTTGAGAATTTGATATCTATGAGTAAATTATCTTATGTGCCCACAAATTCTTAATGGAGATCATTGAATTTCAACTGAATCATAGGGATAAATAGTGGAAAGTGGAGTTTAAGTCCGGAGATCCGACGAAGAAATAAAACAGTGAAAAAAAATTCAATATCCCACTTATCAAAGGGGAAAAAAGAAGAACCCCAAAAATTTCATAAGGGGGATGAGGAGATGCTTTAGGCATTTGAAGTAACGACACCTAGCTAGAAATTTCTAATATGAGAGACCCACTAATGTGAAAAATGAAAGGAATTATCCAGTCAACCCTAAATGCATTGTTCATTATTTAAACTATAAAGAACTATAGAACATTTAAAACCAATGCACTAAGACATGGGATTTTGGAGACAACCAACAACCTCCAAGGCAGCAAGGTTGATATTTTTCCATCACAACTGCTTGGTGGATCCCAAAAACAAAGTTGTGATAGGTATGCTAGTTATTCATTCATGAATATTGAATGTAATTTTTTATTCTTGTTTTACACTTTCCTTTATATGAATAATGATTTTTAGAACTATTCAAACACCACCACAGTGCATGGAAGTAAATATGTTGACAAAAATTGAAAATACGGAAATAATTGCATCCTAAGTATACATCTCCTCCCCTTAAATATTTTTGTGCTGAAAGTCTTAGAAAACCTAGTGATACTCCCTCTTGTGGAATTTGATACAATTTTGGGTATGGATTAACTTTCCCTGTTTATAAAAAACATAAATTTTTGCAAGAAGTAAATCACTCTCTATATCGTGAATCAACCTCTGATTCTACAGAAGTGAAAAGAGGAAGATGAATATATGTTAGCACCAACATCTCAAGCATGAATATTATTAACCTAGGAGAAAGATTATATGGATAAAATGATTGAGTCTAAGGAACAAATAATTCATGAAGACATTCCCATTTTGAGGGAATATGCTTATGTGTTTCTGAAGAATTTCATGGTCTTAATCTTAGCTAAAAGGTTGAATTTTCAATCAATCTTATACATAGGGAATTACAATTATCCAAGAATATTTATATCATTTATGTTTCAGAACATTAGGACCTAAAGAAACAAATATAGGAAAATTTGGATAAAGGGTTCTAACACCCAAGTGGTTCACCATAGGGTGCACCAATCCACTTTGTCAGGAAGAATGTTGGGTCAATATGCATTTTTATTTTTTAAAGTGAGCTTAATAAGATCATGATAAATAAAAAGTTTCCTCTTCCATGGGATTTTTACATGTTTCATCAGATACATGGAGAACAATACTTTTATAAGATGGGTATGTGGCTAGGATATGACCAAGTTAGGGTGAAGAAGGGGGATATCACTAAGACTGATTTTAGTTAAAGGTACGAGAACTATGATTTCATGGTAATGTCATCCAGACATAATAATTCTCCAATAATATTCATGGGCTTGATAAATAAAGACTTTGTAGATTACCTCAACCAAATTTTGGAATTATTTATAGATGATATTATAATATTCTCCAAAACTAAGGAGGAGCATGAGGATCATCTGAGCACTATAAGAAAAAACTTATAAAAGGAGAAGATTTATGACAAGTACAGAAAATGTGATTTATGGTCGAAGGAAGTCTAATTATTATGGAATATAACAACAAAATATGGTATATCTGGGGACCATTAAATTATTGAATCAATTGAATGTTGGATGAGGCCAATATCTATGATCGATATATGTAGTTTCCATGGATTAGATGGGTACTATCATCAATTTTTGATATATTTCAGGTGATTATAAAACCCTCTACCCAAGATAAATCTGAAGGGAGTCATGTTTTATAGGGGTGATGAATGTGAAGATAGATTCAAAGAGTTGAAAAATAGGCTTATCAGTATAGTTTTACTCTCACGACCCACAAGTGTATAACTCTCTGTTGTATGAAACGATGCTTCAAAGAAGGGATTCAGCTATGTGTTAATGAAGAATGAGAAAGTCATAGATTATTCTTCAAGGAAGATGATATTTCATGAATATAACCTCACAAAACATGATTTGGGGTTGGCTATAGTGATATTACCTTTGAAAATATGGAAGTATTATCTCTTTGGTGAGTATTTTGAAATATATACGGATCACAAAATCCTCAAGTATATATTCACATAGAAAGAGCTGAATATGAGCAAACAAAGATGGCAAGATTTGATCAAGGAAAAAGACTAATCAATCCAATACCATCCTAGTAAGTCAAATAATGTGTCATATTATTTTGTAGAAATGATCCTACAATTATATCATTGATGAGAATTGATAGGGATCATATCTTCTTATACCTGAAGAGGATGGATATGAGAATCATAACAAAATAAAATCATTAATACTTTAAAAATAAATTTCTCAACTATACCTTATAGAGAGGATAAGGAATGATCAAACATATGATGTGGGTATTTAGAAGAAAGTTGAAACTATAAAAAATGTGAAATCCAAAAGGTTCAATGTTATTAAATTATTTGTAAGATTCGGGTCATGACTATGTGTACCATACAATAATGAGATAAATAGAGTGCTTCTGAATGACTCACATAGATCTACCTTTACTATTCACCCTGGGAGCACAAAGATGTATCAAAATCTCTGAGAGAACTATTGGTGGGACAATATGAAGAAGGATATAGAAGAATATTTATCAGAGTTCCTAGTATCTCAGTAAGTTAATGTAGAAATGAAAAGTCTAAGGAGATGATGAAACCATTACCTATACCAAAATGTAAATGGGAAAATAAAACCGTGGACTTTATCTCCGGAATGTCAAAGACATCCAGAAGAGACAATTCTATATGGTTTTTTATGGATCATCTTATAAATACAATTCATTTTATAAAAATTATACAGGACTTATAACTATATCAACTTGTAAAGATATATATTAGAGAAGTGGTGAGGGTACATGGAACACCAATATACCTTGTATCCAATCGAGAAACCTGATTCACCTCCAAGTTAGGGAAAAGTGTCTTACATGATGTAAACATTGAGATGAAAATTAGTATGACATATCATCATAAAATTGATGTCCACTCTAAGAAGACTATTTTTAATCTAGAAGACATGTTGAGATCATGATCAAATGACTTCAATAGAGGATGGAATCATTATCTTCATCTAGTCAGGTTTTTATACAATAACAGTTTCCACTAAAGCATAAAAATGGATCCTTATGAATCCCTTTATGAGAAGAGGTGAAAAACATCGGCATGTTGGGATGAAGTTGGAGAATGGAAACTGCTTGGTCCTGAAATGGTTGAGGAAATGGTGTAAATGGATAAGAGCATTCAATGGTATATCAAGGATTATGAAAGTCAATAAAAGAGATATGCTGAAAATCATAAACAAGACCTAAATTTTGATGTTGGATACATGGAATCCCTCTACATATTTCCATGGAAGTAAGTGATGAGATTTGCGAAGATGAGAAATTTTAGTCCAAGATACATTAACCCCTTTGAGATCCTGGATGACATCATAGTGGTGGCATATCAACTTTCACTCCAATCTATCCTATCACAAGTATATGATGTATTCTAAATATCTTTCTTGAGGAAGTACATACCAAAACTCTCACATGTACTCAATCTAGAGGTGGTGTTGTTGCATAATGATCTCTCATATGTGGAGTTGATAGTGATAATCTTATATCGTAGAGACAATGTTATATGAAATAAGACAATATGATTTGTAAAACTAATAATGAGAAACCATAAGTTTGAGGAGGCGATGTGGGAACTAGAGGAGGTGATGAAATAGAGTTACCCTCATCCATTTTAGTTTGGGAAATGAAAATTTTGGGGGGGAAATTTCATAATGTTGGAAGATAGTAATGACTTAAGTTATTATAAAAAAAATTCTTTTTAAGATTTAATTAAATGTATTATTATATATTGTGGTGATAGAAAACACATGAAATTTCGTGGTTTTATTATATAATATTGAATTTAAAATATTTTTAAGAATCATAACCATTGATAATATAAATGTTGAATAGTTATCATATGATTAGTATAAATATAATGTTTTAACAATTCTAATTGACACATACAAAGGATGAGATGACCTCAACCGGTAAGATTATTACCATGAATCCCATTTTTTAGATATTTAGAGGGATATAACGTCAATGGGATTTTTCCTTGACCAATCCATTGATGATTTCCAACAAATTAAGCATGAGTGAAACCATTTATGGGAGAAGTTCAAGCTTAGTGAGATCGAGACTCAAACTATGTTCACCGAACCACCCCACGAAACTCTTATAGTTATACACCTTACACTTATAGATTTAGTTGGTGTATTAAATGTATATTTATCATGATCCTATCAAAACAAGTATTTAAATTATTTTTTCTAGAATAATGAATATCTTTTTAAAATATTATTGTTCCTTGTTAAATGATTTTGATTTCAATACAATAATATACAAACTCTATATTTTTGTAGAATTCAAATTAAATTATGTAATTTATTTTTTCTGAATTATTGTATTTTTGAAATAAATAATATTTTAATAGAATGTTATTATGAAATAGTTATTATCAAATATAACTGATCATATATTTTTTATGATGTAAAATGTAATTTTATAAAGGGTTTCATAAAATCATATTGTCAAAACCCCGCATATCTTAATAAATATAAATTTTTTATTTTAAAATTCAAAACAAAAAATGTATAAATTTATTTAGATAAAATGAATAATATTTTTTTAATTATAAAATAAAAATTATCCAAAAGTTTTTTTCATAATGTTTTGAGATAATCTAATTTTCATGTCAAAATTAAATATTGTACAAGTATACTGTGTGTGTTATAACATTATAATGACACAAAAGCAATGAAATAAATACAATAAAATTTATACATGAACAAATATATGTTTTAAATTTAAAATAATGTGATTTTCAATTTATTTTATTCATTCTATAAATCTATTATTAATCCTCAAAATCCATTAATATGATTATAGGTTTAAAAATAATTTCATTAAGGGTATGGATCACCTCCACAAAATAATGAGAATTATTTTATTATGTTCGGACATTTTCCTTATAAAATTTTAAAAACTACTCCCATTTTGAAGAAACCCTGAGTAAAAACATAAGAATGTTTGAGGTTTTGTATATTTTATTATATAAAGTCCAAATCCTAAGTTTGAGAAATATTAAAGAAATCACAAATCTTTTCCTACATAAACCAACCAAAACCCCCATTTTTATTCACTCTAAATCCATGTATCATGCCCTTACTCTGACATACCCTATCTATAGTTTTCCAAAGGAACCCCAAGCTCTCAATAAGTTCTTCCCATGCATTTGGAGTCACACAGTCATTTAAGGGATCCCGACCTTATCTTATTTATTCAAGTCTATTATTTATATTATTCCTTATATAGAAAATTTATATTTTTGTGATATGTATTTACATGTACCAGTTACATAAAATTTTATTTCTAAATGATTAGAGACCCCTTTTTCTCTAATAAACCCATTTTATAAATTTTTAAGTGACTCTGTTATGCTGAAAAAATTTCACAATGACTTTTCATGACAAAAGAATCATGTTGTGAATACCACACCCATTTCCTATCAATGGAGTTCACCTTAATACAATTATAGTTAATTTAAATTGGACATAATTTATGTATTCCAAACTACTTGATCATGGAATGAAATATAATTTTAAATGAATCCATGCTGTATGATCTATGTTGCACACTTAATCCTGAGAATGAAATGAAAGTGATAGGTAAGCCCAGAATTATATAGCGCTCGAAATCATTGGGTAATGTTTAGTATTATGAGACATCATGTTTGGATAGGGAGTGAACCTGGTTACTTTATGGGATTTTTTTAATGATGTCTTGGTAGTTTTCCTTGACCTGTGTTTATGATGCAGTGTTTTAAGTAGTCGCCAAATTTCCCATGTTTCATTTATGATTATTCGTCTATATCATGTATCATTATTCATGTTTATGATTATCACTCCTTTTATGATCCATATATATTCCTATTTTATAACTTGTAATAATTTATTAATTATATTCCATGTTTATTTCCTTTATTGGGATTTATAGATCACTCGTTTCTTATGTATGTCCCCAGGTTATCACATGTAGTTTTATGTGTGAGAATGTTAAGAATGTTTTCAATAAAGATATTTTTTCCTATTTCAAATTGGTATGTAATGTACCTAATTCTCTAAGACACAAGGATTATCAATATTATGAGTTGTATAATTTGTAATAATATTCAATAAATCATGAATTAATGAGTAATAAATAGCGGGGTTGTTATATTCTTCTATTTAGATATCCCATTTAAAGGCCATGTATGGATGGCTTTGTCAATCTCCACTATATGTCCAAGAGGAAAGTTCATCATCTATTATTTTAGTGAGTACCATTTAGGATATTTTGAATCATATATGGTAAATCAATAAGTAGTTGGTTGATACTAATTTAAGTTTGAGATCATAAAAAGACAAATGTTTCCATCCTCAAGAGATTAAGGGTGATGAATAGGTATTATTAAGATTTTATCCTAGATTGGGACATAGGTGTATATAGAGTTGAGTGAAATTGGATCGTATATTTATCAATCTATTCATGGTTTATAATACGATTGATATAATGTTGAATCTATTATATCACCCTACTAGATATAGTTATAAGTATGATGTGTTCCATTCCTCAAATTTTGAGATATTATCTAGACCCTTCATATATGATAAAATTCAATGATGTCTAGTTGGATTCTAATATATCATTTTAGGAACAACCAGTTTTCATCGTGGACTGAAGTGAGAAGATTCTGTATGGGAATATGGTACCTATATAATGGTTTTTAAGATATTATTGACTTATCCAGTTAGATATTTGGGAGTGGGTGGTAAATATGTGAGCATTTTGGCTATATATTTTCATTACCGAGGCTTAGTTATGCATCATTGGAATTATTTGTTATGTGGTGGGTATCTTGTAATTATCCATGTATATTGAGGAATGAGTTTGACTATTTTTTTTATCAAAATATGTTCATTTCATTAATTTTTAACTATTTTTTGTGTTGGAAGAGGTTGGGGGTCAAACTTATATAAAATGAAATTGATGAAAAAATCTATCTTTTGATGAAATACATAACTGGGTATATATTATAACAACACTACTCTTTATTAAACATTAATTTTTGATTTACTACATAAAATTATTCATAATACAACACAAAAGATCTAGATATATAGTATCTTTGGAAATTTTATACACAACATAACTTCATGAACATGTGATATAATGAAATTTTTTAAAACATCCTTAACATGCTTCTAAAATTCAATTGATTTTAAAACTACATGGGATTACCTGGGAAAAAACATAAGAAATATGTTAGATATAAAGTCTAGTAAGATAATAAACATGTAATAATTTGATATAGGTTATAAAATCAGAATATCAGTGGGAGAATAGTTTGATTAAGAGTCATAAACATGAACACTAAGACATGATATAGCTTGATAATAATAAATGGGGAATTTTGAATCATATTTAAACACAGAATCATAAATATAGGTTAAGGATAAACATATATGAAATCATGGTATAAAATTCCCAGAAAGTACTCACGTTCACTCCCTATCCCAAAATTATTTGTCATGGTAATAAAAATTACCCAATTCATTATATCTCTATATAATTCTTGGTGCACCCGTCACATTCATTTCATTCTCATTCTTAAGTGTGCCCCTGATATCATACGACATGGATTAATTCAAAAAAATATATTTTATTACACGATTAAGGAGTGTGTAATACATACATTTATGTACCAATAGAAATAATTATAAGTGTATAAATTTTAATAACTCTGATTTAAAATGGGTAAGGTATTCACTACACAATTGTTTTTGCATGGAAAATTGTTGTGAAATTTTGACAGCATAATGACGTCACTTAAAAATTAATAAAATGTGTTGATGAAGGAAAAAGGGTTATATAATCATTTGGAAATAAAATTTTATATAATAGGGATATGGAAAAACATATCCCCTCACAAGGAATTGTAAATAGAAGGCATAGGATATTGATGAAACTTGACTAAAGAGGAGAAAGAAAGGCACCCTTACTAAATTTCATCATGGTAACAAGTGTACATAATGGATAATAAAAGGATTAATGAAAGATAAATTAAGATATAGTCATTTATAAATAAAATGGAAGGTAATGGGGATATGTAATAATATATCCCAACAAAATAAAAATGGAATTTAGAGACATAACAAAAGGAAATTCTAGATAAAAATATGAGAGTGGAAGATCCCTTAATTGAGTGTGTGACTCCAAATGAGTGGGAGGGGATTCATCAGAGTTTGGTAGAACCTTGGTAGGTCTGTGGAGAAGTTATTATAGAATATTTACATGATATGAGGAGTTTTAATGAAGATAAATGGGATCATTGATGAGTTTATATAGGTAATGAGGTGGATTAATTTATTTTTTTTATTTTGGAATCTACATAATAAAATAAACAAAACAAAAAAACATATCATGGGTTTTCCCATGATTTCTTCAAAATCGTAGTGGTTCACATTATTTTTTAAGTAAAAGGTCCTAGCTTAATAAAATAATTCCCTTACGTATGTGGATTTGAGTCACTCCCTTAATGAAAGGATTATAAAACCATAAAATATATTATACGTTCTGGAGGATTCAAAATGGATTTATAAGATAAATAAAATAAACATATAATCAAATTATTTTAATGGTAAAATATATATTTGGTCTTGTATCACATTTATAACAATTATTTCATCATTTTTGGTCATTATGATCTTGCAATATACAAAGTATATTTATATAGTATTTTATTTTCACCCGAAAATTCGGTTGTCTCAGACGATTATAAAAATATTGACAATTGGATAATTTAAATGTTCTAATCCCAAAAAATATTCATTTTATGAAAATAATTTTCTAAATATGTGAATATTTAGTTTTAAAATAAAAATATCATATATTGAGAAATGATGGCTTTTTAAACAATAACAATGTTTGAACCCTAATGAAAATTACATTTAACATCTTAAAATTTATATAATAATTTATATTTTTTAAAATTATTTAATAATATTATTTTATTAAAATAATACTTATTTAAAGAATCCATTAATTCGTGAAAATATGCATCTTAATTGAAATTGAATACAAATTAAAAAATTAAAACATGTGTTTTATCATTATAAAGTAATGATAATAAAATTTAAATATATTAATTACTCCATAAAATATAAATATTAATTTTATTAGGGTATTGATATATATACCTTTAATACACCTGAAAACTCACTAAGAATACGATTCACTGTAGCGAGACTTTCATGGGGTGGTTCGATGAACATGGTTTGGGCTATGGTCTCGATGAGCTTGATCTTCTCCTATAAATGGATTTGCACATGCTTGTGGTTTTGGATCTCATATTGGGCATGGTCAAGGGGAAATCCCAGTGGTGTGATATCCCTTAGAATCTATGATAAATGGTCTTCATATGGTACAATCATATTGGTTAAGACCATTACTTCCGTTGTCTATATCAATTGTATTTGTTAAAACCTTATATTTATACCAATCATGTGATCACTATTCAACAACTATATTATCAATGATAATGATGCATAAAGGAATAATAAATACAATAGGATATAATAAAACAAAATAAGTACATGTGTTTTTTTAACCATATTACATGATGAGGTATTTAAATAAATTAAAAATAGGAATTTTGTTTACAAAAGTTAGGGTCATTACAATATTCCCCCATTAATAAATCCACAATAGAAATTTTATATTTCCAAAATAAAATAGATGAAGGTAACTCTATTTCATCACCTCCTCTGGTTCCCACACTGTTTCATCAAATATATGGTTTCTTCACAGCACTTTGACAAGGTGAATTGATTTATTTCATAAATGTTTTTCTCGATGATCTAAGATCTTCACCTGATGATCCTCATAAGAACAATTATTCTCCAATGGTACCACCACCAGATTGAGTACATGTGGGTGGTATAGTATTGACATTCTCAAGAGGGATACATGGAATACATCATGTACTCGAGATAGTTTATGTGGGAGTGGACGTCTATAGGCCACCACTCAAATGTGATCCAGGATCTCAAAGGGGCCAATGAATCTTCGACCATGATTTCCCTTATTCCAAAATCTCATCATTTTCTTCCTTGTAGATATACAGAGGAATAAAATTTATACAATATCAAACTATAAGTCTCATTGATGATTGTTAGTACAAATATTCAATTAAATATGAACATCTTTGATGTGCTTCTGAATAGTCTTAACCTTCTCCACCATTTCCATGGTCATTTCAGGACCTAGAAGTTTTCATTCCCCAACATCAACCCAATATGTAGGCATTCATCACCACATCCCATAATGGGATTCATAGAGATCCATTTGGATGATCGATTGGAAACTTCTTTTGTATGAGAACTCAACCAGAGGCATATCTTGGTTCCATCCTCATTTGGAGTCCATAGAACATTCCCTCAACATTTCATCCAGTATCGGAATAGTACACTAAGAATAGACATTATTTTGAGGATGATATGACGTACTGAAGTTCATCTCAGTGTTTAGATCATGCTGTATAATTTTCCAGAACATGTAGTTAAATTTTGGATCTCAATCGGATTCAACCAATAGTGATACTCCCTAAAACCTTACCACTTCTATGATGTATGTTAGTGCAATTTGATCTAGGGAGAAGTCCTCTCGAATTGTGATAAAGTGATCTATTTTTTAAGACATTCCAAATAAACCCATATGTCATTGTTTCCTCTAAAATTATTTTGAAGTACAATGACAAAGTTCATGGTTATGTTTTCCCATTTTCTTGTTGGTATGCCTAATGGTTGCATTATACCATTAGGCTTTTGTCTTTCATCCTTCACTTGCTGACATACCAAGCACTTTGATGTAAATTCTGTGATATCCTTCTTCATATTTTCCCACTAATAGATCTATCAGAGATCTTGATACATCTTTATTCTTCCATGATGGGTAGAGAAGGTTTAACTATGAGAAATATCCAATATAACCTTCTTTATCTCGGGATTTTATGGTACACATAGTCAGGAACCAAATCATACAAATCCTTCTTCACTATCAAAACACTCATAGGATTTACCCATTATAATAGTTTCTACTTTTTTACAAACTCCCATATCATCTCTCTGAACATCCTTTAACCTCTTTATAAAAGATGGTAGAGAAATAATTTATGAAAGGATTGATAATGATCCTTATTTTAGGATTCCCATGTACATCCTTTCCATATATAAGAAGATCAGATCCCTCTAAATTCACATTAATGATAGAATAGCTGGATACTATATACATAGGGAATCCACAACTTTATTCACTTTACTAGGATGGTAGTGGATATAGTATTCATTATAATCAATAATATCTAACCATCTTCATTGGTTTATATTTATATCTTCTTGTGTGTGTATATACTTGAGGATTTTCTGATCCGTATATATTTCAAACTTCTCTACAAATAGATAATTCCACCATATTTTTGATGAAAATATCACTACATCCAACTCTATATTATGAATTGGGTATTTTTATCATGAAAATTTAACTTCATAAAATCATAGGCTCTCACTTTTTCATTTTCCATTTCCACACAACCTAGTCCCCTATTTAACACATCGCTGAATACTAAGAAAGGTTCTCCACTTGTGATTAGTGTGAGCACACGTGCAGTGATAATCCACCTTTTAAAATCCTTGAATCACTCTTCACATTCAACATTACAAGAAAAATGTACTCCCTTTTTAGTTATCTTGAGTTTATCTCTTGAAAATCTTAATAAATTTCTCACAAATCATCAATAAAACATGGTTGATCCAAGTAAACTATGGATATCTATCAAAAATCTTTTCTTAGACCATCCTTTAATTGCCTCTATCATTGAAGGATCATAAAATATACCATTTCCTATAATGATATGTGCTAATAATGAGACATCCATCAACAATAAATCACATTTTATGTAATTGGCATAAAGATTCTCATTTAGTAATGTCTTTAGCATAGTTCCCAAATACACCTCATGATCCTCCTTTCTTTTGGAGTATACTAAAATATCATCTATAAATTATACCACAATTTTTTCAATGTAATATCTAAATACTATTAATTAATTCCATGAATATTTATTTAGAAATAGTGAGTCAAAATTGAATTATAATGAACTCATAGTCTGCGTACCTTGTATGAAAAATAGTCTTGTGCATATATTCCTTCTTCACTCTTACTTGATAATAACTTAACCGAAGATCCACCTTTGAGAAGTATTATGCTTTCTGTAGTTGATCGATGAATTCTTAAATACATGGTAGTGGATACTTTTTTTAATCATGATATTTTTGAGCTCATGATAATCAATGTAAATGATAATTGACCCATCTTTCTTCTTGATGAAGAGGAATATTTCACCCATCGTAAAGCACTTGGGCATGTAAACCCTTTTTCTAGATTCTCTTGTAGTTGTTTCTTCATCTCCTCATGTTTCGTAATACCCATTCTATTCAAATTCTTGGATAATGGAGATTCCCTAGGTATAACAATAATTGAAAATTAAACCTCTCAGCTAGGAGGAAGACCAAGAAAATCCACTGGAAACATATCAGCATATTCCCTCACAATAGCCATATCTTCGAGAATGGTTCATTTTATAGACTCAATCATCTGAGTTGGATATACATTGTCATATAGAAATAATAAATATTCTCGAGATTTTGGTACTAAATAAGATTCATCCTTCCCTTAGAAAATGTACAAAATCAGAGGGAAATTCATGATATGAAGAGTGATTTCCTTCCCACGAAAATTTATGGTGGCTATATATAAAGAAAGCTAATCTATTCCCATAAAATCATAAAATTCCAAAAAAGTTAGTATTATTAGGTTCTATAGCAATTTATTCCAAAATATTTGACATGGGAGGATTTATATACAAGGGATTAAATAATTTCTCCAATTTCTATTTTAACGACAACTCTACTTCCATGCTTTTTAGTGGTTCTTAAGTAATTCTACTAAACTTTCATGATATAAATTAATATTTAGAACCATAATAAAAATGTATGTTCAATATTTTTGAATGAATTACTGGAGTAACTATCCCCACCTCATTGTTAGGATCCACCTCACTGGTTTTGATGGAGGAATCTCTCCCATTCTACCTTGGATGTTGTTGGTTGTCTTCGAAAACCCTTGGCTTAGTGCATCGATTTTCAATGTTCCCCATTTTCTTGAAGTTGATGTAATGAAAAATGCAAAGAGGGTTCACTAGAGAATTAATTTACTCTTCCATATTAGTGGGTGTCTCCTATCATCAATTTCAAGATAGGTGCCCTTCCTCCTGAAATCTAAATCGCTTTTCCTTCCCTTTAGGCAATTTTTGGGGTGTTTCTTCCCAGATCATTGACAAGTGGGATATTGAAATTTATTTTCAACATTCGATTTATCCATTAATTGACTAGAATTAAACACTAATTTATACTTTATATCCACATTAATACCTTGATATTCACCAATCACTTTTTCAACATTGAGGGCACATTGGTCGATTTCCTCAGTACTCTTAAAGGCATGGATCACCAGGGAGTTTTTTTACACTAGATTTTATATCACCAAAAAAGTGGTAAAACGTTAATTTGGGGAATCAAAAAATCCAGAGCCATATCATGAAAGTCTTTTAAATTTTTCCTCATATTCCTCAATAGATTCATCAACATTCTTCTTGAGGGCAAGGAAATACCTTTCCATTTTAACATTTGGGTGAGTAAAATATCTATCATTTTTTAGAATTACTTCCACTCCAACACTTCAATCTATTCCTCAAGATTTGTATTTTTGGTAAATGTCCACCATTGATCAGATTATTCCTCCCTATAATAAACAACTATTAGAACCTTCCATTGTTCCAAATGTTGAAGGATAGAGACATTATTCTCAATGGAGTTGATCCATTATTCCCGGATTAAGGGATCAAATGATCCATTAATAGTTGGAGGCCTTTTTCAAAAAAAGCTCTAGATCGTTGCTTGTTCTCTATTAAGGGGATTTGGATGCTCCTATTAATATAGGTCTCTCTTCCTAACATGAGTTAGATGAGACAGTGTCATCATAAAGGTCATGATTCCTTCTCCCATCAGGTTCAGCATGTCGTTGGGGTAGTCATCACATTTCCGTTTCACATTGATTTGTTACCCAGTTCCTCTTATATATGGACACTGGCTAGAATAAATGAAAAATTAGGGATGCATATTTTTATACTATTAAATATAGAAAAAATTAATTTAATTACATTAAATGGGGTTAGTTATAACTTTTATTTATTTACATAACATATTTATTTCTGGGCATCAATCTATGTTATCTGTTATATTTTTCCTAACATATATCCTTATTGTTTTTTTTGTTTTCTTAATAATAGTTCATAATGAGATTATAAATTTACCAATGAATATCCCCTTAGAGTGTCACACTAGGTGTGTCTTAAGGCCCATTTTTGTGATCCAGTTTACATTGAGTCAAACCCAACAAACCTTTCCAAATTTGTGAAACATATGTGTTTTTGTGCCAGAACCACATCCACCGGTTGTATCTAGAGATGGATTTATTTTCATGATAAGAAATTACTATATAATTACCAAAATATAGGAATGTTTTCTTATACTTAGTCTTATCTGTAAGGCCTTCACTATATGTTTCTAATCTTAATCTCAAAAATAACTAAACTTCACTATGATACCCACTATAATAACTATAATCTTTATTACACATTATATCATGATTTATTACATAAAATTACTCATATTAAAACCGAAAATATCCAAAAGTACAATGTATTTTGGAATTAGGTGCATATCATAACATTTTAAACATAGGATATAACAAAATTATTGAAAAATCTCTTAACAAGCTTCTAAAATTCAATGTACTTTTAAACTGCACAAGATAATAGAGGGAAAAACATAATAAAGATGTGACATATAAATCCCAGTAATGGAAAACACATGGAATAAGTTGATACATGTTATAAAATTAGAATATAAATGGAGAATAGAAATATTAGGAGGCATAAACATGAACAACAAGACACGATATAACATGATAAATATAACATGGGAAATGTGGAAACAAATTAAAACACGACCTCACAAACATAGGTCAAGGATAAACCTCAAATAAATCATTGTGGAAAAAGTACCATAAATGAATCCGGTTCATTCCCTATCCCAACGTGATGTATCACCAAACTAAACATTACCCAATTCATTGAAGCACCATATAATTCTAGGTAAATCCTTCACACTCATTTCATTCTCATGATTAAGTGTGCTACATAGATAACACAATATTTATTAGTTCAAAATAATATTTTATAACATGATTAAAGAGTGTATAATACATACATGTATGTTCTTAATCAAATAATTATAAGTTTATAATTGTGAATACCCATGATGGGAAATTATAATGGTGTTCACTACAAAAGTTTTTTGGCATGGAAAATCGTGAAGAAATTTCACTAGCATAACGACGTCAATTAAAAATACATAAAAAAGTGTTGATGGGATGGAAAGGGATATATAATAATTTTTACGTAAAATGAGAGGTAATAGGGATATTGAAAAATATATCACATCAATATAAATTTGAAGTAGAAGGCATTGGACAATGAAAAATCTCAAATAAAGAGGAGAATGAAAAGAACCCTTACTAAATTTTGGCATGGTAATGGGTGTACATAAAGGATAATATAAGTATTAATGAGAGTGAATGTATGATATAATCATTTATACATAAAATATAATCTAATGGGGATATTTAAGAATATATCCCAATATAATAAAAATTAAATTTAGAGACAAAACAAAAATGAAGTGCTTGATAAAAAGGGGAGAGTGGAAGATCCCTTATTTCAGTGTGTAACTCCAAAATGTTTAATAGGGGATTCTTGAGATATTTGGATAACCTTGGGGGGGGACTCTATAGGGGGGAGGTAATAGTATGGATGTGATCTAATGAGTATTAATAATGATAAATGGGATCTTGGATGGGTTTACATAGGAAATGAGGGGGATTTATTTATTAATTTGGTTTTAGACTCTATATAATAAAAGAACCCAAAACACAGACCATACCATGGTTTATTCCAACAGTTTCTTCCAAATGAGAGTGGTTATCATTATTTAATATGTTAAAGGGAATAAATTAATAAAATGATTCCCTTGATTATGTCGAGGTGAGTCATACTCTTAAATAATGGAATTTAAAACCTTAAAATATATTATAAGCTTTGGAGGATTCATAATGGCTTCATAAGACAAATAATATAAACATAAAATAAAATTATTTTTAAGGTAAAACATAAATTTTGTATTGGATACTATCTATAATAACTATTTCATTAGCTTTGGATCATGATTCAGTTATAATACAGAAAGTATATTTATACCGTATTTAATTTTTTTGCGAAATTTTGACTCTCTCAGAAAATAAAAAAAATGTTCAACATTGGATAATTTTGAAATTAAGATTCGAAAAATAATATTCATTTTATTTAAATAATTTAATAAATATGTAATTTTTCACTTTTAAAATAAAATTCAAATTTATTTTTAAATGTTGGTTTTTTGATAATTACAGTTTTTGAACCCTTATAAAAATTACATTTAACTTCATAAAAATTATATAATTTTTTATATTTAATAAAAATATTTTATTAAAATATTATTTAACTGAAAAAATTCTTAATTCGTTAAAATAAACTTCTTAATTGATATTTCATACTAATTAAAAAAATAAAACTTTTGTTTTATCATTATAGTGTAACAATAATAAAATGAAAATATATTCATTATTCCATAAAATATAATAATTCATTTTATTATGGTCTTGAAACATATACCATTAATAAACTAGAAAACTCCCTAAGATTAAGGTGTGTGATTGTGGGAATTTCATGGGGTGGTTCAGCGAACATGGTTTAGGACGTGATCTCCAGGAGCTCGAACTTCGCCAATAAATGGTTTCCCTAATACATAAGTTGTTGGATATCAGCTTGGGCTTGGTTAAGGGATAATCCCATTGATGATATCTCCCTCATAAACTTTGATAAATGGAAAAACACTTCCTTTATCAGGGTCATTTTTATTTGTTAAACACTATATTTATAATAATCATGTGATCACTGTTCAGTGTATATATTATCAATGGTAATGAAAATTTATGGTCATTTAAATACAATTGGATAAAATAAAAAAATAAGTGCATTTGTTTTATATTTGTAGAGACCCGAATCCTAATGTACATTGACATTACATTACTTTTGCGGAATACTTAGTACATAACAAAAACACACACGCAAGGATCGTAATAGTTTAGTGTCTTTGGAAACTCGGAATATAATCTTCTAATCCTGGTGAAAGATCTTCAATATCTCCCATAAAGATCTTCCCTTTTTTTACGTAAAAACCTATTTTTATATCCTGGGGAAAAGAAAACATAAAAGGGTGAGCTCAAATGCTCAGTAAGGGTAAACAAAAGAAATATCAATCACATCATATACATAAGAACATAGCTTTTGGAAATCTTAACCTGCAAAAGAGCTCATAATATCATAACATGGGATAAATCATAGAAGTGAAAATGAGATCCCCATAATCATAACATAAAACTTGAAACTTCGTGGCATGCACACATAATCATGGAAAATCATTTCTTGTTAGTCATGACTCATTGCCAAGACTATCTTAGTGGACAAAGTCCCTTTCTGAACCGAGTTCACTCCTCGTTTCAGTCCTGTATCACTGAACCGAAATAACCTTCCGTTCCAGCCATGTCTATCTCATGAGATATAAAGTCTTTACCCAATGCATTGGAGGGAGATATAGGTCCCACCCATCTTATAATGAATCCTTTCTTATGTGTGCCACATAATCATAAAACATACATCATCGCATAACACAAGTAACAAAAATGGGATTCTTGAAACATCATGACATCATAAATCAATTCATATAAGATAAAGGAATTCATAAAATAATTCCATCACAACAAGATCAAATCAATGTAATAATTGGGAAAAAAATATAACCCTTTATTATCTTAGATGGAAAATAATTTTGATAAAACACTTGAACTCCATTCTTGAGGAAAATATCCTTTCTTCTTCAAAAACATTTTTCCTTTCATAACATGTCATACAACTTTAAAATAAAAGAAGTTGATTAAAAATAAACTTGAAAACTTGTAAAGGAAGATTCTTGGAAATAATGTTTTAAAAATCCATTCATGCCGTATAAGTTAAAAAAAACATTCTTTGTACTTTTGTCGGAAAAGTCAAAAAGTACCTCGTACAAAAAACGACAAAAGATTCCTTTCGTATCTTTTACTAAAAACTCACCGAAGGGTAAAATTGGATATAAACTATTGTATAAGGATGGAAATAATATTACATATTGAGGTAACATGGATGTGGATGATAAAATACACCCCAATAATTACTTACGAATAAACAATCTCGGATAAAAAAATGAGATTGTGATATTTCCCTTACCTTTGGTCCGACTTGCTTTGTAAGTGTCCGAACCTCCTGTATAATGATTTAAATCAAGTTATTGACTTATTACAGAATCATATTCATTGTTATGATATCATATATGGTTCACTTATGACATTATATTACCCGTTTTTTTTGTAAATTCCATGTTAAAGAAGCGTTTTGGGTAAAATCGTTTCATTTATCGTAGGTGTTTTGACTTGTTGTTCTTGACATCATTATTACTTATATCATGATTTACTCACTTCCAGAATATAAAATATGATTTATATATCATATATATTCATTATATATATATATATATAACAGGTAGATAAATAAAATGAAAAACACCATTCATGGAGACGGTAGTCCGTACGTACGCATGAACGCTGTTTTCCTTTCCTTATTGTCTTGAAATGGAAGTAAGTAGATGACATACATATGTATATATATACATAAATCCAGTAGCTTTATAATTACATATATTTTATTATTATTTCTTATATATACATTATAATCATTCTTAAATGGTTAACATGGAGAATGAATCTCATCGCGTCATGGAGACGGTAGTCCGTACGTACGCACGAGCGATGATATCATTTCTATAAATATTGAATTGAATTGGAGTGGATTATACAATATATCAGAATCAATATGATGTTGTAATAACTATTTATAGTTATTCTTTATACCATTATACCCATCCATGTAAGGTGGTGGTGGAAAATAGATTACACCACGGCGTGGAGACGGTATTCCGTACGTACGCACGCGCGGTGATTTCTTTTTCCGTAGGATGGATAGATGGTGAAATAGGGTTTTTTCATACTTATAATAACATATCAGTATATGAGTGATACTGATTTATTACTTCATAACGAAACAACCTAAGAAGAAGAAGTGGAAGAAGAAATAAAGATGAAAGAATTGGTAACGTTAATTACCTCTTCTTTGAAGCGCCTCTTTGAGACATCCTCTTAGGGCACTAAAATTGGTCTTTGAGGAAGACCAGAACCTCTAGGATGTTTCTAGGGAAGTGGAGAAGAGAGTTTTGCAGGGGTTGGCCGAGCATGAGTGCTCACATTGGTGTGAGGAGGAGGGGGAGGAGGTATCCTTTTATAAGGGAGGAGAGGGGCACCTTAGGAATATCTCAAAATATTATTTTATATTAAAGTAAAAATCGGTTTATAATGGTTCCAAAGGGTCTTATTTCGAAGCTAAAGTGGGGATGGGTCGAAATCCTATCACCCAATAAGATTTAGACAAGATTAGGGTATTATTTTAACCTTATCAATTAGATTTAACTCTAAGTTAATTAATTTAACTTTTACCGTGTCTTTTTGTTTTCTTTCACTATATGGTTAATACACTTACTATAACATGCCAAACGAACCCCAAATTGTTTATTATTAATATATATATCCTTATCTAAGTCATTTGGCCGATCCTTAGATTTTTAGGAATAAAATAACAATTAATAATATAATATTTGATTTAAAAACTATTTTGTGTCAATTTTGACACTATTTGATATATGATTTTTGTGAAAGTCATAACAGAATTATATGTTCGAACCAAGTTGATTAAATCAACAATAACATATCATAGTAACCTAGAAAATTAGTTTAATTCATAAAAAGTCTAAAATTACATTTATTTTGGTGTTTATAACATCAATTATGTCAATATTTCATTAATAAGATAATTACTGCATCATCGTTGTGTCATACATAAATTAAAATATTTAATGTCTAAAAATTACAAATAAAATACCATTATGTAGGAAATCTTTTTAGATTTCTAATGAATATTTATAGTCAAATTTATCTTATGTATAACCACATATTAAAAATGTTTTAGTAAATAAACTTTGATTTTAACTCTTTTAACCCTTCTTTAAATAAATTAATAATAAATGTCCTAATCTAACCCAAGTGGGCCTAAATGGTCATATTTTATTCCTAAGTTTGTTTTTGGTCGAAATAAACTTGTCCAATAGGATTAGGACATGTGTTAGGGTAATAGTAATATCATATTTACCCTTAGTTACCCTATTTACTATTAACCGTGGTAAAAAAAAGTAAAAAGTTACTATTCACCAAAAATTATTTTCATCTCATTGAACCACATTTTAGTCCTTGATATTAACCGTGTCTGTCAGATTTTCGAAATTCCATTCACAGAAGCGGTAAAATTAAGTTTTATGCAAAATTCAGTTTTTAACCTACCACTTAGTGGTTTCACTATTCATCAAAAATTGAAAGTTTTCAGAAAAGTACCAAAATTTCACCCTAGGCTAAATTCGATACTCCAAATCCAAAAATGAAGTTCATTTTGAAATATAAGATTTACAGAATTTTAAAAAGTCGTTATTACTATTTATAACGGCTAGTTTTAATAATATTTTAATAGCATATCGTTGTTTAGTGAAACTCGGTATTGCGTATTACACATGCTATCGAGGAAGGTCGTGATTGCGTGTAATGAAAGGCAAGTCAAGGATGCGTGGTGTGCAAGCTCCTTTTGGTGTAGCGTACAACACAAGACATTAATAAAATTAAAAAGAATATTTTTTATAAAATCTTGGGCTGTTACATTCTACCCCCCTTAAAATGAATTTCGCCCTCGAAATTCGTCGGGGTTATAAATGGTTTACTGTTTGAAAGTTTCTTTAATAGAAACCCACATCGTAAAAGGGAATACCAAAACTTGGCTTTAAAAACTAATGTATGAAATGTAACGATTACCCAAATAAACTAATCACTGGGTTTCCACATAGGTGAAAATATGGATATGGAAGAGAAATCTAACCATCATGTTCTGATGGAGAGTGGTAGAGAACATGGCTATGGAAAAGCCAGTAATCACAAATCCATAAATTTGTGACTATCTAAGGTACCATCTGATTCATCAGGTATAAGATCACTAGGACAACATTTTTGGTTTTCAAGATCATTTCCCTAAAGTTGAAAATTTGAATTAGAATAAATACTTACTTTATTTTGATACAATATCACTGTTGTTCGTGCCTTGAACAATTTACACTTCATCTCTTAAATAAATGAAGTTGAATTTGTTATTCGTGAAGTGTTAGCAGATCATGTGATAGAATGACGGGTCATTCCATCTGTCTCAAACAAAAGGTAAGCAAAAGTTATTAAATATACATAAGTCATTCTATAGTGAGATTAATCATATATAGTTCCTAAAATGGACTTATACTTCATATATCATACTGCTTAATATAATAAAACTAGCTTCTACTAAACAGGGACTTCCTGTAGGTCAGTGGTAGGCGATAAAGGCCAGTCGCACTTCGGTTGTGGGTTCGATTCCTACAGCCTTGTCTGAAGCGATGGGTTGTCGCCCGTCCTGCAGGTTGTCCCTTTTTATAAAACTACGTTACTATAACATCCCATCAATAATATCGAAAATCTTCTATCCTTAAACAATACTAACTTATGTCCAACATAATCCAGTCTAATCTTTAGGCTTATACATAATACTGCAGTCCACTCTCATAATATAGTGACAACGATTACCAGAGATTTAATACTGTCGTTGATCCCCACATATCATAAGATATGTCTTGTTGGTCACATTCCAAACATTCAAAGTCCTTAATCGTGTATTCTCTTGAATACCTTAGTGAAAACATGAGTGTAGTTAAAAGTTACCAAAATCCTCAAAATTCTATATACTCAAACCATGATATCACTTAGTCCTTATATCAATCATGAGCTCATGAATACTATTAAACATTTCATTTTCTCGTCTTCATTATGCACATATCATCTTATTTCCAAAAAATATCTCAATCACTTTGAATACCACATCAATAAATATTGCAATACTCAATGATACAACATTATTTTGGAATCCCATTACATAAACACTTAATCATTCCACCACATCGTTGTCATATTCAACATTGCCAATAATGATCGCATGTGATTTCCCTTTGTCCTTTGCCTTCAGTGGTTGCTCATGTTGATCATCACTAACCCTTGGATTAGGGCAATTATTAGCATAATGCCCCATTTCCTTGCACTTGAAGCATTGAAGTGTTGGCGGTGCGTTCTCTGCAGTGTTTGCTTTATTCACATCATTAGAAACCCTTTTTCCATTACTTCGACACTCTGCTGCTCTATGACCTTCTTTTCCACACTTAAAACATTTTCTAGTCCCTTTAAGACAATCTCTACCATGCTTCTTTCCACACTTTGTGCATATGGAAACATTCATCTTCTTTTCACCATTATTCTGAGATTTCTCCTTGAACTCCATCTTTCGTTTCTTGTCCAAACCATGAGATGGATATGTAACACCAACTTCCATTTCTACCTTGATAGCACAACGCACAATTTCTTCATAGCTACTGAAGTCTCTTATAGCTAATACCCTTCGAATACTTGGTTTTAAGCCACTAAAAAATCGATCAACTTTACTTTCAGGTTGGATGATAATTCCAGAAGCATACCCTGCAAGTCTTGTAAAATTTGCTTCATAGGTACCAACAGATTCATCGTCCCTTTGCTTCAGTTCAAGAAACTCTTTCTCCATCTTTGTTCGAAGAATACGAGGGAAGTACTTACTGAAAAAAAAGTTCTTGAACTCGTCCCATTCCATGGACTCAATTTCATCTCTTGGCCTCGTATTCTTGATAAGATTCCACCATTGATCAGCTTCACCTTCCAAACGATATACTGCTAAGATGAATTTATCATGTTCAGAACATTGAAGAACTGAAAATATCTTTTCAGTAGTACTGATCCATTGTTCAGCCACAAGTGGATCAGAAGACCCACTGAAAGAAGGTGGACGTTGCCTCATGAAGGACTCAATAGAATATTGTTCCCTTCTCTGCTCATTTGGAAGTCCAGAATGATTCATAGCTTGTGTAAGTATAGAAATAAGATTTTTCACTCCATCTCCCATAACATTTGTTTGTTCAGGAGGGCAATCATTGCATTGTCCATTGCATTGATCAACACGGTTCCTTCGGGTTCCAGCCATCGTCTAAAACCCAAAAAGAATAGTGTGAGAGGAAAAAATAATTCTAGGGAAAACAACACAGTAAAGGGGGATTACCCTTAATATCTAACATCTTATGTTAAATTCTAAGATCGTTACCATAGTTCTAGGACTATATCCTATACGTATACTTATCCTTAGGGACATCCCTAGACATACCTTAGAAATATCTATAGGGATCTCACTAAAGTTCTCACATCCTAGTTTCCAAAGGATGACTAAACCTTTCCTCTGATACCAACTGTAGAGACCCGAAGCCTAACGTACATTGACATTACATTACTTTTGCGAAATACTTAGTACATAACAAAAACACACACGCAAGGATCGTAATAGTTTATTGTCTTTGGAAACTCAGAATATAATCTTCTAATCCTGGTGAAAGATCTTCAATATCTCCCATAAAGATCTTCCCTTTTTTTTACCTAAAAAACCTTTCTTTATATCCTGGGGAAAAGAAAACATAAAAGGGTGAGCTCAAATGCTCAGTAATGGTAAACAAAAGAAATATCAATCACATCATATACATAAGAACATAGATTTTGGAAATCTTAACCTGCAAAAGAGCTCATAATATCATAACATGGGATAAATCATAGAAGTGAAAATGAGATCCCAATAATCATAACATAAAACTTGAAACTTCGTGGCATGCACACATAATCATGGAAAATCATTTCTTGTTAGTCATGACTCATTGCCAAGACTATCTTAGTGGACAAAGTCCCTTTCTGAACCGAGTTCACTCCTCGTTTCAGTCCTGTATCACTGAACCGAAATAACCTTCCGTTCCAGCCATGTCTATCTCATGAGATATAAAGTCTTTACCCAATGCATTGGAGGGAGATATAGGTCCCACCCATCTTATAATGAATCCTTTCTTATGTGTGCCACATAATCATAAAACATACATCATCGCATAACACAAGTAACAAAAATGGGATTCTTGAAACATCATGACATCATAAATCAATTCATATAAGATAAAGGAATTCATAAAATACTTCCATCACAACAAGATCAAATCAATGTAATAATTGGGATAAAAATATAACCCTTTATTATCTTATATGGAAAATAATTTTGATAAAAAACTTGAACTCCATTCTTGAGGAAAATATCATTTCTTCTTCAAAAACATTTTTCCTTTCATAACATGTCATACAACTTTAAAATAAAAGAAGTTGATTAAAAATAAACTTGAAAACTTGTAAAGGAAGCTTCTTGGAAATAATGTTTTAAAAATCCATTCATGCCGTATAAGTTAAAAAAAACATTCTTCGTACTTTTGTCGGAAAAGTCAAAAAGTACCTCGTACGAAAAACGACAAAAGATTCCTTTCGTATCTTTTACTAAAAACTCACCGAAGGGTAAAATTGGATATAAACTATTGTAGAAGGATGGAAATAATATTACATATTGAAGGAACATGGATGTGGATGATAAAATACACCCCAATAATTACTTACGAATAAACAATCTCGGATAAAAAAATGAGATTGTGATATTTCCCATACCTTTGGTCCGACTTGGTTTGTAAGTGTCCGAACCTCCTGTATAATGATTTAAATCATGTTATTGACTTATTACAGAATCATATTCATTGTTATGATATCATATATGGTTCACTTATGACATTATATTACCCGTTCTTTTGTAAATTCCATGTTAAAGAAGCGTTTTGGGTAAAATCCTTTCATTTATCGTAGGTGTTTTGACTTGTTGTTCTTGACATCATTATTACTTATATCATGATTTACTCACTTCCAGAATATAAAATATGATTTATATATCATATATATTCAGTATATATATATATATAACAGGTATATAAATAAAATGAAAAACACCGTTCATGGAGACGGTAGTCCGTACGTACGCATGAACGTTGTTTTCCTTTCCTTATTGTCTTGAAATGGAAGTAAGTAGATGACATACATATGTATATACATACATAAATACAGTAGCTTTATAATGTCATATATTTCATTATTATTTCTTATATATACATTATAATCATTCTTAAATGGTTAACATGGAGAATGAATCTCATCGCGTCGTGGAGACGGTAGTCCGTACGTACGCACGAGCGATGATATCATTTCTATAAATATTGAATTGAATTGGAGTGGATTATACAATATATCAGAATCAATATGATGTTGTAATAACTATGTAAAGTTATTCTTTACACCATTATACCCATCCATGTAAGGTGGTGGTGGAAAATAGATTACACCACGGCGTGGAGACGGTATTCCGTACGTACGCACGCGCGATGATTTCTTTTTCCGTAGGATGGATAGATGGTGAAATAGGGTTGTTTCATACTTATAATAACATATCAGTATATGAGTGATACTGATGTTATTACTTCATAATGAAACAACCTAAGAAGAAGAAGTGGAAGAAGAAATAAAGATGAAAGAATTGGTAACGGTAATTACCTCTTCTTTGAAGCGCCTCTTTGAGACCTCCTCTTAGGGCACTAAAATTGGTCTTTGAGGAAGACCAGAACCTCTAGGATGTTTCTATGGAAGTGGAGAAGAGATTTTGTCAGGGGTTGGCCGAGCTTGAGTGCTCAAATTGGTGTGAGGAGGAGGGGGAGGAGGTATCCTTTTATAAGGGAGGAGAGGGGCACCTTAGGAATATCTCAAAATATTATTTTATATTAAAGTCAAAATAGGTTTTTAATGGTTCCAAAGGGTCTTATTTCGAAGCTAAAGTGGGGATTGGTCTAAATCCTATCAACCAATAAGATTTAGACAAGTTTAGGGTATTATTTTAACCTTATCAATTAGATTTAACTCTAAGTTAATTAATTTAACTTTTACCGTGTCTTTTTGTTTTCTTTCACTATATGGTTAATACACTTACTATAACATGCCAAACGAACCCCAAATTGTTTATTATTAATATATATATCCTTATCTAAGTCATTTGGCCGAACTTTAAATTTTTAGGAATAAAATAACAATTAATAATATAATATTTGATTTAAAAACTATTTTGTGTCAATTTTGACACTATTTGATATATGATTTTTGTGAAAGTCATAACAGAATTATATGTTCGAACCAAGTTGATTAAATCAACACTAATATATCATAGTAACCTAGAAAATTAGTTTAATTCATAAAAAGTCTCAAATTACATTTATTTTGGTGTTTATAACATCAATTATGTCAATATTTCATTAATAAGATAATTACTGCATCATCGTTGTGTCATACATAAATTAAATTATTTAATGTCTAAAAATTACAAATAAAATACCATTATGTAGGAAATCTTTATAGATTTCTAATGAATATTTATAGTCAAATTTATCTTATGTATAACCCCATATTAAAAATGTTTTAGTAAATAAACTTTGATTTTAACTCTTTTAACCCTTCTTTAAATAAATTAATAATAAATGTCCTAATCTAACCCAAGTGGGCCTAAATGGTCATATTTTATTCCTAAGTTTGTTTTTGGTCGAAATACACTTGTCCAATAGGATTAGGACATGTGTTAGGGTAATAGTAATATCATATTTACCCTTAGTTACCCTATTTACTATTAACCGTGGTAAAAAAAAGTAAAAAGTTACTATTCAACAAAAATTATTTTCATCTCATTGAACCACATTTTAGTCCTTGATATTAACCGTGTCTGTCGGATTTTCGAAATTCCATTCACAGAAGCGGTAAAATTAAGTTTTATGCAAAATTCAGTTTTTAACCTACCACTTAGTGGTTTCACTATTCATCAAAAATTGAAAGTTTTCAGAAAAGTACCAAAATTTCACCCTAGGCTAAATTCGATACTCCGAATCCAAAAATGAAGTTCATTGTGAAATATAAGATTTACATAATTTTAAAAAGTGGTTATTACTATTCATAACAGCTAGTTTTAATAATATTTTAATAGCATATCGTTGTTTAGTGAAACTCGGTATTGCATATTACACACACTATCGAGGAAGGTCGCGATTGCGTGTAATGCAAGGCAAGTCAAGGATGCGTGTTGTGCAAGGTCCTTTTGGTGTAGCGTACAACACAAGACATTAATAAAATTAAAAAGAATATTTTTTATAAAATCTTGGGCTGTTACAATATTACCATTTTACATGATGATGCATTTAAATAAATCAAAAAGGAGAAGTTTATTTATAACAGTTCAGGTCGTTACACATGGTGACTTTGTATTAGGAACTCTGTGGCATAGTTAGAGGAGGTACAAGCCTAGGTTTCCTCATGGACACACTGTGGATTTTGGGGTAATACTCAATGGTGTACTGTGTACCTGGTGTTGTATTGAGTACTCGGTAGGGGTTTTATGGGTTACTGGTAACCAATTTCGATGTTATTAAAATTTTAATTAAAATATAAGAATGATTGAATTTTATAAAATAATTAACCCTATAATTCATTACCAATGTGTATAGGATGGTTTCCCAATTCCCTTACTATCTCTTCCTCTAACCATGATATATACCTCATTTTTTCTTTTATTCACACACCGTCTATCTTGATGGATTTCTAGAGGTATGTTTAACTTCTCTCCCTCCATTATTATTGATTTCCTCAACTCTATAATTTTTATTATCCATAAATTAATAAAATCAAAGTATGTTTTATGAGTCGAAATATATGAAAATAAGGTATGTTTTCTTTAAATTCTTTTATAAATATTTATCTTTTTTATGTTTCATATGTTATACAGGCATAGGTCTGTGCATGTGAAAATGATAAAAAAAGAACTAAGTCTGGTTTCCTTATTTCATAAAAGACTGCTTTAAGCTGTCTAAATTATTATAAACTATCTAAACACACACACACACACACACATATATATATATATATTCATTGATATACATTCTTACTCTATAAAGGGGAGATAGACATTGGGATTAGTGACCAAGATGGGTTTCTTTTCTTAAGATATGATTCAGTGAGCCTTGTAATGAATACATGATCATTATATGATAATGGGAAGAATATTTTTGATTATGGATAGTGTTTATGTATCCTTTTTGTGGGACTTAGTATGATTATTTCCCACTATAGTGAAACCCTTGTGATTTGTGAGTTTTTTGGGATCTAAATTCGTGTTAATGGAAGGCTGGACAAGACAGTTCTATCTTAGGTTTATAACACCATATTTTTAGATAACCTAGTGAAAAATTGGATTGGTAAGACAAATAGATAGGGAGATATCCTATTAAAAATGATTGTGATTATGTTATGGTTTTTTTTATGTACTGGTGATTATTCTTTCACCCTTTATTATGTTATATTATATAGTGATTTCTAATTTACCCTTGGTTATTTCATGTTTTCTAGTGATTTCCCATTCAACATTTATTATATTATGTTATTTTGTGAATTCAAATTGATCATTATTATATTATGTTATTGGTGATAAATCAACCACCCTTTATTATGTCATTCTTAATGATGATAAGTTATTCACCCTTTAATATATTATATTTATTGGTGTAAAGACACTCGTCCTAGTTTATATTTTTATGATTCAAGATTATACTTTCACCCTACTTATATGTATATGAGTAGAGATAAACCATTCACCAATTTTAGGATTATGGTGATAATCTCTTTGACTGGTTTCTTATTGGAGTGGTGATAACCAATAATCTATTAGTTGTTTTTGTGATAATTGCTTCACCTCAATGATTATATTATGGTGATAACATGTTCAAATTTATTATGATGTCATAACTTGTTAACTATGGTCATTTTTCAATGAAGATGAACAATTACACTATTATTTTATGATGAGTGGTGATTAACTATTCCCAATGATTTTTTTTGAAATGATTAATCATTCACCTAAGTATTGATCGTGGTGATTATTCATTCACCTTAGGATTGATCATGGTGATGACCCATTAAAATATCCTCATATATGTGTTGTGATAACAAATTTCACAATAATCTTATTTAGTGATACTCAATTTGTTATGATATTATCAAGAGAGGTAATAGCCCATTCACTCTATGGTTCTGATTAGACTATGGATTTACTCATCTCTTTTCCAAACATTTTACAAGGTAGGTATGATCATTCATATAGGTAGATGTATGATACCCCATGATACGATGTTAGATATATGTATTATTGTTTTCTTATCATATCATATCATATCAATCATGAACCCATATTTTCAAGAGATAATTTGAGGTGTGGATAGTGGTGTACTACTGGGTATAACCCCCACACAATTCTTTTGTACTTTGGTGGGAATGAAAAATTAATGATCATGGATATATGTAGGGTAAGAGCCTTGCAGTCAATGGTTGAGATGAAATAGATGAATTGATTGGGAGACAAAACCAAGAGGATATGGGACTCTGATTTTAATAGAAATCCCTATTATTTTTATATTTTTAGATAAATTTTGTATGTTATTGGCCTATATGGAAAATATAATACTCATGTTTACTTGAATGAAACTACAAGGGTTCTATATTTTAATATAGCAGGTAGTGGTTATTTATTATTTTTTTGCTCATAAATGCATTTTCCATGTTATTTAGTTATTTTGGATAATTATTATTATGATTAATTTGATTAATTTTAGTTATTTGATAGAGGATATAGTCTTTTCACATTATTGATACACCCTTTATAGTATTAGACAACATCAATCATATGCGAAGGTTCTTATGAGGTCATATAACACACCTCGTTTAGAGATCTTTGAGACAACCAGACCATATATGCTATATTTTGATCTAGAATCCTCCTTTAGGGTTATAATAAAAAATACTAGAGTTTTTCCAAATATGAATGAACACCTCAAAAATGGATTGTGTCTCTATACCCACCATTTACAAAACTCAATATATGAAATTACAAAGGATTCCAATATATTCACCACCATTGAAATAATTTCATGGAGGATTCGCAAAAAAAAATCATAATCAAATCATATATAACACCAAAAAATACAAGTTTGGTTCCAACCACTATGAATAGAAATATTTCCACCACCATAAAAATCAATCAATTTGATTATTCTGCAATCAGAGAAAACTAAAAACACCAATATACAACATTTAATCAGATATAAGACACAATTTATCTCTATAAAATATAAAAAATTAACATCATATCAACATCAAAAATTTTAAAGTCCACATGAGTCGTAATATTTGTCACTAATCATGAAATTAATTTCCTTTCCATTATGGGTATGTTAGGGGCCTTGAACTAGTGAATATCACATCAACATTGGAAACTACCCTAGAGTAGGTCACCAAAATATCATGAATATTATCCCATAATCATATTGTACTCTAACCTTTTCTGAATATCTAACAATATTTGAAATAAAACAACTAGCGAGTCGTAACATGACATTTTAAGAAAACAAATCTCGTCAGTTTTAGATTTTCCCTATTAATATTCTCCAGATATAAGGATAAAACATATATTCCAAAGAATATTTGATTTACCAATGTTTATTAAAAAAAATTCCATGATCATACCAATATTACATCCTTAATATTATGTTATTATTATTATTCAATTCAAAACTATAAATATATAAAAAACCCTATTGATATAATTCCTTATACACTTTGGATATGCCCATCCTTGTATAAAAATACCATAATGAATTCTATTTAATTTGATGAGATAAACCCTCTTGGTGAAAAAAAAACCATCACATAAAACATTTACATGAATCTACAATTATAATAAAATAATTCATGATCATATCCATCTAAAATCACTGGTATTCTATGATTATTCCAATGTCGTTAAATAGTTCCATGATATAAATACCCCATTCATATCATTCCCTTTACATTATGGAAAAACCATATATGTGTCAAAATCCCAAGATAAATTATCTATAATTTAATAAGATATACCATATTGATGAAAACACACTATCAAAAAAAAATCATCACAATAATACATAACAATTATACATGGTCCAAAATTCCCACCATAAATTTGTATTCCCACAAAACTAATCATTTTAAGAAAAGTCATCCATGGGATGAATATACAAGAAAAGATTAAGATTACAAAAATTTTAAAATACATCCCATTCCATAAGATTTACAAAATTTTCCCATCTTATAAAATCCTCTAGTATACATTTCTAATCTAACCCAACCCATGATAAAATGATGCTAACCAACCTCAATGGACCACTATTAGCTATTATCAAAAACTATGATAATAATTACCACATTTAGATAATTTAATATTGGGACACTCATTGGTTCACTATTATGTGTTAAATTTAAATTTATTTCAATATTATAATTATTTTAGGAGTTTCTAGGAGTTGGAGGAAAAAATGGAAAATTTTGAGAAAATAGACTTGGGTGCATGATTAGTGAACAATTAGTACTGACCATGTGGGTAACCATGACACATGAAGTGTAGGGGACCAATTTTTTTCATTTTGTATCTACATTATTTTTCCAACTATGAAGAACCTCAATGAAAATTATTAAACTTTTTTTCTGTGTATGGGTATCCTCACACGGTTGGTGCACAATTAGGAAAGTCATGCAGCCAAACAGTGTGGCCTTCCCTATTTTGTTAAAAAAATGATTTTGAATTTACGTTCCACTAAATATTAACCACTAAACCTCTTATTTTTCCTCCATAATTATTTTTGAAATATCTCTTTCCATTTAATCTATTATCACATTTATTTTGGTGTAATTACATTTCGTTTTTTATATATTGGTTAAAGGTTAGTCAAATTTCTCTTTGATTGTTCCTTATCCTTCCTCTTATTCCACGTTATTGCATTACCGTCTTACCCATCTAAACCTAATTACTATGGAGTTCCAAACCTAGCGTTTAGGTTGGGGTTTTGAAGAGGTTATTTTAGTTTTAGGTAAGTGAGGATCCCTCTTATTCCCTTATTGGGGTATTTTGTGAAGAAATAATGTTTCATTACTTTAAAGGTAGGTGTCTATACACATTGAAACCGGTCCTTTATAATACCCTTATTCATGAGGTTGTTTTATTTAAATATAATGTTTAAATTTATTTTTTAAGGTAATAATATAAGTAATTTTTTTTTTGTATTTTATTGGAAAAAGAGTTTTTCCTTGGGATTTTCCTCCTTAAAAACTACTAAAAAAGGGTTTTATAAGTGCTACAAACCCTTTTTAATAGAGTTGGTAAAGTGTTGTTAATCATATAGAAGATATGGGGACCCCCTTATCTGCGCTTAAAAAAGTTCTGATAAAGGTACCATTTATCGGTGTTAAAAAAATAACGATAAAAGTTAATTTTTTAAAGAAATGTTAAAAAGAATATATAAATCGAGGATTTGTAATTGCTAGTGATCCCCACTTTTATCATAACATGCCTCCCTTTTATCATCTCTAGAAAGATCCCCCCCCCTCTCACCACATGCTGCAGTTGCTCGCACAACGCCCTCCCTTTAATAGTGGTATTCCACGATGCACTTACATGTGTGCGACCCTACTTACACTAGAACTCAAACACTAGACCCCCTTGCATTCCAACACGATTATCACTAATCCATTTAGTTTTTTTTTCAATTTAATGATATATATATATTTATTCATATATTAATATAGGCTCATATTAATATAAATATATTCAGTTATATTAATATATATATTTATTAATATATTTATATTTATTCATATTTATATATATATATATATATATATATTAGTTAGAATTTTTAATCCTTATATTTATTTGAGTATTAATATACATTTTTAAGATTAGTTATGATTACATTTATAAAATATGTTTTCTTATGTGTTTTTATAAATAAATAAATAAATACATACATATATGCATACATACATTCATATATACAACACACACACACACAAATACACACACACACACACATATATATATTTATGAATAGATACATATAAATGTGTATCTGAAAAGCCATAGAATGCTAATAAAAATCATAACTACTAACACATAAATCCATTTCAACTCCACAACCAGTCAAATCGATGAACATGAAATGATATTCGATATAAAATGTGGTACAGGCCTAATGGACATGTAGATCAGATGGTATAGCAGTTTGAATGTTAAAAAATCGGTGTATCCCTACTAAAAACTCAGTTTTGGAGGTCTTATGGGTATTTTGTGTCCTTAAAAAATATGATTGAAGGTTCCCTTCAATAACTAGTGTGTAAATATCATTTCATGATTCGATTTGATATGTTGTAGAGCTCAAATGGACACCCAGATCAAAAGTTATAGCTGGTAAAAGTTTGAGATACAATTTCAACATATTTTTGATCTTTTTTTCTTTTTTTATATTTTTTAATATTCAAACTGTTATTAAATGAATATTAGTCAATAAAAATTAAAAAATTATTCATTAAAAATATATATTATTTTATATTATAAGCCTCTTTTACTAAATATCTTATACATTAATTTTTTATTTCTATCTATCGTTATCTAAAACCTATTTAATAAATATATATTATATATGTATCTATAATAAATAATTTGTAGATTTTATATTAAATTATGATTTTTAAACTCTTTTTATTAATTTACCCTCTATCAGCACTTTTATAAAAGCGCTGATAGAGGGTCGTTATCAATACGAGTAAAAATTCAATGTTTAAGAGGTATCTTTATCATGGATAAAAAATTGATGATAAAGGTATCCTTTTATCAGCACTTTTTTACTAGCACTATAAAAGGGATAACGCTTCCCTTTCCCCATTTTATGGTAGTGTAAAACTAGTTTTATGCCTAAAAATCATTTTATAAAATCATTTTAACAAATATATTCCTTTAAAATATGATTTCAAATAGATTTTCAAATGGTATTTTGGTTTTAAACTTCATATCTTTATTATTATTGATGTGTTTATGGGTTTCACATGGGAGACCTTGGGTGTGTGGTTTTGGTATGGGTGCTACTCTAATATTAAGAACGTGCTATCTAGGGTTTTTTTCTGTTGATTCCTTGAGAGGCCTCAGAGAATAATACTTATTTAGGACCATATAGGTTGGATATTATTCTATAATTTATTCTTAGACACCTAGAGTCCATAGGATATTGGTTCCTCATGTTTCATAGGTATTTAGTTTGATGATACATGATTATGATGTACATTGATATCATGTATAAATATTTTAAATATTATTACAACTTATACCCTCAATTATATCTTGAGATTATGATCTCTATATTGTTTATTGTGTATGGCCATCCTTATTAAAACAAAGGTACTTATGAATTTTTTTAATGAAATGTTTTTTAAAAACACTTTTTTTTCAAACTAGAATATATTTTTTTCATTGTGAAATGTAGTATGTAGATTCAGGGCAGTATTTTACTAGGATTTTTCTCACTGATTACATAATCCATTGGGAATATGCAAACATGGTTATGCCATTGGGAACCTCTGTTTTTTGTTATTTTGGGATATTAGTTACATATTTTCTAGTTTGACATGGTATTTAATTTGTATCTCATGATTAATAATATGATATTGGGTATTTATAATTTTGTTATACTTTCTCATCTACGTATTTTTTATTTTAATGTTGTTATTGTGACTTATATTTTATTTCGAATGGTTATAATTTTTACAACTATTTATTTGGTTGTGTAAATGTATACAATATTGATGGGTCACGATGGATTCATGTTTTTTATCATTTTTATGATTTAATGGATTCATAGGGTGAAACAATTCCCATAGATCTAGTATTGATACCCTTGTGCTAGTCCTAATTTTTGGGAAATCAAGAAATTTCCTTGAGCTTTATGGATAGATAGCCTATGTGATGTGGAATGTTGAACCATGTTAGTTCATTAAAATGTTCTATGAATTCCCCACTTGATATTTGGGTATTGTGTTAGTATAGATTGGTACCATTGGGACTCAATTGAGGGTGAATTGAGTTTTAGGCCCACTCTTCATTGCTCTATACCTCAAGTTACCAGGGTGGTTAGGATTTTGTGTTGGCTGATTTTTTTATCAATGATTTGATGGATTTTGAGATATTTTATTTCTATTGTGTTTTTTGGGATTATTTATCATGTTATTTTTGTTGGTGATATTTTTAAATTAATTGTGTATTGATTGGATTCTTTTTTTTCTTGTTTTTAGATCACTCCTCCCAAACAGAACCTCTAAGAGTCGGAGGGATGAAGCCGTAGAGAATACCGACTTGACCAATCCTACTATGGACCCCATATTATTGAATCAGTGATTAAAATTATTATGTTTCATGGTCTAATTATTGGTATATGTAATGTGTAGATGACATATCAAGCCCAAGAGTTCATGAAGAAAAATCCTCCTATGTTATGGGGTGACTGAGGGCCGCAAGAACCAAAATAATGGTAAGAAAATATTGAATGTATCATCTTATTCTTAAAAACCCTTATGATTTTAATGGTTTGATTTACAAATTATATGCTAGTAGGTATAAGTTAATGATAGTTGGACCTAATAGTGTTGGATAAGATTCAATAACATCTTACTTGGATTGGGTTCAAGAAGATGTTTATCCAATAATTTTATGTGAATACCTTATCATTCATGAAGGCCTGAGAGTTGATGACCTTGGAGTAGGGGGGACCTATCCATGATATAATACTTTACATAGTTATTTGAGCTGGTTTATCATTCACCCAATACCAATAAAAATGACTATTTTAGGGTGTGTCATTTTGAAATGGGTTTGATGCTTGAAATTAGGTCTATGATTATTATTTTATGTTTTCCACCCATGATGAAGATGTTGACAAGGTATCTATGGATGAAGTAGATATAGTAGGTCGTTATAATATGAGTTTTTTCATTTTTCACACTGGAAATATCCATATTTACTCTTCATGTAAAATGATTATGTTCAAGGTGTCATAAAGGGGTGGTAGAAAAAGTGTGCAATGTCCCTCTGACCTAAATCTAGTGGCTACCTAATGGAAAAATCGGGTTGTGCTTTGTGAGTGTGAAAAGTCTAGACATACCAATTTGTGTTTTTTTGATTCTCCATGGATCTTACACAAATTGATGCACTTATAAAATATTCATTTATATTATAGGTACTCTTGTCATATAAATTAAATGGGTTCCATTAATACTAGGGGTTCCATAGCATAGTTAGATACATTGAAAGGGGTGGGGTCTTATTCCCAGGTGAAAAGTGTCTCTCATTTATCTAATAATACTTAGATATGATCTAAAAATCAGTTATTATAAGTGATGAATCATAATATAGATGGATTTTATGGTGTTCCGGTAGGATATCATATGTACGGTGCTTATTGGTTCATTTATGGCCTTGTATTTATTTTATATTGGGTCACCACATTTTTTATATCTTATAATATGATTGACTCTTTATGAAAATGGATTGAGTTGATTCCATATGTTATGGATCTCTCCACAATATTTTGAAATAATATAGATAGTGTATTTAATTTCTTTTAGTTTCTTATGATCATCACTATTGAAAAAGTAATTTAGGACTTAATTGTTTTGTAGATGGACATATTTGACCTTATCTTCGGTATTTATTGGATGGTGATCATTAAAGATAAGATTGATTAATATAACTGGAAGGTTTTATTTATCCCTCTTGATGGCAACACTCACCCATTTCAAGGTGAGTGAGATTTATGGTTAGGTAGAACAGCCAAATAGTTCTAGTAGAAGGGAATTATCCATGTTAGTTTTTTCAGCAACTCCATGATGTTGTTAAATGAGGATTAGATGATAATCCTTCATTAGTATAGGATGGGTACTTTGATGTATTCCCTGATGAAATTTATAGGTTAAATACATCATGATAGGTAGATTTAACCATTATACTACTCCCCAAGATAGACCCCATTTTCATTAATATCCTACCAAATAACCGTGGAAGAGTTAAAGGAGATAACTTTTTATTAAAAGATCTTAATATCAAGTGATTAATTCAACAATGTTTGTCACCATGGGAATTACTATTTCTCATTGCAAAGATGGAATACAGAATACCCTAAAATTTTATTTAATATAGAAATATCAATGTAGTTATGATCAAGAATAAGTATACGTTTCCTTATATTGATGATTTATTTGATTAGCTAAGGGGTTCCCTATGATATTCAATTATTTACATGTGGTTGGGGTACCACCAGTTGATGGTGAGGGTGGCATACATTCCCAAGATCTCCTTTTCAAGATGATATATTCATTTTAAGTACATGGTTACTCCATTTAGTCTCACTATTTACTCTACATTATTTTAGAACATGATGAATCATATTTCTCATCAGTATCTTGACAACTTCATTATATTATTCATTGATGGTATCCTCATTTACAACAAGAAGAATGGGGAAAATGAGGTCTATTTGGAAATTGTTTTAAGGACACTGAGGGACCATCATTTTTATATGAAATTATCATAATTATAGTTCTATATCCATGAGGTGAATGTTTTAGATCATGTGGTGTCTATAAGAGGAATTTTAGTAGACCTAGAGATGATACATGTCCTTATATCTTAACAAGGAACCAAGAATGTATTCTATATCATGATTTTATTTAGCGTAATAGGATATTATAAGTGTTTCATGTCATAATTCTCTAGGATGACATATAATTTGTGAGATCTAACTTGAAATGATGTGAAATTACAATATTGTGAGAAATTATAGTGGAATTGATTTTTTTATTTTATGTTGAGCTTGACTTATGTTTCTATTTTGATCCTCGCAAAACAAGGAAGGAGTTATGATATGTAACACGATTATTCAGGAATGGGGTTAGGGTGTAGGTTGATATTGGATGACCAAATGGTATCATAAGCCTCACATTAGTTTACCCTCACAAAAAAAAACTATCCACTAATGATCCTGAATTCTTTATGGTGATACTTGCTCTGATTACGTGGAGACACTACCAGATTGGGGAAAAGATCATAGTGTTTTCTAACCAAAAAAGCGTAATGTAGTCTTTACCCTGAAGGATCTAAATATCATACATATTCTATGGGTATATTACTATAATAAATTTGATTTTTATTTGGATTACACTTCAATAATGGGAAATGCGGTAGCTGACATGCTAAGTAAAAAATTACATAATAAGTTAGTGAAAGAGTCTTGTAATAATGGTGTCTAATGAGATTGTTTTCATTGATTAATTAGGAAGGATAAGATGTGGTTGAATGGTTGATTTTCACTTTAATATAGATCAACCCTCACTTTAAGAAAAAATTATCATTACATAAGAATCACACCTTAAATTCTAGTAGACTAATATTATCTTAAATGGCGGGGGAGACCTCAAGGTAATTATCTCAATCTCTTTATTATGACCACTATTTTCGAAAGTAGTTCATATTTATTTTGGATTTGAGGTAGGAGGTGATGAGTGGCAATCAATATTCTTGATAATATATTCACCTTGAAGGTACAAGATGTTTAATGATTAGAAACATCGATATTGGTGGCCCAGAATGAGGTGATCCATCATTAATTTTGTATCTCAATGTCTCAATTATCAGATAATAAAATCTTAAAACCAAAAGTTAGTTGGAAAATAGTGAAATCTCCTAATCTTGGTTTGGAAATGGGATTAAATAACTATGTATTTTATTGTTAGCCTACCGTAATATCATATAAAGAAGGATTTTATAAGGGTAATAATTTACCAATTAACAAATTTATCCAATTTCATACCTATTAAGGTGTCAATGAAAGTGATGAATATTAGATTCTTTTATTTATAAAAAGTTTTCATGATTCATGGTTTACATCCAATAACTCTTTTAGATAATTAACCATGATTTAAATCCTATTTTTAGAAGGTACTAAAAGAGTATTTGGGTTATTAGTAAAAATTGGGCATGGCCTAGAATTCATGGGGAGGCATTTTTTATAGGATTCATTTTATATAATAATATCAATAAATCCTTCATAAAATGTGTCCCTTTGAGAACCTATATTACAGGTCATGTCAGTTACATATATATTTTTCATATATGGGAGTGAATTTATTTATGGGATCATGTATCTTTCAGGATATGATGAGAAAAGTTCAACTAATTCTGGAAAGATGTGATACAAATCAAAGTCAACTGAAATCATACGCTAACCATATTCTTCATTAGTTTGAGTTTGATATAGGTGATCAAGTGTTTCCTAGTGTCTCTCCTCACCTAGAGCCCCATTATTTGGGGATGTGAGATAAACTTATGACACATTATGTTAGGAATTTTGAGATGGTGGAGTGTCTTATAAAGGTGGAAAACAAGTTTGTTTTTACAGCCCATATGACTTCAATTTTAGATGTATTCTATATGTCCTTGATAAAAAAATTACCATAAAAAACCATCTCACATGGTTTAATTGGATATTTTGAACATAGAACCCAAAACGAATATGGTTAGGAAACCTCTTTATATTATATTAATCAAATTAAATGGTTCAAGATAAATTGATTCCTTTAGTCCATGTATTGTGGACGTATGGATGGAATAACCATGATAACTAGGTAAAATAGGCATGGGATAGATGGTAGTGGCCTTATATTTTAATGGGATTTGATCCTATGGGACATTTATGAGGTAGAATGTTTTATGGTGGGGAGAAATGTGACACCTGATGGGTTACTAGTGTGTATTTAATTTATATTTATTTATTTATTTAATGTTATTTTAGAGTTTCTAGGATTTTGATTCAATAAATGATAAATTTGGAGAAAACAAAATTATGATCATGGTTATTGCATGATAATTACTAACCATGTGGCTAACCATGAGGTAGAGAGTAGAGGGTACTAGTACTATTCTGCCTGGCCTATGTAAAAATTTCCTAACTATGTAAACCTCTTACGAAACTGTGTGAAAAGTTCTATGTGTAAGAGAATCCTCACACAATTAGATCATGGTTAGGGAAAACTGTGTGTCCTAACTGTGCAACCAACCATGTTTTATTAAAAAATATATATTATTGTTACTCAACTATTTATTTTTAACATATTTACCTCTCAATTTTTCTCCATTGTTTGACCAATCATCTCTTTAGCAATGTAATCTCATTCCTCTTAGATTTTGGTGAGATTAATCTTGTGTTTTGACAGATTCGTTTAATGTTAGTTATATTTGTTCTTGATTTATGGATTCTTCTTCTTATCCTTCAATGTTATTTCTTTCATCTATTGGAAACATAAATGTAATTACTACTGAGGGATGAACCGAGCATTTATATTGGGGGTATTGATGATTATATTGAGGGTTTATGTTTGTGAGGATCCCTCTTCTTCCCTAATTATGGTATTTTGTGAAGGTGAAAAAGTTTCATCACTTTTGATCTAGGATTCTTATTATATAGAAAATTTTCCTTTGGAATAAAATTATTTTTAATTTTTTCCCTTAGTTTTTATGGAAATATTATGTTTAAATTGATTTTATAAGGACTTTTATACATGTGATTATTAATTTTTTTTTCAATTTTATTGGAAAAGATAGTTTATCTATGGATTTTAACTTTTAAAATAATTTTTATGCCTTCAAATAATTTAATAAAACGTTTTCAAGAAATATCATTCCTTAAAATGTGATTTCAAATAGATTTTGAAAATAAAATTTGTTCATGAACCTTGTTTCTTAATTTTAGGTATCATTTATTATTATGGATGTGATTGAGGGTTTCACATTGGAGACCTTATGTGTATGGTTTTAGGATGGGTGTTTCTCTATCCTTAAGAATGATCTAGATAGTGATAATTTCTATTGAAGCCACTAGAGGCCCTAGCACATACAATTTATTTAGGATAACATTGAATAGAAATTTTTACATGAGAAAGTCATAGACACTACGATCCAATAGCTTATAGATCCCACATTTTGTACATGTATTGGGTTTTATAAGACACGATTATATTATATGTTACACTTGTGCTTAGATATTATGGAGACTGAAGCTACGTATTCCCTCTATTATGACATGAGATTATGATTTTCATATTTTTTATGATTTTTTGTTCACATTTCTAAAACCAAGGGACATATAAATTGTTTTTAAATAAATTATTTTTTCTAAAATTTTCTTTCAAACTAGAATCATTGGTTCGAATAGAGAAAAGTGAAATTTTGATTCACAGCGTTATTCTACTAGGATTTTACTCACATTATGAATATTCCATGGGGTGCATGTAGAATTAGTTCTATCCAATTTATAGAAGGTAAAATAAGATGCATCTCACACTATTCATTCTTGTTGTTATGTCACATTTAGTGGTTTCAGCATGGTGATGGCCAAGGGCAACATAGATATAGATCGAACAAGAATTTTGGGATCGTATGCCTCTTGGAATTCTGTGATTTTGGTTTTGTATTGTCTTGTTCATCTTCTAATTTTCTTAGTGTAACAAACAATCCCGAATCAACTAGAAAAGTCACCTGAAATATACCACCACCTGAAGACCTGAAACAAATAAAGAAAAGTATCATGTATTATTGAAGAAAAAATGTTTATAATATAGATTAATGGAGTAAATATCAATATCCTTAAGAGAAATTTTTCATGGAAAATAGGAAAAATATAAGGATAAATAAGACCCAAAAAACCAGTATTTACATAACAATCCTTCACCACCAAACCATCCCTCCATGAAAGAGATGATTGATAAGAGAAATTGGACTACTACATAATTCCCTCCCCAATACCGTAGTCCTGAAAAAACACGTACAACAACCAAAAGGTAAAATTATGGTGTTAACAAAAATCCATGTAGAATTTAACCAAAGAATCTAAACATGTTCTAATATAAAGAATGCATTAGATCTATCCTTGAAACAAAATAATAATAAAAATAATTTTCCTAAAAACATCCATTTTTAAATCATTAAACGCACAATATTAACTAATTCTAGGTATATATAAATTATGAAATAAAATAGGTAATCACAGTCAAAACCAACCATATATACACCATAAGTTAACCATGTGATAAAATAATCATGGAAAATACCATCATGTGAAAAATTAATCATAAATGATAAAACACACAATTTCGGATATAACCAATGGGTATATATACAAAGGAAAAAATAAATTCCCTAATATAGGCCTAATTTGGATCCAACCAATATAACGTAGAGTTTAATTACACACAGTAAAGTGACAACAAAACCTCTAGTGGCACTACACACTCTAATGCAGAAAACACTATTTCCTAATACAACCAAGGTTATCAATGTGCTATGTTTTTCAAAAACCATTCAAAAACCATAGTCACATTTGTATAAAACATTTTCAAAATAATTACTTCATTATTACATGAATGAAAATCAATTTTATAACCAAATCCACTATAGAAAAATTTCATCAAACACTTGGTGTGCCCAAAAGAATTTTTAAAGAAATCCCCCATTAACTACAAGTATCTATTCTAAAACCCCATATAGATCAGATGTTAGAAAATTAAATGGAATAAAAAAAAATAAATTCACTAGAAATAAATTAAATTCATGATTTATAACCATTATATATATATACAACTACCATAATAATATAGGTAACAGAGTTGTATTATCAAATAGATATCAGAAATGAGTAGATCGACATACAAAAGACAATGAGGGAGGGAAAACTGCAATTGTTCAATAGAAAACACAATCTGATCACAAGATGATCCACAAACATATCAAACTCCACTATCAGGACCAATGGTAATAAAGAAGTAGAAAGGTCACATACCAGAGAGATGTTGTACAATCATTCTAGAGACCAAACACTATATAAAGTGATTTAGAAGAAGTAAAGACACTCCCAAATGACTTGTAGGAATAATAGCATTCAACATGGATCCATATTATTAAATGAGAGAGGAGTTATATGCACAACACAATAAAATCCACTAGACTTGAAGGATTCATGTAGTGAATCCCTAATTCATGACATGAATTCTATGAATTTCATGTAGGTAATTAAAATTCATCACCTCAAGTTAAATTATCTCGATATAAATTTTCATGATGTGAAAATGTTTTGTGGGTTGTAAAATTTTCACACTCTAAATCATTTTCATTGTTCATTCTCACTTTTTACATGTACTAAAATCCTGAAATATTCTCATTGAAAGATTCACGTCATGAATCAAATTAACAATGTGAAAGAGTCCCGATGGAGGTGTCGAGACCACATCCAAGAGAAACTCCTAGAATAAAATTGATGGAATCCAAAATGAAGAAACAATATCTTAAAACTAAAATTGAAATACCTTAGTTCCAACTTACCCTAATTACCCAATCGATAGTTTCCCATGTAAGGTGAAACTTTGATAAAAACTGAATCACCAGTCTTGAACTAAAGAAACCAATGATGAAGGTCCAAATAGGTTCCGGATAACTCTATTCAATGAAAAATAGTTTGTGGATAAACTGCACCTTTTCTGTTATTTATTAAAAAATACTCAAACCAATGAAGGAAAACTCTCCCATATCATCCCAAAATTGGGGATATCAACATGGAAACCCAAAAAAATCCTTAATGGGGAAATATTAATCATATAAATATAACTATTTTTATAGGGAACCCTGACCAGAGGAACATGATTTTCCCAAGAACCACCAAAATCAAGAACAGATTCCCAAATGATAACGTTAACGACATGGATAATTCTCCATGTCTATCCATACATCTACAAATGATATGACATGTTCAGTTTTTGAAGATAACCCATAACCTCTTATTAAACCTTCTAAAACCTAGATGTTAACCACAATTACCATCTTGAAGTATTCACAAAGGGAACCTAATTAAGTCTCTAAACCTCATGAAAAGACAAGTGAAAATGTTTTTCTTCATTTTTTGTAACATTGATTGAGATGCAATATGCAGATTTCATGAGTTGATAAATGATCACTCAAATCACATATTTCACACTAGGATTCTATGGTAAACCAAGAATGAAGTCCATGGAGATTTCATCCCACTTCCATAAAATAATGGTTAATGGTTTCAACAACACCATAGGTCAATAGTGTTTTGTGTTAATTCTATGACAAGTAAGGGACTACAATGTGAAATTTGTAATCAACCACCTCATCCTAGACCACCAATACTTGCATATCATATCATGACACACCTTTGTAGTCCCATGGTGTATGGAACAAAAATAATGGTGTTACTATCCATCAGCTCTTGTCTCAGATAAATCATAATAAACAACCTGATTTCGTAACACAATGTTTCATTTGGAGATCAAGGACACTCACATGATTTATACCCACCTTTTAGGATTTCACTAAAGCACCGACACTTATATATAGTTACCTTATTATGATGAAATCACTCATAATTTATTGAGTTAACCTTATCTAAATTTAAAATACCTACCCACTAGCTTTATCCATTGACAAGATCATATCTGGGAACAAACTCCATAGAGACCATTGTTCCACATATTCTTTTACTGCCTAAGATGATAATTTCCAGATCAACATATCAAAAAATATATTACCTTTCACATGGGTATATAAAATATCAATATCAAAAGTATAAAGATAATCAACCGACAATATTTACCATATGTTCATACCCCTCTAAGTGAAAATCAATTTTAGGGTTTTATGAACATAATATACAATAAACAGATTCCTGAGTGATTGGAACATCACATTTTGAGTACATACAGAACCAATTCCAACACATGATTGTGGGTAGAGTGGTTATTCTCACAAGGGTGTAATGGGTGAGACACATTGTACATTACCTATTTCCCCTATATTAAGACAAACCCCCAAAATTATACAATAAGAATGAGAGATAACATTATAACCCAATCATATTTCTATAAGAATAAAAACTAGAGATAAAGACAATGAGAACTTACGTTCCTAAACATATCTCTAAAATATGTCATTCCCCTTAAATATTAGAACCTTATAGGTTGAAGTTTTCATGATATAGCCACTAAGATTCCCATATCAAATATGAAATTACCTATAAATACTAAATCTTGTATCTAAAACTCATATTTGAAAATAATTCCATATAGATGATGTCCCTTCAAGGTTCAATGGATGTCATCCAAATAATCCATTTGTTATTCATTTGACATGGATTTCAAAAAAACTTAATCAATGAACACAAAAAAAAAATATTAATAGAACTGATCAAAGATTTGGATTTTCAAATCCATAAATACAATAAAAACATTAGTGAGACTGAATGGAATAACGAGAAACATGAATGACCATAACAACACCTAAATTCCATCATAGTTATAACTTATTCTCAAACTCTCAACTAGTGGTACCCTAAAAAAAGAGTAATATTTGAAAACCATTGTGACCATCTGAACTGATCAAATAGATCATCAATCATGGGTAACAGATAGTTGTTCTTTATAGTCAACCATTTCATCATTCGATAACCAATACAATATTTGAGGCACCATTTTTCATTAATATAAAATTGGAAAGGTGAATACCAAAGTGAAATGTTAGGATGAATAAATCCCATAGCCACATTTTTTCATGCTGGACCTTACGTTACACCAACCTAGTAGGTTCCAAGTGATAGGTTTCCACAGAAAAGGGAATCATACCATATTGTAGTTCAATTGTAAAACGGATATCCCTATGCAGTGCTAAATAAGAAAACTCATCTATAAATACCTTATGGTACCCACAAAACACCATAGGAAGTGGTATACTAAAACAAGAGTCAACATCATCAAGGGAAATCTCTAAATGATGATGTTAGATAACTCTAGTACATGGAACAACAAGCCCCTCTATCTAATTCCTTGAATCCCACTCACACTGAAATACATTCGTGAATATATCAAGAGATAAAAATTTTACATGATGATGATAATAGTGGATTATGTCCTTAACATATATTATCCAATTAATTATAATAAATAGGTCATATATATTATGATCAAGCACTATGAAGTCCCACATTAACTCAAGGTCGACTATCATCACTCAATATATGGGACACTTCAAACATTGATTGGACATATTTTCAAAAGGAATGGAAATATATAGTAAGAACGACATAAGATCTGGACGTAATTCCAACACATCTACTAGATTTGATGATATAAAGTAGTAAGTATCACTTATATCAAAAAAAATATCATCATAAAAAACAAAATAAACACCAAACCTCTAACAATAGTTGGGCTTACTTCATATTCATTTGGTACATACTTCAACGAATAAATTTGTCTAGTTTTATCTCTTTACCAATATTTCCTAGGCACATGAACACCCCCCCTGAGCATTAGGATAAGACCAACCACTCTATGGAGCATCAGAATGAACCATAGAACCTATTTTAAGAGTGGATCCAACCTTAATACCATGGGGAGTACTTCTAAAATAATTAATTATCTAATTAGGTTTTTTACAATGATGAAATTATTATGAGATTTCCTATAATTTGGTTTGGTATGACTATAAATTTCACACTGATAGATTACAAACTACTACTATCATAACGAATCCCCTAAAATAAGCCATGAAGAAAACTAGCTATAGTTCTACCTCTTTTTTGGAAATAAAACACACCTTGGATAACATCTACAACAACAGAGGCTCTATCCAAACTTTTATTCCTAGTTATGTTTACCTGAGACATAAAAGCTTTATCTACATCCTCCACAAATGTTTGAAGGAAGATGATAATTTACACTATTCAATATCATCCCTCTTCCCCATATCAACCTTTAGATCCATCAGGTAATCATTGGTAATATTCTATAGTGAAAAGTGCACCAACTCAGAAAAATGGGTGGAATAATCTAGAATGGTATTCTCTAATTTCTATAATGTTATAAACTGTTAGTAAATTTTCACACATAGAATATCTAAATAATACTTAATTTTTTATAATTTCATGAAGGAATTCTAGGTGAGATCCTTGCACATTGCAAAATGTAATTCCCTGACACAATAATCCTAAACACAGTGCATTATTTTAATACATTGTCATGATTACAAAGAATCATGTACTGAAGGACTGATCAATTTAGCAGTCTTGGAAAATATATTACATACATGAACTTTACATCACAATTACTTACATAAAACACAACATAGATAATCCTTTGAGAACACCATTATTCCTCTATCTTATCCATGTATATCAATCATAGAACATTTCATATAATCCTAGGAAAATAAAACATTATAAAGAGGCGAGCTCAGATACTTAGTAAGGATAAAAAATATTGCGGAATATATCAGAAATAACCATAAAATTTTATTGCAAGATATAAAACTGAAACACATTCCTTTTAAACATAATCTTCAGCACAATATGGAAAAAATAAATAAAAAAATCTAATTTAGAATTTCACATGGATATTCTACTAGTAAAATAATCACATGAAATATCAATTATTAATCACACAATGAGTGAATTCATAATATTTGACATCTAAAACATACTATTGAGTCCTCGACCAAGGAATCCAAAAATAAATGTCATAGCCTCATCCAAATCAATATCATAAAATAAATGGGTAATGCCTTAGACAAGCCCACATATATTTTGTCTCATGTGGCCAACCGTTGCATAGAGGGGCTATAGCAGGACCTACCCCTCTCTTAGTAATTATAACACATTCTTCATATGAAATTTTTGAAACATTACATAAGCATTAGTATTATTACTAGCATACAAAAATGCCAGTTCCTTAACCCAAAACCATGAATTGTATAAAAATAGAACATCCATGGTCAAACATATCAAAACTCATTCAATATAATATGAAATATTTCATTATAATTGATAAACCTCAATCAATAATAATTTCCAATAAATGATGTTGACATAGATGAAAATAAGAAGTAAAATTCATTGAGATAAATATCCCATTTTCATGAAATCATTTAAAAGTCGAATGAATTATAAAGGAATTCATTTAAAAGATATTTTTGAATAAAATTTTCCAATACCACTTTGAAACTTTTTAATGGAATTAAATTTTAAAATAATCATGTCTATATAAATAAATCATTAAAATCATCTAGAAAATATGTACATTAATTAAAGAGATTTAGAAAAAGAAATCTTTAAAACATTTCAAATTATGATCTAGTTAAAGAGTCCCTTCCGTAAACCCTTAAGTGATTAATTTTAAAAACATATTTATGAAACATGGACATGGATAAAAACTATATCCCAGTAAATACTTAAACATAAACTATCTTAGTGAATAATAAGATTGAGGAATTAACCCTTACCTTAGGTCTGATACCCACCGTACGTGTTCGAAATTCCTGTATAATGTTTTTAAACAAATTATTATCTTATACCAGAATCAAAATAATATTTATGATATCATATAAGATTCTTTTATGACTTTATATTACCTATTTATTAACAATTCAAAGTTAATGCAACATTTCGGGTAATAATCGCTTTATTTATCGTATGTGTTTCGACATGTTATTCTTGACCATATTACTTAGATCATGATTTACATACGTAAAGAATATATAATATGATTTATATATCATATATATTCATAATATAAATATATATAATAGATAGATATATGAAATGGAATACATCATTCATTAAGACAACATAACATACGTACACATTAACGTTGTTTAAGTTTTGTTTTCGTATTGAATGGAAGTAAGGGAATGAAATATATGTACATATATATATATTATTTATGTAGCCTTATTATTTAATATATTTCATAATTATATATATATAAATATATATTATAATCATTCTTGGATGGTGAACGTGGAAGATGAGTATCATCGTGTCGTGGAGACAGTAAGTCGTATGTACGCACGAGTGACAATTTTATTTCCCTAATGGTTTAATGGTATGGATTTGGATGGAATATAAATTTTACATAAATGATACCAAGTTATATTTATTATTTATGGTATTTATATTCATCTTTTATACCCATCAAAATAATTGTTAGATGAAAAACATTTTACACCATGACGTGGAGACAATAAGCCATACGTACACACGCATGGTGGTATTGTTTTTCATATGATGGGTAAAAGAAGAAATATGGATGTACCATAATAATAAAAACATCTAAAAATATATTATATTCTAGTTTTATAATTTTAGTATGGTAAAAAAATAGGAAGATGAAGTATAAGAAGAAAATAACTTTGAAAGAAGAGATAAAATGATTACCTCTTTTTCAGGTGTCTCCTTTTTACTTGCACAAAAGGACTCCTTATGTTTGTTTCATACCCAAAGGGTGGAATCTAGGATGATGTAATGAATTTTTTTGGATATTTGGGCATGGTTTGTCCAATACAAAGTTCATTGGAGGTGTGAATTAAAGAGAAGTAGAATTTCCCTATTATAAGAGAGGTGGGAGAACTTTTGGTTTTCACGATAAATATTTGGGGAGGGGTTACTCCTTGTTGTTAGTTTGGTTTGTCTCACTCGGCCTTTGGGTCATGATGTTTTTTAATTTAATGATTTATGTTAGGTTTATTACTCTTCTTCCCTTAAAATGGGGGTTTTTTCTTTAAATAAAATTTTGTCCGCCTCCTAGCTATTGGATGGATTGGGGATCTTTTGGAAAATTATGAAATATTAATTTTTTATAAAAAAAAATCAGTATTTAATACCTGATAGTAATTTATTTTGAGTATATGATGTGGAAGGGTCTATATCCTCTCATAAAATGATTTTTATACAGGTTTTTTTTCATGAAATTAACCTTATCTTTTGGGATTAACCCTTAGTTAAACAGTTTTACTCTTACCATGTGTTCTTGTATTTTTATACAATAGGTTTAATATAGTTACTATAAAATTTCAATATAAACTCAATTGGATAATTAATAACATTTTAACATTATATATTTTATTTTTCTTAATATTTTATTTTCAATATTTGTATATCATTTAATATAATAGTATTTTCTTAAAAACTCATTTATGTCAATGTTGACACTATTTTCTAATTTATTTTGTTAAAGTAATAAAAAATTTATTACTTAAAAAATGCATTTAATCAAAGATAACATGTCATAGTCTTCCATAAATTTTTTTTTTGGGAGAAAAACATTAAAATTAAATTTATTTCAATACTTCTAATATCATTTATTGGATTCCTTTGTTAATAAGGAAAATACTACATCATTATTATATCATAAATAAATTTAATTATATAATTTCTAAAAATTAGAAATAAAATACCTTGATTTAGGAAATAGTTTAACCTTTATAATGAGTATTTAGAGATTAATATATCACTTATATAACCCAAATTAATATTTTTGTTGTAATAAGATACATATTTATGGTATATTTCCCTTTACTTTAAATTAATTATTATAACCCGAAAGTTTCAAACCCATGTGTCTTTATGGGGTTCTAAAATCAACCTAAGGATGTTCATGGTCTTCAGTATATCATCCAATTGTATTGGAATATGTTTTAGGATATTTTTATATTATTAAACTATTAATTTATACCCCTACTTACCTAATTTACCCTTTAACCATGGTAAATAAAAATAATTACTGAAGTTACTATTAATAATTTCCAAAAATGAAAGGTATATATATACACAATTTTTACCCTCTGATTATAAATATGTAATACATTTTTCAAAATTAAAAACACACAATTGGTAGAAATTAATTTATAATAATTTCGTGTTGTCAAAATAGGAGAGTAGGTTTTTAAGAAGTAAAACCTATCAAATGATTGACATGTATTTATGTCCAATTTCAATGTGAAAGTTATTTTAAATGACCAAAATTTTATTATATAATAAAAAATAATCCTATTATACATTAAAACCAATTGAAAATATAATCTATATATATAAATGATATATATGAAAGAGTAGTTTTGAATTTAAATGCAGTATTTTTCACTATTCATTAAAATATGAAAGTTGTCAAAAAAACACAAAAATTTTATCAAAACTAAATTTTTATGTCCCTATTATAGATATGAATTTAATTTATTCAAATATAATATATATAAATGTCAAATATTTCATTTAAAAAGGTTTTTCCATTAAAAAGTGGAAAAACTACTTTTTTTTAAAAAAACTTCTTTTATACAAAAGTTTGAATTTATACTTATATTTTGTATAAAAAACACAGCAGATGAATGTTTAAATTATATGTAATATATAAAATAAAAAATTTTGTTAATACTATTCAGACCTGCTTTTAAAATTCTAGTTTGATAGATCATGTTGTGCTCGAAATCGGTGTTGCGTGTAGCACAAGATATTGAATTATAAAGAAGAAGTGTATTGTGGATCCTTGGGGTGTTACATTATCCACTCCATAAATAAATTGCATCCTCTAAATTTTAACTCGAAATAAAAAAACTATGGTTCTAAATTTTGAAAAAATACTTATTGAAATACCACATCGAAAATTGATTAATGAGACATCCATTTTAAATTAAAGGGAAGTATGATGGTCAGTAGAGCCAACATATACTAGTATTCCTTGTAGAAAAATATTTATATGGTAGAAAACACTAATGATAATATTATTATGGAGAGCGATAGAGAACATGATTTGGAAAAGTTTTACAACCATAAAGTTATAAGTTTGGGATGATCCAAGGGTCGTTTGATTCATTACAAAATAATGTACGAGGAAAACATTTTTGGTTTTCAAGATCCTTTCCCTAAATTTGAATAACATGATAAGAAATAATTACTAGATTTTAATACAATCTCACCATTGATCGTGCCATGAACAATTTATACTTGATCTCTTTTTCAATGAAATGATGTTGAATTTGTTATTCCTAAAGTGTTGGAAGATCATGCGATCTATAAATAGAGTGATATGTCATTCCATCCATCTGAAGAAAAATTTATTATAAATTATCACATGTTCATAAGTCCACCTAGAGAAAGATAATAAATTAATCTAACAAACTTCAACCGGAGTATAACTTATAATATCCATAAATGTATAACCTTACAATCCTTCTAAAAACATTAAATCTAAAACTTTAGAACGAGGTCAACCAAAAATTCTTAGAATTTCTCTCCATTATCTCATAGGGAACTTCTTGGTTGTCATATTCCAAACATGTGATCACCTTGATCATGTATTCTCTTGAGTCACAGTAATAGCCCGAATTATAAGATATCCTTATTGAAAAATGCATTTTTCCTTGTTCCAAAACATCTTGGCTTAATCCTTAAGTCCCAAAATGTTGTATACTTCATCTATGATAGCATAAAACTCTTGTCAACAAATCCATAATTATTTATAAAGAATCTAGAATCATCCAATTTACTTTTTAAAATCCAACATATATTTACCCAAACATCATTATATTAACATAAGGAATATATTAATGGTTATCCTTACCATAATAACACGTTCCAAAAATATAATCTTACCCTTAAATCAATTTTCTTGTCCATTACAACTATTCAACATATACATAAAAATTCTTATCGAAAAACATAAACTGAATGATCCTTATATAATTTAATATTCCTAATTCTTTCATCCAAATACATAAATACTTCAATCTTTCATATTTAATGGTTGGCATGGAATATGTATTTCCTTGGATTAAAATTATATTATTATGTCTGGGTATTGATATGGGTAATTCCAATGATTTCCATAGATGATACATTGAACTCCATAATGATTGGTCACTCTATGACCCTTTTTTCCTGCAGAGATAACATCGTCCCATCCATTTGAGGTATTCCTCTAGGTTCTTATTCCCTTCCTCTTGACATATTGGAAGTCAAATCCTCATAACTCAATGCTTCTAAAAATTTAAACATTTATAAATGTTCATATTTATATTCCGCAATGTGTTAGGAAATTCATCAAAGATAACATTATTAATCACATATCGTGAAAACTGATTCGGAATAATCAAAATATCTTTCTCTCTAGTCATTATCCATTTTGTTTCTCAAAATCATTAGATTTTCCATCGAACTCAATGTTAATCTAATTAATTCTTATTTCTTCTATTAACTAAGACCAGAAAGCATAGGGTGAGAATCAAATATCATGGAATAAAACCAAATAATAAAGAGAAGGTACACTAAATCTATATATAACATCTTAGGTTTAATCCTAGGTTATCCTAGATTGATTCCAAATTTCTAGGGTGTTATTCTATACCTATCCTCAATGTCTATCTTAGGGTTATGACCCATAATTTAAATTTTCTAAATTTATTTTCGAGGTTGTTTCTAAACTTATTTTGATACCAAATGTAATGCCCTGACCCCAGAATCCTAGAGTTAGTTCATTATTTTAATACATTGGAATGATTACTAGGAATCATGTCCCAAAGGACAGATGAGTTTTTCCGTCTTGTAAAATAGATTACATACATGAATTTTACATCAATATATCTAACATAAAACACAACAAAGATAATCCTTTGAGAATTCCATTATTCCCTAGATTAAACCTATTAATCAATCATAAAAAACTTCTTGGAATCCTTGTAAAATAAAATATAAGAAATGGGTGAGTTCAGATTCATAGTAAGGATAATCAATATAGTGTTAGCTATCAAAAATACGAATAAACTTTTAAAGAAAGGTATAAAAAAGGAACAAAAGCATTTTATACATAATATTTAGCACAATATGGAAATTATAAATCAAATAATTCCATTTAGAATTGTGCATAGATATTATACTAGTCAAATAATCACATGAAATATCAAAAACTAATCTCATAATGATGGAATACATATTGTTGGAGATCTGAAATATACTGTTGAGGCCTCGACCAAGACATTTAAAAATAAATGGTTATGGCCTTATCCAAATACATATCAAAAAATAAATGGGAAAGGACTTATAAAATTATATATCTTGTTTGTCTCACGATACTTACTGATGAATTGAAGGGATATAGTGGGCCCCACCTATCAGTTACTAAGTAAAATGCATTCTTCGTATAAAAAGGGTGAAACCTCACATAAATATTCGTTTTAAGACTAACATAAAAAATGCCAATACTTATCAATAATCCATGAATGGTATAAATATATAACATACACAGTAAAAAATATCATAACACATTCAATACAATATGTAATAATGCATTATAATAATTCTACCTCAATCAAGAATAATATCCAATAAAGGATGTTGACATAGATGAAAATAATCAGTAAAACTATTTGAGAGAAATATTCATTTTTCATGAAATCATTTAAATGTTTCAAAATTTATAAAGGAATACATTTAAAAGATATTTTTGAATCAAATTGTACCATACCACATTGAAACCTTTTTATGTAATTATCATTCTGAAACAATCATTCCCATATAAATAAATCCTTAAAATCATTTTGAAAACATAGACATTAATTAAATAGAATTAGAAAATTAAATCATTAAAATATTTAAAATGATGATCTAGTTAAAGATTATATTCTATAAAACCTTAAGATATACCTTTTTAAAACATTTTTATGAAACTTGGACATGGATGATAAAATTTTCCCAGTAAATACTTACACATAAACAATCTCAGATAATAAAGAGATTGAGGAATTAATCCTTATTACAGGTGTGACACTCTCCGTACATGTCCAAAACTAATTTATAATGTCTTCAATCATATTTTTAACTTGTATTAGAATCATAATAATATTTATGATATCATATATGATTCTTTTATGCATTTATTTTACCCGTTTATTAACAATTCCAAGTTAATGAAACATTTTGGGTAATAATCATATTGTTTATCGTACGTGTTTTGACTGGTAATTCATGATAATATTACATAGATAATGATTTACTTACATAAAGAATATATAATTTTATTTATATATGATATATATTCATAATATATATTTATATAATAGATAGATATATGAAATGGAATACACCGTTCATAGAGACGGTAGACCGTATGTACACATTAATGTTGTTTCCTTTTTCTTATCATATTGAATCGAAGTAAGTGAATGAAAAATATGTATGTATATATATATATATATTATTACTACAGCTTTATTATTTCTTATATTTTATAATTATATATTTTTTTATTAAATTTTGGATGGTGAATGTGGATGATAGGTCTCATTGTATCATGGAGACAGAAAGTCGTATGCACGCACGAGAAACGTTATAACTTCCTTAATGGTTTAATGGTATAGATTTGGATATAATATTAATTCTAAAGAAATAACAACATGTTATATTTATTATTTAATTAATTTTTATTCATAATTTTACCGATAGAAATAATGTATAGATGACAATAGTTTACACCACAGTGTGGAGACGGTAAGTTGTACGTACGCACACATTGTGGTATTATTTTTCATAGGATTGGTAAAATGATGAATATGGTTATAAAATAATCATAACAGCATATAAAAATATATAATATTATGAATTTATTATTTTATTATGGTAAAAACATAGGAATAGGATGTAGAATAAGAAAATAACTTTGAAAGAAGGGAAAAACGATTACCTCTTCTTCGGGTGTCTCCTTTTGATTTGCACAAAAGAAATATTTAAGATGGTTTTATACCCAAAGGGTGGCACATATGAATAATTTAGTTATGTTTATAGGATGTTTGGTATGGTTTTTTCTAGGCCAAATGGATTTGAATGTGTGAATTAAAGAGAAGGATAAGTTCCCTTTTATAAGAGAGTTGAGGGGCACTTTACAAAAAGCATGAAATATTAAATTATTATAAATTAATATTCAGTTTCTAATAAATATATAGGGATTTATTTAGAGTGTAGTATGAGTATGGGTCTAAATATTCTCATACAATTATTTTTAGGAATTTTTATGTCATTAAATTAACCTTATATTTTGGGATTAACCCTTAGTTAAATAGTTTAACTCTTACTGTGTCTTCCTGTATTTTTATAATATTGGTTTAATATAGTTACTATAAAATGTCAAGGGAACCTAAAGCGGATAATTAATGACATTTTTAAAATTAAATAAGTTATTTGTATAAATATTATATTTTCAGGCTTTTTATATCATTTATTAAAATAGTATTTTTTTTTAAAAACTCATTTCTATCAATTTTGACACTATTTTGTAATTTATTTTTGTTAAATTCATAAAAACATGATTACTTCAAACGAATTGCATTAAATAAAATATAATATTTCATATTCATCCATACAATTCGTTTAAAGAATAAAAACATTCAAATTACAATTATTTTTATATTTATAATATCATTTATTTGATTCATTTATTAATAAGGAAAATACTGCATCATTATTGTGTCATAAATTAATTTAAATATTTAATGTATAAAAATTACAAAAACAATACCATGATTTATGAAATATTTTTATATTTTTAATTAATATTTATTTTTCAAGATATAACATATATAACTCTAAGAAAAATTGTTTTAGTAGTATGATATATGTTTATGTTATATTTCCCCTTAATTTAAATTAATTATTATAACATGTCATTTTCAAACCCAAGTATCTTCATGAGGTCCTCAAATTTACCTAAGTATTCTAATCGTTGGCCGTATATCATCAAATAAGATTACTACATTTTTTATGGTAGTATTATATTATTATAATATTATTTTTTACCATTATTTACCGGATTTACCCTTTAACCATGGTGAATAAAAATAATTACTAAAGTTACTATCAATAATGTCAAAAAAATGAAAGGTAACTATTTAAAAAATTTGGACCTTCTGATTAAAAATATATAATCCATTTTTAAAACTTCAAAACACATAATTATAAGAAATTTATTTAAAATTAATTCTCATTATTAAAACTAGAAAGTGAGGTTTTGAGAAGTAAAAACTATCAAAAGATTGACATGTGTTTATATCCAATTTCAATGTGAAATTACTTTCCAATACCAAAATTGTATTAAAATATAAAATCATAGTCCAATTATACTTTAAAACTAATTAAAAATATAATATAACTATATATATAATTTAGATTAAAAGGCAGTTTTGAATTAAAATGTAGTATTATTCACTATTCATTAAAATATGAATGTTGTGAGAAAAATAAAAAAAATTATATCCAAACAAAATTTTTTTGTCCCTCTTCTAAATAGTATTTTAATTTCATCAAATTTTTATAAATAAAAGTGTCAATCATTTGATTTAAAAAGGGTTATCCATTTAAAGGCGGAAAAATGCATTTTTTGAAAAATAATTCTTTTATCCGAAAAATTAAATTTATCTTTTATATTATGTATAAGAAACACATAATATTAATCATAAAATTATAGGAAATATATAAAATTTAAAATTTATTTAATACTATTTATAACCACTTTATAATCATCTAGTTTGATAGGTTATGGTGCATTTGAACATGGTGTTACTTGTAGCACAGTCTATTGAATTATTCAGAAGAAGCGTACTGTGGAAGATTGGGGTGTTGCACTAACAAAATGAAGTCACACAATCTCCTTTATGGTTGTTTATAATGTATGTGGAAAATCCCACCCTATATTCCCTATGATAATTCATAACGTTAAATATCATTTCAATCGACTCAATCAATTCCTATGATTCCTGGGTTCCTTTGTCACCATGGAAAATGGGTAGGTTCTTATTTTAAATTCAAATCCATAGTCCACCTCTATAATTGGTATCCCAAACCCTCTTAACCCAATCATTGAATGGTATAGATTATAGCTTCCACCAAAAAGGGGTCTATTGGAAGATTCTCCTATAGGATTGTCCTCATAGCTTCCTCTCACGTATTTGGAAGAGCTATTTTGGGATTAATTGTCAAACAAACAGACAAAAATAACCAATCATCTACAGAGAATATATTAAAATCAAAATACCAACTTATATAATTCTTTTTAATTTCATTAAACACAAATAATTTAAAGAATTTTTGGATTCTACGAATGAAATATAATGATAAAAATAACATGTTCATTAAAATCAAACCCAAATCTATTTTATTCAAACAACATCAACCACCAAGCCACAAGCTGAAAAAAAAACAAGATTACCCATGGACACTCTTATTTTTTCATAGATGTAAGATGTAAAGGAACCATCCCATAAGTAATATCCAAATTTCAATGGTCTTTAATCTGGTCAACCAATGATACTAAAGCATATTAGGGAATTGACACAAAATTTCAGTTTTGGTATTCCCTTTTAATCCATATTGTAAGAAATTAACCTGATTCAATTAGAGAAGTCATAAAAATGGTCCACTAAAAAAATAAAAGACAAGCCTCATGTATAACCAAAAAAAACATAGTACAATGCAGAAGAAAGGAGTAAACATCCATAACCACTAGAACAAAAAATTCAAGACATATAGGCCTAACTATAAGGATAAAAAATATCAGACTAACATGTCTCTTTGCGACTATCCTTCACCAGAAAACCATCCTACTATTAATATGATGACCAATAAGAGAAAATTAAATACAATATAATTCCTATCCATTTACTTGTTTCATGAAAAAAACATCATTGAATCCCTAATGGAAAATGTATGATGTCAGAACAAAGGCAAGAAGAATTTCCCCAAAGAATATAAAAAGTTATAATATGAATAATTAATTAGATCTATCAATAAATAATTCTAGTGCACAATAAAATTTCAAAAAAATATCCATTTTAAAATAAAAAAAAATATTCACCAAATCCAAGAATTTTCCAAGTATGAAATAAAATATGTAATAATTGAAAAAAATCATGGATACACCATAAGATAAGAATGTGATAAAATGACCATGAAAATACCAACATTTGATAAACCAATCATAAATTAAAAATCACACTATTAGATCTCTAACTGATGTGTATACAAGCTTGAAATGAACGAAATCACCTAATATGGCCCTATGGTGGATCTATCTAATAACTAACTAAGAGTCATCACATACACTAATGTGACAAAAAAACAATTAGAAAACACACACTAAGAGTGACAACTCTCTTTTCTGGCCTAACCAAGGCTATCCAATGTGACAAGATTGTAAAAACACATTTAGAAACCATTATCAAATTTTTATAAAACATTCTTTCTATAAAGACTTTCTGATTCAATGAATGAAAATAAATTTTATATCCAAAACCACCATATAATAATTTCATCAAACACTTGGTCTTCACAAAACTGTTTTTAAGGAAACACACCTTCGAAAACATGAATATCTTCCAAAAACCCCACTTTCAGCACAAATAAAACAATTTCATGGAACAGAACAAAAGAATTCTTAGGAAAATAATGAAATTAATGAGTTATAACCCTTGCATAGATAAACGTAACTCGATAATTGATGAAACCTAGTCTCCATTAAAAATAAATATTGTGAATGAGTAAATCAGCCTTTAAAAGACAAGGAGTGATGAAAAAATGAAAAGGATTAATTGAAAACACAACATGATCATAAGAATATCCATAAACATACCCAATTACACTATTTAAACAAATGGAAATGAACAACTATAAATGAAATTTACTAGGGATAAGCGATGCAATAGTTTTATAAATTGATAAATGAAGATGGAGATCTGAAAGTGGAAGAATAATACAAAATGAACCTAAATAAATCCTAGGGTTTAATATGGATTTCTATATGAATAATGATATAGCGGTTATACATGAATCATGATAAAAACCACTAGACCCAAAGGATTCATGTTGTCAATCCCTTTTTCATGGTGTTAATTGTATCGGTTTCATGTATGTCAAAGATATTTTACCTTATTTTAAATTATCCTGATCAACATTTTTATGGGGTGAAAATGTTTTATGGATTGAAAATTTTTCATTCTATAAACCATTTTCCAAACACATTCACAATTACAATTCAAAAAATGTACCAAACTCATGGTATATTCAAGGCGCTTGATTCATATCATTAATAATATTCATGGAATGAATATTTCATGTAGGTAGTGTCCAACCTTGGTCCTGCAGAAATTCATTGAACAAATCCAAAGACCTAGGAACCCAATAAAAAAGTTCTAAATATTAAAATATACAAACCTTTTTACCTGGGATGTTACACTTTGACTCTCGTGATTAATTTTTTGAAATTGGGAATTACTTATTTAGTTATAATGTTCATTATGTTTATGGTTTATTATTATATTTCTTTTTTTTCTTATAATTTGTTATAAATGGTTTATATTATTGTAACTTTTTATTCGATTGTGTGGACATCCAACCTAAGAAAGGTTCATACCGGATTCCAATACAGAATCCTAGGAATGTTTTATTAGATTTAGATGGTAAAACCATTATTACAGAGTAAACATTAATTCCATATAATTATATTCTAGCTGAGGATGATCAGGTGTGTTCCTTGGTCCTTATGGTTGGACAACCTTGGAGACATGGTAGGTTAACTCGGGTTGGTTCATTAAAAATCTCTCAAAAAACTATAAACAACTCATGATCTTCCAAACACCAAAGAAATTCAAACTAAAACACGTCATCCTCTATTTCAATGTAACAAAAACATATTTACATGAAGGGACTTAATGCGGCTAATATGATTATAATATAAATAAATCACAATATCACTTATGAGATACATTATAATCATAAATAGTGGAAACACACAAAATCTATAACTAATATACATACTCTAAAATAACCACAAAATCACTCTAAAACATCTAAATAGATATCTATATGACCATAAATTAAGGGAAAAAATTCAATCATAATAAGGTCAGGGTCTCTCCTAGAAACCTCTTATCTACCCCTGAGCTAATCGACCATTTTCCAACACATTCATTCTAATCTTAAGAAAAATATAATCAAGAAAAAATAAATTAAAAAGATGAGTTACCATCATCATAATCCTTGAAATATTAATCTTATCTCAATAAATAATTACCTTCTAGAATCATTCTCATTTAAAATTGTGCGTATCTTTAATTTCTGATATCCACCTCATATCGCATCATCATCAGTTTACAACCTCCTTAAAGCTCAATTATATGTATGGAAATAGCGTAGGTCCCCCAGACATGGGACACAAGAATATATCATGATACTCCTCAAGATAATAAATGGGATGCATAATAATCAGTGAAGACGTGATCATCTAAACTAAAAATTTCGCACAAAAGATTCCATAAAATAATGTAAAATATTTCAAATAACACTAAAATCATTATTGGTTCTTGTCAAAATGAATTGGGAATTATAGAAATTATATTAGATGTCACCATTCATTTATTTAAACCTAGAAACCACCATCAGCATGTCACAACTTTTTATTCCACTCCTTAGTATTATATATATATCTTTCACTATCTCTATTGTTCATCCCTATGCAACAAATATATAATTCAATGATATCATATCCTTGAACACCAACCAATTTGTATAAATTAAAAATATCTAAAATGAAATCATTATGATAATATAACACTATGAAATCAAGATCAAGTTATATGATGCCAACATTAATAGAAAATAAATAGTTTAATCGATGATAACCTCTCCTAGGGTAAAGAAATCACAAAAAATAATGTACTAGAACTACATAATGTATCTCCTATTGTAATATTAACTCCCAATCAATTATTTAATTACTAAATTAATTAAAAAATAAGATTCATTACAAAAGAATTCATAGAACACCAAACCCTATCACTTTATTCCTTGAACAGAATGATTTAAATCATACTTATATTATTATCATTTCTCTATATTCCCAAACTAATTCTTACATGTTTCCAAATCTAAACTCCAACCAAATTGTATAATACAAAATTTTCCAATCAGGATCTTAGTGGAACCCACAAGGGATGAACAATGGTAATAATAAGTGAACTCCCTATCCAAAACTCCCCTAGTCTAGGGGTTGATATTAGTGAATAGGTATAAACACACATAGTGGATGATGTTACCTCTAATTAAGAAAATTTCAACTACTAAAAATGAAAATTCATTGAAAATATTTATTACTAAAATACTGAACTAATATGAATTATATACCATGAATGAATTTAATAGGTTTCCATAAAATATTATCATATAAAAAAACCTATAAAAACATCAAGTATAAACATATTAAACACTTAATATAGAGGAAAAAAATTACATCATATATTTAAATTTGGTTTCCCTATTAAAGACTCTACGCTATTTACACCAAATATCCCAAGAAGCCACCACTGTTGAACCACATCCCCCCAACTGTACCTGTAGATCTGCATCAACATGAGAGTGAAATGAGAAAGTTTTCATGCATTAATAGGAAATAATATTAATTATTTTTTCCTAATTAATGATACGATCTCTATTTAATCCAATTAACTATGTTTATAATTATAATTAATGTAGTAAACACGTTGTTATTGAACCTCATCAGTATTGAAAATCACACACCCAAACAATAAACCAACTACTATTTTATTTATAGTTATAAAAATCTTCAACTTAAATTTAGTCATGGATTACTATAAACAAACATTCAATAAATAGAAAAACAATTTGTTATAGGAACACTAAATCTGGACATAACCAACACAACCTTAGAAACTATAGATACATCATCAAATAAATTGGGGATCATGATACTTCATATATAAATATGATGAAGGAATACCAAAACCCCATCATAGAGGATCACACAATGAAAAGACTCAATGGGTTAAAAATTATACTTAACTCCATGTGTCTTTTGGTGGAAGATCATAGAATATTATGGTCTTACCAGAAGATGGATTACTAAAATACACTAAATTAAATATGGAGGATCACATAAGGTAATAATTAATTATTTAAAAAATAATTAATAAACTATATAACTATATATCCTCGTTGATGGCCACTACATGTTTCATTATTGTGTTTGGGTTTTTCTAATATGAACTCTAAAAAATGTTCACTTACAACACAATTACATAAATAATTTGAAATAATAGAAATCATGCATAAACTCATAATAAAAAGTTATTCTAGTCAAAAAATGATATATAACTATTGGGTTAACATGTCTATGAATAATAAATATTAAACCTATAGTGTTTGGTTATAATGGAGATGTTATGTTAGATTATACATAACTATCGAAGTCATATAAAAACAGAAAATTCTATAAATTGATCAGGATGTGCTTTAATATAAAAACATAGTATTTTATCTAAAATTTTACCTCATATCCATAATAAGTCAACATAAAAATTATCAAAATTCTATATAATCATGAGATACTCAAATATTCGTGAAATCAATTCCATATTATCTATATGGTCTTGACCTTAAACATTACATAATATTGAGTTATGTAATGAAATTTAACTTAATTCACATCGAGGATATTTTTAGGTTTAGAGATTTATATAATTAGGCCATAAATCATACATAAAAACTTAAATATTACAATGTACACACTTCTACTCACTATACATTTTTTATAAAACTGAAACTTTTAAAAAGAAACATGGTTTTAATTAATGTTTAAACATCATAATTATCATTTGTCTCATCATTGACACTATTATCCTTTAAATCCTATGAAAAACATTTCAAAAACATACTATGACCACAAAAAGATCAGTAAGGGGTACACAATGAAGGAATATTGTAATCCATGTGAAAACATTTAATTGAAGAATACTTTACCATAATGTAATAATTTTCACCTGTAAGAAGTAGTAAATACTAATCAATGAATATGAGCACATTTCTTACCATTTTTGTAATAAGAATATTACCATAAAACCCATAGGAATTGCATATTACATATAAAGGTAACTCAGGACATAATCATACATAAATGGAATTATCATATGATTTACTTACACACATATCATTCATACAAATGGAATGGTCATATGTCTTACTTTCATACCCTATGCATTGGAGGTTATAACATAACCACAAATCCTTGTTTTATCATGGAACCACCCATCGTTGGTTTATCACACAACCACCATTATTTGGATTATCACATAACCACCTGTAAAATGTCTAAGTACCATTATATAATCATAAAACATAAAATATTTCTATTTTAAACATTTCACTCTTAAAATTCAATTTTCAATCATAAAAAAATTATTTCAAGATATTTAAATTGTCAAACCATTTTTGAAAACAATCTAACACCAAAATACCCTAAAAGGGAATACGGGATTTGTTTTTCATTTTAAAAACATTAAGTCTTATAGAGGAATCCAAATATAAATAATTATTATGGTTGAAGACAAGTCGTTTTCGTCGCATATGTTAAAAAAACATTGCTTTTACCATTTATTAAAGAAATTTAAACACCTAATATAAAACGATTCATTTTGAAAAAAATTAAATGAAATTAAAATATAGACATAAAATATCATGTATAATAAATTTTTTTCTATATAAATGAATATGTAAATTAATATTGTGAAGAAAATATTTGATAACTAAATCATTAAACATTCAAGGTGTCTTATACTACTTTGAAAATTTTAATATTATTATCCACGAATCAATAAATTTACCAAAAAAATAAATATCATTAGTAAAGATAAAATATGGATATGACATTCCATACTGGTTTTATATACACCTAAAAAATAATAATGGTGCATATTATCAATAAATTCATCAAGGAATGGATATTGAGATGAAATCACTTAGCTTGAGTCTAATTCATCACATATGTTCATCGTTCTTCTTGAATAAAAATATTTGGATAATTAATATTGTCTTCATAAAATTTTAATTTTTTATATTAATTTTATAAAATTAATTACCATGTTATGATAATTAGTTAATTATTTGAGTTCATGTTGGATGTTTTATCGATATTCGGTACTTGACTAAAAAATGAACATGGTATGTTGTCACTATTCTATGTGGTCATAAGTCATTTGTCTCCAAAATAATATAACTGAATTTTTTTTAATTTTTATACATAAATGATAGTTTTAAATCAAAGCATTAATTGTTTTTGAAAGATGAACAATGTTATAATCATGGAGACGGTCGGATGTACGTGTGCTTGAGTAAAGTTTTTCCTTTTTCATTCATCATTATAGAAATTAGGTAAGTTTTATTTAATATTTAAAGAATTATCATAACATCATTAATATCATATTAAACATTTAAAATTACTTATATATATTATAAAAGTGCTGTAATGAAAAAAAACGAGTCACATAGCTTCGTGGATGTGATAATTCACCCGTCAACACGAACAACATTATCATTTTGTTGTAAATGTAAAGTAAGAAAATGTCTGATATATTATTATTTTACAATTATTGATATGTCATGTATATCACATATGAACATTAATTCCATTATTATAACAGGTTATGAGAGATGGTTAGGGAAAATGAATTAAATCTATTTGTGGATGTGATAGTTTACACATACGCACGAACGATTATTTACTTCCCTGTTTAGTGGAAGTGGAGATTATAAGGCCCCAACCTTAAACATTATCTAATATTGAGTTATTACAAGATTACACCTTGAGGATCTTTTCAGGTTTAGAGTTTTAGAGAATTAGATCATAAAACATGCATTACATTCCAAATTTAAACAAAGTGGTTTCATAAAGGATAGTATTCATTTTTCCCATCAATGGAAACATATTTAAAATAAAACATGGATTCTTTCTTGACACTTCCTTGACACTATCATCATATCATGTACCTTTCCCTTGACCTATGAAAAACATTTCAAAAACATGGGATGAGCAAAAAAAGCATAGTAAGGGATACAAAAATATTGAAAGGAAACATGGGTACATATATACATAATAATGAAATCATACATTACCTATAAAACATAATCACTTTAACATACCTCATCAAATCATGAATAAATCATGGAAATCAAAAGACATAAAGGTAACTTGAGGCATTCATAACATTCTTACGTAGGGAGTAACCCTCTTGGTTACGTTTGGAATAGCCATCACAGTATATTACCTAAATATCTTCTTAGAAACCTTAATGTTTCACTCCTTCACGATACCCAATGCATTGGAGAGCTATATCGGGCTCACCTACCCTTAGTTTATCACGGAGCCACCCGTCTTCATAAAAAATTCCCAAGAACCATAACATAATCGTATCACATAAAACATGCATAAAGGAAACATAACATTTCCACATTTGAATCACAAGATATCAATACAAGACATTGATATAATAAAGGCATTATGAAAACCATTTTCAGTACCAAAATAAAACAAAAGTAAAACACGATATTTATTTAAAAAAAGGTATGGCTTGTAGAGGAAGCCGAAACTCAAATAATGGTCATGGCGGCGGAGAAGTAATTGTCTCCGCATACGTACGACAAAAACATTCCCTTTTTTGTTTAGTAAAACACTTCGTATAAAAAATATTCCTTTTGGATAAACGTAAAAGTCAAAGGGGTTTATACACCATATAAAATAAGGTTGTGTATAAAAAAATATGCCTCAATGAAAGGAGATTGAGACGAAGTCCCATACCTCGGGTCTAACTTGAATCGATCGTTCTTTAACCTCCGGAATAATAAACTTGAGTTAATTTATACATTCCTAAAAACCTTTTCCAAGTTCATTATTCCTTTTATATCACTTATTACCTTGTCATGAACACTATTTAATTATTTAAGTTATTAACGGTCGTTTTAACGATCATTGGTACCTGAGTCAAAAATAAACTCTTTATAATTACAAGTTGTTCATGTATAAATTATATCCAGAGTTATAATCATGATGTATATATCATATATATCATATATATCCAGTATATACATGAATTTACAATATTACATAATGTTTAGAGGTAAGAAATGAAATACATTGTTCATGGACACGGTAAGCCGTACGTACGCATGAACGCTACTTTCATTTCTATTTCGTATTTTATGAAATGGAATCATAATGATATAATGGTATATTATAATTATAGTATAATATAATATATAAAATCATTAATTACATCCTTTATACGTCCCACATATGGCATTAACTAATGAAATCACTTTGAGGGGGCGGTAGTCCGCACTTCCTAAAATGAAGATATCGCGTTTACCCATAATGGAAACCATAAAGGTATGTCATAAATGAAAAACACATAAGCTTAAGTAAAACATAAACATATTATATATCATATATAAATATAGTGACATCTTAATGGACACCTTTGAAGGTGTTATATGATTGTTGAACAATCATCGTTTCGTGAGGTAGAAATTCGCCATCCACGGAAATAGTATGTTCTTTAGCCATTAGATGTTGGTGTGTGTAAGTGTAGCTCGAATCATTATTATAACAACATCCTAGTATATTGAAGATATTGTTGTTGTTACAAAATAAATGAATAAAAAGAGTTTAGTGGGTTGGAGTAGCAAAATAAAACAAAGGGACTCAAGTGAAGATATTACCTTAAAATCGGGTAACTCCCTTTGGTTTGAGCTCAAAGGCTTCCTTGGGAAGACTTATGTCCAAAGTGATGCATTTAAGAGTTAGAGAGGGATTTGGAGAGACAAAATGAGCAGGGGTTGGCCGAGCCAAAGGCTCTGTATGTGTGGGTAAGGAGGTATAGGTGGGGCCTTTTATAAGAGGAGAGGAGCGGCACTCATGGAAAGTAAAGAAATGTTACTTTATTTTAAAATGATTTTCAGATTGAAAAGTTCCCACATTGATATAATTAGAATATAAGGTGATAAGGGTTCTAAATATACCCAACCAATTGGTTTTTGACAAGTGTAGGTCTTAGATTTTACATTATCTTTTCATTTTATTTAAATCGTTAAATAATGAGGTAATCGATGCGTCATCATGATGTCATAAATAATTTCATTTATTTAATGTCTAAAAATTATAAAAAATTACTATGATGTAGTAAAGTTTTTTATTTTTCCAATGACTATTTATAGTAAAAAAATCTGACTTGTATAAGCCAATGTAAAAATTGTTTTACTAAAATAACTCATGTTTGTGACATTTTTACTTTAACATTGAATTAAAAGATCTTAAGGTCATTTTCCTTACAAAGTGGCTCCATGGGGTACCCAAGTTTACCCATGTATTGTCTTGGTCATACATGACACATACAATATGGATAGGACATGTGTCAAGCTCATCTCATATTATTAAAACATTATTTTTACCTTAAACTACACTAATTACCTCTAATCGCGATTAAGAACTTAAAACTTACTATTCACCAAAAAATTATTTTAATCTCATTGAACCACATTTTACTTTTTAATGACAACCATGTATGTTGGATTTTTGAAAATCAAATCACAGAAGTGGAAATGATTCATTTAAGAGAAAAATCAGTTTCTTTAACTACCACTTAGTGGTTTCACTATTCATCAAAAATTGAAGTTTTTCAGAAAAATACCAAAACATCACCCTAAGATATATTTGATATTATGAATTAAAAAATGATGTCTATTTTACAAAATTCAAATAATATAAGTTACATTAATTAATTTAATAATTAATTCCCGCTCTCAGGGCAAATAGTGTGTTTTTATGAAACAATAAGTATCAAAAGATTGACACTAGTAAAAGTCCAATTTCAAAGTGAAATTGATTCCAATGACCACCATTGGATTAAATGGTAAAAAAATATTCTAATTTCACATTAAAACCAATTCAAAAGATAATATAATCATATAAATAAATTAGATTAAAACGAGGTTCTGAATTAAAATACAACATTTTTCACTATTCATTAAAAATGAACTTTATCGGAAAAATATCAAAAATTCACACAAAGTAAATTTTGATTTTAAAATAATAAAGAATAAGTTTATTTTGACAAACATAGATTATAAAATTTTCAAAAGATATATTTAAAAATAGTTTTCCATCAAAAGGCAGTAAAACAATCTTTTAAAAATATTAGTGTATTCAATACTTAAGATTGGATTTATTCTCATTTTAAGCGTCTAAAACAAAATCTAATTCATTTGTAGAAATAGATAAAAATATCTATTATTCATTACTTACTTTGTATGTTACATCCTTCCCACCTTTATAAAATTTCATCCCCGCAATTATTTACTTATCGAATAAGTTCAGGTATTTATCCCTCATAGCATTTTCAGATTCCCATGTTGCCTCTTCAATCATGTAGTTTTTCCACAAAACCTTTACCTGATGAATCAACTTATTCTGTAACACCTGCTCCCTGTGGTCAAGAATTTGGACTAGTTGTTCCTCATAAGATAGGTTCTCTTCCAGCTAAACTTCCTCTGGACTCAAAACATGAGATGGATCTGGCATGTACTTTCTCAGCATCAAAACATGAAAAACATTATGTACCTACGATAAACTCGGAGGTAAAGCCACTCGCGTAGCAACTGATCCGACTCTCTTCATAATTTCATATGGTCTAATGATCCTTGGACTCAGCTTTCCATTCTTACCAAATCGCATCACACTCTTCCAGGGTGATACTTTGAGAAAAACATGATCACCTACCTCAAAAGAGAGATCCTTCCTCCTATTGTCGGCATAACTCTTCTGCCTGCTCTGAGCTGTTCTCTTGTGTTTCTGTATCAGATGAACTTTTTCTACCATCTATTCTACCAATTCTGGTCCCATCAGCTTCCTTTCACCCACTTCATCCCAGAAAGCTGGAGTTCAACACCTCTTCCTATATAACGCCTCAAATGGTGTCATCTGTATACTAGAATGAAAACTATTATTATAAGAAAACTCAACCAAAGAAATATGTTGGTCCCAACTTCCCTGATAATCCATCGAACAAGAACGTATCATATCTTTCAAAGTCTGAATTGTTCATTCTGAATGCCAATCTGATTGAGGATGAAAAGCTGTACTAAAATTTAATTCAGTACCCAACGACTTCTGAAGGTCTTTCCAAAAGTATGAAGTGAACCTGGGATCACGGTCAGATAAAATGGAGAGAGGAACTTTATGTAACCTGAATATCTCTTTAAGATACAAACTAGAAAGTTGATCTAGGGAAGACGTTTCTCGTATAGTAAGGAAATGAGCAGATTTAGTGAAGGGATCAACAATAACCCAGATTTCATTATTACCTCGAGGTGTCTTCGGCAATCCCAAAACGAAGTCCTTGGTTATATTCTCTCATTTTAATTCTGGTACTGGTAAAGGCTGAAACATCCATTTCGGTAACTGCCGCTCTGCTTTAACCTATTGACATGTCAAACACTTCACAGTAAAATCAGCAATATCTCTTTTCATTCCATCCCACCAGTAATACTCCCGCAGATCTCTGTACATCTTAGTACCACCAGGATGAACTGAAAACAGAGAACAATGAGCTTCACATAACAACTCTCTCTTCAACTGTGAATCACAAGGCACACAAAATATCTTCCCAAATCTCAAAACTCAATCATTATCAATGTTGAATTTAGGCAACATACCTTTCTGAACCAGCTCTAACATTTTTTGCAACTCACTGTCTTGCTTCTGTGTTTGCTTGATTCTATCTGATAGAGAAGATTTCACTGATACCTGAAACAAAACAGAAGGACATCCTGCACCAAAAACTTATATTCCAAAGTTCATCAAATCTTTAGCCAAAGTATCACGTTCCAAACTCAACAATGTTAATGAAGCATTACTTTTTTGACTCAAAGCATCATCCACTTTATTTTCTTTTCCCAGATGGTAATGAATTGTACAATAATAATCCTTGATTAATTATAGCCATCTCCTATGTCTCATGTTAAATTCTTTCTGAGTGAATATATATTTTAAACTTTTGTGATCGTTATATATTTCACACTTTACTCTATACAAATGATGCCTCCAAATTTTTAAAGCGAAAACAATAGCTTCTAATTCCAAATCATGTGTAGGGTAATTTAACTCATGAGTTTTCAACTATCGTGAAGCATAAGAAATTACCTGATCATTCTGCATTAGGACACAACCAAGTCCTTTCAATGAAGCATCAATGTATATTACAAACTCACCATTCCTGGATGGTAGTGCCAAAAAACAATCATTCACCAATATTCTTTTCAGTTCCTGAAAACAATCATCACATTCTTTTGTCCAAATAAACTTAACACCCTTCCGAGATAGCTTAGTAATTGGACTTGATAACTGTGAAAAATTTCTAACAAACCTTCGGTAATAGCCTGCCAAACCAACGAAACTACGAATCTCTCTTACATTTGTGGGTATTGTCCATTTTTCAACAACCATTGTTTTTGCAGGATCAACAGTTATCCCATCTTTAGAAACAATGTGACCAAGGAAAGAAATTTGTTGCAAACAAAACCCACACTTTCTGAATTTCCCATACAATTTCTTTTCTTTTAAGGTTTGAAAAATTACCCTTAAATGTCTTTCTTTCTATTATTTACATTTATAAAACACCAAAATATCATTAATGAAAATCACCACAAACGTATCCAAGAACTCATGGAAAATTATATTCATTAATTCCATGAATACAGAAAGTTCATTGGTTAGCCCAAAAGGCATTACTATAAATTCATAATGGACATATGTTGTACAAAACGCAGTCTTCGGAACGTCTGCTTCTATTACCTTCAGCTGATAGTACCCCGATCTCAAGTCAATCTTTGAAAAATACTGAGATACCTGGAGCTAATCAAACAAATCATCGATATGAGGAAAAAGATATTTGTTCTTAATAGTGATGTTATTCAAGGCTCTATAATCAATGAAAAGTCTCATTGAACCATCTTTCTTTTTAACAAATAAAACAGGATCACCCCATGGTGATGTGCTAGGTCGAATGAAATCTTTCTCTTATAAATCTTGTAATTGCTCCTTCAACTCTAAAAGTTCAATTTGATCCATTCGATAAGGGGGTTTTGAAATTGGATTAGCATCAGGAATTAAGTCAACAATAAACTCAACTTCCCGATCTGGTATTATCCTAGGCAACTCATCAGGAAAAACATCATGATACTAATTTACCACTAGCACATCATTAATCTGAACAGTTCCATTGTTTTCAATGATGTGTGCAAGGTAACATTAATTTCCATATTTTACTAGTTTCTCGGCCTCTTGATAAGTTATCAACCGTAAGGGTTCATTCTTGTACACAAACTGAAATTCTTTCTGAAAATAAACTTCTTTAGCTCTGCAGTCAATCTTAGCATGGTAAATAGAGAGCCAATCCATACCCAGGATAACATAAAACACTATTAGAGGTAAAACAATATGGTTCTCAAGTAGTTTCTTTCCAGAGATAAGGATAGGATGATTCTTATAAATTCTTTTTGCCTCAACATTTCCCCAGGTTTTTTACCACACGTTCAGGAGTCATTTCTTGAGATGGTATTCCCATTTTACTAGAAAAGGTTTCAGAGATGAAAGAATCTGTAGACCCCGAATCAAACAACACACTGGCATAATCTGAAAAAACAAACAAAGTACCTGATAAAACTTCATTTGATTGCCTGACATCTCCTGAAGAAGTTGCAAAGGATTTCACAACCCCTTTCTGCTTGTAGTCTAACTGCTTCCCATCACTCGAGCTCTTTTTAGGAGACTCATTTGCATAGTGACACATCTCATTTCACTTAAAACATTTCACTAACTGTAAATCAAATTTGGTCATACCATCACCTTGATCTTTTTTAGTTAAATCACGAGCCTTATGTCCCATATTACCACATCGGTAGCACTTTATATAATTCAGAAGACATTCCCCAGCATGCCTTTTTCCACATTTATCACAAACTGGAAACTTGGTTTTCTTACCATCATACTTTTTTGAAGAATTGTTTCCTTTCTCCTGCCACCTCGGTCTCTTCTTTTGTTGGTTGTTATAGAACACTTGGTCATCAGCAGACTCCATTTCCACCTTCTCATCACATCGAACAAGATTTTCATTAGTTTTTAACTCATGATAAGCTAAAGCCCTTCGATATTTTGGCTTTAATCCTGAGTAAAAATGATTGATTTTACTATAAAGGTCTGGGATAAACTTTGGAGAATACCTTGCCTATCGAGTGAACCATTCTTCATAGGCATCCACTGAGTCTTCCTCTTGTCTCAATTACAAGAATTTCTTTTCCATCCAAAGTCGAACAACCATAGGAAAATAATTCACAGGAAACATACCTTTAAATTCATCCCAGTTGAGAGCATCAATCTCATCAGTGTCCCTGATATTTTTAACCATCGACCACCACTGATCTGCTTCACCCTCCAAACGGTAAATTGCAAGACTAACCTTTTGATTGTCTGAACACCCCATGACATCGAAAATCTTCTCCAGTGCTTTAATCCACCCTTCATCTAGCACAGGGTCAGTTGATCCTCTGAAAGATGGGGGATGTTGCCTCATGAAATCTTCCACCACTGATATGTTCCTCTATGGTTGATCTGGCTGATCTCGTGCATGGATACCACCACCATTTATCGCTTGATTCAACTGCGCCATTACTGCAACAAACAGTTCAGTTCCAATTCTGACCATCTCAGGATGCTGATTCAGAAGGTTATTTCCTTATGTATGCCTTCCTAGCACTGCTTCCCTGTTTCCTCTGCGGAAAACCATTCTGAACAAATATGTCTTAGATGAAGCAACATGGTAATCTTTAAATGCTACATCATTTAAATTTGAATTTTTTTTGGATAATAATTTAATAGAATTCTAACTGCTGAAGTTATCTAAACCGACCTCTGATACCAACTATAAGGCCCATGCCTTAAACATTACTTAATCTTGAGTTATTACAAGATTACACCTTGAGGATCTTTTCAGGTTTAGTGTTTTAAAGAATTAGATCATAAAACATGCATTACATTCCACATTTAAACAAAGTGGTTACATAAAAGATAGTATTCATTTTTCCCATCAATGGAAACATATTTAAAATAAAACATGGATTCTTTCTTGACACTTCCTTGACATTATCATCATATCATGTACCTTTCCCTTAACCTATGAAAAACATTTCAAAAACTTTGGATGAGCATAAAAAGCTCATTAAGGGATACAAAAATATGGAAAGGAAACATGGGTACATATATACATAAGAATGAAATCATACTTTACCCATAAAACATAAGAACATTAACATACCTCCTCAAATCATGAATAAATCATAGAAATCATAAGACATAAAGGTAACTTGAGGCATTCATAACATTCTTACGTAGGGAGTAACCCTCTTTGTTACGATTGGAATACCCATCATAGTATATTCCCTAAATCTCTTCGGAGAAACCTTAACGTTTCACTCCTTCACGTTACCCAATGCATTGCAAAGCTATATCGGGCTCACCCGCCCTTATTTTATCACAGAACCACCCATCTTCATAAAAAATTCCCAAGAACCATAACATAATCGTATCACATAAAACATGCATAAAGGAAACATAACATTTCCACATTTCAAGAACAAGATATCAATACAACACATTGATATAATAAAAACATTTTGAAACCCATTTTCAGTACCAAAATAAAAGAAAAGTAAAACACTATATTTATATAAAAAATAGGTATGGCTTGTAGAGGAAGCTGAAACTAAAATAATGGTCATGGCGGCGGAGAAGCCGTTGTCACCGCATACGTACGACAAAAACATTCCCTTTTGTCATTTAGTAAAACACTTTGTATAAAAAAGATTACTTTTGGATAAACGTAAAAGTCAAAGGGGTTTATACACCATATAAAATAAGGTTGTGTATAAAACAAAAATATGCCTCAATGAAAGGAGATTGAGACGAAGTCCAATACCTCGGGTCCGACTTGACTCGATCATTCTTTAACCTCCTGAATAATAAAGTTGATTTAATTTATACTTGATTAAGAACCTTTTTCAAGTTAATTATTCCTTTTATATCAATTATTACTATGTCATGAACACTATTAAATTATTTATGTTATTAACGGTCGTTTTAACGATCATTGGTACTTGAGTCAAAAATAAACTCTTTATAATTAGAAGTTGTTCATGTATCCATTATATCCAGAGTTATACTCATGATGTAGAAATCATATATATAATATATATCCAGTATATACATGCATTTATAATATTACATAACGTTTAGAGGTAAGAAATGAAATGCACTGTTCATGGAGACGGTAAGCCGTACGTACGCATGAACGATACTTTCATTTCTATTTTGTATTTTATGAAATGGAATCCTAATTATATAATGGTATATTATAATTCCAGTATAATATAATATATAAACTCATTAATTACATCATTTATACATCCCACATATGGAATTAACTAATCAAATCACTTTGAGGGGGCGATAGTCCGCACTTCCTAAAATGAAGATATCGCGTTTACCCATAATGGAAACCATCAAGTTATGGCATAAATAAAAAATACAGAAGCTTAAGTAAAATATAAAATTATTATATATCATATATAAATATAGTGAAATCTTAATGGACACCTTTGAAGGTGTCATATGAGTGTTGAACAATCATCGTTTCGTGAGGCAGAAATTCACCATCCACGGAAACAATATGTTCTTTAGCCATTAGATGTTGGTGTGTGTAAGTGTAGCTTGAATAGTTCTAATAACAACATCCTAGTATATTTAATATACTGTAGTTGTTACAAAATAAATAAATAAAACTATTTTAGGGGGTTGGAGAAGCAAAATAAAAAAAGGACTCAAGTGAAGACATTACCTTAAAATCGGGTAACTCCCTTTGGTTTGAGATCAAAAGATTCCTTGGGAAGACATCTACCCAAAGTGAAGTTTCTAAGAGTTATATAGGGATGTGTAGAGTCAAAATGAGCAGGTGTTGGCCAAGCCAAAGGCTTTGGATGTGTGGGTAATGAGGTAGAGGTGGGGGCCATTTATAAGAGGAGAGGAGTGGCACTCTTTGAAAGTAAAGAAATGTTACTTTATTTTAAAATGAGTTTCGGATTTAAAAGGTCCCACATTGATATAATTCAAGGATAAGGTGATAAGGGTTTGAAATATACCCAACCAATAGGTTTTTGACAAGTGTTGGTCTTAGATTTTACATTATCTTTTCATTTTATTTAAATCATTAAATAATGAGGTAATTGATGCATCATCATAATGTCATAAATAATTTAATTTATTTAATGTCTAAAAATTATAAAAAAATACTATGATGTAGGAAATCATTTTATCTTTACAATGACTATTTATAGTAAAAAATATGACTTGTATAACCCCATGTAAAAATTGTTTTAGTAAAATAACTCATGTTTGTGACATTTTTACGTTAACATTGAATTAAAAGATATTAATGTCATTTTCCTTCCAAAGTGGCTCCATGGGGTCCCCAAGTTGACCCATGGATTTTTTTAGTCGGCCATGACACATCCAATAAGGGTAGGATATGTGTCAAGATCATCTCATATTATTAAAACATTATTTTTACCTTAAACTACACTAATTACATCTAATCGCGATTAAGAACTTAAAAGTTACTATTCACCAAAAAATTATTTTAATCTCATTGAACCACGTTTTACTTATTAATGACAACCATGTATGTCAAATTTTTGAAAATCAAATCACAGAAGTGGAAAAGTTTCATTTAAACGAAATATCAGTTTCTTTAACTACCACTTAGTGGTTTTAGTATTCATCAAAAATTGAAGTTTTTCAGAAAAATACCAAAACATCACCCTAAGCTATATTTTATATTCTGAATTCAAAAATGATGTCTATTTTACAAAATTCAAATCATATAAGTTACATTAAATAATTTAATAATTAATTCCTGCTGTCATTACAAATAGCGTGTTTTTATGAAACAATAAGTATCAAAAGATTGACACTATTTTAAGTCCCATTTCAAAGTGAAATTGTTTCCAATGACCACCATTGGATTAAATGGTAAAAATATATTCTAATTTCACATTAAAAACAATTCAAAAGATAATGTAATCATATAAATAAATTAGATTAAGAAATGTTTTTGAATTAAAATACAACATTTTCACTATTCATTAAAAATGAACTTTATCGGAAAATTCTAAAAATTCACACAAAGTAAATTTTGATGTCCCAATCATAAAGAATAAGTTTATTTTGAAAAACATAGCTTATAAAATTGTCAAAAGAGAGATTTAAAAATGGTTTTCCATCAAAAGGAAGTAAAAAAATCTTTTAAAAATATTAGTGTATTCCATGCTTAAGATTGGATTCATTCTCATTTTAAGCCTCTAAAACACTATCTAATTCATTAGTAGACATAGATAAAAATATCCATTATTCATTACTTACTTGGGATGTTACAGAGATGGATTAACTGATGATAATAAATTTATACAATCTCAGTATATTTATGATACTAGAGTTATTATTTCATCATGGATGAAGAATATTTGAAGGATGTGGAAGACTAAATAAAATAGAAATACTTAAAAAAAATTCTTTTCCTTTGAATGATCACCATTCATAACACCTTAAAACCTCTAAAGAAGGTTTTATCCAAAAAAATAAGGCCTCCAGAATTTGGGGAGGGATTATAAGATGTTATTTTGGTAGATATTGGTTTAACCAAATTTTTTTTTGAAGTGTGAGTAATAGAGAGTAATGAGTGTCTTTTTATAGCATAGGGGAGGGAACCATTGAAATTAGTAAAATTATTAAATTAATATAAATTAAATTTAATTTACAAATGGGTCCAAGTTTATTTATTTATAAAATATGATTATTATTTTAGAAATATAATCATAAAATGTGAATTATACAGGTTGTTTTAATTTCTAATCTCTATCTTTTAGTTTTGATATTTTTAACTATTACTGTTTTATCAAGTAATTTAAAATTTAAGAGTTAAAATTATTACAAAATCTTGCCAAAAGACTAATGAATAATTCATTAATGATATTTTTAAAGTTAAATAAATATTTTAGTCATGGATTTTATTTTTATAAATTTTATATCATTTAATTATATTTTTTATATTTTATGTTATAAATTATGTCAGTTTTGACACTATTCATTTCATGTCTTTTTAATAAAATGAAAAAAATTTGATTTCTTCAAGAAAATTACATTAACTAAATACTAAAATATCATAGTAATATATGAAATTCATTTAGGGCATAAAATATTTCAAATTATATATATTTTAAAATTAATAATATCATTTATTTAATTATTTCTTTAATAAAATATGTATTGCATCATCATTGTGTCACTATTTAATTTAATTATTTTTTCCTAAAAATTATAAATACATTACAATGATTTAGGTAATAATTTCATATTTATAAATAATATTCATATTCAATTATATAAATTATATAACCCCATTTTAATTTATTTTAGTAATTACAGACATAATTATGACATATTAACCTTTACTTTAAATTAAATGTTGTAAATATCATAATCAGACCCACGTGGATTCCAAAGTCATTATTTGGACCAAAGGATGTTCATGGTAGATAATAAATTAGAAAATAATATTAGTATAAGTGTTATGGTAATTTTATAATATTAAAATTTTATTTTTTCCTTTAATTAACCAATTTACCCTTTATCGTGGTAAATAAAATTCAAAACATAATATTTACAATTTTTTCATCCTATTAGTCTGAATTTTTTATAATTATTAAAACCATGTATGTTATTATTATTAAATTCAATTCACTTATATGGTTAAATTAAATTAAAGTTAATTCCATCGACGGATTGAGAAAATGATTTTTTCAAGTAAAAACATTCAAATGTTCACAATGTTTTTATATCCAATATAAATGTGAAATTAATTCCAATAACCAAAATTGGCTTAAATAATATAAATTAATTATTTAATTATACTTAATAACCCAGTATAATTATAATATTAATGTAGAAATATATTAGATGAAATAAAATTATTGAATTAAAATGCAGTATTTTTTACTATTCATTAAAAAAGGAATATTATTAGAAAAATAACAAAAATTCAACCAAAGTATATTTCTATGTGCCTATTAAAAATAATATGTTTTTTTTCAAACAAAATTTATAAAATAGAAATAAACTAGATTTTAAATGGGTTCTACATCAAAATGCTATAAATTTTCATTTTTAGAAAATACTAATTTTATCCGTAAATTTTTATTTGTTCTTATATAATGTCTATAAAACACATAATATAAATTTTAAACATTATATTAAATTAAAATTTCCATAATATAATCTAAAAAAGTGATTTTAGTATTTTATAAACACAATTATTCCCACATAAATATTTTTCTTTACAAATAAATTTTTTATATTCTATAGGTTTTTTTATTTTAATTTATAATTAATTTATTAACAAATGATTTTTTATATAAACATGTATAAGATATATTTTAATATTTAAATTAACATTTTTCATTCCCACCATTCTAACAGTTAGGTGATAACTATCACATAAAATAATTAATTTATCGTATTTTTTCAGTATAACCCAGTCTTCCGTAAAATTTAAGATTTCATAGATACCCATTATTGCATGTCTTGTACGTTGATAGACAAATCATCCCATTAAGGTAGAATTAATATCTATTACATAAATATTAAAAAATATGAAAAAGTATTATTATTTAATTATCTAGTATGTTACACCCTTCCCCCTTTTAGAAATTGCATCTTCACAAATTTAAATTTTGGATCAGTTACTAAGGTTTGACATTTAATAATTACTCCATTGAAATCCCATATTGTAAAAAGATTCAAAAAAACATCCAATTTGAATGAAATAATGTGAATTACAAAGGCCGCCCAAGATAAAAAATTATAGGGTTCCATGTGGGAAAATATGGATATGGAAGAGAAAGCTGACCATCAATGCTTAATGGAGAGATATAGAAAACAATTTAAGGAGAACGTTAACAAACACAAAACAATAAATTTGTAATGGGTTAAATAGTCTTTCATTTTCTAGTAGGAAAAGGAAACAGAAAACATTTTTATTTTAATAACCTTTTCATAATGTTGAGGAATTCATTTCATTCTTAGACTATTAAAATAAGGAAATATACTTAATTGAAATGTAGAGTTTTTTACTTTTGTCAATTTATAACATAAAATAATATTTTTCTTCAAATGAAGAGTATTTAAGATGAATTTGTCACGTATTATGAACTAGAATCAACTTCTAAAGAATCAAATAATACATAAAATATTAACTAAATATTTCTCTTGTCTTGAAACAATAAACAAAAACAATATGGTTAGGATAAGATTAAACAATTCTTCAAAAAGAATAAACCATTGAATGATGAAAATCCACTTTTTTATCTCCAAAATTAAACCATAAAATAGAATGTTCAATATAGACCATTCCAAAAATAACATGCCTTAAAATTACTCAAATAATCTAAGGTAATACTAAAACCCAAAATTTTGAATGATTTGATCACATAGTCTTCTAGGATAAGTTTTAACATTTATATCCAAAACACATAAATCACTATTAATGTGTCATACTAAAATTTAATTTTCTAATCACATATTCTTATTGATAGGTTAATCATTTCCATAAATAACTTAATTCCCTATAAGTCCACAATTAAAAATCATATATTCATTTAAAAATATTATTCATCCATTACTCCTAAAATAAATTCAAATAGCATTATATTTACCTTAATCATATAAAGTTCCCAAAAATAGTGAACGTCTTCCAAAATAATATTTATCACTTAATCACTGCATAATTTTCCAATCCCATGATTATATATTAAATAAAACATATGTTACAAAAATCATATTATTTTAAATAAAACATAGTTTTTAAGTAAAATGAATAAAGTCATACTAACCAAGGGCTTCACGTAGGCCATTGGTAGGAAATAAATCCTAATCGCCATTCGTGTGTGGGTTTAATTTCTATAAACTTGTCCGACGTGACGGGTTGTCACCCTTGCTATATGTTTTTCTTTTTCAAAAACTATATAATTCATATAATTGTCATAACATTTCCAAAATGAGATAAAATCCTAAATTGTAACCATAACATATTTTATCCTCAAAGGTTATCTCATACCTCTCATTTTGTATCCCAAAATGATATTTCCTTAAAAATAAAGATCATAAAACCCTAAAGGTTCTTAATTATTTTATAACTATGTCCACATAATAAAAGATAATTCGTATTCAAATAACATTTTCACATAACAAACTTCAGGGTTACACATACATGAATAAATCTTATAATATAATCCCATCATGAAAAAACAATTTATACTTGTAAACATTACATTCTCCATAAGTATACCATAACTATTAAATCATTTATATATAGACATCTTAATATTTCAATGGTCTTCACAGCCCATTCAGTATTTTTTCCAGATTATCTTTTAATACACCATTTTGAAAAAATAAAATATATGGATTATATCCTCAGGATTAATAAATATAAATCAGGTTATGTATCATACATTATAGATAAAAAGATAATCCATAACTTGAATCCATATTTGAAGATCTTCTTGCTATTCGTTTTCCCTTTCGGCATGTTTTCCCATTAAAAAGATAATGTTTACACCAATTCAAGTAATTATCTTTTATAAATATTTGCACGAGTTAATATATTTAGATCCTATTAAAATCATACCATGACCTATAAAAATTTTTAATAAATGAGTTGGTGTTGAATAACTCAATCAATTTCTTGTAGGTGATTTGAAAACTCAAGATAATGTCAAAAACATTTGAACCTTCTTTTTTGATAATAGTGATGATCAAATAAATAGGGATGGATAAGAAGGTTGTAAAAGATATCATTCCTTCCATATTGACAAATGATTCTTAATCTTCTGAATAGAATATCACTTAAACATGAAATGAATTAGTAAAATATGAATCCTCTATCGTGTAAAGATAATATATATTTTTTATAATACTCTAATACAACCACCTCCTTATATCTCAATTGATTATGATGTTTTTTCCAATCTACATAATTTAACATAATCCTCAAATAATTTCTATATTATAACAACCCTTTGGGTTATTTGGGATATTTAACCTACACCCAGATATCACCCTAACTTCTAAATTTATCTATATATTCCCTCACCTCGACCATAAACATTACATAATCTTAAGTTATATGAATAATTTTACTTTAATTCACAATGAGGATATTTTTATGTTTATATATTTATATAATTATGAAATAAATCATACATAAAAACATAATTAGTACATAGTATAAACTTCTACTCACTATCCATTATTTTCAAAAATCAGAATGTTTAAAAAGAAACATGGTTTCGTTTCATGATTAAATATCATAACATGTTCTTGATCGTATCCATGACTCTATTATCCTCTAAATCCTCTTAAAAACATTTCAAAAAACATGGGATGAGAACAAATTTCCCATTAAGGGATACACAATGAAGAAAAATTATTTTCCATCATGAAACATGTAAAAAATTAACACTTTATCATAAATTAATATTTTTCACCTCTAAGAAGTAGTAAATACTCATCCCTTGATATAAGATAATTTCATACCATTTTTGTAATAAAACTAATACCATAAAACAAATATAAATATCATATAAAATATAAAGTTATCTTGGGATATAATCATACATAAATTTAATAACCATATGGTCGACCTCCATACATATCACTCTTACAAATGGAATAGTCATTCGACAGAATTTCATACTGAATGCATTTGTGGTTATAACATAACCACCTGTCCTTTGTTTATGAAAGAAACACCTATATTTGTTTTTTCAGGGAACCACCCATCATTTTTTATCACATAACCACCCATAAAATGTCCAAGTACCAATATATAATCATAACACATAAAATATTTTAATTTTCAACATTTCACTCATAAAATTCTATTGGAAAACACAAGAAATCATTTCATGATATTAAAATTTTCAATCCAATTTAAACACCATTTTCAATTCTAAAATACCCTATATTGGAATAAGGTATATCTTTTAAATTTATATATATTAATCCTTATAGAGGAATCCAAATATAAAATAATTGTTTAGGCGGAAGAGAAGTCGCTGTCACCTCACATGACAAAAAACAGTCATTTTGTTGTTTTTTTTAAAGTTAAATTCTTTATATAAAAATATTACTTTTGAAAAAATTTGAATGAAATTAAATTATAAGAATAAAATATAATCCATTTTCCTGTTATGATCATATAAATAAATATGTAAATTAATATTGTGAAAAAAACATTTGATAATTAAATAATTAAACGTTCAAGGTGTCTCATTCCACTTTGAACATTTAAATCTTATTATCCATGAATTATAATGTTTACCAAAATATTAAATAACATTTGTACAGAGAAATTTTTGATATTAAATTACATAGTGACTATATATACACATAATAAAATAATCATGGTGCATGTTATCAAGAAATTCATTACAGAAAGAAGATCGAGATGAAATCCCTCACATTTTGTCTGATTCATCACAAATTGTCATTATTATTATTTAATTAATAAATTAGTTTAATTTATAATTTATTGAAAACCTTTTAATCTTTATTATCTCTTTTATATCATAAATTACCATATTATAATAATTAGTTAATTATTTGATTTCATGTCAGATGTTTTGTCGATATTCTGTAATTGAGTCGAAAATGAACATGGTATTATGTCACTAGTCAATGTGGTCCTATGTCCGTAATCCCTAGAATAATATTAATGAAATTATTATAATTTGTATACATAAATTATACTTTTAAAAAAATCCTTAATTATTTTTATGAATTATTAAAAATGTTATAATCATGGAGACTGTATGTCATATGTACGCATGAGTAACATTTTCCATTTTTCATTGATAATTTTGAAAATTATTGATGTATTATTTAAATAGTATATAATTATAATAACATAATTAATATCAAATTAATCATTTAAATATAATTTTATAAATATATATATATATCATAAAAGATATTTAATGAAAAAAAATGAGTTACATCGCTTCGTGGACATGATAGTTCACACGCAGGCACGAACAACATTATCTTTTTTATGCACCTGGAAAGTCAAAATTTATTTGATATATTATTATGTTTTAATTATTATTATTTCATTAATATCAAAAATAAACATTAATTCCATTATTATAACCATTCATGAGAGACACTTATGGAAAACGAATTAGATCGATTCCTAGAGGTGATAGTTCACACGTACACATGAACGATTAATTCCTTCCCTATTTAATGGTAGTGGAGATGGATTTTGGTGATGATATTAGAATAAAAAAATAAAAAATATTTAGGATACTGGAGTTAATATTTTATACCAAAAGAAGAATATTTAGATGTAGTGGATGAAGAAATTATATAAAAATACTTAAATAAAAACATTACCTTTCTTTTGGATGATCACCATTCTTAACACCTTAACACCTCCAAGGAGGGTTTTGTAAATAAAATAAAGCATCAAGAATGTGGGTAGGGAATATATAAATGGATTTGGGTTGATCTTTTTAGAACCAAATGGTTTTTTAGTGTGATTAATAGAGAGGAATGGGTTCCCTTTTATAGGAGAGAGGAGGGGCACACTGTGAATTATTAAAAGTATTAAATAAATATAAATTCAATTTAGATTCAAAATGGGTAAAAGTTGATTTAGTTTTAAGATATTGTTATTAGGGGTATAAATATAACCATACAATGAGAATTAAATTGTTTTGAAGAATTTTTAATCCTTATCATTCTGTTTTATCCTTTTTAACTCGTGACGTTTTGTTAATTAATTTACACTTTGGGAGTTAAAATAATTTCCAAATCATGTGAAATGACAAATTAATGAGTCATTAATGACAAATTTTGAGCTATATATACATTTATGTCAAATAATTTATTTTTATAAATTTTATATCATTTAATTATATATTTTATAATTTAGGTTATGTATCATGTCAATTTTGACACTATTCATTACATGACATTTTAAAAAAAATCATAACTACTTGATTACATCAAAAAAGTACATTAAATAAATAATAAAATGTCATATTAATTATTAAAATTCATTTATGTCATAAAATAATTGGAATTATTTTTATTTTAAGGTTACTAATATTATTTATCTGATTCTTTCTTTAATAAATCAATCACTGCATCATCATTATGTCACTATTTAATTTAATTATTTATTTCCTAAAAATGATAAATAAATTACCATGATATAGGTAATATTTTTATACTTTTTATTACTAATCAAATTCTATGTTATCACTTATATAACCCCATATTAAAATTGTTTTAGTGAGGAGAGACATATTTATAACACATTTGACTTTACTTTAAATTAATTGTTATAAATGTCATAATCACACACAAGTGGCATCCAAAGGTCAAATTTTTTTCCCAAGGATTCTAATGGTAAATAATAACTCCTAAAATAATATTTGAAAATGTTTTAGTGTACTTTTGTAATATTATAATCATATTTTACTATTAATTGCCTGATTTATGCTTAACCGTGGTAAATGAAATTCAAATGTTACTATCTGCCAAAAATTATTTTGATCCTATTCAGAAATTTTTTTCCTAATTATTAAAACCATATATATATATATTTAAAATTAATTTCCAATATGTGGTTAAATTAATTTGATGTTAATCCCATTGAATTATCTAGAAATCTGGGTTTTTAAGTAAAAATGTTCACGAGTTCAAAAAGTGTTTATATCCTTGTGAAACTGATTCTAATGAGATAAATTGGATTAAATGATAAAAAAATTATTTCATAATTCTTTTAAAATAAATTAATATTATAATATAACTATATTAATAAAATATACAAAAACCCAGTTTTTAATTAAAATGCAGTATTTTTCACTATTTATAGAAAATGAATATTATCAGAAAGATAAGAAAAAATCAACAAATGTAAATTTTGATGTCACTATTCCAAATAATTAGTTTGTTTCAAATTTACTTTATAATATTTAAAAAACTATATTTAAAAAGGGTTCTTCATCAAAAGGCAGTAAAACTGCATTTTTAGAAAAACACTCATTTTATCGATAAAATTGTATTTGTTCTTATATAATCTATAAAAAACACATAAGATAAATTTCATACATTAAATTAAATTAATATTTCATAAATATAATCCAGGAATTATTATTTTATTTTTTTAAAAAAACATTTATTCACACATAAATATTTTTTTTATAAAAACGCATCCTTTATGTTAAATTAGTTTTTTTATTTTTATTTCTAGTTATTTTGGAAACCAATGATTCATTATATAATCTTGTGTAAAAAATATTTCCATAATTTAGTTAACATTTTTCCTTCCTTCTAGTCTAATGTCAAGTTAATAACAACCTCTTAAAATAATTTTGATATATTATTTTTTCAGTATAACTCATTCTTGTGTGAAACAAAAGATTTTGGAAAAAATCAATCTTAAATGTCAGGTAATCTGTCATACATAGAGTACCATTATGACAAAATTACTATATATTTCATAAATATTATTAAATAAAAAAATATTCTTCAATTCCCTAGGATTTTTTAATATCCTTATGGATCAGCTATCAATTTCATACTTAGATACATCAATTTCGGCATTCAAGCATTCTTATGATGTAAATGAGTATTTAAATGTTGTATTTATCATAGATCTATAATTTATGGAAAAAATATTTGTAACTATGAATTGTTATCTTATAAAACTCACTAAAGGATTACATCATGGATAAACTATAAAATATTTCTCACCGATCTTCATCTCAAAGAACATCCTAAAAAATTCTTGTTATATTGAATCATCCATCTAAAAGTGAAATTTATTTCATAACCAATATTGGGGGTCCCACTATAATCTCCATGTGAATTAATTTTACTAAAATTTTCATCAAAAGACATTTTCATGCATCTATCCTAAAAATCAAAATTTAGAAATTTCATTATCTAAGGAGCTTCAATTCACCCAACAAACAATAATGCTTCCTTTTATATAAGAAAATAAACTAAAAATTTACCTCATAATTTTTTAGTGTTGTTTTACCATTAATATTTGGGTATAAATATTTAAAATGTAAAAAATACCATAAATTATCTAGGATGGATTCAAAAATTTCATTATTATGATATATATAAAATATTATTAAAAGCTATCAATTTATAACCAATATACATCAAGTGAATTTTATTAAATATAAATAAATGGGTCATGTTATGGTTATGGGGGACTTTCCCTATGTGAAATTAAACTAATACACATTGTTCATAAATGTCAACCCTAAACACACACTCTTAAATCTGGTTTGAAAAATATAAAAATAAATCACTTTAATTAAAACAAACACCCAAGAAAAGAAGTTTGATGTCTATGGGAAATGGGTAAATTTATATCAAAACACCTGATAAAATATAAATTTCTTCCTAAAATATTATCGATACATAAAACTCTCCTTTGTTTATCCCTTTAGATAAATTCTTGGGTAAATAGGGAAATATAAGAAAATAGTGAGATTAAACACTCTGTAAATGGCACTCTACAGTAGATGCCAAAAAGGAGTTAGATATTCATAAAAAATCTGGAATGAATACATGATAATCAAATTATTCCATATAAAAAACATGGGATTGAGATATATCCATATATTACATTATAATGGAATTAAATAATCACATAAATAAAAATAAATGAATTCATAGTGATGGAATGAAACATTAAATACCTCATAAACATACCATAAATTCATAATTCCAATATATCATATATAAAAGAGTGAGGAATAATCCTACTAAAAAAATTAGTTTATCTAACGATACCTATCAATAAATCACAGGGATATGTAATTTTGATCCCCAACCATTAGATAATAAGTCCAATGCATCCATCCTAAGAAGGGAATTGATAAAAAATGAATGGAATAATGTTTCACAAGGAACCTTATACATTATAATTTCTATGTAATCAATAGTTACCTTTTATATAAGATATATATATGTAATATTAGTATTTACAGATTCAATAGAATAATATGTCTATCTAGGTAAACATCACACAATGAACTTAATAATAAGAATATATTAACAACGTATTTAAAATCTCCTGTATCAAAGGAAATATAACAAGGTAGTATGAAAGAGTACTTTTCTACTATAGGTATATCAATAAAAAAATCCTTCATTATTATTTATAGAGTTCATAAATTATCTAAATCATACCACCTGAGAGTATCAAACTGTGTATACAATTATTCTCTATTTTCACGCATTTAGAAAAGATCTAGTTAACACACAACCAATTTTTTTTGGTTTATCACCCATTGTGTCCATCTGATATAAATCTAAGTACAACTTGTTTGTATCTAATATGGTTTTTCATTTCTAAGAGACCAAAAACTCTTTACGTTACCAGAGTTTTTGGATGTTTATGTCTATAAGAATATTTGATCATTATACTGGAATAGGGTAGTAGTATAATGATAGAGAATAGTGATGTATTACTAATAATATAATATGGAATTTATAATTATTAATCATAATAACACTTAAAATATAAATGAAATGGATTTGGAATGAATTGTAAAAATAAAGGAAGATAAGATTTTAGCTACCCTTACAAATTTAGTATCATTTTGTATCAAAACCCCTATGAAAGAGTGAATATGAAATAAGAATTTCAATAACATGAATATATTTATATATATAGAGAATCATGATATAATATGTCAATATGGAAGTATTTACACTATATAGAAAAATATTTGCACACAATATAAAATATTTCATGAAGAATGAAAATTGGGTTAAACAACCCTTACCTTGAATCCTAGATTACTTAAAGATTTATTTGTTATCTTGGATAATAAATTTATATAAATTATCATAATTATTAATTAAAAATTTCATTTTCATTTATTATTATAAATCATTTTAATTAATTTATTATCATGTCAATTTCATTTAAAAATCTAATATAGTTTATGTTGATCATGTTGAGGTAGTTCGGTTCAAAATCTACAAAACTTTGGTTGTATAATAAAATGTCCAAGATTCATATTAATATGATTCCATAATAACCCTCAGATAAAATATAAATTTATTTTTAAATTATTTAGTTTATATAGTTAAATAGGATTTGAAATAGTTACCATTCAATGAATATTCATCGATAAAATAGTTTTTTATGGTCAAAAAATTACTATGATTTCTTACTTTTAATTTGAATGATACAATAGGGACATTACCATTGTCCCGACCCGTCCTCGGGCCCTGTGTTGTGACTACCCCAATCCCGCCTTCCATAGCTCAGGGGCTGGCGACTAGCACCAAAGGCATAAATCTCTAAGATGGGAAGGAATTGAATTTGTGTAAGAAAACAAACACAATAGAGTATGCAAGAGGTAGTAACCACATAGTGAATACTGTATACAGAAAGTAGAGTTGAAAGTAAAGGGGCCAGAAATACATGCCCATAGTAAAGTACAGGTACAACGGAAAGCAAGTACAACTGAAAGAGGAACAACAACTAAAATGGGAATCTCCTGGAATGATCACCGAGAATCCAATAAGAATGGTAGGTACAGATTTCCACCTCAGCACTCCACTTCTATCAGTCGGCTCCATGTACCGTCTCTTCATGTGGTCCTCCCCTGGGTATCGTCCTGTCCTGGCTCGCTCTCGTCCTCCGTCAACACTGTCAATCGTCGGTATCCAACACAACGAATTGTGGGCATAGCCCGTGTAGGGGTGAGTATAACGATACTCAGTGGGGACCCCAAGACCCCCGAAGGACTCTCAAAATCCACGAAGGATAAACCACAAAAGGAATGATACAATGATGAAATATCAAACAAACCTACTTAGGTATATTCCCATATATATACCTAAGTTATCAATCTCAGTTAAGCTCCAACTCTCGAGCTCAATCACAACCCAAACTACATAGTAAGTAATGTAAATCACATCAATGATAATGATTGTATGTCAAGCTACAACTCACACATGTATACATATTTCGTATAACGATAGAGATGATCAGATGTAGTCACGAATTCATCTAAGTTGTTGGAACCATATAGGATACTATACCAGCTAAGCTATCGGGCCCACTCAGGATACAAGACCAGCTACCCTGTCGGACCCACTCAGGATACAAGTACTGAAGTCATCTCTATCGAACCCACATAGGATTTTCGTACGGTAGACATCGTCGTCGAACCCAAAAAGGATCCTAGTACTGTAGTCTTCGTTATCGAACCCACAGAGGATCCAAGTACGGTAGACGTCGTCGTCGAACCCACGGAGGATACTAGTATGAATGTTATCACCGTCGAACCCACGAGGGATTCCAGTATGGTATATGTTGTCGCCGAACCCACGGAGGATCCCAGTACGGTAGACGTCGCAGCCACAGCCAGCTCTAGGGTTCCCGCACAAAGCATGGTCGAATCCGGGAGGGTATTCTCCTCGAGCAAAGGGTTTGATACATCAACTATCACGAATTACTAAGTTGATATACCCCAATGTTCCATCTCAACAAAAGGAACCCAATGTTACAGTTGATGCGCCAATCGGACGCCTGGTCTGAGAGTTATTAGTTTTTCTGTCCAGGGGCCCAGTTGGATTTCGAGTAGAATCCAACCCAGCCATACTCCAGTACCATCTGAATCCCATGTGGAGTATTCCAAAAAGTCCATCTCATTAAAATTAATCCAACGTATTTGATGTCACATCAATCGAACATCCATTCCTTAATTTATAAGCGTTTCCTCTCCAAGGGCCTTGTTGGTTTAGAATTCAATCCAACCCGGTCGTACATAGACTTTTCCAAAACCTTGTGTTCAATAAACCGAAATGACCGTCTCTATCCATAGAATCCTACGAAACTGAAGGTGCGTCAATCGGAGGTCCGTAGCTCACTTTATTGGTGAAATACTAAAATTGGTCCAAAGAGGAGGGGTTTGGGTCCGGTCCGATCCGGCCCAACACACCCTTGGTCATCCATAACCGGGTTGACCAGACCCGGGTCTGGGTTCAGTCCAGTAGGGCGCGACCCAGACTGGCAGGGCGCGGCCCGACCCGTCTGCAGGTGGCCCGGCCCGTGGCTGGTTGTGGCTCGGCCAACTGGTCGAGCGGTGTGAGGGCGTGGCCCAGCCCGGCTGCAGGTGGCACGGCCCACGGCTGGTCGTGGCTAGGCCAGCTGGTCGAGTGGTGCGAGGGCGTGGCCCGCCCGGCTTTCTGAAACGGCGACGCCAAGCGGCACCTCCCCTCCTTCCCCACCGGCTGTAGACGGCCGGTCTTCTCCAGTGCATGCGGCCCGTATAACTGGCCATTGTCCTCCCCCACGTCACTTTCAGGTGTCGCGACTTCTTCTACCCAGCCGGTAGGTGACCTGCCAGTTAGCCCTCTGAAGCGGCTTGTAGAGCACGAGCCTCGGTTCTTCTGCAACGTAGCGCCGAGAGGCGCCATGGTTCTTCTAGACCAAACAGCATTAGCCGACCACTTCTTCTTCGGCCGAGCGGCCTGCAGTTGCGGGCTGCTGCCTCCCTTCCACGGGGAACCTAGTGTCGCGGTCCTCTTTGAGCCGGTGTGCGACCGCTGTTTCCCCTACCGCATTTGGTCATCGCCACCCCTGATCATCTCCAACTCCCATCACCACCACCTCTTCCAACACTGTCTACATCGCGAATAAAAACAAGAAACAACGGAGGGTTGTCGGGCCATGTTCGTTCGGCTCGCGCCCTCCGTGTTAGGTGGTAAAAAATGTCCATAGACAATCACTTGTATTCAACAAGAACGAAGGTATAATTTATTTAATTTAAATTATAAAAACCCCTACCTCATAATTTATGTCGCAGGTCGACGAGGCACGGAAGACGAGTGTCACGGTAGTCGGGCGTCGCGGAAGACGACGTCGTGGAGAACAGTGTCATCCCATAAACGTTGGAGGAAGATTCGGTGTCATGACGTGGGAAGTGAATCTGAAGACGACATAGATTCCTTAACATCAGGGTGCGTCCAAGGAGGAAGCAACGTTGGAAGAAGTCCATCATGTTCTTCATTGAAGAACATTGTTCTTCCTTGAAAAAATGAAGTTCCACAAAGAGTTCTTCTCCCAATATTTTCCCACGAATATTTTTACAAGAAAATATAATAAAAGTCCCTCTAATATAAAAACATTTCCATGCAATTCAAAACAATTCAAAATGAATTGTTGACACACAAATTAATTAAATAAGGGATATTAATTAATTCAATTGATGGGGTTGGCACAGTTAATGGAGGGGGGTAGAGAGTTCACATTTAAAGAGGGAAGTTGTCAAATTAATTAAGGGGTGTTAATGGGGAGTTTAAGAGGGAGTTGAGGGGGTAGGCTCATGTGGGCACCACACACATTATCCTACCATGGGAGGTTATGTGGGAAGTGGGCCACACACTAACATACCATTGGTGTAAAAAAACACCTCTTAAATAAAATTGTACAATATAACAATTTTATTTATTTTCCTATGAATCCTCAAAAATAAACTTTCAACCTGCATAAAACGCAACTCTGTTAAAGGTCCCATTAAGTGAATACTGGTGCTGCAAGTTCGACGGTGCCCTCATGTTTCAATTCCGAGCACCAGTTTAAACGATAGAAAACCCGCACATACATTTACTGAAAATACCCGAAAAAAACATCATAAATTGATTCCGGGCACACCGGGCCTCAGAATCAGGCACCCTCAGAAACTACGAACTCGTAATATTCCAAAACATTTATGAAAAAAAATTCCATAAAATTTCCAGGTATTTTAATTACCCCCACCTCTGGTCTTTACATCCCCGTAAATCTACAACACACACTAGGGAAACAAAAGAGGGTACTGAGCACGCATATGAGCCTCCCACTCCCATGTGCTCTCTTGGAGGTTCTCATGCTGCCAGCGAATTCACACCAAAGGAATAGACGGTCCACGTAGGATCCACTCCTATCGATCCTCGATCTCTGCTGGGACCTCCGTGAATGTCTCCCCGACATCAATTTCCATCTCCCTGTGGTCGATGATGTGGTTTGGGTCATGCATGTATCTTCTCAGCTGAGATACGTGGAGGACGTCATGCACCCGGTGCAACTGAGGTGGAAGGTCCAGGTGTTAAGACACCTCGCCTACTCTACTAATGACCTGGAACGACATGATGAAATGTGGAGATAAATTTCCATCTCAGCCAATTCTCCGTAGACCAGGTCGAGGTGAGACCCGTTGAGAGACGTGGTCGCCATCCTCAAACTCTAGTGGTCTCTGTCTCCTATCAGCATAGGACTTCTCTTTGATCTGTGCAGTCTTCATTTTCTCCTGGATGATCTAAACCATCTCCATCATATCCTGAACCATCTCTGGTCCTACAAGTGATGAATCCCCTGGGTCTGTCCAGCACATAGGTGATCTGCAAGTTCGGTCGCACAGTGCCTCATAAGTGGCCATCCTAATGGTGGAGTGGTACCTATTGTTGTATAAAAACTCCACCAAGGGTAATTTATCCTCCCAACTGCGACCAAAGTCAAGGACACAAGCGAAAAGCATGTCCTCAGGAGTCTAAATGGTTCTGTCAGTCTGACCGTCCGTCTGATGAAGGAAGGCAGTGCTCATGGGAAGCTACATCCCGAAATCCTCCTGCAAATCCTTCCATAGATGGAAAGTAAAACGAGCATCTTGATCGGAGATGATCGGAGATGGAACACCATGAAGCTATATGATCATTTATATGTAGAGGCGTCCAATGATCTCTATGGATCCCTGCTCCCTGATCGGTAGGATGTGGGCCGACATGCTGAGTCGGTCGACAATCACCCAGATAGAGTCATGTCTCCTGGATGTACATGGTTTCCCCATAACGAAAACCATGGATTTCCATCCCACTTCCACTCTGGGACATCTAAGGGATAATCCAAGCCTGTTGGGACCTGGTGCTCCACCTTTAGTTGCTGACAAGTGAGGCATCGTGAGACAAACTCTACTACTATTTTCTTCATACATGGACACTAGTGCTGTCATCTGAGGTCCTGATACATCTTCTCCACTCTTGTATGTACCGCTAGAGGGGGAGTGTGGAACTCCATCAACACCTCCTCCTATAGTGAAACAGATACCATGGTATGTCCTCTAAAGATAATGACATGCTCCACAACTTCAGAAAATCAATTAGGTGCCTTCCCTGAGGATATCTAAGCATGTCGCATCTCACAGTCAACATCCCCATGTTGTGCCTAAAAAGCTCACTGAAGAAGTGGAGGAGTGATTGAGAGACAGAAGAAAGGATGCTCCATCTCTACCCACAAAGGATATTTTCACCATGGCCAGATGCTCTGTCGCCTTTCCTAGCAGCTGAATTCTGATATTATGCTGAGAGCATCTTCTACAACATTTCCCCTTCCCAAGATTATAGAAAATCTAAAAGTCATAGTCCTGGAGGAACTCAAGCCATCGTCACTATCTCAGGTTCAGGTCCTTCTGCGAGAAGATATACTTGAGAATCTGGTGGTCTGATTATACGGTAGAAAATTTTTCCATAAGATAGTGCTGCCACATCATCGAGGTGAAGACCACTACTGCTAACTCCAGGTCATGGGTAGTGTAGTTCTTCTCATGCAATCTCAACTACCAAGAACCATACACAATCACTACTCGCTCCAACATCAGGACACACCCGAGTCCAGTCCCTGATGTGTCACAGTAAACTACATACCCAACGCTCTCCTCCAGTAGCCTCAGGATGGGTGCACTAGTCAACCAATGCCTCAGCTTCTAAAAGCTCTGCTGGCATCTCTCTGACTATACAATGGTTTTCCCTTTCTTGGTCAAAGCTGATAGTGGTGCTGAAACTCTAGAGAAGTCTGGCACAATGGTATATCTAGCTGAATCCTGAGTGATCGACTGAACCCTCTTATTCATGATTCCATCTAATGCTGTCTGGGTTTTCCTTTTCGCTAACCAAGGAAAACCACATCCCAATGTTGTAGTTAAACCACAACCTTTTTTCCTAATACAATCAATCTGTGTATGAACTGTGGTTGCCCAGTCCATACCCAAACGAACGTCATAAGGCCTCGACACTGCCACCAAGAGGTTCCAACCGAAACTCTTTCCTCAAGGGTCAGATCACACCATCGGTGTAAGTGTGATTATCGAGTCTCCTCCAAAAGGTATCTCCAGACGTGATGGTCAAGTCAACGGTTTTACCGAAAACTCTAGGTTTGGGACAAGATTCATGTAAGAAAGGAATGATTGGTACATATGACTATTGATACAACAACTAGTAGTAGACACATACAATATCTCAAATCATTATTATAGCTCGTGGGTCACACTCCTTGACCGCATGTAGCTACTCCCATACTCTACCCTCCATCTACATGAGCCTACCAGGGACTACAAAGGCGGGTGGTTGTAACATATCGAAATGTTCACCACCTCATGCTACTCCCCTGGATCTGCTTCCACGTCTGATGCCCTACAGATTCATATATCCTTAACACTTACTCTTCTCAAAACATTTTACATGATCAAGTCTCTAAGATTGATGCCAGTTTCATTCTTTCCAACCGTTAACATTCACTAGTTGTATCCTCTCAACCAATGAAAATTAAACCATGAAGGATATCTCTATCCCCCTAACATAAGTAGGAATTCATATAGGAAAAAGTGATGGCTCGAATATCCTTAAACACACCTTTCTCAGAGGTATGAGCTCTAAAGAACTGATCCAATCATATTCATCGAGTACCCGGAAAGATCGGTATGCCTCGATGAATACTCAGCTATCGACACGTCATCTTGTCGAAGCTATATAATCTCTTGAAAACTCTCATCCACCTCCTAAAGCTAGTCCTTAGCCGCCTGTGGGTCGAACTCGCCTTGGAACATTGGGGATATCTGGTGCTGAAACATATGTAAGGAAATAAGCTTATAAGTTTCCTCTACCGATACCACCGGTACTGTCTGCTGACCAACAGGATGTGATATAGTTGGAACTTTGCCCGAAGGTACCATCTCGGAAAACGGTCCAAGTACCGAAACTTCATCATTATACAGACCTTCCTCATGGTCACTCACTGAAAAATATTAGTAGCTAAGATCAACATCTGCTCTACTAGTGTCTCAATTAAGCGGAAAACTCTGGAAATCACCTCCAACCAGTCCTCTACTGTTGGAACTCGTGCAACACTCTCTGTCGGCGTGCACCGTCTGCTAGTACGATTTGTGGCATATGCTGCCCAACTGGTGGTGGTGCTACTGGTACACCAAACAAAGGTTCCAACATAGTAAGAGGGCCCTACACTGGAGCCTCTTCACTCGGTGGGCCGTCATCGTGTACTCTCTCTTGGGAACCCTAGCTGGTTGTCTTCACAGTGGCATCCTGATAATGAAAAGGTTCTCCAAAGTCAATAAGTTATACCTGGTGAGCTGACTCAAATATACCACAAAGTAAACACTCGAAAAACACACGTAATCAGTGTTTCCATGCAGTAAGTCAAAAATCAGAGGTAAGGGTATAGTTGTATGGATACGTCGACCGCCGCACCAACACTGGACTCCCTTAACTAAAAACTATACTCAATACCCATTACATTATTACTTCACAGAAAAGAATGATCAGAGTCCTATGTTCTGTGGTAGAACCAACCTCTATTGTAGAGACCCTAAGCTTATCGTACATGGACATTACATTACTTTTGCGGAATACTTAGTACATAACAAAAACACACACACAAGGATCATAATAGTTTAGTGTCTTTGGAAACTCGGAACGTAATCTTCTAATCGTGGTGAAAGATCTTCAATATCTCCCATAAAGATCTTCCCTTTTTTTACCTAAAAACCTTTCTTTATATCATGGGGAAAAAAACATAAAAGGGTGAGCTCAAATGCTCAGTAAGGGTAAACAAAAGAAATATCAATCACATCATATACATAAGAACATAGCTTTTGGAAATCTTAACCTGCAAAAGAGCTCATAATATCATAACATGGGATAAATCATAGAAGTGAAAATGAGATCCCCATAATCATAACATAAAACTTGAAACTTTGTGGCATGCACACATAATCATGGAAAATCATTTCTTGTTAGTCAAGACTCATTGCCAAGACTATCTTAGTGGACAAAGTCCCTTTCTGAATCGAGTAACCCTCGTTTCAGTCCTGTTTCACTGAACCGGTATAACCTACCGTTCCAGCCCTGTCTATCTCATGAGATATAAAATCTTTACCCAATGCATTGGAGGGAGATATAGGTCCCACCCATCTTATAATGAATCCTTTTTTATGTGTGCCACATAATCATAAACCATACATCATAGCGTAACACATGTAATAAAAATGGGATTCTTAAACAACATGACATCATAAAACAATTCATATAAGATAAAGGAATTCATAAAAATATTTCCATCACAACATAATCAAATCCATGTAATAATAGGGATAAAAATAGAACCCTTTTATTAGAAAAATAATTTTGATAAAATACTTGAACTTCATTCTTGAGGAAAATATCCTTTCTACTTCAAAAACATTTTTCCTTTCATAACATGTCATACGACTTTAAAATAAAAGAAGTTGATTAAAAATAAACTTGAAGACTTGTAAATGAAGTTTCTTGGAAATAATGTTTTAAAAATCCATTCATGCCGTATAAGTTAAAAAAAACATTCTTCTAGTACTTTTGTCGGAAAAGTCAAAAAGTACCTCGTGCGAAAAACGACAAAAGATTCCTTTCATTTCTTTTACTAAAAACTCACTGAAGGGTAAAAATGGATTTAAAAAATTGTAGGTGGATGGAAATAATATTACATATTTATGAAACATGGATTTGGATGATAAAATACACCCCAGTAAATACTTACGAATAAACAATCTCGGATAAAAATGAGATTGTGATATTTCCCTTACCTTAGGTCCGACTTGCTTTGTAAGTGTCCGAACCTCCTGTATAATGATTTAAATCATGTTATTGACTTATTACAGAATCATATTCATTGTTATGATATCATATATGGTTCACTTATGACATTATATTACCCGTTCTTTTGTAAATTCCATGTTAAAGAAGCGTTTTGGGTAAAATCGTTTCATTTATCGTAGGTGTTTTGACTTATTGTTCTTGACATAATTATTACTTATATCATGATTTAATCACTTCCAGAATATAAAATATGATTTATATATCATATATATTCAGTATATATATATATATAGGTAGATAAATAAAATGAAAAACACCGTTCATGGAGACGGTAGTCCGTACGTACGCATGAACGCTGTTTTCCTTTCCTTATTGTCTTGAAATGGAAGTAAGTAGATGACATACATATGTATATATATAAATAAATCCAGTAGCTTTATAATGTCATATATTTCATTATTATTTCTTATATATACATTATAATCATTCTTAAATGGTTAACATGGAGAATGAATCTCATCGCGTCGTGGAGACGGTAGTCCGTACGTACGCACGAGCGATGATATCATTTCTATAAATATTGAATTGAATTGGAGTGGATCATACAATATATCAGAATCAATATGATTTTGTAATAACTATGTATAGTTATTCTTTACACCATTATACCCGTCCATGTAAGGTGGTGGTGGAAAATAGATTACACCACGGCGTGGAGACGGTATTCCGTACGTACGCACGCGCGGTGATTTCTTTTTCCGTAGGATGGATAGATGGTGAAATAGGGATGTTTCATACTTATAATAACATATCAGTATATTAGTGATACTGATGTTATTACTTCATAATGAAACAACCTAAGAAGAAGAAGTGGAAGAAGAAATAAAGATGAAAGAATTGGTAACGGTAATTACCTCTTCTTTGAAGTGCCTCTTTGAGACCTCCTCTTAGGGCACTAAAATTGGTCTTTGAGGAAGACCAGAACCTCTAGGATGTTTTTAGGGAAGTGGAGAAGAGATTTTGGTAGGGGTTGGCCGAGCTTGAGTGCTCAAATTGGTGTGAGGAGGAGGGAGAGGAGGTGTCCTTTTATAAGGGAGGAGAGGGGCACCATAGGAATACCTCAAAATATTATTTTATTTTAAAGTCAAAATCGGTTTATAATGGTTCCAAAGGGTCTTATTTCGAAGATAAAGTGGGGATGGGTCGAAATCCTATCAATAAATAGGATTTAGACAAGTTTAGGTTATTATTATAACCTTATCAATTAGATTTAACTCTAAGTTAAATAATTTAACTTTTACAGTGTCTTTTTGTTTTCTTTCACTATATGGTTAATACACTTACTATAACATGCCAAACGAACCCCAAATTGTTTATTATTAAAATATATATCCTTATCTAAGTCATTTGGCCTATCCTTAGATTTTTAGGAATAAAATAACAATTAATAATATAATATTTTATTTAAAAACTATTTTGTGTCAATTTTGACACTATTTGATATATGATTTTTGTGAAAGTCATAACAGAATTATATGTTCTAACCAAGTTGATTAAATCAACACTAATATATCATAGTAACCTAGAAAATTAGTGGAATTCATAAAAAGTCTCAAATTATATTTATTTTGGTGTTTATAACATCAATTTTGTCAATATTTCATTAATAAGATAATTACTGCATCATCATTGTGTCATAAATAAATTAAATTATTTGATGTCTAAAAATTACAAATAAAATACCATCATGTAGTAAATCTTTTAGTCTTTATAATGAATATTTAAAATCGAATTTATCTTATGTATAACCCCATATTAAAAATGATTTACTTATTAAACTTTGATTTTAACTATTTTAACCCTTCTTTAAATAAATTAATAATAAATGTCCTAATCTAATCCAAGTGGGCCTAAATGGTCATATTTTATTCCTAAGTTTGTTTTTGGTAGAATTACACTTGTCCAATAGAATTAGGACATGTGTTAGGGTAATATTAATATCATATTTACCCTTAGTTACCCTATTTACTATTAACCACGGTAAAAAAAAGTAAAAAGTTACTATTCACCAAAAATTATTTTCATCTCATTGAACCACATTTTACTTACTGACATCAACTGTGTCTCTCGGATTTTTGAAATTCCATTCACAGAAGCGGTAAAATTAAGTTTTATGAAAAATTCAGTTTTTTAACTACCACTTAGTAGTTTCACTATTCATCAAAAATTGATGTTTTTCAGAACAGTGCCAAAATTTCATCCCAAGCTATATTTCATATTCCGAATTCAAAAATGAAGTCTATTTTACCAAATTCATTACATAAAAGTTGCATTAATTAATTTTATAATTAAATCCCGCTGTTAAAACAAATAGCGTGTTTTTAAGAAACAATATCTATCAAAAGATTGACACTTGTTTATGTCTAGTTTAAATGTGAAATTACATCCAATGACCAACATTGTATTAAATTGTAAAAATATATTCTAAATATACTTTAAAACCACTCAAATTAATGATTTATCACTATTAATTATTTTGATTAAAAAAGTTTTTTTTAATTATAATTTAGTAATTTTCACTATTCATCAGAATATGAAAGTTATCCGAAAAGTACCAAAATTTCACCTTAGGCTAAATTCGATACTCCGAATCCAAAAATGTAGTCCATTTTAAAATATCTAAAATTTAAAAAAGTGGTTATTACTATTCATAACGGCTAGTTTTAATAATATTTTAATAGCATATCATTGTTTCGTGAAACTCAGTATTACGTACCACACACGCTATCGAGGAAGGTTGTGATTGCGTGTAATGCAAGGCAAGTCAAGGATGCGTGTTGTGCAATCTCCTTTTGGTGTAGCGTAAAACACAAGACATTAGTGAAATAAAAAAGAATATTTTTCATAAAATCTCGGGCTGTTACATTCTACCCCCCTTAAAATGAATTTCGCCCTCGAAATTCGTCGGGGTTATAAATAGTTTACTATTCAAAAGTTTCTTTAATAGAAACCCACATCGTAAAAAGGAATACCAAAACTTGGCTTTAAAAACTAATGTGTGAAATGTAACGATTACCCAAATAACCTAATCACTGGGTTTCCACATAGGTGAAAATATGGATATGGAAGAGAAATCTAACCATCATGTTCTGATGGAGAGTGGTAGAGAACATGGCTATGGAAAAGCCAGTAATCACAAATCCATAAATTTGTGACGATCTAAGGTACCATCTGATTCATCAGGTATAAGATCACTAGGACAACATTTTTGGTTTTCAAGATCGTTTCCCTAAAGTTGAAAATTTGAATTAGAATAAATACTTTCTTTATTTTGGTACAATCTCACTGTTGTTCATGCCTTGAACAATTTCCACTTCATCTCTTAAATAAATGAAGTTGAATTTGTTATTCGTGAAGTGTTAGCAGATCATGTGATAGAATGACGGGTCATTCCATCTGTCTCAAAAGGTTAGCAAAATTTATATACATAAGTCGATCTATAGTGGGATTAATCATATATGGTTCCTAAAATGGGCTTATACCTCATATATCATACTGCTTAATATAATAACACTAGTTTCTACTAAACAGGGACTTCCTGTAGGTCAGTGGTAGGCGATAAAGGCCAGTCGCACTTCGGTTGTGGATTCGATTCCTACAGCCTTGTCCAAAGCGATGGGTTGTCGCCCGTCCTGCAGGTTGTCCTTTTTCTAAAACTACGTTACTATAACATCCCATCAATAATATCGAAAATCTTCTATCCTTAAACAATACTAACTTATGTCCCACATAATCCAGTCTAATCTTTAGGCTTATACATAATACTGCAGTCCACTCTCATAATATAGTGACAACGATTACCAGAGATTTAACACCATCGTCGATCCCCATATATCATAAGATATGTTTTGTTGGTCACATTCCAAAAATTCAAAGTCTTTAATCATGTATTCTCTTGAATACCTTAGTGAAAACATGAATTCAGTTAAAAGTTAACACTTTCCACATACCAAAATCCTCAAAATTCTATATACTCAAATCATGATATCACTTAGTCCTTATATCAATCATGAGCTCATGAATACTGTTAAACAATTAATTTTATCCTTATCCCTTCATTATGCCCATATCATCTGCATTCTAAAAATATCTGAATAACCTTTCCTGGATACTGGTAACATTAATAAAACACTTTTAAAACTCAAGAAAAGACAATAATGTAACAATCCTTAGATGTCTCTTTATTCCATAGTACCATGAGATTTCTTATACAACATTACACATGATAAACATGTAATCATTTCACTACATTCTTAAACCATTAACCGAGCTTCAACAATTCTTTCACATCACATATCATTTGTAGTTTCTTCATCATACTCCACATAAATACTACCCATACGACCATACTGATTCTCGTCATGAGTCTTTCCCTTAGGGCATTGGTTTGCATAATGCCCATACATTCCACATTTAAAACACTTAACCATTTTTGATGTCGTAGAAATACCATTATCCTCATCCATGGTGTTAACTGAACCTTTTCCTTTGCACTTACTTGCTTTGTGTCCTTCTTTTCCACACCCAAAGCATCTTCCAGTTCCCTTGAAACATTCTCCTTGATGCCTCTTCCCACATGATTTACATAGGGGAAATTGAACTTTCTTTCCTCTATGGTCATCATGAAACTCCATCTTTCTATTATTAGCCGAGTCAGGAAACTTACCAAATTTTACTTTATTGATCATATTTTGAAATTGCTGATTCGGCATAATAATGATGTTTGGACTTCCAAATCCCATTTCATTTGGTTGATCATAAAGAATATCATTCCATTGTCCATCATATCCTCCATTATCGTGAATCATCTTGTTTCCAGCCATTTTCTAAAACCCAAAAAGAATAGTGTAAGAGGCAAAAATCATAATAAAGGGAGAGTAACTTCAATATCTAACATCTTCGGTTAAATTCTAAGATCGTTATCATAGTTCTAGTACTATATCCTATACGTATACTTATCCTTAGGGACATCCCTAGACATACATTAGAAATATCTCTAGGGATCTCACTAACATTTTCGCATCCTAGTTTCCAAAGGTTGACTAAACCTTTCCTCTGATACCAACTGTAGAGACCCTAAGCTTATCGTACATGGACATTACATTACTTTTGCGGAATACTTAGTACATAACAAAAACACACACACAAGGATTGTAATAGTTTAGTGTCTTTGGAAACTCGGAACGTAATCTTCTAATCGTGGTGAAAGATCTTCAATATCTCCCATAAAGATCTTCCCTTTTTTTTACCTAAAAACCTTTCTTTATATCCTGGGGAAAAGAAAACATAAAAGGGTGAGCTCAAATGCTCAGTAAGGGTAAACAAAAGAAATATCAATCACATCATATACATAAGAACATAGCTTTTGGAAATCTTATCCTGCAAAAGAGCTCATAATATCATAACATGGGATAAATCATAGAAGTGAAAATGAGATCCCCATAATCATAACATAAAACTTGAAACTTTGTGGCATGCACACATAATCATGGAAAATCATTTCTTGTTAGTCAAGACTCATTGCCAAGAGTATCTTAGTGGACAAAGTCCCTTTCTGAATCGAGTAACCCTCGTTTCAGTCCTGTTTCACTGAACCGGTATAACCTACCGTTCCAGCCCTGTCTATATCATGAGATATAAAATCTTTACCCAATGCATTGGAGGGAGATATAGGTCCCACCCATCTTATAATGAATCCTTTCTTATGTGTGCCACATAATCATAAACCATACATCATAGCGTAACCCATGTAATAAAAATGGGATTCTTAAACAACATGACATCATAAAACAATTCATATAAGATAAAGGAATTCATAAAAATATTTCCATCACAACATAATCAAATCCATGTAATAATAGGGATAAAAATAGAACCCTTTTATTAGAAAAATAATTTTGATAAAATACTTGAACTTCATTCTTGAGGAAAATATCCTTTCTACTTCAAAAATTTTTTTCCTTTCATAACATGTCATACGAATTTAAAATAAAATAAGTTGATTAAAAATAAACTTGAAGACTTGTAAATGAAGTTTCTTGGAAATATTGTTTTTAAAAATCCATTCATTCCGTATAAGTTAAAAAAAACATTCTTCTCGTACTTTTGTCGGAAAAGTCAAAAAGTACCTCGTACGAAAAACGACAAAAGATTCCTTTCATTTCTTTTACTAAAAACTCACCGAAGGGTAAAAATGGATTTAAAGAATTGTAGGTGGATGGATATAATATTACATATTGATGAAACATGGATGTGGATGATAAAATACACCCCAGTAAATACTTACGAATAAACAATCTCGGATAAAAATGAGATTGTGATATTTCCCTTACCTTAGGTCCGACTTGCTTTGTAAGTGTCCGAACCTCCTGTATAATGATTTAAATCATGTTATTGACTTATTACAAAATCATATTCATTGTTATGATATCATATATGGTTCACTTATGTCATTATATTACCCGTTCTTTTGTAAATTTCATGTTAAAGAAGCGTTTTGGGTAAAATCGTTTCATTTATCGTTGGTGTTTTGACTTGTTGTTCTTGACATCATTATTACTTATATCATGATTTACTCACTTCCAGAATATAAAATATGATTTATATATCATATATATTCAGTATATATATATATATAATAGGTAGATAAATAAAATGAAAAACACCGTTCATGGAGACGGTAGTCCGTACGTACGCATGAACGCTGTTTTCCTTTCCTTATTGTCTTGAAATAGAAGTAAGTAGATGAAATACATATGTATATATATAAATAAATCCAGTAGCTTTATAATGTCATATATTTCATTATTATTTCTTATATATACATTATAATCATTCTTAAATGGTTAACATGGAGAATGAATCTCCTCGCGTCGTGGAGACGGTAGTCCGTACGTACGCACGAGCGATGATATCATTTCTATAAATATTGAATTGAATTGGAGTGGATCATACAATATATCAGAATCAATATGATGTTTTAATAACTATGTATAGTTATTCTTTACACCATTATACCCATCCATGTAAGGTGGTGGTGGAAAATAGATTACACCACGGCGTGGAGACGGTATTCCGTACGTACGCACGCGCGATGATTTCTTTTTCCGTAGGATGGATAGATGGTGAAATAGGGTTGTTTCATACTTATAATAACATATCAGTATATTAGTGATACTGATGTTATTACTTCATAATGAAACAACCTAAGAAGAAGAAGTGGAAGAAGAAATAAAGATGAAAGAATTGGTAACGGTAATTACCTCTTCTTTGAAGTGCCTCTTTGAGACCTCCTCTTAGGGCACTAAAATTGGTCTTTGAGGAAGACCAGAACCTCTAGGATGTTTTTAGGGAAGTGGAGAAGAGATTTTGGCAGGTTTTGGCTGAGCTTTAGTGCTCAAATTGGTGTGAGGAGGAGGGAGAGGAGGTGTCCTTTTATAAGGGAGGAGAGAGGCACCTTAGGAATACCTCAAAATATTATTTTATTTTAAAGTCAAAATCGGTTTATAATGGTTCCAAAGGGTCTTATTTCGAAGATAAAGTGGGGATGGGTCGAAATCCTATCAACCAATATGATTTAGACAAGTTTAGGTTATTATTTTAACCTTATCAATTAGATTTAACTCTAAGTTAAATAATTTAACTTTTACCGTGTCTTTTTGTTTTCTTTCACTATATGGTTAATACACTTACTATAACATGCCAAAAGAACCCAAAATTGTTTATTATTAAAATATATATCCTTATCTAAGTCATTTGGCCGAACCTTAGATTTTTAGGAATAAAATAACAATTAATAATATAATATTTGATTTAAAAACTATTTTGTGTCAATTTTGACACTATTTGATATATGATTTTTGTGAAAGTCATAACAGAATTATATGTTCGAAACAAGTTGATTAAATCAACACTAATATATAATAGTAACCTAGAAAATTAGTGGAATTCATAAAAAGTATCAAATTATATTTATTTTGGTGTTTATAACATCAATTATGTCAATATTTCATTAATAAGATAATTACTGCATCATCATTGTGTCATAAATAAATTAAATTATTTGATGTCTAAAAATTACAAAATAAAATACCATCATGTAGTAAATCTTTTTATATTTCTAATGAATATTTACAATCGAATTTATCTTATGTATAACCCCATATTAAAAATGATTGACTTATTAAACTTTGATTTTAACTATTTTAACCCTTCTTTAAATAAATTAATAATAAATGTCCTAATCTAATCCAAGTGGGCCTAAATGGTCATATTTTATTCCTAAGTTTTTTTTTGGTCGAATTACACTTGTCCAATAGAATTAGGACATGTGTTAGGGTAATATTAATATCATATTTACCCTTAGTTACCCTATTTACTATTAACCGCGGTAAAAAAAAGTAAAAAGTTACTATTCACCAAAAATTATTTTCATCTCATTGAACCACATTTTACTTACTGACATCAACCGTGTCTCTCGGATTTTTGAAATTCCATTCACAGAAGCGGTAAAATTACGTTTTATGAAAAATTCAGTTTTTTAACTACCACTTAGTAGTTTCACTATTCATCAAAAATTGATGTTTTTCAGAACAGTGCCAAAATTTCATCCCAAGCTATATTTCATATTCCGAATTCAAAAATGAAGTCTATTTTACCAAATTCATTACATAAAAGTTGCATTAATTAATTTTATAATTAAATCCCGCTGTTAAAACAAATAGCGTGTTTTTAAGAAACAATATCTATCAAAAGATTGACACTTGTTTATGTCTAGTTTAAATGTGAAATTATATCCAATGACCAACATTGTATTAAATTGTAAAAATATATTCTAAATATACTTTAAAACCAATCAAATTAATGATTTATCACTATTAATTATTTTGATTAAAAAAAGTTGTTTTTAATTATAATTTAGTAATTTTCACTATTCATCAGAATATGAAAGTTATCCGAAAAGTACCAAAATTTCACCTTAGGCTAAATTCGATACTCCGAATCCAAAAATGAAGTCCATTTTAAAATATCTAAAATTTAAAAAAGTGGTTATTACTATTCATAACGGCTAGTTTTAATAATATTTTAATAGCATATCATTGTTTCGTGAAACTCAGTATTACGTACCACACACGCTATCGAGGAAGGTTGCGATTGCGTGTAATGCAAGGCAAGTCAAGGATGCGTGTTGTGCAAGCTCCTTTTGGTGTAGCGTACAACACAAGACATTAGTGAAATAAAAAAGAATATTTTTCATAAAATATCGGGCTGTTACATCTATGATACCAATTTGTCACGACCCGTCCTCTGGGCTCGTGTCGTGACAACCTCAAACCTGCCTTCCATAGGCCATGGGCTAGCGACTAGCACAAAAAGCATAAATCCCTATGCTGGGAAGGCATTTCCTTTGTGAAAGTAAACAAACACAATAGAGTACGCAAGAGGAAGTAAACACTAAGTGAATACAGGATACAGAAAGTAGTACTGAAAGTAAATGTGCCGGAAATACAAGCCCTACTATAATGTACAGGTAAAATAGAAAGCAAGTACAACTGAAAAAGGGACAACAGCTAAAATGGGAAGCTCCTAGAACTATTCCCAATAATCCTACCTAAAGGGTAGGTACATATTTCCACCTCACCACTCCACGTATATCGGTCTGCTCTGTGTACTATCTCGCCATGTGGTCCACCCCCGGGTATCGTCCGGTCCTGGCTCGCTCTCTGCCTCCATCAACGTTGTCTGTCATCTGCATCCAACACAACGAAGTGCAGGTGTAACTTGTATAGGGGTGAGTATAACGCACTCAGTGTGGAACCCGATACCCTCGAAGGTCTCCCAGAATCCACGAAGGATAAACCAAAAAAGTAATCATACAATCATGAAATATCAAACAAACCTACATAGGTATATGACCATACATATACCTACGTTATCAATATCAGGTCATTTCCAACTCTTGAGATCAAGCACAACCCAATCCACAAAGTATGTAAAGCCAATCACATTAATGATAATGACTGAAAGTCAATACTCAGATCACATAAGTATACATCTTTTGTATAACGATAGAGATGATTAGATGAATTCATTGATTCATCTACGCTATTAGACACACATAGGATACTAGACCAGCTAAGCTACCAGACCCACTCAGGATACAAGGCTAGCTACTCTGTCAGACCCACTCAGGATACAAGTACTGAAGTCATCGATGTCGAACCCACAGAGGATCCCAGTACAGAAGTCATCTCCGTCGAACCCAAAGAGGATTCCAGTACGGTAGACGTCGTCATCGAATCCACGGAGGATCTTAGTATGGTAGTCGTCATAGTCGAACCCATAGAGTATCCCAGTATGGTAGTTGTCGTTGTCCAACCAACAGAGGATCCTATTTTGGAAGTTATCGTCATCTAACCCATAGAGGATTCTAGTACAGTAGACGTCATCCTCGAACCCATGGAAAGTAATCGCAGTCGTAGCCAGCTTTAGGGTTCCCGCACACAACACACTCGAATCCAGGAGGGTCCGCTCCTCGAGCAAAGGGTCCATACATCAACTATCATGAAGTCTTATGTTGATGTACCCCTATGTTCCTTCTCAATAAATGGAACCCAACGTGACAGACGTTGTGTCAATCGGACGACCGATCTGAGAGTTATTAACTTTTCCGTTGGAGGGGCATGGTTGGATTTCGGGTACAATCCAACCCAGCCATACTATAATATCTTATGAATCTTGTGTGGAGTATTCCAAAAGTACCATCTCATAAAAATTAATCTAACGTAGTTGACGGAACGTCAATCGGACATCCGGCCCTTATGTTAGAAGCGTTTCCGCTCGGAGGGCCCGGTTGGTTTTAATTTTGATCCTACTCGGACGTACACAGACTTCACTAAATCCTTCAATGTAATATACCAAAATTACTGTCTCTATCCAAGTAATCCTATAAAACTAACGGTGCGTCGATCAGAGGTCCATATATCATTTTATGGGAAAAATACTAAAATGGGTCCGATGAGGGGAGTTTAGGTCCGGTCCGATCCGACCCAACCCGCCCTGGGCCGGCCCGAACCTGGCTGACCCATCCTAGGTCTAGGTAAGGCCCAGTAGGGCACGGCCAGGACTGGCGGCTGTGGCCCGACCTAGTGGGGTGCGGTCTTACCCAGCATCAGGTGGCCAGGCCCACTGCTGGTCGCAGCTCGGCCAGCTGGTCGAGGGATACGGGGGCACACCCCCCCCCCCGACTTTCTGAAATGGCAGCTCGGCCACTCTTACATGGTCGGCCGAAGTGGGCCAGTCTTCTCCAGTGCAAGAAGCCCATACAGCGGGCCGCTATCCTCCCACGCGGCACCTTCGGGTGCCTCAACTTCTTCAACCCGGCCGACAGGTGGCCTGCCGGTTCGCCCACTAAAAAGACCCGTGGGGTGTGGGCCACGATTCCTCCGCAACGCTGCGCCAAGATGCACCGTGGCTCCTCCATCCCAGCTGGCTTTAGTTGGCCAGTTCCTCTTTGGCCGAGCGGCCCATTGTTACGGGTTTTGGTCTCCCTTCCACATGGAACCCGATTCAGCGGTCCTCTTTGGGCTGGCGCATGGCCTTCATTACCGGCATAGCCATCGGCCGTCACCTCCCCCGATCATCTCCAACTCCGGTCGTCTCCACCTCTTCCAACACCGTCTCCATCACGAATAAAAAAAAAAAGAAACAATGGAGGGTGGTCGTGCCGTGTTCGTTCGGCCTGCGCCCTCCGCATTAGGCAGTAACAAATGGCCATAGATGATCACTTTAATTCAAAGAGAACGACACTATAATTTATTCAAGTTAAATTATACAAACCCCCTACCTCTTAATTGACATCGCACATCGACGAGCCACAGAATACGAGCGTCGTGGTAGTCGGGCGTCGCAATAGTCGGTGTCCCTGAGAACGGTGTCGTCCTCTCAACATTAGAGGAAGAGTCGTTGTTGTGATGCGGGAAGAGAATCCAATGACGACGTAGATTCCTTGACGCCAAGGTGCGTCTGAGGAGGAAGCGTCTTTGAAAGAAGTCCTTCACATTCTTCATTGAAGAATGATGTTCTTCTTAAAGAAAAGGAAGTTCCACCAACAGTTTTTCTCCCAATTTTTTCCCAAAAATAGATTTCCATGCAAATATAATAAAAGGCCCTCCAGTATAAAAACACTTCTATGAAATTCAAAACAATTCAAAATAAAATTTTGACAAACACATTAATTAAATAAGGTATCTTAATTAATTCAATTGATGGGGTTGGAACAATAAATGGAGGGAGGTGTAGAGTTCACAATAAAAGAGGGAGGTTGTCAAATTAATTTAGGGGTGTTAATGGGGAGTTTAAGAGTGAGTTGAGGGTTTAGGCTCGTGTGTGACCCACACACATTATCCTCCCATGGGAGGTTATATGGGGTTTGGGCCCCACCCTAACTTCCATTTGGAGGAGAAAACCACCTCTTAAATAAAATTGTACAATATAACAATTTTATTTATTTTTCTACGAATCCCCAAAAATTAAAATTCAACCTACATAAAATGCAACTGTGTTAAAGGTCCCATTAAGAGTATACCAGTGCTGCGATTTCAACGGTGCCCTTGGATTTTAATTACAAGAAACGGTTTAAAAGATAGAAAAAATCGCACGTACGTTTACTAAACCTACCCGAGAAAAACATTTGAAATTGATTCCGGGCACCCAAGGCCTCTGAATTAGGTGTCGTCAGAAACTAAATGCTCGTAATATTCCAATGAATTTATGAAAAAAAATTCCTTGAAGTTTCTGATTCTTTACAACCATTACATAACCATAATATAATATTAATATTAATATTAATATTATATTCAGTCATGAAATTAATTTTTAATAATATACATGGTTGAATAACGTTTAATAAAAGATCACCATTCACTTAGGTAGAGTAAAAATACCACTATGAGCAATGCTTTTTCAAAATATTTTCAAATAATGGAAAAATATAAATATTGGAGTTTTATAAAAATATTTATATTAAAAAAAATATACTCTTTTGAGAATAATATTAAACATTACCTTGGTTATTGAAAATAGTTATAAGAGAATTGAAATGAAAAGACCATGTTTTTGAAAAACCCATATTTTGATGTCATAACGACTTATGAATTAGGTTTGATGTGAAGAAATTAGTAATTTATTTTCTATAGTTTTTAAAAGGAATGATAATAAGATAAAAATGAAATCATTTAAAAATATTAAATTTATGTATCATGGGGTTTATAGTAAAATAATTCCATATAAGAAGAGAAAAGAGAGGATTAAGAAAACCATTATTTCGATATAGTAATGAGATATGAAATGGATTCAATGAGAGGGAATTAGTAGAATATCAAATAAATTCTGTAAAATGGATTATAATAAAATTTATATATAATTATAGAATAATATAAAATTTGTTTGCAAAATATATCATTATAAATGAATCTCAAAAAAATGGAAGATGAAGGAATAAAAACCGTAACTTTGCTTTGGAATAAACTCTTTTCGACTGAGCTTAACACCTCGATAATGATACTTCTACAATAAAAGAGACTTAAATACGTGGGGAAGGATGGTTAGATAGTTATATGGGTATATCTTTGTAAATGGATGTAATTTTGAATGAGATTATAATGGGTTAAAGCAAGGGTGCTTTTATTGCCAAAGGGGAGTGGTATTTTTGAAGAGGTATTCGATTATTTTATCTTTCATGCCAATGAATTTTGAATTGGTATTATTTCAAATAATTTATTGGCTTATTATTAAAAAAAATTAACCATTCCATAACTGAATGGAATAATTTTACCACTAAATAAAAGGAAAATACTCAAAAATAGTTTTTTTATTCGAATAAAATATAAATTGGGTTTAAAAAAATTAAAACATGTAATTATAAATAAATAATATAATTTTTAAATGAATTATTTTACTCTTGAAATCAAATTTATTTCAATATTTTTTTTGGTTTTTTAAGTCTCAATTACATCATGATGATGTCATACAAGTAATAATATTCATAAAAACTGTATTTTTATAATTCAGTGAAAAAATATAATTTTCTATAAAAATATAAATTTTTTACTATAATATAAAATTTATGTTTTAATTTTAAAATATTAATTCATTTATATAAAATTTATTTTAAAATATTTTAAATTTATCTTTTAAATACAAACATATACTACAGGGGAATTCAATTAAATTTAAAAAACCATTTTCATTTGTTATGATTGGTTACTTTTGTGTCTGTTATTATATATTAATTGTTATATGAATGAGAATTACATATTTATATATATAAAAATTTTAAATTTTATGAAATTATTATTCTAATTAAATAGAATATATCTTTTAAATCCATTGTCAAGAAAACTATTTTAGTATACCAACATTGTAAACTATGATCAAATTTATATGTCAATGAAAATTTTATAATTATAACATATACATCATCAAAAATTTATAACTATTTTTAGATAAAAAGACAATATACATAGTAAGAATCACATTCTAATTTTTAACAAAACATTTCATTATGTTATTTTATTATAAAATATGCTACATAACATTTCCGTAGAATATTTTTTAAAAAAACATACACATATAATGTGATAAAAACCATTTAGAGAATATATTATATAAAATATGATTAAAAATGATTGAAAAAATATTATTTTAGTGTAAAATGATATTAAACTATTCATCATATCTTTTACATAAAATGTTATATGATATTATTTTCAATATTTTACAGCCTTGTGACTTTGAAAACATGTACCATTAAATGTTAACCATTAGATTGTAATGACTTAATAACTATGATGATATGATAGTAAAAATAAAAATTAATGTATTTATAGGACAATATATATAAAAATAGTCATGAATACAGTAAAAGGGATATATTTATATATAAAAATATTATATAATGGAATAATGGAAACATGTAATCTATTTGTAGGCATTGTTCCTTTATCATATCCTGTAGTCATGGGTTTGATCCCCATAGCCTCATCTAATACGATGGGCTATAACCCAACATGCAAGTTTCCCTTTTTCTAATAATTTTTTTAATAAATAAGATAACGTTATACTTGAAAAATATAAAAGAAAAAATATGGTGATAAATATTTGAATAAATGTATGGTTTATATTATTAAAAAATAAAATTCATTTTTCATTTATATTTATATTTTATGATAGGAAATATATAAATATTTTCAATAGAAATCAGGGATGTTACATTAAATATCATTAATGAAATTGTAGTCTCACAACATTACCCATTAATAAACACTTATTATTGTATTATATAATTTATGTGTGCCATATAACTATTCTTTAATGTCATCAAGAACATTAACGGCATCAAGATTATAATACGACTAAACATAAAGTGTTGAAAAATGCTAAACCTACATAGTTCAACTAGTTAAACATAACCTAATACTCTATAGAAAATGGTTATCTATCTAAGGATACAAACACAAATATTTAGAATCTTAATTATAATAAATAAGAAAACATTGCTTTTATATCAACTATTACACCCCAGACTCACACTATTGGATCCATTACTATACATACAAGCTTCTAATACATCACATCAGTTACAACTAAATTCCCAGATGAAAAGTTTGGTATCTTTTAGAACTAGGTACATATCCATCTAAAATCATGGCCCAACATGAATTCCTTCCACAAATATTCTCCACACAATGAACTCTCTGATGTCTATGGCTTCTTAGAAAATCTCATGGAAATGGAGAAACATTAGAAAATGGTGAGATGAAACACATAGGAAGTGGTAAGATACAATTAAAGAGTAAATGGAATAATAAAAATATACATAATGTGGCATGGATAAATAAAAATCAAATCACACCCTACAACTGATAACATGGTCGTGATATATATCCATCGATAACATGAAAATGGAAATGCATAATCACATAGATAGAAACAAATGAATTCATAGTGATGGAATGTATAATTATAGAAATTAAAAATATAACATTAAGGCCTCATGTCAAATGATCATACATAAATAGGTAAGGGTTACTGTAACATCCTACATAGTTTAAAAATATTTATTTCTTATTAAATGACCTTTTTTATAAACGAAATTAAGTGTTTTATATAAGATAATAAATTAATATTTTTAAGATATATGATTTGAATTGGTGGAATAAATTAATTTAAAATAATATGTTAATATAATATGTTGTTTTTTGGAACTAAATAGTCTTTCATAAATTATGTTTTTATGTTAACAAATAAATTTATAAATAAAAAAATATTTTTTGTTAAATATATTAATGATTAAAATACTTATATATATATTGTAATATATTTGATTTAAAAAAATTAATATAAGATATAAAATTTTAATAAATAATAATTAGAATCTATTTTGAAAGTAATATTTATTAGTAGAATTTTGAAAGTAATGGTTATTAGTGAAATTATGATGATATTATTTTTTTAATATTTAAAAAAAATCATTTGATTAATAATAATAAATAAAATTAATATATTTTTTATTATTTTCAAGTTAAATATTAATATAATTTAATCAAAACATAAATATAATTTTTTATTAAATAATTTATATGATAATTATAATAACCGATTTAAAATAAATAAAGATCAAAATGTTATAAATAATGAATTAGAAATAATAAAAAAAAATAAAAAACTTGGGATAGGTTTTCGAGTCAAATGATGCTAGGATTCCTCAATTAGAGGAAGTATGAGGTCGAGTGTGTTATTCGAAAAGAGGATAAGTCGAGCATAACATTGTTTGAAGTCATGATTTGAGGGCATCTTCAGGAGTGGTCCTCGATATAGTTGAGAGATGTTGATGATGTATGTGGAGTTACAGACCTATAGTTTGGGTGTGAGAATAAGTTTTCGATGAGATCAAATTCGAGATCAAAGGGATGAGTGAGTTTTGTTTCACAGAGGGTTGATATATAGATTGAGAAAGATTCAAAAATCCAATGAAGCTGAAGGTGAAGGTTTGAGATCAGACCGAAAGAAAACTAGATCTATTTCTCAGTTTGAGTTTCAACCATCGTGAGGTAGGTTGTTCTCATCTAGATCTACATGTATGATTTTGATTTATGATTGAATCTTCATAAAATCATGTCAATAGTTATGTATGTTGACAGTGTATTTTTTCATCTTGATTTCAACGTCCTCTGATTCTAAGATATGCAATTATGATTATTTTATACCCGAATATTATCTGATATAATGCATTGAATTCATTTCCTATATTTTCTCTTATTTGGATGGTGTTTTCTATCATAGTATGCTCGTTGTTTTTATGATTCATTCATTGAATCAATTGAGATGTGTTTGAATCTGTCCATTTTTATGCATAAATTTAGTTTGATAACTTTTCATGGAACTTTTTCAAGTTTGTGAAGAGTTTTGTTTGTTGAATACATTACATCCTCTATGAATCAATTGATATCTTTTGGTGTCTTCTTATCATAGTTCATTAAAATAAATAAATATAATATTTATATCCCTATATCTACATTCATTACAATAGATCCAAATGTTAGATTTTGAAAGCTAATTGAAATAAAATATTTCCTTGTTGTGTGTAAAAATGAGATTCGGTGTGAGATGTAAGGGAAAAAATTGTTCTCTGTGACGATTGAAGATCTACCCTTCTAATAAAAACTGTAAGGGATTCTATTTATTTATTTCAAGATTTTATTATCTATTTTATGATTTCGTTCAAAGGGTATATATTTTTATCTGTTACAATTTTTGATTCTTCAATTATAAAAGGAAACCATACATCTGCCATGATTTTTTATTGGATTCTTCTATTTTTAATCAATAGTTTTTGCAGTTTTAAAACACTGATAAATTTTAGTATGGGATATTTGTTTTAAAACATATTTTAGTTTTATTATATATATATATATATATATATATCTGTGTGTGTGTGTGATAAAGAAGAATTAATCATACTAAAGTAATTTATAAATTATTATTATTAAATTTTGAAGTTGCTATTTTATTTTAGAAAGTTAAATTTATTAAAACATCATTTATTTAGAAGTCATTCATATTAGAGAAATAACCATATCCGATAATAGGAAATGTCATTTAAGAAATTGATTAATTTTAAGTTTATGCTTATGCTTTCTTATTTTATACTGGCATAAAAATCCTTGTTCATATTTGAAATTCATGAATTGAATATGTGTGTTTTTGATTAAATTTTTATGTTGATTCTATATATATACATATTTATGTGTTCTATATTCAGAGTTATTTTTTTAAATTCTAATAAATCAAATAAATATCTGACCTGGGTATAAAATACATGGGAATATTAATCAAATACCCAAAAAATTGATTTATTCAATGTACGAGATCATTACCTTCTAGCTTCACTTATATGATTTCGTATATATAAGTTTATATATATTCTTCTTTTAGTTAGATCCTTCAAAAAATATATATATGTATATCTTCATGAAAACGTGAATTATTATTAATTTCTATTGATAATTTCATGTATGACATATAAATTTCATGTGATTATTATTATTATTAATTTATATATTCAATTCATTTTTTTCATTCATAACAGTTATTAAACAAATATATCATTAGAAATTTTTATTCAATACTAATTTTTAAATTTTTTTGATTTTTTATCAATATGAAATAATATATTTTTTAATAATATTGGGTACATGTGTGTTTATGAAGAGTCTATGCGGCAAGAGTTTTGGTCAAAACAAATCTTGCAATGGAAATTAAATGGAAGTTTATATATTTATATATAGTCATAGTTATATAAAAATATTAGTGTAATGTATATTTTTACAGAGTGATATGTTTCAAAAAATCAAACTCTAGTGAATGTATATATATGTAAAGAACTCTTAATAATATTTTAAGAAAAATAAGTTCTTGAATGTTGTAAATATGGTAGGGATTTTAGGAGTGAGCCCAATCCATCAAAAAGTGGGTAGGCCCAAGATAGACTTCAATGTTTCAAGTTTGAAAAATCCACAATGTTTATTTTCAAAATATTTCTTAGTGTTTTCAGAGAAATTACTGGATTAATTTTAATGAAATTTTTATATTTAAGTAAATTTAAAAGTGGGATATTATTTTCAACGTAAGTAATTTAAAGTATGTTTTTCAAAGTGTATTTCAAAAAGTATTTTTTTATCCAAAGATACTATGGAATGTTATTTTCAAGGAATGAATTTATAAAAATCATATCAAAGATATTATAACCTCTTACTAGGAAATTGAATGCTCACCCCTTTATTTTTATAAGTTTTTTACATGAATGATAGATGTTCAAAATCAGACTCTAATACTTTTTGAGTTAGTGTGCATGGAAGTGTGGTGGACAATTTTTTTATTTTTATTAAACTATGATAATGTAATGAGTTGTCTAATCTTATAGAACCTAGACTTGTAAAAGGTCTTCAATTATGGAAATTTTTGTGTAATTGTTTAGTTACTTTTATAAAAAAATTAAAAACATTTTTAAGCACTCAATTCAGAATAGCAGGCTCAGGGAATTATAGGTACACCATATACCTAGACTATTTTTTCTTATGTGACCAAATGATGCATTGAGATGTTATATAATTAGAAGCCCCACCCATCAATTAATAATTCCATTGCATCTATAATATGGCGGTAATGGTTAAATAATACATAACATAATTTTTCCTAAGTAACCTCAAACATAATTATGGAAAATCAATAAATATTTTTCTATACATGGGTAATCGATATAAACAATTTCATTATTTCCTAACTCAATAGAACAAAATTTACATCTTGGTGAAAATCACACAATAAACATTAAAATAATATGATATTCATAGGGTAATGGAATATATCCTTATAAAAGGTATTATAATATGATAGTTGTGAATAATACTTTAATGTTATAAGGAAATCAATAGGAAATAATGCTTAATTATGGTTTTTATAATGTTCTAGAATTATCAAAGGAAATCCCCTCAAGATTGTCAAACCAGTTGTGAAATTTTCCTCTCTTTTCATGAATAGGTCAATGATCAAGATAATACCCAACCAATTTTTTAGGTTTATTACCCCTATGTTTATATAATATTTAGATTTCAACTACTTATTTGTATCCAGTAAGGGATATCATTTCCAAGAGACCCAAAACTATTTACATTACAAAAATTTGAGGATATTTATGGATATGATATTATTTAAGAATTATAATAAATTATGCAGGTAGATTAATTGGATGGAATGATGATTTATTACTAATAATATAATATGAAATTTATATTAATGAATCATTATAAAATTTTTAATTCAAATGAAAATTAATTGGAAAGGATTAAAAAAATAAATGAATTAGAGAGTTTATTAACCCTTAAACATTTAGTAACATTTTTATTCAAATGTATTTTTAAGGAGTTAATATAAAATGAAACATTAAATGTCATGAATAAAGAGAAACCCCCTGATATAATAGATCAATTGAAAAGTATATACACCATATTGAAGTATTGGTCATACTATAAAAAGAAAGAGGGGGATGGTAAATTGTGTTTCCAATAAACATTTTTCCCAAAATGATTTAAACTTGAATTCCCACTAATTAATAAAAACTAAAATTAATTAAAAGTGTAGAGATATATAATCTTATCTTTGGATAATAATATAAAAATCTCCATAAAAATATAAATTAAAATAACATTGAAAATAATTTAACTTCTAAAAATGATCTATTAGAATCAAACACAATATATAGAAAACATTTTAAATCCAATTATCAAAGAAATGTTTTGTATATAAGTTTTAAAATAGAAGATTAAAAAACAAATAAATATGCATCACAATTATGTAAGGGGTTCACTATCAAGTGGAGACTCAATCCCTCCACATGGAAATCAATCGCTTCCTAGCAGTTTATTGTTTGGTAAATTGATCCACAGCCCAATTAGGCATTTACATAATAGATAAAAAGTATTTCAAGTCACAAAGACTCTTACATGGTTTTACATGGAATCACATATAATCAATATAGAATGAGATTATCTATCACTATATATTTTATCTCAAAATATGGTGATTAATAGTTACAAATAAAATTCACAAAGATAGCTCAAATGTAAATAAAAATAGTAGGATAAAGATAGTAAATCGATGTTTCTTAGTATGACTCTCTATTATTCCACAAATTGTTATTCTCTTCATGTTTGTATATCTTGATTTCAAAAATATTCTCTAAGATATTTGAATTTCAAATGATGTGTCGATTGGGTTCAAGAGCAGTGTTGCTGACACATATCAAAATATAGTACGCATTCATCTTATTTCTTGTATTTTCAAAATATAACATGTGATATTTCATATTTTTATTTTTCTTTGTGTCATTTTCTTATCTTTGGATTCCTTTTAAAAAATAAACTTCAAAAAATAACTATTTAGAAATCATCATGATGATCCTTGTATTTCATAAGAAATTCCTAGTTCATTTAATTCTTCTAAAATGAATTAATTTAAACATAAATTTATTTTATATTAGTGTTAAAAATAATAATATAATACTTAGCTTTATTTATATTTGATTTAGAGTTTCCACGTTATCATTGACCATCTCTTCATTTTTCCATGTCATCATCCATGTTAACAATTTTCAATTACTTTGAATTGTTGGACCATACGATCTATCACATGTTCTTACACAAGACTTAGTGAGTTAGCTACATGGTTTCTCTAAATTTTTATTATGGTCGATAGGTTTCTCATGCGTCTGATCCAAATAGATTTGTGGTCACTTGGGTCCTTGAATTTTTTTTCCATGGAAAATCAGATATTTGTGTGGTCACTTTATCCTTTGAGAAAAACTCAACCATAATTTCTTGAGATGACAAAAAAATATATGGACATTGCCTTAAACATTATATACTCTAGTAAATTTATATAAAATTACTTTCATACATTCGCAGAGATCATTTTGGTTTAGATTTTTAGAGAATTCGTATATATTTCATACATATCAACCCACAAACATACAAAGTGTGTACTACTAAAAATGTATATTTTTTAAATAATAAAAAATTTTATTTAAATATGAAATATTTTCATGAAAAATCTTCACAACATTCATATTGGATTATTTTTTTCTCTTACCCATCCATAAACCATGGGAAAAACATTTTAAAACTTGGGAGGAGTGAAAAAATATTAAAAAGGGACATAAAAATAATGATAGAAACCATTATTACATGAATACTTATATAAATATGAAATAATTTTCACAAATACATACTTATCACCCGTTAAGTATCATATATTTACTTTTTAAAAACATGAGATTTCCATAAAACATAGAAAACAAAAATAAAACCATAATGGTAAATTGGGTAATTAATTACTTAAAATTGTAACATTTTTGGATAGTATATGACTTGTAACCCTTATGGATACCTTACAATGTACCCCTCATAGTTAACTTATGATGTATCCCTCAGAGCTACATTAAGGGTTTACCATTACAGTTACACATAGTGTAATGATACGGTCAACCGCAAACATAAAATTGCCCAATGAATTAGAGAGAGATATAGGTCCCACCCTTAATCATGAAAAATGAACAAGAACTAAAATATTTTCACAAAACATGAATACTTTCATCATAAAAATATTCCTTTTGAATTCGGTAAAAATATAAATTTAAAAGAGGATTTTATAAGAAAGGTCCCCTAACATGAGTTTGCCTTACTTAAAATGTGTTCAAACCTTATGTATAATGAGTTAAACAGAATTATTAATATATTAACTAACTATATTAATATTTATAATAACATATATTATATTTTTATAACATTTTCCTACACATTTATCAACAATATTTTTTTATTATATTGGGTGCATTTATTTCATTGTTTCCATGTTTGGTTCATTTTGGATTATCTAATAAAATGGAAGAAAAACATTCGAAGTAGAATGAATTGGTGTTAATATGTTTATATAATTTTAAATGATACCATATATCATTTTTTTGTTTTAGGATGATTCATCATATAAAATGTTAATGAAAATGATTTAATTTATTTTGGTGGTTTTTATGACCATCACAGACTCATATCATTTTACTTAATATAATGTTTATATATTGGTTATGAAACATTATATATCTTAATATATATATAATAAAATCATATTTAACCATAATAATGGTTTTATGACCAGACATTAATGTGGTAAAAGAAAATAAAAACACATCATCCATGATGATGGTATATCGGCACATTAAGAACAATGATTTTATTTTTGAGAATAAGAGGAGAATAATATATGTTTGATGATGGTCATTTCAATAACATAATAAAATAAAATTATATGTAAGATAATGAATTTATCATGTCACTTTGTATAGGTTAGGTTAATAGATAATATTAAATTAAAATAAATAAGAAGGAAAATAAAAGAAAATGATAGATGATTTTACCACTAGAATTCTTCTCATTGAGAATCTCTTTAAGTCCCATGGTTTTGGGATTTTGGTGAAAACTATTGGTCATGGATGTGGGAAATAGGATTGGGATGGTAATTAGGTAGAAATTAAACAAGATACATGTCTTTTTATGTGTTAGGAGAATAGGTGGTGAGGGGTGTTATTTATAGTTGAAGTGAGGGGTGTTTTCTCATTATTTTATTCATTAGTTTATTTTTTTGTCCCAAGACTATGAATAGTTTGATAATTATCACATAATGAATAAAAATAATGATGATGAATTAGATATTATGTTCCTTACATCAGTGATGACTCAAGGGATATAGTATTTGACTTATAATATATATATACACTGTATTTTACTATTCACAAAAATTCAAGTATTTTAGAAAAATACAAAAAAATCACCCTAAGAATTTTTATATTTTTATAATTATAAAATGAAATCAATTTTAAGAAAATTATTTTATAAAAATGAGATATTTATTTTTTATTTAAAATAATCATTTATTCAAAAATACCTATTTTAAAATTATAAGTTATTTTATAACCAATTGAAAAAATAATTAAGGTCTCATAAAATTATTATATAAAATAACACAGAAAAATATAAATTTATTTATATATTTTATTAAAATAAATTTTCTTTTAAATAATTAAATATAAAATAATAAATAAACAATTATGTTTCAAAAAATTACCAACAATTAATTTATTACTTTCACGAAATTTATTTATTTATTTCATGATATTAATATATATCATATTTCCACTTTTAATATACTTGAATTTTATTTATACTTTATAGGTGAGGTAACTATTCTATTAGTGTAGATTCTTTAATTTCTATAAATACCACTTATTTCATTATAAATTTATAGTGAATGTTACTATTTAATTTTAGAATGAAATGAATATTATTTTATACGTAACCGTGTTGTTACATTCTCCCCACCTTCTAGAAATTTCATCCTCACAATTGTTATGCACTTATTAAACAAGTGAGGATACCTTTCCCTAATATAATTTTTAGATTCCCATGTTGCTTCTTCAACCACATGGTTTCTCCATAAAACCTCAACTTGGTGAATTACCTTCTTTTAAAATACATTATCACTACGATTAATAATTTGAACATATTTCTCTTCATAATAGAGGTTATCTTCTAGTTGAACTACCTCTAGGATCAAAACATGAGATGAATATGGAACATAGTTTCTATTGGAACATCATTAAATGGTGTCTGTTTGACATCTCTTATTTTAATGATCACAAGACATGATTCATTTATTACTAATGTTTGAAATGATATATGATAGCATTTTATATGAAAAATATTACTTTAATACTATTTCTATTAAGTGTTATTGAAAGACACAGTTGATTATATGTCACTAATACTACCAGTCTCAAGCCACTGTTACAACCAGTATGATCTACCACCAGAGGCGAGTAACCATTACTGCTAGGATGAGCTACTGCTAGAGGCATGTAACCATTACTTCAAAGATGACATACCTCTATAAGAGAGTCAATATTACCAAAAAGGGAGCTACCATCAGCAGAGTCGCCACCAGAGGCTCAGTCGCCACCAGAACTGTTGTTACCATTACTGTTTGAGATATTCGGTGTGAATGGTTCAACAAAAAATATCTATTATTGGATAGTTTGACCAAGTGTTTCATAATTCATAAAAGCTGATCTGAGGAAAGTGGTTCTCCTTTAACAAGAACTACTATAAAATTAATAAATATCTCTATCTCTCAACTTACAAAACACATCGATCCAACATTTACTATTGACTAAGAAAGTTGTGTGATCGAATTTGAGAATTCTATCGAACTTGAATATTATCATTATGTGAAGAAAAGAGATAGAGAAGCACTAAACCAATTACTGATATTGATTTGGATAATAGATAGAGATCATCTAAAGCATACCTGCAGTTTTCTACAATCCTATTTCCTCTTTAAATTTTCCCAAACAAAGAACAGACTCCTCGCCATTCCTGGTATGAGGATTAAAAAAGTAAAAAATTCATCAGACTAAGTTCTTTCTATTTTTTTGGTCTATTTTGCTTTATATTAGTGTGTTATTTTCTAATTATCTAACATACACTATCTTCTTAATATTATAGTATAATAATTGTTATTATCTCCTTCCTCAATCTATTTCACACTGTGTTTGTGGAAGAGGTCGTTGTGCAACTAGTGCATTTCATTCATCCCAAAAATAATTGTGGAAGAGGATTTTTAGCCTGTACAGCTTGTTGTTGTTTTCTAAAAACCTAATACAGGTTGTAGATTATTTATTATATCTATAATCTTCTTGGGAGTAGGTGATTGACAAGTGGAGCGGATTAGGTCTCACCATGAGACTCGGCCTCTTGTTTATTCCACTATGTCAATGTGTTATTAGTTTTGTTTTTCAATCTTATTCCAGATAAAATTTCATTAAAAATAGAAAAATTGATTTGATAGTTAATCTTAACTAGTTTTTATATATTTTTTTCTCTAATAAAATCTATCTCAAAAGTTATGGTATTTATGAACCATATTTTAACAAAGATATAATCACTCTTTAATAAATATTTTAAAAGGATAAATATTATATCGAACTGCTTTTTTGATTAATTGTCTAGTTTATTTACCACATTTTTATTGGGAACTCAATCCATCCCCTCTTCAGTTACTCTCTCCAACCAATATTTGGTATCAAAGAAGTGTTTAATATTTACCTCTATTTACCGTGATTTTGGTTTTCTTATAATGACCTTAAATTTATATCATTTATAAATTTAAGTTCATTATAGATAGTAGAAAAGAATGATCTAATTCCAACATACCTCCATATTTTAGTGGAAACAACTATGCTCATTGAAAAATCAAAATGAGAATTCAGTTGGAAGGTATAGGTTTTGATATATTGACTGAAATAGAAGATCAATATGAAATACCACAAACTCATTGAAGTGACAAGAGTAATGCTACAAAGAAATTCATAAATAATAATTATATATCTATGAAATCGTTGTTTTTTTCTTGGGGAGATAATTAATTCAATCGAATATCTACCAAAAAATATGATATTGGATATATGGGATACCATATCTCTCTCACATGAAGGAACATAAAATTTCAAGGACCTGAGACATAATATATATATATAATCAAATATGATACACTTACAATGAAATCCGGTGATCTTATTTCCGATATCTATCTCAGGTTCAATAAAAGAGTAAATACTATTCACTCACATGGAAATCAAGTGAAAGGAAATGAACAATTAATGAGACCACTCATATTCTTACCATTTAGATGGAGAGGAAAATCTATGTCAATCAATAAAAAATGTGATTTAATTAAACTACATGTTAGATAAATGATAGGAAATAAGAAGAGGTATGAATAAAAACATAAATTCAACAAAGGTATTGATGAAGATGAACCAAAAATAAAATCTGTAGCCTTCACATCTACTACCTCCGGACAAAAAGAAAAAGTACATGTCAAGGTATCTACAGAAGAAGGATCTCTATATGGCAGTGATGAAGAAATGGGACACATGGAAAGACAATTCATGTGATTCTATAGGAAAAATATGTTCTTCAAAAGGATGAACTTCAAAGGAGAGTATGATAACAAAGGGAAGTTGAAAAATGACTGGACAATGGACTGGAAAAGGGATGATAACCAAAATGGAGTTACCTATTATGAATCTAAGATGAAAGGCCACATTATAGATGAATATCAAAAATTAAAATATAAAAAGAAATACGAGGATAAGTACATGAGATAAAAAAGTCCATGAAAGTAACATAGAGTTCCCCTTAAGATAGTTCAACTGACTCAAAAACTAATAAAGTAGATAAGTCTTACAGAGCCAACATGTGAATTATAGAAATCACATAAGAGGTATAAAATGATCTTATTTTGTCTCCTATGGATGATTCATACATTTCTAGAAAAGAAGAATGTAATGAAAATGAAGAAATCATTAATAATAAATATCTTTATGATTAATGTACCATGCTAGAAGACACTTTTCATGGACTGAAAGAAAAATATATGTATCACAAAAAAATAAAATTCATTAACAGTAAATGTTAAAAATAATCTTACTAATGAAAGATAGATAAATGTTCAACTATTAAAAGAAAACAATGAATTAAAATTGTCAATAAACTATTAAATAAATAGATAGAAAATTTTACCAATGGTAATAAAACATTAAATCAAATATTGGGAAAACAAGTTTCTCCCAAGTATGAAACATTCATAGGTTACCATCTAGGATTAAGAAAAATTAAAAAGACCATATTTACATAAAATTATTTCTCTAAAAGTATATATACATAAAACACCTACCCAAATGGACCTATTAAATTTATTATCTCCCTAATTCTTCAATCTATTTATAGGAAACCTAGTAGACAAATATGGATACCAAAATCTATTTTAACAAACATATCTGGACATAAGATAATTTGGGTACAAAAATCATTTTTGAAATAAACTTTATGTTGTAGGAAACCTTTTTAATAACCTATTGTAAAAGCATATGGTATCTGGATAGAGAATTTTCTAGATACATTACTGGTGAGTATTCAAACTTCAAGAGTTTGATTAATTTTTTTGGTGGACATGTCACTTTTAGTGACAATGAAAAAGAAAAAATCATCATTTTTGGCCAAATTGGTATTTCTAATTCAGTATTAATTTCCAATGTTTTATATGAAGATGAATTAAAATACAATCTCTTTAACATATCCCAATTGTGTGATTATGCATTTTATGTGAAATATTAAAACAATGTCTGTCATGTTTTTACTGATAAAAATGATTTAATTTTTATGGATTTGAGAAATTATAATATTTATTGTATTGATTTAAATTATTTATACTCTAATAATATTTATTCACTAATTTTCATTCATAAATGTTCTCGGATTTGGAATAGAAGACTAGGCTATTAAAATATTCAATAACATAGAATGATAACTAGGAAATGGTTAGTTAGAGACTAACCAAATCATGATTTCTCAAATGATAGACTTTGTAATCCATGGGAAAAGGGGAAAATTCATAATATTTACATTAAATATACGAAAAAAGTTTCAACCAACCAAAATCTAAATATAATTCATAAGGATGTCTTTGTACCTTCCAGAGTTTCCAGTCTAAAATGAAAACACTATGTCTATATCCTTGTAAAAGACTTATCTAGATACACATGGGTATTCATTATATCTCATAAAATTGATGTTTGATTTTACTTTATAAAGTATTAAAAATCTATAGAAAACCTTAGTGTACTTAAGATTAAAACCTCAAAGATTTATCATGGTTGAGAATTTGAAAATCAAGACTTTGAGTCATTGTATTATCAAAATGGCTATAATCACTACTTTTCGGCTCCAAAGACACCACAACAAAATGTTTTGGTAGAAAAAAGAAATATTAAATTTCAAGTGATATCTAGAACCATGTTAAATAAGTATTATTTACCTATCTACTTTTGGAATGAAGCTATTAAGACATACTATTATATTATTTAGGAAGTTTTTATTGGACCACTCTTAAATAAAACAATTTTTGAGTTATGGAATAATATAAAACCAAAGGTTAATTACTTTAGAGTTTTTGGATGTGATGTATTTATTCTTATTACAATGTAAAATTTGGAAAAAATTTCTCCCAAGAGGGATGAAGGAATTTTACTTGGGTATTCAACTTCTATAAAAGCCTATAGAGTGTCTAAAAAAAGGCCAAAACAATGGAAGAATCTATTCTTGTCATGTTTATGAAACCGATCGAAATGAAGCTAATAATATCTTATACGACATTGAGGATGATCTTTCCTCTTGGAACCTCAACTCCAAACCCACTAAATGTTATGTTAAAAAACTATAGCTAGTGATCCACCAGAACCTCAACATGAAAAAATTTCTAAGAGAAATTACCCTTCTTCTTAGTGACCCATTAAGAATCATTTATACAAACCTTTAAATGTAGTAATATGAGACACATACAATTATATTTAGACCATAGCTTCCTTGAGAAATCAAATTGACCATCATGCCTTGTTTTCACATATTGACCCTAAGTACATCAATGATGAATTCTGGGCAATGTCTATGTAAAAAGAACATAATCTGTTTGAAAGAAACAATGTTTGGGAACTTGTTGATTGACATAAAGATACCACGACTATTGGAACTACGTTTGTGTTTAGAAACAAAGTTTATGAATATGGAGGTATACAAGGAAATAAAGCTAGATTAGTTGCAAAATTTTATAATCATGAAGAAGGTATTGATTATAAGAAATGTTTTTACCTGTAGTAAGACTTGAATCCATTAAGATACTTCTTCTCTATGCAGAACATTTGGAATTAAAACAATATCAAATGGATATTAAAATTGAATTATTAAATGGATTTATAATTAAGGTTGTTTTTTTTGAAAACCCCTCATGATTTAAAAAACCTCATTTTACAAGTTGTTTTTTTAAATTAACAAAAGCTTTGTATGGTTTAAAACAGGCTCTGAGAGCTTAGTATGATAGGAATACCTCTTTCATTATTTCATATTTTTTTTCTAAAGGAATAGTTGATCCAAATTTTCATATAAAAAGAATCTAAAAATATGTTTTTATAGTTAATATTTATGTGGATTATATTATTTTTGGATCTACTAATGATTCCTTATGTTTTGATTTTTAAAAATTAATGCAAAGTGAATTTGAAATTAGATTAATGGGTGAACTCAAATTCATTCATGGATTTCATATTTTTCAAAATAAAGAAGGAATAATTTTAAAACAAAGTAAATATACTAAACATATTTTCAAACATTTAGGTATGGAGCGAACCAAAAGCAGTTATTCTCCCATGAGTACCTCCAGTAAACTAGACGTTGATAAAACTAGGAAATTAGTATATCAAACTTGTTTTAGAGGTATGATTAGTAGCCTTCTCTACATATCTTCAAGTCAGCCTGATATTATTTTTAGTGTATGTATGTGTGATCACATTCATGAAAATCCAAAAGAGTCACAATTATTATCAATGAAAAGAATTTTTAAATACCACAAGTATACAACAAATTTAGGATTGTTCTATCTAATAGAACATGCTTTTGATTTAGTTAGTTTTTCAGATGCTGATTTTTGTGTTTGATATTTAGATAGAAAAATAACAATAAGAACATGTCCCCTTTTAAGAAAATATTTAGTATTATTGTGCAGCAAGAATCGAAATTATGTTGCACTATCAACTTTTGAAGCTGTCTACATCGCTACAAGCAATTGTTGTGAAGAAATCTTGTAGATGAATTATAATTTTCGAGACTTTGGATACCATTTTAGACATTTACTTATTAATTGTGATAAATCAAGTGAAATACCAATTTCCAAAAATCCAGTATCTCGCTCTGGAAAAAAACATAATAATTTAAGACCTTATTTTTTGAGAGATCATTTTCAAAAAGGTGATATAAAATTTTAATTTTTTTTAACAGAACATAAACTATCCGATATATCCCCGAAGACATAAAACATGAATTAGGAAGGATAAAAAAATTTTGATTAGTATTTTTTGATGAGTAACCATTTATAATTCACCATTAATGATTCACCGTTGATGAGTAACTATTAACGAATCACCATTGAATATGTCACCATTCCATTTTATGTTACCATTTCTTTTATGATCGTTGTGATTTTTTTTCTATACCAATAAATTTTTCATTATCTTAATTTTATTATTATAATTTTAGAATTCCTGAATTATATAAACATTAGGATTACTGAAAATCGATTCACTTCTCTTAACCCTTGAAATCCCGTTCCCTTGCCTTACACATGGAAAAATCTTTTGTCTTTCTTACTCAACCTGAAGTATTCAACTGATTCTAATGGCCCGTGTGAAGAAAGTTACAGAATCAAATCTAGAAGTGTTAAGGCCTTCCAGGAGATTATGAGTATTAAAAAGTAGTTTAAAAGACATTTCAGTAAACACGCATATGAAGAACATTGTAGTTAAAGAATAAAAAGAGATTTATAAAGAGTGGCTTCCAACTAGAGAATATTCTAGCATCAAAGGTACTAGAAAAACAATAGTGGATGAACTGTTTTACCTCAAATCATCGACTATATTATCCATGGATATTTTTTCTAATATTATCAAAATGCTTGATTTATTTTTAGGGAGAAATACTGTAGAATTTAATGAATTATAGATTGAGAATAGATTTCATTCTCTTCATGAGAATGGGAAACATTTCTACAGTTTTCTCACAAATGAGTTTACGAAGAATTTGAAGGTTGTATACTTGATGATATTCTAAGAGACCCTCTCCAAGAATTAATTTGAGATCAAAACAAGAGGAGAACAATAGTTTTAGTTATTTATGGAGAGTGAAATCTAATGTTTACCTTTATACATCATGTTTTATGTCCACCTAAAGGAGACATCAACAGAATGAATATAAAGATATATGCATTATGTATATGATAAAGAAAAGGAAAAGAATAATTTTTTTTTTCATATTTTTGATGTTCCCCATGGATAATGTGCGCAAGAAGAGATCTGGATTAAATTCACTCAATTATCTTAAAAATGATTTATACCATCCTTGATGAAAAAGTTATGCCATGCCTGTAGATGAAGCAAAGGATAAAATGGGTGGTTTCTTCCTATCAAAGTCAATCTTCCAATGGTTTAGTGTTAGTTGGAATCCATGGAAGGGATGTTGGGTTAGGGATAATGAAAAACTATATGATTATTTTAATCTTATTGATCACCCTACTAAATTAAAGGATATAGTGGATACCGATCTCAAAGCCAATGAGATTATTGATTATTATATTATTGATGTAGTTGTTGGAAGAGATGATGTAGAAGAATAAGAATATGAGTTAGTTGAAGAAGGGTGTGATTTAGAGATCATAAAATCTCCACCAAGAGTATCCTGTAATTATGCCAGTTCTACAAGCTCTCTACCATCTAGAGAAACACTCTTACATGAGCATGATAATAAAGGATATAACAGATTTTTTGAATAATCTCAGTATAAATCATCTACCACTTAGACCTCAAATGAGAAGAGTAATGATGGAGGAAATGATTTTGTATTTGAAAGAGTAGATAAAGGGATTATGGGTCTTGATAAACAAGATGAATATTAAAGTGGGGTGATAAGGATAAAGACGATGATTATCTTGATGAGAATCCTGATACTGGACATAATGGAAGTGGCTCTAGTCACAGAGTTGATAAACACAATGAAGTTGGTTCTGCTAATGAAGGGAAATCATAGAATAGTGTTGATCCTATTCATCTTTCCCAAGATTTAGTTTATCTTTAATCCTCAGAACCAGTTGTATCCAGCCTCGTTAAGGATATTATAAAAAGGGAAACACATATACCTGATATTCTAATAGTTCTTTTAAAGAATAAATAAGCATCAAGTGATGGGGACAATACTCCCAATACCGATGAGCAGTTTCTCGAACTAGCTCAACTAGAATTAGGGGAGAGCTTAGAAACAAATCAGACAGAAACTATTCTAGAGATACCTAAGGGGGAGTTGACTACATTTATAGTTAGTCAGTCAGTGGATCTAACTCCACAGACACCCACAATGAAACTATGTGAGACAGCTCTTGTTCCCTCAGGAACTAAATTTGGTCAAATCTCTCACAAGCCGAGAGTCACTCCAATTCTTCCCTATATCAAACCATTAGTTAGTGCCTTTGCAAAATTGGAGATATAACTTGGTTTTGTATGACGTGGGTTTATATACAATTATTTATATGATGAATTTGAGTTTAGAAGATAAGGATTCATAGTGAATTAGGAAGATGAAGCTGGTGAGTAACAAACTTTCACTCCCATGGAAATAAAAAAGACAAAATGAGAAAGATGTATCACATGAATTATAAATATTCTGACTCCTTCAATAGTTTTTGTTACTAATGTTGTAGCCTAAGATAATATAGATTATTTTTAAAAAGTTTTTCATTTAGATATAGAAAACTTGAGAAAGAATTTGGCCTCATAGTTTTCACAAGTCTAGAACAATCAACCATCTCCTATTACTTGCATTAATGAATAAAGTGATAGATATTTGGTAGAGATGGTAATATTGTATATTCAACCCAATGTTCATTTTCATATTAAAAATATGGAAGCCTAAAATAGAAGGTTTACATCTAAAGTAGCATGTTTTAAATATTCAGTAGAAATGTTGAAAACACGTGTTTCATATTTTATGAATTATACTTCTCCGAAGTTGGATTTTTTGGATTCTATTACCACTATATCATATTCACCTCCTACTTCTCTAGTACAATTTTATAGATATATTTTTCAATAGTTATTTAGATAAGAAATAAGAAATGCCTTAGGTGTTGTTAGTACTCATGAAAACTAGGATAGGCATATACATCTTCATGAAGAACATATTCTTCAATAATAAAGAGAGTATACGGGTGATCACAATGAATATAAGGATATGATAAAAACAGATATAGAATATTATTTGTCAATGATCTATTCTAAGAATTCTATTTAAGATAATTTCAAGTTTTTTTTTCATAAATTCAAGATCCCACTAGTGATAAGATCCCCTAAAGAAAAGGTGAGTCAATAAAAAGTTATTACACCATCTCTTCATAGATTTATGGATGAAAAGGATGATTTATTTAATGCATTAGAAAGGGGAGGATCGATAATTATGGAATTTATTAGTATTTGTAAACCTTTCCTACATGTCCATCAAACAACTGTTATTTCATGATATTCCATTCTCAATTATTCAATTATTACAACCACAACCACATGGACAATTCGGTACATGACAGCTCTAATCTCTCATTCAACCAATCTAATGCCTCGACCAATTTAGCCTATGATTTTGTCACTAGTTGAAGTTATTAGAAAACTCAAACTAGTTCTTTTCATAGAACCAATATTTCTTATTATCATTCTACCATCCATTATAAACATTTCCCCAAATTATACTTCGATAGTCTCTTCTCCAGATAATGACAGAGACCGGGAAAACAAAAAAGGGAAGGAAAAATATGATCATCTACCAACTTCTAACGAGTGAATCTGCTTTAATATTATTCGTTTGATAGGGATACTATAATTTCCTCCAATAGTATTTACCTTATTTTATTCCCATCCTTTTTTGTACTAAATTAATTAAAATTCATTCTGTTATTTATACAAATTTTTTTCTATTTATATATTATTTGATAATCTCAAATGGGGGGATAATTGGTAATTTAAGTTATCATAAGATTTTTTTCTAACTACTATATATATGTATTTATTTTTGATTAATTTTTTACTACATACATTATAAAATTAAATGTTTTTTGATCATCAAAGTGGGGGAGAATGGTGGATCATCCTTGAATGGAGTGTGTTTGAAATATCTTATTTTAATGATGAAAAACTATGATTCCTTTATTTCTAATGTTTCTAAGGTTGTATGATAACATTTTATATGATGATTTTACTTCTATAATATTTTTTTTAATATTTATAACAAGATAGAATTCGTTACGAGTCACCACAGCCACTAGAATCTAGTCACCAATACTTCCAGTATGAGCTACCGTAAGATGCAAGTAACCATTTCCACTAGGATGAGACACCACCAGATGTGAGTCACCATTACCAGTAAAATGATCTATCACCATAAGAATTTCACCACTACTGCAGAATGGGATATAAATAGTGGAGTTACCAATAGAGGATGATACACCACTAACAATCCTATTACAATTTCAATATGAGATATTTGGCATGAATGGTTCAATGGAAAATATATATTCCTAGATAGTTTGACCATGTATTTAGGAAATAGTAAAATACAATCTGAGAAAAGTGGTTCTCCATGAATAATAACTGCTATATATTACTGAGGGATCTCTCTCTCAACATACCGAACACACAAATCCAACTCTTACTATTGACTAAGAAAATTGTGCGATTGAAGTAGTGAATTCACTTGAAATTGATGTTTCAAATTCTGTGATGATCAATAACATAGAAGCACTAAACCCCTTACTGAAATTTATTGATACAATAGATAGAGATCATCTAAAGCATGCCTATAGATTTCTATGATCTTCTATTCTGCTTCAATTTTCCTGAACAAAGAACATACTCCTCGCCATTACTGATATGAGGATTATAAATATAAAGAACACATCATACTAAGATCATTCAATTTTGTTCTATGTATTTTACTTTTGAGGAGTGTGTCATTTTCCTATAATCCAACACACACTTTATTATACATATTCTAGTAGAATACATGATATTCTCTCGTTCAAAAATATGTTTCCCACAATGTTTGTAGTATAGGTACCTATTTGACCATTTCATTTCCTTATTCCCATGTATAACTATGGAAAATGATTTTTATCCTAGAAAAATTGTTTCTTTTGACTATATACATAATCTAGGTTGTGGATTTCTTTAAAAATATTTATAATCTTCTTGGAAGTAGGTGATTTCAAATAGTAGGTGATTAGGTTTCACGTTGAGACTGAATGTCTTGTTCATTCCACTATGTCACGGTGTTATTTGTTTTTTTCTATTTTATTCAATATAAAATTTCATTAACAAAAAACAATTTCATTAATAATTATTCTTAACTAGTTTTTATATATGTTTAAATCTAAGTAAATTAATCTAAAAAGTTAAGGTATTTCTAAACCATATTTTAACTGAGACATAATCACTCCTTGAGAAATAATTTAAAAGGATAGATTTTAAATTGATCTGTTCTTTTGATTAATTGTAGAATTTATTTATATAATTTTTTATTAGGAATTCAATTCCCCCATCTTGAGTTACTCTCTCTGACCAACACTTTTTCATCATTGAAATATTAAATACATTGTGTGCTGACGATAAACATGGAGGAAAAGCTTCTTAGTAAAAAACTAGTCCATATTTCTCCATGATTTCATAAGGTCCAATGAATCATGGAATTATCTTCCATTTCTTAGAAAAATTCATAACACTATTCCAATGAGTGATTTTATTGAAAACATGATCACCCACCTCAAATGAAAATTCTTTCATCCTGCAATCTAAATAGAGTTTTTTCCTGCTCTAAGATTTACACATGTGTTGCTGGACCATCTTCACTTTCTCAACCACTTCATAGACTAATCATGGTCCCATAAACATACTTTTCCTAGCCTCATCCCAAAATACCAGTGTTCCATGATAATTTCCATATTAAACCTCAACATTTTCCATATGTATACAAGATTTAAAACTATTATTATAAGAAAACTCAAATAATGAAATATGTTGTTCCCAACATCCCTATTAATCCATTTAATAAACATGAAGTATATCTTCCAATGTCTAAATTTTTCATTATGATAGTCTATTAGATTGAGAATTAAAGGCTATGATGAAATTGAATTTAGTTCAAAATTAATTTTGAATGACTTCATAAAAGATAGAAGTGAACCTTTGATCACGGTAAAATATAATGGAGAGAGTAACTCTATGTAACCTCACCATATCTTTACACTATAGTTGAGAAAGCTAATCCAAAGGCATATTATCTCAAATAAGAATAAAATGAGTAGATTTAGTTATTTGATCAACAATAACCAATGTTTCATTATTACCTCGAGAAGTCATTGGTAGTCCCACAATAAAGACCATGGTTATATTTTCCCATTTCAACTCTAGAACTAGAAGATACCGAAACGTCCCATATGGTAGTTGTCACATTTATTTAACCTATTGATAAATCATTTCTTTGAAAAATTTGAAATATATATCTTCATTTTATCTTAAAAGTAATAATCCCAACGATCTATGTACATCTTAGTGCTTCTAAGATAAATTGAAAATGGAGAACTTTGAGGATCACTAAACAATTCTTTCTTTAGCTGGGAATCACAATGCACAAATAATATCTTTCAAAATTGATAGGAATAATATTTCTCAACATTAAATTATAAAAAATTAATTTTCTTAACAAATTATACCTTTTCCTATAACTCATATCCTTCCTTCTACACAAGCTTTATTGTGCCTGACAAATATGACTACCCTGAAACGTGAAACAAAACAGAAGAATTTATTACACCAAAAAATTCTAAGAAAAAATTCATCAAATCATTAACCAAGGTGTTAGGTTCCAAATGAAACATGATTAATGTAGCATGATGTTTTTGAATCAAGACATATTCTACATTATTTTCTTGTCTAGGATGATAATTGATCGTGAGATCATAATATATTATAAGTTATAATATCTTCTATACCTCAGGTTATATTATTTCTATGTAAATATATATTTAAAAATTTTATTGTCAGTTTATATTTCAAATTTCGATATATATAAATGATGTATCCAAATTTTTAATTTGAAAACCATAGCTACTAATTCGAGATAATTTTTGGGACAATTTAACTAATGTGGTTTCAATTGTCTTGAAGCATAAACAACTACCTTATCATTCAGAATTAGAACACAACCAAGTCCCATCAAAGAAGCATGTAATTTGAGGAAAAAATCACTATTTCTAGATGAAAGGTAAAAAACTAGGGCATTCACAAATAATAATCATAGTTTCTTAAAAAAACATCATAATATTCTATCCAAATAAATTTAAACCCTTTTCATGTTAACTTATTTAATAGCCTTGATAACCATGAATCGTTTTAAAAAAACCGTTAGTAATAAAATCATAATATATGGAAACAATTAATATCTAAAACATTTGTAGGTCTTGGCCATTCAATAAACAATTTTTTCTGGAAGGATGAACCATTATACCATTTGTATTTACATCATTCCCACGAAAAGAAATCAAATCTATCCAAAAGGCACATTTGATAAATTTCCCACATAACTTCTTTTCATTAAGTGTTTTCATAAAAATCCATAAATTATTTTATGTTCCTCATTAAATTTTTAATAAACCAAAATATCATCAATAAAAGAAACATAAAAACGTATCCTAATATTCATGGAATATTTTATTTAGAAGATCCATAAATATAGAAAGATCAATTTTCAAACCAAAGGCCATAACAACAAACTCATAATTCCCATATCTAGTATGAAATGATATTTTTAGATTGTCACCCTCTTTCAAATTCAGATATTGATACCCAGATCTCAAGTCAATCTTGGAAAAACACCGAGCTCTCTATAGCTAATAAAAAATTCAGTGATATGTGTAAATTGATACTTATTATGAATTTTAATGTTAATCAAAGATCAATAATCAATGTAAACTCTCATGGTAACAAATGTTTTTTACAAACAAAATAGAAGAACCCCATGGTTATGTGCTAGGATGAATGAAACCTTTATAAATCAACTCCTTCAACTGATTTTTCAGTTCTAGATGTTCCAATTGAGGCATTAGATAAGGGGGTTTATAAATTGGATTAATATAAATAACTAATCCAATAGTAAATCCCACTTCCCGATTAGGTATTACATTGAGCAACTCACAAGAAAAAACATATATTTATTAATTTTTCATTGAACATCATTAATATGAACAATTACATTGTTTTCAAAAATATGTTCAAGATAACGTCCATTTCCATCTTTTAACAATTTATCATCTTCCTGATATGTTACTGATGGTATGGGTATATTCTTGTATGAAAACTAAAAATTATTCTGAAAAAAACATATTTGGATCTACAATCAATCTTAGCATGGTAAAAAGATAACCAATCCACACAAGGAATAATACCATACTCTACTTGAAAAAAAAGGTTTGAAGGTAATGATTTTCCACAGAAAATCATGAAAAGGTTATTATAATGATATTTTCCTAAATATTCCCCCTTTTGATTTTACTAAAAGTTATTATTTCATTTCTTGAGTTGTAATTTTCAATTTACTAGACTATTCTTCAGAAATAAAGAAATGTGTAAACCCTAATACAAACAAGGAATTAGGAAAATCTAGGTAAAAAAAGTACCGGATACCACTTTATTGGATATCCCCACATATGATAATGTAGTTTCAATGGATTTTACTACACCTTTATTCTTATAATCTGACTTCTTTTTATCATTCATATCTTTATTTGGATTGGTATTTTTTTAATGACCCATCTCACCGCATCATTAATCTTATCAAAATTAAACATACCAACACTAACAACTTTTTCATTTTAGTATTTGTCCATATTTCCAAACATACCACATTAGAAAAAAATATAAAATTTGTTAAGTAATTACACATGATTATTTTTACAACACATCCCACAAACTGGAAACTACATTTTCATACCTCCATATTTCATTAATTGACTATTACCAATTTATTTCTATCTGGACCCCTTCGTATTCTTGTTTTCAAACTAAACATGATAATAAAAAACTCAATTTATACCCTCTCAATACATCAAACATGTTTCTAAGAACATTTGAATTAACAGGTGGCCAAATCCCTTTTTTATATTGGCACCAATCCTAAGTAAAAATGATTGATTTTTTATTAGGATCCTAAATAATATTTTGAGAATCCCATTCTAATAGGATGAATTTTATTCATAAAAAAACTAAATATTATTAATTTTTTTAATTAAGGTAATTTAATTTCAACCCTAAGTCAAACCAGCTTTAGAGATCATTTTCCTGGAAAATATTCTTAAATTCATTCCAATCCAAGGCATTGATCTCATCATTATCCCTGATATTATTGACCACTGACCACCACTAGTCAGATTCACCTTCAAAACCATAATTAACAAGACTAATATATTTATTATCTAAACACCCCAAGACATAGAATATACTTTCAAGAGATTTAATCTACTATAAAGAAACCACTAGGTAATAAGATCTACTAAAATCTTGTGGGTGTTGCCTCATAAAATTGTCCACTATCATCAAGTTCCTTTGTGGTAACTCGGGATGTTCTATTGCATGGATTCCTCCACAATTTATAGCCTATTTAATCTGATCCATCACTATAAAAAAAATTCTCAGTTTCAATTCCAACAACCCCGAGTTGCGGTTTCAGAAAGATTTCATCCTCTCAGTGCCTACCTACGTCATCTTCTCCATTTCTTCAGTGGAAAACAAATCTTAATAGAAATATATTAGATGGAGAAAGATGGAAATCATGAAATGATATATCATTTTAACATAATTATAATTTAAATATAATTTATGATATTATATTAACATCGTCTTAACACCTAAATTTATATAAACTATTCTCTATTAAAACTATAAGGACCTAGCTTTAAACATTACACAATCTAGTAATTTGTGTTAAAATACACTTTATTACATTCGCAAATATTTATTTGGTTTAGTTTTGGGGTATTTAGTACATAATTCATACATATCATACAACAACAATAAAAATTGGGTACTACTAAAACAATATCCATTGCATAAATAATACATTTTTTGTTAAAACATTAAATCTTTTCATGAAAAATCTTCACAACATTCAACTTGTCCTATTATTTTCTCTTACTAATCCTTAAACCCTGTGAAATTTTTTAAATCTTGGGATGAGCACAAAAATATCATGAAGGTACATAAAAAGAAGGATATAAACTATTATTCAATTAATACTTATATACATATTAAATCATTTTCACAAAGACATACAACTCACCCATTAAGTATCATATAGTTACATCGTGAAAACATGAGTTTTCCATAAAACATAGAAAACATAAATTAAACCATAATGGTATCTTTGGGAATTAATTACATAATATTGTAACTATTATGGTTAGCATATTATTTGTAACCCCCATGGATACCTTACAATGTAACCCTCGTGGTTAAATTATTATGTAATCGTTATGGCTTCCTTCAGGTGTAACCATCATAGTTACACTTACAGTAACCTTATGGACAACCTATAACATAAATATACCGAATGTATTAAAGGGAGATATAAGTCCCAAAATTCATCATAAAATTTTACCAAGAACAAGAACATAATCATAAAATATGAATACTTTCATCTTAAAAATATTCCTTTTTAATTTTGTAAAAATAGAAATTTAAAAGGGGATTCTTAAAGAAAAGTCCATTACCTCAGGTTCATCTTACTTCAAATGTATTAAAAAATCCTTTATAATGGTTTAAAGAGTGTTATTAATATATTATAGTACAATATTTATATTTATAATGCCTTTTATGATATTTTTATAACATCTTTCAACCCACTTATCAATAATATTTTGTTATTTTAATTGTTTCAATTGCATTTATTTCATGGTTTCCATGGTTGGTTCATTATGGATTTTCTTGTCAAATGTAAGAAAAATTATAGAAGTGGATTTAAATGGAGTTTATATTTTCAATAATTTTAAATTATACCAGATATTATTTATTTCTGATATGGTGAAGATTCATTAGATAAAACGTTTATGAAAATGTTTTAATTTATTTTGGCAGTTTTTACGACCATCATGAACTCAAATCACTTTATTTAATATCATTATTATATTTTGGTTAAATAATATTATATAAATTATAATTTTTATATTAAAATATTATTTAACCATAATAATGGTATTATGAAATACCTTGAAAGTGGTAAAATTAAATAAAAACACATCATCCATGATGACGATAAATCAACACATCACGAACAATGTTGTCATTTTTTAGAATAACAGAAAATCATGAGAGGTTAAATGAAGGATATTCAAATAAATAATAACATTAAAGTATATGTATGATACTATAGTTAAAATTTCACTTTGGATAGGGTAGGTTAAGAATGAATAACAAAGAATATAAATTAAAAGGAAAAGGAAAGTAAAGTAAAGAGGATTTTACCTCTTGAACTCTTGTCAATGAGAACCTCCTTAAGGCCCTTGGTTTTGTATTTTTTGTGAGACCAGTAGGTTTCGAACATGAAAAAGAGGCCTGGGAAGGGAATTTAGAAGAAAATTAAACAATCTAAAAGGCATTGTTTGTGTAATGAGAAGAGTTAGTGAGGGGTGATATTTATAGTATAGGAGAGGGGTGTTTTATCATTATTTTATTCATTAGTTCTTTATTTTGGATCATGAATATGAATAGTTTTATTATTATCACAAAATATATTAAAATAATTAGGTTGAGTTCTAGATTATATATCATACATCAAAGATGAATCAAGGAATATTATATTTAACTTATAATGAATATATACCTTAAATTACGGTATTTTACCATTCACAAAAAATTCAAGTGGATTAGAAAAATCCCAAAAATTCACCCTAACTATTTTACAATGTGTAAAATAAAAAAATGAACTATATTTTATGAAAATAATTTTATAATAAATTAATATTTTAATTTTTAATTATATTAATTATTTATTCTGAGAATACAAATTTAAAAATTATAACTGATTTTATATCTCTAAAAAATTAATTATGGATTCATAAAAGTATCGTACAATCATTATAAAAAAATATTTATTTTATGAATGAATTTAATGAAATTAAATTTATTTTTAATTCACTAAATTAATTATAAAATTATAATTAAATATTTATGGTTTAAAAAAATACCGACACTTAATTTATCACTTTAAAAAAATGATATTTACATATTCTATGATATAAATATATAATATTTTAAATTTTATGATTTTTGAATATTATTTATAATTTAATTGGTGTTGTTACAATTCTATTAGTATATATCCCTTAATTTCTATAAATACCACTTATTTTATTATACATTTATAATAATGTTTAATATTTAATTTTAGAATAGAAAAAAATTATTTTATAAATATTTATGTTTTTAAAATTCCTTCTATTTAGATGAATATAAATAACTCAGATCATTTTCGATAAATTATCCACAGTCGATCACTTAAAAGGTACAGTAATTTCAAGAGTTAGTAAAATTTAGTGAGAATAATCTACTTCAAAAAAAACATAATGAATTAGAATGAATATAAAAATGTTTTTTTTTCATTAAAACAAATAATTAATAGACTTATCCTACATGAATAAAATAGGATCACAATAAGACATATATCCCAAATAATGAAAATTGATATTAAAATTGCTTAACTAAAATACTGGCTCAATTTGTAAGTCCTATAATATCCTGGATAGTGAAACCAAATTAGTTATTGACATTTTTAGGTACCAGTTTCATGTTCATTTGATCATTATAAAATCTATTAGTTAATTTATTTTCCTTTATAATTCATAAAATAAATTATTATAGTTGACCTTGAACATTTTGAGGCGACTAAATTCAAAGTCTCCAAAGCCATTGTGGTAAAATTGAAAATGTCAAAGTTCATATTCCAATGGTTCCATAATAATTATATAATTAATGTTATGTGGTTCATATAATTATATAATTTATTGAGTTTGATAGTTTATGAAATAGTAACCATTCAATGAATCATCCATGATAATCCTGTTTTTTATGGTTATAAATGTATACGTTTTCTTACATTTTGTTTCAATGGTACAAAAGAAATTTAACCATTTCGTAATCATAACTTGAAATTAAATTTATATTAAAATTATATTCAATCATTAAATCAATTTTAGATGATATATTTGGAGGAAAGAGTTTTATGAAAACATTATCATTTACTTAGATTGTGTAAAACTACCACGATGAGTAGTGTTTTTTAACAATATTTAAAAGAGGGTAAATGAAATAAATGATAGAGATTTATTAAAATAGTTATATTATAAAAAATACAATATTTTTATTTTAATTTTATATGTTAACTTTTTATTAAAAGCTTTTTGAGAAGAATTTAGTTGAAATAACACCCTTTTTTTGGAAAACCCATATTCTGATATAATAACAACTTATGAACTGAGTTTAATGAGAGGAAATTGATAATATATTTCAAATAAGATTAAAAAATAATGATAATAACATATAAATTAAGTAAATTAATTATCTTAAATTTATTTTTCATTGAGTTTATAGAAAAAACTTGTATAAGAAGTTAAAACAGATAATTAGGAAACCTATTTTTTTTATATAATAATGGGTTTGGAAAATGGATTGATGGGGGAACTTGTAATAGAGAAAATGGATTATAATAAAATTTTCATATAATTATGACATAATAAGAATTCTTTTAAAAAAATATATTATGATAAATAAATCTAAAAAGAATGTGGAAGGTCTAGGAATAGGTACACTTACCATTCTACTGAGTTTCCTCCTTTAAATTGAGCATAAAGACTTTAGTGACTCGTTTTTTGTCAATACTAGAGTATTTAGAAAATAGTAAAGTATTTATATAGAGTTATATGGGGATATATCTATAAATGTATTTAATTTTTAATGTGTCATGAAAGGGGTTAATGAGTGGTGCTCATATAGCCAAACAATAGGGGTATTTCGGAATAATGTATTTGATGATTTTATCATTTAGACCAAAGACTTTTGAAAAGGTTGGTTCCAATGAATATTTTGTTTTATGATTAAAAAATAATGTTTCATTGATATCATAACAATTCAAAGAGATATTTGTGTCATTGAAAAACTTAATAAAAGGCGAAGAACCAAAAATATTTTTTTAGTCAAATAAAATATAAATTTTTATTCTAAATTTCAAATATTTGTTCAATAATTTAACATAATATTTTTATATGAATTATTTTACTCCTTAAATAAATATTGTGTTGATAACTTTTATTATAATTTTTTATGTCTCAATTATATCATGATGTAGTCATAAAAGTTATAGTATGTGTGAAAACATCATTTTTACTATTCACTAAAAAGACATTTTTAGAAATATATTGAAACATTACCCACAGGTAAATTTTCTGTTTTGATTCAAAAAATGAATCCATTTTTATAAAATTTATTTTATAAAATGTATATATTTATCTTGTTAATAAAATCAAAGATTGTAGGGGAAATAGATTTTTTTAATAGAAACTATTTCATTTGTTATTATTAGTTACTTTTGTGTATGTTATTATATATAAATTTTTATATTATTTATAATTAATTGTTTTTATATGTGATGAATTTACATTTTAACACCTTTTCTCTGATTAAATGTAATTTAACCTTTAAATATATAACCTAGTAAATAGTTTTTTTCTATAAAACATCATACACTATAACCAAAATTATATATCACTGACCATTTTATATTTCTAAAAACAAGATTTTCAACATTTTATAACCATTTTATGGTAATTTGATACCATAAATAAATAGAATAACATTCTCAAATAAAAATAAAAAATATTTCATATTTTTATTTTATTATAAAACATACTACATAATGTTTCAATATGATATTTTTTACTAACAAAATATGAACCTATGAATTTATAAAAACCATTTATAAATAAAATTAGCTAAAATGTAACATAAAATTAATGAAAAGAAATAATTTCAGTGAAAAAATTATATTTAACCATCCAAAATATGTTTTACATATGATTTTATGAGTAATTATTTTCATAATGTTACAACATTGTGATTTTGAAAACATGTTTAGTAATATGCATACCATTACACTTTAATGACAAAATTACTATGATAATATCAAAATAAAACTAAAAATTTATATGGTTATTAAACTATTCATATAAAAATAAAAGTATATACAGTAAAATATATATATTTACAATTTAAAGGGATGGAAAATGGTAATACGACAACAAAAGGCTAGTTGTATGAACTATTCCCTTATTGTACTTTGATTATAGATTACATCACTACAGCCTCATGAGACATGAAGAGTTGAAGTTAGGCCGATGGGTATATCTGTTTCAAATAAAACACTTTAATTAAAAAAAATCAATTATTTTTTAAAAATATATAAGAAAACAACTTAATTGATAAATATATGTATAAATGTTTTGTTTTTATTATTAAAATATAAAATTAATATACTGTTTTCATTTATATTATACGAAAAAAATTATAAAAAAATAGAAATATGGGATGTTACATTGTACCCCTAAGTAAAATAATGTCCTTACCATTTTTCAAATTGAAAAACACATTTTTTTTATATTTTCAAAGGGATAAAATACCATTACCTAATATCATCTTCAATAATAATTATTGAAGGGTTATAATAAAAATCAATATAATGGTCTAGATAATGGAAACCTATATGGTAAAACTAGTTATCCTTAACCACATACTCTAGAGAAAATATTCATTTATCTATGGATCGATACAAAAATATTTAGAATCCAAATTACTTAAAATAACCAAAATTTTCTTTTATTCCATCAATGATTCCCTAGACCAGCACTCTCAGATCTGGTGAGAACATATAATATTTTAATGCACCCTTTAAATTACAACCTACATAGAAGATAAAAGGTTTAGAGACTTTGGTAATCAGGGACATATCCATCTAAACACATGGTATAATAAATATTTCTCTCACAAATATTATGCACACATACAACTCTCTTATGTGTATCCCTTAAATGAAATTTCAAGGGAAATAGGGAAACATAAGAAAAGGGTGAGCTCAAACACTCAGTAGGGGGTAACGTATCATAGAATCTATAATAGAATACTCAAATCATAAATAATATGGATTGAATAAATAATAATCAACTGATTACATATAACTGATAACATGCTAAAGAAATATATATATACATTACATTGAAATTCAAATAAATAATAGAATGGATAATAATAAATTAATTCTTATAATTGAATTCATAATTTCAGACATCAATAATGTATAATCAAAACCTCGTTCAAAGATATTGTACATAAACTAGTAATGAATAAACCAAATTCTAAATTTAGATAATCTCATAAGACTTATAGGTTCATTGGGTGGGTATATAATTCTAAGCCCCACTTGTCACATAATATGTCGAATGCATCCATCATATAAAGGTAATGACTAAAAACTCTATAACATAATTTTACTGAAGGAATGTCATACATAATAATCGAAAAGTTAACAATATTTTTCCCTATAGTGATAATTGATATAAGGAATATTAATATTTTCCCATTAAATAGAATAAAATGTCTATCTAGGTGAATATCACATAATAAAATTAAAAAAATTGTATATTAATAGGGTAATGTAAAATAACCATAGTAAAGAAATTCTGACAAGCTATTAGTAATGATTTACTTCATGATGTAGGGTTGCCAATTGGAAACAATCCTTTATTATAGTTTGAAAAATTTTCATGAATTATCTAAAAATATCCCCTTGAAGTGTAAAATAGTGTGTATAGTTTGGATATATTTTTTTAAACCATGTAAATATTGAGTTAATACCCAAATTGTTTTAGGGTTGTTACCCTAGTAGCATCTATGTAATAGTCTACATCAATTTTATTATATCCAGATAGGCATATCATTACTTAGAGACCACAAAATATTTATGGTACCAAAATTTTCTTATTTTTATGGCCACAAGAAAATTACAGAATTATAATGTCTTATGGAGGTAGTGTACTGAGAGGTAATAGTGATCTATTACCAATTATATATTATCAAATTTATAAAAATGAAGCATAATAACATTTCTCATTAAAATGAAATGTAATTGGAAAGGATTGAAAATGTAATAAAAGATAATAGGTTATAGAACCTTAAATTTTTATTTATTTTCTAATCAAAACCCCTTTTAAATAGTGAACATGAAATAAAATTTTAAATACCATGAGTAAAGAGAAGTCATTTTATGGTGTTACATTTCTAAATTCAGTCCCTTTTTTTCAAGGCTAATTGGTGTTGTGAGGGACTTTAATAGACTTTTGGAGGTTAGAAAGGAGTGTTTTCCCATTTTTTAGTGTCACTACTCCATGGTAGTTCTAACACCCTCAAAAATTATAAAATATTTATTTATTAAACTTAATTTCTTCAATAACTTTCATTACAAGCAATACTGAATTTCAAAAAACTACGAAAAATTGTTAATATTATTATTTAAACAGGTCTTTTATTACCTAACCGTTAAACTTGGTTAAATTAACAGGAACTAAACAAATTTCAAATATCAATTATAAGATTTTTATATGATGAAAATATATTGATAAAAATTACTTAATTTTCAGTAAAGTATTTATATGTTCCAAAAATATTGTTTCTTTCAAAACAATGTTCTTATTTATTTGTATGAATAAAAAATAATAAAAAATTTTGAAAACATTAGAAATTTTTTTTTAATATATAAAATTATATTTTTAAATCTACATGTCAAAATTTTCTTTTGGTGAATATTTTTTTATTTTTTGGAGAAGATTTTTTTTTATGAATAATGGAAAATACTAGTTTTTATTGAAAAATTAATTTTCATTTAAATAATACATAAGGATTATTTTTTAATTATTGTTTTAAAAGTATGATTTGTTCAATTATATATTTATTAATCCAATTTTGTTCACATGAATCAATTTCATTAGTAATTTTGATATAAATAGTTTTTAAACATTTAAAAAATTTCTCTTTGGATAATCGATTTCTCATCACACTTGAAGGATTAATTTTAGATTTAAAATTTAAAATTATGGGAATATAATTTGAAAAAATGTATTAAATATTTGAATCAGAATAATTTATATTATAGAACCTTGAAAATTTTAAAATATAAATTTTATGGCCATATTTAAACCTCATCACATATAAGTTTCTCTAATCTCCCATTTTTAAGAATAATGGCATGTGAAAAATTTGGGAACACTATTATTTTCAATATTACCCAGTGTTTCCTCTCCCCCACCTATAAAAGGCCACCCCTCTTCTCTCCTCTTAAAACATGAAAAATCATTTGTTTTATAAAATACATAACCAAATATATTTTATAATTTCATATACACATACTATAGTCCTTATTGTGATTAGGAACCCCTCTGAATAATGCTTTTGGTATAAACATAAAAAGGTTCTCTGAAGAATAGGTAAAATTATTAGAGTTGTATTTTTGTTTTATTTCTTATTATATATAATTAAAATATTATAATATAATAAGAAATTTATATCCCATATACTAATATATTTTTAAATTAATTTAATAAACTATATCTATATCCTCTCCAATAAAATAGGCAATGAAACTGTCGATTGTGTGTACGCCAGAATACAACATAGTGAACTGATGTTATTACTTTTTGATCTCCACCTCTCACGGATGGATATAATGATGAATTTAATTGTTATATTATATATTTATGATATTATTAAACTTCTATAAATAGAATATAAATCCTAACTTCTTACCCTCTAACCCACTGTAATACAATAACATCACTCGTGTATAAGGTAGACTATCACCTCACAAACCATTGAGAAGTGTTTTTAATTTCTGTTTTACTTGGATGGTAATAAGGGTTTATTAAAATAAAATATACAATATTTTTAAAATAATTACAATTATATAATTATGATATCATATATACCTTCTTACATTCCATTTTTTTGGGGATACGATAACATCATTCATGTGTACAATAGACTACCACCTCATGGAGCGATGTGATTCGTTATTTATGTATTCCTTGAATGGATGGTAATAAGGAAATATTAACAGAAATATAATATATATATATATATAGATATATATGAAAAAAATTAATTCTATAATGTTAAAATATTTTTTACCTTTATTTTAATCCGTCAAGAAAATGGAAACAACGTTTATACGTGCGTACAGCCTAACGACTCCATAAACGATGTATTTCAATTTATATATCTAAATTTTAGATATTAATATAAATATATAAATATTAAATGTATATTATACTTATATCATGTTTAAAAGTATTGATGTAATGGGACCATGTTCAAACTAATAGGAATACAAATAACAAATCAGAACATACATGAAAAACAAAGCAGTTTATACCCAAAATGGGATTTTCACAAGGAATTATTGATAAAAAGGAAAAAAGGGTTATAAGTATATAATATATGGTATGATAAATAAGATTATTTTTCTCTAATATATTCATAATAAAATTATATTTATTATATAAGATATTTAAACATGTTTTAAGGAAGTTAAGACTAATGGTATGAGATTTTTGTCTAACTTTTATTTTATGTGAGTCAATAGCCATATTCACCATGTATTTATTTTATGTGTTGTATATGGTACCTATGAATTTTTTTTATTTTCCTGAAAATTATGAGAATTTACAAATCCATTTTATGATATATTTTTCATGGGGTTTATAGTTTCAATGTTTCCAATGAGGTAATGGATTTTTGACACAATTTTTTTATTTGGTACATATGTAATGTTATGAACCTCTAGTATTTAATGTGGTGTATATACCACTCCATTGGTATGTAATAAAATTAATTAATTTATTCACATAACATTTTATGTGTCATTTAATTTCATTATTTCATTGGGGTACAATTAAAAGTTACCAAATTAGAAAGAGTTTTATATTACAATATAAGCATCTATCAAGATTGATTATGATTATGCTTTCAATAATGAGAATTTATTATCCATATCACAATAAACTCATGAATTTTATTATCCTATGGTCATGTAATGAGAATATATTTTTTACTTTATTTTACTCTCTTTATTTACTCTTGATTCAAGAATAATTATTTTTAAAGAAGACAAACTTTATTTCTCTCTTTGTTCATAAAAGTTTTTTTCTTCTATATCCATATTTTCTAAAAGTATTTCCAATTTTTGTTTCAAAATAAATTTTAATGTATTTTTTTAACATGTTTTTATTTTTTTATTTTTATAAATTTAATCTTCATATTATTTTCAACAAATAAGGCTTATTTGGATTTTTCCATAAATATGAAATGAAGGTTTATTTTAATATATATGACATAAAAAAATTTTCCACTATAATGACCAATCACTGAGTTGAATATTGCATTACAAGTTTCATAAATACATTCAAAAGAAATTTTTAACTTAATATTTAGGAATTTTTTAGATTTTAAATAAATTATTTCAAAGTGAAAAAGGTATATTACTTAATAAATGGTTAAAATAAATTTTATAGCTTCCTTTATATGTGCTAATGTTATTTTAACAGAAAATTATTTTGAAAATGTTCTATGTTATAAAAAGTGTTTTTAAAAGTGGAAAGGCTATTTTTATCATGAAATATTCTATGTTATCTTCCACAATAATTTTCCATATATGATGACATCCTTGGGTGTTACTTAGGCATTAATGGGGATATGATTCAAGGTTAACATTTTTATTCTTTCTATGAATGATTTTTTGTTTATGATGACACTTTGTTTATGAAACCTATTTCTTTTACATGGGTTATAATATGATAAAATGATTATGAAAGTTGGTTTATTTTGGAGTAGTTATACTATGTTGAAATAATGAACTATAAATGAAACACATTTACATTCCATGGGTTATGTTATGATGTAATGTGGATGATAAAAATATATTTTCATGGTTTCTGATATGTTGATTATTATCTGATCTTATGGAACATATTTGAAGGATTTTAATTATTTTATGGGTGGTACCTATATCTAACTTCTAAAAATTGGGTGAATATTGTGTCTAATAAGATAAGCATGATACGAATGGGTAGTGAACCTAGTTCGGTAAGGGAATTTTTCCCTAATGATTGTATTTGGAGTGAACTTTGAATACTATGATTGTTTATGGAGTAAAACTATTCCACTATGATAACATTGTCAACAATCATTATAACACACCAAGGATATAAAAATAAATTAAAATTCAGGATACAATGAGTTTGTACATATTGAAACATTTTTTTATGTAGATAGTTATAAACTAGTTGTTAAATATAATTTTTTTGCTTCTATAATTTGAATTTTTAAAAATAGACCTACATGGTTGCTATTAGTAATTTATTTGGAGTCTAATAAGACAAAATTAATTTTTAGCGAATAGTAACTTACCCTTTTGAATAGTAATTTTACCATAATGAATAGTAATGTGACACTTATTAATAGTAATATGGCTAAATTAACAGTAACCTTGCCAATAAATGTATAATAAAAATGAACCTTATAAGTGACAATGTGATCACTGTATAAGTGTTGGATTTTTTGTATGTCATAAATATATAATTACAATTTTACGGTAAAATAAATAATTTAAATAAAAATTTATTTTCATAAAATGTAATAATAAATTATTATTTTATAATCTTATGTTTGTATGATAATTTTATGAGACCTTGAATAATTTTCAAGGTGTTATAAAATGAGTTACAGTTTTAAAATTATTAATGTTTGAATAAATTATGATTTCAATTAAAAAATAAATTTATCATATTTAAAAAAATATTTTGATAAAATTACATTCAGTTTTGAATTATACACATCTAAAAATGGTTAGGGTTAATTTTTGGATTTTTTTATGAAATACTAGATTTTTGATGAATAGTGAAAATGCCTGAATTTACCATATATATAAATTATAAGTTTAATACACTATTACTAGAATCATGGATGATTTAAGAACACATGGTTCAAACTATAATTCTATGTTAAATATTTTGGGTCACATGAATCAAGACAATTCCCTGTCAGGAGAAAAGATATTAAACTAATGATTAAAATAATGGAAACCCCCTCCTCTCCTCACTATAAATACCACCCTCACCCCCTCTTCCTCTCACACCTCTCAAGATTCCATAATTAAAAACATTCTACCCAGTCATCTACCCATGGATATTCACCATGTCCAAGACTACATGGTATCACCAAAAATCTAAAACCAATGGCCTTAAGGAGGATCTCAAGGAGAATATATCAAGAGGTAAAAGTACTCTTTCATTTTGTTTCATTTTCTTTTAAATTGATTTTATTTTCTTATACTCTATTATACCCCCATTATCCTAGAGTAATAAAATATAAATTATTATATATATTCTGGATGTTATAAATTTTTAAGAAAAAATTCATCAACATACGTCTTCTCCTCCCCCTTTTATTCTAAAAATAAAAACACCGTCTCTGATATGTCGATTTACCTACATCGTGGACGATGTGTTTTGAACATAAAATAGTTATTTTAAATCTAGTAATAAAACCATTATAATGATTAAAAAATATATTAATGTTTATGATATAACCTATTTTATGTTTTGGAGCTAATATATATACATAATATTAAGTTATATAATGAAACTATTTTTGGATTATCGATGAACCGCCAAATTGATCTAAACAGATATCACTAAAATGTTATCTAATGGTTCATCCTCATAAAATATAAAAAATTATTTATGGAATAATTTAATATATTTTAATAATAGTAATACCATTTCCTTTAATTTTTTTAGTTTCGCTTCATTTCGACCAAGAAATCCTTTAGGAACTGACTGTGGAAATCATGTAAAGGATAAACCCAAAACTTTGGAAAGAACAAAATACTATTAATTAATGGGTGGAATGATGTCAGAAAATGATCATATAAGGTGTTATAAAAATTAATATGTTTCAGTAAAATATTAATAGAATTATTTTAACTATTATACATGAGGTTTAATAACTTTTAATGTAAGACAAACCCGATATAATAGAGTTCATAACCCAATTTGAAATCATTGGGTTATCCTTAAACATCATTAATTATATAGTACTAAGAATATTTGTGTAATGAATTTTTGTGGTTATATTATGTGTATTTATAATTTATAAACTTATTCATTTCATTATATTAATTTTTTCACATCAATTATATGATATTTGTAAGGGATGTCCTTTAAAAGTAAACATTCAAAATTCTATTTTACGAAATTTAAAAGCAAGGTTTTTAGGCATTTATTCATGTTTTATGATTACATTCAGGTTCATGGAAATTGAATATAATGAAGTCTAGGATGTATATCTCCCTATAATTCATTGGGTATTTATAAGTTGGAGGTCAGTCATATGGTTTATCAAAGTGTAACTGTGATGGTTACACCATAAGGTAGTCATGATGGTTAAAAATCATAAGGTAGACACGATTGTTAAAATATAAATATTTAATTACCTAATATAACATTATGGTTTTCATATGTTCTCTAATATTTTTTGGAAATATCAGGTTTCACAGGGTATGTATATATGGGTGAAAAGTGTGTCTTTGTGAAAATGATTTCATATATTTTTACGCATTCTTATAATAATGGTTTCTTTCCTTCTTTTCATATCACTTAATGATATTTTTATGATCATACAATGTTTTTATATGTTTTTAACATGTTATAAGAGTGTGTAAGAGAAATAATAAAGTCAAGGTAAATGTTATGAAGATTTCTCAAAGAAATCTTGTTGTTGTTTTCTGTTAAAAAATCTATGTTTTGGAAGTAATAAATATTGTTTTAGTGGTACCCACTTTTATGCTTGTGGTTTTATATGTATGAGTTATGTCCTAACATTATATAACTATAAATTAAATGATATTTGGTAATGTAAATAATTTAAATCAACATGAATTATATAGATTATGCAATCTTTAAGGATGGGTCCTTATAATTGGTATCATAGCACACTTTAGATAAATTTAGGGGTTAAGATGATGTTAATAGAATATAATAACTAATTTTTACCTTATTTTTAAGATATATCATTTAAATATTACCATGTTTCTTCATCTAAGATATGTCTGTTCAGAATGATTTTCTACAGATGAAACGGGGAAGATGAAGTTAGAAGGAACTAAGAGGCTGATATCTTTCTGAATCTGCAATCAGGAATGGTAGGGATTGGAACTGGGAAGATTGTGATAGTAATGGATAAACTGACACAAGAAATGAATGTAAGTAGAATCAAATCATAAAAATACTAGAGATACCCAAAAATAACATGACTATAGTGGAACATTCAATGTGGAAACATCCTCCTTCATCTAGTGGATCTTCTAACCTAGTGGTATATGGGGGATGGATTAATTACCTTGGAAAGATATTCGTTGTCATGGGGTGTCATATAATCAAAATTTTAGTCATTCCATACATCATTTTGAATGAGAAGATGAATAGTGGTGGTCAATGGTGAAGAATATCTGGGATAATGAGGAAATTGATTCCTTATAATGGGGTGAATTTAAGAATATTTTCCTTGAAAAATATTTTCCTATGGTGGTTAGACTTAAGAAAGAAAAAATTCATTGAATTGAATAAAGGAGGAAGATTTAGTGGAAATGTATGCAGAAAACATCACCTAAATGGAATGGAATTCAGTAAATATTATTCGGGATCTTGATAGAAAAATAAACCATCTTTACTCAGGAATGAATCCAATAAATCGAAGGGAATTGGCTTTCTGTGACTTCAAAAGTTATGAGAAACTTGTCTGGTGTGCTAAGAGTGTATAAATTGAGTTCACTTATGATCACGTGCACTTTGAGAACAAAAAAAAGGAAAAGTTCCATATGGAATGTGATGGGAAAGAATCAATCCAAGAAATCTGATGGTAAGAATGTTCAATTTCTAGTTTGTGAATAGTGTGGTAAAAAGCACCATGGGGAATGCCTTGCTAAAATTAAGAAGTGTTTTTGTTGTTGTAAGTTTGGACATATGATCCAAAATTGTAATTAAAATGATCCAATGAATAATACTGATAAGAAAACTATTAAGTGGATTAAATGTGGGGAGATGGTTCATTATGAAAATAACAACCCAAAAAATGATATGAATGATGGGAAGCATCCAAACAATAAGTTGAAAGTTTTAGTGAGATCCTTTATGACTACTTCAGCAGATGTTAGGCCATCCAATGAAGTTGTATCATGTACATTGTTTGTTTACATAGATTTTTCTAAAGTATTGTTTGATAAAAGGTCTACACATTCGTTTATTTCTGATAAATATTATGGAAATCTAGAAATATAACCCCATTAAATGAGACCAAAGAATATTGTTAAAACACCATGGGAAATGTTATAGTATTTATGTATTTTAATAATCTTCATCTTATTATATGTGGAAATAAATTACCTTCAACCCTTTTTTTGACCTTATTATACTTTTATGTCATTCTGGGTATGTAATTTCTTTATTTTTATCATGTTAAGATTGACTGAAGAGCTAATTGAGTTATTTTTCAGAAACATTTTTAGTTTGTATACAAGAAAAAATCCATACAATTGATAACATATCAAGAAGCAGAAAAATTAATGAAAGATGGAAATTAATATTATCTTGATCATATTATTGAAAAAAATAGAACTGTCACTGCTATAAATATCACATATACCAACAATTTTAAACCTTGGGAATCTCAAATTAAACCGTGGGTATAGGATATACCCATGGTTTCATGAACCGTGGGCTACTGAGGCATCAATATTTCCCTATACCCACAGTTTTTATAGAACCATGGGTATATCTAATGGAAATTTCATAATACTAATGGTTTAAGTATACCATGGGTATATATCTATTTCCAAGGTTTTGCAAAATGTGGGATTAAATTTTCGCATAAATTTAATATACCCACAGTTCAATGAACCGTCGGTGTAGATACATCCATGACTATCATAATAAAAATTGATTTAGAAAAATGTATGTATATATCTATTTTATGGTTTAAATAACCATGGGAATGAATTTTCCTACCAATACTAATATACCAATGGTTTATTGAACCATGGGTATAGATTCTCTCCCAAATGCAGTAGCAGCTTCCCGCCTTCATGCTTCTTCCTACTTTCTACTTCCAACTGATTCTCACCTTCATGCTTCCTGACATATTTCACCTATAGAAAAATACAATCCATAATAGAATACAAACCAGTTCCAAACCACAATCTATCATCATACCAAAAATAATCAATGAACACCCCATGCACATCCAATACATAACATGCATTCCAAATGATTTACATTGATGGTTAAACGTTAGTAGATCCCATGTAAATCATCAAGAATACATATTTAACACTCTACCAATATGATCATCCATATTTAGACCCTAAATTATAAGAGACTCTAGACCACACATAGGATTGGAATTCTTACCGTCACCGTCCTGGTGTGGGACCCTGGTCTCAAAGGTAGCAAATCACTACAATGGCAACTAAAAAATATTATAAAAAGATAACTGAGTAACTAGAAAAACATAAATAAAACAACACATTTACAACATCATACTTCCATGAATACCCATACCATAATTTCTCATTAACTATATAACTATTTCAATAATTATCCACTACTCAATATCATACATATTCATTTTCCCAATGATTCCAAAATATAGTTTGCCTTTTTCCTAGGTTCATTAGGCTCTAGGTTCAAAAGATTTTTTTAGATAAGGTGTCCTTCATAATATATGATGTAAAACAACTTATAGGTTTTTTTTTGAACAATTAATTTTACTAAAACCATTATTTAATCGTGGATTTTTATAATTATTTGTATCATGGTATCATCAAATGAATTAGAAATGAAATATTCTGCCAAACCTCTATATGGGAAAACACCACAAAAGATGTCACTGACACCTTAAATAGTATTAAAGAAAAATACTTATAGGTTACTTATTAACACATTATTTGACCAAATAATTCATTTAACGGTTCATTTATATAAAAATTTATATCAAGGTATCATCCAGGTAATTATCCACATAAAATTACACAATATCATTATAGGAAAACCTATAACTAGACAAAGTGTAATGACGAAACCGAGAAGAAAATATATTATGAATTGGAAGAAAATCAATTAATCCAATCATGAATTTCTGAGATTGCATAACCATATGAATTCCCATATTATAACTACAAGAACATAAAAAAACTAAATATGAACCTTTATTTCGAATGATAAGAAGACTAAAGTATGATAAAATTAATTATTGAACTTGCATAGCTAATGAAAACTGCAAGAAAGTGTGATAAAAACCAAAATAAAACCTACATTACAAATTAATATTATCTTAAAAAAAATATAATCGGCATAAAATTCTCATTACTAATGCCAAAAGTTTACAAATAATGATAAAAAATAGAGATTAACTAACATTAAAAGTTGTATGAATAACAATTAATATGAGCATGAAAGTCCAAAATGACATACCAATTTGCACTACCTCCTTCTAAATTACAAAAGATGAAATTAACACTATAATCATTATTATGAGACATAATATCAATAGGATCAGTTTAAAAACTAATTGAAAATTTAAAATAGAAATAAATATAAATTATTTTACGTATAGGTGGATTACTATAGGATTATAGAAAATTTGATACCACATCGCAAAAAAAAACCAACAAGAAGAGTGAGAATACTATTTGGATCCATGAAAAAATGATAAATTCATTATGGAATTCATCATCAAAATCCCATGAAAATTATAATTAAATAATTATATCAAAGAAAAATATTAGAAAATTGGACGAATAAAACCATAATGATGAAGGTATGAGAATATAATATTTGGAACTCATCATTCATCTAAATCCCCATTGATTGTTCGGATCAAGAAATTCTCTATAATTATTCAAAATAAGAAACCTAAAAAAATTAATATCAGTTCGCATTTATTTCCCAGCAGACATAAAACATGTATTTCAATTTGCATATATACAGGACAAATGTTCTATATTGTATATATGCTGAATTTTTATTCCATGTTGCATACAATCAGAATAAATATTACATATTCCATATTTTATACAATCTGAACAAAAAGAATAAAAATTCTATATATTTATAATAAAAATGAATACATTGTATAAGTAAGAGAAGAAATGTTTCATATACTCATAAAAATACATAATACATATGGAATGATAGAAATGGAATGCATAACACATATTATAAATTTAATTCATAATACATATATTCATATTTCATGTTAAAATAATGTATATTGAATTAAGGAATATTAAAATCGACCCTATGTATTAGACTAAGAAGAATCAAAGAAGCCCACATATACATAAAATACTGAACTATCATTACTAATTAAAAATAGAAGAAAGTGTGACATAAACCCTAAATTGAACCTAAATTACAAATGAATATTTTCTTACTAAAACATAACTGACATTAAATTCTAGAGAACATAATTTGGTCAGTGCTGGGTTGTTCTATTTTTTTTTACCTAAACTAATTTTTGCATGACCAATATTGTCAATCCAACAAAACCCCTCTAATTTGACAATGTGAAGACACCATTAATGGAGTGTTTTTTATAATTTTAAACCATAGGAGGATCATCTCAATTTTTAAGCGAGATAGGGTTTGGTGAGATGGAAGACAAATTGAGCAGGTTGTTAGAACACTAGTAATTCATTTTCAATGGGAGATTATAATGCTGGGAAACATCAGGGATCGATGTCATTAATTATGAGTTTAGACTTATTATGTAGTGCACCATGATCCAAATAATAAATTATTTCATGAAATTGTAGTGTCTTGGGATATATAGGTATAGTTGAGCACTATTTTGATGTTTTAGTGATATTGATGAGTGGTGGATCCACTATTGATGAATGGTTCGTATCATGTTTTGAATTATTTAGTGAAAATATATTTTTTCTTTATTTTAGAGTAAAACATTATGATTTTGATTTTAGTTGGTGATCTGGGGTAGGTCTTGTTAATGGGTAAAATTCCACTAAGGATTCTCAAGGATGAAAAGTGTTATAGATGGTAGATTGTAAAAAATTATATCAAAATGGGTCATGAATTTTGGAAGGAATTTGAATTTTTTAATTTATATCATGTTTTTTTTTTGACAAATGGTCATTGGATTAGTGTTCTCAGGGTTTGAACCTCTGAAGTAATTAGTTTTTATAAGGAACATATCCTGCATATAAGTTCATGTCCTCGGGTGGTTGGTCATGTGGAGTTGACTGAACCTATAAGTAAATTAACTATAGGTGAAGCACTATGGGGAGGAGAAACATATGGTGGAACATGTGGTGGAAGGAGAAATTATCATGTCCTAGTCTTGTAACATTTTTATGTTATAGGGGGATCCCATCTAGCTGGTGCAGGGCCACTTGTAAACCATTGCCAAAAACAGAACCCCTCTATGGGTTATGGACTCACCAGCCTATGGCTGGCTAGTGGGGCCATGTTTCTAGCCAGTGGAGTCCTAGCTATCTCTCTTTAACAAGGAACATAATCATGATTATTACTTTACAAAATTAAAATGATAACCTCATCCCAGTTGGGGTAATCATATAGACTTATTACTGATTAATAATCAATATGATAGTAAATAAGAACAATCATGTCAGGTATTTCTTATTCCCCATTCAAATGATATGTTCTAAGTATAGGTGTCTCAAGAGAAAATCAACATTTTAGAGTCCTTAAATTCATAGACGGAAACCCTAGAGGGGAAATACACTACCCTATAGTCCAAAATAAATTATCACCTTGAATGGTTGGATAATAGTAGCCCCTCCCAATTTTTATAGCATAATATTCTCTAGACATAAATAATAAAACCTAGAACCCACCATGTTATGATAAAAAATATAGATAAGAACATGTATTACCAACTGCAATAAAATCAATTAATCTGATCATGAATGTCTGAGACTACATAACCATCTACATTTCCTCATACTAACTGCAAGATCATGAAAAATAACTAAATATGAAGCTTTATTGAAAATTATAACAAGAATAATGTATGATAAAATCCAATAATGAACTTGCATAACTAATGAAAACTATAATAATGTGTGATAAAAACAAAAAATTAACCTATATTACCAGTGAAAATGATCTTTACAAAACATAACATGAATTAAATTCTCATTACTAATTCTAAAATATTCTAAATTAGGATAATAAAATAGAGAATTACTTATATTACACGTTTCAAGAACAAAAATTAATCCGAGCATGAAAGTCTAAAATTTCATACCAATCTTCACTGCCTACTTCTAATTTCTAGAACATGAAATTAATAATATATTAATTATTATGATACATAAGATCAATAGGATTAGTAAAAAACTAATATAAAATGAAAAAAATAAATAAATAAAAATTATTTTTTTTGTAGATGGATTATTATATGATTACATACAATTTGACACCATATTGAAAAAAATATAACAATCAGGGTGACAATACTATTTGGATTCTTGAGAAAATAATCAATTCATTAGGGAGTTCATCATAAACATCCCATGACCATGATAATATAATAATTACATAAAACAAAAATATTATAAAAAGGGAATAAAAAAACCTTAATGATGTAGGTATGAGAACATAAAATTTAGAACTCATCACTCATCTAAATCTATATTGATTTTTCAGTTTAAGAAATCCTATATAATTATTCAAAACATGAAACTTAAAAATATTAATATTAGTTCACATTTATTTCCTTATTAAAAAAATTGTTTATTTCATATTGCATATATACCGGACACATGTGGCCCTCACTGGTGATCCATTGGGTCAACCTACGACACCCCCTTTCCCTCCCAACCTGCACCCCCTCACTCCCAACATGCAACCCCCTCCCAAACATTTCCCACTCCCTCCTATCCTTTACACCTTCTACCACCCAACCTACACCACCCCTCCCTCCCAACTTGCACAACCCCACCCTCCCAACCTACACCCCACCCTCCCATCCTATACCTCTCCACCCAACCGGCAGACCCCTCCACCTCTCCCTCCCATCCTATAGTCCCCACCTCTCCCCCTCCCAACCTGCACCCCTCACTCCCAACATGTATCCACCCTCCCAACCTGTTACCCCCTCCCTCCCAACCAGCAACCCTACCCCCCTCCAAATCTGCATCACCCCACCGCCTCCCTTCCAACATACATCACCCTTCAAACCTGTTGACCCCTCCTAACATGACTTGGCCATATTTCTGTGAATTAGTAACTAAAATACGTGAAAAATAATATCCATAAAATTATTAAAATAAATCCATAACATTTACTATTTACATGAACTAAATATATATTATCCATTCTCATCCATACAAGATTTAAATTCAATTTCTTAAAGCACATACATTAGTCTCCCTGCTAAGTCAAAAATGGGGGGGATTAATACCCTCCATAAAAAATATACCTATCCCCATCTCCATGCTCATCATCATCTTCTTCATCAGCAACATCATTAGTAGCCTCATCACCAACAAAAACATCAACAACATCCTCACCACCAACATCTTTATTGCCACCCCCTTCATCGCCACTACGAACCTCATTGGCATCACCCAACACATCATTTAAAGAGTGAATTGAGGCCATATATGATTCAAAATTATAAATCTACTCTGATGGAAGAGACTATCAGAAAACATCTATAGCTTTCATGAAATTATTGGTCATCAGCTTACTTCTTTCACACTTCTCTAAAGCTATTTTATTTTCCCCAACTGCCACAACACAATTGATTTCCAAATCAATGTTTTTAGATTCTTGAGAGGAGTATAATGACAACTGATACCTAGAGGGTATGATGATTTTACCAACACTATATCATACACTCCTCGGGTTCTCCTCATATAATACCTAACTTAAATGATCTTGTGGCCAAATGTTGTCATGTTCCTTACCATTGAGTGCCTCTGAGGAAGACTGTTGAAATTATAGACATATTAATTTATTAATTTAGTATAAATAATTAAAATATAAATTAAAAACATAAAATTATTTCTTATTTATGTTCATTTACTACACTTCCATACCTTTTATTTCAACTGGAAAAAAATAGTTTGGCAGGATGAATAGGGCCATCAATGCCCAATACAGCATGATACAAATAACAAATGCACAAATCTATATTAGAACCATATATGAGAAATGAAAAAATCAATCCTATGTCTATTCAGTAATATTTTTTGTAGAACATCCTGCATAACATCACAATACCCGGTTAAAGTAATTGGTGTTTCTCATGATCGCACATTATAGTGTGCCCGATTATGTGCAGATATGTAATTGAATCTTTATTCATTGTGTTTTTCTTTTAGGCTTCCTAAAAATTTCATAAATGTAATAAGAATTAACTTTTTTATGAAAACCATTAATGATTGAGATTACACTAAACTCAACAGTCTTCCAATGTAATTTTTTTTTCATATTTACTTTTTGGATAGTTGGGGAATGTGGTACACACTCTATGTCATAACCAACCTTGTTCATCCAAAAAACAAAAAAATACTCATGATTGTATGACCATTAGAACTCCCCAAAATCAATCAACCTTGTAGTATTAGTAGCTTCTCCATCGCGAATGTTAAACTAAATCTGCAATGAATGTGTTATTTCATTTAAATACAACAATAATATAGATATGACTTTATAAAATATTCATAACCATATTTTCTTCCACGCTTTTTCCGTGATTTATTTTCAAATATGTCTCCATGACACGGGTTCAACAAGAATTATATCGTGATACTTGGCCAAAGTATCTTGGAAACTTCTGTACTGCTTTGCATTTGGACCTACCATTGGATTTTGTCAATTGAAATCCACCATTAGTTGTGATTGGTGATTCCAAACTACCTTCATCCAAATGTTCCCATTTCGCCTATAAGAAGATCTCACTGAATAAGAAAAATAGGTGGGGAGAATTAAGTCACTGGACAACACGAAAAAAATAAAGTGATATAATTTGAAGCTGTTATAGTAAAAAACCCTTCTTCAGGTTTCTCAATAAATGTGATGGATATGTGGGATATCCTGATTTAGTATCCTCTAAAAGAAGGGTTTATTCTAGGGAATTCTATTGGTGGCCTTCATGCACTAGAGTGTAAGCTGAGGGAAGAGACTCATCATATGCTAGTTGGATGGTAAGAATTTGAGGTGGTTTAGGCATAGAATAATATGGGTAGTAGGATGAGTGATACATCATCTGATATGGATATTTTAAAGGTGGAAACATCTATGGAGGTAGTGTAGTCATTGTATGGAAAGAAGAGGTAAAATGAGATGATTGTGGCATCAGTGGGATCATCCATGAAGGCATAAAATACAACAAATGTGAATAAGAGGGTAGCAGATATAATGTTGGAGGCATGGATAAAAACATCCCTGGAAACTCAAGTGAAGGATAGAATGGTGTGGTGTAAGGGGTGTCCGCCGGTGGGTCAGTGTGGGAATTGTTATGATGGTTTCTCCGTCTAGGTCTTTGAGCATCCCCACTCATACCCATTTTAATATGATGAGGATTCAAATCCAGTGGAACTAAATGTCCCTAAAAATTAATAAAGTCTATTAATATGAAATTACATGTAATGTAGAAGGAAAACATTACAATTATTATACTCACTAATACAAGCGAATAAGGAAATGCATGCTCACTCCCCAGTCGATCAGGATCATAAAGTCACTTTCATTGAACTTCTAGAGTATTTGGCATAATCTGCATAAGAATGAAATGTAATTTTTTTAGAAATAGTTCTATCAATTCATGCATAAAACATACATCTATGAGAAATTCATGAGAGGAACCAATTTTAATTCTTTTAATTACTTATTGTATAAATGTTTACATCGAAATGACTAAAATTGTTTTTAAAATTACATTACCATGTTACTCAATTTTTAAAAGAAAGATTGAAACCACGTTTTCTACATTGAAATAATTATGATTTAATTAAATGACACAAAAAAATATGAAAACAAAACATATCATTCCAAAGTGAAACACAATTAGAGTTAGTACAGTAATACAAACCTACAAAACTCATGTCATTGTAAACTGAATAATCCATGAAAATATATGGATGATTCTATATATTACAGACCACTACATCAGGTTCTCCATCAACTCTAATGATGGAACAATTTGATACATCAACTTCAATATTTTGGGTAACACCATTGGGGGTGTCAATGGTGGCATGGTCATCACCAAAATCATGAAAAATTTATTTTGGGATTACGTACATAATGACAACATAATCGGGTCTTAGGCGATTTTTTCACATAAAACACTTTTTTATCCATTAATGTCAAACTATATGGTTCATATGAACGTAGGAATCGACTCATGTCAATATCTTTTAATCAGTAGTCATCTATAAATATACCCTATCGTCTCATTGAATCAACCCATTTACATATCATCATAGTGAATCTACATTGAGAATAGTAATTCAATAACATTATTTTCTCAACAAGTCCATAATAATTCACATATCACTATCGAGTGAGATAATCTGATACATTGGCATAACAAACTATTGTAGCAGTTAACATAATGAAATCATGTTGTGTTCTCATTTTCATCATGTGATCAGTTCTAACAAATTTATAACCATTGATTATTAAATATTTTCATTTACGAACCAGAGAATTAGGACTAAAATCCAAAGCTCATAATTCTTGAGAAACATGGTCAACATGTAAAATCAACACATAAAATATATATGAATAATAAAATTAAATGGATATCTATATATTAAGGTAATTAAATTAATGGTATTAACTTTTACTTCAATTAAGAAGGAAAATTTAGGATATGCAAAGCCTTTCTCCTTCTCAAATGAAAATATCGATGAACTCTACTTATAATTTTTTTGAGTTCCCTACATATAATGATAATAAAATTTTAAGGTATATGTGAAATTCCATAATATGACATAATATATAAATATCAAAATTACTTACTACATATAGTCATTAAACAAACCATAGTTAAACAAGATTGTGCAATGTGTCATCTCCCACTCTTCAAGGCTCAATGTAGATAATTAATACGACCCAAAAATTCCTCTTGTTTGGGGAAGTTATTGAAAAAAGGGATAAATTTCCCCATACTATTTATCTTAATTTCTTATTGGTTGTTTATGTCTTTTTGTCACATCAGAAAAATACATTGAAAAAAATCATACATTCTTGAGCCAGATAATCCATCACAATCAAACCATTGGGATAATTTCGGTTTTAGAAATATGATTTCTTTGTGCACATATTTATTTCAGTAGGATAAATACATTGAAAAGAAACTAGTCCCCCAAGAAGTGTTTCAGTTGGAAGATAAACTATTAAAAGCAACATGCATGTGAATGAAGACGATGGATTTTTTTCCATCTCACATAAAATTAATGGCACTTCCTATTATATTTTTATAAAGAATGTCTAGGATAACCTTTTAGAAAAAATTTATATAAAAAAGGCACAAATGAATCATTTTTACCCTTAAATTTTTTGATAGAAAATTCCAAAATTCTATTGGAATCATTTCGTGCAGAAAGATGTAATAATCAAGAGTTTTGGGGATTTTATTTTCACATCTCTTTTGTTGACTTGTTTAGATATGTTGCTGGAATAACCATCAGGAACCATGATATTCTCGAATAATTCTAAAAATTTATTTTTCTATGATAGTGTCATCACATAAAAATCATAAGGAACATTCAATTTATTTTCACTAATACACATAGGATGTTGTTCTTGTTTAATACCCCAATCCCACAAGTCCCAATGATATCGGAAGTCATCTTTGGTTTTTCTCTTGATATTCCGAATAATTTCAAGAAAAATATCACATATATTTATCTCAATATTCATTACGTCTAAACTATAACATAACAAATTGGTAGACCAATATAGAAACTCGGAAAAAATACTTCTCTTTTTCAAATTGTATGTGGATTTAGTGTCAAAATTCTTCCACTTTTTGGATTTTAACTATCCTTTCCCTAATAAAAAACTGAAACCTTTAAATTTATTAAGTACATCAAATATTAACATACATGGAGGTGGTTGTTCAGTATCAAAGGTATTGTCAAACCTCTGATGATTCTTCTTGTATTGATGATCCATTGGAAATAATCGTTGATGCCCCGTGAAATTGATACTACGATGATATTTAATCCTTCTCGATTGTGTATTCTTTATAAAAATTGGAAATGACAGTTTTCCCATCATTCTCCACCCATAAATCATTGTATAAGCAGAGAAATCATTTATGGTCCATAGAAGGGAAAAATGCATCTGAATTTTTTTTTGAAGAAGCATATAATGTCCACACACCCAAATACCTTAGTTGTTTCCACTCACTTATTAAAGGCTACAAGTAGACATCTATATCATTACAGGGATCAAAAGGTCTAGATATCAGTATACTCCAGAAAGGGAAATGGTTTTTCATACACATCCATGGAATAATATTATGAACATGAATAGTAAATGGCCATGTGTTGTGAGCAGTAAGCATCTTTCCAAACGGATTAAAACCATCAAAGGATAATCCCAACATAACATTATGCACCTCACCTGAAAAATCAAGATGTTGTGTATATAATTTCGTCCATGCTATTCCATCTAAAGGATGAACCAACTCATCATTACCTTTAATTATCTAGCATGTTTCCACTTCATATTAGGATACATTTCTATAAACATGAATAGATCATGACGTCTAGGAATCAATGTAATGTTCCACATGAATTTCTATTCCATACAATTTGGTGTTCCATATACGCATGTCTTATATTGAGATGTACCATATTCTTTATAGTCATTACATTTATCTATTTCCCCCCAAAATAAATTTCAATCTTTCAAAGAAGCATGGACTTTATTAGTATCAAATCGAAGCTTCTTAATTATCCTCCAGGCCTTGTAATGATTTGGTGGAATATTTGTACCATCAGGGAGAAAGTACATAAAAAATTTAAGAAAATATTCAATGGTGTTATTATAAATTCCATACATGTGTTTCACATGATATAACCTCATTAAAAATTACATCTTGGTCATTTTACTTCATTCATGATATATAAGATTTCTGGCATCATCCAATAATTTTTTCACTCCCTCATCATCATCTTTAGTATTTTACTTGTGTGGGGTTATATCATTTTCTTCTTTAATCGGAATTATATCTCTCTTGGGATGATGCACAAATGGAAACCAATTAAATTTCAAATTCTCCATGCATTTTCTTTGATTTTGATCATGAACAGTGCAATATCAACTCATCTTTCCATGGTGATACAAAACATAATATTTTTTTGAAATCAAAATTTTATTATATTGTAGTTAACTTCTTCTGAGCTTAACCATGGTCTTACAAAATATTTATAACATGAAAACTATATATAACCTCCATCTAAATAATTTTCAAATAAAAAATCTAAAAGGTTCTCCAAATAATGTTGAATTTTTTTTGAAATCCTATCAATATGATACATCCAGCTTCTATCCATTATATAAAAAGGAAAACAAATTATCTTCCAATCAACTATGTAAACCATAATTAAAAACGGGATATGTACTATATAAAATAAAAATATTAAAACATAAAAAGTTAATAGTAAAATGTAATTCACATTTTTTTTTGAAATGACTTATTTTTGTATCACCAATTTTAACCCTTTCAGTATCATAGATAAAATTATTACCTTTATCCTATAAAGGGATATTCAACAAGGTAAACCATAATGGGGAAATAAATGTTCCATGTCTATGATAGAGCGGTATGTGTCATTATAGTAGAACTAAGGGAGAGATTAAAAAATTTGTTCTCATAAGAAACAAAAATGAGAGAAATTGAAGTGAAATATCCTGGGGAATCTCCCCAGGGGTTTAGATAATGTATTCTGTATAAAATTTCATCGATTAATGTTTTATATTATTATGCAGTACCATAATTTAATTTTTAATGTTGATTCAACTATATTATACTTGATATATTTGGTTGGAATACCTATATTGAAAGATATGGGTAATAATACTACCATTTTTTCAAAATGGCATGGTTGGTTCCTTAAGTTTAGACTAGAAGAATGGATTTTGAAGAATTAAAACGCTCACCCCTTTGAATTTTTTAAAAGTTTTGTTGAGAGAGAATCATGTATTGAGACATGTGGGTTCTCTTAGATTATTATTCCCTTGGTTTCCTTGGTTTTTTACGTTGTTACCATTTACGAATTGACATATACCAAGACAATAGACTTGATTGTGATGGAAAAAGTAGCAAAAAAATGATGTTGACTGTCATTATAGAGACCAAGCATCAGTAGTATTTTTAATACACATTTACTAAAATTATAATTTTGTCCAATATTAATATGATAATAAATAATTTGATTATTAAATCACATATCAATGAAAAAAAGAATTATCATTTGATTTTAGGGACACCATTTTTGGAGTCTTACAGAGTTATAATAAAACCAAGCAATTTATACCATAGAACTAGGGAACCTGATTTATTATCGTTATTATATTTTATATTAAGATTTGGAGAAGCACCTACTGTTCTTGATTTCATGGTTTCTAGGAATAATCATGGGTGTTGGGTCTAGGATGATACTCTTGACCATTTTTCATAGTTTTTATAGTTTTATCATCAGGAATTCCGGTTACGTTATGAATACGTATAATAAATTGCATAAAATTAATTTTTTATTTCATTGATTATTTTTATTATTATTGAATCATTTTATTGTGTCATTAAATGCACTATTAACATATGTTTATTTCTATTTTATTAAATATATATGTGGTTGCAGTCTCCCCACCACCTCAGACCAGACCACGCTCCCCCTTTGACCGGACCGCGCCCTCTTCGGGATGGGCCACACTCCCCTTCGGACAGAGCCACTACCACACTGGGTCGCCGCCCTGGCAGGCCGCCTTCCTATGGGTCTGCCTCCCATCTGGTCCACTTTACAATAAGGCAGCCACCTTAGCAGGCCGCCACTTTTTTGGGCCTCCCCCTTGTGGGCATCCTATATGGGCCAATCTTCCCTTGTGGATTGGGCCGAACCTCAGTCCATCGGGTCGTGTCCACCATGTCCCACCCAATACTGGGTTGGTCTAGGTCAGTCCGACATGGTCGGACCGGAACCTGGCCCGACCGGCCCGAGAAACTTTCAAAGGGCCATAACATTGGAACTGGGCGTCCGTTTGGGGAACCATCTGCGATGATGAGACCCTTGAATCTAGAAGATCCTTTTGGTATACTCTAATTTAATTTTGGATATACTTGGAGTATGGTAAGGTTAGATCAAACTCGAATCCAACTGGGACCCCAAATCTAAAACCCTTATAACTCACAGATCGAGCATCTGATTGACACACCTTCTATTGTGTTGAAACCCTTATGTCATTGGGGTTCTTTGGGATACTCCTTTTTAGAGCTTATTGGAAGTTGAGGTATGACTAATATCTCAAGTGTAAGGCTCTACGGAACTCGAGTGCACCGGGTTCGAGGAATCTAGTGGCTGGCAGTGAGGCGGAGGATAGAGACAGATCATACGGAGGTTTTTAACGTGCGAACCTCTATGGGTCCGAACCTAGAGGTACTATGTGAATAAACACCCAGTGGTCTTGTGTGAAACAACACCTAGAGAACCTGTATGGATCATCACCTCATGACCCAACGAGCACCAACCTTAGAGAGTCCCATTGTGGTTCTGCGATAAATCGACCCTGGGTAGATCAGATCTTGTGTGGGACATTGCGGGGGTTAGTTACCAATTGATCATGTCTGGTTCAGGCTCTATATGATCAGTAGTAGTGCCTCTTGATGGAGTAAGATGATCTAGCTTCGGGACTAATCATTTGTACTTCTATACTTCACTGAAAACCTGGATAGAGCTGAGACACAAATTGAGCTTTGTCTATTGCATGTGTTTGGCGATAGAGATCATTCTTTGTGGGTTTTCATTAGTTGGATTAGGATAGAGCTTAGGGTGTCTCGGGGAACCTAATGGGTATTTTTATACTACACCCCTGCATGGGCTTCTCCCTTACCTTGTTGTGTCTTGTGCAGAAGATAGGCAGTTGGGGAGAGTCTTGAGGGGGCCAGGACCAGGCGGTACATGGAGGAGATGGGCGGATGTGGAGAGCTTCGTAGGTGATTGGTACCTTCCCTTTAGGTAGGATCTTCATAGGATGATCCTTCAGTTGATTTCCCTTTTTCATTCTTATCGTTCATTTACGTTGTACGTGAACATTTACAGCTGGGCTTGTATTCCGGCCCCCTTTGTATTCATCAGTCTTTTACTATAGTAGTTTACTTCAGAGTTGCTTCTTGTTGTGTTCTCAGAACATGTGTTTATATAGGTTTACAGAAAATGCCTTCCCTTTTTAGGTAATATGCCTTTTGGTTCAAGATTCTAGCCCCTAGCCTATGGAAGGAGGGCCTGGGGTAGTCACGGAATGGGTCCCGGGGGATGGGTCATGACATTGTAAAATCCATTACATGTTTTTTGGTACTCTGAAAACCTTATTTCAATTATACATTGGTTGGAGATTTTATCAGGTTATTTTATGTAATCATTAGATAATTTTGGAATCCTTTTGGTCTTTGCAAAGTTGGATCATAGTTAGGTAAAACCATATGGCTTGGCCTAGCTAAATTTTCACCCTTTTGATGGTGATATGGAGGGGGTATATAGTTTTTCCAAACCATACCTCCAGACATGCCTAAACATTAAACATTATATAGTGAGTGTATCCATATTTTTTTCATATTTTTGAAATATTTTTTTCCCACCATGGAGACATCAAACACCCTAATCTTCTAGGGCGCACAATTCTCTAACTGTGTGGCCCTATCTAGCAATCTAGGCATGTGAGATTTAATTATTTATAAAATGATTTTATAAATTATATAGACCCTATTTAAGATTAAAAATAACCATTATTTACCCTTATATGATTTTAATTGTTGTTAAGGGCCTCTAAATGTAATTTTGTCTCCTTTATCTTCCTAATTTTGTGAATCTAAGTGTCATTGGAAGATATGATCCCTCTTTGGTAAGTAGATCTATTCTCTAATAGTTTATTCTAGTCTATCATTCCTTATTTCATAGAGTTTTATGGAACATAGAATTTTAGATAGATCTAAAATATTTTTGATTGGATTTTGATTCTATGGTATATTTCTATATCTTTTTTTCTTCAATATATGATGTATTTCCGATTGTGGATATTGATAATTTTATTTTCATGAGTGAAGGTAGGTTATTCTATCGGATACTTATCATCTAATTAAGACCCTTAGTTTATATATTTTTTGAAAATAGATTTTAATTGATTTACAAATCCACAATTTAAATTAATTTGATTATGAAATTCCTAATGTAATGGATTTTGGAAAAAAATCCCACCTCCAATGGAATTGATTTTTGAGGTGTATTTATAAAATGATGCATTTGATTAAATAATTTGACAATTTATTTGATGAAATGAATTAAATTTAAATGATTAAAATCTAGGATTATTTTCGTTTTTAAAACTCATGAAATAGTGAAAAACCCATGTTTTAGTTTTGAAATTTAATTTGTATAATGAAACTACAAATTTGGATATTGAATTGTAAATGATGATTGATTTCAAAATATAAATTTTTACATTTATGTAATGATTGATTGAAGCACATGGGAGCTTGGGTAGTCAGTTTGTGTTTGGTATAAGAACAATATGATCTTGATTCACTAACACTGGATTTAAAATGAAAACACTAACTAAACCATGTTTGGAAAATAATTTTACCTTAAATGGGATTAGATGATAGTAATTTTTCATTAAGTGGATGTAGATTTTGAGATCTTATCCCTAATGAGATTTGCGAGGATCGTATAGCCAGAAAATAAAATACCACATGGTGTTTGAACATGGATCTATGAGTTTTTTGATTTTATATACATTCCATTTTTAATTTAACTTGATTATTCATGCCAAATGTTAAAAAAAAAATTTATGTTAACTGTTTATTTAGTCGAGGTTTTAAATTTTTACATCTATTGAATTGAAAACATATTTTATTTTAATATTAAATGATATGATATTCCATGCCTAGTTTTATTTAAATTAAATTCACCAGTTTGTTTATTATTAAGGAATCTATTATAGAAAAATTGGTGGGAACCTACTGAGATTTATAGCTCACATCCATCATTTTCCTTTGGGTTTTTGTAGACATTCTTATTCTAGGTTTGAGAAATGGGAAAGTGCCACTTGTAGGTGGTGGATGTTATTTATCCTTTAGGAATGCAGTGATTGAGGTGACCACTGGAGATGTTATCCACTTGTTACATGGGATGTTTGTGTTTTATATTGTCATTAATTAAGTAATTTATGAGATACTTATTTGGGTTTTGTTATACCTATTTTATTTTTGGTACTGTATACTTTTGGAGTGTTGAGAATATTAAATTTAATCTTTTTATCTTCAACTATTTGGTAAAAAAATTTATTCTATGTTTGTTCTTCCATGATTCCAAGTGATTTTCACCAACCAGTGGGGATTCAGAATTACCTTCAGGCTATGTCAATTCTGAATTGGGTATCAAGGTACCAGGGTATCTAAGTTGGTCTGTGATACAAAAAATGTGAAATTAATCCTTTTTTAACATTCATGAAATGAATAGTATTTTCTGTTTTCATGACTACTCAATGACTTCAAGCACCTCTAAAAGTTTTAAGGTCTTTTTAAATAAAATATTTTTCTTAAATTTTTAGAAATTTTTAGATTTTAAATAAATTATTTTAGTGTAAAAATTTTATTTTCTTTAAGAAATGTTTTAAATGTTTTTTAAATAATCCTCTATAGGTTTCCAAGTTTATTATTAAATAAAATTATTCTGAAATTTTTTTTATATTCTAAAAAGTGTTTATCAAAGTGGATATATTATTTTACTTAAGAAATGATCCTAGTAATATTTTAAAATCAATTTCCATCGAAGATAACATCCATTTATGTAAAGTTATTCTACTGGGTATATGATCTAAGGAAGATATTCTTATTATTTCTCTAAATGGTGAATTATTATGATGATTTATTTTTATGAAACCTGTTTATTTTCCATTTTCTATACACTGATGGAATTCTTATGAAACCCACTTCTTTTTTCCATAGCTTATGCTATAAATAATTGATAAAATGTATATGAAACACATTTGATTTCCATAGGTTGTTCTATAATGTAATAATTATGAAATCCATTTCTTTTCATTTGTTCTGATATAATGAATGTTTTATAATCTTGTGGCATATATTTTTATGATTTCGTTTATAAGATAGGTGGGACCTATATCTATCTCCAATTCATTAGGTAAAGATATATATCTTATGAGATAAATAGTACTAGAATGGGGGAGTGAACATAGTTATGTAAGGGTCTTTTTCCACTATGATTTTATTTGAACTGAACCTTGACTACATTAATGATTTATGGAGTGAAACCAATCCACTATGACAGTTTTTTCAATGATCCTTGACTACCACATAAATGATTTTTTATTCATATAAATATTCCAAAATTCCAGGTATTATGTCAATATTATGAACTCATGACTAATTTTATTTTATTTACTTGTGATTTATGTCTTATGAACTACCAATATTTAAACCATGTATCATGATTTAGATATTTTATATGTTGGGTATGATTTTTATATTTTATTCTCTTGTTTTAATTATATAATGCTCACGTGATAATTATGTATACATTGGTAAACCTAACTAATAATTTCTACTCACCCTTTCGGATATTTATTTTCCCTAGGTTATGATGAAATGTATTAAATATGATATTTCCAATAAGGGTTATAGTTATGAATAAATAAGTGTGAGATGTTTTAGAACTCTTATGAACTTTTTTTTTCGGTATGCATGTTTCCAAATGAAATATAAATTTATAATCCTCACTAATATGTTTGGGTAATGTAATGAGTATTAATATAAAATGTTTTAATATCTATGTATGAAAAGAGAATGCTACTATTGTAGTAGGAATGGTGGTGTATATTTTGAAGGCTACTTGGAGGCTTGACTATGGGATAATCTATTTTCTGTTGTGCAATTTCAGTTTAACAATGGAGGTAGTCATTTAGTACTAGAGTGCACCATAATGATTGAAATAGATTGGATAGGTATTTTAGAAGGATTTTACCCTAAGGGTTTCCCATATGAAAAATGGGTATGAAGAAATGTCTTTGGGATCTATTTTGAGTAAGGAAGGATAAGAATCACACTCTATGAGTCTCACTTTCAGAAATAGGTAGTGTGCATCTCTCTATGATATAGTATTGGGTGTGGTGGGGGGAAAATGTATTTGTTTTAACACTATGTTATGGTGAAGTCCATAAATTTTGTTAAATTTATTTGACATTGGTATTAAAGGTGCATTATCTCTAGGGTTCAAATCCCTTGAAAATTGAATACCTCTTTGACTGGGACATCATAGGTGTTTTGGGAGTTAACCATACCATGGACAAGGATTCTACGATTACTCATTAAATAGTGGGACCAAGATCCCTTTCTTCAAATTTGTAGTCCTTATAAAAAACCCAACCTGAGATCGATGCCTCAAATATTTCCCCATCATTCATTGAAGGACCCAAATAGATTGGTTCATTGGATTGAAGTATTGTATCAAGGAATTATACTCTTTATCCTATTATCCTCATTTACCTCATGTTATTATTATTTCTAGAAGTCTATATTTTGAGGGGATACTATGTTATTTGGATGAATATTTAGTGAAATTGGAGGGTGGATACCGTTCATAGGTTTTAGTGGAATTCCATCCATTTTATGTTTTTTACTTTAGATTTTTTGGATTATTTATTTCATGTTCTTTCTCAGATAACATTGAAAATAAAATTTAGGTAGAAGATCTATTACATATCCATAAATTATGAGAATATGTGAATCAATCATTATTTATCTCACTGTCTAAATGGGTTTGATTGACCATAATGAGATAATTATTTAGAAAAAGTAATCACATGTTAAATCATTATTCAATAACCTAGAAATTTTACGGGATAAATTTTCATTCAAGTGTTTGTTTAATTTATTCATTAGGAAGTAATCCCATGATATAGTGATATAATATTGTTATTAATTTAAGAATTAATTTACAGTCTGAATCTTTTTTCATGGCTTAAAGGGTTTGACTTATATGATTTGGAAATTAAGGGAACAAAATTAATAATCACATGTTATAGTGTTAACTTCATCTATCTTATGATAATATTTTTTTAGAATAATAATATTTAATTTATTGGAATTTTAATTATTCAATTTTTAATAAAATTATAATTTTATGTTGAGAATTAATGTAATTGTACTAGAGTTATCGTGGGTGCCTGGTGTTTTTTTATACTTCCTTTATTAGTTGTTAGGTAGTATAATTTATGTTTGGTAGTATCATATGGTTTTGTTTTTTTTTAAAGGTTGAGTTCTTGAAATGATAAACAATATAATGACGAATGATGATAAAATTAAATATTGCATGATTAGAGTGATTACTAGTCATATTGGATTTGATTAAATATTGCAGTAATGATTGAAATCATGTTTACTTTTATTTAGAGCTCTATGTAGTTATTAACTTTAAGATCCCTTGTTCATATCACCTATGCCTAATGAACAAGTTAATTCAAGATATAATTAATTTTTTTATTTTTTAAGAATAATTTCTTTAGTTTAACAAGACCATTACCTATTATGGGATTCCTAAATGCCTCAATTGCATAACCTTAGTTAAATTATTGGTGTGTGTAAAATATATAAAAAATATGTGTTTTATAGGGATTTAGAGCGTTGTTTTTTATTTTGAATTTCTTTTTTTGGTTGTGGACCATTGAAAGGAAATGGGATGGAGACCCATGGTTGTATTATTTGATGATTAATTTGATGAGTGGTGGGTCGGGTACCCACGATACAACGATGGTTGAGGCCAATAATGGTGGAAAAACTTTTATTCCATGAAAAATGGTGTACGACACTATCTATTGATTATGATTTTAGAGAAAGGATTTCTAATAGAGGTATATTTAATATTTCATGAGGCTTTCTTAATGGAAGGATGACTATATAATATTTACTTAATTGGTTTCCAACTTATTAACACAGTTTGATTCCATGCATATGAGTGCATATTGATGTGGTAGATTATGAAATTTCCTATAGCTCTTGGATGATTATAAAATAATAAATGAAATACTAAATGAATGGTGTTGACTTATGGTGTTTAAAAATGATGATGGTTTTCTTGAGAATATAATTATATAATTGATATTTCCATAGACAATTGGTTTCAGTCTATAAAATATTAATCTTGGAAATGAAAATATTAATAGTTAATTAAATGAAAATTAATAAATTAACTAATTATGATCTTGATTCTAATATTCTTATTTTATACCCATATGTTAGTAGTGGATGCTAGGGTTCTTGAGAAACAATGATGCAAGATGTGTCTATACTAGGTAACTTCTATTAGTATGGATGTGTATGATATTGTTTATATTTTATTATTTCATATACCACCCCACCCATGTTAATAGAGAAAATGAAACCAAAATGTTTTTGGAGGTATAGTCTCCAACATACAGGATAAAGAGGGTTTAAATGACTGACTTCCCCCTATCCCGTACTCACTATCTAGATGTAGATGAGTATGTGTATCCTGAGCTATAATGGATTTCAGTATAGGGTGTGTTCCAAAAATGGGTTTTGATGGATCATGTTTTACTATCAATTTATGTATGGGGAGTATTGGATTTAGGTATAAAACATACTTGTATCCAGAGGTGGTGGTTTTGACTTCCATCAAATATACTTACATGGGATCTAATGGATTGATGTATAATGCACAAACACGTGTTATAGTTTCTTCTGAGAAAAAAATTCATTTCTAATTGGATATGATGATGATTATGATATTTTATATTTCATTGGATATATTAATTTCAATAATACTAATACATAAGGGTCAATATGATTTATTGTAAGGATGTGCACACGATGAGCCATTGGGGTGTCAGAGTGATAAACCAATTAAGTAGTGTAGGTGGGGTACATTCATTATATATATATATATATATATATTCTGTTTATAAATAATTTTAATTTATATGTGTTATTTGGTGATGGATATATCATGAGTATGAAAAAATAGTTTTACCTAATTAAATGATGAGTTAGATTCATTTATTTATTAGATGGGATTTAATAAGCTTCCTTCACATTTATCAGGAGGGGTTTCAAGGAAGATACTACTAATTATACTGGTTATGATCACCAAATATATACATATTCTATTTTTTTTATCACTAGGAGTAGTTTGGTGATATATTTAGGCGTTACTAAGTCAATGAATCTGTTTAGGTTCTTTGGGAGCTTAGTAGTCACTACTGAGGATTTTCTTCTAGTACATTGTTTTTTTTAAAGTTTATGTATTAAATTACATGTAATTATATTGATTATATTATTTATTAATGGTTTTAGTTATTGGTTTTTACTATAATATGTCATACTCATTAAACATATATAGAGGTTACTTCCTCCCATGGATGTGATTTATATACCCCCAGTGTTATTCACTAACTCGGGGCCTATTGGAGGTAGGCTCTAGACATAATTATGTCCATTTATTTATTGATAGACCAGGAGGAATATTTATTGTAAGGGAATTATAAAAATAATTATATAATATTCTAAAGTTATGGTATATACACCATATATAAGAATATAGGTTCATAATAAGAAGTATGTCTCAAAGAATTAAAATTGATATGAAAATCCCATTTGTAGAATCTCGGCTCGCTTCGTAAGTTATATAACATCATAGATAAAAGAAATATATTATTTATTTAATTTATAAAGAACCTTTTCTTTTTATTTTATCATTATTAATAATTTTAATTCATTTATTATTATTTATCATTCATTTAATAAATCAGTACAGTTAATGTTGATCGTCTTGAGGTTGCTTGCTTCATAGTTCCCAAAACAATTGTAGTATATTTGTAATTTTAAAGTGTTATAGTCCAATGGTCCCCAAATAAATATATTATTAAAATTTTATATTTCATAACATTTTTTAATTTTTGTGTTCAATAAGTTATAAAATATTTAACATTCAAGGAATAATCCTTAGTAAACATTTTTATGGTAAAAATGTCTTTGTTTTCTTACTTTTAATTTCAATGGTAAAATAGATATTTTACCATTAAAATAATAAAATGAAATTAAATATATATTAATATTATATTTAATCAGTAACTCTATTTTTTGAAATATCATGGTAGGACAATATTTTAAGAAAACATCATCTTTCACTTAGGTAGCGTAAAATTACCACGATGAGAGATGTTTTATTTTTATAGTTTAAAAAATGGGAAAAAATAAATTTTGGAACATTATAGAAACAGTTATATTATTATAATTAAGATATTTTATTATGGTTTATTTTAAACATTACTTTCATTTGTTAAAATATCCAGAGTCAAATTGAAAGGAAAAGACAACATTTTTTGAAAATGTGTATTTTAATGTAATAATGACTCTTAAAAATGCGTTTGATAGGAGGTAATTGGTAATATTTTATCAATAAAGTTAAAAATAATGAAATTAACATGAATAATAAATCATTATAGTATATTAAGTTTATATTTCTAATAATTCATAGAAAAACAATAAAAAAATAGAGAATCATGAAAACCATTATTTTGACATAGTAGAGGCTTTTGAAATGGGATCGATGAGATGGAATTAGTAGAATTTCATAAAAATAGATCAAATTTATGACAATAAACTTCATATATCATGATTAAATTTTATTAAATTTATTTTTAAAATAGATCATAATAAATTAATTTAATAATAAAGTTTAAGTTCTAGGAATAAGAACCCTCAACCTTATCTTGAGTCACCTCCCTTCGATTGAGCTTCATGTATTTGGTGGAGGGTTTTTTTCATGAAAATAGGCTTGGGTAAATGGGTAAGGATAGTTAGATATTTATATGAGAAAATAATTGTAAATATAATTACTTTTTTATGTGATGAGAAAGGGATGAAGGGTGGTCCTTATATATCCAAAGTGGAGTGGATTTTTTGAATAATGTATTTATTTTATCATTTAGGCCAAGTAAATTTTAATATGAATGATTCAAATTATTTTTTAGCTTAATATTAAAAAAAATTACATTATAACCATTCGACAACTAAATTAAATCATTCAACAACATAATTAAAGTTAAAGGAATAAAAAACATTTTTTATTCGAATAAAACATAACTTAGGTTTCAGAATTTCAATCATATGGGTATAAATTCAAATTAATAATTTTAAATTAATTATTTACTCCAAAAACAAATTATAGGACTTTATGTTTTTTATAAATTTTTTAATTATCACTTGTATCATGATGATTTCATAAAAGTAATGGTATTTATAAAAACTGTATTTATATTATTCATTAAAAAATTATATTTTCAATATAAATCTCCAAATATCACCCTATGAAAAATTCAATGACATGATTACTAAAATGAATTCATTTTTATTAAATTTATTTCATAAAATCTAGAAATTAATCTTTTAAATAAAATTATATATTACATGGAAAATCGATTTATTTGGAATAAAAACTATTGCCTTCATAAGGATTTGTTACCTTTATGTTTCTTATTATATTTTAATTTTTGTAAATATAATTAATTTTTTACATTTAAAAATTAATATTTTATGATTTTTTTCATATAATTAACAATAATTTAGCATATAAATACATAAAAAAGTATAAGGGTAATAAACATTTCACACATTGATCAAAATTATATTTTAATGAATATTTTAGTTTTTAAAAATATACTTTATCAAATAATTTTAACGATTTGATGATAATAAGACACTATACCTAATAAGAATCACATTCTTTATTAAAAATAATAAAAGTTTCGTAATGATATTTTATTTTAAACATGAAATTCAAAGTTTAAAAATGACATTTTTGACTAAAAAATATGTATATATAATTTAATAAAAACTCTTTAGAAATTAAATAATATATTACAAAATAAAAACTCATGATAGAGTATCATTTTATTGAAAACATTATATTTAACTATTCATCATATGTTTCACATAAATATTTATTTAGCATTATTTTCAACAAGTAACATCTTTGTGACATTGAAAAATTGTATCATATATGTTAACCATTATATTAAAATATGTTAATTACTCTTATGATTTGAATATAAAATATGAAAAGTATTGTTGTTATAAAAAATATATTTCAAATAAATTGTGAATATAATAAAATAGATATATGTATATATAAAAATAATGGAAATTGGAAATTGGAAAGTACGTAGTCTAGAGGTAGGTGTTTTAACCTTTTTCCCCTTTACTCATGGGTTTGATCGATACAACTTTACTCGAGTGACGAGTTGTCTCCTGGACTAAAATATACCCATTTTATTAAAAAAAAATTAATAAATAAAATTCCATTATACATGAAAAATATATAACCAAACAAAATTGGACATAAATATTCATATAAATGTTTAGTTTGTATTATTAAAATAATGAAATTATTTTTTCATTTACATTTCTATTTTAATAAAGAAAAATTATAAAAATAATCATTAGAAATCTAGGTTCCTACATTATACCCCTTAATAAAATTTCATCCTCACATTTTTAACCATTAATACATAGTTATTAATTGTTTATATAATTTCTCTATGCCATAATTCCCTTAACTAATATCATCATCAACATTAAATATGGTATGGTTATAATTTAACTCAATATAAATGTTTGCAAAATGTTAAACCAATATGGTAAAAAAAGTTATAATTAACCAATTACTCTAGAGAGAATGGTTTTCTATCCAAGGCTCAATAACCAAATATTGACAATCCTAATTCCTACAAATAAACAAACAATACAGTGATACCAACTAAGATTCATATATCCTATACATTCAAATATTTCTCTAAACATATAAACTCTTAATAAATCACTTCAATTACAACCAACACTGATGTTCAAAAGTTTAGTGTATTTGGAATAGAGATACAAATTAATCTAAACTTATAATATAATACACATTTCAGTTTTAAATATTATCCATGCATATAAAACTCTTATGTGTATCCATTCATATAAATTACTCAAGAAATGGGGAAACATAAGAAAAGGGTTGGATCAAAATATTAGTAACAAGTAACATAAAACAAAAGGTAAAATTAAATAAAAAAAGCATAAATAATATAGAATAAATAAATAATAGTAAAATTATTCCATATAATTGATAACATTGGAAAAAAATATACCCATGGATAACATAATAATGAAAATAAATAGTCACATGGATAACATTTAAATAATTCATAGTGATGTAATATATATCCTAGAAATAATAAAAAAATTGTCATGGTCTGATTGAATGATACCATACATAAAATGGGTATGGAATACACTAAATACCCAAACATGATTGTCTCATGATACCTAACAGTTATTTAAGGGGATATATAATTCATGGCCCCCATTATATAATAAATATAATATATCCATTATATTTTTGGAATGGATATAAATATATAGCATAATATTCCATAAGGAACCTCATACATATTCATATATAAAAAATCTATAGCTTCCCATATAGGGATAATGAATATAATGAATTCCAATATTTATACATTGAATATAAAAATATGATTATCTAGGTGAATATCACACAATAAAATAATATAAAATAGGAAAATAAAATTGTAAAATGAATGAAAACAATTAAATATTGATTGTTACTTTTAATGGTTTAGGGATTAAATAATAAACAATCCTTCATTATTCTTCAAAAATATTTCATGAATTATTGAAATAATATCCCTTGAGAGTGTCAAACAATTTATGTATTTAGGCTCCCTAGTTTTTTATGAAGTGAAGAACAATTTAATACCTGAACATATTCTTTTACTATTTTTTACATTTAGGTGAATCTATTCCAGATCATGTACCCAATTATTTTTATCTAGTTATAGATTCCAATTCTAGGATACCACATACTCATTACCAAAATTAGATGATATTAATGTTAATATAATTTTTATAACATTATAATAGCTTATGATGGTACTGTAATGAGAGAGAGTGACGATCTATTAATTTATTTTCTTATTAATACTATAATATGGAATCTATAAATATTATGTATAATAACTTTTTTTCATTTATATGAAAATCATTTGGAATGTTTTGAGAAAAATAAAGAAAGAGAGGATGTTATGGACCATTATATATTCAATAAATTTTTTAATCAAACCTCATTTTAAAGAGTAAACTTGAAATGAAAACTAAAATAGGAAGAATAATAATTGAATCATGATATAATAAGTAAAAGGGGAATTATATACACCATATAGAAGAATATATGCTAACAATATAAAATATGTCTCAAAGAATGTAATTTAAAAAGAAAAACTCATACCCCAAACCCCGAATAACTTAATAAATGCAAGAACATGCTGGATAATATAACAACATTAATAATTTACTTAATTATTACCTTTTTCAAGTTAATTTATTTACTTTTAATTATTTTAACTTAATTTTATTACACATCATTCATTTCATAAAATAGTTTAGGCGATGTTGATCATTTTGGGGTCACTCAATTCATATTCCCCAAAACCAATAAGGTATAATTATAATGGTAAAAAGTTTAATTTAAATGGTTGAACAAATTTATAGAATTTATGGAGTTTAGTGATTTATAAATTTTTTTAAAATTCAATTAATTATTCTCTACATGCTTGTATTTTGCTGTAAAAAAATGTCTACACTTTCATAATTTTAATTTCAATAATAGAATATATATTTTATCATTATAGAATCATTAAAAGATATTAAAAGTTTTTTTATTATTATATTATATCAAAAAATAAATTTTAATAATATTTACTAAAGAAAATTTTTAATAATACATCCATATTCACTTAAGTGGCGTAAAACAACTACAAAAAAGCGATATATTTTTTTGAAATAGTTTAAAAGAAATGAAAAATAAAATAATTTTTTTTATTAAAATATTTATATTTTGAAAAATATACAAATTTTAGGTCACTTTTAAAAATTATTTTTTTTTGAATATATATAATGAATAATTGAAAGGAAAAGACCATGTTTTTGAAAAACAATTATTTTGATCAAATAAAGACTTAAGAAATGACTTTAATGAAAACAATTTGGTAATGTGTTATAGGTAAGAAGGAAAATAGTGATAAAAATATGAAAATTAAATCATATAAATTTATTAAATTTATTTTTCATGGATTTTATTGAAAAAAAAATAATATAAAAGAAATGAAAAGCGAGAATTAACAAAAATATTATTTCGATATAGTAACAAGTTATGAAAATGTTTTGATGAGAGGGAATCTGGATACTATGATGTAAAATAGATCAAATTTATGATATTAATATGTTTATTCAATAAACAATTAATATTAAATTTATGCCTAAAATATTTTATGATATATTAATATCAAAATAGAGACGATGGTCAATGAATAAAAATGGTTTCCATGTCCTTGAATCACCTCATTTTGATTGATCTTAATGATATTAACATAGGTGTTTAGGTCAATATGGAAATATTAAGGACATGGTTATGGGTGGTTTGACTGTAATATGTGTATAGGTTTTGAAATAGAAGTAATTTTGGTTATGAGGAAAATTAGGTTAAGGTGGGAGCTTATATTTCCAAAGGGGAGGGGTATTTGAATAAATAATTCGATTATTTTATCATTTAAAAAAAGAATATTAAATAGATATGAATAAATTGTTTTTTGGAATTATTATTAGAAATGGTAGTTTACATTATAACCCTTTAAAAACAAATCATCATCAATGAAATAATTAATTACTAGTAAGGAATAAAAAATATTTTTTTGATTAAAATATAACATAGGATTGAAATTTAAATTCAATATTTTAAAATGAATTATTTTATTAATCAAATAAATCTTATGACTATAAATTTTTTATAAGTTTTTAAGCCTCAAATATATTGTGATTGAATCATATAATTAATGGTATTCATACAAATTATAGATATACAGTTCACACAAAAAATTATCATTTTTAGAAAAATCTAAACAAATTCACCCTAATATAAATTCCATGAGATTATTAATAGAATGATTCCACTATTAAAAAATTAAATTTATGAAATATATAAATTTATCTTTAAAATAAAAACATATATTACATTGAAATTTTACATATTTCAAACAAGAACTATTTACATTCTTATTATTATTTACTTTTATATTTGTTATTTTATATTAATTATTTTATGATTTATAATTATTTATTTTTACATGTAATTAATTTATATTTTATGAAATCATTCATTAAATTAAATTGAATTTAGTATTTAAATACAAAATTAATAAAACTATTTTTTGAAGAAAATTTTACACACTGTGATCAAAATTATATGTCAATGACCATTTTGATTTTAAAATAATTGAATTATCAAAAGTTTATAATGATTTTGTGATATTAATAAATTAAAAATAATTGGGATCAATTTCTAAAATAAAATTAATTAACATTTCATAGTGTTATTTTATTATAAAACCTGATAATTTACTTTTCAAAATTATATTTTTGATTAACAAAATATGTACATAAAACGTGGTAAAAATTTCAGAAAATAAATTAAATATACTGTAATGAAAATTTAATGATAAAGTATTAATTTATTATAATAAAGATATTTAAACAATAATCATATGTTTTAAACAAAATGTTATATGATGTTATTTTCAAACTATTACAAATTTTTAACTTTGAAAACATATATCGTACTATGTTATCTATTAGATTATAATTACATAATTAATATGAGGATATGAAAGTAAAAATAAAAATTAAGGTACTTATAAAACTATATATGTATAAGAATCATGAATATAATAAAATAGATAAATATATTTATAAAAATAATGAAAAAGTAAATGAATAAGAATGTGGATAGTGGTGGGTGTTTCCCCCTTGTCTCCCTTTGATCGTGGGTTCAAGCCCTGTTTCCTTACCATACACGATAGACTATCACCCAGCCTACAAGATTACTTTTTTATAATAAAACATTTTAATCAATAAAATTCCATTATAATTCAAAAATAAATAATTAAATAACTTATGTGATAAATTATTTATATAAATGATTGGTTTATATTATTAAAATAATGAAATTCATTTGGAATTTATATTAATATTTTTAGAATGAAATTTAATAAAAAAGTTATTGCAAATCTGGGATGTTTCATATAATTACTCGTCTTGAGTTTTAGATCATAGTACCACATATAAATATTGAATTGATTGTTATATTATGATGATATTTAACAATTAATCTGATAAAACACACACAAATTATGTATGTAGAGGGAACCGTTACATCCAAAAAATATCATCATCATCATATTCTTTCGGATTTAAATGACATAACCCCTTGGTCGTGTATTTTTTTTACAAATCCTGGGTCATTCCCTGGTTTTGTTTTTAAATAATCATTACATTATGCCCATTCATACATATCTTGTCTAAAGAGACTATATATATAAATTTATGTGGCCCCATGAGTCACTTTAATCATCAAAACATGGGTCACTACCTCCATTTAATAATGTTTTCAAATATAAAGATAATTATTATTATTTTAACAATTAAAACAATTAAAACAATAATTGAATCTTGGAATCACTTCTAATACCACTCTACCATCATCTTTCACCACGAGGTTACCAAAATCCAATCAATTGAAATATCGGATGTAGATTCTTATTGAGGATCTAATCATATGGTGGGCCCCTTTTGAAATTGATACATTAAATCCAAGTAGGGTCCAATATATTTTTATTCCCTAATTTTTTCACTATTTTTGCTCCAAATGTTTTCTATATATTAATATACCAAATATGTATATATATATGATATATTTAAAAAACATGATTAATATAGGAAATTGACTAGTTATATGTAATAAACCCAATTTTATGTAAACTCTGACCCCCTCCATGATTTCCTTTCTGCAACTCATTTATTCAAATATATTAATTTTATAAAATTTAATCAAGATTTGTTATTTTACATCCATGATGAAACCATTGGAACCACTCTAAAAATCCAAATTACTACTTGTAATCCTAAAAACATTTCCAATATCACTGTGACACCATAAAACCATTCCTAACTATCTTTCTTGCACCGTTGGACCACCATTCTTGCTCATACCACTACTATACCCACCTTGTATTGTTAGCCTAGGATCTGTTCAAGGGAAAAGGGTGGTTCAACAACAAATTTCATGTGTTTTTCTTAAATAACATGGAATACTTTCCATTATTAGGCCACGATATATTATACATATCATAAAAAAATCATGGAAATTTCATTATTAAATAGTTTTCATGACTTTATACCGCCACCATAGAATTATGGTTGACTATCTCGGCCTGTCACTTTTTTAAAATTTAATAAAAATAAATTTAAAATTTAAAATAAATTTATAATTAATCAATAATGTACTAAAATTTATAATAAAACACGTATATAATCAAATATATAAATTTATTCAAAAAAAGATCAATAATTGAATTTCATTGGGGAAATCCATCACTTACTTGACCTTTATCTAAAATCTCCTTCTCAATTTACATGCTAATGTCTACGTTAAAAGAGGGAAACAAATTATTTAAACAAAAATGGACCAAGTATGAGACTGTAGCATGACATTAAATTATTTCAAAGTTAAATGATATACAATATCAAGAATAATAATTTGGTGACTGTTTCTCAATCTAAGATACAGTTTTCCAGTTGCCCTTTTTTCTCCAAAACCTAAAAATGTTATACGCGACATTTAATTAATTAAGAAAATAATTTAATAATATCATAAAAAATTCCATTAATTTGTTAGAAACATATATAAAATATATAATAATCACATTTTGAGATTTATTAAAGGATTTAAGAATTTTTTTTGGACTCTTTACCTGGTGAAAAGTACTATATTTCATTTACCTGAGTAAAATTTCAAAATCCATTTTTATGCTCCAAACATATCATGATTATTAATTAACTTGTAAAATGTAATAATTTAATAATTCTGGGAAAAAATAATCCTATATAATATAAATGGGAACCAAATTATGATCACTACATAAATAATTTACAAGTAAAACCTTATCCACACTAGTGCATTCATGAGTTGAAATGGGAGGATATTTTGATGGAATTTATGATAGGTTTACCCCATGTTACTTATGGTTATTGATTTATTTGGGTCATTATGGACCATTTTACTATATAAAACCATTTCATGTTATTTATGAAGATGTGATTCATGAAAAATATAACAATAATTTATGTGGTGGAAGTATAAAAGTTTCCTGGTGTTTGTCCGGAAACTTATCCAACCATGATACATGATTTGCATATCATATGTGGAGATGATTTAAAAACTTTTTTTGAACATTTTTGTTTCTTATTATGATATTTCATCCTAAAAAAGAAGATCATATCAATAAAAATATTAATACATTGTGTCATATAATAGGGTATTTTGTTAGAGACATTATTGGATCTTAGGAGGATCATTTTCATTTGATAAAGTTTTTATATAATACAAGTTATCATTTATCCATCAGTACTACTATAAACAAAAACTTAAACATCCCATAATTTCAATATATATATAGAAAATAATTTTATAATGATATTTTAAACACTTATTGGGTTAATATTTTTTGATAATTAAGAGAAACTCTTCCATAAAAACATGATACATATTCCAACCAAGGGAATAAATTTCCACTAACCCCAACCCTTTAAATTGCACAGCAACTAAATTCATAGATGAAACATCATAACCAAAAAAAATTCAAATAATAATATTTCTTACTCATAAATAAACCCTATAAGAATCATATGAAAACACGGGATGAGTAGATAAAGATCGATAAGGGGTATAAGATAAATATAAAACTCATTAGGCCATTAGAGAAACATGAAAACCCATGAAAATTTTTCCTTTCTGATAAAAAGATGATCACATAAAAATCCATAATAACCTTTGAAAACAACTACTTATCAAATAATGAAAATAAAAATCATAAAATTCCTATAAAACTATGAAGGAATCCTGGTATATTATATTAAACACCCTTTTAAACTAACCTATCAATGGAATAAATTATAACCATTCATTTATAATAACCCATAATGGAATAAATTATATACAATTAATTTATAAATAAATTATTTAAAGAATAAATCATTACACAATTCATTAGAGACTTATATCATGGGATCACCCATCTTCATCTATAATTTAAAAAAACTTAAGATTGAAAAAATATGTTATTTCATTTATTATCCTAAACCTCATTAAAAATTAAATTTGAACCCATAAGAACAATCATGTTTCATTTGACTCATATAAATAAAAAAAATCCTTTATGATTTTGATAATATTTATTTCATGCTTTTTTATATAAAATAATTGGAATAAAAATTACTTAGTAAAACCGTGAAAATATTAAAGAGGAATCTAAGTAAAAAAATACAATTAATTCAATCTTAAAATGTGATAAACAACAAATAATTTAAAAATATATTCCTTCATGAGTTTTTTAAAGAATATAAAATCAATTGTGTGGAAAATGTGAAAATAGATTTATTCCATTATTTTTTAAATAAATTAAAGTAAAAAAATAAAATAAACATAAGAAATCATATAAGTATAGAGAATAAGATTTCTAATATAAAATAAATAGTGTGACCTTAGAGGATAAAAATTTAAAAAGAAACAATAAAAATATTTAATGCGAAGGATTAAAAGAAAAACCCCTTACCTAAAATCCCGAATAACCTTGTACATCTTCTTTTCTAAAAAATAATTAAAACTATTTTAATTTTTTACTTCATTTAAATTTTTTTTTGTTCATATACTAATTTTTAATAATATTATATCATTTATTATCATGATTTATTCAAGTACTAAATTAGTATTACTTACGTCAGTTGTTTTGAAGTTCTTTGGTTCATAATCAGAAAAACTATTACAGTATATTTGTATTGGTAAAAGATCCTTGAAAATGGTTTCATAAGATTAAAAATGGTAATGTTATTTTATTAATATTTTTATATTATAAATGAAGTTAAATAGGTTATGAAATAGTTACTATTGAGAGAATCCTTAATAAAATTGTTTTTATGATTAAAAATTTATATAATTGTTTAATTCTATTTTAATTATAATGGAATAAAATATAACAATACCTGATTTCATTTGGGAAATTAATTTAATATTAATTTTTAATTCTATAGTAAAATTAATTTTAAAATATATCCCAAAAATTCCTAAGTTTTAGAAAATATTATTGTTTATTAGGTAGCGTAAAACAACCATGATAAATACAGTTTTTAAAAATAGATTAAAATAATAAGAAACCAATAAATATTCTGTTTTATATAAATATAAATTTAAATTAAAATAATATTTTTAGGGTACTTTGAAATATTATTTATGTTTTTGGAAAATATTAATAGGAGAGTTCAAACCAAAAGGCTTGGTTTGGAAAAAACATGTATTTTGAAAATGTAACAACTTATGTGTATGGGAATAGTGAGATAAATGATTGATATATCATAATTAATGGATAAAATACACTAAAATGACATATCAATGGAATCATGGATGAAAAATGACAGATGTTTTAAAATATCTTTAAGATAAATAACAATAAACAAGGATGGTGAAAATGACTTAAAACTCGTACCTTGCTCCTTGAATCACCTCCTTCAGATTGAGGCCAAATACTTCATAGAAATGCCTTTTGTAAAGGATAAAGCCATATAAAAATTTAAAGTGATGTTTATATAGTTTTATTTTTATAATATGGTGTTAAAAATGAACTTGATGTGTTTTTTTGAAAAGGATATAATGAGTACCCTTTTATAAGACAAATTTGATGGCATTTTCACAAATATTCAATATTAAAGGGTCATGAAAATAATTTTAAAGGAAAATGACCCATTAATTGGTAATAGATGATATTATAGAACATTAACCACATCCAATTAACTCTATATAATTTTAGTTGTTCTTATTAATTTAGGTATAATTTTTATCATTAAATACACTTAATATCAATTTTCATGATTATTTTCATAATTTGACTTGAAATGATTCTTGATATATATGAAATTAAAATTTATTTGTTATAACGATTCTTTGAAAATATTATTTATACCTAAAAATCATGAAACATTATATTATATCCTAATATAATCAGTCAAAATATTTTTAAACCATTAACTTTAACATTTCTCAAGGATGAAAAAGCAATGCATCAACACCGGATAAGCGATTTGAAAAATTATCTTATTAATTTATATTAAAAAAATTAATAAAATAAAAAAATTTATCACTCATATATATCTTCATCTAAAACCATCTATAAAATATTTAGTAAAATATATATAATTTTAGAATTTTTAAGATAATTTTTTTACTTTTCATAGCTTGTGTAAGTGTTGGGTAAGAATTTCCATAATTATCTTGTTATATAAAAATAAAATTCATAAAAATACTTAAAAATAATTTATTATTCATAATTTTTTCCTATTATGGTAATGAAAATACGTATCCCTTACTAGATACTATCTCAAAGTAATCAATTTTGACTTTTCCAGTGCTGTGCAACCACTACATTAATACCAATAAATGTTTTTATATTTTTTTTCAAATAATGATTAATTGATATTAATTTGGTAATATTTATATAATATTTTTGGGACTCTAAGCCACCTATGTTCGTCTTTCTTACCTTCATGGGTTCATGGGGAAACCGTCTTCTAGTGTAGATCTTGGCTCTCGACATGCATTCCTTCTATCTATTGCATTCATCGATGGAGGACTTCATCTAGGCGTGGTGTAGGTCCCCTCTCTCCTTGGGTTTCTAGAGCTTCATCCCGTCTTGGTGGTCTATAGAGGCTCGTCAAGGGAAAGAGAGTCTGTCTGTTGTGGTCTGGCTCAGCCTTCTAGGTCTTCCTCTTCCTTTTCAGAATGATGGTATTCTCAAAGTGATTGACGAGTATCTTGGTGGATTCCTGTTCTCTGATACCAAGGCCAAATGTTACACAGAGGCTTATGTGGCCCGCATCTACATGGAATTGTATCTTTCTCTCTCAGTTCCACACAATATTGACCTATGGGTGCATGACTATTTTTTTCAGGTCCAATACATCTCTTATTCTATGTTCATGAGCTTCTATTCTCATTGCCTCCTTTAAGGAAATTATTTGCAAATGTATCATCATCGCGGATAGGTAGGTCACAGACATCTATTTCAAGATGAATAGTGGAGTTGTGTTATTTTGGATTGTCATACTGGAGATCTTTCTAAGGTGGCTACTGAGGTGGCTCGGGCTCCTAATGTGGTTCTTGAGACACCTATAATTGGCCAGACCCCCGATCCCCCTAGGGCGACGTTGGTGGGTGATAAAGCGACATGTTGGGACATAGTTCCATTCATTCCATGGTGGTTTACTTGGGAATAGGTTGGCGACACCCCTTAACTTTTATCCTCGTTATTTCACTCTCCTAGATTGTTGGTTCCCCCTTAGATCTAGTTCTTCCTCGAAGCATTATTCAAGGGGATGAATGGCTTATTAAGTTGGTTCCATTGAGTTACTCCTTCTAGGCCACCTCCCTCATAGGTATCGTCTCTAATTATTTTAGTGGACTCTCCCCAATGGATGTTTAATGGATTGAGGAGAAAGTCCTTTCCCTCCATAGGAATAATTGAAAGGCTTCCATCCATTCATTAAAATTAGATAACTTCCTATAACATTCCCCTACCCAAGAGTAGTGGCTTATGCACAAGTTCATAGTCTAGGATGTTAAAGGGCTGGGTGACCTCCCATTTTGAGAAGGCCACGGGTTCTGGGGCTAGTCCTAGAACATTATTTTCCCAATTATTCCATTTATCATTTGGAACTCTTGAGGAATTAGAGCTCGGGTCAAAATGGAATTCATGATTTTAGAGATTTCCAAACATAAGGTTACAATTATGGCCATCCTTGAACCCAACTAGCATCAAAGAAGAATAAGCGAGTTCTTAAAGAAACTCAAAATGCATGGATTCATGCAGGGTTAACTATCCAACAATAATATATGAATTTCATGGAATAGAAGTTTTATAGTTGATCTAGTTTAGGTGGTAGATCTGTTCATCACTGTTAAGGCGACCGATGGCTTTCCTTCCTTTTTTTTGTCTCTTTCATTTGTCGAATCTGTGAACCTCGACAGAGGGAGACCCTGTGGAGAGACCTTAATGAGTTCTGCCTTGATAATCTTCCATAGATAATTGTAGGATACTTTAATGTTGTTGAGGACCGAATAAAGAGGAAGGGAAGGGGACCTTTTATAATAAATCCATCTTAAGCTTCTCTCTATTCATGGTAGCCAGCGGCTTCATGGATCTAGGATAGTCGTGTGATCGATTTACACGGTGAAAAAATTAACATGGAAACTAAAGGTCATAGAATTGTTTGGATATATTCTTTTCCAATATGCATTCCATCTTCCCATTCAACGATACTCAGGTTTTGGCATCTGGAATGAGGAATATCGAACCATTTCCCACTTCTGATCTATCTATCTTTCAGAATGGAGCAGTATACTTAGTTTCACTACCATATGTACTGGTACAGTACCCCTAGATATCATGAACTAGTCAGAGACTCATAGAGTTAACCCACATAGGGCCACATGTTGTTAACCATTCATCATAAATTAAGATGGAAAAAATGAGGATCTATGTGTGCTGGAAGGATACTCCCTCATCTGACATAAATTTGGACGAATATATGCAAGTTGTTGATTGTCTTGAAAGGAGAATAAAATTGGCATGGGATGAATGGCTCTTTGAGGATCTCATTAATAGGAAGGATCAGCTAACGGACATGATTCTGAAATAGGATTGCATGGCTAGAGAGGATGTGAGGATTAAGTGGATTAGAGAGGGTGATATGAATACATCATATTTTCATGAATAAATTAAGGAAAGAAAAAGGTGGGGTAAACCAAACATAGAGATGGATGATGGATACTACAATAATGACATAAGCTGGTAGGAGAGATGAATAACTCTTAATTTTAGGATCTGCTTGCTAGCCCCAACACTGACTTGACCAACGGGTATCTGTGGGATGATATGGGGATCTTTGAGGTGATCCTGTCTAGGTTTTCTGCCATGGAAAATGATTTCTTGGGGGCCATTCTATAAGAATAAGAGATATGTGATGCAATGATGAGACTGCCATAAAGCGCAATGGGTACAGATGGGTTCTCGGCACCTATTATAGATCATCGTGGGAGATGTTAAAGGTTGAATTAATTTTATCTATCCCAGACTTCTTATAGGGTGTTATTTTTCCATGAGTTTAAACTGATACCTTTGATGTGCTCATCCCCAAATCCATGTCCCATACTTCTATCTATCATTTCCATCACATAAGCATGTGTAACATCCCATACAGAATCCTCACTGGAATTATTAACTCTCATATCTCCTTCTGTCTCCATCAATTCATCTCTATAGAATAACATGGCTTCTTGAGGGGGTACTCTATCGAGGTGGGGACTATGTTGTCCAAAGAAATTATTAGGGATATTGAATTTAAAACTTTTAGTTCAAAATTGGCATTGAAACATGATATGATAATGGCCTATGATTGGGTTGAATAGAGCTTCATCAACCGAGTTTTTATTGGTATGGGTATTTACCCTTTGAATATTGATATCCTATTTTAGTGTTTTAGATCCATGTGGCTGATGATAACATTCATGGGAAAATCCATTAGCTTCTTCAAAGGATTTTGTTTCCTACTTCAAGTGAACCCATCCCTCTGAGCATCTTCATCACCATTCAAGATGTAATCATCCACCACATTCAATGAATCTTATATAGAGGCGATATCCTACAATATTGTAGGAGGATGATAATCCCATCCATTTCTCACCTCATGTTTGTGTTTGATTCTATCATATTCATTAATTCAGAAAGAAGATCAGTGTGGGGCTTGAACATTGTCTTGGAGGAATACTGTCATTGTAGTGGCTAGATTATAAATAATAGAAAGAGTATTTTTTTTCATCACTAGCATTTTTTCTGACAGCCTGGTCTATAATGTGACTCTCTTGCTATGCATGTAGAGAGGTGAACTCCCCATGGTTTACCCGAGATCCCTCTTTTATCGAGAAGTATACGTATTCATAATTTTTAACCACTCATCAGTAGGATCTTGGAGTGGGTTCTTAACTAGTAGAATATGTACCTTTCATTTGGGGGAAGGGTCATGTTAGTTAACAGTTTTCTCCTGGTCACATAGGTTCATGAAATTTTATCCATTAAGGTCCCAAAGGTGTTATTAGAAACATGGATAGAGTTCTTGATAGTTTTATTGGGGATCCCATATTTGAGGGTAGAAGGTATTGGGTTTCATGGAACAGGATGGAGAGGCCTATCAGTGAAGGTGATATCAATGTGTGAAATCTTAATGACACCCTTACCTACATGCATGTGAAATTGGAATGGGATATGAAGGAACAACGGTCCTTATAGTGGTTAACCATGAATTATTTTTACTAGGCATACTAGGCTGTAAGGGATGGCCATGATTCACCCCTTTGGGTAGAGATATGTCCCCTTATTTACTCTCTCAGACCCCATTCTCGCTGGATTATCAGGATTAGTGAGGTCTCTTTGTGGAATTCCGATTGGAGCAGGATTGTCACTGGTTATTCAGGATGTCCAGCCATTAACATAACTTTTAGGGAAGAATTATTATATACAACTTTTATTATTGTAGTTTTGGATGGGCATCGGCGGGAAAAGTTCCATCTCATTAAGCTAAACGTCAATCCAGACAGGTGTGTGTTCACCCCATATTCCTTGGGATCTTTCACAACTAAGGACTACCATCATGTTATTGTCATCAAAACCCATTGGAATTAGTGGAATGAAGTTCTGTGGTACAAGAGTATCCCCATGAAATATAATTTTCTTGCATGGATAATTTGTAACAATGATGTTCCCAAAGATAAGAACATTAAGAAGTGTAGTGTTAGTATGGCTTCAAGGAGTGCTTGTTGTAGAAGGAATAAAGAGGAAAGATCATGTCACTTTTTTAGTGAGAGTGAGTTGTTGATGGGGTTTTGGAGGTGCTTTGGGGATTTCATAGCTCTTTCCATCCCAAACATGGAAGAGAAACCCTTTCTTAATCGTTGGATCCATCACATGGGTGAGGAGGTCCTGGGGAAAAGGGAACATACCTTAGTTCTTCATATAGGCTATTTATGTTTATGGAAGGTTTGTAATATGTGGTTTCAGGAGGGTGTGCCCTCAACCGTTCACTCAATCATCATTATATCTAAAAATCTGCTTATTGATATGGTTAGGGCTCTAAGAAACTGGAAGGAGGCACCATCGTTGCAATGTTTTAATTAGGTCTTCCATGACTCCCCTTCTGACAGAAATTTTAATAATGTTATATGGTTTTGTTTGAAACCACCTCCTAGTGGCTTGAATCTCAACACATACAGATTGTGTGTCTCAAGAGTCTTGTTTGGTGGAGGATTTGTTCATGATGGAAATGGGTCGGTCATCCTGGAATTCTATATCTAGTTCGGCCATGGTACTTCTCTTCAGGAAGAGTCTGTGACCATGATTGCAGGTCTTAGAGTGTCCAGGTAGAGGATTTTGACCCTTGTGGAAACTAAAACATATTCAATTCTTTTACCCAAATCCTTGTATGGTCCCAGTGTTATTCTCTGGTTGATTGATTATATCATCAGAATATGTCTTAGTATCCTTGACAACAACAACAAAGTGATCCATACCTAGAGGGAGGGTAATAAATTAGTGGACTACCTATCCTCTCTTGACTACCCAGTCTTGAAGAGGTTATTTTTTCATAATCGTCACAGCCTAAAGCCCATGGGGATTAAAATCATTAGAGTGGATTCCCTCATTTTTCATTGCTTTAGACCCCCTTAGTCCGTGTTTCTATTGGCTTGCCATTGCAGGTCATCCATATAAATTTCCTCTATATTTTAATAAAAATTTACATGATTATAATACCAAATAATTTAGAATCAAGAAATGTAGTGAAACTACAAGGACCAAAGACACATCCCATAGTTTACCCATGATGATTTTTGAAAATATAACCATAAAAAGAAGGTCCTGAATTTCACCTTGATTAACCATCTATATTGCATTCGATCCAACCCAGAATTAGAGGTATCCACATTACTTCCAAGGATTCATGAGGAGGATGATATGTACATGAAATACCAAGATTCTTAAAAATATTATGATCATTATTCCAGCTATCACAATATCATTTTTTGGAGATCATGGAGATGTTCAATATCAAAAAAACACATGATCTAATTCAAACATCAGATTGAAGGTAGTCCCTTCATGAACCCATTTTTTCTGACCTCTTCACATAATATGAATAACCTTAAAATTTTACATAATAATAAGATTCATAAGCAGTTGTAAAAGTGGAAAATTATTTCTATAATCATATGATTCCATATATGGCCTGATCTTTGAATTGAAATTTCATAATAATCATCAATATAATTCCTTACTGATGAAGTAGTAGCTCATCCCATGAATAGTGTCAAAAATAAACTATACGGTAGATATTGTTAAAATATTTCATACCTTTACCAGAGTCCCAAAATTTGATAGTTACATCGGTTCTGATGAGAGATGGTTTATGAAGGGCCATAATATATTAAAACATTTTAATAATACATTTAACGGTGTGAAATTTGTCTATGAAAACCATATCTTCAAATAAATCCTCAAAAATATATCCTCAAAAAAATAATGCAAAGGATATGAACTCTAGAATATAAAATAACATAAATACACATAATTAATAAATAATACCGTTTAGTATTTTAATTGGGTTAAAGGAAATACACATAAATACAAGAAATATAACAGTTTCTTTTGAATAGTGATAAAGTAAATTTTGAATGTTCTAAAAGATAATATATATTTATATTCATAAAACATTCAAAATAAAATTTTTTGGAAACAAATAATAAATTCATATAATAATAAAATAGTCAATAATGAGGTGAAATCTAATTTTTATCAATTTTTTGATTTAAAACAAGTATTCAATGAAGAATAAGAACATGACCAAAGAAAATAATTTCCCCAGAGAAAAAAAGGAAATACCATTTGAGAAACTGAATAGAAGAATATATCAATCATATAATAGAGTGGTTAAAGAATATATATTCTGTCTCATGGAGAAGATATTTGTCAATAAAAACTATTATGACATTGGTAACCTATGAATACAATACCAATTGAAGAGAGAATGTAAAATGGAATTGTAAATAATTTGAATAATATATAAATTAGGATAATATATGTCATCAAAGTAGTAAGTAAACTGTGTAAAATTTAATGGGTTCATTGAATGATTCGTGATTTAATGAATGACAATTGAGATAAATAAATCCTTTGGAACATTAAAATTTATAATGAAATAATCATTTCAAAGGGGTATTATTGTAATGAAATATAAATCCACATATAACTTATAAAAAGCATATAAATATATAAACATGTCTTATTGAATTATACTTATTTACTATTTAAATCACCATTTCATTGGAATAACTTATAACCCATTATTTATAATAATGCATAATAAAATATCTTATATCCAATAATTTCCAATATCATTTTTCTAAGGATTTATTCATAACCTAATACTTTGGAAAATAATATCTCAGGCTCACACATCTTCATCTATAGTTTCAAAAAACCATTTTTTTGAAAATATATTATATAATTTTCATTATAAACTGTATAAAAAACATAACTCTAAACCCATAAATATAAGCCTATTTCATTTAACTGATAAATCTCATAAGAGAAAGCCTTCACTCTTTTAACAAATTTTATTTCCAAGAAAATGTTTTTAAAAAATATTTAGAATTAAAATTACATTGGAAAAACATAAAAAATTAAATAGAAAGATTATTAAATAAATTATATGAATTGGGGGGGGGATAATATCATGTGGAATGAAAATAAAAATATATTCCTTTAAAACATTTGTAAATAATCTAAAATGACCAGTACAAAAATGATAAAAAAAAATACATTATTATTATGTAGAGAAAGTCAAGGAAAGTAGAAAATAACCTTAAAAATAATAATAGTTTTGAAAAGGAAGTTTACAACACATAATAAAGAATATAAACATGGAGGAGATTTGGTTGAGGGGAATACATAAAAATATTTAAAATAATGGTTTTATAGAAAAATGACCCACATGGAGACCTGAATCGCTGCATATATCTTTAATCCTCCTGAATAATAAAATAAAATTAATTATTTAATTTCTTAGGAGAAATTTTCATGTTCATATAATTATTATTATTTATCTCCCTTAATTAATTGTCTTGTTTTATTCTTATACCATGTTTGTATAGTTTATGACTTTTTTTTAAACTCATTCAGTTTATAATCTTCAAAACTTATCAGGTATATTTATAATGATCAAAGGTTCGTATCCAATGGTTCCATAATCACTATATGTGTAAATTTATTACATCTATATGATCAAAAAAGTAATAAATTTTAGTTGGTCATGAAATAGTTACCATTTAGATATTATTCCTTTATAATCATATTTTTTATAGTTAAAAATGACTATGATTAGTTCCCTTTAATTTCATTTTAATTTAAAAAAAATCAATAAAAATTTTATAATAAAAAATTTAATTGAATACCAATTTTATATGAAATCAAAAAATAATTGTTTAAGAATATCCATGAAATATGTATGTTTTTGAAAACATCATCATTTACATATGTAAATTAAAACTACCATGATAATCAATTTTTTTCAAAAGAATTTAAAAGAAGGATAACCCAATAAATATTTAAGTTTTATAAAAAATTATATTATAATTAAAATAATATTTTATGGTTACTTTTAAATGTAATACTTGTTCTATTGAAAATATTAATGGTATAGTGGAAATTAAAAGACATTTTTTTAGAAAGAAATTTATTTTTGCTTTTTAATGACATAGGGAAAAGAGTTTGGGGTGAGGTAATAGATGATATATAACAATTAAAGGATAAAAAGTCTCTAATGATATAAGAATAGAACCATGGAAGTAGAATAAGTGATATTTTAAATTTGTTTTGAGAAAAATATTCATAATTAATAATGGATAAAAGGCTTGGAAGCCCTTACCTTTTTCTCTGAATAACCTTTTTCAGATTGAGTCTAATTCCATTAAAGAAAATAATTTTGTTAAGGATAGTGAGTTTTAAATTTTTAGAGGGATGATTATATAATAATTTATCTATATTATGGGTAGAAAAAATATAGTTTATATTTTTCTAAAGTATGGAATGATCCCTCTTTAAGAGGTCAAATTTGATGGTCTTTTCACAAATATAAAATATTTACGGGTTAAGAATGTAATATTAAAAAAGTTGTGTGTCATAAATTTTAAATAAATGATATTATAGACTATTTACCATCCCCAGTGGAATTAATATAATGTTTTATAATATTTAATAATTTATGATCCATTTTTATCCTTAAATACCCTTTAATGTAATTTTCATCATTATTTCCATAATTTTAAATTAAAATCCTCAAAATATTTATCGAATTTTAATTTATTAATTTAAATATTTTATTACATGTAAATTTTATCCCTAAAAATCATGAGAAATTATATTTCATTCTAATATAATCATTTTCAATGTTTTGAAAATAAATTAATTTGACTTTTCTCTTGGATGCACAAGCGTTGCATCGATAATTCGTAAGCATTTTCAACAAATATCCTAGTTCATAATATTAAAAAAAAATTATTAAAAAAATATAATTTATAAATAATAAATATAATTTTATAAAACCATCCATAATATTATTTATTATTATTTATATCCTTATAACATTTTTAAGATAAGAATTTTTAATTTTCTTACCTTGTACAAGCGCTGATTAAGAATTTGGATAATTATCTTTTTTTATAACTATAAAATTCCTAAAAATATATGAAAAAATTATTTATTTATATTTTTTATCTCATATTTTAAATAAATGACTAATATATTCCAAAATACTATATTTAAAACATAATTTTTTTGCTTTTCAAATGTTCTGCATGCACTGTTTCAACACCAATAAACGATTTCATATTTACCTTGACATAAAAATTGATTTATATTAATAAAATACTTTTTATATTATATTATCAGTATAAAATAATTTAAGATACCTTAAACAATTTTCATAAATATTTATATCACATTTATATAATGATCATGTCATAAAATATAATATATTCATAAAAATTGTATTTTAAAACTATTCACCCTAAATAAACATCCATAGAAATATGATAAAAATTTCAACCTAAGATAATTTATAGACTACTACACTAAAAATGAAGTACATTTTTTAAAATTAAATAATCAAAATTGATAAATTTAACTTTCAAATAAAACCATATAGTATATAGAAAAAACATTTATTTAGAATAAAAACTATTTCACTTTCAATTGAAAATTCACATTATTTTTCCATACATTAGTTAAATTATTTATAATATAATAATAACAATTAATATTAAATATTAATTAATAAAATTTTAATTCATATCCATTTATAAAATATTCAACAATTAAATAATTCATTATACATAAGAAAATACAAACCATGTTAAGGAAGTGTATTTAACCTTTAAGTAAAATATATTTTATGTCATGAAGGAAACAAAAATAATTTTCAATGTATAATTTGTATCTAATTGAAAATATAATAAACTTTAAGGAATTTAATTTACAACTATACATGTTTAAGGTAAATATGGAAAATTAATATTCATGAATTCTAATAAATCATAAAATAAATTTATTACTAAAAATGCCTCGGTTGTTATAATTACAATGTGTAACTCCCCTAAATTTTAAAGTAATAGCATTGTATTTGATAGTTTTAATGACACGAAACACCAACCGAGTAAGGCAATGAAATATTCCATGACTTTATAATATATTTACTATTTTAAATAAAATTAATCCATGATATTTCTTATAGTGCATACGATATTGAGTGAGGGTTCAGTGCACACAACATTGAGTTTCATTAATAGCTTACGTTACACACAATACCAAGTTTTACAGAGCCACAATATATTATTAAAATATTATTATTTAATATAAATAGATATAAACTAGCAATTAAATTAGTGTTTGTCTATATGACTAACTAATTTATTAAAATATATGGCTCATAGGTTTCCAATTAATTAGAATCAAGTATAAAAACCAAGTGAATATAATGAAAATGATTATATAATCAGAAACATTTTTTATCTTACTAAATTATATTAAAGAAAATTAGTGGACAATATTAATGAAATATATAGTTTATATATTAAATAAAATATTTTTTATATTAATCCAATAGACTTGATAGGCATAAAATAATAATAAATCAAGTTTTGTTCTTAAAAATGGAATTTTTCTAGAAATGAAATTTTACCACCTTTTAATGGAAAACCTATTTTGAATCCAATTTTTTAAATTTTTATAAATTTATAATGACAAAATAAAATTAATTTTTGAAATAGAAATATAAATAATTAGTTTATGGTGAATTCTTTATCTTTTTCTACGACGTTTCATTTTTTTATGAAAAGTGAAAAATACTTAATTTTAATTCAAAACATCTTTTTAGTATAATTTATTTATATGGGTAATTAGATTTTTGATTTTTTTTTTTGAAGTTTAATTTGATAATTTTAACATCTATTAACACAATTTATGTAATTTTATTCAATTTAATTTTGAAAATGAATATAAAAACATAGCAAACTTTTGAACATTTATTTTCAAAACCTACTTTGTCATCTCGTCAGCATTATTAAATTTAAATTAATTTCTACCACTTGTATTATTGTAACTTAGAAAACATATTTCCATATTTATAATAAGAATAATTTATAATGTATAATAATTTCAAATTAGTTTTTACCAGAAATATTTGTGAAAGAAATTAAATTTAATTACAATGATTAAGAAGAAAATTAGCTTAACAAGGGACTAAATATTAAACATAAGAAACAAAATGACTTATAAAATCGTAAAAAATATTTTGGATGTATATATTTAGAATATATACTCCCTTTTATGTAATTTTTTACATTATTTAATCCACTTTTAATATATAAAAATGGGTCAAATTCCCTCTTGAATTTTTTCTACAAGAACGCCAGTCCTCTTCCACTATAAAATGGAACTCACCCCTACCACTTCCTCACATACTGAAATATATTTTTATTATAAAAAACTATTATAAAATAATCTAAAAATATATCCCCTCTCTAAAACTATAATCCTCCCCTTGGGAAGAAATCAAACCAAGGAATCCCTCTGGTGTAAACCAAAAAAAGTTACTTGAATAAGAGGTAACAAACTTCTTCAAGCTATTTTTTCATTATACACCCCTCCAATATTATTACTGAATATTTTTTTAATATCATAATTATCCTAAATATATTGATATTTTATTATTATAATTGTTTAAACTTACACATACTTCTATCTAATGGCCAACGAACCTACAATTTGTTTGTACAACAAACTATCACCTCGCGAAACAATGATTGTTTGTTATTCCATTACCACATAAAAGGGTGTAAAATATGATGTAAATGATGTTTAAATATGATACATATAATGAATTTATAATTATTTAATAATTATATAACAAATACTTTTATGTGTTCCATTTTGTGGGGATATATTAGCATAGTTCGTGGATATGTGGACTACCTCCTCCCCAAAGTAATGTGATTCATTCATATTATACATTGAATGTATTAGAGGATGGTTAAATAAACTCATGTTATATATATTATATAAATATGAAAAATTAATTATAATATATATATATATTAAAAGATATGACAAACAAAAAGAATTAGTGTTCATGCGTACATACAACCTAATTTTTTCATGAACGATGCATTTCGTTTCTTATCTCCAAAATTTATAATTTATTTTAATGTTAACATATTATGAATAGAAATAACAAGTTAAAACAAACACGACAAACTAGACAATAGCACAGAATATAGTAAAAATAATGAATGATTTTTAACATATGGATAATAAGATCTTATATAAAGTTAATATATTATATTATAAATATGATTATTATTATTTTATAAGTTAGTAAAATATTATGAACTATTATACATGAGGATAAAAAATGTTCACCTGAAAGGAAATGTAAGTTAAGGGTTCGGGTCTTACTTTTAATTTTGTGATGCATATAACATTTTTACTACTCACTTCGTTTGTGTCGTTCATTTACATCCCTTTTTGATATATTATTTGAAAAATTATTTTATATTATTTTTATTTAATTCTTATATTGAGGTTATATATTTCATGGGGATTATGATTATAAATTTACTAAGTAGTAGAGTACTTTATCTCAATTTTTATTCTTTGAGACATAATTTATTATTTTCCATGAAATTTATAATATATAATGTAAATACTTCCAATTTGACATTTAATATCACCATTAATTCATTATTCATGGTATATTTAGTTTAAATTTTAATTATTTAATCTATGGGTATTTTAATTCACCTTTACCTAGTAGAAAATAATTTCATAGTCCATTTTATTTTCTTTGGGTTATATTATTTCTTTATTGTTGTTAATATAATAAAATTATGCATGTAATAAAATTTACTATTTATTATTTTATTTATAATTTTTTTTATGTGTATATAGATTTGAAAAAGATATTCTATTTAGTTATTTATTCTCACATCAATTTTATGGTCTTTTCAAGGATTTACATCACAATCTCATTTTTTTCGTGATTATTTACTCATGAATTTCCATCAGAAGAAATTATTGGATCATTGTTTGATAAAAAAATTAATTTTATTATACTGTAGTTATTCCTGGTATTTTTCAAGAAGTAGTAGTGTTTTTTACTTTTTGGTACTCAATTTTATTTTGAATTTTTTAAAAAAAACCCGATGTTATTTATCACTTTTGTTGGAGAATATGTTTTCTTCTAAAAACCCAATATTCTAAAAAGGTTTTCCAATATGTTTTTAACATTTCAAAACTGTTTCTCTAATGCTAATATTACAATCTTTATCTTTTAGAAATGTTTTTTAATGAATCTTGTTGTCTCTTTCCAAAAAAAACCATTTTTCTGACCTTTTACCATGAAAAAGGAATTCTTTTTTTTTTCTTGTACATCATGTACAGATTTACCAATCATAAATTATTTGAAGATTCATTTTCATGTTTAAAATGATATTTTCAAAGAAAATTTTTTCAAAATTTAATTTCAAATACAATTATTTTCAAATATTTTTTAAAATAAGAAAGGATATTTCCCTATAAAATTTTTTAAAAATATATTTTCATATTATTTCCACTGATTAAGGATAAAAACCATTAATTTTTACAATGCATGGGATATATTATATTGATAAAATTATTATTCTTCCTTTTAGTGGTTTATTATTTTTTTGACCAAGGATTATATTGAAACGATCAACCTTGAATGCTTTTAATCTCCTTGAAATCTTAAATTTTATATGATCATTAAACATTTTATTTTCATTAAATATATATATATTTTATCATGAATCTGTTTCTTTTCTGAATCATATATTATTTTTACATATAATGTTTACATTGATAGTTTTTTTGATTGGATGGAGAAATATTGATAATTCGGCATCCTTCACTCAATACAGATATTTGATAAGGCATTTTTTATTTAAATATATTATTTGATATATGAAGAATTATTTGGACATAAACTATATAGGTAGGGGATTGGTTAATTCAAGCTCTATGGGTTGGGGATTGGTTAATGAAAGAACTATGGGTTACATACAATTTTATATAAGTCCCAAAATCAATCGATGGGCTCGTGAGATGAAATTAGTTGTGGGAAAAAACTTCGAGTTTGTTTTAAAGTATAATAGATAGGTTTCTACCCATAGGATTAAATTTTCATGAGAATATATATTGACAGTAATGGTATCACGTACCTAGGTGACATAGAGTCCAATAATTAATTGTTGCATTCATTTTGATTCAGTTATTATTTATCCATGATATTTGGCATCAATATATCTATAGATTTTTTCATTCTAATTTCATTGATTAAATGGAATGTCATTATGTTATTTTCTTTTCAATATTAATTATACCTTATCTAGTTATTTAAATGGAATGTTTTTAGTTATTACCTATACATATTTTTTATCCATTTAGTTTTTAAATTTCATGGAATGTGTGTTCAGTTATTACCTTTCCATATTGACTATTCTCATTGATTAATTATTTCTTCTGATAAATATGACCTTTATAAATATTTTATCTTACACTTATTTTGTTTCCTATCTCCAAAATTCCAAGAAGTGGACCAATAAAGATATGAAAGAATATGTTTGATGGAATAATTTTATACTTGAAATAAAAAAATTATTTTGTAATTTGTGTAATCATTTTTAATACAAGACTCATATATATATATGGTTTACCAATAATAATAAACACTCTTTTCATTTAGGATTGTATTCTTCATAATCATTCCAATATAATTATAGTAGACACTAAATCCAGGAGTACTGGGGTTGGTTTGATACAGTTGGTATAGAATGATGTTTATTAGTAACCTTGGGAAATGTATTTAGGAAAACATTGATTTGACAACATAACCACAAGTTATACTTTTAGGATAAGTGAATAAGAACATCCTATAATTTTGGTAAAATAGATATTATGTAAATATCCCTATAAATACATCTCTTTCTAGATACTACAAGTGTATGTGGTTCATAAAAAGATGTACATATAGGTAACAACTCCAATAAGGTGCATGATGCCTATTTGGAGCATAACCTAGTTCAAAACAATATGCCTTACTACATACCTGGTTTGACACTCTTAAGGGATATTATCAGGAGAACTAACATTTTCATTAAAGACTATTATATAGGATTTGAATAGATAATGAAAATGAATGAATTGGGTTAAACCTTAGACCATTGAAGGACCTATGTTGAAATAAAATGGATGAAGTATTTATGTATGAGGTTTTGTTGAAAACCATATGTATAATTCAATTTTTTGATTAAACATATTTCAAGGATTTTTATCATACTTTTAATAATTTTATTCAAATAAAATTAATAATGGTTTATAAAATGATTACATGTATTCCAGGTGACAACCAATCATGTCCGGAAAGTCTGTGGGACTTGAATACATGACCAAATGGTGATAAGGGGTTTTCACCAATGATTGGTCTACATAATTTCCGGGTTAATATTTCATTGTTTTTAGTTAAAAATTCAAAAAAAATATATTTCTAATAAACCATTATTGTTACTTTTATGGTTTAGAGATTAATGTATTAATTATATTGACTTTTTATAATAGTTAGAGACAAATAGTTAGACTTGTCAATATTTTATGGGCCTTATACCCATTTAAAATGTATATTAATACTTCATGAATCAATGTTAATTTTTAAATATACATTTCTTGAAGTAATGGATGGATTTGAATTTGATCAAAGCATAAAAAGGATTAAAATTGTATATAAATATATCAAGTATGTATATTTACTTATATACTTAGGTTGTAAAATAATTCATTAACATGAGTATTATGTTCTTAAATAAAAATTAAATCCTAATAAATTAATTGTTGTTAAACCAATGATCTTTTAAATCACCATAGATTTATTTCCTTGAGGGCTTAAAATTTCCATTTTTCATTGAACTTTTTTGAGATTGATGACATCAATCACTCCATATAAAAATTTACACATTTCTACTATGTCTATAGTTTTATGTTCCACTAATTTTCCTATACTTAGATACATAGTTTTATGTTAGTCCATCTCACTTTTGTAGTTCCCATTCTCACTTTTATAGAGGATGTTTTATGAACCCATTTCATGATGTGAGATTTAAACATATGTTATATCATACAATCGATTTCTATTATCAAGTTTAAAATGTGAGAAAGTTATTTATTTAAGGTGGGGACAATGTAACACCCCAAAATTCTAATGTTATAACATTCTATTTGATAGAGCATATGAATTAAAACACTAAGGGAGTAAGGGAATGAAGTATCCCAAAAATTTATAATATATTTATCATTTTATATAAAATTAATCAATTAAATTTATTTCAATGAACGTAATACTAGGTTAGCTTAAATTCCACACAACATCCAGTTTCTTAGATAGATTACGTTACACGCAAGACTGAGTTTTACTAACCAAGAATATATTATTAATATTTTATTATTTAATATAATAATATAAAACATAGTCATTAAATTAATCATTTTAGTGTTAGTATATATTTTAGGTATGCTTGATGTAGGAGGCATAAGGAGTAAAGCTTGTGTCACTTTTTCAGTGAGAGTGAATGGGTGATGGAGGTTTGGAATTGTTTTGGTGATTTCATAGCTCTTTCCATACCAGAGAGGGAAGATCAACCCATTCTCATTTGTTGGTTCCATCACATGGGTGAGGAGGTCCCATAATGAAGTAAACGTACCTTCGTGCTACATGTAGGATATTGATTTTTATGGAAGGTTTATAACAAGTGGTTTCATGAGGAATTGGCCTCGAACGGTTACTCAATCTTCATTAGAACTAAAAATCTTCTTATTGATATGGTCAGTGCTCTAAGAAACTGGAGGGAGGGACCATCATTGCAATTTTTTAATTGGGTCTTTCATGAAACCCCTTTTGAAAAAATTATTAATAATGGAAAATGGGATTGTTTGAAACCTTCTCGCAGTGGCCTGAATCACAACACATCCAGATCTTGTGTCTCAAGTGTCATGTCTGGTGGAGGAGTCGTTTGTCACTTTAATGGATCGGCCATCTTAGCGTTCCTTATCTAGTTAGGCCGTGGTACGTATCTTCAGTTTGAGTCCACGACCATGATTGCAGGTCTTACAGTGTGCAGGTAGAGGAGTTTGACCCCTGTCGAAACTGAAACATATTAAATGCTTTTACACAATTCATTGTATGGTCCCATTGTTATTATCTGTTTGATTGATTATATCATCATAAAATGCCATAGTATCCTTGAAAACAACACCAAAGTGATCCATACCTAGATGTAGGGTAATAAATTAGTGGAATACTTATCTCCGCATGACTACCCAGTCTCAAAGAGTTTATTATTTTCATACCCATTATTCCCTGAAGACCATGGGGTTAAACAACAGTAGAGGGGATTCCCTCAGTTATCATTACATTAGACCCACTTAGTCCATCTTTCTATTGGATTACCTTTTCAATTCGTCCCTATGAATTTACCTTATATTTTAATAAAAATTTACATGATTATGATACCAAATATTTCAGAATGAATAGATGTAGTGAAACAACATGGAAAAAAGAGACATCTCAAAGTTTACCCATGTGATTTTTGAAAATCGTATCATAATTGGAATGTATTGAATTTCACCTTGAAGAACCATCTATGTTGCATTTGATCCAACCCAGAAATGGAGTTATCCACATTACTTCCAAGGTTCCATAAAGAGGATGATAAGTAAATGAAATACCAAGATTCTTAATAATAGTAAGACCATTAATCAAGCAATCACAATATCCTTTTTTAGATATCATGATGATGACCAGTAGCCAAAAAAACATGATCCAATAAGAAACTTTAGATTGAATGTAGTTTCTTCATGAACCCATTTTTTATGATTGGTCATCATTATATAGATAACCTCCAAATTGTACATAATAATGACATTTATAAGAAATTGTGAATGTGTAAAATTCTATCTAAAATCAGGTGATCCCAAATATGGCCTGAAATTGAAATATAAATTTCAAAGTAATCGGCAATATCATTCTATAGCGATGAAGCAGTATCTCATCCCATTAATTGTGTCAAAAATAAACTATATGTTAGATATTGTTAAAATATTTCATACCTTTACCAGTGTCCCCAATTTCCATAGTTACATTGGTTCTGATGAGAAATGGTTTATGGAGTGTAATAATATATTAAAACATTTACAAAATACATTTCATGGGGTGAAATATTACTTTAACCTCCATAACATCAAATAAATCCTCAATAATAGATCCTCAAAATGAAATAATGTAAATTAGAAGAATTGTAGAATTTAAATAAAATAAATACACCTAATTGACAAAAAATACCATTTAGTATTTTAATTGGGTTAAATGAAACATGCATAAATACAAGAAATATTATAGTGTATTTTGAATAGATACAATTTAGAAGTTGACTGTTTCAAAAGACAATATATATTTATCTTTAAAAAATAACAGAATAAATTTTTTTTGGGAACAAATAATAAGGACATATAATAAGAAAATACTCAATAAAGAGGTGAAATCAATTTTTTAATAATTTTTTCCTATAAAACAAATATTCAATGAAGAATAAGAACATGACATGAAAATATAGTTTACCCAAAGAAAAACAGGAAATACAATTTGAGAAATTGGATAGAAGAATATATCAATCATAGAATAGAGTGGTTAAAGAATAAATATTATCACTCAAGGAAAAGATATTAAGCCAAGAAAAACTATTATGACATTGGTAACATATGAATCCAAAACCAATTGAAGGGAGAATGTGAAATGGAAATGTAAATACCTTGAATAATATCTAAATTAGTATAATATTGGTCATCAATGTAGTAAGTAAACTATGTAAATTTTAATGGTATTATTGCATGATTCATGATTTAATAAATGATAATTGAGACAAATAATTCCTTAGGAACATTATAATTTATAAAGAAAGAATCATTTGAAATGGGTATTGTTGTAATGAAATTTAAATCCCCATAAAACTCATAAAAAGCATATAAATTTATAAACATGTCTTATTAAATTAAACTAATTTAATATTTAAATCACACTTTCATTCTAATAACATATAACCTCTTATTTATAATAACACAGAATGAAATAACTTATGTCTAATTTTTTAAAATATAATTTCTCCAAGGATTTTATCATAACTTAATGCTTCAGAAAATAATATCTTGGGCTCACCCATCTTCATCTATTGTTTCCAAAAACAATTATTTTTAAAATAAAATAGATTATCTAATTTTCATCACAAAACATATAAAAAGTGTAACTTTGAACACATAAATAGAAGAATGTTTCATTTAACTTATAAAACTAAAAATATAAAGCATTCACTCTTTTAACAACATTTATTTCAAAGAAAATGTTTCTATAATATAATTGGAATTAAAATTACATTAGAAAAACTAGAAAATTAAATAGTAAGATTATTAAATAAATTAGATGAATATGGTGGGAAATAATATCTTGTGGAATGAAATTAAAAATATAGTCCTTTCAAACTTTTGGAAATAATTTAAAATGACCCATACAAAAATCATAAAAATATATTTCTTTAATTATTCAGTAGACAATGTCAAGGATAATAGAAAATGACGTTAAACAATAATAATAGTTTTGAAAGGATGTTTATAACACAAAATACAGAATATAATCATGGAGGAGAGTCGGTTGAGAGGATTACAATAAAATATTTAAAATAAAGGTTTAAAATAAATATGAATCACATGGGGTCCTGAATCGCTTCATATATCATTAAACTTCCCGAATAAAAAAATAAAACTAATTATATAATTTATTAAGAGAAATTTTCAGGTTCATATCCTTACTATTTTTATTCATATTTAATTAATTATCATGTTTTATTCTTATACCAAATTTGTATAGTGTTTTTCTTTTTTTAAACCCATTTAGTTTATAATCTCCAAAACTTAGCAGGTATATTTATAATGATCAATGATTTGAGTCCAATGGTTCCATAACCACTATAAGTGTAAATTTATTATATATATATATATATATATTTCCTTATAAAAGTAATAAATTTCAATAGGTAGTCAAATAGTGACCATTTAGATAATATTCCCACATAAGCCTATGTTTTATTGTTAAAAATGTCTATGATTAGTTCCCTTTTATTTCACTGTAATTTAAAAAAAAATTAAAAAATTATTATAAATAAATTAATTGAGTATAAATTTTATATGAAATCATAAAATAATTGTTTAATAATATCAACGAAAGATGTATGTTTATGGAAACATCATCATTTATATATGTAGTGTAAAACTACCATGGTAAGTGATGTTTTTCAAAAGAGTTTAAAAGAAGGATAAACCAATAAAAATTTATGTTTTATAAAAAATTATCTAATAATTAAAATAATATTTTATGGTTACTTTTAAAATCATAATTTTTATATTGAAAATATTATTGGTATATTTAAAATGAAATGACATTATTTTAGAAAAACATTTATTTTGAATTTTTAATGACATAGGGAAAAGTGTTTGGTGGGAGGAAATAGATGATATATAATCATTAAAGGATAAAAATTTTCTACTAATAAAGGAATAGAACCATGGATGTAGAATAAGAGAATTTTTAATTTTGTTTTAAAAAAATATTAATAAATAATAAAGGAGAAAGGCTTGGAAACCCTTACCATCTTCTTTGAATCACCTTATTTAGATTGATTCTAAAGCCTTTAGAGAAAAGTATTTTTTAAGGATAGAGAATTTTAAATTTTTAGGGGGATTATTGTTTAATAATTTGGGTATATTATGGGTAAAAAAATATAGTTTATATTTTTTTAAGGATTGAATGATTCCTCTTTATGAGGTAAAATTTGATAGTCTTTTCACAAATATTAAATATTTAAGGGTTAAGAATGTAATTTTAAAAAAGAAATTTAGTCATAAATTGAAAATAAATGATAATACAGACTATTTAACATCCCCAATGGAATTAATATAAATATTTATGGTATTTATTAATTTATGAACCATTTTTAACATTAAAGACCCTTTAAAGTCATTTTCATGATTATTTCCATAATTATTTAAAAAAATTAAATATTTCCTCAATTTTAATTTATTAATTTAAATAATTTATTACTTGTGAATTTTATCCCTAAAATTCATGAAAAACTATATTTCATTCTAATATAATCATTTTAAATGTTGTGAAAATAATTTACATTGACTTTTCTCTTGGATGCACAAGCGTTGCATTGATACATCGTAAGCATTTGGGACAAATATCCATTTTCTTAATATTAAAAAATAAATTTCTAACAAAAATATAACTTATAATTAATAAATATATTTTTACAAAACCATCCATGATATTATTTATTCCTATTTATATTGTTATAACATTTTTAAGATAAGATTTTTTAATTTTCATAACTTGTGCATGTGCTGATTAAGAATTTGGTTAATTATCTTGTTTTATAACTATAAAATTCATAAAAATATATTGAAACATCATTAATTCATATTATTTATATCCTATTTTAAATAAATGACTCATATATTCCTAGATACTATATTAAAGACATCATTTTTTTACTTTTCAAATGTTGTGCATGCACTCTCTCAAAACCAATAAATGCTTTCATATTTACCTTGACATAATTATTGATTTATATTAATTAAATACATTTTATATTATATTTTCTATATAAAATAATTTTAGATACCATACATAAGTTACATAAATATTAATATCATATTTATATCCTGATCATGTCATAAAAGGTACAATATTCATAAAAAGTTTATTTAGAAACGATTCACCAAAAATCAACATGCATAAAAAATGATAAAAAAAATCACCCTAAGATAATTTATAGATGAGTACACTAAAAATGAATTCCATTTTTTAAAATTAAATATCCAAAAGTGATAAATTTAACTATGAAATAAAACCATAAAGTATATCGAAAAAATATTTATTTAGAATAAAAACAATTTCTTTTTCAAATGAATATTCACATTATTTTTTCATTCCTAAATTAAATTTGTTATAATGTAATCACAATAAAAAATTTAATATTAATTCATAAAATTTTAATTCATATCCATTTATAGAATATTTAACTTTTAAATAATTCCTTATACATTATAAATAAAAACCATGTTATGAAAGTGTATTTAAACTTTAAATAAAATATATTTTATGTCATGAAGAAAACAAAAATAATTTTAAATATATAATTGGTATCTAATTGAATATATAATAAATTTTGAGGAATTTTATTTATATCTATACATGTTTAATGTAATTAAAGAAAACTAATATTCATGATTACTAATAAATCATAAAATAAATTTACTATTAAAAATACCTCAGTTGTTATAATTACAATGTGTGACTCCCTTAAATTCTAAAGTAATAACATTGTATTAGATAGTGTGAATGACATGAAACACCAATAGTGTAAGGTAATGATATATTCCAAGAATTTATAATATATTTACTATTTTAAATAAAATTAATCTATGATATTCCTTATAATTCATAGGATATTAGAGTTCATCACACACAATAATGAGTTTCTTTGATAGCTTACGTTACACAGAATATCGTTTATTATCGAGCCACAATATATTAATAAATTATTATTATCAAATATACCAAGATATAAGATATACATGAAATTAGTTTTTGTGAATATGACTAACTAACTTATTAAAATATATGGTTCATATGTCACCAATTAAATAGAAACAATTATAAAAACCAATTAAATATAAAAAAATGTTTTTATACTCATAAACCTTATTTATACCACTAAATTAAATTAATTACAATTACTGAATAATATTAATGAAATATATAGGTTACATATTCAATAAAATATTTTTTTTTCATCCAATTGACTTTATATGATTAAGATAAGAATAAATAATGTTTATACTTGATAATGGAATTTTTCTAAAACTGGAATTTTTCTAAAAATGAAATGTTACATTTTAATGGAGAAATTATTCTAGATCCAATTTTCGGAATTTTAATAACATTTTATAATAAAATAAACATAATTTTTGAAATATAAATTAAAAAAATTAGTTTTGGGCGAATTTTTGATATTTTCCTGTGACATTATATTTTTTTACGAATAGTGAAAATTACTATATTTTAATTCAAAACATCTTTTTAGTAAAATTTATTTATATTGTTACATTATATTTTTTATGGTTTTTAAGTTTAATTAGATCAATATAACATCTATTAATACAATTTTGGTAATTTTAATCAATTTTATTTTAAAATTGAATATAAAATCATTGAAATCATTTGAACATTTCTTTTAAAATCTTGCTTTGTCATCTCATCTGCAAGATTAAATTTAGATTAATTTCTACCACTTGTATTATTTTAATTTAGAAAAATTTAATACATATTTATAATAATAATTATTTCAAATATCTAATAATTTCAAATTAGTTTTTTACCAATAATATTATTGAAGGTAATTTAATTTAATTACAATTATTAAAAGGAAAATTAGTTTAAAAAGGGATGAAATCTTAAACTTAAGTGTCAAAATGACTTAGAAACTTGTACAAAATATTTTGGATTTCCATTTTTATAACCTATACTCACTTTTATTTAATTTTTTCTACTATTGGGTCCACTTTCATATAAAAAATTTGTGGAATGCCATCTTGAAATATTTTTACAAGAATGCCAGACCTCCTCCAAAATAAAGAGGCACTCAAACTACCACATCCTCTCAAATTTAAATCCATTTTGACTAAAAAAATATGATAAAATAATCTAAAAATATAACCCATCCCTCAAACTATAATCCCCCCTTGTGACGTAATCAAACCAAGGAATCCCTTTGGTGAAAACCAAAAAGAGTTACTCGAAAAAGAGGTAACATCCTTCCTTAATCTATATTTTTTTTTATTATACATCTCTAAAATCGTCTTATTTCTTGATTTTATAATATCTTAATTATCCTAAATATACTAATATATTATTATTCTATGGTTTTACATTTATACACACTTCTATCTAGTGTCCAACGAACCTATAGTTTATGTGTATGGTGAACTATCGCCTTGCAAAACGATTATTGTTTGTTCTTCCATTACCAGATCTCATGGTGGGAAATATGATGTAAATGATGTTTAAATATGATAAATATAATAAATATAATATATTTATACTTATTTAATAATTATATAAAACATAATTTTATGACTTACATTTTTTTGGGGATATGATAACATCATTTGTGGTTGTGTGGACTACTGCCTCCCCAAAGTGATGTGATTCGTTCATTATATAAATTTAATGTATTAGGGTATGGTTAAATAAAATCATGTGAAATATAGTATATAAATATGATAATTTAATTAATATATATATATATATGTTTCATTTAAATTTCCTTTTTTAAATGATATGACAAATAAAAGGAAGTAGTGTTCATGTGTAAATACGACCTACTATCTTCGTGAATGATGCATTTCATTTCTTATCTCCAAAATTTATAAATAATTTTAAATAATATTATTCTACATATATATGATATTTAAATCATGGTTTACATTTTGGATATGATGAAATAATAACCTAAGTAATATGAATATAAATAACAAGTTTAACTAAACCCGACAAACTAGACAATAACACTCAAAATAGTGAAAATAATAAATTATTATTAACAAACTGATAATAAAATATTATAAAAAGCTAATATATTTAATAATAAATATTATTATGGTTATTTTATAAGTTACTAACATTTTTATAACCATTATAGATGAGGTTAAAATATTTTCACCTGAAACGAAATGTAAGGTAAAAGATTCTTGTTTTAATTTTCTTTCTGTGTGGAATATACCATTTTCACCAATCACTTCTTTTTTTGTGGTTCATATACATCCCTTTTTGATATATTATATGAAAAATTATTTTATCATATGTTTATTTAATGCATATTTTTTGGTTATATATTTTATGGGGATTATGATTCAAAAGTTACTAAGTCGTATGGGACTTCATCTCAATTTCCATTCATAGAGACATAATTTATTATTGTGAATGAAATTTATAATATATAGTGTAAATAGATCCACATTTACATTTAATATCACCATTAATTAATTATTCATGACATATTTAGTTTTAATTTGAATTATTTGAGCTATGGGTATTTTAATTAATCATTTCCAAGTGGAAAATGATTTCATAATCCAGTTTATTTTCGTTGGGTTATATTATTTCTTGATTGTCGTTAATATTATCAGATGATTTGTGTAATAAAATGTACTATTTATTATTGTATTTAATCTTTTTTTATGTTTATTTACATTTGAAACAAATATTCTATTTATTTATTTATTCTCACATCAATGTAATTGTCTTTTCAAGTGTTTACTTCACAAGCTCATTTTGTTCGGGATGTTTTACACATGAATTTCCTTCAGAGGAAATTATTGGATCATTTTTTTATAAATAAATTATTTTTATTCTCTTCTAGTTATTCATGATATTTTACAAGTAATAGTATCATTTTCCACTCTTTCGTAATCTAATTGTTTAGAAAATATTTTTTTAAAAACCTGACATTATTTATCTCTTTCGTCAGAGAACATGTTTTCTTCTAAATATACAATCATCTAAAAAGGTTATCAAATGTGTTTTTACCCTTTTATAAAACAATTTCTAAAAATAATTCTACATTTTTTATATTTTTAAATTTATTTAAAGGAATATTATTTTCTTTTTTCAAGCAAACCATTTTTCTATTATTTTACCATGTAAAAGGAATGTTCTTTTTTCCTTGTACATAATGTACATATTTACCAACCATAAATTATTTGTAGATTAATTTCCATGTTTAAAATGATTTTTTTTAAAGAAATTATTTTCAAAATTGAATTTCAAATAAAATTATTTTCAAATAATTTTCAAAATAAGAAAGGATATTTCCCAAAATAATGTTTTTTAAATATATTATCATAATATTTCCATTCATAAATGATAAGAATCATTAATGTTTACAATGCATGGGATATATTATATTGATAATATTATTATTCTTTATTTTTAAATGTTTATTACTTCTTTGACCAAAGATAGTATTGAAATTCACAACCATGATTCCTTTTAATCACCTTAAAATTTTAAATTTCATATGATCATTATACATTCAAATTTTTTTAATTATTTATATCATTTATCGTGGATATTTTATTGCCTAAATCATATATAAATTATACATTAAGTGTTTACTTTGATAGTTTTTTGATTGACTTTGGAAATATTGATAATTCGATATCCTTTTCTCAATACAGATATTTGATAAGGCTATTTTTTATTTAAATATATTATTTGGAATATGAAGAAAGATTTGGACAAGAACTATATAGGTAGGGGATCAGTTAATTTAAGCCCTACGGGTTGGGGATCAGTTATTTAAAGCAATATGGGTTACATATCATTTTATGTAAGCCCCACAATCAATCAGTAGTCTCATGAGATGAAATTAGTTGGGTACAAACCCTTTGAGTTTGTTTCCATGAATAAAAAATAGGTTTATACCCAATGGATTAAATTGTCGTCACAATAGATATTGATGGTAAAGGTATCATATAACTTGGAAACATAGATACCTATAATTAATCATTGCCTGAATTTTGATTCAGTTATTATTTATCAACTGTATTTTTCATCAATATACCTATAAATAAATTTTATTCTAATTTCACTGATTAAATGGAATATGTTTATATTATTTTCCTTTCCATATTAAGTGTGACTTATCTAGTAATTTGAATGTAAGGATTTTTAGTTATTACCTATTCATATTTTGTATCCATTTAGTTTTTTAATTTCATGGAATGTGTGTTCAGTTATTACCTCTCCATATTGACTATTATCATTGATTCATTGTTGCATTCGTTATACTTGACCTTTCTGACCATTTTATCTCACATTTATTTTTTTCCCATATCTCTGAATCATAGAAGTGAACTATGAAAAATATGAAATAATATTCTAGATGGAATAAAATTATACTCGAAAGAAAAAAAAATTATGGTGTAATCAGTGTAATAATTTGTAATACAAGACTCATATATATTTCTAGTTTACCAATAATAATAAACTATCATTCCCTTTAGGATTTAATTCTTCATAATCATTCTAATGTAAATATAGTATACAATAACTCCGGGCGTACTAGGGTTGGGTTGATATAGTTGGTATCAAAGGAATTTTATTAGTAACCTTTGGAAATATATTTAGGAAAACATAGATTTGACAACATAACCATGAGGTATACTTTTAGGATAAGTGTAGAAGAACATCCTATATTATTTGTAAAATAGAGATTATGTGAATATCCCTAGAAATACATCTCTATCTATATAATACAAGTGGACATTGGTTATGAAAAATTTACATAGTGGTAACAACTCCAATAAGGTGCATGAGGCATGTCTCGAGCATAACCTAGTACACAACGATAGGCCTTACTACACACTGGGTTTGACACACTCAAGGGATATTATTAAAATAATTCACATTTTCATTAAATACCATTATATTGGATTTTAATAGATAATTAAAATGAAAGAAATAGGTTAAAACTTAGAAAAATTATGTACCTGTGTAGAAATAAATTGGATAAAGCATTAAGTATGAGGTTGTGTTGAAAAACTTTGGTAAAATTCAATTTTTTTATTAACCTTATTTCAAGGATTTTCATTATACTTTTCAAAATGTTATATGAATTATATTAATATGGTTATATAGAAGGATTAAATTTATTCTTGTTGAAAACCAATCATGTCCAAACAGTCCATGGGACTTGAACCCATGACCGAATGATGATAAGGGTTTTCACCTACCACTGGTCTATTTGATTTCCTAGTTAATTTTTCAATATTTTTAGTTATAAATTTTGAAAAAAAATGTTAATAATGAACCATTAGTATTAATTTTATGGTTTAGATATTAATGTATAAATAATATTAACTTTTGATAATAGTTAGAGAAAAATAGTTAGACTTGTCACTCTTTTAAGGGCCTTAGACCCATTTAAAATGTTTTATAGTACATCAGACATCAAAGTTAATTTTTGAATATCTATTTCATGATGTAATGGATGGACTTGAAATTTATAGAAGTGTAAAAAATGATGAAAATTGTATACAAATATATTGAGTATACATATTTACTTATATACTTAGGTTGTAAATCTATTCTTCAATATTAGGAATATGATATTAAATAAGAATTTAATCCAAATACATTAATTTTTGTTGAACCAATAGCTATTTAAATCACCATAGATTAATTTATTTGAGGCCCTAAAATTTACATTTATTATTAAATTTTTTTATTGATAATCCCAATCACTCCCTGTAAATATTTACACTTTTCCTTCATGTCTATATTTTCACTTTCCAATAATGTTCATCTACTTAGATACCTAGTCTTATGTTAGTCCATCTGACCTTTGTAATTATCATTCTCACTTTTATAGAGGATGTTTTATGAACCCTTCTCATGATATTGGATTTAAACATAGTTAATATCATACAATATATTACTAAGATTGATTTTAAATTATAAGAGTGTAATTTATTTAAGGTGGGGATAATGTAGCACCTCGAAATTCTAAATTAAGAACATTGTATTCGATATAGTATATGAATTAAAACACCAAGGGTGTAAGGGAATGATGTATCCTAATAATTTATAATATATTTTTCATTTTAAATATAATTATTAAATGATATTTCTTTCAATAAAATCAATACTGAGTTAGAATGAATTTCACACAACAACAAGTTTCTTCGATAGCTTACATTACACAAAAGACTGAGTTTTACCGACCAACAATATATTATTAAAATATTATTATTTAATATAATAACATAAAAAAAATTCATTAAATTATAATTTTGGAATAGGATTAAATCACTTATAAAAATATGTGGTTCATAGGTTACCAATTAATTTTAAATTAATATAAAAACCAAATGAATATAAAAGGAAATGTTATATGTTCTAAAAGGTGTTTTATCCTAATAATTTAAATTAATTATAGTTATTGAGTGGTATTAATGAAATAAATAAGTTACATATTCCATGAAATATTTTTTATACTTATCCAATATACCTTATAGGCATAAGATAATAATAAGTCACGTTTTACGCTTAAATGGCATTTTTCTAGAAAAAATATAACGCCTTTTAATAGCGTACCTATTTTAAATCCAATTATTCAAAAATTTATAAATTTAGTATAAAAAATTATACTTCATTTATGAAATAAAATCATAAAAATTATCTTTAGGTGATATTTTGTAATTTTTAATAAGGTATCATTTTTTGATGAATAGTGAAAAATACAGAATTTTAATTCAAAATTTATTTTTTATCCTATTAATTTATATGGTTAAATTATATCTTTTATTGGTTTTAACGTTTTAATAGATAAATAATTAATAAAGTAATTTTATTTTTGTCATTTTAATCAATTTCACATTGAAATTTAATATGAAAACATAGAAAAGATAGAAAACATTTGAACATTTTACTTAAAAACCTGATTTGTCGTCCTGTCTGCAAGATTAAATTTCAATATATTATTTCAACTTATATGATCCGAATTTAGAAAAATGTATTCCATATTTTGAATAATAATAATTTATAACATATAATAAGGTCAATGTATTTTTTGACATTAAATATTTGTGAAAAAAAGTACAATTAATTAAATTGGTTAAGAAGAAAATTAGCTTAACAAGAGACTAAACCTTAATCTTAAGAGCCAAAATGAACTAGAAAAATGTAGACAAATCCATTTTTTGGAAATATTTACACCTTATACTAGATTTTATGTATTTTTTCCCATTATTTTATCCACTTTTTATAGAATAATCCCAGGTAGAATCCCCTCTTGCAAAAATTTACAAGAATACCAAACCTCCTCCCCTATAAAATGACCCTCACCCCTCCCACTTCCCTGCACATTTTGAGACATTTTGATCACCAAAATATGATAAAATAATATCCCAATATACATCCAATAATCCTCTAATCCTTACCTTAGGATGAATGAATACTAGGGAATCCCTTTGGCGCAAACCAAAAGGAGTTACCCTAATAAGAGGTAACATCCTTCCTCAAGCTCTTTTGTTTTATTTTCATTATACACCCCCAAAAATATTATCATTACATGATTATATAAAAACATCAGTATTGTAAATATAATTATATTTTTTTATTATAAGTTTCATACCTAAACTTACCCACTCTCCCATCTGATGAGCAACGAACATACTGTTTATGTGTACGACGAACTATTGCCTTGCAAAAAAATGATTGTTCATTCTTCCTTTAACAACTCTCATGGTGGAAATTATGATGTAAATGATGTTTATATATTATATTTGTGACATTTATAAGTTATTTATACTTATTTAATTAATATATAACACATACCATCAAGAATTCTATTTTTTAGGGTTATGATAACTACATTTGTGTACGTGTGGACTACCAACTCCTCAAAGCGATGAGATTCATTCACGCTATGCATAGAATGTATTAGAGGATGGATTTAATAAACTAATATGAAATATATTATATATATATTACACTATAATTATAATATATATATATATATCAATTATATTTTATATTTTTAAATAAGATATTGAAATGGAAGTATCGTTCATGTGTATGTACAACATACCCACTCTATGAATTGTGCAGTTCATTTATTATCTTCAAATTTTATGGATTAATATAAGTCATTTATAATATATATATATATATATATATATATTATATTTACATCATCATTTACATTATTTATATGATGAAATCATGATCTATGTTTTAGGAACAAAAATAACAAGTTAAAACATACCCAACAAACTAGGCAATGAACACCTACAATAATGAAAATGCTGAATGATTATTAACAAATGGGTAATAATATATTATAAGAAATAAATATATGATTTTATAGATATGATTATGGATATTTTATAATCTCTTAATGTAATGACCCGCCAATTCCCATTGGCTTGAGAGCTCAATGAGTCATTTCTAGGACTTAAGCAACATCCCCAAGACGCCAAAGGCTAGAAATAAATGCCAAAGGGTTTCAAATAGAAGTGGGGGACGATTTAACCTTTTAAGAAATAACCCAGTAAACCAACCAACCATACCCAAACATTCATTATATGATGCATGATAAACTGGAAGGCAACTAAACAAACTTCATTTAATTCAAACCACATCAGAGTACAAAACAACCGAAGAACAATCCATGTATAAAAGTGTACAACAGATAAACAACTCAAGGCTCTCAAAAGATACGATGTCTATGTGTCCCACAAGCTCCAATATCTACAACATCTCACAAGCATCACCATGAGCCACTAGAAATAAGATGCTTTACCTTTACATGTGTCCTGGAACACGACATCTGCAAAAGCACAAACGTGCCAAAGTAGAGGTGAGTATAAAACTCTGTGGGCTTTCCCCGATAAATTCCCTACTCATGCCACTAGGATAGAATAGTTAACAAAAATTATATAAATAAACAGTTTATATAAAAAAAAATTTTAAAAATCAGTTTATAACTAAATATAAACAAACTTCCAAAACCATTCTTAACCAAAAGCATCCAAGGGAAATTGAAACCAATTTTCCAATAAGTTATGTTTCCAGAAAAATAACCAATCAACCTTTAGAACCATTTCACAAAAATCCCTTTTTTAATACCTAACCACTTCACAACCCATGAAATCAACCATGCATGCTTCATTAAGAGAGTTCCATAATATTGATCGGTTTCACGTTGATCTACCAAGTCGTCACAAGGTAATTGTTTCCCATGTGCCATTACACCTTTGGCATTGAGCACAATGTCATATTTCAACCAATCCTTGTACTTAAAATCCCATGTGCCATTAAACGTTTGGCATCGAGCCAAAGGTCATATTTCAACCATGCTTCATATATAAATCATGAAAATTCACCACACATTCACAACATTCAATCCAAAACCATCCTTTCAATAAATGTTTTTTTATTGAAATCCATTTCCATCAAAAACAAGTGTGTTTGACCAATTCAAACCATTTCAATAAAACCATACTTTTATTGAAAACCAAAGAATAAACCAATTTCATCAATCCATTTCAGTACCAAACCATTTCAATAAACACCCCTTTTTATTGAAAACCCATCTTTCATCAAATAATTTACCATTCCAGAAAATCAATTATTTAAAATCAATATTTTAAATTCCGGAAGCCAAATCACTTTGTACAACAATTCACCAAGATTTCACAATTTCATCAAAACCATAAATCATCACTAAAAAAGATTTATTCTATGATTTTCACAATCCATTTCATTCAAATATCCCAATTTGAAACCAAGACAATCAATTCTAATAGGAGGAGTCGAGAGTGAAGCCTCCTACCCCAAAGGTTTTAATGAAAACCACAATGGTCGAAGAACGCACAAGAAAAGTGGGTCGATTCTCCAATATATCTCCTTAGATCTCTTCTATTAACACAAGAAAGACCAAATATAATCATATTTGGCATCCACACAACATGATCTACCCATAACAGGCATAGATTTAAGAAATTGATAGAAGAGGAGAAGTACATCAAAGTAGATCTAAGAAACCGAACAAGAACGATCACATAACTCAAGATTCCGGCTTCTATTCGCCAAGAGAAGCCTTCAGATCGCCACCGAAATGATGGGAGAACCCTCTTTGTCCTTAGGAGAAGAAAAATCCCGAGTTAGGGCCTCTTAGGAGCATAAATGAAGAATTTAGAGGCAAAAATGTCTGAGATACACAATTTAACGATCTCATTTAAGTGGTTGCATCGTTAGTTCGCACGATTTGACAAATCGTGTGCTAATTTTACATTACTTACTGCCTCAGCCACCCTTCTCGCACGATTTGTCTACATGGTAAGAAAAAATATGTGCTGCCCATGCGGATGCTACTTCCTCAAAGACCCATTGTGCATGGTTTGGCCACATGGTTTAGACAAACCCTGCACCGCCCGTGCGACTTCCCCTTTTTCCTCAAAACATCATTCCAAGTTCTCCTGACTCTCCCATTCGCCACCCTTATGTTTATAACCATTGAAAACATAAAGAACAGGTTATATACCAGAAACTGGGGTACTACATTCTCCCCACCATTGGTCTTTCCATCCATGGATAGTAGAAAACCTTCACCTAGTTGAAAGTGTTCCCGCCATTACTCTTTCATTTCCTTTTCACATTCCCCAATATCTACTGGAATTTGATCATGCTGCCATAAAACCCACACTAGACTAATGATTTTTTCATGAAAGACTTTATCATGCCTATCCACAATCTGTACTGGGATATGTATCAATGAAGCATCTAGCTCTAGGTCAACGTGATTTCATCTGATCACATGGTCAGGATCAGGCTGATACTATTTCAATTGAGATACATGGAATGCATTATACACCGAACTAAACCAACGTGGTAATGACAACTGATTTGAAACCTATCCACCCCGTTCTAGTATCTCAAAAGTTCCAATGTATCTAGGATATATCTTGCCCTGATTCCCGAAACGACGATGTCCAAGCCTTTGAGAGATCCTCAAGAAGACATGATCACCCATAACGAACGACAATAGTCTTCGACGGTTATCTGCATAATATTTCTGATGACTCTAAGCCGTCTCTGTCCTCTTTCTAATCAACTAAATATTCTCCATTGTTTCATGGACAAGGCTTTGCCCAACTAGTGAAATTTCACCAGTTTCCACCCAGTATAGTGGACAATGACAAGGATGCCCATAAAATGCTTCAAACGGAGCCGTGCGTATCGAGCCTTGATAGATATTATTTTATGAGAACTCCACTAAGGGTATATGATCCTCCCATGAGCCACCAAAATACATTACACAAGCCTGAAACATATCTTCAAACATCTGTATCATTCGCTCGGATTGCCCATCCGTCTAAGGATGATACGTCGTGCTCATAGTCAACTGAGTTCCAAGGGCTTGCTGTAATGATTTCCATAAATGAGATGTGAACCTCGGATCTCTATCTGAGATGATAGACACTGGTACAACATTCCTCTTTACCACTTCTTGATTATATATTTTTGAATGATCTTCCACCGTATAAGCTTTACAAATAAGGATGATATGGGCCGACTTAGTTAGATGATCCACTATCACACAAATGGCATCATGTTTCCGGGCCGTTCTTGGAAGACCTGTAACAAAATCCATTATTATCTGATTCCATTTCCACACTAGGATAGGTAAATATTGTAACATACTGGCTGTTATTTGATTCTCTTCTTTAACATGATGACAAGTTAAGAACCATGAGACAAACTTGACCACCTTCCTTTTTATGCCTCTCCACCAAAAGTGCATGTTCAATGCATTATACATCTTCTGTCTACGAGGATATACATACGATATTGAATGGTGGTAAGCATGAAGTATTTGATCCTGAAAAACCATAGTTACAACCATATGATCTCTGAAACAAAAAACTGAACCCCCCTCATGATTCTATCCATCAATGGTCTCCCCGCCGTTGAGTTTTGAACATACAAACCAATATTCTGCATCATATGTTTGTGCTTATTTGATCATCTTTACTAAATCTAGAACAAGTGTAGCTGAAAATAGAACTGCAACATCGACTTGTTCTTCACATTCCACATGCAAGTCGGCTAAGACTGACATCAACTGCCATTATTATGAAGCTTCTTTCGCAAACTGAGAATATGACTTTCTACTCAATGCATCTGCCACTAAATTCCCTTTTCATAGTGTGTACATAAATTCAAAGTCAAACATTTAGAGATACTCCATCCACATACTTTTCCTCAGATTCAAATATTGCGATGATAAAATCTGTTTCAAGCTTTCGAGATCCGTGAACATAGTAAATTTCTCACTAGAGAGATAATGACTCCATTTTTTCAAAGCATGGGCGACTGCAACCAACTCCAAATCATGTGTTGGGAAAATTTTCTCATGCACACTCAACTGCCTGGAGCCATAAGCAACCACATGGCCTCTTTGCATGAGAACACAACCCAACCCTATCCTATAAGCATCACATAACACCACTTACCCCTTTCCGGATTCTGGCACGATCAAGATGGGTGCCGATGTAAGGCGAACTTTTTGTTCCTGAAAGGATTTCTGACATTCTTCTATCCATTGGAACAGATAATTCATCTAAGTCAGACCTGTTATTGTTGAATTTAGTTTCGAGAAGTCACGGAAAAAGTGTCGGAAGTAATAGGCTAGACCAATAGAACTACATATCTCGAAGACATTCTTCAGTGGTTTCCAAGAGATAACGACTTCTATCTTTTCAGGATCAACAGAAACTCCTTTCTCAGAAATGATATGGCCAAGGAAACGTACTTCCTATATCCAAAAATCACACTTTGATAATTTGGCATACAAACGATGATCTCTCAAGATTTGTAACACTTTTTCCAGGTGAACCTCATGATCATCCCTTGTCTTTGAATACACCAAGATATCATCAACAAACACCACAACCAAAGAATCCAGATATTGCTGAAATATATGATTCATCAAAGCTATGAAGTCTGTTGTTTCATTCGTTAGACCAAAAGGCATGACTATATATTCATAGTGGTCATATCTACTTCTGAAATATGTCTTTGGAATATCATCCTTCTAAACTCGCAATTGGTGATATCCTGATCACAAATCAATCTTAGAGAACCATTGATATCCCTTTAATTGATCGAATAGATCATCAACGCATTGAAGTGGATATCTATTCTTTATCGTAACATGGTTTGGCTTACGATAATCAACACAATGTCGAAGATTTCCATCTACCTTCTTCACAAAAAACACTGGTGCTGCCCATAAAGAAGTACATGTCCGAATGAAACCCTTACTTTTCAGCTCCTCTAACTAAAAATTCAATTCCCATAACATTGCTTGTGCCATCCTATAAGACAGAATGAAAATAGGACTACTCCCCAGAAGGAGATCAATCATAAAATCCACTTCTCTTAGAGGTGGTAACCCTGTGAAGTTATTGGGAAAGAGATCTGGAAATTGATCCAAAAGAGATGGAAAAATATTTTCCTCAATATCATACATTGATTCCAAATACAATGCTACCAGTTGGTGAGAGATCGTTCCCACCATTGGTCCCGACACACTCTTTGCACCTTTCTTTTCAATCATCTATCCTTTTAAGAGATGGTTTATGCCATCCTCTGTCGTGAAACTAACTGTTCTCCTATAACAGTCGATGTGAGCCTTAAACACTGTCAACCAATCCATACACAGGATTACGTCATAGACAACCATGTCCAACATCAAGAAGTCCCTTTCTAACTCAACTCCATCAATAGTTATAAAAAATTCTAAACACACAAGTTCTTGACATTCTCTTTCACCAATAGGAGTATTTATTTTCAAAACAGAAGGCATCATTTCCATTTTTAAACATAGAAATTCAACAGAATGAGAATAAATACCACAATGTGATGCACCGGTATCGAAGGGAACTTGCACAAGGGTATAATTCAAAAGAAACATACCTCTCACCAAAGATGGTCCATCATGATCATCGACCATCGTATTCACAGCTCTATACAATTTCTTCATTGTTGTACTGTTCTCCTTTTCGCCATGCTGATATTGCCCCGGTTGAATGGTATTTCAAGAATCACCATGGCTAGCTCTGTTATGCTAACGAGACTGACTCTGCTATCTACGTCCTATCAAAGCATACGATGCTTTCGACGTCTGGGAATTTTCATGTGCACCCGACCTTAAAGAATTCCTACAATAGCACTGTAGATTCCCCATCTTCTTGAAATTGTGAAATGCTCTAGGTTGCGCCTTACAATCTCACATTTTGTGGTCAAGTGAACCACATTGAAAACAACCTGCTTTGCTCTGGGGTCATGGAGGAAGGTTCACTGATCCTTCTATCTAGTTCTGATTTCCACTTGCACAATGGAAATAGGTGTCCCTTTTCCTCTTGTTTCCAGAGATTGAATGCCCACCATTTCATGTAGTTATGAACATTCCTCCTCCTATCGATCCCGAGATATCAGTTTCAGCAAAGTCGATTTGTTAAACATCTCTGTATAATCTGTAATACAGAGAATTATAATCATTTATAGAATATCTTGCCTTAGCCCCGATTCAATGATGTGTGCCTTCAACGACGCACTTGCCACAACCTATGGTGCAAAACAAACTAAATTCATGATTTTAGCCGCATACTCTATGACAGAGAGACTCTCTTGCTTCAATATGAAGAATTTTATCGTTTTCTGGATCTTGAACATGTGAGTATAGCATTTTTTGTTGAAAAATTCTTCAAAATAATCCCATGTAAGTCCATCATCCAATTTATCATGCACCTCTAACTCCCACCAGTGACGTGAAAGATCCTCAAGAATATACATAACCAAATTAATCTTGAGATCTGATGTGGTGCTGATGAAATCGAAGATACGAATCATCCTACATAGCCACACCTCCGCCATTTCATGATCAGAATCACCCCAAAAGTTTGGTGGATTTTACATCATACACTGGATGGTATGATCCACATTCCTTGGTTCATTCCTTCGGTTCCCCGTATCCATAGCTTGAAAATCTTGGACAATACTCTGAACCAATTCTTGGTTCACCCGTGGTTCGGGTGCAACCACGTTTTCCGCAGCTTCTTCGGGTTGGTTCCGACGATGCCTACCAGGTTCCATTTTCTAAACAAACATCAAACTCCATTAATCTCACTCTCTAGCAACTGATGGATTAACATTCAAATTCTATCACATCATCTATCACTACATTGTTTTTCCAAAAACAAATTTTTTCCATGTTCAACCAATTTTTGAAAACATTCAACATACATTTTGAAAATCAAATCATTTTCAACACACACCAAATACCATTTTTTCAAAGTCTTTCACTTGAAAATAATTTTTGTATTTTTCGAAAATTGACACCATGAAAAAAATACTTACTCATTCCTCACAAGGAGATATACAATCATAGTGGGAAGTCATTCCTCTACAATGCACGCCATGCTCCTCTCATTGGATAAACCCATGAAAATGAGATTTCCAACATCCTATAAGTGTATCCAAAACACTTATGTACCCAACACCCTGGTAACTTGATGTTCAGCATAAACGGGTTAGCTAAGTCTTTTTATGCTATACTTTTCAAGTTTGGACAATCCTGCTCTAATCTACGATTTTGTCCCAATAAATAGACTAGAATGAATTTCAACTCCATGACCAAGAACACTGATGACTACCTATTAGGCAAGGACCGAACAAGCTGATACCATTTGTAATGAACCTCCAATTCCCATTGGATTGAGAGCTCAATGAGTCATTACTAGGCCTTAAGTGACATCCCCAAGACGCCAAAAGCTGGCAATAAATGCCGAAGTGTTTTGAATACTAGTGGGGGATGTTTTACCCTTTTAAGAAATAACATAGTAAACTAACCATCCATACACAAACATTCAATATATGATGCATGAACAATTGGAAGACAACTAAACAAACGTCATTTATGTCAAACCACATCATAGTACACAACAACTGAAGACAAAACCAAGTATCAAAGTGAAGAATAGATAAAAAAACTCAAGACTCTCAAAAGATAGTAGGTCTCTGTGCTCCACAAGCTCCAAGCTCCACAACATCTCCCAAGCATCACAACGAGCCACTACCAATAAGATGCCTTACCTTCACCTGTGTCCCGGAACACGACATCTACAAAAGAACAAACATTCCAAAGAAGGGGTGAGTATAAAACTTAGTAGGTTTTCCCTGATGACTTCCCTACTCATACCATTAGGATAAAATAGTTGGCAACAATTATATAAAAATAGTTTAAATAGAACATTTTCTCAAAAGCAGTTTATAACTAAATATAAACAATTTTACAAAACCATTCGTAACCAAAAGCGTTCAAGAGAAATTTAAACCAATTTTCCAACAAGTTATTTTTCTAGAAAAATAAACAGTCAAGCTTTAGGACCATTTCACAAAATCATTTTTTGGCATAACCAACCATTTCACAACTCGTGAAATCAACCATGCATGCTTCGTTATGACAGTTCCATACTAATGAGCGGTTTCTCATCGATCGACCAAGTCGTCACAAGGTAATTGTATCCCATGTGCCACTACACCTTTGGAACCGAGCACAAGGTCATATTTCAACCAAGCCTCATACTTAAAAGTCCCATGTTCTATTAAACGTTCGACACCAAGCACAAGTTCATATTTCAACAAATCATTGTATATGAAACATGAGCACACACCACACATTCAAAACATTCATGCCAAAACCATCCATTCAATAAAACACCCTTTTATTGAAAACCATTTCCATCAAAACAAATTGTGATCAAACAATTAAAACCATTCCAATAAAACCGTACTTTTATTGAAAACCAAATAATGAACCAATTTCATCAAAACATTTCAATACCCAACCATTTCAATAAAACACCCCTATTTATTGAATAAACATATTTCATCAAACAATTTACCATTTAAGAAAATCCATAATTTAAAATTGACATTTTAAATTCAAGAAGCCAAATCACATTTCACAAGAATTCACCAGGACTTCACAATTTCATCCAAACCATAAATCATCACTAAAGAATATTTATTCAATGATTTTCACAATAAATTTCATTCAAATAACCCTATTTTGAAACCAAGACAATCAATTCTAACAAGAGGATTTTAGAGTGAAGCCTCCTAGCTCAAATATTTTGATGAAAACCACAATGGTCGAAGAAAGCACAAGAAAACGGGGTCGATTCTCCAAGAATTCTCCTTAGATCTCCTATCCTAACACAACCAAGACCAAATATCATCATATTTCCCATCCATACACTTATATCTACCCATAACAGGTGTATATCTAAGAAACCGAGAGAAGAGGAGAAGTAGGTCTAAGTGGATCTAAGAAACCCAACAAGAACGATCACATACCTCAAGAACCCGGCTTCGATTCGTCAAGATAAGCCTTTGGATCACCTCTAGAATGATGGGAGAACCCTCTTTGACCTTAAGAGAAGAAAAATCCCACGTTAGTGCCGCTTAAGAGCTGAAACAAGGCGTTTAGATGCAAAAACACGTGATATCCACAATTTAGGGATCTCATTTAATTGGTCGCACTGTTAGTTTGCACTGTTTGACAAACAGTGCGCTAACCGTGTGTTAGCTAATGCCTCCTCCACCCATCTCGCAAGGTTTGGCCACATGGTTAGACAAATCGTTCACCACCCATGTGGAAGCTACTACCTCCAAGACCCATTGTGCAAGGTTTGGCCACACGGTTTAGACAAACCGTGCACCGCCCATGCGACTTCCCCTTTTGCCTCAAAAATTCCTTCCATGTTCTCCTGACTATCCCATTCATCAACCTTAACTTTATAACCATTAAAAACATCAGGAAAGGGTTACATACTAGAAACTATGGGGTACTACAAGTAAAATGATTAAAACTATTATAAAAGAGGTTAAAAGATGTTCACTTGAAAGGAAATGCAAGGTAAGAGATTCTTGCCTTCTCATGTTTCTTTCTGTGAGGAATAAGTCATTTTCCACACATAATTCGTTTTTGGGGTGTATATAATAAAAATTTTGATGTATTATATCATGAATTGGTTTACCTCATTGTTATTTTAATTTTTTTATGTTATTTATTTCATGGGGCTTATAATTTAAAAGTTACTATATAGTAAGCGACTTCATCTCAATTTCCATTATTTGAGTCAATCTTTATTATTGTGCACATAATTTTGTTATATATGGGGTACATAATAAAAAAATTGAAATGTAATATCATTATTCACTCATTCATCATGATATTTTTAGTTTTAATTTGAATTATTTATCTATGGGTATTTGGATTATGTGTTACAAAGTGGAAAAGAATTTCATAACCCTATTTCTTTTCTTTGGATTGTATTATTTAATCATTGTCATTAATATTATAAGATTATGTGTTTCATCAATTTAACTATATATATTTTTCTTTATAAATGTTTTATTTGGATTTAAATTTGAAACACGTATTATATTATTTTGATTTATGCTCACATCAACATTATGTTATTTTCAGGGGTTTACATCACAATCTCATTTTGTTCGAGATTGTTTACACTTGAATTTACAAAAAACTAAATTATTGGATTATTTTTTAATAAATCCTTTCATTTTATTATCCTCTTGTTGTTAATGAACTTGTATAATTAGTATTACAATTTTTTCACTGTTTTACCATCAAAATGTTTTATAAAATGTTTTTAATAAAACCAGACTTTATTTATATCTTTAGTCAGAGAACCAATTTTATTCTAAAAACTCTATATCCTAATTTTTTTCCAAACATGTTTTCAACCTTTACAAAATGATTTATTAAAGAAAACAATACCCTTTTTTCAATTAATTTTTTTTTCAAAGTAATATTTTTGAATCTTTCAGAAAAAGGTGTTTTTCTAACCTTTAACCGTTAAAAATGAATGTTTTTTTACATTATACGACATGTATGGATTTACCCACTGTCACTTATTCGAAGATTCCTTTGAAATATTAAAAATTTATTTTTATATAAAATTTTATCAAAAGTAATTTTAAATGAAAATAATTTTCAATATGTTTCCAAAATAAAAATGTTATTTTCCTCAATAACTATTTGAAAATAACTTTTCATAGTATTTCCCTTCATCAATCACACAAAACCTATATTTTTACACCACAAGGTATTTGTTGAATTGACACCATAATTATTCTTCCTTAAGATGGTTTATGATTTCATTAACCAAGGATAGTATTGAAATTCACTACCTTTATTCCTTTTATTCACCATGAAATATTAAATTTATTATGATCATTAAACATTTAATTTCTTCTAATTATCCCCATAATTTGTCATAGATATGTTAATTTCCTAAAATATATATCATTTTTACATACAATATTTACTTTTAAAGTAATTTTATTGCTGGGCAAATATTGATAAGTCCATATCTTTTACTCAATACAAATTTTGATAAGGTGATTTGTTTTTTTAAATTAATTATTCAATATATGAGTAAATAATTGGGCATTCACTATATGGGTTGGGGATGTGTTAATTGAAGACCTACTGGTTGGGGAATTGTTAATGGTAGCCCTATAGGTTGGTGACCATTTTAAGTATTCCTCACGATACATTATTTTTCTCTTGAGATGAAATTAGTTGGAGGAAAACACTTCAAGTTTGTTTCCAAGAATAATAGATGGGTTTTGAACCATATATTTAAACTGTCATGAGAATAGATCTTGACAGTAAAGGTAACATGTACCTAGAAAACATGGCATCCAATAATTAATCATTACCTTCATTTTGATTGAATTATTATTTATCCATGTGATTTTTCATTGGCATATCTAAGGATGCATTTCATTTTCAGTTCATTTATTAAATAGAACATGTTTTAGTTATTTCACTTTCCATATTGATTATGAATTATCTTGTTATTTTATTTGCATGTATTTTTAGTTATTACATTTCCGTATTTTTTATTCATTCAGTTTGTTGATTTCATTTCATATGTGTTGAGTTATTACCATTCCATATTGACTATTCTCATTGGTTAATTATTTTGTTTTCTATACATGACATTACTCGACATTTGAGATCACCTTTATTTTTTTTCTTATCCTCAGGAATCCCATAATTGAACATTAAAATATATGAAAGGATACACTAGATGGAATAATGTTATCCTCAAATTAAAAAAAAGTATGTTGTAATTAGTGTATTTATTCGTAGGATAAGACTCATTTATGTATCTAGTTTACCATTATAAGAACCCAGATCTTCATTTCAGGTATGTTTTTCCTTTTCATGTCATTTTTGAGAAAAAGAGGAAAATCTGGAGTTTTTCAAAGTACACGTCCTTTACATTGATGTCGCAACAGGACGTGTGTTGTCTGTGTCTAGGCCACACACACAGTGTGTAAGGGTGATGTAGAGGCCGCTTAAAGTGGAGTATGAAAATCTATGTACACACCGTGTACCCCAAAAGTACACGTCATGTAGTTTCTTTTTTTTCATTAAATAGGTCGGGGTCACGCCTAATCGACAAAAACATCTTCTTCTCTAGGTTCCTCGACTGAGAGCGACCCGTACGGCCTCATACACCCACCGAGCCCCCAAGCCTCCTTCTATTTGCCGAATCGATCACTGTCGATTGCGTTGGGACCGCAGCGGTGAGCTATTCCTTCTTATTGATTTTCATTCCATGATTCTACCTCTTTCTTAAGATATCGTGGGTTGAACATTTTTGTGTTTTCATAGATCTACGTCGTTAGAAGGATAAATAAGCCTTCTGGTCAAAGTATATTGATCTCCTAGCATCAAGGTAGGTGGTGTGTACCTTACCTTTTGAAGTCATTGAGTTTTATGTGCAAATTCAACCAATACACGTAAACGGGGTATTGCATGTTTAACTTTTTGCCCTTGTTGTTTTCCTTCATTTCTTGTATGCTTGTGTAGAGGTAATTTGATCATGTGTGAGGATAATTATTTGTGCTTGGATGTTTTTCCCAAGCCTTGTTCGGTTTATGACCCTTTGGGTATTGTTTATCTTTTAGCCATTATACCTGTTTTCCATGCCTTGTGGTCGTAGGATGGAATGATATTCATGAAATGATTATTATTCTATTGACTGGTTATCCATGTAGCTCTATAGGTGTACTTTGGTTATCCAAGTAGCTCTATAGGTGTACTTTGTCCTTATAGCATTATTATGCACTGACTGGCATGGGACCATGAGAACATGGTGTTATAGACTTTAAGGGATAGACCTTGTGAGATTCCGAGAGAGTCTTGGATAGTATAGAGCGTTAGAGGTTAGACCTAGTGAGATTCCTCAGAGAGTCTTGTACATTATTGACTATAGGGGATAGACAGAGTGATCTTCCTAGAGAGTCTTGGATATTATACACTACAGGAGGGTAGACCGAGTGAGCTTCCTCATAGAGTCTTTTCTGGTTTGAATTTTCATTAAGACCTTTCTAGTCTATATAAGGAATTTACTGAGTGAGCTTCCTTAGAGAGTCTGTGATAGATCTAAGACTACAGGAGGAAGTGACTGAGCGAGATTCCTCATAGAGTTTCTAGACCTTGGGGCTATAAGAGGGTTAGACCGCATGATCTTCCACAGAGAGTCCCTGAAAACCCTTGACTATAAGGGGAATTGACCAAGTGAGCTTCCCCAGAGAGTCTTATAAATTCGTATGACCAAAACAGAGGGGTTAGGATGACTGCACTACCTAGAGGGTTTTGGGTACTTCTTGGATAGAACCAGAGGGGATGACTACGAGTACATCCTAGAGGGGTTCCTGTTGTGGTCAGTTGTTTACTTCACTACTGCTTGTTGTTTTGTGGATTGATTACTGTTGCATATCATCCTGTTACTGCTTACTGATTACTGCTTGCTTTTACTATTACTGTTTACTACATACTGCACTATTACCTTCCATATGCTCACTGACTATAAGGCATAGATCTTTGGGTGGTTTCATACTGGGATTTAGTCTCACTCCCTATTTGGGTCAAGATTTTGGGCCCAAAAATACTATGTTGTTAAAGGTATAGACAAGGGAAAGCGCCCTTCTACTTCTGGTAATTGATTTCTTTAGAGTAAGAGAGAATGGGAACAAACCGAGGCTTGCGATGCTAAGGAGGTTCTCATCTTTTTACTTTTCCTTGTACATTGGTTTAGTATTGTATTCAGTATTGTGACTTGTTTGGCTGTTTTCCTAGACATATGTATCGTGCATTAATTCATATATACATGTGTGCTCAAGCAGTTTATTGTTTTAGTCTTCCATTGTTTATTTTTCTTGGATATTGACTACTTCCGCTATTGCATGTTTTATTTACATCCGTTTTGTACTCTTCCAATGAGGGAATAGTTTCCCCAATATCACACCCAAGGCCCTTGCTGCTAGTAGGCAGCCTCTGGAATTTGGGGAAATGTGCCTGAGGCCATGTGTCCAACCAGGTACGGGGCACCTCTGGGTGGCTTCCAGAACCGGGACATTACAAAGTGGTATCAGAATAATTCTTTTGTCTTGATTTACTATTTGGATCCTTTATCCAGGGATATGATGGATTCAGTACTTGGTAATAAGCTTTTCCCAGGAGTAGCTAACCCATGTATAGGTAAAAACCAATCTACCTCATTTATTGCAGTTTTCTGGTTTTGAGATTTTACGGTTAAAATGATTTCACCTACAGTGATTCACATGCCTTGTGTTGTTATTATTGTGCTATTGAGGTTCTATTTCTGTCGCAACCCGATGGTATGAGGGTATTCCATCTCATGCATCATATAGGAACTTATTATAAATCACATTCCATGCATTCTTGCATTGTCATCTTGGATGCATTAGTGATTGCATGTTGTTGTGATAGAGGTTGTGTAGAATATGCATGCTGATGTGATAAATGCTTCGATAGAATCCATGCAGTTTGATAGAGAAATTGTTTTTATTGTAACTTGCTCAAATGAATGCCAAATTTGGGTTCTTGAGGTGTTATGGTCACCCATGAATTGTAACGTGGTGGATCATTGACTTATTACCCTTGTATTTGATATGTAAGTGATTTCAAGCTTTGATTCGCGGGGAGTATGGGACCTCACAGATCAGAATTTGGCACCTTCATGTTGTTTTTCAGTGTTTTCTGGGCATCGATGCAGTTTCTGAGCTACTGCCCAGAAAAACCCTGAATACAGGGTGTGTACTTGACTACACGCCATGTAGTTTTTGACCATTTCACTGACTGTGTGAGCTGAAACATGGGGTGGTGAAAAAAATTTTAGGAACACGCCGTGTAAGGGAGTTACACACCGTGTATTAGTGAGCCCTGTACCCAGCCTTGTCACTAACAACACAGATTGGGGATGCTCATGCAGAACATTCCATTTTTGGTATGAACACTCCATGTATACTTCTTCTAGGTACCCGACCGTGCCATGAACAACACGGGTCGGTGTTATCTCTCTTATACACACCGTGTTTGTTCGGAAAAAACCATGTATGGGTCCTCCATGAAGCCGACCATGTAACAAACAACACTGGTCGCTGAAACCTTGTGTAGTACACATAGTGTCCATCGTGAACATGTCGTGTAGTCTAGGGTTAAGAGGACCATGTGAGTTAGTCGTGTAAAGAAACTCGGGAAAGGAATGTCAGTTAAATTACACGTCGTGTGTGGGGGAAACACACCGTGTTTTCTAGGGTGTTACACGACCAGCTGTGGCTAAAGTACACACCCATGTTTCTGGATTAAGAGGACACCCCGTGTAGTTTTTATACATTCCATGTAGTTGTGTTTTGTAGAACTTGTTTGTTCATTTCTCATGTTCCCGTTTTGTACTCTTGTTTTCTCTGTCCTTGATAATCCTGACTTAAGGTGTGATTTAGTTCTTTCAGAGCTACGCCACCGTGATGTCCTACGATTGTTTGTCAGCTTATAGATGGTGATCAGACACCATATATGTCCAATCAGGGACCTCTTGCAGATCCTTCTACTGTGCCATCCTTTCCACCAATAGATATACCCATTGCAGGTGCCGATGAACAGTTCGGGGAGGACTTCCTAAGGATGATGCTTACCTTTCAGGGAGCGCCGCCTCCTGCCCCGTCGATGGCTGAGTTGATTCAGGTTTTCCAGTAGCATAATCCTTCTTCTTTGTCATAGGATGGAGGACCCCGGGCAGCAGAGTCATGGCTAGAGGCCACGTTGACAATCTTCGAGCATCTGGAGATACCTCTAGAGAAAAGGGTAAATTTGGTGACTTATATGCTCCGAGACACCGCCAAGAGATGGTGGAAGGTGATCTCACAGTCAGGGCGCCAACAGAGTATGACTTGGGATGAGTTTTGGCACATCTTCTATAGTTGCTTTTTTCTAGAGACCTTGAGGCCCGACCAAGCCTGGGAGTTTATGAGTCTCGAGTAGGGTACTCTTTCTGTCATGGAATACTAATCTCGATTTTCTGAGCTGCAGCGCTTCACGCCGATTCCAGCAGGTGATGGGTTGTTCCTTTCTATGAATTTTGAGGAAAGTATTAGGTAGGAGAACCATTCCCAGGTGAATATCTTTAGGTTGACTTCGATATCATTTATCATCAACCAGGCGCTAATTACTGAGTGCAATCTGAGGGATTCTGGAGCAGTGAGCTAGGGCGGTTCGATATCCAGAGTCAGTATTCCTCCCACTGATAGTAGGAAACGCCATAGGGAGTCAACTTGAGGAGATTAGGGAGGCGGAATGTACCTCTGGGAAGCCAGGTTGTATTCTACGAGTGTGGTAGGAGTGGGAATACTGGGCCTCAGTCCAAGAGAGTCCCTACAGAGTGCCCATCTAGTGGCAAGATAGGCCATCCTCAGTGTTTCTATCATATCTTCTCATCTATAGCTAGTGGTAGGGTTTCTTCTATGATCCCACATGCAGGAGATGTATTTCTAGTTTCTCACTAGAATGGGAACTGGATTTCTTCTGGCCGTTTGGGCTGATGTGGTGGTCATGTCCGCGGTGGTCAGTCATTGGGTTACCAGTGATAGCAGAGTTGTCAGCCAGGGGTGCAGGGCCGTAGTACAGGACAGACTTTCTCTATGGAGAAGACCTATCAGGAGCAGTATCATATCCCTTCTATAGTTCTTGGTACGATCTTAGTGTCCTAAGTCTTATCTTCATCCCTTTTCGATACTAGTTCTTCGCATAGCTTTATCTCTGAACTGTTGTGGAGAGCCTTGGGCTATGTATTTTTTCGTCTACCGACATGTTGACTCATGATACACCATTAGGTATAAGGAAATCTAGCATACGTCAGTGCATAGAGTGTCCTCTTGAGGTTTTAGGGTGTCACTTTTTATGGGACCTCTATGTCCTAGAGATGACAGGCTATAATGTCATTCTCGGTATGGACTGGTTAGTTCCTTTCCAGGCAGTCGTTGATTTCTATCACCACAGGGTGAGTTTCGTATCACCAGAGGAAGGATATTTTCATCATAGAGGTGAGTGGGATGCCTAGGAGGGTAGATCTAGACCAGAGCATCATGGGATAGGAGGAGTTATAGTCTAGATTTCCAGTCATTATCTGGATGATCAGGAGACTTCACAGTTATACAGTCCTCTAGTGGTGGATCATTTCAGAGATGTCTTTCTAGAGGAATTTTCAGGTTTACCTCCAGAGCTTGATGTAGAATTCTCGATTGAGCTCATGCCAGGAGTGGCACCAGTGTCCATTCCTCCTTGTAGGATGGCTACACCTAAGTTGCAGGAGCTCAAGAAGCAGTTGGAGGAGTTGCAGACAAAGGGTTTCATCTAACCCAGTACTTCCCCTTGGGGTTCTCCTTTTCTATTTGCAAAGAAGGAAGATGACAACCTTAGGCTTTGTGTAGATTATCAGAAGCTGAACCCGTTGAAGATCAAGAACCGCCATCCCTTACCGAGGATCGATAACATTTTTGATCAGCTTCGAGGAGCCCGGGTGTTCTCGAAGATCGACTTGAGGTCCGTTTATCATCAGTTGCACATTAGACCATGAGATATAACTCTTACAGAATTCAAGAGTAGGTATGGTCTATACAATTATAATGTCATTCCATTCAGTCTCATGAATGTGCCAGCAGGTTTTATGGCACTGATGAAACGAGTGTTCCATCCTTACTTGGACTCTTTCATGGTGGTCTTCATGGAAGATATCTTAGTGTACTCTCACACTCTACATGACCATTCTACCCATATTGAGATCGTTATGAGTACATTGAGAGATAATTTTTTATATTACACACTCTCGAAATGACACCTTTTGATGGATCAGATTCACTTCTTGGGTCATCTCATCTCATAGACAGGAGTATCAGTAGACCCAGAGAAAGTGAGAGTTGTAGTTTACTGGGAGCATCTGAAGAATATCTTTGAGGTGAAGAGTTTTCTAGTGCTGGATGGATACTATAGGTGTTTCATACAGGACTTTTCACACCTTGAAGTACCACTGACAGGTCTGACCAAGAAGTGGGTGAAGTTATTATTGTCAGATTAATGTGAGACATCTCTTTAGGAGATGAAAGGGAGGTTGACGTCAGCACCTATACTAGTCTTTCCAGAGCTGGGTAGGAGCTATACAGTCTATTGTGAGGCTTCAGGTGTCAGGCATGGAGCTGTTATTATGCAAGGAGATGGAGTCGTTGCTTATGGGTCTCGACAGTTGATGCCACACGAGAGGAACTACATGAAAAATGATCTGGAGTTGGCAGCTGGTGTTCATGCCTTATGCTGTTGGAGACACTATCTTCTGGGAGAGCACTTTGTGGTGTTTACCGACCACAAGAGTCTCAAGTATATCTTCACTCAGCATGATATGAATCTGAGACAGTGCAGGTGGGTCGAGTATCTTCAGTCCTTCAACATTGAGCTTGCATATATGCCAGGAAAGGGAAACATAGTGGCTGATGCGTTGAGCACGAGAACTCAGATTTAGGCAGTTCATGAGGCCATCAGTGAGTGTCAGCTTATGGAAATGTTCTCTAAGATGCACTTGGAGGTGCATGACAAACAGGGATAGACTTTTATATATTCTGTAGCTCCTACCTCTACCCTTCTCCATCGGGTACAAATGAGGCAGCTATCAGACTCATAAGGCCTAGTCATGCAAGAGAGTGTGTCAGGAGAGGACCCTCTTACTGGATGGACAGTGGGAGAGGATTAGATCATGCGTTTCTAGGGACGCGTATGGGTTCCAGTAGACATATGAGAGGAGCTGATGTGGGACTTTCATTCTTCATTTTGGGTAGTTCATCCTGGCATCACCAAGATGTATCATGATCTACAACACCTGTATTGGTGGCCAAGTATGAAGAGAGATGTCACTAGGTTCTTTATGAGATGTTCTACTTTTCAGAAGGTGAAAGCGGAGCATCTACGACCAGTAGGGATTTTACAGCAGTAACTCATTCCCGAGTGGAAGTGGAAAGATGTGGCAATGGACTTCTTGACTTGGTTACCGTGGTCACCTCGAGGGAGTGATGTTGTTTGGGTTGGCGTCGACCGGCTTACGAAGGTTTCTCACATCATGACGATCAAAGAGACCTTCAGTGTTGATGAGCTAGGGAAGTTGTACATCTGATAGATTGTACATCTGCATTGAGTTCCACACTCCATTCTTTCATACAAGGATGAAATATTTACTTCTCGGTTCTGGAAGGGGATTCAGAAGTCTTTGGGTACACAGGTACTTTTGAGTACATCATACCATCCCCAGACAGATGGCTAGTCCAAGTGTACGATCCAGGTTCTTGAGGATATGCTCTGAGCATGCATTCTAAACCTCGACTGTTATTTGGAAAAGAATATTCCTCTTGTGGAGTTTGCCTATAACAACAGTTTTCAGGCGACTATTCAGATGACACCTAATGAGGCTTTGTACGGTAGGCAATGCCTATCACCTTTGTGCTGGCTAGAGGCAGGAGAGGCAATATTGCTGGGACCTCGTCTTGTATAGGATACCTCAGAGCAGATATAGTTGATTCGGAAGAGGATGGATATAACACAGTCTCGACATAAGTCTTATGCTGATCAGTAGAGACAACCTCTAGAGTTCGAGGTCGGGGATCAGGTTTTCCTGTGTGTCGCACCGATATTGGGACACAAGAGGATTCAAAGGCAGGTTAAACATTCACTGTGGTACGTCAGACCATTTCAGGTATTGGAGAGTATTGGGCCAGTTGCCTATCAGTTGAAGTTACCTCAGAGATACCGGGATATGCACAATGACTTCCATGTTTCTTAGCCCTGAAGTTACTTTTCAGACCCATCTCATGTATTTCAACCTGAGTAGGTTGAGCTTGAAGTGGATGCGTCATTTGAGGAGTATCTTATCTGGATAGTCAATCGCAGTGTGAAGGTTCTCTATGGCCGGTCTATTCCTCTGGTACGAGTGCTTTGGCAGCACAGTCTCGTACAAGAAGAGACTTGGAAGAGGGAGGCTGATGTACTATTGTAGTGGCTAGAGCTGTTTGGGGCTTCTTATTCTATGCCCCTCTAGGGAAATTTGAGGATGAATTTCATTAAGGGGGAAGTTTTTAAGAACCCGGATCATTATTTCAGGGATGTATTTCCTTTTCTGGTAACTTTTGAGAAAAAGAGGAAAATATGGAAATTTTTGAAGTACACACCGTGTACATTATAAGTACAAACCGTGTACTTTGATGCCGCACCAGGCCATGTGTTGGTCGTGTATGGGCAACACACACGGTGTGTAAGGGTGATGTGGAGGCCGCTTAAAGAGGAGTATGGAAAATCTAAGTACACTCCATGTACCCCAGAAATATGTGTCGTGTAGTTTTTTTTCATTAAATGTACTCGGGACGCGCCTAATTGATGTAAACACCTTCTTCTCCAGGTTCCTCGACCGAGAGTGGCACGTACGTCCTCAAACCCCCTCCGAGCCCCCAAGCCTCCATCTGTTTTCCAAATCGATCTTCATCGATTTTGTTGTAACCGTATCAGTGAGCTCTTCCTTCTTCTTGAGTTTCATTCCATGATTCTCCCTCATTCTCAAGATATCGTGGGTTGAATGTTTTGTGCGTTTTTGTATATCTACACCGTTCTAAGGAGAATAAATCCATGAGGTCAAAGTATATTGATCTTCTAGCATCAAGGTAGGTGGTTTGTGCCCTACCTTTCAAAGTCTTTGAGTTTTATGTGCAAATTCCACCAATACCTGTAAACGGGGTATTGTGTGTTTACCTTTTTTCCCCTATAGTTTTCCTTCCTTTCTTTTATGCTTGTGTAGAGATAATTTGATCATGTGTGAGGATAATTTGATTTTCTTGGATTTTTTCCCATGCCTTGAACTGTTTACGACCCTTTGGGTCTTGTTTAACTTTTGGCTGTTATACCTGTTTTCCAAGCCTTATGACCGTAGGATGGAATGATATTCTTGACATGCCTATTATGTTGTAGACTGGTTATCCAAGTATCTCTATAGGTTTACTTTCGTTATCCAAGTATCCCTATAGGTGTACTTTGGCCTTATAGCATTATTATGCACTGACCGGCATAGGACCAATTAGAACATGGTGATATAGACTATAAGGGATAGACAGAGTGAGCTTCCCAGAGAGTCTTGGAAATTTTAGCCCATAGGAGGGTAGACCGAGTGAGCTTCCTTAGTGAGTCTTTGACAATATAGACTATAGGGGATAGACCGAGTGATATTCCCATATAGTCTTGGATATTATAGACTATAGGAGGGTAGAACAAGTGAGCTTCCTCAGAGAGTCTTTTCTTGTTTGAATTTTTTTAAGACCTTTCCAGGCTAGAGAGTGAATTGACTGAGTGAGCTTCCTTACAGAATCTATGATAGACCTGAGACTATAGGAATAATTGACTGAGCAAGATTCCTCAGAGAGTTTTTAGACCATGGGGATATAAGAGGGTTAGACCGTGTGATCTTACTCAGAGATTCCCTGATAACTGTATACTATAAGGGTAATTGACCGAGTGATCTTCCCTAGAGAGTCTTATAAATTCGTATGACAAAACTAGAGGGGTTAGGCTGAGTGCACTGCTCAAAGAGTTGTGGGTACTTCTTGGATAAGACCAGAGGGGTTGGCTGTGAGAACTTCCCACATGGGTTCCTATTGTTGTTAGCTTTTTTCTTCACTACTGCTTGTTTTTATGTGGATTGATTACTATTTCATATCATCCTGTTACTGCATACTGATTACAACCAGTTGTTTACTATTTCTGTTTACTTATTAATGCACTATTACCTGCCATATGCTCACTAAATGTGAGGCACAGATCTTCGGGTGGTTTCCTATTGGGATTTAGTCTCACACCCTATATGGGTCATGATTTTGGTCTCAAATAGACTATGTTGTTGCAGGTATAGACAAGGGAAAGTGCCCTTCGACTTCTGGTACATGATTGCCTTGGAGTTAGAGATAATGGGACCAAGTCAAGGCTTATGATGCTGAGGAGTTTCTTATTTGTTTACTTTTCCTTTTACTTTTGTTTAGTATTGTATTCAGAATTATTACTTGTTTGGTTTCTTTCCTAGACATATGTATCGTGCATCATTTCATATATACATGTGTGGTCCAACTGTTTATTGTTTTAGTCTTCTACTGTTTATTGTTCTTGGATATTCACTGCTTCCGTTATTGCATGTTTTGTTTACTTCCATTGTGTACTCTTCTAATGAGGGAATAGTTTCCCCACTATCACATCCAAGGCCCTCACTGCTAGTCGGGAGCCTCTGGCATTTGGGGAAATGTGCTTGAGGCCACGTGACCAACCGAGTACGGGGCGACTCTGGGTGGCTTCCGGAACCAGGATATTACAACCGTGACTGATGTGCTTTCTGATCCTTAGATATTTGATTCTAGTTAATCACAAAAATTTAATTTTAGTAGAAACCATCACCGAGATTACTAGGGTCAGGTTTCTACACACTATCAGACGCATATATGGGCATCTTTTTTGATCTAATTTATAATTTGTTGCAAGTTATTAATTAAATTTTATTGGATAAAAATATGATATAATATATTTAGTTAAGATGATTTGGTATCATATGATAACAAATAAAATTAAATATATTCTATATCAAGATCATATGAAGAGGCCATTAGAGTTCACGATTTTTGACCATGTGTTTTTTAGATTATCTCTTTTTTATGGGTAAAATAGGTTCATAAGAGGGAATAAAATTTAATTGAGGTTTATTAAAGAATTTAAAGTGATGAAAAATATTATTGAATTTTCTTATTGTGTGGAACTTCATTCTTAGTAGATTTATATTGATAAATTATTCAAGGTATCTCAACTTATGAAGTACATTCAATACCTATCTCTTCTAATTGATTTGTGGTAATGTAGAATTGAAGAAGGATGAGAATTACATGGAATATACAATGGATCTTTGTGATCATAGGGATAAATATTTTCATCAGTTATTTATTCCTTTAGAATGAAATTTTTGGAGTAGTGGTGACGTGCAATAATGTTTCTGGTAGTGGGAATCTCAGATCAGGTTTTAATATTGAAGTTGTTTTAACTATATATTTTATATGTATGGAAGATTGTTTTAAATTTTTATGTGATATTAAATAATTTTATATATTTATATTAGCTTCTTAATTATAATTATTGTTTTTACATTTTTTAAATATGAAATTTTTTGTAGTCAGAACGAATATAGAGTCTTTTTCTGGAATTTATGAAATTTTCTTCAATAAAATAATAAGAACTAGTGAAATATATATTTAAATGAAATAATAAGAAATTATTTTATTTATTTCATAATTTATTTGTGATTATTTTATAAAATAAAATATTTTTTCATATTTTTTATTAAAAATTGTAATTTATGTTGTGAATATTAACTTTCAACATGACACAGAATATAGTAACAATATTTGTGAGATGGATTAAATATAACCGGTTTTAGAGGATTGAATATTGAAAATAAGGATTTGACTATAAAATTAGTAAGGATGGGTTTGGATAGAAGATGGTAAAAATTATAAGGTTTGATATAGGGATATTCTCATAGTAAAATATTTTTTGGTAATAGAGAATTAATTATAGAGGTGAAAATTCTCCCTATAAAACGAGTGCTTATATATAATGATTATCTATGAGAAATCACATTTTATGGATTCATTCTCTATTAAATATTTACATACAGATTTTTTTAAGTTAATTTTGTTATTTATTTTCTTCATAGCATAGTGGAATAATAGTGAATAATGGGGAAATATAAATTAATAACAACTGAATGAATGATTAACAAGGAATAGAGAATAGCAAATGGATAAGGTTTGTGACACTACAACTCCAATCATTTTTATGCTATATCTATATAAAAAATCAATTTTTATTATTTTTGAGTGTTGAAATAGAATTAATAACATGTATAATAAATTTTTTAGGAAATAAATATTTTATTGAATAAATAATGATTCTATAATTATATATTTTTTAAAAATACATGGAATTTCATTATCATTGGACGATGAAGGTTTTAAATACTATAACAAAATTTTTGTTCATATTATATGGATATATGAATTTTTATATAATTTTTAGGTGAAAGTTTTTATGTTTATTATGATATTATATACTTTTATGGTGACATTCTGATGGAATAAAAATATTAATTTTCTAAAAAAATTGATTATATATAATTAATATGTTTTATACTATATTATACATGGATATGTTTTGTTTTGATGGTTTCCATGCCACTCACAAGAGGCTATAATTTTTGTGATATTTTTCTATAGTTCATGGATGTGTGTTATAGGGGGTCATTCCACATTGTAATGTGATCAAACTTCTTAATAAAGATATATAACTTTTATCTAGATATTTAATTAGTGGTGCTATATAATTTACAAGAGGATATACCAATTTGGAATGAGTAATGAAAAAACATTCTTATGGGTTGTGCTACTTACTATTTTCTTTTGTTTTTCCCTTAGATTCAATGTAGTAATATTGGTTATTTTAGAGGTTAGAAAATAGATGTTATGGTGTAGAATAGTGAACTGTAATTTCATTTAACAACTTGAGTATAGTTATCTACCATTCTAGATAAGAACAAGTATATAATGGGATTATATTTTTTAATGGGTCTTTAATTTTGGTTGATTATTAAAATTTATAATGATGGTTACTATAGATGGGATAAAAATAGAGAAATATATGGTTGTGTCTATGGATACAGTTGTAGTTACGGATAAATTTCTTTTTATAGAAATAGTTCTGGACATGGATTTGTATGTAGATATATGTTGTTGTTATAATCTGAGAAATAAAATAAATTAAAACCCCCTATAATTATATATTAGGATTCCAATTAATTATAAATTGTGTTTTATTGTATTTATTTATGTTGTTATAAAATAATTACCAATGGTATATCTAGATATCAAATGTAATTTTTACTAGGTTTTTAATAATGTTGCATTCTGGGTAATTTTATGATAGTGATTTTGAGTAATTATGGATGATTTTTTATAGAAAACGTCGGGTAATCATGAGTGGTTCTTCTATATAATTATGATAAGTGTTTAGTGATAAATTTGTGGATAATTTGAAGTGTTTTAATCAAATAATCATTTATGGTGATAATTCTATGTAGTTGTAGCTACTAATGATGGCTTGAATAAGGGAGAATAAACTTAATATTGGTGTAATAATTGGGATTATAATTTTGTTTTTTACTTATATGATTATGTTATTTGTGTAGTGATGTATACTCATAATTCCTTAAAGTACAAACACAAAATATGTGAGGTCATACATAACCAATATCTAATGGGAGATTGGGATTACTAGATGAATAATTGGTTTATTTGATGATTCCCCTTTCCAATGACTTGAATCAAACATTGAAGAAATACTATTTAAAATTGGGTGCTTTACTGATATGATTTATAGGAGTTATTAAGTGGGGTTATTTATTTTCAATTATTATAGATTTATGATTATATGAGTTTTATACATGCAAACAAACATAATTTTTAAGGAGGGAGATTGTGGTGAGATATGGGGAGACTTTTAGAAACTTATTGATTATTATTTTATTTTTTAACTATTACATATATGAATTAGTTTGATCTATACACATTAACATGTGTTTTCCTTTAGATAAACCATATGATTATATTTTTTCCCACTCTAGATTTATATATAATATTATTTAGATAACTATGAGTATATTGGTTCAATTGCATGACATTGATATCTAGAACATTCTGTGCTTTAGATATTTTGGGGAGTCTAGTATCATTTTTCATTTGAAGTATATTTATGGTGATTTTTATTGCCACCACTTCGCAAATTTATAGGATTGTTATTGTTGATTCAATAAGGTTTTCCTTATGACTTTTCCATTCCTTCTTGTTTTGAAAATCACAAACACCTTATACTAAAGAAAATAAAACTTTTACCCCCATAAGGAAAATTTACTTCTTTAAAGAAATTTACTCTTACTAAGATTTTCTTATATATAGCTATATTTTTTCCGTAGTATAAAAACATGATTCATACCCAAAATTCCCAAAATCATGTAATGTAAAGATTTGAAGCATTCTGTTTTTAGGATCCGAATTCTGGATGTGAACTATATTGAAGTTCCAATCCGAATTCTGGACTCCGAACCTTCATGAGTTCGACCTCGAACTATTAAGTAGTTCGACTTCAAACTCTTAAGTAGTTCCACTATGAACTCTTAAGTAGTTCGACTCCGAAATCTTAAGTATTTCGACTCCGAACTCTTAAGTAGTTCGACTCCGAACTCTTAAGTAGTTCGACTCCGAACTCTTAAGTAGTTCGACTCCAAACTCTTAAGCAGCTCGACTCCGAACTTTTACTGGTTCGACTCCGAACTATGCAAGTTCAGATTCCAATCTCTGGTGAAACCAGACTCTGAATTCCTATAAAACAGAATCTGAACATTTCTTAACATAGACTCTGAATTTCATTTTGGTTAGACTCCAAACTTTTAATTTACTTACACTCTAAACTTTTGTATGATTTTTACATACAAATGTTCCATTTCAAAAAGATATAGTGCATTCAGTTATACATGGTTAGTTTTTAAAAGATGGCATCTATTCTCTTTCAAGCTAACCGTTGAATGAGTTACACGTGTACAGGTCCCTCCGAATTTCATGGAAAATATGACCGTTGGAGGGGGGAGCCGACCGTTGAAAATTTTCCTATAAATAGGAGCTCATTTGAAAGAGCTCAAGTGATAAAATGAGTTGATCGATCTAGAGACCACACGCTGTTAAGGTGATTTCTAGAGAGAGAAGATTTTCATGCTTTGTGCGAACTGAACCGCTCATTCAGATTGCTTCGTGCGACTCCGAATGTTAGTGATTACATTCGAGAGCTTCCGGGGATAGGAAGAAGAGGTGTCGACTACCTTGAAGCTCGAGGGCTTCCTTGCTAAGGAAGATAGAGGTTCCAAATACCTTGAAGTTGAGGGCTTGCGGGGATATCAAGACAGATATTTCGATCTTCTTATCGAGGGATTACCCCGGTGTTGGTAAGACAGACTTTCTTGGAAGTATAAATCAAGGTACCTTTATCTAAGGTGGGTGGGTACCCTTATCTTTGGGTTAAAAGACTTATATCTTGTTTCTTGTAGTTTTACTACTTTTTTTCTGTTGCATATTGTATTGTAAGGAAAGTATAACCTTCTTATATTTCCTTACACTTGTACTCTAATTAGTTAAGATTCTATATGCTTTAAGATAGAATCTCATATGGAAAACTTTAGTTCCAATTCCCCAATTGGTGATTAGAGGTGTTGTGAATTTTCATAGCTTAACATTGTTAAACCCAGATCTTTCCTTGTCTAAGGAAAACATAGTTGTCTGTAACCAACATTAAAGGTTGCAAAGGAATTTTTAAAGTGTACAATTCACCCCCCCCCCCTCTTGTATATTGAGCATCTACTTCATTATTTCGATCCTACAGTTATTATTTATGTTATTATAATTCATTTTTCAGTATTTATAAATTTTATTATGTTTTATATTTAGTTTTTGGAAGTAATTTTAATTTATTTGATGGTAATTACACATATTACTTATTTTTAAATGCTATATTCTAATCACTAAAAACTTACATAGTAGATGTGGCTATTGGGGTCATACTTAGTCTTGTATTTAGATAAGGATGACCCCTAAGGGTTCCAGGTCATGATTGTTTCTTTTTTATAAAATAGAATAACCATTTTGAGTGTTAATATGATATTTCATCTTTTATGAATGATTTTAAAATGATATATAATTATTTTGAAGAATTTTACAAGATAATTACAATACCCTTGAATGGTAATTTTTTTGAGAGATATGGGAAAACACAATTGAGTATATTGGAAAACTCACCCCAAGAATGTGTACTCTAATTCACATAGAGTTCTATTTTTATTTTGTGATGAAGGAGGTTTTGGATTGTGACATGTCTCCTCCCTTAGGGATTAGAAGGATTTTGGATAATAGGAATCCCTTATTTTTTATACTTATAACCATTTTATTTTATTTATTTTTAGAATAATGTACTCTATTGTTTTTAAAAAAATCTATTATTATTTTATGTGGTGGTAATCTAATTTTTCTTATTCCTAACATACCATTAAAATTTAAATTTTTTTGATTATTTATTCTAAAATGATTTAGTGAAGGAAAATATCTCCCCACATAATTAATTAATTTGTTTCAACTTTTCCAATGCCTTTAATGATGTTGGGTTTCATGTTAATAGTCAGTGATAATGTAGATTGGGTTTTGGGAAATTAGGGTCATGTCATAAAAATAGGATTTCATCAATAAATTTTATTCAATGAAATAAAAAATCCATAAAGTGGAATACCATTAAAAAAACTAGATAAAACCATTACCAATGTTTACTATTCTGAACCACATTGTAGTGATTTTATAAAATAAAGAGAAATTATTATTTTTACTTTTGTGTGGTTTTAAGATAAAATATTAATTTCTTCTATATGAAGATCGTGGATAATTTTTCTAATATCTCTATTGGTACCAGAATATAGTTTTAACACTAGGTCATGAGTTTGGTGGAATTCCAAGATGTTTTAATTTTGGGGGAATATTTAGTATTTAATTAATTAAATATTTTTTTATGTGTTCAAATGGTGATATTTTTTTAACATAGCATCGTATTTTGATTTTGACTTTGTGTTTGAGTTTAGAAGATGGGGGTTTTCCTAATAAATTTATAATCTCTTCCCAGTGCCAAGGCTGAACCCCGTTTTCTTTTTTTTTATTTTCCTTTTCATTTTATTTCATTAATTTTTTCTTTTCTTCATCCATCTTCCCTTAGATGGTTTCATTTGTTTCTTACCCCCTCCTTTTCGGTGTCACGCGACCAAGAGAGAAAATAAGGTGAGAGTGGGAGATGGATCCACTAGGGGTTCATCTAAGGCTTGGATCAGTGTATGATTGTTGTGGAGCACAGATTTATGAGAGATGATTCAGTGTTTTACACCCAAATGTATGAATTTGTATTTTTAAGATAAAATCCCCATAGAGTTTTTTTATTTTAATCCTCTTTGGGTCATCAGGGGACCCTTTTGGGGTGATATATAGTATTTTTAATGAGAATCAAGGATTTTGGGGCATCACAAAGAAATTTACATTCATGAAACCCCATAATATGTTGTGTGGTTTATAGTGTAGTTTTCTAATGTAGTGGAAGTTCCTAGTAGTAGAATGACTGTGATGGTTTTTTCATATTCAATGGATCATTTTAAAAATAGAAACGTTGTAAACACTATGACTAATAATGTTTTTTCATTGAATATTAATATATGAAATCGTGAAACATGGAGAGAATATTTAAAAGTTAAATTCATAATTAATTTAAATTTCAATATAAATAAAGTTTAAATGATCATAGGAAGTTTCTTCGAAGGTTTTTTGATCATATGATTACTATTTTTGTAGATAACCATTACTATGCTTATATATCCCTAGTGTATAATGTATTTAGTGGTGATCCACACACGCATCTTTGATCAATAAAAAATATCGATGGAACACAATGTCATAGCATGATGGATCAATCATTTTGTGTTGTTCATCATTATTTCTTCTAGTTCTTTCATGGTAAAGGGAATCAATTATTCTTAATAGGATGAAAAGAGGAAGAACCAAGATAGTAAATTTTCATTCCCACAAATACTAAATTGTCAGGTAACCCTGCACAATAGGCATAACCATTTATTTATAATGTTAGTGTTTATGTTAAAATGTTATTTAATTTCACAAAAGAACTTAAATGATATAAGAAATCTAATATTAATCCATACCATATAAAATTAATAATATTATTATTTTATGGTGTTCACTAACTATTGCTATGATAAATATTATTGTAAAATATTAAAAATTAATATTTTTCAGTAGACACTATCTTGGAATAATTTTTTCCCTTGAAATTTGTTGAATATATGAATAAATATTTAATTAAAGATTTTATCTATAAATGAATATTTTATTTAAAATCAGGTGAAAAATATTTATTAAATATTAGATAAATAAAATAAATATTTATTTCTCAATTCGATGAATAAATAGTTATTTAATTTATGCAATCAATAAAAATGGGAAAAATTATTCTTTGCCTTTAGAATAATATTTATTCCAATAATAAAATTCACATATAATTTAATCAATATCAATTAAAACACTTACTATTTTTCCATCTAGGATTCTTTCTCATTGATATTAAGTGGTGTTTCATAATGTCCAAAATTACTATCTTGCAATGGGATAAAGAACCTAACAGAAAGAACATAATTTTAAAACATAGAAAAACACATTTGAATGATCACTATGTAATATAATACCTTAATCACAGTATCTCATCAATATGGACACACATCCATGCCATCAAAATATTTGTATGATGAATCATTATATAACTATATGAAATAAACATGTTGTTATAACATGGACATAAAATTTATTGTTATAGTTCCATTCCTATAAAAGTGACAAGACATTCACTTCTATAAATATGGAAGGGAAAAATTATTCCTCAACTTATCCATTAATTACATTTAATTTTTCACACACCTAATATACCAAACTTCCCATGGATATACTAAATTATGGTTTTGATCAGAAAATCTCTGTGTATGGGTCATGACCATAATTAATGATAATAATAAATTCTATGTAATATTATACATGATCATATATAGGGATATCCAAAGACACAAAAACCTTGGAATTCAAACTAGGGGGTATGTTCTCATAATCTACCATCATATAGATTACCAAGTAAAAACATCAGGAGAATAAGTCTAATCAACTTACGAGTACTCACACATGACAGTATACATTCCATGTTCCACATGATATAATGTCATCCAACCATAGAAATATGTCAAATAATATCTTCATGTATTTTCAAGGTTCTCATCAAAATGGTAAACTAATAAGATCTTATAATTTTAATAGATACTCTAGGATGTTTTTAAATCAAGGTCTTTTATATCAATAATAAATATATAATAAAATGAATTATTAATATTCAAGTCCTTTAATATACATGAAATCCAAATTAAAAATATTTGGTTCTAGAAGACCAACTCCAACAGAGTCCCACTAGGACTTGAGACAAATACCTATATATTTTACTTTAATAGACCTTTTACAATAATCATGTTTTTTCTTAGTCGAGGATTTAGTCAAGGGGTCTACCATATTGTCTTTCATGGAAATTCTTCTCACCAAAAATTCGCCTTTATAAGAAAAATACATTCATAGATGATACTTATTAATTATTTGATTCTTACATTGAACATGGATCTTTTCTGAGGACACGACAATATCATTATTACAATATAGTGTGTTATGAACTTTAATACTAGGAACCATATCAAAATCATGGATAAAGTTGTATATCCAAAATACAACTTTTTCCGACTCAAAATCCTCAATATACATAGACTGTACTATGTAATATATAACTATATCTTTCATTGATCTCTTCTAGCTCACAACACATCTATTTCAATTGAAGACAAAACCTAATTGGTATTTTAGATAATCATGATATATTTTTGAAACTAGAATCTCCGTAACCTATAATGACTAGTTTCTTATCACCTCTATAGACCATGATCTTGTCCTTACTATGACATATATGAATAAGTATAGTCTTGACTACCATCAAACAGTTGTCACCTAGGTCATATTGATATCTTCCTACCATACATAATGCATAAGTGACATCTATCCTGGTACACAACATTACATGCATGAGTATCCCAATCTCATACATGTATAGATTCCTTTTCAGCCTTTGTTTTTCCTCATGTGTCTGGGGAAAATTGTTAATGTAAAGTTTAATGTAATGTGAATCTAGAAACAATACCATCTTATATTATTCTATTATAAACATATTCATTTTTTTAATATATGTCCCTTTACATAGACTGAGTAGATTCTGGTATTTACTACAGTGGATATTGATTCGATGAATATATGATACCTTTCTTTTGTACATTATTGAGATGAATTTATTCAACTAGGATTTAACAGATTGTAAGACTAGTATTTTCTTTCAATCGGTAATATTCCAATGACATATACCATTTTGAAAATGATCACAGTCCTACTAAATCCCTTTAATTTACAGGGATCTTATTCGTTATTTATAAAACCAAATTTCACTATGAATCCAAAAAATCAAATGTTCCATGACATGGATTCTTTCTTTAATCCCAAAATGAATATTTTCAAATTTTGTAACTTTTTATAATCCTTTTGAGTCACAAACCCTTTATGTTGTGTCATAAATACATATTCTTGAAGGTTCTTGTAACGAAATGCTATTTTGATATCCATTTTCCAAATATCATTATAATAAAAAGATGAAAGGGAAATTAAAATTTTGACGAATTTCAACATTGAAAATTGTGATATGGCTTCATCCTACTCTACAATCAGATTCCATTTGAACCCTTTTTTCACCAATCATGCCTTATAAGTACCAATTTCTACATCCATATCTAGTTTCTTCTGGAATACCTATTTACAACCAATGATATTAACATCCACTAGAGGATCTACCAAAATCAATTATTAGTTTTTATGTATGGAATCCATTTTCGAATTCAAATATTTTCTCTATTTAGAAACAACTATTCCACTTACTAAATCATTATTGGATACATGATCATTATTATCAACTAAAAATGATTCACTATCCTCAATAACTAAAAACCATACCATTCTAGTTCTATAACCTCTATTTTTCTCTTATATAGTACACGTGTCTCTAGATCTTCTTCTTCTATGAGGATTTATAGAACCTATTACCATAAAAACTTGCATGAACCGTGATATTGGACTTTATAAAATTTCATCTCCCTCACATTACCTATTTTAGATATGTTCTCCCTCTCAAAGAAATTGAGAGTGTATTTCCACTATAACATTTTTTGAGGGGTCATATAGGTAATATCCCCTTATTTCATTGGGGTATCCTATAAAGGTACACTTTGTACATCGGGGTGTATATCTAGAACTTGAATAGGACTTAACAAATTCTTCATGACTATACAAATTTAAATTAAACAGCAAGGATTTTCTTCCATGCCAATGTTTATATGGAATAATATTTATGGCATTAATTCGAACATGGGATTTTATATGTGTTTTTTTATATAACATGTACCCCAAAAAAGATAATGTAAGACTATCATGAATCAATTATTGATCTCACCAAGTCACACAAGGTGTGGTTACTCCTTTCACATGTACTTTTCCAATCATATATATAAGGTGGAGTGACTTGAGAAAAAATCCCAAAATATCATAAAAAATCAATGATATATTGATTAATATATTAGAAACCATTATCTAAGTATGTTTCTTAATCATTTTACAAATATGGTTCTAAAATTCATTCTTATATTCCTTGAATCTATTAAAGGAATATGACTTATACCTCATTATGTAGGAATATCCATATCAATTAACATTTCTAGAAAATCTTATAAATTATGAGTTCCAACACTTTTATTCAAATAGAAATTTTCCACATAAATCTACATGAACTAATTCGAGAATATATTTATCCCTTTCACCTTGTCCTATAAATGGGTATTTATTCATATTTTTACTTATAAACATGTGTGTCATACACCAAGAGGTTTTCTTTCAAGGGAATATAAGTATCCATATTAATGTAAGTTTTTTTTATAATATTCTTTTACAAGAATTATCATGTAATTCCATATTTGGGTGTTGTTTGATTCATCTAAACAGATTTCATTATTAATTTCCATTACATGTTTCATGTAATCCAATACATAGAGACCATAAATTTAATGTACATTATTATAATAAAATTATATCCTTATAAAAGAAGAAAATTTTATTTCCAAATTTGAAAATAAATCCATTTCTAACAAGTATATATATGAAAATAATGTTTTTGGAAATGGATAGTACATAATAACAACCTCTCAATTCAAAGATCATTATCACCAGTAACATAAGTTAGTAGTCTCTATTAGCCAGAACAATAAGTTAGAATCCACTATATAATCATAGATCTACCACCCCACCACCTATATTTTTATATTGAATTGGTTCTTGTATTTGAATAAATATGGTAGAAACAAAAACTATATCTAATACCCAATCATTAAAAACAAATAGATTTCACACTATAAAAAACATTTGAATCTTCTAGTTACTTGTTTTCCTGGATTTAGTCTTTCTCCCAGTGGCCCTTTGTTCCATATATAATATATAAAAAATCATATTCCCCTGCTTTCCCCTTATTCTTTCTCCCATGGGAAGGGTGTTGTGAAGATGCCTTAGGGTTAGATATCTTTACCTGCCATTTTATTTTTTTCACAATAATGATGGGAGGATAATCATGATGTATTTTCTTAAAAACTAGGCAAAGAAATGTGATGATATATTAATTATACTTCTCAATGTTGTTCATATTAAAATTAAAAAAAAGTTGGAGAATTTATGACAGAGTGACATATGAATTGGATCGACGTATACTTCATCTTGGATTTTAATCATTGGAACCCCTAGGTTATCAATTTAGATGATGAGTTTGTCTATATGAGTCCCAATTGTTTCACGCTCTCCAATATTACTTTGAAAGAGTGCCTTGTATATCTCAAACTAGTCATTTCTAACTCTCTCACGATATAAACTAAAAATATTCTCTTGAGTGTTGTATAAGCATCCATGTCTTTATGATAATTTTTAAGTTCACTAGAAACAGATGTTATAATTAAATAATGAAATTATACAATGTAGCTCAAGTTTTTATCATTCATTGTGAACTCTTTATCACTCCCCTCTTTTTCAGGTCTATTAGGAAATGAGGATTATATAAAAAAAATTTCCATTAGTGGTGAAACACAACTCACAGGAATTTAAACAATTCCTCTAAGTTATTATAATAAAAGACATGTTCTTTATTCAATATTTATGTTAGGTATAATATGGATGAAAAACATTCCATTTTTCTATAATTATAAAAGATCATATTATTATTAGATCATTTGATTAAAATTAATGTGATACATAATGAATTCAATTTTACTATGTCCCCAAATTTTTTATCAAGACCCAAATCCCTCACCATTTAACTTGGGAAGTCTATTTTCAGATATGTTATATTGTAAAGGATCCATATTACCCTTCTCATATACTAATAAAATGTTCTATCAATTACTCAAAGTTATTTAGGTAGGTTGGTATTTTACAACTATAGGTTTGTAGCTTTAAATCCATTGAGTGGATTCACCAATCCTAAAATCATAACTAATAATTCATCAAAACATTATTCTAAGTTTCACCAAGTATAGAAAGTGATACTAATATTGATTTAAAATGGTTAATTTCTCCAAAAAATTTCATAAGAACACCCCATATCAAGGTGTCCCAAAAAGGGTTTCTCAAACACCTAGTTCTATTAGTTTCATTTATAAATATGTAATGGAACTCTTAGTCTAAATTAATATTATGTTTTAGGTATTTTTTATTTATTATGATTAAAGATTTAATTTTTTATCATTTACATTTGTTATTAAAATTAATAGGATTTCACTTAAGTGATTAAACATGTTTGGATAAAACATCTACACATAATCCATTTATTTAAATTCCATATTTATATATTAATCTATTTATTTATATAATCATAGTCTAGAATACATAAAAAATCAATAATATGATAATAAATAAAGAATAAATAAACAATTTAATAGCTTATCAAATGATCAATTTATTTTTTAGAAAAAAAATTATCCTATGACATATGGTAAATCTCATTACATGGATCTTGGAACAATTTTCAACACTCTACATTTCCTATTATGTATCACATTGGATAGGATCTTCTCAGTTCAATCTTGAACCATCTACATGTGCCTTGGTACTATCCAATTATTACACATATTTTCAACTCACATTAAGGTGAGGGGAATCGAAGGATTGATTAAGAGGAATTACATAAATCACGTTGGACAGGAAGGTCCTAAATAATAGAAGATGGTGGGATGACTCATGGAAAAATATTTTAATTTAATACCAGTAATTAAAAACCATTTAATAAATTAAATTAAATAAATCAAACCATTCACAAGTCTGTTCAATCACATGATTGTTTATACACGTAAAAATAATACATATAAGTACACTAGTTAACATCCATTTTTGTTCATTCATTATTATTCAGATATTCTTGATTACATTAATTAATTAATTAATTCCTTTTTATCTTAATAAAAATATAAATTCTCTTGGATATACTCATCATGTTTCACAATGTGTTTTTAAAATAACATTATTCTCTATAGTGTATTCAACATGAAACACTTAGTTTAAACCAACAATGATATAATATTACAATATTATATTTTAAACATGGCCATTATAAACCAGCCATTAAATTCTATGGTATAAATATGAATATTTGTTTTGATAATTATGTGTGGAGGATAAATAGAATATATTTTTATATATTTACTTAATTCTTGTTAAAGTCTTTGTAGTCTTTGAAAATAATTTTTCCTCCAAAAAATATATTTATTGATTTTATGTGAAAAATAATAAAATTATTTTTTATAGATTTAGAAAATTTATTTGAAACTTTAATTATATTTTTTGAATTAATATTTTAATATTATGTTAGGATGAATTTATTGGATTTTTTCCAAATGCTTAATCTTATCAATAAATAGTGAAAAATACTGGTTTTTTTCGAAAACTACCTTTATATTTAATTAATTTACAAAGTGATATTTTTTATAAAAATAATTAGAGTAAAATTAGTTAAATTATTTTTTTGTTAATACAATTTCTGTTATTAGAATATATTTCTTGATGAATTTTGATATAAAATAATTTTATACTATGAAAATTTTTTCTTCAGAAAACTGTTTTTCATTACGTCTATGGGTTTAATTTTAAATTAAATTATGCCACCTATGTGAATTGAATTTTGAAAAATGTATTTAGTATTTATAATAATAATGATTAATATTATATAATAATATCAACTTAATTTTTGGTCAATGTAAAGGACCAGAGCTATATAATCAAACTTTACATGTTTCTAAAGATCATGGTGCTTGGAGGTGGTATATAATGAATCAGGAGGGTTTAAACTACAAAAACATAGATTAATGTTTAATAAATGGTATGTAAGTTTTTTACAACATATATTTATTTTTCACAGCTTTTGAAATCCCGGTTTATGACCCAAAATAAGATAACTTCTTGTTTGAGGATGATTTATAGGGTGTTCCATGATGTGTAAAAATTAGGGATTAATTTTTTCAAGGTGATGAATTTTATTTGCATGATTTAAAGACTGAAATTTATAGTGTGAAAGGGGTTTCACACTATGTAAATACCCTATGTCATGTTCTTATAAATTTTGTAGTGTATATGGAGGTTAAAAATCCTACATGTTTTTCTGGATTTTTAGGCGGCCAAAGACCCTCTCATAATACATTTTCGATTCCTTCTAATGTAGATCAATCATTGGACTTTATTCTTTCATATGTGGTAATTCATGGTATGTTATTCCTATTATTTTGTATTTATTTTATGTGGTTTCTCCCATTTCTTTTTTCCATGGGATGGTGGTTCATCTCTCTGTTTCCAATGGAGTTTTTTTGGTTGTGTGTTGGTATGGTTGTGTTGTGGAATCATTATAGGGATGCAAGTTCTTATGGGAGAGGTGATCAAGGTCTACGATGTTGGTTCCTTATTGTATGAGAACCTTTATTCCCTTATGGTAGGCGATTCATTTCTTCTCCTATTTTTTTCTATGAAACTGTAATGTTATAATGGATTAACTCTTTGGTTGGTAACGGTTTTGACCTAAGAACGATGGATTACTAATGAATTAGTTTTATAGATCACATGTTGTTTTAATCTACTGAAATAGTGGTTTACTTTTATATTTTCTAGATAGTTTGATATATATTCAATTCTGGTTTTACACATATTTTTATGATATTGATTAACATATTTATCTAGATCAAAATTGGAAAATAATGTAGAGCTATAATTAATTTATAATTAATTCTCTTATGAATAATTAATTAAGAGGCGTGTTTATAGTTTGGTGTTTGTTATGATTTGATGATGATAAAATTACTACAATGTTCATTTATAATTATATTTGATCTTCCATGTGTTAATGAAATTGATAAAGAATGTGAAGCATGATAATGCATGTTGAGAATGTTTAGAATAAATAAAAAGGAATGTTAATTGAGAATAGTTATTCTTATATTTTAATGAAACTGATTTTAATTATAAGAAAATGTTTAGATTTTAATATCTTGTTATAGATTCATGCCTTAGAATAACTATTATTAGAACCTATGAATAATTAATTAGTTATATCTGGATGGAATAAGAACCGGTTATGTGAAAAAGATAATTGATAGGGCATGAGTTTTCTGCCAGCTTGAGAAAGCAGAGTGCCTTGAGTTTTGAGCTGTGAGAGCTCATTTATGTGTGATGTTGGGATGCCTCATTATTTTCCTAGTTGTTTATATTGGATATTCTTATTTGTTACATGTTTATTTTATGATTTAATGTTTATTTGATACTCTATATTCAATGTTGTCTGGGGTGGGGAGGCCCAGATGTGATATGCATCTGGGATGGATGAGCCTGGGATAACTGATGTTTGGGGTGGGGAGGCCCATTTGATGTGGAAGGAGTTGACTCCATTAATGGTGAGATGCTTCAGGATATTCTTGTGTGTGTTGGGGATGATAGTAGATATTATTAAATTTGTTGAATATAGGATTACCCATTGATGTGATGTGGAGATCTTGGATGCTCTCTTACGAATCAGTTTAATGGACGATGGCCCGATTTCATATCCTATCTTATTTCCTTTCCCCAATTCTTGAGGTAGCTGTATATGATTGGTTTCATGATTCCTCATGGAAGTTTCCTTGGTTGGTTATCATAGTGTAAATATATTATTTAATGATTCTAATAATGAATAAATAATTATTAACATAGGGGGTCGGTGTTCATTGAATGTAAATGGTAAAAAGATGCCAATCTTGATAAACTGTGGACTCAGTTTATATTATGTCTGGATTAAAAGAAGTTTAGTTTGATGATTAATTTAATGTAATATTGAAAAATTTAAATGGTTAATTTTTGGATAATAAATAAGTTAACATAATGAAATGGTATAAATGAAAAAATTAATTAATGTAGATATTTTAAATTCTCTTGTGCTTATAGGATATCTAGTCTTAGTAGTGGAAATTGGAAGTCTGAGTGATGTCAACTATAGCAATTCTAATACTTGGTTATTCCCATAGTATTTTTCAGAGCTATATTATATCATTTATATTCTGTGATTTCATACACTACCTTTCCCATGTTGGTTAGGGTGACTGACACCTAGTGGAATCTGTGAGGGTATTTTCCCCTACATTTTTATGGGAGGATAGATGGAAGACTACCCCCTAGCCCCACCTTATTCTATTAGTAGTTATTTTTACTATTATGCATTGAAGTTAGTTTCCCCATATATGTGTTCATAGGGAACTGATTTATTTTGGTTATTTACACATATGTATCCCTAGATATAGGCTCTAAATTATTTTTATAGGTATGATGCTTATAGGATATGATGGATTGGGGTACATACTCGTTGTATGGGTTATGATGTCATGAGGTATAATACCCAATGTATGATACACATCCTACAAGATGGGGTGGATCCAAGAAACTATTTGGTTACTATATATGGTGATGTGACATTGTGATGCACAAGGTTCATGTTGTGATTCCATTCCCATGTGATTTTGGGATAACTGATTTTTAAAGAGAGATGGCTTAGGATGTGGGTCATTAGCGCAGAGCTTAAAAATAATTGGGAAGTAGGGGTGGGATACCCACGATGTTTCATTATTATAATATATTCTCTCTTGTATGTGATAGTTTTTAAGAGTTATCCATAGTGAATCTAAGAGCATAGTATACCTATTTATGTGATGAGTTACTTCAACTATTTTTCATTGTTCATTATAATTCTCTCTTTATCATTTGTATGGGAGGATCCAGAGAGTATCTTTATAATTATATAGTCATGATCACCCAATGTATATATAAAATATTTTTTAGTTCATCTAGATCAGGGTGGAGATTGGTATATATGTTACCATCTTGTGGTTTAGCATGAGTGGTTTGGGCTTCATAGTCACCATCGTATTTACCTGTTGGTACTTGTAGTTTTCTATTATGTTTTTATAATACATTATGAAATTGAATTTATGAAATTAGGATTTATTTATATATACATTTAATCATGTTTTTATTATTGTATATGTCTTATCTCTATTTTCTGCATGTTCTCTTAGTGGATAATTTCTTTCATATGTATCTTTATTATACCCTCAGTGCTAGTCTCGAAACTAGGGCCTACTGAAGGCAAGACTTGGGTAGTCAAAATCTACATTACCTCATTTCCTGCCGAATATGGGTACTATTTGGGGGGAGTGGGTCATGTAATAGTGGTTTCAAAGGTTTTATTTTGAGGGATATGATGGAGTTTATAATTAATAACATGTGATATTACATGGGTTAATATGTAAATAGAGTCAGGTACGTTTTGTGAGCAATGTAAACATGAGAGATCGGTTCAGAAAAATTTATTTAAGGCCCTCTGATATGATTCATGGACATTTAACTTTACTAAGACCACTAAATTAAGTGACACTAGTTACAGGGTATATTCCTAGTACAACATCATGTATCATTCTTCTTAGAAACTATGTTTGAAATGGGTATATCTTGGGATATTTATAAACCTTAACATGATAAAAAATATTTAATTAATTAATGTTATGTATTCTATATTACTAGTTTAGGAGCTCTAAAAGTTTTTTATTTTTTTGTAGTCATGGATCTAGATCAACCTACTCATTAGGTGTATATTGAATATGTTCAGTAGGATTTTCAAGAAGATCACCATAAAGTTGATGTCGTTGATGATTAATCTTGAAGGATGAAACTATAAGATTTTTTTGAAACATTTTGCAGAAGTATAAGGGATTAATATCCGATGTAGTCATCTATGACTAGTTATATGTGGTTTCTATAGCTTTATGTTCAATCCATTCTTAGAAGGAGTGTTTGGTTTCATTGGCTGTGATGATGTGAGTTGAGCAGTGAGGCAGTGGTGGTTCTCATTCCCTAAGGATTGTATGAAGCCAAAAATCTCATGGGAGAGGTTCCAAAACTAGTTATGAGGGGAGTTTATTTCTTTAACTACATTGGACGCTAGTCTTTTTGAGTGTAATACCCTTGGAATGGGGAGTTCTGACATGAGAAAATTTGGGATCTATTCTAGGAATCTACTATGATATGATTCTGACCTTTTTCCAAATGAGGAGGCCAAGGTGAGGAATTTTTAAGAGACTTTGCATCCATATATCTTGTAACAGGTCACATTATTTATGGTGAAGAAGTATCATGAGTTGTCGGTGAGAGAAGAGGTTATTGAGAGGTCACTATTCATAACGAGATCATCATGAGAGGGAGTCATTGGGATTCCTTGCAAAGTAGAGTTGTAGTTTTTGGTTCATAATTCTTAAGATAGAAGAGGTTTTGGTTAGTAGAGGGTAGTTCCTAACAATTATAATCGCATTTATCTAGAGGAAGTGACTCTCAGAACTATTAAAAGGCGTCATATTAATGATTTTCTTCTGTAGTATGATGTCATTAGTGGTGATAGTGTCTAACCATTCTCATCTTTCTGTGTGTGTTGGGTGTTCCAATTCAGGTTCCTCTATTGAGGTAGTTTTAGCTGAGGTAGCAATAGCATGGTTCTCTAGTTTGGGATTATTGGGGAGGAGATGGTGTTGGTATAGTATAACCCATGGATTCTACTTATCCTTAAATAGAATAGTGTAACCATGGAGGTGGCCATCAACATAGTCAAATTGGCTATGGAGTAGGTCATGGTATGCTTAATGCTAAAGAGTTTCACATGCTACGTGAGCGAGTTCAAGGAACCCTTTACTAATTTTATACATGGTTTCATTATTTCATTGATTCAAGAGTGTTTAAATCCTTTATATCACCTACCCTCATCCATGATTTAGGGATAGACAGTGAGAGGCTTATAGTGCCATTATAATTGACTATGATAGTTAATGGTCGAGCTGACTTGTATTATGTATATAAAGATGGTGATCTGAGGTTGGGGAAACACTTCTCTTAGAGATATATCATATGTTTACATATACAACCATATTACATCATCTTTTAAATTTTTTTGTTACATTCAGTGTTTGCTATCATGGATTTCGTTATAATTTGGGTTGTTTTTTCTGAAGTTGATGTCAATCTAGTGGCGTTGTTTTGGAGTGTGAAACCCTTATATGGGTCAAATTAATGTTCTATATGTACCCTATTTAATGGAAAAGTTGATGTTGATCTCATAAGAGGTTCAACAATCTATGTTTCCTAATACTGTGGAAGAGTACCCTAATGTATTCACAGAGGAGGTTACAATATTACTCCATCATTGGGAGATCAAGAATGGGATTGATCTATAAGTAGGAATGTTTCCTATATTGATGTATTCATATAAGATGTTACCTTCTATGTTTCAAGAGTATAATGTATAACTCGATGATCTGTTGTAGTGTTGTTTTGTTCAGTTGGGTATGTCATCTTATGGTGCACCGATTTTTCTCACAATAAGGGTAAAGGACAATTGATGCTTTGTATTGATTATTATTTCTTGAACCAAGTGATAGTGAAGAACCGCTATCCTTTTCCATGGATTGTTGATTTATTAAATTATCTGATGGGATTATGTTGGTTCTCGAAGATTCATCTATGGTTATGATATCATCAAATGTGTGTAAAAGATGAGGATATCCCAAAGACTAATTTCCATTATCATCATGTGCGTTATATGTCCATTGTGATGTCATTCGTGGTGTCTAATGATCCAGATGTGATCATGGGGTTAATGAATGTTGTGTTTAGAGAGTCATTAGAGATGTTTTTGGTGGTTTTAATCAATGAAATCCTTGTGTAATTAGTGTATGAGGAGGATCATGGCATGTATCTACATGTATTTTTTGGAGTTCTTTATCATTTGAGGCTATATAGGTTCTTTTAAAAGTGTGAGTTTTGGGATGATTAAGTTTCTTTCATGGATAATGTGGTCTTCCAATAAAGAGTATCTATGGATCTATTGAAGATAGATGTGGATGTGTCTTGGGAATACCTTATGATAGTGGTCGTGGTTTGGAATTTTCTAGGTCTTGTAAGATATTATAAGAGGTTCTTATGTAATTTTTCCCATGTTACAGCTCCCCTGAAAGCCTTGACTTGGAAGGATCAAGTGTTCTTGTGGACTGAATAGTTTTAGGAAGATTTTTATTATTTAAAGGAGAGGTTTTTGATTAGTCCATTCTTTTGTTTTCTAGTAGAGGGAGTTCAGTTTGTGGTTTTATATGATTCTTTGAATCTAGGGATGGGATATATTCTGATGCAATAGAGGTAAATTGTTTGTTATGAGTATTATAAGTTACATCTTCATGGGATAAAATATTCCACTCGTGATCTTAAGTTGGTGGATGTTGTTTTTTCTTCGATGTTTCGTGACATTACCTCATAATTGAATCTGATGTGGGTTTTACTGACCATAATATCCTATGTTATGTATTCTCTAGTGTGACTTGAACTTGTTTCAATGTTATTGTATGGAATTCTTGCATGATTACAACTTTTAGATTTCATATAACTGAGGAAATGGGATTTTTTGGTTGATATGCTAATTAGGATGTCACGTAGTGATGCAGTGAATGAATCTATATATTCTTGGAGAGAGATGGAAGAAATATTAGTGATTCATCTGGATATATTAGAGGTTGGGAGAAAATATTGTCTTTTATAGATGACGGTGTAGTCATATTTGGTGCAGCGGGTGGAGGAGTCCATGTTGGGTGATTCTGAGGTGGATGTATGGAGGGGCAAAGATTTTTTTAGTGATTCCACGGATGGATAGTCTAAGGATATACATTACAGAGTGTCATTCCAGGGAATTATATTTATTCCTTTTAGCAATGTGTGATATGGTTCTCCATGAGTTCCATAGCTCACCTTTGGGAGTACATCCTAGTGTGACAATGATGTACGAATACTTGAGAGGTCAATTTTTTTGTCCTATTTCAATGCATGTTGTTGGAGAGTTTGTTTCTCGATGTTTGGTTTTCTATAAGGTGAAGGCTAAGCACCATGTTCCTTATGGTTTTCTCCAACAATTATATATTCCCTAGTGGTATTGGGAAGACATCTCGATGGATTTTTTTACCTTTTAACCTCGATAATAGATAGGTTGTAATTCAATAGGGGTGATAGTGGGTTGTTTGAAAAAATCGTCCAACTTCATAAAAACCGAGGAGTCAAGTTTAATGTAGGTATTTTCAAGGAAGTATCTGAAGGAGGTTGTGTGATTCAATGGAGTCGTGAGGATTATTATATCTAATCAAGATCCCCTATTTTCCTTTAGGGTGTGGATAGATCTCTATTATTCTTCTATTTCTCATTTATACATGATAACATCTTTTCATCCCTAGATTTATGGATAGATAGAGTTGTCCATCTAGAATCATGAAGATCTGTTACACTCTTATGTCCTAGATTTTGGAGGTTTGTGGATGAAGCACCTAACCTTGGTTGATTTTTATTATAATAATATTTTACTCTCTAACATTGGTATGGTTCCATTTTAAATATTTGTAAAACAGACCTTTATATTCTCCATTGTTCTAGTTTTTGGAAGGAGAGACAATAATTCTCAAGCTAGAACTGGTACAGAATATGTTAGAGATGGTTCAAGTAATTTGTGATAGGATTAAGGTAATAAATGATCCTTAGAAATCCTAAGTTGATCATGGGAGGAGACCTCTGTAGTTTGATGATGGAGATCAAATTTTCACAAAGGCGGCTCCTCATCATGGGAAACGAAGGTTTGGTCATGGGAGTAACCTTTCTCCTTGGTTTGTTGGGCCTTTCAAGGTGTTAGATCATGTTTCACTATAGAATATTTGAAAAACTTCCCCCACAGATGAGACAAATACACAGTTTTTTTCATTTATCGAAGCTCCTTCATTATATTTATGATTACTATCACATCATTTATTGGGTTGAGATCTATCTTAAAGATTATGAAACATTCCAAGAGCGGCCTATGGAGATATAGTTTTGTGAGGAGATAGTGTTTTAGAAGTATTATATTCCCTTTGTTCAATTATTTTAGAATTATAGTGGCATGGAAGAGTGTACCTAGGAACCCGATCCACATATGTACACTCATTACCCCCAATATATTTGATGTTTATATCTTCACTTGTAATGTTGTTAGTCTTGTGGATGTTGACCTTTTTTGTTTTTGAGATTTTTTCCTCTTGTTGGTTATTGTGGACTTAATCTCTCTTCTGAGGTATCTCCCCCTAAGAGAGTGTTTAGGTTATTTTTTCTATTGTGTGGGTTTTCAATTGATTCATTTGATGTGGTGGTTGAGCTCCTAAGATATATAGATATTTGAGATGTATATCATGCGGTGGTTTTTTAGATAAGAAAATTTTGTTTTCTTTCTGGTTTGGTTTTTGAATATCAAGGATGAAATTTTTTTGAGAGATATCTAATGTAAGGTCCCAATTCCATATAGTTCTAAATTTTTATTTTTTTCAATACTCGTAGTGTTTGGAGGAGGTTTTGAGTGAGTATGGGGAAGTTCATCTTCAAAAAGATAGAATTAAGGAGAATAAATAGTGTGTAATTGTTTCATGTCACGTATGCATAGTTCATGACATGTGTAAGGCCAGTTCAAATCCTGAAGGTAGTTCATAGATTTTTTTTATTATAGTTCATGGTGTGTTAGACAATGTGTAAAAATGTTGTATTAATTTGTTTGATGCAACGTGTATTTTGTTGATATCTGAAGCCAAACATTTACGCTGTGTCAACTGGGTTTCTCACTATTTAAATCCCCTATAAAGTGTTCCTATAGATGATGTAGTGGCTCATGATTTCTGAAAACATACAATAAACTCTAAATTTCTAGTTTGACAATGAACCTTCCTTCTTTCATTTTAGATTCCTACTAATGGGGATCGATCCTTGGACTTCCATCTTTGATATGTTGTGATCTGAGGTATGTTTTACCACTTATCTTGTATTTTTTATTCATATCCTCCAATTTCTTCTAGAAATAGGATATAAAATCATCCCCATGTTTCTAATAGAGTTTTTATTTATATTTATTGGTGTGGTCATGTCGTGGCATCCTTAGAGGGATACATTTTCTTATGACATAGTTGAATGGGATAAATGATATTGGTTCATTCTCATACAAAGAAAGTTTATCCCTTTGACATAGGGGATTCATTAATTCTACTATTTATTTAAATTAAATCGTAACGTCAACATGGTTTAGACCTTTCCATGGAAATGGAATTAACCTAATAAAGATTTACCTAGATTAATATTAAATTGGTTTTAGAAATCACATGTTTTTTATTTCTACTTTGATAGTGGTTTTCTTATTTATTTTATAGATATTGTTATATCCATGCTATGCTTGTTACCATGTCTTGTTATGCTATGGATTAGCTTGTTTTTATTTAAATAAATTCTTAATTTATGTAAAAATGAAATTAATTAATAATTAATTGGAATAAGAATTATTAAATAAGACTCATGTATATAATATTTTCTTTATTTTGTAATCTAATGATGATAAAATTGATGAAATGTGCATATATAATTAAATTTTCTATTTCATGTATTAATATAATAGATAAATAATGAGAAAAATGATAATTAATGTTGATAATGTTGATAATAAATATTAACACATGTTAATTGAGAATTTTTCTTCCCGCAGTTTGATGAAACTGGTTTTAATGCTAAAAGCATGTTTTGATTTTTATATCTTATTATAGATTGATGAATTATTTTTCCCATTGTTGGAACTTATGAATAATTAGTAGATTAATTAAAGATGAAAAAAGAGCTGGTTGGGTGATAAAAATAATGGATAGGTCCTGAGTTTCCCATTTTCATGAGAAGGATTAGTTCCTTATGTTTAGAGCCATGAGATCTTATTTATGTACAAAGGATGGAATCCTTGTTTTAGGGCCTAGTTTTCTCTATTAGATATTCTTTTTTGATTCCTTTTTCTTCTATGATGTGATTCATATGTGAAATTTTCTATGAGATGTGATATGTAGTAGGGAGTTCCAAATGATATATTAGCATAGGATGGTTGATCATATGATTACTGCTGTGTGGGGAGGAGAGCCCCAGATGATGTGGAAAACGACGATGCTTATAATGGGGAGATGAATCAGGATATGCATGTGGGTGTCATGAATAGCCACAAAGATAATGGAATCTATTAAAGCTGGAATTACCTTTTGATGTGATGTTGAGTGATGGGTTGCTCTCTTTTGAATCTATTTAATGTATGATAACTGGGTTTCTTGTTTTGTCTTCTTTCCATTCCCTACTACTTTAGGTAGTTGGATGTGTCTAGGATCTTGTTTTCTCTTTGTGTTAGTTTAGCATTATTATCCTAGAGTACCTAGATAATATAGTGATTCTAAACATGAATAAATAATTCTTAACCCATGGGGTTGGCATTGTAGGAATGAAAATTCTAAAAAGATGCTTATCTTGATAAACTATGGAATCGATTTTAATTATGCTTGGAGGGAATGTAATTTACATTGATGATTAATGTAATGAAATGGGGAGTATTTTTAATGGGTAATTTAATGGATAATAAATAAATTAATGGAAAGATTATTAAAAGTAAAAAAGTAATAAATGTATTTATTTTAAATTGTTGTGTGCTTATAAAAAATCAATTCTTAGAAGTGGAAGTAAAAACTCAAAGTGACATTAACTGTAGTTGAGTCTAAGACTATGTTATGATTACAGTGTGGTTGTTAGATATATCATATCATGTATATTATGTGACTCCATACTCTGCTCCACCCATGTCATTCAAGGAAACTGATAACCAGTGGACTATGAGAGTGTTTCCCCCTAATATCTTGATGGGAGGATGGATGAAAAACTACCCCTTATTGAGATACTCTGTTATATTGGTAGTTAATTGTACACGTATGTATGGAGGTTAGTTTTACCATATAGTTTTGTAGAGGGATATGAGGGATTGTTGTTATTCACACACATGTATCCCCGGATAAAGTATCTAAAGTATTATTATAGGTATGATGCATATAGGTTGTGATGTCTTGAGGTACTTACTCAGTGTATGGAATGTTATGGCTTGAGGTATAATACATGATGTTTTATACACATCATATGTGATATGGTGGCTCTGGGAAATACATCGTTAATATATATGGTGATGTTTTATGGGATGGTGTGATTATGTGATGCACGTACTGCATGTTGTGATTCCTTTCCCAGGTTTCTTCGGGATTGCTTATTTTTAGAAAGATATGGCTCATGACATGAAATGCTGGGGTCGAGTAGAAAACTAGTGGGGAAGCATGAGTGGGTTACCCTTGAAGAATAATTATTATATCATTTTAACTCTTTTGTGTGATACTTGGTGAGAGTTATCCATACTGAGTTTCGGAACTAAGTATACCAATTTAGGTGATGAGTTATTTCACTGTTATTAAATTTGATTTAGCGTGATTTGTTTATATATTTCATGATAGGATCAAGGTAGGATCCTACTAGATAAACAATTATTTGTACCTGATTTATATATAAAATATTTTAATGTTAGTAAAGGTTTGTAAGAGATCATTAAAGATAATACTAGCTCATGGTTTTAGAGGAGAAATTTTGGATTCTTGGTCATTGGTGCCTTTATGTTTTGGTACAAGAAGTTTTCATTTTAGTTGTTATAATACTATATAAATTTTCATGTATGCATTTTGAATGTCTTCATATATATCTCGAAGTAGGTTTTGGTTGGGGTATCTGTCTTATTTATCTATTCCACATGTTCTATTAGATAATAATTCCTCATATATGTATTTATATTATACCATTGGTGCTATTAGAAAACCTAGGGCCAACTAAGAGGCGGGACTGGAAAATTCACCATCATTATTCCCTCATTGATGGCCTAGTAAGGGTACTCTTTAGGGGAGGGGATCATAAATTGACAAAAAATACTAAAAATAGAAATCATTAATTACCATGGTTAAGGTTTAAATGAGTTTAAAAGTGGTTAAACTAAAAATATAATGGTTAAAATAACCTAAAACATGTTCAATTCAAATTTCCAATCCATATTTCAACCATATATCATATAAGGTTTTATAATGAGACACTTTGTATCCTTGTGTAATGTGTAAAATGTGGGTATAACGTTTTTTCCATAAATTCCATGTGTATCCTCGACCCCACATATAAAAGGAAACCACATCTTATCTTATTTACACATATAAAGCCTTGTGTTGAAACCAATAAATATAAAATTGCCTTCCTTACTTCTATCCCAACATCATATTGTCATTTTTTTTATCAAAAATCCAATATAGAGAGGCTTTAGGTATAATCCAAAAAAGTGGTCCAAAGAAAAGGTAACATTATTAATCAATTATATTCATTGGGTTTCATCTTCTACATCCATAAAATATTATTAAAAAATGATGATATTATAACATAATTATATAACATACATTGAGATGTTATTATATTATTAGAATAACCTATATTCTTATCCTCTTTTATCAAATTATAAATGATACCATTGTTCATGTGTACGACCCACTACCGCCTCATGAACGGATGTAATTCATTTTCTTTCATCACCTCTCATGTATTTTCATGATGATAGATTTAATGATTATCTATGATAGATTTAATTATTATATATTATATTCATGAAATATTAATAATTCTTTAAAATTAATATATTATATAAATTCTTACCTTACCATCTATTTCAAAATGATTATGTCATCCGTGCATATAGTATACCACCGCCTCATGAAGTGATGTGATTAATTTTTAAACTAGAAAATCACTTGGATGATATATATATAATAGTAATTAAAGAATTTATATTACAGTTTTCACATAATTATCATTATTGAAGGATAATATAACACTTACCTTCTTTCCATTATGATAAATTAAAACATTAAAACATTAAAACATTACTCATTCATACGTACGGTCTACCATCTTCATGATTGCAATGTAATTCATCTTTCATAACTGTCCTTCATGATTGGTTTTAAAGGTATAATTTTTTTATAAAAATTAAGTACCTCCCCAAATATAGTTTCCCAGATTTGGTTCATTATTACATAACATTGGCATGATCACAAGAGATCAAATCCCGAAATACCGATCAGTTTTGTAGCTATGGAAGTACTAGATACATACATTAATTTTACATTACATCATGAAATAAAAAACAAAATTGTGTCTCCTTTTAACATAGTTATATACCTTAGACTATCCCTGTATGTCATTCATAATATACTTCTTGACATCCTGGGAAAAATAAAACATAGAAAGGGGTGAGTTCAGGTGCTCATTAAGGATAACAATATAGGAAAAACATTCATAAATAAGCATAAACTTCTAAAGAAATGCATATGACTAAAACAAAATCCTTTTAAAATTAAACATGAGAATAATATGAAAAAGATAAATCACATAATGTCATTTTCTTATTCACATGGATATTCTACTATTCAAATAATCACATGTAATATCATCAGCCAATTTTAAAATGATAGAATGAATTATGTCGGAAATCATAAAAACATAGTCAAATACTCATGCCAAGAAAACAAAAAAGATTTTCCCAAGGCCCTGTGTAAAGACACTTGTTTGTCTCATGAGACCTACCGATGAATCGAGGAGCTATAGTGGGATCCACTCATCACTTATGTAGTCCAATACATTCCTCATATTTAAAGGTTGAAACATAACATAAACATTCATATTAAAACTAGCATTCAGAATGTTAATAATTTAACCATAAACCATTAATGGTATAAAAATAAAACATCCATAGTCAAACATATCAATAAAAATTCGATACATTATGTAATATTGTATCATAATAAATCAAATTCAAACAAGAGTCGAATACATCAAAGGATATTGACATAGATGAAATCAAAACTATTGGAGAGAAATTTCTCTTTCTATTTTGAAATAATTTAAAATTCATGTAATTTTAGAAGAAAACATTTATGTTTAAATTAATCTTATAATATTTTAAGGTAATTTTTGACGGTGTTATAATGGACGAAAATAGCCACACCCTCCATATAAGTTAAAAAACATTCCTTCCTTAATTTTGTCAAAAAGGTCAAAAAGGAATTTTTATGGAAAATGATGGAATTATTCCTTTATAAAAAATATCATAAAAATTAAAACAAGGTTATAGATGACATTAACCCATAGTCTAGGAAATTGTAATAATTTTTTAAAATATATTTTTAAGAAACACTGATGTGAATGATTAAGAAGTCCTATTAGGTACTTACGTATAAACAACCTCGGATATTGAAGAGATTGTGAAATTAACACTTAACTTGTACTTTTACTTGATAGAGGGTACATTAAACTCAGTATTATTAAATTATTCAAGAACAACATATAAAAATATGATATCACATATGATCATCTAATATTTGTTTGTTAAATATATTTCAGTAGTATCATAGTTTCGTGAGTTAACTGATTCTTTTTCCTTTATATGATTGGTAATGTAAGCCAAGTTTGTTATGGATTGAATTTATTTGATTCATATCCATAATTATATTATGTTTTTAAAAATTTATTTCTAATAATAAAATGAACATTATTCTTGAATGGTTATGATGGGGAATGAATTTTATCGTGTTCATGGAGACGGTAATCCGTACATACGCACGAGGGACAATGTTATTCTATTGATGGTGAAATAGTATGTAATTGGATTCAATCATATATATAGAATCCTTAAAATGTTATATTTATTGTTTACATCATTTATACTCATTATTATACCCATAAAAAAATTATGTTTTTGATTAACAAACTACACCACGACGTGGAGAAGGTAAGTCGTACAAACGCAAGTATGGTGACTTGTCATTCATAGGATGGATAGAATAATGAATATGGTTGTACCATATTTATATTAACATCACAGTATGTATAAGGTACTGGAGTTATTATTTTGTTATGTAAACAACCATGAAAGAGGAAGTGGAAGAAGAAAAGAACATTGAAATAGATGGTGAAATTATTACATCTTCTTCAGGTGTTTTCTTTTGATTTGATCAAAAGGGATCCATAGGTTGGATTTCTGATAAAAGTAAGGCCTCTAAGTAGAAGTGAGAATAGTTGGGACGATATTTGAGTAGGGTTTGTCCGAGTCAAAAATGATTTGGAGGTGTGATCTTGAGGGAAGGGTAAGTACCCTTCTATAAGAGAGGTGATGGTCACTTTAGGAAAATCATGAATTATTATTTTATTATACAATAATATTTATTTTATAATGGCTAAAAAGGGATTTATTTTGAGGATAATGTGGGGTTGGATCGAAAACCTCTCCAAAAATAGGTTTTATATAGGTTTAGGTCACCATATTGACCATATATTTTAGATTTAACTCTTAGAAGAATAGTTTAGCTTTTACCATGTATTATTTTATTATTATAATAAATGGTTAGTAAACTAACTATAAAAATAAAAGAGAAACCCAAGTGGTTCATTATTGATATATATAACCTTATATAAGTCATTTTTCCTAAAATTATATTTTTAGGACTATTATATCAATTAATAATATTGTATTTTTTTAAACCTCGTTTATGTCAATTTTGACACTATATGGTATTTTGTTTTATTGAAATTCTAAAAAACTTCATCACATCAAAAAAATGATCAAATCAACCATAACATGTCATATGAACCTATAAAATTAGTGTAATTCATCAGAAGTCTCAATTTACATTTATTTGGATATTTATAATATTAATTTTCTTAATCTTTCATTAATAAGGTAATTACTCTGTCATAATTTTATCAAAAATACATTTAATTATTTAATTTATAAATATTATAAATAAAATACCATTATGTAGGAAATATTTTTATCTTTGTTATGAATATTTATAGTTTAATTTATCTTATGTATAACCCTATATTAAAAATGGTTAAGTTAATAAACATTGAATTTAACACTTTCAACTATTCTTTAAATAAAAAAATAAAAAATTTCTTATCCTAATAAAATTGAACCAAAAGAACCATATTTTATTCCTAAGGTTGATTTTGGTCGAAATAAACTTATCCAATATAATTATTACATGTGTTAGGGTAATTATAATATCATTTTTACCTTTAATTGCCCAAATTACTTTTAACAGTGGTAAATAAAAGTCAAACGTTATTATTCACAAACAATTATTTTCATCTTATTGAACCACATTTTTCTTTCTGATGTCAACCATGTATCTCATATTTTTGAAATGCATTTCACAGAAGGGGTAAAATTTAGTTTTATGCAAATTTTCAAATGTGCCTAGAAGGTGGGTAAAAGACTGTAAAAAGTTCAATAATATTTTTTATATCTCATATTATTATAAAATGAATCTAATGAATTAAAATGAACATATATATGTATTATGAAACTATTTTTACATAATATAATTTTAAATAAAATAATCACTTATTTAAATAAAATTTCATTTTTAAACAATAACACAGTTTTTTTCACTATTCATCATAAATTGAATGTTTTCAGAAAAATTCCAAAAATTCACATTAAGCGAATTTTGAAATTCCAAATCCAAAAATGAAGCCCATTTTTAAAAAGAAAATTTATAAAATTTCAAAAAATATGGTATTAATATTCATAATGGCTAATTTGATTGGTTGTGGTGTGTTAAAAATCCATGTTGTGTACATTAAATGTTATTATATTATTCAAATACAAGCGTACTGTGGATGCTTGGGATGTTACATTCTTTCCTCATTCAAATAATTTCATCGTAGAAATTTCTAAAATATTACAGCATAAAATGATTCGGGTTGTTCTTTATTATAAGTTTCTTGGGTTTCCACATTGCCTCTTCCATCTTATGTTCTCTCCATAGAACCTTCACCAGATGAGTCGTCCTTCTTCTCGTCATTTTTTCTCTGGTACCAAGAATCATGACAGGCTCTTAACTATAAGACAAATCGGGTTCCAGTTCTATTTCTTCATAGGTGAGTACATGTGTTGGGTCAGGCATGTATTTTCATAACAATGATACATGGAACACATCATGAACTTTGGATAGACAAGGAGACATTTCCAAATGATAAGTTAGAACATCAATTCATTCTAGAATTTCAAAAGTTCCAATGTACCTAGGACTTAATTTTCGCTTCGTACTGAATCGTATTAGACCCCTCCATGGAGATACCTTCGTGGAAACATGATCTCCTACTTGAAATTCCAAATCATTCATTCGGTTATTGGAATAGCCCTTTTTTCTACTTAGAGCTGATTTGACGTGGGTTTGGATAACCTTCGCATTTTCCATTGTTTCCTCAACTAGTTCTGGGCCTACGAGTTTTCTTTCACCAACATCATCCCAACAAGTTCATGTGGGACATCTTTTCCATATAACGCTTCATATGGTGCCATCTAAATACTTCAATGAAATCTATTGTTATAGGAAAATTATACCAGAGGTAAATATTTATCCCACATACCTTGAAAGTCATGTGAGAAAGATCTCAACATGACTTCTAAGGTGTGAATAGTTCATTCTGATTTTCTATTAGTTTGAGGGGGTATGCAGTGCTCAAACGATGTTCAGTTTCCATGGCCTTCTGAAGACTTTTCCAGAATCTTGATATAAAATTGGGATCAAAATTAGAAACAATCAATAGGGGTACTCCATGAAGTATTTCATTAATATATAGTCATTCTAGACGTTCAAGTGGTAATATTATCTTATAGCAATAAAATGTTTTGTCTTTTTAAGACAATTAATAATGAACCATGTTGCATCATTCTTTCTAGGAGTCTTTGTTATCCCCATGAAAAAGATCATTGTAATATAATCCTATTTCCACTCAGTTATGGGAAGTTGTTTCATCACTCCTCCAGGATGTTATCTTCAAGCCTTAACCTATTGAAAAACCATACATCATGACACATAATCAGCAATCTCCTTCTTCTTGTTGTCCCACAAAAAATGGTCCATAAAATCTCTATACATCGTAGTGTTACCATGGTGTATAGAGAAATTGGAGCTATGATCATCATCCAATACTTCCCTTTTTAGATCAAATATGTTAGGAACACAAATTCTCTTCCCAAATCTCAAAATCTGATCTTCATATACGAAGTTGATCAATCTACCATCATTCATAGCTTTAATTTTATTTTGAAACTCCTCATCATCAGTCTGAGAACTTTTTACACTTTCTAGTAAAGATTGTTTTGCAACCATTTGAAAAAATATTGACGCTTCACCTTCCATGATTATTACCATATCCATATTTACTAGATCCATGAACATAGGATCCCTTTAAAGTCTCATCTTGTTCAAAACTACATGATCCTTTCTTCTCAAAGCATCTTCTACCTTATTTTCCTTCCCTGGGTGGTAGTGAATAGTGTAATAATAATCCATGAGTAGTTCGAGACATTGTAGTTGCATAATGTTGAGTTCTTTTTGTGAGAAAATATACTTCAAACTCTTTTTATCGGTATATATATCACATTTTTTACCATAGAGATAGTGTCACCATATTTTCAAAGAAAATATTACAGCTACTATCTCAAGATCATGAGTGGGATAGTTTTGTTCATGAATTTTTAGCTATAATGATGCATAGGAAATTACTCTACGTGTGAGCTTGGTTAATGGGTTATCCAATCAGGAAAAATTCTAGACAAAATGCAGATAATAAACTTATAAACCAATAAAACTATGTACCTCAGTTATACATGTCGTTGTTGGCCATTCTTGTATTTCTCTTTTCTTAGAAGGATAAAAATTGATTCAATCCTTAGAAATAAAATGGCCAAGATAACAAATTATCTGAAGTAAGAATTCACACTTTCTAAACATACCATATAATTCATTTCTTCTGAGGGTTTTTAGAATAGTGAGAAACTAATTTTTAGGATCTTCATATCTTTTGGATTAAAAATAGATATCATCAATAAATACAACTAAAAATCCATAGAGATATTCCTTGAAATATATTTTCATTAGATCCATGAAAACATAGGGTGTATTAGTCATTCCAAAAGGCATTACTGTAAACTCGTAACGCCCGTACCCAGTCTGAAATTCTATTTTCAGGATATATTCCTTCTTTACACGCAACTGATGATATCCAGACCAAAGGTCAATATTTGAAAAATATTGAGCTCTATGAAGTTGATCGAATAAATCATAAATTAGAGTTAGGGTATACTTGTTCTTTATTTTTATAGAATTGATCTCCTTGTAGTCAATGCACAACCTCATCGATTCATATTTCTTCTTTACAAAAAGAATAGCGGCTCCCCGTGGAGAAACACAAGGGAGATTAAATACTTTATTACTCAATTCCTCTAGTTTTTTATTTTCTTCCACTAATTCCATAGTGAAAATTATATAAGGTTTCTTTGATATGTGCCTTGAACCAGGAATTAAATCAATTGAAAATTCAATTTATCATTTTAGAGGATGTCTATGTAAATTATTTGGAACACATTGACAAATTCATTCACAATAGATAAATAATCTATTTGAACATTCCTTTCCACACTCATAGTTATTTCATTCTCTTCTTCCCCAATAATTGAATTTAGTTGAGCTATTTGGGGTAAATCTAGATAAGAATCATGTGGTGATGATTAGGCTCTAAAGAAATGGTACTCTTTATCATCATTGAAAATTGTAACCACCTTCTTCTTATAATAACTTTTCTCATCATGGTCTGAAATCCAATCCATACTGAGGATTATATAAAATTCAATCATGGGTATAATGATGAGATCAGCAGATAAAGAACATTCATATTACCTAATGGGGAATGATTCAAAAAACTTTATTATAATGATACTTCCCTTAGGAGTTCTGAATAGAAAATTCCTTATTAAATCAAATTGTAAATATATAATTTTCTTAGAAAACTAGGAAGATATGAAACAATGCGATTATCTAGAATCAAATAAATCATTGGCTAAATTTGAGGAAACCATTAAATTGCCTTCAACCATGTCATTTGGGGCTTAAACCTCAGTAGTAGTGATCACATAATATTATCCTTTCTCCCTTGGACTTTTTGAGGTATGTTTATTTGGCTCTTAGAAAATTCATTTGTATATTGACCCATTTATCTACAATTGTATAATTCAACATTAACAGCCTCTCTCTTTCCCTTACAATCATGAGCTTGGTCATCTTTTTCACTGGATTAGTAATAGAATCGCATTCCCTTCAGGAAAGTACTAGGGTGTTTCTTCCCACATTTACCATATGATGGAAATTCCACTTTCCCTTCTTCCCCTTGTCTCCATTCCCAGAGTTTTTAGTAGATCTTTTCTTTACTTTCTTTTCTTTAAATTCATAAGACTTAGAGAATTTCTTTTATGTCTTGATAGCACATGATACAATATCTCCATATGATGAGAAGGATTATAAAACTAATACAAGATGGAGAAATGGTTTAAACCCATAAAATAATCGATCAATCATACTCTTTGGGTTATGTATATAATCTGATTCATGCCTAGATAACCTTTTAAAGTTCGCCTCATATATGGCAACATTATTAGCATTCTTTTTCCTCAGACTCAGAAATTGACTTTCCATATATTCTCAATGGTCACAAGGACAGTATGTTTCCAATAAAATCACTTTAAAATCCCTTCATTCTATATTTTATACTTCTTCATCTTCTTTTGTGTTCTAAATTAATAACCACCACTGATCTGCATCTCATGTGAGGCGATAAACTGCCATGATAAAATTTTCCCTTTCACTACTCCCCAAAGCATTAAAATATTTTCTCTAAGGAACATATCCATTGCTCACCTACAAATGGATTTGTAGTCCCATTGAGTGTTGGTGGTCTTTTCCTCATTATTTGGCCAAACATTGAACCTCCGTGTTAGGGATCAGAGTGCTCCATACGGGTAAGGTTATTATTCATTCCTTGATCGATTTGTCCCAGTATGGTGATAAGTTGATCATCACCAATTACATAACCAGCTCCTCTATAATTATCTTGAGCATGAGGGAAATCCCTACATGTATTACATGAAATGATACAGTTTCCATTCCTTCCACTAGGTGCCATTTCTAAACAAGTGCATAAAGTAGATTCGTTTATGAATCACAATACATTACTCCAAACATGTAAAACAATTAACGTAAATTGAACAGTTTATGGATATAATACATAATCATAAAAATGATTTATTTGAGGAGGTATATAATCATAAATACTTAATAATGGTTTATAAAGAAAATGTGAATTATCCTAAGCATATCCTCCAGGAGTGTCATAACCAAGAGTGCAGGAATACCCATTTTTGTGTACCCAGATACCCCAGGTCATGCCAGAAACTCTTTGTCGGAGTTTTCAATCCTAGGTACATCTGTTCTAGAGCCACCTTTTCCTAATCATATCCAAACAAGGACACATTTCTTGGAAAACTCAAAAAATATATACATTACCAAAATTCTAGGAAGTTATTCTATACTAATCGCCAATGTCTATCTTAGGGTAATATTCCCTAATAAGAGTTTTATAAATCTAGCTTCCATGGTTTGTACTAAACTTCCTCTGATACTAACTGTAACCCCCCAACTCTACTTACCTAGAGTCGGTGTATTATTACATAACATTGGCATGATCTAAAGGCATCAAATCCTGAAAGACTGATCAGTTTAGTACCCTTAGAAGTACTAGAAACATATATAAGTTTTACATTACATCATGAAATAAGAAAACAACATTGTGTCTCCTTTTAACATAATTATCTCCCTTATACTATCTCTTCATGTCAATCATAATATACTTATTTTCATCCTGAGAAAAATAAAACATAGAAAGGGGTGAGCTCCGGTGATGACTAAGGATCACTATATAGAGGAAACTTACATAAATAATCATAAACATTTAAGACAATATAAAAGACTAAAACAGAAGCCTTTTAAACATAAACATGAGCATAATATGGAACAGATAAATAAAAAAATTCCATTTACTTATTCACATGGATATTCTACTAGTAGGATAATCACATAAAATAATAATATCCAATTTCATAATGATGGAATGTATAATGCTGGACATCATAACCACATAGTCAAGGCATCATTCCAAGACGTCAAATAATATTTTTTCACAGCCTTATTCCTTGACACTAGTGTTTCTCATGAGACATACCGATGCATCGAGAGTCTATAGTGGGATCCACCCATCACTTACAAAGTCCAATGAATTCATTATATGAAAAGGTTGATGCATAACATAAACATTCGTATTAAAACTAGCATACAGAATGTTAATACATTAACCATAAACCATGAATGGTATAAAAAAACACATCCACAGTCAAAAATATCAAAAATACCTCAATACAATATAGAAGATTTTATCATAACAAATCAACTTGAAACAATAGTAAAATCAATCAAATGATGTTGATATAGATGAAATAAAAACTATTTGAGATAAATATCTATTTCTATTTTGAAATAATTTAAAATTCTTGTAATTTAAAAAAAATTATTTTGAAAATATTTTTATAAACTTGTCAGGGAAGCTTAAAAGGTGTCACAATGGAGGAAAAAATCCACACCCTCCATATAAGTTAAGAAACATTATTTTCTTAATTTTTTAGAAAAGGTGGAAAATGACTTTTTTTTGGAAAACAACGGAATGATTCCTTTATAAAAATATCATAAAAAGTCAAACAAGGGTATAAAGGACTTTAACCCATAGTCTTGGAAGTAGTAAAAAGGTTTTGAAATACATTTTTAATAATCACGGATGTGGATGATACGGTATTCCTAGAAAATACTAACGTATAAACAACCTCAGATAATGAAGAGATTGTAGAATTAAACCTTACCATGTACTTTTACTTGATAGAGGGTACGTTAACCTATTATATAATATTTAAATAATTTTTATTAAATTATACAAGAATCGAATACATAAATTTGATATGATATATGATCTTCTAATATTTCTTTGTTAATAATATTTCAGTAGTATCATCATTTCAAGTGTTAACTGATTCATTTTCCTTTATATGTTTGTTTATGTAAGCCATGAATGTTATGGATAGGATGTATTTGATTAATATCTAGAATGTTAATAATTTCTTAAAAATTATTTTTAATCATAAATTGAAAATTATTCTTTAATGTTTATAATGGGGAATTAATTTCATCGTTTCTGTGGAGACGGTAATCCGTACATACACACGAGCGATAATTTCATTATATTGATGGTCAAATCATATATAATTGGATGGTATATCATATATACAGAATCCTTAACATGTTTTATTTATTATTTACTCTATTAATACTCATTATTATACCCATCCAAATAATTATGTGTTTTAATAAAAAAAACTACACCATGACGCGGAGACGGTAAGTCGTACGTAAGCACGTATGGTGACTTATCATTCATAGGATAGATAGAATAATGAATATGGTTGTACCATATTTATAATAACATCAATGTATGTATAAGGTAATGGAGTTATTATTTTTTTATGGAAACAACCAAGAATGAGGAAGTGGAAGAAGAAAAGCACTTTGAAATAGGTGGTGAAATTTTTACCTCTTCTTTGGGTGTTTCCATTTGAGTTTATAAAAAGAAATCCTTAGGTTGTCTTTTTTATCAAAGTAAGGCCTCTATGTCGAATTGAGAGTGGATTTGAAGTTATTTGAGTAGGGGTTGCCTAATCCAAAAGGCTTTGAAGGAGTTATTTTGAGAGAAGAGGAAGTACCCTTTTATAAAAGAGGTGTGGTTCACTTTAGGAAAAGCTCGAAATATTATTTTCATATACAATCATATTTGGTTTATAATAGCTCCAAAAGGATTTATTTCGTGGATAAGGTGGGTATGGGTCGAAAACCTCTCAACCAATAGGTTTTAGATAGGTTTAGGTCACTATAATAACCATATATTTTAGATTTAACCCTTTGTTAAATTGTTTAACTTTTACCATGTATTCTTATATTGTTATAATAAATGGTTAATAAACTTACTATAAAAATCCATCTGAACCCAAAGTGGCTCAGTATTGATATATATAACCTTATCTAAGTCCTTTTTTGAACAGAATTTATTTAATCAACCCTAACATGTCATATTAACCTATAAAATTATTGGAATTCATCATAAGTCTCAATTTACATTTATTTGGATATTTATAATAAAAATTAGTTTAATCTTTCATTAATATGATAATTACTACATCATCCTTGTATCATAAATAAATTAAATTATTTAATGTCTAAAAATTATAAATGAAATAAAATTATGTAGTAAATCATTTTTTATTTCAAATGAATATTTATAGTTGAATTTCTAATATTTATAACCCTATATTAAAAATGGTTTAGTTGTTAATCATTGAATTTAACACTTTTAACTCTTCATTAAATAAAATAATAATAAATTTACTAATCTAATCTAAGTGGACCAAAAGGATCATATTTTATTCCTAATGTTGATTTTGGTTGAAATACACATATCCAAAAGAATTACGACATATGTTAGGGTAATTGTAATATCATTATTTACCTTTCATTACCCTATTTACTTTTAACCGTGGTAAATAATTCAAAAGTTACTATTCACCAATAATTATTCTCATCTTATTGAACCACATTTTACTTAATTATGTCAATCGTGTCTCTCATATTTTTGAAATTCAATTCACAGAAGTGGTAAAATTACGATTTATGAAAATTTTCAAGTGCGCCTAAAAGGTGGCTAAAAGACGTCAAAAAGTTCAATAAAATTTTATATATCTAATATTATTATAAAATTTCTCCAATTAATTGCATTGAACATATGTAGGTATTATGTATCTATTTTTACCTAATATAAATTTAAATAAAATACCTATTTATTTAAATAATTATTTGACTTTAAACAATAACGCAGTGTTTACACTATTCGTAAAAAATTAGAAGTTTTCATAAAAATAAAAACAAAAAACCATAAGATAATTTTGAAATTCCAAATCCAAAAATGAAGTCAATTTTTAAAAACAAAATTTATAAAATTTCAAAAAACTAGGTATTACTATTCATAATGGCTAGTTTTATTGGTCGTGGTTTGTTAAACCCCCATGTTCTATACAATGCATGCTATTGTATTATTCAAAGAGATGTGTATTGTGGAAGATTGGGGTGTTAAAAATTATAATTATTTCAGGATTAATATTATGTATATAATTAAATACTAATTTCTTTGACCTTAGTAAACTTTCCAATGTTATTTTTGACATAAGAGATAACCACTGCCAAAACGACCGACTTGAACCTAAATAATTAATTAATTGAATATAAAATGATAATAAATAAAATAATAGTGATAAAAGATGAAAAAGTTTCTTAATAAATAAAAATGTTAACATATTTTCATTATTCTAGATTATAAATAACACATTTGATGAATCATTCATAATGTAAGGGATCTCTCTAAACCACACTTTTCTTCTGTTTATAAACAAAATCTATCTAACTCAATTAAAATATATATTTAATATTATATATTGATTCTGTATTATATATATATATGTCTATTACATTTATATCTAGATCAATATCCCTTCCTTTTATGGGATAATACACACCTTATGATTATTTATCAAATGTATTTTTTTAGAAATCTATTTTGATTATGATATGAGGCAAGATTATGAAACCCATTTTCTTTCCATGGTTAATTGTTATGATTATATACTATTATTTATTTACTTCTATTTCAAAAATATTCATGTACATGATATTAATGTGACATGTGAGCCCAAAATTATATAGCCCTCCATTGCATTCGGTTACTTTTTCGTCTTATGAGATATCATATAAGTGATTGTGGAGTGAACCTAATCCATTTTCTGACTCTGTATATATTTGATATTGTCTCAGTGGTTAGAACTGAATAATGCTTATGTAATTATTTATATTTCTTCCATATTTAATATATTTCCATGATCTTATGATACCATGTTTTTTATGTTATTATCCAATGTGATTACTCATTATCCATATCTTTTATGACTTTATATTATACCTTTGACTCACATGTTATGTTTCCTTATCAAGTTTATTCCCTTATTGGGATTTTTATCTCACACCTTTTTTATGTAGTCCTCAGGTTATCCAATTATATTTTATGAGTTCAACTAGATTTATGAGCTCTTTATGGAGAATAAAAAGAGATTTCATGTTTTAGCTTACTTTCAATGTATTATGAACCTATTATTCCAAATACACGAGGCATTTCCATCTTTGTTTTGTATTCGTGGATATTTATGCTAAAAGTCATTCAATAATATGTGTAAATAATTTTTTTATAATACTTGATATTAGATAAATATCTTTAGGATTATAATAATTTTTTAAGAACCCTAGGGATAAATCTATTGAAAATTAATATATTGGAAAATATCCTTGAATTTTGGTGAAGTATAAAGCAAGCGAGTTCCAAGAAATTATATCCCTATATAGATAATATAATTGGATGTGGATCTAAAATATTTGTACCTAGGGGTAATAAACCCGAAAAGAGCTCATTTTTTGGACTTGATAATCACTTGGTGCACAAAGAAAACAATGTTTCGCACCTAGTTTCACACTCCTAGGGGATATGCTTTGGAAATTAACAAATCATTTTAGAACTATTATGGTGGACATGAGAATATTATTAAGTTATAAAACATAATTTTTAAATTACTATGTATAATCTAGATTTAATCCTAGAGACCAATAATTTAAAATATAATTATCATTTATAAGTTATTCCTTCTAGTGAAGTTTACTGAGAGACCTAATATCTTACATGTCATTCAAGATAAAAATATTATCTCATATTTGATTAATGTCTTAACTTTAATCTATAACATGCCTATTGAACTTTTTATTAATCTATACAATAGTAGTATATATAATTAAAATTAAGTATGATACTTTTCAATTTGGGAATACCCCAAATCTTTTATTCAAAATAAATGAGATTAGCATCTGGTATTATGTAAACCCTAGATAATAGATAGGTTATCAATGTTTTTTTAAATCAGGTTATATCTACGTCAATTTTCCTCTATGTATAATTCATGATATCAATCAGTATAATTATTATTATATACATTTCATTTTCCTTTTAAACTAATTTTATAATCCTTTTATCTGATATATTTATTGGATAAAGATTAAACATAAACTAATTTACTACTAAAATTATTATTATCATGATACCATGATATAAAATTAGTATTTCTCAAGAATTTTATAATTGAATATATTATTACATTAATAAATAATGTTATTCATTTTGTAATTGTATCTTCAAATATTATCCCATAATTTTTATATAATGCTCAATTTCTAACAATTTCTACCCAAAATTCCATAATTAAAGATTATAGGGGAGTTATTTTTAGGGTAATGATTATTTTACTGCATATTATAATTGAATAGGGGTGGTAAATTGATATTTAAGAACTACATTAACAACATGAGAACAATTATGTATAATAATACCTTAAAAATGTTCTTTTTTTACATCTAATATACTTGGGTAAGATATAACTATGGTTCTACTAAGGAAAATGAATATTCAAAACTAAAAATATTATTCCAAGTATTTCTCATCCTAAATTTATAGTCCTCTAGAATTATATTTTTCTAGTGTAATTGTAGTATGTTTCGATAATGAAGGTGTTTTTTGATCCATTTCATCAGAAAGATTTTGTATTAATGGTTGTGGCATGAGAGGGAAGGTTGGTTAGTATTTCATAACAAGTATGTTGGAGAAAAATATTTTCTTGGTTATTAGTTTGAAAAATATATTTTATGTTAATGGATATTATTTTTAATTATATTTTACAATGAATCATTCCATAATTGTTTTTTAAAAAAATATTCTTTAATTATTTTATAACTATTTTTTTAGAAATTGTCATTTTAAATTTTATATATTATCATTGAGAATCATCTTGAAATTAATTTAACATTTTGGTAATGTGAAAAAGAAAAGATATTTGATTATTAAATAATTTTCATAGTCAATGTATTTACTATTATTCATTTACTTTTTTTACTTTGTATATTTTTTTGTTGAGTAGATTCTATTAACCTATTTTAATGATCATTTTATAATTTGATTAAAACATTTTTTGAATTTATATATTATTTTTTCATGTGATATTTCAATTTTTAGTGTTTTTCCATTACCCATTCAGGTTAGTTATATTTTTTTTCTTTACTCTATTCTGTCACATGACATTCCCTTTCTAGTGTCGTTTTTATATATCATTTACTTATTCTTAAACTACTATAAATGATTTTTATACTATGTATGTTTTATATTTCATGCTCTACCTATATTAATTTGAACTTTTTTTGGAATGGTTTCAAGTATATTTAAATTTTCAATTGTTATTTGAAACCAATAGGATGTTTTTAACAAAATTTCTTTATCGGCATGAGGTAAGTTTCATTAATGAATGATCTTTCATAGATCCCATAAATAAATTATTTTTTAAGAATTTATTTTAAATGTAAAATATTATTTACTAGTGTATAATACCTCACATACCGACCTCATATCAACCATATACTATAGATTAACAATATTCTACCCCTTAACAAGTAATCAATGATTGTTATAACATGGTTCCATAAAAAATTACTACTATATGTTTTTCCCATCAAACAATCTAATCTATTATTCAATAACATAACAATGTATTGTGGTTTAGGAAAAAAGGCATCCATTAATATATCGAATGAAAAAACACATATATCTATAAACACAAAATTGAATTGTAATAGGATATTTAAATAAATATAATTCTTTCGATGATTAGTTTGATTTAGTTGTTTGTAAACATGAACCTAATTTATCTATTTTAATTATGTTAATATAGAGACCCATACTTTTCGTACATAAATATAACATATTATTATATTAATATTCATTATATAACAGTAAGATCCTTGTAAGAATCATATAAGTATAGAGTATTTGGAAATTTGGATACATAAATAACTCTTTCTTAAGATATCCTTATCATCTCCCACTATGTTTTTATTACTATCTCCCTTATTATAAATATGAAACATTAAACCATTATTCATTACCATTGTTAAGGAAACATAAGAAAGTTTGAGCTCACATGCCTAATAAGGGTAAAAAAAGACGATAAAAATGACCAATTAAAAAAACATGAGTATAAATTTATGAGAACATGAGCATAACATTTAAAAAAATACCCTGCATATCAATGATCATAATATTGAGTCATTGAATAAATCATGTTAGTTCATAAGACTTGAATCATAACGGAATAAAATAACATGATCCGTAAGAAAATAACATTGGAACAAGAAATAATTTTGTGTCATAAACATAAACATGGAAACTAATTTCCTTAGTAGTGAAGGCTCACAACCAAGGCTATCTTGGTGGATTGGGTTTACTCTCCATTCTATCATATTTTTCAAGGTTCACTCCCAATTCTATCATAGTCGATATTAACCCTTAATGAACTGGGTCCATATTTACCAAATTTGTTTGAGGGATACATAATTATATATCCACCATCACATAATCATAATCTATTCATAAGTATGCCAAAATACCGTAAATAATTAATCATATATCATAACTCATATGAAATAAATTAGTTTTATAAACAATTCAAAAATTCATCATAGCCTAAAACATGGAAAATTAGTTAGTTTCATAAACATCTCATCATTATAATCATAATCCATCCATAGAAATAATAACGATTGTATTATTCGATAATATCCCCTTTAAAGAATAAGTATAAACAAATGGATTCCATCTTACGTGGAAAAGACTTTAAAATATCACATGAAACATTTCTCATGGAAAATATAGTTTTCATTCTGAAATCAGGTCTTTAGAATATAAAAAATTCCATAAATAATAGGAAAAAATTTCCTTGAAAATAACCTTGTTAAAATATAAAGGGATAATGAATTTGTTTAGAATAAATGATTGTGGGAAATTCCCTTCAAGTTGTACATAATAAAATAAATATTCCCTTCACATTTTTTGTAAAATAAAATGTACCTCATTTGAAAAACAACAAGAAGATTATTTTTTAAAAATTTCAAAAAAATAAAACATGTGTGAAAATGAATATAAAAAATTATTATAGAATATTAAACATATTTATGAATTTTTTTTAGGAAACAATAATATGGATGAAAATTGATTTTTTATTGAGGAGTAATTTAAATTATGATTTCCAAAAACATATTATTTCATTATATTGAGTGCTTCGAGAGAAGAAAATAAAAAAAATGAAATCTCAAAAAATAACTAATGGAGAATGAAATTCATGATAATTATTTGAAGATATATTATTAAATTTTATCATTGAATTCTTTGTCATAAACAACCCTAAAAATAATGTTATTGTAACATTAAACCATTACCTCGAGATTTACCTTCATCAAATGTGATTTAACCTCATATATAATAAATATAAGTTTATGGTAGTTGTATACAATAGTCATTAAAAAGATTATAATATCATATATTATCCATTTATAACATATAAAAACCCATTTATTAACCATTCCTTGTTATGAAAATCATTTATAGGTGTTAACCGTTACATTTTTTCATGAGCATTTCGGTTTGGTAGTTCAAGTACATGTACTTTGATCACATTTCAATAATATCTATAATATTAATAATGATATAGATATCATATATATTCATTATATATATATATATATAAATTCAACCCTAAATATAGATATAGGAAAATAAATTTCACCATTCATGGAGACTGTTAGTCGTACATACACATAAACGTTGATTTCACTTTTCTAAATATGGAATGGAAGAATGAAAAATAATAATTTATCTTTATAGAATCATTATTATATCATATTTATCTTATATATACATTAAATTTAACCTTATTTCCATCCATCTAATATGAAAATGAAAAATCAATCACATCACATCATGAAGGTGGTTGTCTACACATACACCTGACTTATGTAATCATTTTCTAAAGGATAAGAATGTGGTGGATAATGGTTGTTGAATTTTCAAAATATTAATTAGAAATATATAATATTCTTATTTATTTATATTTATATTGTATTAATTTGATTTAGACAAGGTAGAAGAATAAATAAACTTTATAACACTTGATTAAGAGTTATACCTATTGTCTGAGCTTCATTGTTTGGCTTGCACCTTAAGCCTCAAATGAATGGTTATTTGGAATGAAAATAATTTCTAGGATGTGGTGAAGGAATAAAAAAAATGTTATTTTAGAGGAACATTTCCTATCAATAAGGCTTCAAATGTGTGAGGATGACATAAAAAGGGGTGCCCTTTTATATGTGAGGGGAGGGGCACTATTGGAATAACTTAAAGTATTAAATTAATAAAAATTAATTTTCATTTAAGAATGAATCCAATTTTATATAACTATAATATAAAATATTTATGAGTCAAAATACACTTATAAAATAAAATATGGTATATTTTTTTTATTTTTTCACGCTCATCATGTTGTTTTAACCCCCATTAACCCTTTTAACACTTACATTGATATAAATGTTTTTTATTATTTAATGTTCAACAATTTTACTATAAAAGGAAAAGTGACACATAAATGAAATACTATTTATATGATCAACCATATACCAATCAGTTGGAAAAATTCTATTTTTTTAGATTTAAATAAATTAATAACATATTTTTTATTATAAAATATTATTAATGTCATTTCTGGATCAATTCATTGACTTTGAATTTAAAAACATCATAAAAGAAAAGTAATATGAATATAAACATTTTAAACAATTATAATATGTTATAATTATTTATAAATCTTACAAATCTCAATAATTAATCCAAATTGAATTACTTTAAATATTTTAAAAAAAATTATTTTATTTTTATTTAATTGAATAAATTTAATATCATCTTAACATACGAATTTATTGTAATTATTCACTCACTAAAGATTAAAAAGAAATTAAAATTATAAAAAATAAATTCCTCTTTCAAATATACATTTATAATAGAAATTATCCTCTTTTTATCCATATGTAAAGATACTAGAGATATTAAAGTCATGAAAGTGGAATTTTATATTTATTAATTTCATAAGTTAATATAAAGATCATAAAATAAGAAAAATCGGAGCAAGTGGAAATATTATCAAGAAATATATTGATATATAAGACATCCACTAAATAAATAGGATAAAGGAATAGTTTAGAGAAATTTTAAATCATTATCCCAACATTTTCATGTTATCTTACCCATTTTACCATTATCGAGGAGACAAAAATTCACTAAGGATACTCTTCATAAAGAAAAAAAATAAAAGGGACCTATTTATATTTTTTAATATCATAATTCCAAATGTTGAATCCATTTTATCAAATTAAATTTATATAATTGGAAATCAAACTTGAAAATTAATCCTATAATATGTGATGAAAATAAGTTTTCCAGATAAATATTTTCTTAAATGTAATTTTTATATACTAAAGTCCTACAAAATATTAATTACAATGACCATAATTAAATATTTAGTAATATAAATGAACAAATTTTACTTTTACAAAAAATTAATACAAAAATTAACTTCATAAATTCTTGAAAGAAAAAAAGATAATTTTTAATAAAAATTAGTATTTTTCACAATTAATTGTAAAATCAATCTTTTAAGAAAATTCACAAAATTTTATTCTAAGATAATTTTTACATTTTGATAAAAAATGCAGTTATTTTTATCAAATAAATTTCATAAAATTATTATAAATTAATTATATTATTTTTTCAAATAAATAAATAAATAACAATTTTAGGAAAAATGTATATTTGAAGCAAAAAAATTACTTTCAAAAAAATTGAATTATTATTTATCAATATATTTTCTTTATATCAAAAAACTATAAATAATTTTAAAAGTTTTTTATTTATTATTCACTAAGAAACTTTAATGTATAGGTTACAGTTGTAGACTATATTATTGTTCATTTAGAATTGGTATTGTGGGTGTTGTAAGCTATCAAAGAAATTAATTTTTTTTATGAAGTACTATAACATAAATTACAGGTTTTTTAAATTCTACCCCCCTTAATGTTAGTTATTTCCTCAAAAAAATCAATTAGATATAAAATGAGTATATCCCTGTTTCATTAAATCCTCAGGTTCCCATGGAGTTTCTTTGAACATAAGATTCCTCCATTTAACATTAATTAGGAGAGTAGTCTTATTAAATGGATCTTTATCTCTATGATCCAGAGTTATACTAGTAGTTTATAAAAGGATAGATAATTATATAGTGGTATGAACTCTAATTTCAGTATATTTAATAGATCTAGTATGTACTTCCTTGTAAGAGATACAAGGAAGACATTGTAAACATAATAGTTGTTTTACGGAAGCGTTAAGTGATAAGATACCATCACTACTTGATCATGAATCTATAAGGGGCCAATATTCATAGGGATTGACATTGCCTTCATTATAAATGTCATAAACGTTTTTCATAATTTTTAGTAATACCATATCATCAAATTCAAATTCTATATTTTACTAACGATTGTGAGCCCAAAATTCTTGTCAACTCTAAGATGTCTTGAATTATCGTAGAATGGATCTAATTTTCTTTTTCATTCCAATACCTAGACCAAGTCCCAATATATTTCCTTACTTATTCATCCCATAAAACTGGTTTACTATATGAAATGTATAGAGGGATTCATAAGGATCCATCTAAATGCTAGAGTGAATGCTATTATTGTAAGAAAAATAAAATGGTTAAAATTATTGATCCCAACAATTTTTGAAATCTATAGAAGTTTATATCATCATATCCTCTAGGGTTTAAATTGGTCTCTTAGACTTAACATCTAAATATGGATTGTAAGAATTATTGAAACTTAATTCTGTATCTAGATCCTACTAAGTACATCACGAAAATGTTGATGTAAACCTTGTATCTTGATCAGATACAATAGAATATGGTAATCTAAGAATCCATACCACATCTTCAATTTATATCCTATAAATATTATATAGAGATACATATTATCCAAAATAAATGAAGTGTTCTGAATTCATATGAAAATATACTATAACCCCATTATTATTATGTCTTTTAGATGTTTTGGGGAGTGAAAAGATAAAATCTATAGTGATGATTTAGAATTTCCATTATGGTATAGGAAATTGTTGTAACATCCCCTTATAATTCTATCTCTTTCCCTTAAAATTTTGACATACCAAAAAACATGATAAATACTCTAAAATATATCTCTTCATGTGGACCCAACAAAAATTCTCTTTTAACTATTTATACATCTTCATATTTCTCGGATGAATAGAGAGTGATGAAATATGATATTCATCTAATAGATCCTTTTGTAAATATTATATTGGTGGAAAAAATTCTATGTTCCTGATGCTTATCATTCCATAATAGTCCAAGTTGAACATATGAATTTTTCTCAACTTCTTTTTTTATTCCAAATATTCCTTTGATTCGTCTTTAATCCTCACATGGATAGATAGTTATAAAATCATTCTAGAAAGTAACTATTTATCCCCTTATTTAATGTTTTCAAGATTCATCCTTTAAAAACACAAAAATTTATTTATTTTATGATCTTAATCACTAATAAGCTAGCATTATCATTTTAAATTTAAGAATATTCCACCTTGTTTTCATTCCCATGGTGGTAATGTATTGAGAAATCAGAATCTTTAATTAAATACAACTACATTCACTAGTTCATATTTAGTTATTTATGAGAGAATATATAATTTAAATATTAAGATAATTATATATGTTATGCCGCCCCCTATAAAAATATTACCTCTGTATGATTAATCTAAAAATTAACACATCTTACTAAAAATAATTAGGTGGGTAATTTATCTTATGAACCTTATATTTTCATGGGGTTTATTCTATGAACATATAATTGTACATGATTATTAATATCATTACCTTCAACGATGCATCAATATATATTACCAACACATCTCTGTTGTAGGTTAGTGTAAGAATAGATATGTGGAATAAACTTCTCTTCAATTCCTTTGAATTTTCCTCATATTTAGTTCTACAAAGGAATATGAATCCCTTCCAAGATAACTTGCTGATGAGATTAGAAAGTAATGATAAATTCTCCACAATATTTCAATAATATCTATCTCATAAAAGAAAACCATGAATCATAATCACATTGGTTAGTCTATTCTGACATTCAATAACCTATTTCTTTGATAAAACCCCCGATATACCCTTTTATTAGATTATATGACCCAAAAATGAAGCATTTATTAGCCAAAATTCACACATATTAAATTTTACAAATATATGCTCATTCATTAGGGTCTTCATTAAAATCCTCAATTGATATAAATACTCCTACTTTGTCATTTAATAAATATGAATTTCATTTATAAATATTACCACAAAATGATCAAGGTAATCTCTAAAAAATCTATTTAATAAAACTATAAATATATCAGCAGAATTAGTAATACCAAATGGAATCACTATGAATTCATAGTTTCCATATACCATTCAAATTGATTTCCTGGGTATATCATTCTTCCTAACCCTCAACTGGTGACACACAGAATGAAGTTAAATCTTGTAAATGTATTGATATTCGTGAATTTGATTAAACAATTCATCAATATTGGGTAGACGATACTAGTTCATGATTTTGATCTTTTTTTATTCACTATAATAATTATAGAGTTTCATAAATCCATATTTATTCTTAAAAAAAATGAACAGAAGCACCCCATGGTGATGCACATAGTTGAACAAAACCTTTGTCAAGATTCTTTTGGAGTTATTTCTTTAAATAGGGGTCATTCTATATAGAGTCCTTGAAATAGGTATAGAACCAAGTATGAGTTCTATTAAAAAATAAAATTCATTATTCATTAGAAGAACATGAAACTCTTCTAAATATACATCAAAATACTCTCGTACAGTAGAAATATCTTCAATGTTGAGTTTCTCACCAACCATATGGGATAAACACACCTTTTGAAAAGGAATAAAGACTCATATAATAGATGTAATTTCAATCATAATATTATATTTAGAATTTCACTCATAGAATATCATAGCTTGGTTCAGAATATCAAATGTGACTTACCTTTCTTGAAAATTTATTTGGGATATTTGTAAAAAAATCCAATCCATGCGTAACATATCATCATATTCAAAGAAAGAGAGAATTATAATAATTTAATGAAGAAAATTACAAAAAAAAATTAAATAGGGGAATAATCATATACATGAGATGTGATCCTCATACTATAGGGGTTTCTACAACTAATTTATCATTTAATCATATAGGTGTTATTGTAAAACCCTTAGTAAATTATTCAAATATAAATGATTGGGTAGATCTGGAATCCAATTAGATATTACTAGAATTATATTAGATGATAATTATACCTTTTAGCACTTCATTATCATTCCCAACATCAGTAATAGTGACTATATGAGATTTCCATTTACCACATGTATTAATTGTTTTTTGACATATATCATTATAATTAACCTTCATATTTGAGCATTGGTTATCAAAAAACCCATACTCCTATCATTTGAAACTCTAGAGTGTGGGTGGTTAACAATATAGAGATTTATCTCTATCATTATCTAACTTATTATTCTCATCACTTCGATGTTAGATTTCTCAATCAACTACCATTCAATACATAAAACTTTTACCAGTTCCCTTGAGAATCTTTCCTCCACATTTCCTTCTACACATCAGGGATAAATGATATATAATATTTTTATCTCAATTGTTTTCTAAATTTACTTTAAATTCCATATTTACTTTATTATCAAAACTGTAATGGGTCGGACCTCTCTGTTCCATTCCTTTGCTAAAATATGATGTTTCAGGCGTTCATGGATGTCAATATACAATATCCCCAACACTTTTCAGAATATCCAGTTATGTGAATAGTTCCATCAGTGAGGTCGATGTGAGGTTTCAACGGTGAGGTTCATGAACAATGTTTCTAGAATGGTGAGGTTCCAACGGTGAGGTTTCAACGTTGAGGTTCCTGAATAGTGTTTCTAGAATGGTGAGGTTCCAACAGTGAGGTTCATGAACAGTGTTTCCAGATTAGTGAGGTTCCAACTACGAGGATTCAATGGAAAGGTTCATGAACGGTGTTTCCAGAATGGTGAGGTTCCAACGGTGAGGTTCGTGAACAGTGTTTCCAAGACTGTGAGGTTCGTGAATAGTGTTTTCAAAATGGTGAGGTTCAAATGGTGAGGTTTCAATGGTGAGGTTCTTGAACAATGTTTCAATAATGGTAAGGTTTTATGGTGAGGTTCATGAAAAGGGTTTCCAAAATGTTCAGGTTCCAACAGTGAGGTTCATGAATAGTGTTTCCTGAATAGTGAGGTACAACGGTGATGTTTCGATGGTGAGGTTCATGAATTGTGTTTCCAGAATAGTGATGTTCCAATGGTGAGGTTTCAATGATGAGGTTCATGAACAGTGTTTCCATAATGGTTAGGTTCTAACGGTGAGGTTTCAATGGTGAGTTTCATGAACAATTTTTCCAGATTCCTAAAGTTTCGCCCCTTTGACCATTCCTTTGACATAAAATGTATTTAAAGCCTCATTTTAAGGACTCTAAGGCTAATTAAAAGGCCATAGCTCATATATTAATTTTTTCCTAAGCCACATGATGCTTTTATGTGGTCAAACTACGTGGTTTAATGTGATCCACTTTTAATGGAGAATCCTGCATATCTTAAACTACTACTCCATTAAACCTTCTAAAGGGAAGAGATATCTCCTTCCCTAATTCGTCCTCCTTGTTCTCTTCATTCAGACACTATAACCCTCCATTCGATCCCATAGGATTCATGCAATCAAACTTTACTCATTGGATTAGTTCCCATGTGTTTCTGATGCAACCAAGAATTATCTATCAATCATCAATATATGGTATGATCAATCGTCATTCTTTTGGGAACATCTCAATCTGTTTCTCATTGCCTTTTTTGGAATGCAATCTTCATGTTCCTAATGGTATTTTCTTGTTTGTTTACTAGTTTGGTGGTGCCTCTGCATCCTCGGGTGGATATAGTTGTCACGGGGTGAGGACATCGTAACTCGTTGTGTGACTCATTCTCGTATAAGGAACATCAAGAACCATTTGTGGTAAGGGATTAGTTTCTTCTCTTTTATTTTACCTAAAACATTATAGTTAGAATGTTTTATCCCACTAGATCACAATGTAATTTAGATAATAAATATTTTAATAGGACAAATAAATCGATATCGATCGTTTTTTATTGTCTCCTATTTTTCTAGATAGTGTGATATCTATGCTTGCTTTGTTTATCTTTTCATTCTTGATAGAAATTGGTGAAGAATATAAAGACAGAATTAATTGATAGTTGTTTAGATAAAGATAAATAGGAATGTAAATGAATATGGTTCTTATTGTTTTAGTTTGATGTTAATCATACTCGTTTAATAAGCATGCTTAATTATTTATTTCCAGGATCACATCCCCATATTCCAAGGAATTCTAGAAAAAATCATTCTATGCTACTAAACCAAAGGGGGATGAACTCGGTGAGTAGATGAGCTACCCATCGAGTCTTTTCCGCCTATAGAAATAGTGTAGACTCATCCTCCATTGATAAGCTAAACACGGAAAGCAATTGGCATACCCCACACTTATTCTCCCCTTTTGGAAGAGGGTAAGGAAGACCATATTCCTTGAGCAGTGGGGAAATAAAGAAGATAAAAAACCAATAAGAATCAACAAGCATCTAAACCTTCACATCCAACCCGTTCCACCATCCCTGGTGTCCACCCCAACACCCACATGCATAAACCGATGCATCTCACCACTCTAGGCATCAAATGATACCACAACCAATAAGCCTCCCTGCCCCCACATATCACAATAACCATCCAGGCTCACATCACAACAAAAGCAGTAGGAAAACAGCCATTATATATATTGGGCTCTTGGCCCTTAAACAAGAAAGAGGGAAACTCATAACCCTATAACAAATTATATTTTATCAAACAACCAGTTAATTAATCCTCATGAATTAACCAATGTTTATATATATGTTCAAACGTTGGGAAACCTAAACATTGTGCTATCACAAATAATTAAACATGACTACTACACCAATTTGATTAACATCAAATTACAATAAGAAGAACCAGATTCATTTCAATTTCTCATTATCTTTGTACAATCATTTATCAATTAATTCTGTATTTATGTTCTTTACCAATTTCCAGTAAGAACGAAAAGCTAAACAAAGCAAGCATGGATATCACATTATTTACCATAACAAGAGGCAATAAATTACGATCGATGTCAATTTATTTATATAGTTAAAATATTTATTATGTAAATTCCATTGTGATCCAGTGGGATAAAACATGGTAACTATATATTTTCACATAAAAAAGAGAAGCAACGGATCCCCTAACTGAAATGGTTCTTGACATTATTTATACGAGAATGAGCCACACAACGGGTTACGATCTCCTCCACCCGTGACAACTGTATCCACTCAAGGATGTAGAGACACCACCACACCATTCAACACCAAGCAAAATTCCATTAGGAACATGGAGAAAGCATTCCAAAAAATAAATAAATGGAAAACAGAAGGAGATCAACCAAAATAAATGATGATATATCATAATTTATATCAATTATTGATCGATGCTGCTTGGTTTCAAAAAAAACAGAGGGTAACAAATCCAAGGTGGAAATTTTGATCACACAACTCATATGGGATGTAATGAAAGGTTCGATCATCTAATAGTTGATTACAAGGAGGAAAAATTAGAGAGGAAGATATCTTGTTCCTTTAGAAGATTTAATGGAGCATCTGTTTAAGATATGCTAGATATTCCATTGAAAGTGTATCGCATTATACCACGTAGTTTGACCAAGTAAAAGCATCCCGAGACTCAAGAAAAAAATAAATAAATGAGTTATGGAGTTTGAATTGGCCTTATAGTCCTTAAAACAAGGCTTTAAATTCATTTTACGTCAAAGGAAATGTCAAAGGGGTGAAATTGTAGGAAGCTAGAAACACTATTCACGAACTAGAAATATGGCAAAGGAAAAACTCTATTCATGATCATCACCATTGGAACCTCACCGTTCTGGAAACACTGTTAATGTACCTGACCATTGAAACCATAACATTGGAACCTCACCGTTCTGGAAACACTCTTCCTAAACCTCACCGTTGAAACCTCACCGTTGGAACCTCACCATTATGGAAAGACTGTTCAATAACCACATCGTTGAAACCTCACTGTTCTTGAAACACTGTGCATGAACCTCACCGTTGAAACCTCTCTGTTCTGGAAACACTGTTCATGAACCTCACCATTAAAAACCTCACCATTGGAACCTCACCTTTCTGGAAACACTGTTCTTGAACCTCACCATTGAAACCTCACCATTGGAACCTCACCATTATAGAAACACTATTCACGAACCTCACTGTTGAAACCTCACCGTTGGAACTACACCATTATAGAAACATTATTCACGAACCTCACTATTCTAGAAACAAAGCTGATGATTCTCACCATTGAAACCTCACCATTGGAACCTCACCATTCTGGAAACACTGTTCATGAACCTCACCATATAAACCTCACTGTTGTAACCACACTGTTCTGGAAACACTTTTCATGAACCTCGCCATTGAAACCTCATTGTTGGAACCTCACAATTCTGGAAACATTGTTCATGAACCACTCTGTTGAAACATCACTGTTGGAACCTCACTGTTTTGGAAACACTATTCATGAACCTAATTGTTGAAACCTCACATCGACCACACCAATGGAACTGTTCACATAACTGGAAATTTGGAAAAGTGTTGGGGATATGTCACCTTGACCTCCTAGAATACCACAAACACTTGATTTCAACAATGGAATGGACCAGAGAGGTCTGGGCCATTACATCAAATACCTCTTAAAACATTCTCATCCTAGTGAATTCAAAAACAACCTAAAAGGGAACAGAAAAGAAGTATGAACAACCACCAATCAAGATACCTCTCAAAAGGGAGAAAGCCACAATAGGAAACCAAAGAAATCAATCTCATAAACATGAATGTTCTATAACCACAAAGGGGACATCATTACATGAATTGAGTTAAACATCAAACTACTATGGGTATTAAGCACATGTATGTGACTCACATTCCCAATTACTCTCCTTCATGCCATTGTGTGGCCACAATACAATAACTAAGGGGATATAATTCCTACACAACACGTTCTCTTTGCAGTCTTGGATCTCCACATTCACTCCTCAAAGGTCACACCATCATCAACATCAATCTCTCCCCAATCGATGGAGTGAGATTCATCATGATGATAACGATGGAGCTGTGATACATGGAAAACATTATGTATCTCAGTCATTTGTGGTGGAAGTGATACTTGATACGCCATGACTTCAGTATGTGTTAAATCCTCAAAAGGCCCAACCAACCGGGGATAAAGCTTACTCCCATGACCAATCCTTCACTGCCCATGACGGGGAGTCACCTTTAGAAATACATGATCCCCAACATCAAACTCTAAGGGTCTCTTCTATTGATTGGAATATGATTTCTAATGATCTTTTGCAGTATTGATCCTCTCACAAATCAATTGAACCATTTCTGTTGTATTCTACAATAGTTTTGGTCCTATAATTTCTAACTCTCTGACCCCAGTTCAGCACAACGGAGAACGGAAAGGCCAACCATACAAGGCATCAAACGACTCCATACTAATGGTGGAGAGAAAAATATTGTTGTAAGTGAACTCCTCCAAGGGTAAGTGCCTCATCCACGAACTCCCAAAATTCTGGTGGGAGGATGGATGGCTGACTACCCCATTTGGCCCCGCTCTCTTTTCTTGGTAGATACTTATGCTAGTAGGCATAGTGGTTAGTATTCCCAATATATGTGTGTAGAGGAATGTAATGGCTTGTGGTTATTCACACACATATATTTGGGATATAGTTTCCTATGATTTACTATAGGCATAACATGTATAGGTTGTGATGGATTAAGGATCCTTACTTAGCGTATGGGATATAACATCTTGAGGTTTAATACCCGATGTATGATAAATGTTATGCAAGATATGGTGGATCCCACAAACTACCTGGTTAAATTTCATACATAGGCGTGGAGGTTTTGTTGCTTGAGGTGCAAGTTTTGGTGATTCTCCCAGGTGTCTGCGAGCAAGCCTTTTTGGAGAGAGATGCTAAGGACGTGCGATGTTGAAGAAAAGCAGCAAACCAGTGGGGAACTATTAGTGGGGTACCCTTGATATTCTTTATTATATAATATACTCTTGTATGAGTTACTTAGTGAGAGTAGACATAGTGAGGCTTGGAACTTTGTATACATTTTTAGGTGACGATTTAGTTTAACTTGTTGTTCATTGTGATTTAGTATGCTTTCTTTACTGTTGCACGAGAGGCTTCATGGAGGATTCTACTAATTATACAATTATACTACCCCTATGATTATATAAACTATTTTTCAGGTCACTTGGAGAAGGTTAGAGTTATGGAATGTTTCTACTAGCTTGGGGTTATATGAGCTATTTGGGATTTTTGGTTGCTATTCTTTTTACTTTATTTGGGGTACTTGCAGTTTTCCCCTTTCAGTTGTAGTAGTTTTTTATGACATTACATATGTGTACATGGGATTTCTTTTATATTTCAGTCTGACAAGTAGTTTTTTAGTGTTTGTCTTATCTCTCTCTTTCATATGTGTTCTCATAGAGGGAAATTCCTCCCATTTTTGTTGTTACTATTCCCTCGGTTCTTATCGCCAACCCGGGGCGTACTGATGACAGGAATCAGGGGTCATTATCTCCCTTCTCACATTTCCAGCCCAGGAGGAGTACACCTTGTGGGGAGGGGGTCAGGACAAAAACCATGAGATTGATGGGTAACTCCAATGTCCAAATCCATCATGATAGCACATCAACCAATTTCATCATAGATACTAAATTCGATTATGGATAACACCATAAAGATACTTGCTGTTAAGACACCAAATAATCAATCGACCTTTATTTTATATTATATGATAAGACCAGAAGTGTAACTTAGAAGTCCTGTTAAATTTTCATCAAATGTACTATTAGATTCATCATCCTTCTACTTTAGATGAAAATATTATTTCCCTATTTTTTTATGAAAAATACAAGGAATATACTTTTTGATAAATAATCTCATAAACTGACCTCACTCCATGGATTCAATTTCTTCTCATTACCCTATTTTCTTGATAATATTCCACCGTTGATACACTAATCCTTCCAAATTATAAAAAAAGATAACTTTTTCATGTTCTGAACACTGATGAATGAAAAATATCTTTTTGATGGGGTTGATGCATTACCCAATGACTAGTATATCATTGGACCCACTAAAAGAAGGTGGAAGTTTCCTCATGAATGACTGAACATAAAATTTTTACATTTTTTCTTGTCTGTAAGCTTAGTTTAATTCATAAATTTAGAATGTTTTATAGTCCTAGAAATGATAATATTCATTATAACTCCCATAACATTTGGTTTCCTAGGACGATAATCATTTAATTGTACGTCACAATTAACATTAATATAATTCTTTTTAGTTCCATCCATTGACTAAACCTAAAAATCAGAGTGGGATACAAAAAAAACATAATTTATAGGAATTATAAATCTTGAAAACTTCTTTTAAATCTATGAAACCATTGATTTAACCTAGTTCATCCATGATCATAATCTATTCCAATCATCCAAAATGGTTTTGTGAATAATACCTAAATTTCTAACACCCCGATCCTAGAATCCCAGAGTCGGTTCATTATTATGTAACATTGGAATGATACAAGGAAATCATGTCCCGATAGACCGGTCAGTTTAGTATCCTTATAAATACTAGATACATTCTTAAGGTTTACATTACATCATAAAATGGAAAACTACAACAACATTGTTTCCATAGACATCATTAAGATCCCATATACTATACATGCAGGTCATTCATAATATACTTCTTTGATTCCTAGGAAAAATAAAACATAGAAAAGGGTGATCTCATATGCTAAGTAAGGATAAAAATATAACGGAAACATTCATAAATAACAATAAACATTTATGGAAATGGATAATACTAAAATAACAGCCTTTTAAACTTGAACTTAAGAAGAATATAGCAAAGATAAAATCAAATAATTCCATTTAATTATTCACATGGATATTCTACTAGTCGAATAATCACCTGAAATATCAATATCCCCTTTCATTATGAAGGAATGAAAAATTCCATACTTCATAACTACATAGTCAAGTCCTTCTTCCAAGACTACTAATAAGATTTTGTCAAGGACTTGTTCTAAGACACTAGTTTGTCTTATGAGATCGATCGATGCATTGAGAAGGTATAACTGGCTCCACCTGTCACTTACTAAGTCCAATTCATTCCATATATGAAAAGGTTTAAACATAACATAAACATTCGTATTATAACTAGCATACGAAATGTCAATACTTTATCTATAAACCATGAATGGTGTAAAAATAACACATCCATATTCAAACATAACACAAAACCTTCAATACAATGTGGAAGTTTTTTATCATAATAAATCAACATCAAATAAGCTTAAAATTCATCAAACCATATTGACATAGATGAAATCAAAACCTATTTTTTAGCGAAATATATCTTTCTATTTTGAAATCATTTAAGAAAACATTTATTTTGAAAATATTCTTTTAAGATTGTATGGGAAGCTTCAAAGATGTTATAATGGTGGAAAATAGCTGCACCCACCGTATAAGTTAAAAAAACATTCTTACCTTAAATTTATCGAAATGGTCAAAAAGTACCTTGTTTGGAAAACGATGGAAAGATTCCTTTCAAAACATATAAGGTCAAATAAGGGTATAAATGACTTTACCCCATTGCTGGTAAATAGTAAAAATGTTTTAAAAAACATTTTTAAGAAACATGGATGTGGATGATAAAGAGGTCCAAGTAGATAATTTCGTATAAACAACCTCAGATAATAAAGAGATTGTGAAATTCACCCTTACCTTGTACATTTCCATGGTTGAGGGAAGGTTAACCTCATTTATAATGGTGAAATAATTGTTATTAAATTATTCAGGAATCATATACATTAATATGATATCATATATTATCTTTTAACATTTATTTGTTAATAATATCTTTGTATTATCATCATTTTGGGTGTTAACTGATCTGTTTTCCTTTATATGATTTGTTACATAAGTAATGTATTTTATGGATATGATTTATCTTATTCATATTCATATTGATATTAAGTCTTTAAACCTTATTTTTAATAATCTAATGAAAATTATTCTTGAATGGATACTATAGGGATGGATCTCATCTCGTTTGTGGAGATGGTAATCCGTACATACGCACGAGAAACAATATCATTATTTTGATGTTAAAATAGTATATAATTGGATGTTATATCATATATGCAGAATCATTATTATTTTATAGTTATTATTTACATCAATTACACGACATTATTATACCCATCAAAATAATAATGTATTGAATAACAATTACACCACGACGTGGAGACGGTAAGTTGTACGTATGCATGTATGGTGACATGTCATTCAAATGATGGATATAATAATGAATTTGGTTGTACCATATTTATAATAACATCACAGTATATTAAATATACTGGATTTATTATTTTATAAGGGAAATAACAAAGAATGAAGAACTAGAAGAAGAAAGGATCTTAAAATAGGTGATGAAATATTTACCTCTTCTTCGGGTTATTCCTTTTGATTTGATCAAAAGGGATCCTTATGTTGGATTTATGACTAAAAGAAGGTCTCTAGGATGAAGGGATGACAGTTGAGAGGGTATTTTGGCAGGGTTTGGATCAGCCAAAAGTCTTTGAAGGTGTGAATTTGCGGGAAGGGGGAGTTCAATTTTATAAGAGGGATGGGGGAGCCTTATGAAAAGCTAGAAATATTATTTTATAATAAACTAATTTTCGGTTTATAATGGCTAAAAAATATATTATTTAAATTAAAAAGTGGTTATGGGTCTAAAAAAACTCAACCATTATGTTTTAGATAGGTTTGGGTCACTATATTAATTTTATCTTTTGGATTTAACTCTTAGTTAAATAGTCTTACATTTAGCATGGCTCTTTGTATTTTTATATTATATGGTTAATAAAAATACTATAATCTTCCAAGAGAATGAAAATTGGTTCATTAATGACATATATAATATTATTTAAGACCTCTTTCCAATATTTTTATTTTTATGAATAGAATATCAATTAATAATATAATATTTGTTTTAAAAACACTTTTATGTCAATTTTGACACTATTTAGTATTTTGTTTTTTCTAAATTAATAATATCATTATTACTTATAATAAAATCATCTATTCTACCCTAAAATGTCATATTTTCCTTAAAAAAATAGTTTAATTCATAAAAAGTCTCAAATTACATATACTTTGGTATTTATAATATCAATTATTTTAATATTTCAACAATTTGGTAATTACTGCATCGTCATTGTGTCATTATAATAGTAACTTATTTAATGTCTAAAAAATATAAATAAAATACCATTATTTAGGAAATATTTTTAGCTTTATAATTAATATTTATATTCAAATTTATCTTATGTTTAACTCTATATTAAAAATGGTTTATTTATTAAACATTGAATTTAACACTTTTAACTCTTCTTTGAATTAAATAATAATAAATGTCCAAATCAAAGCCAAGTGGACATAAAGGATCATATTTTCTTCCTAAGGTTGTTTTTGATCAAATTAAACTTATCCAATAGAATTATGACATGTGAAAGTGTAATAATAATATCATTTTTACCCTTAATTTCCCTATTTACTTTTATCTATGGTAAATAAAAGTAAAAAGATACTATTTCCCAAAAATTGTTTTCATCATGTTGAACCACATTTAATTACTGATATCAATCGTTTCTCTAATATTTTTTAAAATTCAACTCACATAAGTGGTAAAATTATTTTTATGTAAATTTGAAAATGCTACTAGGAGGTGGATAAAAGACGGTAAAAAGATCATTAAACTTTTTATATATCTAAAATTATTATAAACTGAATCCAGTGAATTACATTGAACATATATAAGTATTATGTATCTATTTTTACCTAAAATAAATTTAAATTAACTAAATAATTATTTAAACAAAAAATTTGGTTTTAAACTATAACTCAATGTTTTTCACAATTCATGAAAATTTTAATGTTTTCAGAAAAATAAAAAAAAATCACCCTAAGCTAATTTTGATATTCCAAATCTAAAAATGAAGTCAAATTTGAAATATAAAATTTATAAAATTTCAAAAAGTGGGTATTAGTATTCAAAACAGCCGGTTTTATTGGTTGTGGTGTGTTAGAACTCGAAGTTTCATACAGCACATGCTACAGTATTATTCAAAGAGAAGTGTACTATGGAAGCTTGAGGTGTCACAGAATTAACCTGAGAATATCCTTTAAGAGCATCAAAATAGGCGTGTAGTAACTGTACTCACACCATACACTATAATTAGGGCCAAGATATACTCGAAAATCTCTTTTTGGTGATATTAGCCATAGATGAATATATTCAAAAACCATGTTCACTTGTAGAATCCAGAAAAGAATTTTTTACTATTAAAACCACACCTCTTTATTTACCAGAAGATTGTACATTATCTTATTCATATGATTATTCTAATAATCCTAACTAAATTTTTATCGTTATTGTTTCCAAGGATAAATAATCATTTCTATGACACCAATTATAGAATCCCATATTTTCATACATACATAACAGATATTATTAGATGAATATTCATTACATAACATTAAAATCCATTCCATAATCATATATTTTTAGTGTATTTGGAAACTTGTATACTTCGAAAACATGTTCAAAATAAACCTACATCATCTACCACTATGTTATTAATAACTATAACTCTTATTATATATATCTTACTTTAAAACATTATTCATAACCTGTGGAATGGAAACATAAGAAAGTGTAAGCTCATATTCTCGAGAATGGAAAACAAGGGACATATCAATGATCACTCAAACATAAAATGACAATTATGTTATGATAACATGAGCTTAACATTTGAAAACCATTCAATGAATATCAAAGATTATAATATTGAGTTATGGAATAAATATGGGTTGTTTATAAAACATGAATCATAAGGGAATCAAAGAACATGATCCATGAATGTATAATATCACAATAAGACAAAAATTTCCTACATACACATATGTATAGAAAATAATTTCATTAATATTCAAGGCTCACTTCTGATACAGTAAAAATTGACTGGATTATTTTTTAATTACATCACATCACTCAAGGTTAAATCCCATGACTATAATAATATAAAGAGTCCCTTACTAAATTAGGTCTACTACCAATTAAAATTATAATCATTATCCATTAAAATTTGTTCTAGAAGATCATAAATCATTCATCATATATCATAACTTTTGGGAAAGATATAATTTAAATAAACATTTCCAAAATTCATTATAAAATAAGCCATGGAAAATAAATGGGTTTCAAAAACATATCATCAACGTAATCATAAACCATATAGAGAAATAATAAGGATGGTATCAATGGTTGTATATCTATTAAATCAAATGTAACATAGAAATATGCCATAATAGATGCAAATTTCTTTAAAGGACCCCTTGGAATATTTTAGGAGCAAAATACAATTTTCAGTTTTAAATCACTTATATAAAATGCAAGAAACTATAAATATTATGGAAATAATTTTCATTTAAAATAAACATATAAACCTTAAATGGAATCCTCAAATCATTTAGTGGACTTGAATGTCAGAAATTCGGTTCATGCCATATATATTACAACAGATAATCCTTTAAAATTATCAATAAAATTTAAATTACCATGTTCATAAAAAGAAAATAATTTTCCTTTTATTTTTTTATAAAGTTAAATATGGGTGAAAAAGACATTAAAAATTCATATAATAATATTAAAAACATTATTAATTTTTTTTTGAAACAATGACATGGAAGAAAAATGATTTTCGATCAAAGAGAAAAATAAATTCATATTTCTTAAAAAATATAATTTATTGTCTCTTGAGTAATTAATTTCAGTAAAATGAAATAAAAACATGGAATATATATAAATAAATGGATGAGAGAAAATTCATGAGAATTATTACAAGACAAATTATTACACTAGGCGATTTTGTGAATTTAATTTTTTTGAATTAATTTAATCTTTTTATATTTTCACATCATGAATCATTTAATATTGATTTTCATTATTATATAATAGAACTATGTTTTGTATTATATTATATGGAACACAGAGGTAATATTTCAATATACAAAACACTGACTTGGCTTGTGTTACGTGCAACCCCAAGTTTCTACAAAACAACACTTTACTATTATAGTTATTTAATAATATAGTTATAACATTACCATTAAACATTTAATTTTAATACATCTAATTAATTTTTAAATATTAGTTCTAATGGTTTTGATAATGATAATTTTAAATTTTCGTAATGACTTATTATGTTTAAAACTATTACTTTCTCAAAAAACTACTTTTTATGTCTTTTTGTGAATAAAAATAAAATTAAATTTAAACTCATAAAAATTAAATATTTTCAAATAGACCTTATTTTTGATTTAAAAGTTTTAAATTTATCTTATGTTGAATTTTTGATATTTTTCTAAAATGTTTCATTTTTTGATGAATAGTGAAAAATATTGCATGGTAGTTAAAAACATACTTTCACATATATAATTTATTTACTTTAAATTGATTCTAATTTCACAATTGATTAAAAAATATATATATCAATCCAATTTAGGTAATTTGAATCATTGTCATACTAGAATTAGATGTAAATATATTATGGAAAATTCAAATGTCTTTTTTACATACATTCTATCCACATTTGCAGTATTATCAGTAAACATAATTTTACCGCTTCTGTGAGTTGAATTTCGAAAAACGAACATACATGGTTGTAATTACTAGAAAATTTTTTGTCCAATAGAATTAAAATAATTTTTTTGAATAGTATCTTTAAATTTTTATTTACAATGGTTAAATGTTAATAAGGTTATTAAATGTAGAAATAATATTTTAGAAACATAAAATTACCCTAACACTTGTCATAATTTTATAGTATAAGAGTATTTAGAACCAAATAAATATTTGATCAAAAATTAGATCCTATTTAAACCAATTGTGTTATATTAATTCATTTATTATATTTTATTTAAAGAAAAGTTAAAATATCATATTCAAACTTTAATAACTAAAGAATTTTTAATATTGGATTATACATAAGAAAACATCTACTATTAATATCCATTAGAAATATAAGGAATTTATCTTCAACATGATAATTCATTTTTAATTTTTATAATATAAATCTCTTCATTAAAGCCTTTTATAATAATGATGTAGTAATTGTTTAGTTAATTGAGATATTCAATAAATGATATTACAAATATTGAAATAAATATAATATGAAATAGTTAACGACATACATACATTTTATAAATAAATAAGACATTTTATTGAAAAATTGGATGTGTTTTTTCTAAGTTATCATATTGTTATGATATTTTAAAAAATGAAATCATTGAATAGTATCAAAATTGGCATATATGATACTCAAAAAAAAATTTATTAAATGTTTTAAAATTCATAAAAATATAATATTATTCCGAATGACTAGTATAGTGTCAAATATGTCATAAATGATATAATTAGGGTTTTTTTGGCATTTTATAGTAACTATATTAACCCTATAGTGTAAAAACAATTTGTCACCGTAAAGGATAAATTATTTTACCAATGGTTAAATCCAATAGATAAGGTTTCTTTTCTGACCTAAACATGTATAAAATTCATTGGTTGAGAGGATATCGACACATAATCATAATATACTTGAAACAACTCTCTTTGGTTCTATTTGAAATAAAAATCTATTTTATAATAAATTGATAGTTTTGGAGTTTCCTCAAGTGACCTTCCTAACTCTTATAAAATAGAACCTCTCCATCCTTTTTATAAATACCTCTAAAGCCTTTTGGATCGGCCATTCCTAGCCCATTTCTCCTCCCATCATCCCTCCCATCCACCTATAATTCTTCCCTTGGGAGGAAGAAAACTCAAGGAATCCTTTTCGCACAAACCAAAAGGAGTTACCCAATTAAGAGGTAAAGTCTTCTATCAAGCACATTTCTTAATTTTCCGTATCCACCCCATACAATCTCTTTATTCGATTATTTTATGACAAAAATAGTATCCTAAATAGACTAGGATTTTTCAAATATTCTTTTCCTAAAAATACATGCAACTCCCTCTAATGGATATAGAATATATTGTTTTAGTGTACAACAAACTACTACATCATGAAACAATGAATGTTTATTTTTTCGTTTTCCATCGATCATGGTGGCCATTATGATGAACACAATATTTATATATTTTATATATAAGATTCATTATGTCTTTAATATTATGTATTATTTTTTATAACACATACCTTTTTACTTTTCATTTAGTGTTACTATGATAATCTCATTTGAGTAAGGGTGGACTACCACCACCTCAACGCAATTTGATTTGTTCACAGACCACATGGAATATATTAAGGATAGATTTTGTAAAATCCCAATATTTTTTTGATATTGATTATTTTAATTTATTTTATGTATTTTTTTTATGATACATCATGATTAACTTTTTTTATATGCAACACCATATTATCTTGCAGTATACTCAACAATATTCTTGGCTTGTGTTCCACTCAATTTGAAGTTCTTTTGATAGAATTCATTTCACACAACACTGAGTATAAATTTTGAACAATTTATAAATTATATAATTTTTGATTATTTTATATGAAACAACAAAGGAATCATTCACTACACAAAACATTGAATTGTCTTGCGTTACATGTAAGAATGGACTTCCTCGATAGCATGCATTGTATTCAATATCTAGTTTCAATAAGGAATGATATATTATTTAAATATTAGTATTTAAAGGGATATAAACTAGAAATTTTTAATATTATTCACCAAATTTTTAATTTTATATAACATTATCAATAATCTTACACATTTTCTAGAACATGAAATGAGAACGTAATCAATTTTTTTAAATAAAAGATGTATTTCATTAAAAAATGTTGTTTTATGGCCTTTTGATAGCACACCCATTTTAAATCTCGTTTTTGGAAATTTTATAAGTTAAATTTGATAAAATAAACTTATTATTTAGAATATGTGCATAAAAGTTTTCCCTAGTTGATTTTTTGATATTTTTCTGATAAAATTCATATTTTAATGAATAATGAAAAATAATGAACTCTAATTCAAAACATCTTTTTCATCTAATTTATTTATATAGTTTTTTTATATTTTAAAATTTTTTAAAGTATAATTGGATTATTTTTTTATAATTTAATCGAATTTTGATCATTTCAAGTAATTTCGCTTTTAAATTGGACATAAACACATGTCAATATTTTTATAGTTATGACATCTTAAAACCCCACTTTTTGGTTTTGACAACGGGAATTATTTTTAAATTAATTTTTTAAACTTATGTGTGTTAAATTTGGAAAAATGGATTCCATATTTCGAATCATAAGGTTCAAATTGTGTAAATAGGTACCTTTTATTTTTAGACATTATTAATTGTAACTTCAGTTATTATTTTATTTACCTTGGTTAAAAGGGTAATCTAGTAAATAACAGTAAAAATAATATTTTAATAATATTAAACTACGCTAAAACTTGTCCTAATCATATTTTATGAGCTATTTCCACCCATGGGAATCCTTGGGTCGATTTTGCGACCCCATGGATTCACTTATATGTGAAAATAAAATTTTATAAGAATAAATTTAAAGTAAAGATAATTATAACCTAAACATATATGTTTTACTAAATAGATTATAATATAGATTTATATAACTGATATCCATGTATATAAATAGTAATTATAAATATAAAAATATTTAATACATCATGGTATTTTATTTATAATTTTTAGACATTATATAAATATAGTTATTCATGAAACAATTATGATGAAGTGATTACCATATTAATGAATGATTCAAATAAATGAATTTATGAATATTAAAATAATTTTAATTTGAATATTTTTATGTGATCCATTAATATTATGGATGGAATTTAAATATTAGGTATGAGTTGATTACTTTTGTTTGAAGTAATAATATTTTTATGATTTTTTTAAAAATTCAAGTATGAATAGTTTCCAAAATTGACATAATTAATAACTTAAAGAATAAAATCGTTTATTAAATTATATTAAATTCATAAAAAAAAATATTCATAAAAATGGTTAATATAGGTCAAAATATTTCATTAATTACGTTTTTGGGTCGTTTTACATGATATGGTTATTAAATTAACCCACAATGTATAAATAACATAATATAATGGTAAGATTAAAATGGGTAAAATAAGGGTTGACCAAAAATATAAGGATAAACATATATTCAAAAATTGTATAAAAAATATTGTATTATAGTTTTTCGAACCAAAATCATCTTATTTTAGAATTAAATATGATTTGGACTATTTTTTAATATAAATTTAACTTATTATAAATTTATATTTTGAGAGTTTACTAAAGTTCTCCCCTCATCTCTTATAAAAGGGCTCCTCCTACCTATCCTCTTTCCTCAATTTTGAGCTTTCAATCTCGTCCAAACCCTACCCATTACTCTTATAAACATACCTAGTTATATTATAGATGTTATTGGATTCTTAAAAGACCAACTCAATTTCCCTAAGAGGAAATTTAATAATGGCACATCGAGAAAGAGCTAATCTCTTCTACATATTCTATTAAATTTATTTATTCTTCAAATTCCTCTTAGTTAGTTGTTTAATTATAAAATAATGATATAAGTATGACTCATATGAATATATGTTATTATAAATATTAAACAACACTATTTTACCTTCTATCCATCCCATAAAAAATGTAATCACCACACCTGCGTATGTATGGCTTACCATCTGCACGTTGTGGTGTAATATTTTTTTCACCAACACCTTACTTGGATGGGTATAATGGTTGAAATAATAACTATATATGATTATAATAACATTATACTAATTATGAGATATTATACACCATAAAATTCAATACCATTAAACAATTATGGGACAAATATTATTGCTTCTGTTTACGTACGACTTACCATCTCCACGACACGATGACATTAATTATCCACTTTAACCATTCAAGAATGATTATAAAGTATTTAAATAAATAATAATTAAATATATGAAATAATAATTCTACTTATTATATATATATTTAATTTACTTAGTTCCATTCAAATTAATAAGGAAACGAAAACAACATTCATGTGTATGTACGGTCTACTGTCTCCATGAACGGTGCATTCCATTACTTTTATCTATATTATATATATATACTTAATATATATAATATATAATTCATGATTTACATTATGGAGGAAATTAGATCATTATATAAGTGATAATATCAGTAATAACAATTCAAAACATGTACGATAAATAAAACAACTATTACCAAAAATGTTGCTTTAACATAGAATTAAAAAATGAACGGGTAATATAAAGTCGTAATTGAATCATATATGATATAATAAATATTTTTATGGTTCTATTACAACTTAATAATATGTTTAAAACCACTATACATTAGTTTCAGACACATATGGAAGAAATTATACCTAAGGTAAGAGATAATTTTACAATCTCATATTTATCTGAGATTGCTTATACGTAAGTATTTACTAGGGTTATATTTTTCATCCTGGTCAATGTTTTCTAAAAATGTTTTCATAAAATGTTTAATATTCTTCCATGTATGTTTAAATTCATTTTTACCCCTTTTGACTTTTCCTACTTGGTATTGAAGTAATATTTATTTTATTTACCATATGAGGTACCTTATGACTTTTCCAAAAAAGTACGAGAAGAATGTTTTTTAACATATAGGGCATGAATGGATTTTTATAGTTTCATAATGATTTATTTAAATTATGATTCATATGAAATATCACAGGTTTATTTTCAACAAAATTCATTTCCTTTAAATTTATGTGGCAAATTGAGAAAATAAAATGTTTTTGAAAAAGAAAGAATATTTTCCTCAAGAAGTAAGTTCAAGTGTTTTATCAAAATTGTTTTCCATCTAAGATGACACTATAAAATAGAGTTATGTTCAAATCACTATTATTTCTCTGATTATATTGTTTTAATGAAGAAATGATCTTTCATATGGATTATGTTATGATGGAATGATATTTAAGAAATCCCATTATTTCTTGGGTTATGCTATGATGAATGGTTTATGTTTTTTGTGGTACATGTAACAATGATTTTACTATGAGATGGGTGGAAACTATATCTCCATCTAATACATTGGGTAAAGATTTATATCTCATGATATAGAGATGACCGGAATGTCATGTAAATACGGTTCAATAATATAGGGATATAACGATAAGTAAATCCTGTTCAGTAATACATGGCTTGGATGATAAGTAAACGAGGTTCAGTAATGAAATTCGACCACTATAATGGTCTTGGAATCAATGTATTGGATACTATGGAAATAATATTATGTGATTATTGGTTTCCCATAATTACATGTTTTATGACAATGTTATTTTATCATGGTTAATGTTCCTTTATGATCCATGCCTTAAAAACTACCAAGATTTTTTTTAATGACTCAATATTTTGACGTTTATACTTTATGTTCATGTTTTTACATACAAATGTTTATGTTTTGTTTTATGTAATCCATTTTTCATATTACTGATCATTTGAGCTCACCCTTTTTATGTTTTCTTTTCCCCAGTATATAAATAAATGTTTTTGGTAGGAAAAAAAAGGAGAATATCTTTATGGGAGATGTTGAAGATCATTCACCATGTTAGATGATTAAGTTCTGATTTTCCAAATATACTAAAATAATATGGTCATTGGGAATATGTTTGTTTCATTCATTAAGTATTCCACAAAAGAAATTTAATTTACATGTACATTATGTTTATGTCTCTACAGTTGGTATCAGAGTGAAGGTTTAGTCAACCGTTGGAAACTAGGATGACAAAACCTTATTGATATTCCTAGAGATATTTATAAGGATGTGTCTACTGATTTCCTAAGGATAAGTAAAGTATAGGTCATAATCATAGGGTTTTTTTGACAATCATGATTAAACTAGGGTTAAACTAAAGATATCATAGATTTAAATGTTATAAGTAATTTACCGTACTTATGTGTTTCTAATATTTGATATGTATTTCTCACACTTTTTTTATGGTATTAGTCAATAGCCATAACTACATAGAACATTGTTAACCACTGCATATTTTAGATGTGTAAATTATGAGGTTTATGAAGATTTATTTCCTAAGTGGAAATATCATGAAGAGAATCAGGACGATGGTTTGATTGTTGGTCATACTACTAAGGATAAAGCGATTATAAATGACATGTGAAAGGTATGTGATGTTATTCCAGTATTGTTTACATTAAACCTATGAACCTTGAGGCTGATAAACCTTAATAAATGATTCATATTTTAGGAAATAAGAAGATGATGGATCCTAAGTAATGGTTTAAGAATTAAGTTTGATGATTGAGGTGTATATGTTTCATATTTCAAAGATTATGTTATATGATTCAGTATAATTTTTTCATTAAGGATTGCAAATAATATGTTGACTAGTTTAAAGGATCCAAAATGTGATTTAAGGGTAAGGTGATATAATTTTAAAATCTATGATTAAGGGCAATATAACCCTTAATACTCCCCTTATTTTTAAATAATTATGTTTGGATAAAGATATGATGGATTTGAATAAGTAAATTAGGCTATGCTAGTTTCTTGAGAAATAATTATAATGTTGTTGAAAAGGGGGTTATGATATCATGGATAAAGTGTACCAATTTTTTGGACCTAAGGAATATATCCAATAAGTTTTTGAATAAGGAAACATGCATCTTTTCAACAAGGATAGCGGATAATTCAGGTGGTTACTGTGATTCAATAGAATAAACGATTAAGGTGTTCACATGTTTAGAATGTGACAACCAAGAACAAACTTATGTTATATGGGAGATAAATTTAATGTAGATTTATTCCACCTCTTTCTAAATTTTTATATTATCAGTTTTTGTAAGGATTTTAATATTATCCATATATAGATAGTATACATTATATTATAGTATTATGTTTGTTGGATTAATGTATTATAGGTGGAATTATGCATATTGGATAACCAGTTCTAACCTTTTTGTTGATACAGATGGAATGAATGATCATTTTATCGCATGATCTTCTAACACATAAAAAATGAAAATTTAAACTTCATTTCCTTAAATAAGATATGATGTAGAAATTTTTTAGAGAATGTTCAACGGTACTGAAATCTAGTAAGTATTTATTCTCATGGAAAAATTTCTTCCACATTAGAAAGGGATCTTGAAAACTAAAAATGTTATCTTAGTACATTATCATCTAATGAATCAGATGGTCCCTTAAATAATCACATATTTATGGCTTTTTGGTTGTTATGTTTCTCCAAACCATATTCTCTATCACTATCCATCAGAACATGATGGTTATATTTCTCTTCCATATCCATGTTTTCAATTCCTGCCTATTTTATCTTGTATGTAAACCCAATGATGAGTTAATTTGGGTGACCATTGTGTGTCTAACATTCCTTTTTAGAATTAAAATTTAGTATTTCTCTTTACAAAGTGGGTTTCTATAAAAGAAACTTTCATGTAGAAAAATATGTATAACCTTGATGAATTTTGAGGGAGAAATTAATTTTAAAGGTGGTGGAATGTAATACTCCAATATTTTATGAGAAAGATTATTTTAATTTCTTTGATTTCTTTTGTTGTATGCTACACAATTATTATCTTGTGTTATACACAACACTGTATTAGCTTTCAGTATACGTAACAATTTTATTGGCTTCTATTGCAAACAATTTTAAGTTCTTTTGATAGAATTAATTTCACGCAACATGGAGTATAGAATTTGATCAACATATAAATAAACTAATCTTTTATTATGTTATACACAACACAAATGGGATCTTTCGTGACATGAAACACTGAAATTGATTGCATTACACGTAAGAGTGACCTTCCTTGATAGCTTGCATTGTACACAATACTGATTTTCACTAATGAATGATATATTATTAAAATATTATTTTTTAATGGGATAAAACCTATCTATTATGAATATTATTAACCACATTTTTAATTCAATATAACATTATCATTCATCGTACAAATTATCTATAACATTATTTTAGAACATAAAAAAAATTCTAAATAAAAGATGTATTTTTCAAAAAATGCAGTTTTACTACCTTTTGATGGTGCATCCATTTTAAATATAGTTTTTGACACTTTTATAAGGTAAATTTGACAAAATAAATCTTCTTCTATGGAAGAGGGACATAAAAATTTACTATTTTTTGATTTTTTTGTATTTTTATGATAAAATTCATTTTTTATGAATAGTGAAATTACGACACTTTAATTCAAAATTTAGTTTTAATGTAATTTATTTATAATGTTAAACTATCTTTTTAATTATTTTTAAAGTATAATTGGATTATATTTTATCATTTAATTCAATTATGGTAATTATAAGTAATTTCACATTTAAATTGGAAATAAAAACATGTAAATATTTAGATATTTATGCCTGAATGGCTCGAAGGCCTCATTTTGTTGATTTTTGAAAACCCCTCATTCAAGGAATGATGGGGAACCCTTAAAAGTCATGTAGGCTCAGTTATTACGTGGATCGTAGGCTTAAGAGATATTACATCACCCAAAGGTCTTAGGGAATTCAACCAGACTATAACTACAAAGGACTTCCCCTCCCCAGCATCTACATCATGATGGCAGCTCTTCACTTTTGCATGGAAATCTGGCTAAGTATCATGTGCAAGCAGAGGCTGGTCCCGATGGCATATGCATTCCCTCTCATTATCTCCCAATCCATTTGCTTCTACTTTGGTGAGTGTTCCTACTCTGAATCCTCCTATCGGGATGCTCCTTTTTGTAGAGTTTGTCTGGGGCAACTACATGTTCCCCAAAGCCCTTAAGGTGTCTGGAAGGCCTTAAAGATGGCCTAAAATCCCTACTGACCCTAAGGCATGGGTGGACCGAAGACTTTAACGACTCCAATCCCAAATCGGTGGCCCAAGGTGAATAGTTCCAACTGCTACAGTATCGAACATATCCTGCTACAGTACCCACACACTACCTACTACAATGCCTCGTATAGTTCTTAGTACATGGCCTGCTACAGTGTTGCTATAGTACCCGGAAAATATGCCTCTTCCTGGTTTCAATCCTAGGTCTCATTGATTCACTTAAGGATACCTCACCAACTAGGCTGAGGCTCATGTCCTCAATCATTTGATAGTTATTACATCTTAAAACACATCTTTTTTGTTTTGACAATGGGAATTGATTTTTAATTAATTACTGCAACTTTTTTGTTTTGAATTTGGATAAATTGATTCAATATTTGGAATCAAGAGGTTAAATTTTTTTAAATAGGTACCTTTTATTTTTAGACATTATAAATAGAAACTTCAGTAATTATTTTATTTACCATGGGTAAATCTGGTAAATAAGGGTAAAGAAAATAATATTATAATAATATTAAACTACCCTAACACATGTACTAATCCTATTGTATAAGATATTTCCAACCATGGGAATTTTTGGGTAGATTTCGGGACCCCATGTATTCACTTGGATGTAAAAATTACATTTTATAAGAATTAATTTAACGTAATGATAACTATAACTAAACATATACTTTTTAATAAATCATTTTTAAATTAAAGATATATAACTAATATCTATGTCTATAAATAGTAATTACAAAGATAAAATAACTTCATACATCATGATATTTTATTAATATTTTTATAAATATTATATAAATATATTTATTGATGGCACAATTATGTTGTAGTGATTACCTTATTAATGAATGGTTCTAATAAATGAATTTATAAATATTAAAATAAATTTAATTTGAACATTTTGATGCCATCCACAAATTTTTTGAATTAAATTTTTTTATTATGGATAATTTAAGGATATTATTTCTAAGTAATAATATTGTTATGAATTTTTAAAAAAGTCATTGTTGGGAAAAAATCCCTCAAGGTAACATTGCAGTATTTTTGGGTTGATTGTGTTTGTTGACAAAGCTGGTTTTCATGGATAATTGTCGAATTCCCGAAAAGTTGTTGACATTACATGTTGACAAAGAACTATGACAAAGGAAAGGACGATCTGGAGACGGTACAAAAGAGCAGTACAAGGTGGCGTCGTTTCCCAGTGTTTGCCAAATTTTTGGGGTCCAAAATTTGGAGTTTGGTGAGCATCGCGAAAAGTGGATTTCCATGAAGAGCGTAATTTAATATTGCAAAGGCATGAATTTCGCGAAGCTAGGATGCATGGTTTGGAAATCGCGAAGACCAGAAGAATGGAGGCGGTGATGCTTCGCGATTACGTCAAGCTTCGCGAACGGCAGAGGCTGAAGTGCATCGCGACGGAGAAGGGCTTTGCGAGGGAGCTTCGCGGAGAATGCTCGAGCCGCGAAGGTAAGTTGACGGTGATTCATCGCGACTACGTCAAGCTCCGAGAATGGAAGATTGCCGTGGAGCTTCGCGATTTTGACAGAATTCCGGCTGAAACTTTGGAGCTTCGCGATTTGTAATGACGTGGCGTTGACTTCGCGCGGAAAGTTCGAGGGTCGGTGGAATCGCCTTTAATAGAGGCCGACCCCTTCGAGCGAAGAAGAGAGAATTTTCAGAGAAAATACTTTGCTCTTGATTTGCGAAGGTGCTTCGCGGAGCCAGTGTGCTTTGCGAAAGAGGTGCTTCGTGGTGGCTATTGTAGCTCCGCGAAACCTGCGCACTCCGCGTTGGCTTACTTAGCTTCGCGAGGGTCGTTGCTTTGCGACAGCTTGAGCATCGCGAAAGAGCTTCGCGAGTGAGCTTCGCGAAAAGGCAGGAGCTTCGCGAAGGCTTGGTTGAGCTTCGTGAAATTGGGAGCCTCGCATTGTAGGGTGCTTTGCGAAGGTCTTTCCAAAGGTTGTTTGCCCAGTGGATAGTGGCAAAGGGGTATTCATCTACGGGTGAAAGTTGAACTTCAACAGAGCATCTACATACAGTGAAAGATGCATTCCTTAATGGAAATGAAGAGACCTACAGGTCTCTAAACTGTTATTGGATTCCCTTCTGGAGTAGTGAGCTTAGGAATAGGAAGAAGGTGATCCTCTCCACCGACAGTGAGCCAGAGAGAGAGAAACAGGGAGTGACCCTTGGGAAAGCAGTGAGCTGACCCTAAACCTTGTAAAGGCTGTGAGCCTGGGCATAGAAGTGATCTAGCCCGAACATTGTATCCACAGCTAGTGATGTTTAGTGGAATTTGGTACGACCGGCAACCTGTCGGCGTATGCTCCTTGGACGTAGCCCTTAGCGGTGAACCAAGTAAAACTGTTGTGTATTGCACTTTCTTTACTTTCTGTTTATATAGTGTAGAAGGAAAGAGAGAGAAGATTTTTTTGCTTAACAGTGAAACAAGATCAGAACGGGCATTAATTTTTAATTAGTCATACCCTGATTCACCCCCCCTCTCAGGGTATTCAGCCTAGTGGACCTAAGAAGTGGTATCAGAGGGAAGGTTGAAAGTTGATCTTCTCTCAATGGAGGTAACCAATCATAAAGGGATTCCGATCTTCGACGGATATAATTTTCAGATATGGAAGAATCAGATGCAACACTATTTCCGATCCTTGGGAATGGATGTGTTTTCAGCAGCTATGCATGGTATCACAGCTGATATTAATAGTGGTGCCTTATCTGAAGCTGAGCATATAGAGTTGGATGCTTATTCCAAAGCAATCAATGCCTTAGGGGGAGCCCTTTCCAATCCCATATATACAAAGGTGATGTCATGTAAAAAGTCACATTCCATGTGGGAAAAGATTTTGAATATATATGAAGGGGATACAAATGTCAGAGAGGCAAAGCTGCAGGTGTTGTGGAACAAATATGAAGATCTGAAAATGAACCCGAATGAGTCTGTTGACGCATTCTTTGACAGGGTAAACACTGTTGTAGAAGATATGTGAGGTCTTGGAGAAGTCATTGAAGACATAAAGATCGTAAAGCGCATCTTGAGGAAACTTCCACCTCGGTTCAATCCGAAAGTTTCCGTACTAGAAGATAAATATCCAAAAGAGCTAACACTGGACAACTTGCATAGTACCTTGGTTGCATATGAAATGAGGAACGATGATAATGAGGCTGTGGAAAAGGGGAAGTCCAAAGAAGTGGCATTTAAGGCCATGAAGAAGCTGAACATTGAAGATTCTCAGGAAGAAGAAGAGACAGATGAGGTAATGTCATTCCTCTCCTCAAATCTTCAAAGTGGAAAAGGAAAGTTCAAAGGGAAGCTTCCACTTGCTTTCTTTAGATGTGGAAAAGTTGGTCATCTTACTGCAAGGTGCCCCAAAAAGTTTCAAGAAGATAACAATGAAGATGAAGTTGAAATTCCCGAGAAGAAATCTTCAGCCTATGTGAAAGGGAAGAAGTAGTTCAAGAGAAATTTCATCAAGAGGAAGAATCTTATTTCACAAGAAATAGATAGTTCAGATGAGTCTGAGGATGAAGAGGTTGAGGAGTTTGAAAATTTTAAAGATCATAGACAAAATGCTATGGTAGCGGTCGTCGGTAGTTCTCAGGAAAAGGAAGATACAGACTTTGGAAAAGAGGAAGAAGAAGTTGAAGGAAGAGTTGATATGGAAGCCGAATTGGTAGCAGCTCTTGAAGAGATAGATGTTTGGAGAGCCAAAACGAAGAAATCCAATAAAGTGGTTCGTGATGCCAAACTCTATATGCAACAACAGGATGAAGAAATGTCAGAACTGTTAGAAGAAATTGAAAGACTAAAATCCTTAACACCAGAGAGCTCAGAAAATATTGCTGAGCATAAGCTTAAAATTGAGGAACAAAAGAAGGAAATTGATTGTTTGACTAACACAGGAAAGGAGCAGGTCATACGTATCAAAGATCTTGAAGAAGAAGTGGTCAGTCTACAACGAAAAATGAAGGATCAAGAAAAACTCTTGACCCCCAATGTGATATCAGAGAAGCAGGCCATTAAGAAGACAGAAAAGATGAAAGAGGAGGCTCATAGTTCATCAGGAGTGAAGCACCAAGAAAGCTGAAATGATAAGGTTGATTCAGGGATTGATAAGAAACAAAAATCGGTGGCAGTTAATGTCAGACCGCAAGCACCCATTCCGAATTTGAAGATTGATTTGGGCACAAAACAGAATCAGAATATTTATAGATCCCAAAGGGAAAATCGTAGTGCTGAAGTATCACGAAGGAATGTATCCTATATCAGGTGTTATTGCTGTGGGAAAATGGGACATTCACAGTATGTGTGTTCCATAGCCAAGAGATATAGAAGGGAACAAGAACAGAGATGGCAGCCAAACAGAGAACGGTTTTCCAGAATATATTTTGAAGGTCACTGTTTTTGGTGCAGAGGATTTGGGCACATGGCTAGGTACTGTACTTTGACCATTCAGAGAAATGTGCCAAAGCAGAATCAAAACACTCGCAAGCAGCAGGTCAATAAACCAACAGGTGTGTTAAAAACGCAGAATAGATTTGCGGCTTTTCAAGATGAGGGTGGTCCATCATACTCTGAGAAAGAAAAGAAGCCTCAATCCATGCCGAGTGTGAAAGAAAAAGTATGGACCAAGAAGAAGAAAAATGAGAAGGTTGTGGTGGCAGAGATTTCCCTTAAAGCATCAGATCGATCTGGTGTTTGGATCCTTGATAGTGGTTGCACATCCCACATGACGGGTAATAAGGATCTTGTTACAGGCATCAAATATGACAAAGAAGGAGTTGTAAAATTTGGAAATGATGAAGGCTTGAAGATTGTTGGCTCAGGGAAAGCCAAGTTTGGGGGAAAAGAGATGAGACATGCTGATGTCTTGGTAGTAGAGGGTCTCAGTCATAACCTACTCAGTGTCAGTCAACTATGTGACTATGGGCACTCTATCCAATTTACCAAGAAGATGTGTGTTGTGAAAGGAAAATATGGAGCAACTGTTCTGTAGGGAAAAAGGTCAAAGGGAAATCTCTATCTTGTAGGTGGGGAAGAAGATACTTGTCTCTTATCCAGAGAGGAAGAAAACCAGCTGTGGCATAAGTGACTCGGTCATCTATGCCTACCATCTATGGAGGATCTCGTTAAATGTGATGCTGCTAGAGACCTTCCCAAACTATCACGTGATCGCACTCATACGTGTGATGCTTGTCAACAAGGGAAAATCATCAGAAAGACATACAGGCCAAAGGAGCAGAAATCAACTAGAGTGCTTGAATTGGTGCATGCTGATGTATGTGGACCTATCTCACCACGAGCTATAAATGGGAAAAGGTACAATGTTCTTTTAATTGATGACTATAGCAGAATGGCCTGGGTATTCATAATTACCCATAAGACAGAGGTGTTCAGTTGCATAAAGCAGTACAGGAGGGAATCAGAAAAGATGCTTGGGCAGAAAATTCTGAAGTTTCGTACTGACAACGGTACGTAATTTACAAACAGTCTGGTTGAAAACTATCTCGAGAAACATGGGATAAGGCATCAAGTTTCATCAGTAAGAACTCCCCAGCAGAATAGAGTAGTTGAAAGGAGAAATCGGATCATCAACAACATGGCCAGAACAATGCTTATTGATAAGGACCTGCCAGAGAAATTTTGGAAGGAAGCAGTTTTGACATCGGTCTATGTTTCAAACCGGTCCCTGTTATGTCCGAAGCAAGGGAAGACTCCGTATGAACTGTGGTATGGAAAGAAGCCAACGTTGAAGTACTTTCGAATCTTTAGAAGTAAGTGTTTCATTCTCAACAACGAACATCATAGGAAGTTTGAGGCACGAGGAGATGAAGGGATATTCCTTGGCTATTCTGGGAAAAGAAAAGCGTATAAATGTTTCAACAAAAGTCTGGGAAAAATCATTGAAGGCAATGATGTCACTATAGTTGAAAATGAGAAGAATACTCAACGATCCAGTGAACAGTTCCTGGATGAAAGCGATAATGAGGTAAGCATCCCAGGGGGAGCAGAAGTGGCAGAAGCTGACTCAGAAGAAGATAATGATGATGAAGAGGAAAGTGTCAAGTCAGTGTCTATGAGAAAGCCAAAGTGTCGAGCTGAAATTGATAGGCAGAATATCATTGGTGATCAAACAGCTCCAGTTCAGATTCGAAGAATGAAATCATCACAGCAAGCATCGTTTTTGTCTCAAGTGGAGCCGAAATGTTTTTCTGATGCAGCTGAAGATGAAAACTGGGTTCAGGCCATGAATGAAGAGCTTGATCAGATTGAGAAGAACCAGACATGGGAGATTGTTTCGAGGCCAGCAGACAAGAATGTCATCGGGACTAAATGGGTCTATCGCACCAAGATGAATGAAGATGGCACAGTGATTCGGAACACAGCACAACTAGTGTGAAAGGGATACTCCCAGATAGAGGGAATAGGTGTTGATGAGACATTTTCACCGGTTGCAAGGCTGGAGACAATCAGATTATTTTTGGCCGTAGCAGTGCAAAGAAAGTTCAAAGTGTTCCAGATGGATGTCAAATCCGCATTCTTGAATGGGGTTCTAGAAGAAGAGGTGTATATTGAGCAGCCAGATGGTTTTCTCATTCATGAGGATGAGAACAATGTTTGCAGGCTGAAGAAGGCGTTGTATGGGATGAAACAAGCACCAAGGGTATGGTACTCAAGGCTTGATTAGTACTTGAAGAAGCTTGGTTTCCAGCATGGAGGAGTTGACTACAACCATTATTTCAGCAATGAAAATAATCAAAGGATGATGGTGCTAGTGTATGTCGATGACATAATTTTTGGCGGATCAGATGAAGCTCAGTGCAGACAGTTTTCCAAATTCATGAAAAATGAGTTTGAAATGTCAATGATTGGAGAGCTAACGTTTTTCCTTGGTCTACAGGTGACACAAGGAAGGAATGGAACTTTCATTTCTCAATCCAAATATTCCAAGGAGGTTCTAAGAAGGTTTGGAATGGATAATTCCAAGGAAATGAAGACTCCGGTTGCTACCCGGATAAATTATCAAAAGATGAGGATGGCAAGGCAGTTAATATCACAGAATATAGGCAAATCATTGGAAGTCTGTTGTACTTAACCGCAACAAGGCCTGATATTGTTTTCGCCACATGCCAAGCAGCGAGATATCAGAGTAATCCCAAGGAAAGTCACATGCTCGCAGTGAAAAGAATACTTCGGTATATTAAGGGCACGGTGGACTTCGGCTTGACATACAATGACAAATCTCAGACAGAGTTATTGGGGTACACTGATGTAGACTGGGTCGGTTCAGCAGATGATAGAAAATCAACATCAGGTGGTGCTTTCTATCTTGGTGGATTCTGTATTTCTTGGCTAAGCAAGAAACAAGATTGCATTTCATTGAGCACCGCAGAAGCTGAGTATATTGCGGCCACTCAAGTATGCACACCGTTATTGTGGATGAAGCAGCAGCTTGAAGATATTGGAGTTGAAGTGAAGTCTCCGATCGGAATCCAGTGCGATAACTCAAGTGCTATAAATCTCAGAAAAAATCCCGTCCATCACTCTAGGACAAAGAACATTGAGATAAAGTATCATTTTATCAAGGAGAAAGTTGAGCAGGGGATCGTGATGTTGGAGTATGTGCCTACAGAGCTACAGGTTGCAGACATTCTAACAAAGGCCTTGCCCAAGGAAGCTTTTGAGAGGCATCAACTGGCTCTGGGAGTTCTGTCGATTCCCCACACTTGAAATAGTGTGGATATGGGACCCCCACCCCCCTCTCCCCGAGGTATGATGTGTTTTCCCTACTGTGCTAATGTGTTCTCTACTATGTTACAGACTACAAAGGCGTGACCTTTGGGTTCGTTGACAAAGGGGGATAAAAGTGGTTGTTAAAGGAGTAGAAAATAGTGATTGTTCAAGGGGGAGACAGTGCGGAGAGTTGATAATTCATAATTGATACGGGGAGAAGCTGACAGGTGGAGCAGCCAGAAAGGGGGAGCAATGAGAAAGGGGGAGAGTTTTAAATCTGACGATGCTAGAAGTGATCGATCACAGAATAGAAATCACGACATTTGAGGATCGTGATAAAAGCAGTACAGTGGTGTTGGAATGGTGTGAGACGGTGCCCAGCTATCAACAATTGGTATCAACTTAAGAATTCACCAATTGGTATCAATGTGGTTCAACAACTATTTTTTTTAAGAATTGGTATCAGGGTGGAATCGACAATTGGGGTCTGACATGAAGTGATTCATTGATGAACTTTTCATACTACTCTTGTTTATCACGCCGAGCATTGCTCATGTGGGCTTAGAGTACGTGTTAAGTGAATCCTTGAACCCTATCACAATCGCAAGAGGCGAATGGTGGTAGAAGCTGGAAGAAGACTCAGTGAGCTATCAAAGTGCAGAAAATCATCCTGAGCAGAATTGTGAAGAGTTGTCAACAAACCCAAAGGGGGAGATTGTTGGGAAAAAATCCCTCAAGGTAACATTGCAGTATTTTTGGGTTGAATGTGTTTGTTGACAAAGCTGGTTTTCATGGATAATTGTCGAATTCCTGAAAATTTGTTGACATTACATGTTGACAAAGAACTATGACAAAGGAAAGGACGATCTGGAGGCGGTACAAAAGAGCAGTACAAGGTGGCGCCGTTTCCCAGTGTTTGCCAAATTTTTGGGGTCCAAAATTTGGAGTTTGGTGAGCATCACGAAAAGTGGATTTCCATGAAGAGCGTAATTTAATATTGCAAAGACATGATTTTCGCGAAGCTAGGATGCATGGTTTGGAAATCGCGAAGACCAGAAGAATGGAGGCGGTGATGATTCGCGATTACGTCAAGCTTCGCGAACGGCAGAGGCTGAAGTGCATCGCGACGGAGAAGGTCTTTGCGAGGGAGCATCGCGGCGAAGGCTCGAGCCGCAAAGGTATGTTGACGGTGATTCATCGCGACTACGTCAAGCTCCGCGAATGGAAGATTGCCGTGGAGCTTCCCGATTTGGACAGAATTCCGGCTGAAACTTTGGAGCTTCACGATTTGTAATGATGTGGCGTTGACTTCGCGCGGAAAGTTCGAGGGTCGGTGGAATCGCCTGTAAATAGAGGCCGACCCCTTCGAGTGAAGAAGAGAGAATTTTCAGAGAAAATACTTTTCTCTCGATTTGTGAAGGTGGTTCGCGGAGCCAGTGTGCTTCGCGAAAGAGGTGCTTCGCGGCGGCTATTGTAGCTTCGCGAAACCTGCGCGCTCCGCGTTGGCTTACTTAGCTTCGCGAGGGTCGTTGCTTTGCAACGGCTTGAGCATCGCGAAAGAGCTTCGTGAGTGAGCTTTGCGAGCGAGCTTCGCGAAAAGGCAGGAGCTTCACGAAGGCTTGGTTGAGCTTCACGAAATTGGGAGCCTCGCATTGTAGGGTGCTTTGCGAAGGTCTTTCCAATGGTTGTTTTCCCAGTGGATAGTGGAAAAGGGGTATTCATCTACGGGTGAAAGCTGAACTTCAACAGAGCATCTACATACAGAGAAAGATTCATTCCTTAATGGAAATGAAGAGACCTACAGGTCTATAAACTGTGATTGGATTCCCTTCTGGAGCAGTGAGCTTAGGAAGAGGAAGAAGGTGGTCCTCTCCACCGGCAGTGAGCCAGAGAGAGAGAAACAGGGAGTGACCCTTGGGAAAGTAGTGAGCTGACCCTAAACCTTGAAAAGGTAGTGAGCCTAGGCATAGAAGTGATCTAGCCCGAACATTGTATCAACAGCTAGTGAAGTTTAGTGGAATTTGGTACGACCGGAAACCTGTCGGCGTATGCTCCTTGGACGTTGCCCTTAGCGGTGAACCAAGTAAAATTGTTGTGTCATGCACTTGCTTTACTTTCTGTTTATATAGTGTAGCAGGAAAGAGAGAGAAGATTGTTTTGCTTAACAGCGAAACAAGATCAGAACGGGCATTAATTTTTAATTAGTCATACCCTGATTCACCCCCCCTCTCAGGGTATTCAGCCTAGTGGACCTAACAGTCATGTATGAATAGTGCCCAAAATTGACATAATTCATAACTTAAAAAATAAAATAGTTTATTAAATGATATTAATTTCATAAAAATATAATATTCTTAAAATGGTAAATATAAGTCCAATTTTGTCATAAATAACTTTTTTTGGGTCTTTTGACATGATATGATAATTAAAATAAGCCACAATATGTAAATAACATAATATAATGGTAAGATTAAAAACGGTAAAATGAGGGTTAAACAAAAAACATAAGGATAAAAAAATATTCAAAACATGTCTAAAAATTATTACATGATGGTTAATAGAATAGATATCATCTTATAGTAGAATTAAATAAGTTTTTTACTATTATTTAATCAATATTTAATTTATTATAAATTAATATTGTGAGATTTTCCTAAAGTTTCCCCTCTTCTCTAATAAAAGGAAACCTCCTCCCACTCCTCTTCACTCCATTTTGAGTCTTTAATATCTACCAACACCTACCATTTTCTCTTCTCAACTTACCTAGTTACATTCTAGAGGTTCTGATCTTCTCAAAAGTCCAACTCTAGTGCCATAAGAAGAAATTTAAAGAAGGCACGTCGAGGAAGAGGTAATCTCTTCTATCGATTCATTCAAATTTATTTCTTCTTCTACTTCCTCTTTATTAGTTGTTTCATTATAAAGTAATAACATAAGTATCAATAATATAATTATATGTTTTTATAAATATAAAAAAAAAATATTTCACCTTCTATCCATCCAATGAAAAACTAAATCACCACTCGTGCGTACATACGGCTTACCATCTCCACACTATGGTGTAATCTGTTTTTCGCCACCACCATACATGGATAGGTATAATGGTGGAAATAATAACTATATATAATTATTATAACATGATAATAATTATGAGATATTATACACCATCCACTCCAATACAATTCAATGATTATGGGAATGATATTATTGCTTCTACGTACGTACGACTTACCGTCTCCACAACGCGATTAAATTCATTCTCCACGTTATCCAATAAAGATTTATTATAATGTATATATAATAAATAATTATTAAATATATGAAATAAAAATTATACTGTATTTATGTATATATGTATATATATATATATATTTTTCATTTACTTACTTCCATTCAATTTAATAAGGAAACAGAAATAGTGTTTATGTGTACGTATGACCTACCATCTCTATGAACGGTGTATTCCATTTATTTTATCTATCTATTATATATATATATATTGAATATGTATAATATATAAATCATTAATTACATTATGGAAGTAATTAAATCATGATATAAGTAATAATACCAGGAATAAAAATTCCAAACATGTACGATAAATAAAACAACTATTACCCAAAATGTTTATTTAACATGGAATTGACAAATGAAAGGGTGATATAAAGTCTTGTGTGAATCATATATAATATCATTAATATTTTTGTGGTTTTTTTACAAGTTAATAATATGTTTGAAACCAATATATAGGAGTTTCAGACACATATAGAAGAAATTGGACCCAATATAAGGGATAATTTTGAAATCTCTAATTTATCTGATATTGCTTATAGCTAAGTATTTATGGGGGTTATATTTATAATCCATGTCCATTTTTTAAAAAAATGTTTTCATTAAATGTTTAATATTTCTCAATGTATTTTTAAATTCATTTTTACCCCTTTTTTACTTTTACTATTTGGTATGGAATGAATCTTTCTTTTGTTTACCAAACGAGGTACTTTTTGACTTTTCTGTCTAAAGTACGAGAAGAATTTTTTTAATTTATATGAAATGAATGGATTTTGTATGGTTTCATGATTATATATTTCCATGATTCTTCCTCTACACTATCTCGCATTTATTTTCAACTAAATTGTTTTCTTTTGAATTTTTGTTTCATTTTGAGAAAACCAAATGTTTTTGAAAAATAAAGGATATTTTCCTCAAGAAGTACGTTCAAGTGTTTTATCAAAATTATTTTCCATCTAAGATGACACTCTTAAGTAAGGTTATGTTTCTATCTCTATTTTTACTATGATTTCATTATGTTAACAATGTAATGATACATTATGTGGATTATATTATAATGGAATGTTATTTATGAAATCCCATTATTTCTTGGGCTATGATATGATGAATGATTTGTGTTTTTTTGTGTCACATGTAAGAATGATTTCACTATGAGATAGCTGGGACCTATATATCCCTCCATTCAATTGGGTAAATATTAATATCTAATGAGATAAAGATGACTAGAATGACATGTATATCTGATTCAGAGATATAGGGATGGAACAACAAGTAAATTTTGTTTAGCAATACATGGATAGAATAAAAAGTAAACTTGGTTCAGTACTGGACTTCGTCCACTATGATGGTCTTGGACGAAATTCATTGGATACTATGGAAATCATATTATTTTATTATTACTTTTCCACAATTACATGTTTTATTCCAATTCCATTCTATCATGGTTAATCTTTCTTTATGATAAATGCCTTACATACTGCCAAAATTTATTTCATGACTCAAAATTTTTAGGTTTAAACATTATGTTCATGTTTTTACATACAAATTTTTACGGTTTGTTTTATGTTCTCTATGATTAAACTTTATATGAATTTGAACTCACCCTATCTATGTTTTATTTTCCCCAAGATATAAATAAAGGTTTTAGGTAGTAAAAAAAGGGGATGATCTTTATGAGAGATGTTTAATATCTTTCACCAAGTTAGAAGATTATGTTCCAAGTTTCCAAATACACTAAACTAATACGGTCTTTGGGTGTTTGTTTATGTCATGTATTAAGTATTCAGCAAAAGAAATGTAATGTCCATTTACATCAAGCATGGGTCTCTTCAGGTTTAATGAAATTATATGATATATATGATATAATAATGATACTTGAATAATGATATATATATACCTATTCCATTTATATAATTTCTTTTAATACAACAATTAAAACAGAAATGTGTTGATGCGTACGTACAACTTATCATCTCCATGAATGTTATATTCAATTAACTAATTCATTATGCCATAGATTATTTTAATATAAATAAACTGGCTATACATGATATTTATATCATTATTTACATTCTGGAATCATGATATAAGTATAAGGACCAATGATATAACAAATTATGCCACATGTGAAGAACATAGAAAATTTTACTTTAAGTGAAACCATAACATAAGATCGTTAACAAGAGGGTAATATAAGGACATAATTAAACCATATGTGGTATTAGATATAAGAATATTATTCTGTGAATGATTTATAATAAACATATATTTATTATATAGTAATCATATTTGAGTACGAAGAGAGTCAAGACACTATGTAAGGGATTATTGTTGTCTCGCCTTTATTTGTGTCAGATACATTCCTCATACACTACTAGTTTTTTCTACATGGTTTATATTCTTTCCATGAATGTATTTTACTATTATTATCTATATAATTACGATATTTACAAATTCTTCTAATTTTCTTTTTTACATGGGTCTTATGATTCTATTGATTATAATGTGATGAGTGTCGATTACACAATCTCTTCCATATTTGGGATTATTTTGTTTTATGTCTCCATTGGGTAACATTTATCATCCATCTCCATGTTTTATAAAACTATTTTCATAAATTATATTCTAATTATATAGATGTTTAATGTCAGTTTTACCCATTTTTGAATTTTCACTACGCGGTTTGAAAGAAATCTTCCTTTCATTTTTCAAACGATGTACTTTTTGAAATTTCCATAAAAAGTAAGAGAATAATGTTTTTGAAAACTTATATGGAATGAACACATTTTTATTATTTCATAACACCATATTTCCTTGAACAATACCCTATAATATTACAAGTATATTTTCAAATAAAATGACTTCTTTTAAAATCTCATGGCATTTTATGAAAAGGAAACTATTTCAACATAGAAATGATATTTTCCTCAAGAACTATTTTAAATGATTTTCATTATTCCTTTATATATTTTCAAATTGGTTTAAAAGAAAAGGATATTGAAAATTGTTTATGTTTTAAAATGTGATTTTAAGGACAATTCATTTTCCAAGTGGTCTTTTAAAATCCATCCTAACCAATGATGGCATACATTGTTATTGTTCAAGAATTCCATTCCTATACTTTCTCTGAATTGTTTATTATTTGAGTGAATATTTTTTAAGAAACCAACTTCATTTAATGGGTTATGATTTTTATTAAATAATTATGAAACATATATATTTTAGAAAGGTTATGATATGATTACATGTTTATGATTCCCATTTTATTTCATGGGTTATAATATGATTTTTTTATGATCTCATAGAACATATAGTTATGATTTCATTATAAGATAGGTGGGACCTATATCTCCCTCTAATGAATTTGGTAAATATGGAAACCTCATGAGGTAAATGTTTTATATGTGAATCTGATTTCATGTACAAAATTATATGCGAGGACCTGTATTTCATGTTGTAATTCTATCCATGTAACTAGTTTTCATGTCCAAAATGTTATGCATGGACCTAGTTTTCATGTCCATAATTCTATGTTTGGACATAATTTTCATGTCCATGATTTTATGTATGGACCCAGTTTTCATGTCCATATGTTTATTCAATGGCCTAATTTGATGTATTTAATGAGTGAACCTATTACTACATACAAATGATCATAAAGTTATATATTGATGTGTATGACACAATTTCATGTGATATGTCAATTTTGTTATCTTATTGATTATGTTATTTTTTTATGGTTCATGTCATATTAACATCTGATATATTTATTCCATGTCTCATTGTTATGATCTTTGATATGCAGGATATGATCTTATATTATTTTGATCATCTTTACATACCCCTATACTCATGATATTCTTATTTATCTCGTTTGTTTACCCTTACTCAGAATTTGAGATTAACCCATTATTATGTTTCCTTTCCCCATGATATAAAGAATGGTTTTAGTTATAAGTACTAAATGAGAAGATATTTATGGTAGATGTTGAAAATCTTTCACCCGGATATAAGATTTTGTTAACAAGTTTCCAAAGACACTAATCTATTATGATCCTCAGGCATGTGTTGTCATAATTTTCTGAATATTAATATATAATTATATAATATCCATGTATGTTAATCCTGGGTCATTATAAAAATCACGAAATTTCATCATAATAATCTTAATCATAAACAATCCTGATAAACAATGAGATTGTAACATAAAACCCTTACCTAAAGTTCGATATTATTTGAAAGTTATTTAACCTCATGTATGATCAATTTAAATTTATTATAATTCCAACTGGTGTCATTTACATAATTAAATATCATATATGATACATTTATAATATTTTAACATCCATTTATTAAAATTTCCTTATTAAAATTATTATTTCCTAGTGTTAACCCTTTCGTTTTTCATGAAGGTATTGATTTGATAGTTCAAATACTTATACTCTAATCATGGTTACATAATCTAAAAAATTTATATCATTATATAAATAACATATTTATTTTTTATATATATTTATATTCATTCATAAAATATAGATATAGAAAAAAAAATTACGCCGTTCATAGAGATGGTATCCCGTTTGTATACACGAACATTGTTTTTCATTTTTTAAGAATGCAATGAATGAAAGATAAATAATAATTAACATTTAAAGAATAATTATTACATCATATTTATATTCTAAATTCATTAAATATATCCTTATTTACATCCATGTAAGATAGAAAAAAATGAATCACGTCACATTGTGGAGGAGATAGGCAACACGTACACATGAGCGCCGTTATCATTTTTCAATGGATGGGAAAAAGGACTATAATGGATGTTCAGTTATAATAAAAAATAAATAAAAAATAAGATACTAAAATAATTATTTTTGAGGAATTTTATGGATTTGAATATGGTATAATAATAAATAAACATAAAAACACTCAGTTAAGAGTTATACATCTTCATTGAAAATCCTATTTTGGATTACACCTTAAGCATTGATGGTATGGTATTTTGGAAAGAAAGTAAGATATAGTATGTGGTGAAGAAATATAATAAAGTATTTTGATAGTGATTTTCTTAGATATAAACATTAAAATATTATAGGAAAACAGGATAAGTTCTTCTTTTTTATAAGGTAGAGGATGGGAACTATTGGAATTGCGTAAAATATTAAATTTATATGACTTAATTTTTAATGAAAATTTTCTCAGAATTGATATAATTAATGTATGATATAATAATTATTGTATATAATATTATCCAAAAAATTGGATATGTTTTGATTATGTTTTCACATTTATACTGTTGTTTTAACCCCCATAACCCATTTGAAAATTACCATGATATTAATGGTTTTTATTTTTTAGTGGTAAATAATGATATTGGAAAAGAAAAAGTGACTAATAAATGGGCCATGGTTGATATTTAAACCATATTCTATTAAATTCACTAAAAATACTATTTTTATTAATTTAGAATAAATTAATAAAGTAGTTTTTATTATAAAATAACATTAATGTCATTTTTCGAACTATTCATTTACTTAAACATTGAAAACATCATGATAACAATGTATTTTGAATATAAATAATTAAAATATCTCTAATATGTTTTATTTATCTATAAATGTCTTGGATCACAATTATTCATCTGAATTATATTACTCTCAATATTTTTAATATTGTTTATTTTATTTTTCTGTTAATTGAATAAATACTATCTAGGCATTGTATAAGAATTTAAGATAATTATTCAATAAATACAATTTTAATATAAAGTAACATGATAAAAAAATTAATTCATATTTAAAATAAAAATCTATAAAATAACTATTACTCTTTATATCCTTATATAAAATAATTTATTGTTATTAAAGTCAAGAGAGTGACATTTTGTATTTATTTGTTTATTAAAATAATATAAAAGTACTAATACAAGAAAAATGGTACAATGTGGAAATATATTTGAGAATTGTATATATATGGATAAAATAAACTCACAAAATTAGAAAAGTTATTGTTTTAGAGAAATTTTAAATCCATATCCCATAGTTTTAATTTGATTTTACCTATATTACCCTTATTGAGTTCAAATATTTTTTAAGGATGTTATTCATAATGGAAAAAAATTAAAATATATAAAAAGTTAAAATTTCATGACTCCAAATATATAATCCATTTTATAAATTTTAATTCAAACAGTTTCCGAAGTTTTATATAAAATTAAACTCAAAAAATGCAACAAAAATAGTTTTTCGGAATTTTTTTTTTAAGTGTGATTTTTAAAAAAAAATCATACATAAAATTATTTCAAATTAATTTAATGCATTGTTAATAATTTAAATTAAATAATTTAACATTAAAAAACATTTTTACAAAATTAATCATTTTTAATTCTTGAAACAAAAATATAGATCTCAATAAAAATCAAATGTTCCACTATTCATTGAAAAATTAATTTTTTGATAAAACTATAAAAATTACATTCTATTATAATTTTGACATAATTAATCCAAAAAACATAATTTTTTTAAAATATATTTTCTAATAGTTTAAAAATTTATTTATATTATTTAGTTACAAAAATACAAAAACATTTTAGACGAAAAATTTATTTTTGAAGCATATAAATACTTTACAATAATTTTAGTACTTATTTATCAATATATTTTTTTCATATACAAACTTTATACATAATTTTGAAAATATATTCATTCATATAAACTAAACTATTTTAAGTACTTGACTATAATGGTATAGTATATTATGGTTTATGTAGACTCAGGGTTGTATGTGTTACAAGGTATCTAAGAGATTAATTTTTTTGAAGAAATAAATCACAAACTCTCAAGGTGTAATATTATTGCCCTATTAAAATTAATTTATCCCTATATATTATGTCACTTTGATATAAAAATGAGTATAACTATGTTTCTTCACATCTTCAAGTTTTCATATATCTTTTTCAAACATCTAATTCCTCTAGATAACATTAACCGTGTGAGTAGTCTTATTTTTGGCACTTTATCTCTAGAATCCCAAATTTCTACTGATTTTTATTCCTAGGAAAGATCATGATCCAATGATATAAATTATATTTTTATTATATGTGATAGATCAGTTATATACTTCCTCGAGAGAGATAGATGGAACACCTCATGGACTGAATAGTGGTTTATTGGAAGTGTTAAGAGATAAGCTATCGGTCCTACTCAATTATGAATCTTGAAGGGACCAATATAATTCCGGATCATAATTACATTATTTTTGAATCTTATATCCTTTTTCAATATATAAATTCACATTAATACCTTATCACCAACTTTGAATTCAATATTTCACTCATTCTTGTCAACGTAAAGTTTCTATCGACTACGATCTAACTAGATGTGATATTGAATAGATTTGAATATATTTTCCATTTCCTCAAATAGTTCATGTCTTAATAGCTTTATTTCCTTGTCTTCATACCAAAAATTTTATATTTCTACACTTATTTCCATATAGGTCTTCATAATGAGGAAACATAATACTTGAGTGAAATCAGCCATTGTAAGAAAACTCACCTAGGAAAATATGATGACTCCAACGACCTTTGAAATCTATATTATAAGATCTAAGAATATTCTATAGGGTTTTAATGGTTCTCTATAACCAACCATATGTCATAGGATGATAATCCATACTAAATATCAACTGTGTATCTGGATCCTTATGAATACATTCCCATTAATTTGAGGTAAACCTCAGATCCCAATCAGTTAAAAACTCATGTGGAACTCCATGCCGCCTTACCACTTAATTAATGTATATCCCAGAAATATGGTCTATAGAGAAATATTACCTAATAAAAATAAATTGGTCTGTCTTTGTAAAGAGATTGAATACAACCCAACTCAATAGAAATTTTTTTTGAAGAGAAGAAGAATCTTGAATATAAGGAGTTATTTCACCATGCATTGGTGAAATAAATCAATAAAAACAATATCCATGATTGTGGAGGTAAGGGAACAGTAAATGAGAAGCGGGAGGTTGACCATGAATTTGTGGGGAAATTCCCATTAAAACACATATATTAAATGGTTTAATGGGGGATGAATAAAACATAAAGGATCCATAATAGCGGACTCCAAATGTATATAGGAAATAATGTTTTAAGGGGTAAATAAATAGGGTAATATGATTGAGTATAAAATTACCAAAAAGAACTTACTTAAAAAATATAAAACCTAGGTTTAACGTGTAGGAATTTTAGTTCCACTGAGTACATGATAGAACCTATAGGCCACCCTCACATCTTTCTCGCTCATCATCTATGTACGTGGTGTCATGTATAGTATCAAATCATAGGTAAAACCACAACCTAGACAACCTGAACCCCCAAACACCAACTAAACCTAAAAAAACATACTAAAACACATAATTTATAATCTATTAACATAAAAAATAATATATAAATAATCCTGAAATGAAAAAATATATAATATAGAAGAATTACAAATAGAATAATGTTTTCACCACTTAAGACCATTATTTAACCCAAATTTGATGCTCTATAATTATTCTAACACGGAGTTCGTTAAATATGATACCAAAAACCAGTCACCTAAAATAAACATATCATAATAGAATTTATATTGCGATACATGGTAGATGATAGTAATAGATAATTGATCTTCAAGAAAAAAAGGGGATAATGGAAGATGAATTATGAAAAGTGTTTCGAAAAAATATAGTAATTATATTATAAAAATAAAGATATAATAAAATTTAATGGTTTAAATGAGGTCTTTTATATTGTTATATTTATAATAAACCATATTAATAATGAAACATCAATAACAAATAATGATAAAGTTGAAGGATCCTGGAGAGAAAAATAGTCAATGATAGGGAAGTTATGTGAGATTCTTCTTTGGTTTTATATTGGGTTGAAGTGAACCACAACTATAAAAGGGATATAAAATTTCATTGGGACAAAGGTAGTTTATAATAGAGTTTTTGTAATTTTTGTAGTATGTTGGAAGCATGATGGTAATATTAAATAACTATTTTGTTTGTTAAAAATCATATACTATAAGTCAGGTGAAAAGATTATTATTTGGTTTTCAAAGAGGCTTATAGAAATTTGGTGGATACTAGATAATTTATGGAATGGATTTTAAAAAGTATAATATAATCATGGTGCATTGGATATACTCACTCTGTGAAGAGTGTTGTGCATGAAAAACCTAAATTATTGGTAACCATTCATTCTATAATAAGGGTGTTTTACCATAATGAAAATAATCATGCTCTAATAAGGACCTCAAGAAAATATTATATATGTTTGTAAATTCTAATAAAAGATATAACTCCATAAAAATTTATATCCTAAAAAAAGTTCTTAAATCAAAATAGAAGAATGTATAGATCATATCATAAGAATGAAACTATTAAAAAATTTCTCTATTCTTTTTTTTGTAGAAAATTTTTTCATGAGAGAACAATATTTTTTATTCAATTATAGATTAAATCACATTGTAATGACCTAATCCCTTGGAAAAATGGGGTGTAACTAGTTGTTTATATAATAATGAATCACACTACAACTTATTATGTCATATTACAATGTGTTCTATTTCCAAATTTGATTTTTAGATCAAAAGATGTATCAGAATAATACAACAGTGAAATATTTTGTGCTACAAGTTGTTGAAGTGAAAGATAATAACCTCGTAATATTGATAGTTGTGTAATGGTTTGATTAATTATTTACCATTTTCAAGATTCAAATATTTTTCAAAAATATTTATAATGGATTTGGTCTTAATAGTTTTAGCATGACTCAAATTATGGTAAATTGACATTTTACTTGTAGAAAAAATTAATGATAATGAATTTTAAGGATCCTTTAAAGAGGGATGAGAGAGTATAGAATAATTTATCTCATAGATACCAGATTTTGATACTTATGAAACAGGGAGAATAAGGTTTTTGGGGGAAATTATATTGAATATTTGTATTTTATAGATTGTATTAGAGTCCAATGAAATCACCCTCAATGACTTGGTGTTTTTTCATCCTATGTATATTATTTTTAGTGATAATTTTTTTTAATTCTCATATACCTTGTCTTAAAGTGGTGAATGGAGATATAAATTGAGATATTAAACTAATCACTATAAAAATATCCTCTTTTGTGGAAAACCTGAGGTTTTTTCCAAATTATTTTTTATGGAAGGTATTTTTGATGGGCTAGAATTTTATCACACATAATTTTAGAATAAATGTATACACAATGGAAGGAAATATTTATTTGAAATATAATTTTCATTTAGTCAAAAATCTGTCTATGTGAATGAAATATTAATTTCATAATGTATATTTCCTCACAAATAGTTTGGTGCAGATTATTTATGATGGATAGAGTCTGTTGTATGTACTTTTCAAATATGAGGGAAAAATATTTTTGGTGGTGATTTTTTAGGATGTAGTGGGAATCCATTGTAAATACCTATCACAAATAACGTTTTTGTAACAAATAGTCATCACAAATAGTTCAAATGATGGAATTTTAACAAAGACTCATCCATTGAAAATGGATAATTGCAAAAAAAATTAACTATAAATATAGCGTAAACCCTTCCAATTTCTTGAGTGTTTCCCCTTCCTATGAGCACTCCTTCCATCTCCCTTCTACATGCCCCCACCCCACTCATATGCTATCTTTTCTCCCCATCTCTAATTTTAGTGTGTGTCTCCAAACAATCCTTTATAGGTATTTTCAAAACATACTTTTTAAAATAGTTTTTAATTTCAAGTATTTATTTTTCCATGTTGTGTTCTTAATTTGTTTTATTTAATTACTATATTGATGATTATTTAATTTTTTAATAATTTCAATTTAAAAAATAATATATCAATATAATTTAAAATTCTTGTTAATACTAATTACTAAATCAATATTTTATTTAATTAATCATAATATTATTATAAATTGTTTTATTTAATTTAAATGAATAAAGAATAAAAATATTGAATATTATTATTAAATATAAATTGAAATGAAAAAATAATAAGACTATAATAAACACTAATTTATAATAAATTACTAAAATTTAGTTCAATAATAAAAAAATTAATCTAAAATAAGAAATATTAGTTACAATCATAAAAAAATAATTTATTATAAATAAATTAATATAAATTAATTTAATAACTTGGAGGTTACAATAAATGAGACAACACTCATAGGCTTTACCTCATAAGGATAGATCAAACCTCCTCCAATGGTTGACCTGATTCATAACTAATCGATTATAATTTAAAAACCTGATGACCTGCCATTTAGTGGCCTGAAGGCCACCTCATCCTAGATCAAAAGCCCATTATATATGTCCCATGTTACACCAATGTGTTCTTGGTTCTTAACCCCTACCTGCATCACCCCTAGAATCATTGTCTATAAGCGGGCTATAAATCCCTCCTAAGGGAGGTTTTGGGGATTTGAATATAAATTATAATAGTGTAACACTAAATATTATTGAGAAAAACTAAAAAATATAATCTGTAATTTTTATGAAGTCATTTTTTTTATAAAAAAACGTAATAATTCTATAGATCCTTAAAAATTATTATTTTTACTATATAAAAATTAAATTTTTCAATAAATATTGTTTTAAATTAATAAAAATTTAGTATATATATATAAATATAATAAAATTATTATAGAACTATAATAAATGATAATGTATAAAAAATTAATGATTTAATTAAAGTAATAAATAATTATAAAATAATATTTTTTAGGTTTAAAAAATTATAAATATATATAAAACATGCTAAAAATTTACAAAATAAAAAATTTATTATAATTCAATATAAAATAAAAAAAATTAATACAATTAATAGAATGTAAGAAATAATAATAAAAAAGAAATATAATATAGTTAAGGGAAAAGTGAATAAAAATTCTATAATTTTAATAAAATCTATAACTAATAGATAAAAACGTTTTTAAAAATAAATAGTATATTAAATTAATAAAGTGTATTTTAAATTGTGTTATAAATTATAAACCATCACAATGAAATATCAAATAATTATTAGATATATTTAATTAATAATATTATACTAAATTTTAAAATGACATAAAATTAAGATTAAATATTGAAAATAATTATAAAACGTATTAGTAAAATATTAGTTAGAAAAAATTAATAAAATATTAAAGAATTATAATTTAGATTTAATATTTATTTTATTTATAAATTTATAAAAAATAATTAATTTTTTACTAAAATTATTTATGTATTATTAATGTTGTGATCCAAGGTATGTTTTACCACTTCCCTTGTAGTTTTTTTATTCATATCCTCCAATTTCTTCTTGAAATGGGATGGAAAATCATCTCTATGCCTCTAATAGAGTTTTTATTTATATTTTTTGGTGTGGTCATGTCATGGCATCCATAGAGGGATATATTTTCTTATGAGATAGTTGAATGGGATCTATTATATTGGTTCATTCCCATATAAAGAACGTTTATGCCTTTGAGGTAGGGGATTCATTAATTATACTATTTATTTAAATTAAATATTAAAGTCAACATGGTTTATAACTTTCAATGGAAATGTAATTAACCTAATAAAGATTTTACTAGATTAATATTAATTTGGTTTTAGAAATCACATGTTTTTTATTTCTACTTTGATAGTGGTTTTCCTATTTTTTATAGATATTGTTATATCCATGCTATGCTTGTTACCATGTCTTGTTTTCTATGGATTATCTTGTTGTTCTTGAAATAAATTTGTAATTTATGTAAAAATTAAATTAATTAATAATTAATTGGAATAAGAATGATTAAATAAGTTTCATGTATATAATATTCTGTTTCTTTTGTAATTTAATGATGATAAAATTGATGAAATGTGCATATATAATTAAATTTTATCTTTCATGTATTAATAGAATAGATAAATAATGAGAAAAATGATAATTATTGTTGATAATGTTGATAATAAATATTAACACATGTTAATTTAGAATGTTTCTTCCCACGTTTTGATGAAACTGGTTTATATGCTAAAAGCATGTTTTTATTTTTATAGCTTGTTATAGCTTGGTGAATTATTTTTCCCATAGTTGGAACTTATGAATAATGAATAGATTAATTGAAGAAGAAAAAAGAGCTGGTTTGGTGATAAAAATAATTAATAGGTCCTGAGTTTCCCATTTTCTTGAGAAGTATGAGTTCCTTATGTTTAGAGCCATGAGATCTCATTTATGTACAAAGGTTGGATTCCTTGTTTTAGGGCCGAGTTTTCTCTATTAGATATTCTTTTTTGTTTCCTTTTTCTTCTATGATGTGATTCATATGTGAAATTTTCTACGAGATGTGATATGTAGTATGGAGTTCCAAATGTTATATGAGCATATGATGGTTGATCTTATGATTACTATGGTGTGGGGAGGAGAGCCCCAAATGATGTGGAAAACATCGATGCTTATAATGGGGAGATGCATGAGGATATGCATGTGGGTGTCATGAATAACACCAAATATAATAGAATCTTTTAAATCTGGTATTACCTTTTTATGTGATGTTGAGTGATGGGATGCTCCCTTTTGAATCTATTTAATGTATGATAATTGGGTTTCTTGTTTTATCTTCTTTCCATTCCCAACTACTTTAGGTAGTTGGATGTGTTTAGGATCGTGTTTTCTCTTTGTGTTAGTTTAGTATTATTATCCTAGAGTACCTAGATTATGTAGTGATTCTAAACATGAATAAATAATTCTTAACCCATGGGGTTGGCATTGTAGGAATGAAAATTCTAAAAAGATGTTTATCTTGATAAACAATGGAATCGATTTTAATTATGCTTGGAGGGAATGGAATTTACATTGATGATTAATGTAATGAAATGGGGAATATTTTTAATGGGTAATTTTATGAATAATAAATAAATTAATGGAATGATGATTAAAAGTAAAAATGTAATAAATGTATTTATTTTAAATGGTTGTGTGCTTATAAAAAATCAAGTCTTAGCAGTGGAAGTAAAAAACTCAAAGCGACATTAACTGTAGTTGAGTCTAAGACTATGTTATGATTACAGTGTGGTTGTGAGATATATTATATCATGTATATTATGTGACTCCATACTCTACTCCACCCATGTCATTCAAGGAAACTGATAACCAATGGACTATTAGAGTGTGTTTTCCCTAATATCTTGATGGGAGGATGGATGACAAACTACCCCTTATTGAGATACTCTCTTATATTGGTAGTTAATTATACAAGTATGCATGGAGGTTAGTTTTACCATATAGTTTTTTAGAGGGATATGAGGGATTGTTGTTATCCACAAACATGTATCCCGAGATATAGTATCTAAAGTATTATTATAGGTATGATGCATAAATGTTGTGATGTCTTGAGGTACTTACTCAGGGTATGGAATGTTATGGCTTGAGGTATAATACGTGATGTTTTATACACATCATATGGGATATGGTGGCTCTGGGAAATACTTGGTTAATATATATGGTGATGTTATATGGTATGGTGTGATTATGTGATGCATGTAGTGCATGTTGTGATGCCTTTCCCGAGTTTCTTCAGGATTGCTTATTTTTAGAAAGATATGGCTCATGACATGAAATGTTGGGGTGGAGTAGAAAACTAGTGGGGAAGCAGGAGTGGGTTACCCTTGAAGAATCATTATTATATCATTTTAACTCTTTTATGTGATACTTGGTGAGAGTTATCCATGGTGAGTTTGGGAACTAAGTATACCAATTTATGTGATTAGTTATTTTCACTGTTATTAAATTTGATTTAGCATGATTTCATTATATTTTTCATGATAGGCTCAAGGGAGGATCCTACTAGATAAACAATTATTCGTACCAGATTTATATATAAAATATTTCCATGTTAGTAAAAGTTTGTAATATATCATTAAGGATAATACTAGCTCATGGTTTTATAGGAGCAATTTGGGATTCTTGGTCACCTGTGTCTTTACATTTTGGTACTAGCAGTTTTCATTTTAGTTGTTGTAATACTATATAAATTTTTATGTATGCACTTTGAATGTCTTCATATATATCTCGAAGTTGGTTTTGGTTGGGGTGTTTGTCTTATGTCTCTCTTCTACATGTTCTATTAGATTATAATGCGTCATATATGTATTTATATTATACCATTGGGGCTATTAGAAAACCTAGGGCCAACTAGAGGTGGGACTGGACAATTCACCATCATTATTCACTCATTGATGGCCTATTAAGGGTACTCTTTATGGGAGGGGATCATAAATTGACAAAAATTACTAAAAATATAAAACATTAATTAACATGGTTAAGGTTTAAATGAGTTTAAGAGTGGTTAAACTAAAAATATAATGGTTAAAATAACCTACAACATGTTCAGTTCTAATTTCCAATCCATATTTCAACCATATATCATATAAGGTTTTATAATAAGACATTTTGTATCCTTGTGTAATGTGTAAAATGTGGGTATAACTTTTTTTCCATCAATTCCATGTGTATCCTCGCCCCCACATATAAAAGGAAACCCCATATTATCCTATTTACACATAAAAAAGCCTTGTTTTCAAACCAATAAATATAAAATTACCTTCCTTACTTCTATCCCAACATCATATTGTCATTTTTTTATCAGAAATCCAATATAGAGAGGCTTTAGGTATAATCCTAAAAAGCTGGTCCAAAGAAAAGGTAACATTATTAATCGATTATTTTCATTTGGTTTTTTCTTCTACATCCATCAAATATTATTAAAAAATGATGATATAATAACATAATTATATAACATATATTGAGATGTTATTATATTTTTAGAATAATCTATATTCATGTCCTCTTTTATCAAATTAGAAATGATACCATTGTTCAGGTGTACGACCCACAACCGCCTCATTAACTGATGTAATTCATTTTCTTTCATCACCTCGCATGTATCTTCATGATGATGGATTTAATTATTATCTATTATATTCATGAAATATTAATAATTATTTAAAATTTATATATTATATAAATTCTTACCTTACCATCTATTTCAAAATGATTATGTCATTCGTGCATATAGTATACCACCACCTCATGAAGTGATGTGATTCATTTTTAAACTAGAAATTCACTTGCATGATATATATATAAGTGTAATTAAAGAATTTATATTACAATTTTCACATATTATCATTATTAAAGGATAATATAACACTTACATTCTTTCTATTATGATAAATTAAAACATTAAAACATTACTCATTCATACGTACGGTCTACCATCTTCATGATTGCAATGTAGTTCATCTTTCATAACCGTCCTTCATGATTGGTTTTAAAGGTATAATTTTTTAATAAAAATTATGTAACCCTCCAAATATAGTTTCCCAGATTCGGTTCATTATTACATAACATTGGCATGATCACAAGATATCAAATCCCGAAAGACCGATCAGTTTTGTAGCTTTGGAAGTACTAGATGCATACATTAGTTTTACATTACATCATGAAATAAAAAAACAAAATTGGGTCTCCATTTAACAAATTATATCCCTTAGACTATCCCTCCATGTCATTCATAGTATACTTCTTCTCATCCTAGGAAAAATAAAACATAGAAAGGGGTGAGTTCAGGTGCTCAATAAGGATAACAATATAGAAAAAACATTCATAAATAAGCATAAACTTCTAAAGAAATGTATATGACTAAAACACAATCTTTTTAAAATTAAACATTACCCTAATATGAAAAAGATAAATCACATAATTCCATTTTCTTATTCACATGGATATTCTACTATTCAAATAATCACATGTAATATCATCATCCAATTTCATAATGATAGAATTCATTATGTCAGACATCATAACAACATAATCAAATCCTCATGCCAAGACAACAAATAAGATTTTGTCAAGGCCCTATTTCAATACACTAGTTTGTCTCATGATACATACCGATGCATTGAGGAGCTATAGTGGGCTCCACTCGTCACTTATGTAGTCCAATACATTCCTCATATTGAAAGGTTGAAACATAACATAAACATTCGTATTAAACCTAGCATATTGAATGTTAATACTTTAACCAGAAACCATGAATGGTATAAAAATAACACATCCATAGTCAAACATATCACAAAAAATTCAATACATTATGTAAGTTTTTATCATAATAAATCAACTTCAAACAAGAGTCGAATCCATCAAAGGATGTTGACATAGATGAAATCAAAACTATTGGAGAGAAATATCTCTTTCTATTTTGAAATAATTTAAATGTCATGTAATTTTAAAAGAAAACATTTATTTTTAAAAATAATCTTATAATATTGTAAGGGAATTTTGGAAGGTGTTATAATGGAATAAAATAGCCACACCCTCCGTATAAGTTAGAAAAATATTCTTTCCATAATTTTTCCAAAAAGTTAAAAAAGGAATTTCTTTGGAAAATTATGGAGTGATTAATTTATAAAGAATATCATAAAAATTAAAACAAGGTTATAGATGACATTAACCCATAGTCTAGAAAATTTTAATAATTTTTTAAAATACATTTTTAAGAAACACGGATGTGAATGATTAAGAAGTCCTAGTAGATACTTACATATAAACAACCTTGGATATTGAAGAGATTGTGAAATTAACACTTAACTTGTACTTTTCCTTGATAGTGGGTATGTTAACCTAATATATAATTTTTAAATCAGGCTTATTAAATTATTCAAGAACAACATATATAAATATGATATCACATATGATCTTCTAATATTTCTTTGTTAAATATATTTCAGTAGTATCATAGTTTTGTGTGTTAACTGATTCGTTTTCCTTTATATGATTGGTAATGTAAGCCAAGTTTGTTATGGATTGAATTTATTTGATTCATATCCATAATTATATTATGTTTTTAAAAATTTATTTTTAATAATAAAATGAACATTATTCTTGAATGGTTATGATGGGGAATTAATTTTATCGTGTTCGTGGAGACGGTAATCCGTACATACGCACAAGCGACAATATCATTCTATTAATGGTGAAATAGTATGTAATTGGATGAGATATTATATATATAATCCTTAAAATGCTATAGTTATTATTTACATCATTTATACTCATTATTATACCCATAAAAAATTATGCTTTTGAATAACAAACTACACCACGACGTGGAGAGGGTAAGTCGTACATATGCAAGTATGGTGACTTGTCATTCATAAGATGGATAGAATAATGAATATGGTTGTACCATATTTATATTTAAATCACAGTATGTATAAGGTACTATAGTTATTATTTTTTTATGTAAACAACCATGAAAGAGGAAGTGGAAGAAGAAAAGAACATTGAAATAGGTGGTGAAATTATTACATCTTCTTCAGGTGTTTTCTTTTGAGTTGATCAAAAGGGATCCATAGGTTGTCTTTCTGATAAAATTAATCCCCCTTGGTTGAAGTGAGAGTAGTTGGGAAGATATTTGAGTTGGTTTTGTCCGAGTCAAAAATGATTTGGAGGTGTGATCTTGAGGGAAGGGGAAGTACCCTTCTATAAGAGAGGTGATGGTCACTTTAGTAAAATCATGAATTATTATTTTATTATACAATCATATTTATTTTAGAATGGCTGTAAAAGATTTCATTTTGAGGATAATGTTGGTTTGGGTCTAAAACCTCTCCAAAAATAGGTTTTAGATAGGTTTAGGTCAATATATTGACCTTATATTTTAGATTTTACTCTTACTAAAATAGTTTAACTTTTACCATGTATTCTTTTATTATTATAATAAATGGTTAATAAAATAACTATAAAAAGACAAGAGAAACACAAGTGGTTCATTATTGATATATATAACCTTATATAAGTCTTTTTTCCAACATTGTATTTTTAGGAATATTATATCAATTAATAATATAGTGTTTTTTTTAAAAACTCGTTTATGTCATTTTTGACACTATTTGGTATTTTGTTTTATTGAAATTCTAAAAAACATTATCACTTCAAAAAAATATCAAATAAACCATAACATGTCATATTAACCTATAAAATTAGTTTAATTCATCAGAAGTCTCAATTTACATTTATTTGGATATTTATAATATTAATTATTTTAATCTTTCAATAATATGGTAATTACTACATCATCAATTTATCATAAATACATTTAATTATTTAATTTATAAATATTTTAAATAAAATACCATTATGTAGTAAATATTTTTATCTTTGTTATGAATATTTATAGTCTAATTTATCTTATGTATAACCCTATATTAAAAATGGTTATGTTAATAAACATTGAATTTAACACTTTTAACTCTTCTTTAAATAAAAAAACAAAAAAAATTCTATCCTAATCCAATTGAACCAAAAGAACCATATTTTATTCCGAAGTTTGATTTTGGTCGAAATACACTTATCCAATATAATTATTACATGTGTTAGGTTAATTATAATATCAGTTTTACCTTTAATTTCACTAATTACTTTTAACAGTGGTAAATAAAAGTCAAACGTTATTATTCACAAACAATTATTTTCATGTTATTGAACCAATTATAATTACTTATGTCAACCATGTCTCTCGTATTTTTGAAATTCAATTCACAGAAGGGGTAAAATTTAGTTTTATGCAAATTTTCAAATGCGCCTAGAAGGTGGGTAAAAGATGGTAAAAAGTTCAATAAAATTTTTTATATCTCATATTATTATAAAATGACTCTAATGAATTAAATTGTACATATATATGTATTATGAAACTATTTTTACCTAATATAATTTTAAATAAAATAATCAATTATTTAAATAAAATGTTTGTTTTAAACAATAACGCAGTGTTTTTCACTATCCATCATAAATTGAATGTTTTCATAAAAATACCAAAAATTCACACTAAGCGAATTTTGAAATTCCAAATCCAAAAATGATGCCCATTTTGAAAAATAAAATTTATAAAATTTCAAAAAAGTTGGTATTAATATTCATAATGGCTAATTTAATTGGTCATGGTGTGTTAAAAATCCATGTTACGTACATTGAATGTTATTATATTATTCAAATAGAAGCGTATCGTGGAAGCTTGGGGTGTTACATTCTTCCCTCCTTCAAATAATTTTATCGTAGAAATTTCTAGAATATTACAGCATAAAATGATTCGAGTCCTTCTTCATCATATGTTTCTTGGGATTCCACATTGCCTCTTCCATCTTATGGTTTCTCCATAGAACCTTTACCAGATGATTCGTCCAGCTTCTCATCATTTGTTCTCTGGTACAAAGAATCTTGAAAGGCTCTTTACTATAAGACAAATCGGGTTCCAGTTCTATTTCTGCATAGGTGAGTACATGTGTTGGTTCAGGCTTGTATTTTCTTAACAATGATTCATGGAACACATCATGAACTTTGGATAGACAAGGCGACATTTCCAAATGATATGCTAGAACATCAATTCACTCTATAATTTCCAAAGTCCCAATGTACCTAGGACTTAATTTTCCCTTCTTACCGAATCGTATTAGTCCCCTCTATGGAGATACCTTCGTGAAAACATGATCTCCTACTTGAAATTCCAAATCATTCATTCGGTTATTGGAATAGCCATTTTTCCTACTAAGAGCTACTTTGGCATGGGTTTGGATAACCATCACATTTTCCATTGTTTCGTCAACTTGTTCTGGGCCTATGAGTTTTCATTCACCAACAACATCCTAACAAGTTGATGTGGGACATCTCTTTCCATATTATGCTTCATATGGTGCCATCTGAATACCTGAATGAATGCTATTGTTATAGGAAAATTCAACCAGAGGTAAATATTTATCCCACATACCTTGAAAGTTAAGTGAGCAAGATCTCAACATGACTTCTTAGGTTTGAATAGTTCATTTTGATTTTCTATCAGTTTGAAGGGGTCTGCAGTGCTCAAACGATGTTCAGTATCCAAGGCGTTCTGAAGACTTTTCAAGAATCTTCATATAAAATTGGGATCACAATTATAAATAATCGATAGGGGTACTCCATGAAGTCATTGATTAATGTATAGTCTTTCTAGACGTTCAAGTGGTAATCTTCTCTTATAGAAATAAAAAAATTGACTTGTTAAGACAATCAATAATGAACCATGTTTCTTCATTCCTTCCAGGAGTCTTTGTTAGCCCCATGACAATGACCGTTGTAATATAATCCCATTTCCACTCAGGTATGGGAAGTTGTTTCATCACTCCTCTATGATGTTATCTTCAAACCTTAACCTATTGAAAAAACATACATCATGACACATAATCAGCAATATCATTCTTCATGTTGTCCCACAAAAAATGTTCCATCAAATCTCTATACATCTTAGTGTTACCAAGGTGTATAGAGAAATTGGAGCTATGATCATCATCCAATAATTCACTTTTTAGATCAGGTATGTTAAGAACACAAAGTCTCTTCCCAAATCTAAAAATCTGATCTTCATATATAATTTTGATCAATCTACCATCATTCATAGATTTAATTTTATTTTGAAACTCCTCATCATCAGTCTGAGAACTTTTTACCCTTTCTAGTAAAGATGGTTTGGCAACCATTTGAAAAAATATTGACTCTTCACCTTCCATGATTATTCACATATTCATATTTACTAGATCCATGAACATATGATCCCTTTAAACTCTCATTTTGTTCAAAACTCTATGATCCTTTCATCTCAAAGCATCTTCCACCTTATTTTCCTTCCCTATGTGGTAGTGAATAGTGTAATCATAATATGTGAGTAGTTCGAGACATATTCGTTGCATAATGTTGATTTCTTTTTGTGAGAAAAAATACATCAAACTCTTATGATCGGTATATATATCACATTTTTTACCATAGAGATAGTGTCATCATATACTCAAAGAAAATATTACAGCTACTATCTCAAGATCGTGAGTGGGATAGTTTTGTTCATGAATTTTTAGATATCATGATGCATAGGAAATTACTCTACGTGTGATCTTGGTTAATGGGTTACCCAATCAGGCAAAATTCTGGAAAAAAATGCAGATAATAACCTTATAAACCAATAAAACTGTGTACCTCAGTTATACTTGTCGATGTTGTCCATTCTTGTATTTCTCTTTTCTTATAAAGATCAAAAGTGATTCTATCCTTAGAAATAATATGGTCATGATAACAAATTTTCTGAAGCAAGAATTCAAACGTTCTAAACTTCCCATATAATTCATTTCTTCTAAGAGTTTTTAGAATAGTGAGCATGTGATTTTCAAGATCTTCATATCTTTTGGATTAAACCTAGATATCATCAATAAATACAACTAAAAAGTCATAAAGATATTCCTTGAAATATATTTTCATTAGATACATGAAAACATAGGGTGTATTAGTCATTCCAAAAGGCATTACTGTAAACTTGTAATGCCCGTACCCAGTTTGAAATTCTATTTTCAGAATGTATTCCTTATTTACACACAACTGATGATATCCAGACCAAAGTTCAATATTTGAAAAATACTGAGCTCCATGAAGTTGATCGAATAAATCATCAATTCGAGGTAGGGGATACTTGTTCTTTATTTTTATAGAATTGATCTCCCTGTAGTCAATGCACAACCTCGTCGATTCATATTTCTTCTTTACAAAAAGAATTGGGGCTCCCCGTGGAGAAACACAAGGGCAATTAAATACTTTATTACTCAATTCCTCTAGTTGTTTCTTTTCTTCCACAAATTCCATAGTGAACATTCTATAAGGTTTCTTTTATATGTTCCTTGAACCAGGAATTAAATCAATTGAAAACTCAATTTCTCACATTAGAGGATATCTAGGTAAATTATTTGGAAACACATTAAAAAATCTTTCACAAATGGTAAATACTCTATTTGAACATTCCTTTCCCCACCAATAGTTATTTCCTTTTATTCTTCCCCAATAATTGAATTTAGTTGAGCTATTGGGGGTGAATCTAGATAACAATCAGGTGGTGACCTTTCGGATCTAAAGAAAAGTTACTCTTTATCATCATTGAAAATTGTCACCTCCTTCATCTTACAATAACTTTTCACATCATGGTCTGAAATCCAATCCATACTGAGGATTATATAAAATTCAGTCATGGTTATAATGATGATATTAGTAAATAAAGAACATTTATATACCCTAATAGGTAATGATTCAAAAAACATTATTATAATGATACTTCCCTTAAGAGTTTTGATTGGAAAATTCCTTGTTAAATCAAATTGTAAATATATAATTTTCTTAGAAAACTGGGAAGATATGAAACAATGAGATGATCTAGAATCAAATAAAACATTGGCTAAATTTGAGGAAACCATTAAATTACCTTCCACCATGTCATTTGGAGCTTCAACCTCAGTAGTAGTGATCACATAATATTATCCTTCCTCCCTTGGCCTTTTTGAGGTATGTTTATTTGGTGCTTAGGAAATTCATTTTCATAATGACCCATTTATCTACAATTCTAGAATTCCACATTGACAACCTCTCTCTTTCCCTTACAATCAAGAGCATGGTCATCTTTTTCACTAGACTAGTAATAGACTCTCATTCCCTTCAAGAAATTAATAGGGCGTTTCTTCCCACATTTACCATATGATGGAAATTCCACTTTCCCTTCTTCCCCTTATCTCCATTTCCAGAGTTTTTAGTAGATCTGTTCTTCTCTTTCTTTTCTTTACATTCGTAAGACTTAGAGAATTCCTTTTCTGTCTTGATAGCACATGATACTATATCTCCATATGATGAGAAGGATTATAAAACTAATAATAGATGGAGAAATGGTTTATACCCATAAAATAATTGATCAATATTACTCCTTGGTTTACGTAGATAATCTGATGCATGCCTAGATAGCCTTTTAAAGTTAGCCTCATATATGGAAACATTATCATCATCATTTTTACTCAGACTCAGAAATTGACTTTCCATATCTTCTCAATGGTCACGATGAAAGTATGTTTCCAATAAAATCTCTTTAAAATCCCTTAATTCTATATTATAAACTTCTTCATCTTCTTTTGTGTTCTGAATTAATGACCACCACTGATCTGCATCTCATGTAAGGCGATAAACTTCCATGATAAAATTTTCCCTTTCGCTACTCCCCAAAGCATTAAAATATTTTCTCTAAGGAACTTATCCATTGGTCACCTACAAATTTATTTGTAGTCCCATTGAATGTTGGTGGTTTTTTCCTCATTAATTGGCCAAACAATGATCCTTTGTGTTAGGGATCAGAGTGCTCCATACGGGTACAGTTATTATTCATTACCTGATCGATTTGTCCCGGTATGATGATAAGATGATCATCACCAATTACATCACAAGTTCCACTATAATTATCTTGAGTAGGAGGGAAATCCCTACATGTATTACATGAAATGATATAGTTTCCATTCCTTCCACTAGGCTCCATTTCTAAGCAAGGGCATACATTAGATTAGATTATGAATTACAATACATTATTCCAAACTTGTAAAACACTTAACGTAAATTGAACAGTTTATGGACATAATCCATAATCATAAAAATGATTTATTTGAGGAGATATATAATCATAAATACTTCATAATGGTTTATAATGAAAATTTGAAATATCCTAAGCCTATCCCCCAGGAGTGTCGTAACCAAGAGTGCAGCAATGCCCATTTTTGTGTACCCAGATACCCCAGGTCAAGCCAGAAACTCCTTGTCGGAGTTTTCAATACTAGGTACATCTGTTCATGAGCCACCATTACCTGCTCGTATCCAAACAAGGACAAATTTCTTGGAAAACTCACAAAATATATACATTACCAAATTTCTAGGAAGTTATTCTATAGTAATCGTCAAAGTCTATCTTAGGGTAATATTCTCTAATAAGAGTTTTATAAATCTAGCTTCCAAGGTTTGTACTAAACATCCTCTGATACAAACTGTAACCCCCCAAATCTACTTACTTATAGTCAGTGTATTATTACATATCATTGGTATGATCAAAAGGCTTCAAATCCTGAAAAACTGATCAGTTTAGTACACTTGGAAGTACTAGAAACATACATAAGTTTTACATTACATCATGAAATAAAAATCAACATTGTGTCTCCTTTTAACAAAATTATCTCTCTTATACTATCTCTTCATGTCAGTCATAATATACTTCTTTTCATCCTTGGAAATATAAAACATAGAAAGGGGTGAGCTCATGTGATGAGTAAGGATAAAAATATAGCAGAAACATTCATAAATAAGAATAAACATTTAAGACAATCTTAAAGACTAAAACAGAATACTTTTAAACATAAAAATGAATATAATATGGAAAAGATAAATAAAAAAATTCCATTTACTTATTCACATGGATATTCTAATAGTAGGATAATCACATAAAATATCAATAGCCAATTTCATAATGATGGAATGTATAATGATGGAAATCATTACCACATAGTCAAGGCATCGTTCTAAGACTTCAAGTAATATTTTTTCACAGCCTTATGTCTTGACACTAGTGTTTCTCATGAGACCTACCGATGAATCGAGAGTCTATAGTGTGATCCACACATCACTTACTAAGTCCAATGAATTCCTTATATGAATATGTTGATGCATAACATAAACATTCGTATTAAACCTAGCATACATAATGTTAATACATTAACCATAAACCGTGAATGGTATAAAAAAATACATCCACAGTCAAACATATCAAAAAACCCTCCATACATTATAGAAGATCTTATCATAACAAATAAACTTGAAACATTAGTAAAATCAATCAAATGATGTTGACATAGATGAAATCAAAACTATTTGAGATAAATATCTATTTCTATTTTGAAATAATTTAAAATTCCTATAATTTTAAAAAAATGAAAATATTTTTATAAACTTGTAAGGGAAGCTTCAAAGGTGTCACAATGGCGGAAAATATCCACACTCTCTGTATAAGTTAAAAAACATTATTTTCATAATTTTGTAGAAAAGGTTGAAAATAATTTTTGTTGGAAAACAACGGAATGATTCCATTATAAAAATCTCATAAAAAGTCAAACAAGGGTATAAAGGACATTAACCCATAGTCTAGGAAGTAGTAAAAAGTTTTTGAAATACATTTTTAAGAAACACAGATATGTATGATAAGGTGTTTTTAGTAAATACTAACATATAAACAACCTCAGATAATGAAGAGATTGTGGAATTAAACCTTACCATGTACTGTTACTTGATAGAGGGTACGTTAACCTCTTATATAATAGTTAAATAATTGTTATTAAATAATACAAGAATCACATACATAAATTTGATATGATAGATGATCTTCTAATATTTCATTGTTAATAATATTTCAGTAGTGTCATCATTTCAGTTGTTAACTGATTCGTTTTCCTTTATATATTTGGTTATGTAAGCCATGTTTGTTATGGATAGGATGTATTTGATTAATATATAGAATGTTATTAATTTCTTAAAAATTATTTTCAATCATAAAATGAAAATTATTCTTTAATGTTTATAATGGGGAATGAATTTCATCGTTTCCATGGAGACAGTAATCCGTACATACGCACGAGCGATAATATCATTCTATTAATGGTGAAATCATATATAATTGGATGATATATCATATATACAGAATACTTAAGATGTTTTATTTATTATTTACTCCAGTATTACTCATTATTATACCCATCCAAATAATGATGTGTTTTAATAAAAAACTACACCATGACGTGGAGACGGTAAGTCGTACGTATGCACGTATGGTGACTTATCGTTCATAGGATGAATAGAATAATGAATATGGTTGTACCATATTTATAATAACATCAAAGTATGTATAAGGTAATGGAGTTATTATTTTTTTATGGAAACAACCAAGAATGAAAAAGTGGAAGAAGAAAAGAACTTTGAAATAGGTGGTGAAATTTTTACCTCTTCTTTGGGTGTTTCCATTTGAGTTTATCAAAAGGGATCCTTAGGTTCTATTTTTGATCAATGTATAGCCTCTAGGTCTAAGTGAGAGTGGACATGAAGATATTTGAGTAGGTTTTTACTAAGAAAAATGGTTTTGATGGTGTTATTTTGAGAGAAGGGGAAGTGCCCTTTTATAAAAGAGGTGAGGGTCACTTTAGGAAAAGCTCGAAATATTATTTTCTTATACAATCATATTTGGTTTATAATAGCTCCAAAAGGATTTATTTCGTGGATAAGGTGGGTATGGGTTGTAAACCTCTCAACCAATAGGTTTTAGACAGGTTTAGGTCTCTATATTAACCATATCTTTTAGATTTAACTCTTTGTTAAATTCTTTAACTTTTACCATGTATTCTTATATTGTTATAATAAATGGTTAATAAACTTACTATAAAAATCCAACTGAACCCCAAGTGGTACATTATTAATATATATAACCTTATATAAGTCCTTTTTTGAACAAAATTTATTTAATCAACCCTAACATGTCATATTAACCTATAAAATTAGTGGAATACATCATAAGTCTCAATTTACATTTATTTGGATATTTATAATATCAATTAGTTTAATCTTTCATTAATAAGTTAATTACTACATCCTCATTGTATCATAGATAAGTTAAATTATTTAATGTCTAAAATTATAAATAAAATGAATTTATGTAGGAATTTTTTTTTATTTTTAATGAATATTTATAGTCGAATTTCTAATATTTATAACCCTATATTAAAAATGGTTTAGTTATTAAACATTGAATTTAGCACTTTTAACTCTTCTTTAAATAAAATAATAATAAATTTACTAATCTAATCTAAGTGGACCAAAATGATCATATTTTATTCCTAATGCTTATTTTGGTTGAAATACACTTATCCAAAAGAATTAGTACATATGTTAGGGTAATTGTAATATCATTTTTTTACCTTTCATTACCCTATTTACTTTTAACCGTGGTAAATATGTCAAAAGTTACTATTCACCAAAATTATTCTCATCTTATTGAACCAAATTTTACTTACTTATGTCAATAGTGTCTCTCATATTTTTGAAATTCAATTCACAGAAGTGGTAAAATTATGATTTATGAAAATTTTCAAATGCGCCTAAAAGGTGGGTAAAAGACGGTAAAAAGTTCAATAAAATTGTATATATCTAATATTATTATAAAATATCTCCAATTCATTACATTTAACATATATAAGTATTATGAATCTATTTTTACCTAATATAAATTTAAATAAAATACCTATTTATTTAATAATTATTTGGCATTAAAAAATAACGCAGTGTTTACACTATTCATAAAAAATTAGATGTTTTCATAAAATTTAAAAAATAACCCTATGATAATTTTTTAATTTTAAATCAAAAAATGAAGTCATATTTTAAAAAGAAAATTTATTAAATTTCCAAAAATTGGGTCTTACTATTCATAACGGCTAGTTTGATTGGTCGTGGTTTGTTAAAACCCCAAGTTGTGTACAACGCAAGCTATTATATTATTCAAATAGATGTGTATTGTGGAAGCTTGGGCTGTTAAAAATTATAATTATTTCATGATCAATATTATGTATATAATTAAATAATAATTTCTTTGACCTTATTAAACTTTCCAAAGTTATTTTCGACATAAGAGATGACCACTACCAAAACGACATACTTGAACCTAAATAATTAATTAATTAATTGAATATAAAATGATAATAAATAAAATAATAGTGATATAAAATTAAAAATGATCTTAGTAAATAAAAATTTTAACATATGTTCATTATTCTAGATGATAAATAACACATGTGATGAATCAGGCTCAATGTAAGGGATCTCTTTAAACCACACTTTTCTTTTATTTATAAACAAAATCTTTCTAACTGGATTAAAATATATATTTAATATTATAAAATGATTCTAAATTTTATATATATATATATATATATGTCTATTACATTTATATCTAGCTCAATATACCTTCCTTTTATGGGATAATACACACCTTATGATTATTTATTGAATGTATTCTTTAGGAAATCTATTTTGATTATGATATGAGGCAAGATTATGCAACCCATTTTCCTTCCATGGTTAATTGTTATGATTATATTCTATTATTTATTTACATATGTTTCAAACATATTCATGTACATGATATTAATGTGAAATGTGAGCCCAAAGTATATATCCCTCTAATGCATTGGGTTACTTTTGTAGTCTTATGAGATGTCATATAAGGGATTGGGGAGTGAACCTAATCCATTTTGTGACTCTGTCTATATTTGATATTGTCTCAGTGGTTAGAATTTAATAATGCTTATGTCATTATTTATATTTCTTCTATATTTAATTTATTTCCATGATCTTACTATACCATGTTTTTTATTTTATTCTTCAATGTGATTACTCATTATCCATCTCTTTTATGATTTTATATTATACCTTTGAATCACATGTTATGTTTCCTTATCAAGTTTATTCCCTTATATGGATTTTTATCTCACACATATTTTATGTAGTCCTCAGGTTATCTAATTATATTTTAGGAGTTCAACTATATTTATGAGCTCTTTATGGAGAATAAAAAAAGATTTCTTGTTTTAGCTTACTTTCAATGTATTATGATCCTATTATTCCAAATACACTAGGCCATTCAATCTTTGTTTTGTATTCATGGATATTTATGATAAATGTCATCCAGTAATATGTGTAAATAATTTTTTCATAATACTTGATATTAGATAAATATCTTTAGGATTATAATAATTTTTTAAGAACCCTAGGGATAACTCTATGGAAAAATAATATATAAGAAAATATCCTTGAATTTTGGTGAAGTATAAAGCAAGGGAGTTCCAAGAAATTATATCCCTATATAGATAATATAATTAGATGTGGATCTAAAATAGTCGTACCTAGGGGTAATAAACCCGAAAAGAACTCATTTTTTGGACTTGATTATCACTTGGTGCACAAAAAAACAATGTTTCGCACCTAGTTTCACACTCCTAGGGGATATGCTTTAGAAATTCACAAAACTATTTATGAACTATTATGGTGGATATGAAAATATTATTATGTTATAAAAAATAATTTTTAAATTACTGTGTATAATCTAGATTTAATCCTAGAGACCAATAATTTAAAATATACTTATCATTTATAAGTTATTCCTTCTAGTGAAGTTTACTGAGATACCTATTGTCTTACATGTCATTCAAGATAAAAAATATTACCTCATATTTGATTAATGTCTTATCTTTGATCTATAACATGCATATTGAACTTTTTATTAATCTATACAATATTAGTGTATATAATTAAAACTAAAGTATGATACTTTTCAATTTGGGCATACCCCAAATATTTTATTCATAATAAATGAGATTAGCATCTGGTATTATGTAAACCCTAGATAATAGATAGGTTATCAATGTATTTTTTTTTTCAAAAATCATGTTATATCTAAGTAAATTTTCCTCTAAGTATTATTCATGATATCAATTGGTATAATTATTATTATATACATTTTATTTTCCTTTTAAACTAATTTTATAAGCCTTTTATCTGATATATTTATTGGATAATGATTAAACATACACTAATTTACTACTAAAAGTTTTATTATCATGATACCATGATATAAAAGTAGTATTTCTCAATAATTTTATAATTTAATATATTATTACATTAATAAATAATGTTATTCATTATGTAATTTTATCTTCAACTATTATCCCATAATTTTTCTATAATTCTCAATTTCTAACAATTTCTACCCAAAATTCCATAAATAATGATTATAGGGGAGTTATTTTTAGGGTAATGATTATTTTGCTGCATTTTATAATTGAATAGGGGTGGTGAATTGATATTTAAGAACTACATTAACAACATGAGAACAATTATGTATTGTAATACCGTAAAAATGTTCTTTTTTTACATCTAATATACTTGGGTAAAATATAACTATGGTTCATATAAGGAAAATAAATATTCAAAACTAAAAATATTATTCCATGTATTTCTCATCCTAAATTTATAGTCCTCTAAAATTATATTTTTCATGTGTAATTTTAGTAAGTTTCGACAATGAAGGTGTTTTTTGATCCATTTCATCAAAAAGTATTTCTATTAATGGTTGTGGCATGAGAGGTAAGGTGGGTTAGTATTTCATAACAAGTATGTTAAAGAAAAATATTTTCTTGGTTATTAGTTTAAAAACTAAATTTTATGTTAATGGATATTATTTTTACTTATATTTTACAGTGAAATTTTCCATAATATTTATTTTAAAAAATATTCATCAATGATTTTATAACTATTTTTTATAAATTATCATTTTAAATTTTATATATTATCATTGAGAATCATCTTGAAATTAATTTAACATTTTGGTAATGTGAAAAAGAAATGATATTTGATTATTACATAATTTTTATAGTCAATGTATTTACTATTATTCATTTACATTTTTTACTTTTTATATTTTTTTTGTTGAGTAAATTATATTAACCAATTTAAATGATCATTTTATTATTTGATTAAAACATTTTTTTGAATTTATATATTATTTTTTCATGTGATATATCAATTTTTAGTGTTTTCCATTACCCATTCAGGTTAGTTATCTTTTTTTTCTTTACTCTATTATGTCACATGACATTCCCTTTCTAGTATCATTTTTATATATCATTTACTTATTCTTCAACTACTATAAATTATTTTTATACTATATATGTTTTATATTTCATGCTCTACCTATATTAATTTGACTATTTTTTGGAATGGTTTCAAATAGATTTAAATTTTCAATTGTTATTTGAAACCAATATGATGTTTTTAGCAAAAAAAAATTATCGGTATGAGATAAGTTTCGTTAATGAATAATCTCCCATGGATCCCATAAATAAATTATTTTTTAAGAATTTATTTTAAATGTAAAATATTATTTACTAGTGTATAATACCTCACATCCCGACCTCATATCAACCATATACTATAGATTAACAATATTCTACCCCTTAACAAGTAATCCATGATTTTTATAACATAGTTCCATAAAAAATTACTACTATATGTTTTTCCCATCAAACAGCGTATTCTATTATTCAAAAACTTAACAATGTATTGTGGTTTAGGAAAAAAGACATCCATTAATATATCAAATGAAAAAACACATATATCTATAAACATAAATTGAATTTTAATAGGATAATTAAATAAATATAATTCTTTCGATGATTAGTTTGATTTATTTGTTTGTAAACACGAACATAATTTATCTATTTTAATTATGTTAAAATAGAGACCTATACTTTTCATACATAAATATAATATATTATTATATTAATATTCATTATATAACAGTACGATCCATGTAAGAATCATATAGGTATAGAGTATTTGGAAATTTGGATACATAAATAACTCTTTCTTATGATATCCATATCATCTCCCACTATGTTTTTATTACTATCTCCCTTATTATAAATATGAAACATTAAACCACTATTCATTACCATTTGTAAGGAAACATAAGAAAAGTTGAGCTCACATGCCTAATAAGGGTAAAAACAGAAGATAAAAATGACCAATTAAATAAAACACGAGTATAAGTGTATGAGAACATGTGCATAACATTTGAAAACAATACCCTGCATATCAATGATCATAATATTGTTCCATTGAGTAAATCATGTTAGTTCATAAGACATGAATCATAAAGGAATAAAATAACATGATCCGTAAGAAAATAACATTGCCACAAGACATAAGTTTGTGTCATAAACATAAACATGGAAACTAATTTTCTTAGTAGTCAAGGATCACAACCAAGGCTATCGTGGTGGATTGGGTTTACTCCCCATTCCATTATATTTGTCAAGGTTCACTCCCAATTCTATCATAGTAGATATTAACCCTTAATGAACTGAGTCCATATTTACCAAAATTTTTTGAGGGATACATAATTATATATCCACCATCACATAATCATAATCTATTCATAAGTGTGACACAATATCGTAAATAATTAATCATATATAATAAATCATATAAAATAAATTAGTTTTATAAACAATTAAAAAATTCATCATAGCCTAAAACATGGAAAATTAGTTGGTTTTATAAACATCTCATCATTATAATCATAAGCCATCCAGATAAATAATAACGATTGTATTATTGGATAATATCCCCTTTAAAGAATAAGTATAAACAAATGTATTCCATCTTAGGTGGAAAAGACTTTAAAATATCACTTGAAACATTTCTTGTGGAAAATATAGTTTTAAATCTAAAATCAGGTCTTTAGAATATAAAAAATTCCATAAATAATATGAAAAGAATTTCTTTGAAAATAACCTTTTAAAACTGTAAAGGGATAACAAATTTGTTTAGAATAAATTTTTGTGGGAAATTACATTCATGTTGTACATATTAAAATAAATATTCCTTTCACATTTTTTGTAAAACTAAAATGTACCTCATTTGAAAAACAACAAGAAGATTATTTTTAAAAAATTTCAAAAAAAATAAAACAAGGGTGAAAATGAATATAAAAAATTATTAAAGATTATTAAACATATTTTTGAATTTGTTTTAGGAAACATTAATATGGATAAAAATTGATTTTTTATTGAAGAGTGAATTAAATTATGATTTCCATAAACATATTCTTTCATTATATTGAGTGCTTCAAGAGAGGAAAATAAAAAAGAAAACATGGAATCTCAAAAAATAACTAAAGGAGAATGAAATTCATGATAATTATTTGAAGATATATTATTAAATTTTATCATTGAATTCTTGATCATAAAAAACCCTAATAAACAATGTTATTGTAACATTAAACCATTACCTCAAGTTTTACCTTCATCAAAATGTGATATAACCTCATATATAATAAAAATAAATTTATGATAATTGTATAAAATAGTCATTAAAAATATTATAATATCATATATTATCCATTTATAACATATAGAAACCTATTTATTAACCATTCCTTGTTAAGAAGGTCATTTATAGGTGTTAACGGTTACATTTTTTCATGAGCATTTCGGTTTGGTAGTTCAAGTACATGTACATTGATCATATTTCAATAATATCTATAATATTAATAATGATATAGATATCATATATATTCATTATATATATATATATATATAAATTCATCCCTAAATATAGATATAGAAAAATTAATTTCACCATTCATGGGGAAGGTTAGTCGTACATACACATAAACGTTGATTTCACTTTTCTAAAGATGGAATGGAAGAATGAAAAATAATAATTTATCTTTATAGAATCATTATTATATCATATCTATTTATATATATACATTAAATTAAACCTTATTTCCATTCATCTTAGATAAAAATGAAAAATTAATCACATCGAATCATGAAGGTGGTGGCCCACACATACACATGACTAATGTTATCATTTTCTAAAGGATAAGAATGTGGTGGATAATGGTTGTTGAATTTTCATAATATTAATGAAAAAAATATAATATTTTTAATTATTTATATTTATATTGTATTAATTTGATTTATACAAGGTAGAAGAATAAATAAAATTTGGAACACTTGATTAATAGTTGTACCTATTGATTGAGATTCCTCATTTGGCTTACACATTAAGCCTCGAATGAATGGTTTTTTGGAAAGAAAATAATTTCTTGGATGTGGTGAAGGAATAAAAAAATGTTTTTTAGAGGAAAATTTCTTATCAATAAGGATTAAAATGGTCGAGGATGATATAAAAAGGGGTGCCCTTTTATATGTGAGGGGAGGGGCACTATTGAAATTACATAAAGTATTAAATTAATAAAAATTACTTTTTATATAATAATGTATCCAATTTTATATAACTATAATATAAAATATTTATGAGTCAAAATACTCTTATAAAATAAAATATGGTATATTTTTTGTTATTTTTTCATGCTCATCTTGTTGTTTTAACCCCCATTAACCCTTTTAACACTTACATTGATATAAATGTTTTTTATTCTTTAAGGTTCAAGAATTTTACTATAAAAGGAAAAGTGACACATAAATGGAATACGGTTGATATGATCAACCATATACCAATCAATTGGATGACTCTATTTTTTTAGTTTTAAATAAATTAATAACATATTTTTTATTATAAAATATTATTAATGTCATTTCTGGATCAATTCATTTACATTGAATTTAAAAACATCATAAAAGAAAAGGAATATGAATATAAACATTTTAAACAAATCGCAATATTTAATCCAAATTAAATTACTTTTAATATTTTTAAAATCAATAATTTATTTTTATTTAATTGAATAAATTTTATATCATCTTAACATAAGAATTTATTGTAATTATTGACTCACTAAAGATTAAAAAGAAATTAAAATTATAAAAAATAAATTCCTCTTTCAAATATACATTTATAATAGAAATTATCCTCTTTTTATCCATAAGTAAAGATACTAGAGATATTAATGTCATGAAAGTGGAATTTTATATTTATTAATTTCATAAGATAATATAAAGATCATAAAATATGAAAAATGGGAGCAAGTGGAAATATTATCAAGAAATATATTTATATATAAGACATCCACTAAATAAATAGAATAAAGGAAAGTTTTAGAGAAATTTTAAATCTTTATCCCAACATTTTCATGTTATCTTACTCATTTTACCATTATCGAGGAGACAAAAATTTACCAAGGCTACTCTTCATAAAGAAAAAAAATAAAAGGGACCTATTTATATTTTTGAATATCATAATTCCAAATGTTGAATCCATTTTATGAAATTGAATTTATATAATTAGAAATCAAACTTGAAAATTAATCTTAAAATATGTGATGAAAATAAGTTTTCCAGATAAATATTTTCTTAAATATAATTTTTATATACTAAAGTCATACAAAATATTAATTATAATGACCTTAATTAAATATTTAGTAATATAAATGAACATATTTTACTTTTACAAAAAATTAATACAAAAATTAACTTCATAAATTCCAGAAAGAAAAAAGATAATTTTTAATAAAAATTAGTATTTTTCACAATTAATTGAAAAATCAATCTTTTTAGGAAATTCACAAAATTTTGTTCAAAGATAATTTTTAAATTTTGATAAAAAATGCACTTAATTTTATCAAATAAATTTCATAAAATTATACAAATTAATTATATTATTTGTTAAAATAAATAAATATATAACATTTTTAGGAAAATGTATATTTGAAGCAACAAATTACTTTCAAAAAAATTGAATTCTTATTTATCAATATATTTTCTTTATATAAAACAACTATAAATAATTTTAAATTTTTTTTATTTCTTATTCACTAAGAAACTTTAACTTATAGGTAATAGTTGTATACTATATTATGGTGCATTTAGAATCGGTATTGTGGGTGTTGTAAGTTATCAAAGAAATTAAATTTTTTTATGAAGTACTATAACATAAATTATAGGTTTTTTAAATTCTACCCCCCCTTAAAATTATTTATTTCCTAAAAAAATTCAGTTAGATAAAAAATGATTATATCCCTGTTTCATTAAATCCTCAGGTTCCCATAGAGTTTCTTTGAACATAGGATTCCTCCATTTAACATTAATTAGGTGAGTAGTCTTATTAAATGGAACTTTATCTCTATGATCCAGAATTATACTGGTAGTTTATAAAAGGAAAGATAATTATATAGTGGTATGAACTCTAAGTTCAGTATATGTAATATATCTAGTATGTACTTCCTCATAAGAGATACAAGGAAGACATTGTAAACATAATAGTGGTTTTATGGAAGCGTTAAGTTATAAGATACCAACATTACTTGATAATGAATCTAGAAGAGGCCAATATTCATAGGGAATGACATTACCTTATTTATAAATCTCATAACCTTTTTCCATAATTTTTAGTAATACCTTCTCATCGAATTCAAATTCTATATTTTACTAATGACTGTGAGCCCAAAATTTCTGTCAACTCTGAGATATCTTGAATTATCGTAGAATGGATCTGATTTTCTTTTCCATTCCAATACTTATACCAAGTCCCAATATATTTCTTTACTTATTCATCCCATAAAATTGAATTACTATATGAAATTCATAGAGGGATTCATAAGGATCCATATAATGCTAGAGTGAATGCTATTATTCTAAGAAAAATAGAAATGGTTGAAATTATTGATCCCAATAACTTTTGAAATATATAGAAGGTTATATCATCATATCCTCTACAGTTTAACTGGGTCTCTTAGACATAACATCTAAATATGATTGGTAAGATTTATTAAAACTTAATTCTGTATCTAGATCCTACTAAGTATATCACGAAAATGTTGTTTTAAACCTTGTATCTTGATCAGATACAATAGAATATAGTAATCTATGAATCCTTACCGCATCTTCAATGTATATCCTATAAAGATGATCTGGAGATAAATATTATCCAAAATAAATGAAGTGTGATGAATTCATATGAAAATATACTATAACCCAATTATTATTATTTCTTTTAGATGTTTTGGGGAGTAAAAAGATAAAATCTATAGTGATGATTTTAAATTTCCATTCTGGTATAGGAAATTTTTGTAACATCCCCTTATAATTCTATCTCTTTACCTTAAAGTTTTTACATACCATGAACCATGATAAATACTCTAAAATATATCTCTTCATGTGGACCCACCAAAAATTCTCTTTTCGATATCTATATATCTTCATATTTCTATGATGAAAAGAGAGTGATGAAATATAAGATTCATCTAATAGCTCCATTTATAAATATTATATTCGTGGAAAAAATAATCAGTTCCTGATTCTTATCATTCCATAATAGTCCAAGTTGACCATAGGAATATTTCTCAACTTCTTTTTTTATTCCAAATATTACTTTGATCCATCTTTAATCCTCACAGGGATACATAGTTATAAAATCTTTTTATAAAGAAAATATTTATCCCCTTATTTAATGTTTTCAAGATTCAACCTTTAAAACACAAAAATTTATTTATTTTATGATCTTAATAACCAATAAACTAGCATTATCCTTTTAAATTAAAGAATATTCCACCTTGTTTTTTACCCCGTGGTGGTAATGTATTGAGAAATCATAATCTTTAATTAACTACAACTACATTCACTAGTTCATATTTAGCTATTTATGAGAGAATATATAATTTCAATATTATGATAAGTATATATGTTATACCTCCACCTATAAAAATATTACCTCTGTATGATTAATGTAAAAATTAACACATATTACTCAAAATCATGAGTTGGGTAATTTATCTTATGAACCTCCTATTTTCATGGGGTGTATTCTATGAACATATAATTGTACATGATTATGAATTTTATTACCTTCAACAACGCATCGATATATATTACCAACACATCTCCATTGTAGGTTAGTGTAAGCATAGATATGTGAAATAACCTTCTCTTCAGTTCCTTTAAGTTTTCCTCATATTTAGTTGTACAAAGGAATATGAATCCCTTCCAAGATAACTTGGTGATGAGATTAGAACGTAATGATAAATTCTCCACAATGTTTCAGTAATATCTATCTAATAAAAGAAAACTATGAATCAAAATCACATTGGTTAGTCTATTCTGACATTCGATAACATATTTCTTTGATAGAACCCCCGATATACCCTTTCATTAGATTATATGACCCAAAAATGAAATATTTATTAGCCAAAAATCACACAAGGTAAATTTTACATATATATTATCATTCTTTAGGGTCTTTATTAAAATCATCAATTGATATAAATGCTCTTACTTTATCATTTAATAAATAGGAATTTCATTTATAAATATTACCAAAAAATGATCAAGGTAGTCTCTCAATAATCTATTTATTAAAACTATAAATATATCAGCAGAATTAGTAATACCAAATGGAATAACTATAAATTCATAGTGTCTATATATCATTCGAAATGTTTTCCTAGGTATATCCTTCTTCTTAACCCTCAACTGGTGACATATAGAATGATGTTAAATCTTGGAAATGTATTGATATTTGTGAATTTGATAAAAGAATTCATCAATATTGGGTAGACGATACTTGTTCAAGATTTTGATCTTTTTTTATTCACTATAATCAATATAGAGTTGCATAAATCCATCTTTATTGTTAAAAAATGAACAGAAGCACCCCATGGTGATGCACATAGTTGAACAAAACCTTTTTCAAGATTCTTTTGGAGTTATCTCTTTAAATAGGGGTCATTATATATAGAGTCATTGAAATAGGTATAGAACCAAGTATGAGTTCTATTAAAAAATAAAATTCATTATTCATTGGAAGAACATGAACCTCTTCTAAAAATACATCAAAATACTCTTGTACAGTAGAAATATCTTCAATGTTGAGTTTCTCACCAACCATATGGGATAAACACACCTTTTGAAAAGGAATCAAGACTCATATAATAGATGTAATGTCAATCAAAATATTATATTTAGAATTTCACAGATAGAATATCATAGCATGGTTCAGAATATCAAATGTGACTTCCCTTTCCTTCAAATTTATTTGGGATTTTTGTAAACAAATCTAATCCATGCCTAACATACCATCATATTCAAATAATGAGAGAATTATAATATTTTCAAGAAGAAAATTCCCAAAAAATTAAATAGGGGAATAATCATATACATGAGATGTGATCCTCATACTATAGGGGTTTCTACTACTAATATAGCATTTAATCATATAGGTGTTATTGTGAAACCCTTAGTAAATTCTTAAAATATAAATGATTGGGTAGATGTGGAATCAAATTAGATATTACTTGAATTAGATTAGATTATAATTATACCTTTTATCACTTCATTATCATTCCCAACATTAGTAATAGTGACTATATGATATTTCCCTTTACCTCTTGTATTAATTGTTCATTGACATATATCTTTATAATTAACCTTCATATTTGAGCATTGGTTATCAAAATTCCCATACTCCTAACATTTGAAACTCTAGAGTGTGAGTGGTTAACAATATTAAGATTTATCTCTATCATTAGCTAACTTATTATTCCCATCACTTCGACGTTAGATTTCTCGATCAACTATCATTCAATACATAAAAATTTTACAGGTTCCCTTGAGAATCTTTCCTCCACATTTCCTTCCACACATCAAGCATAAATGAAATATAATATTTTTATCTCAATTTTTTCTAAATTTCCTTTGAATTCCATATTTAGTTTATTATAAAAACTATAATGGGTTGGACCTCTCTGTTCCATTCCTTGGCTAAAATCTGATGTTTCAGGTGTTTGTGGATGTCATTATACAATATCCCCAACACTTTTCATAATTTTCAGTTATGTGAACAGTTCCATCAGTGAGGTCGATGTGAGGTTTCAACGGTGAGGTTCATGAACAGTGTTTCTAGAATGGTGAGGTTCCAACGGTGAGGTTTCAACGTTGAGGTTCATTAATAGTGTTTCTCGAATGGTGAGGTTCCAACGGTGAGGTTCATGGACAATGTTTCCAGAATAGTGAGGTTCCAACTGTGAGGTTTCAATGGAAAGGTTCATGAATAGTGTTTCCAGAATTGTGAGGTTCCAACGGTGAGGTTAGTGAACAGTGTTTCGAGAACCGTGAGGTTCATGAATAGTGTTTTCGGAATGGTGGGGTTCAAATGGTGAGGTTCTTGAACAATGTTCCAAGAATAGTAAGGTTTTATGGTGAGGTTAATGAAAAGGGTTTCGAAAATGGTCAGGTTCCAACGGTGAGGTTCATGTATAGTGTTTCCAGAATAGTGAGGTACAACGGTGATGTTTCAATGGAGAGGTTCAGGAATTGTGCTTCTAGAATAGTGAGGCTCCAATGGTTAGGTTTCAAAGATGAGGTTCATGAACAGTGTTTCCATAATGGTGAGGTTCTAATAGTGAGGTTTCAATGGTGAGTTTCATGAACATTTTTTTCAGCTTCCTATAGTTTCGCCCCTTTGACCGTTCCTTTGACATAAAATGTATTTAAAGCCTCATTTTAAGGACTCTAAGGCTAATTAAAAGGCCATAGATCATATATTAATTTTTTCCTAAGCCACATGATGCTTTTATGTGGTCAAACTATGTGGTTTAATGCGATCCACTTTTAATGGAAAATCCAGCATATCATAAACTACTGCTCCATTAAACCTACTAAAGGGAAGAGATATCTCCTTCCCTAATTCTTCCTCCTTATTCTCTGATATCAGAAACTAGAACCCTTCATTCCATCCCATAGGAGTTGTGTGATCAAACTTTCCTCCATGGATTAGTTCCCCTATGTTTTTGATGCAACCAAGAAGTATCTATCAATCATTAATATATGGTATGATCAATCGTTATTCTTTTGGGAACACCTCCTTCTATTTCTCCTTTCCTTTTTTGGAATTCAATCTTCATGTTCCTAATGGGATTTTCTTGGGTGTTGACTGGTGTGGTGGTGCCTCTGCATCCTCAGGTGGATGCAGTTTTCACGGGGTGAGGACATCGTAAGCCGTTGTGTGACTCATTCTCGTATAAGGAACATCAAGAACCATTTGAGGTAGGGGATTAGTTTCTTCTCTTTTATTTTACCTAAAACTTTATAGTTATCATGTTTTATCCAACTAGATCACAAAGGAATTTAGATAATAAATATTTTAACATGAGAAATAAATCGATATCGATCGTATGTTATTGTCTCATGTTTTGCTAGATAGTGTGATATCTATGCTTTCTTTGTTTAGCTTTTCGTTCTTGATAGAAATTGGTAAAGAACATAAAGACAGAATTTATTCATAGTTGTTTGGATAAAGATAAATAAGCATGTAAATGAATCTGCTTCTTATTATTTTAGTTTGATGTTAATCATATTAGTTCAATAAGAATTTTTAATTATTTATTTACAGGATTACATCCCCATATTCCCAGGTATTCTAGAAAAAAACATTCTATACTACTAAATCCAATGGGGATGAACTCGGTGAGTAGATGAGCTACCCATAGAGTCTTTTCCGCCTATAGAAAGAGCGTAGACACATCCTCCATTGAGAAGCTAAACACTGAAAGCATTTGTCATACCCCACACATCTTCACCCCGTTCGGAAGAGGGTAAGCAAGACCATCTTCCTTGAGCAGGGGGGAATGTAAAGAAGATAAAAACCAATAAGAATCAGGAAGCATCTAAACCTTCACATCCAACCCGTTCCACTATCTATGGTGTCTACCCCAACACACACATGCATAAACCAATGCATCTCACCACTCTAGGAATCAAATGCTGCCACAACCAATAAGCCTCCCTACCCCCACATATCACAACAACCATCCAGGCTCACATCACAACAAAAGAAGTAGGAAAACAGCCATTATATATATTAGGCTCTTGGCCCATAAACAAGAAAGAGGGTAACTCATAACCCTATAAGGAATTATCTTTTATCAAATAACCAATTCTTTAATCCATCATGGATTAACCAATTTCTTATATATAGGTTCCAACTTTGGGAAACCTAAATAGTGTGCTATCACAAATAATTAAACATGAATACTGCACCAATTTGATTATCATCAAATTACAATAAGAAGAACCGGATTAATTTCAATTTCTCATTATCTTTATACAAACAATTATCAATTAATTCTGGATTTATGTTCTTTTCCAATTTCCAGTAAGAATGAAAAGATAAACAAAGAAAGCCTGGATATCACATTATTTACCATAACAAAAGGCAATAAATTATGATTAATGTCAATTTATTTATACAGTTAAAATATTTATTATCTAAATTCCATTGTGATCCATTGGGATAAAACATGCTAACTATATAGTTTCACATAAAAAAGAGAAGCAACATATCCCCTAACTCAAATGGTTCTTGACATTATTTATACGAGAATGAGCCACACAACGGGTTACGATCTCCTCCACCCGTGACAACTGTATCCACTCAAGGATGCAGAGACACCACCACATCGTTCAACACCCAAAAAACATCCATTAGGAACATGGAGAAATCATTCCAAAAAATAAATAAATGGGAAACAGAAGGAGATCAACCCAAATAAATGACGATAGATCATACTTTATATCAAAGATTGATCGATACTTCTTGGTTGCATCAAAAAGAGAGGGTAACTAATCCAAGGAGGAAATTTTGATCACACAACTCATATGGGATGTAATGAAAGGTTCGAGAATCTAATAGTTGATAACAAGGAGGAAAAATTAGAGAGGAATATATCTTGTTCCTTTAGAATATTTAATGGAGCATCTGTTTAAGATACGCTAGATATTCCATTAAAAGTGGATCGCACTATACCACGTAGTTTGACCAAGTAAAAGCATCCCGAGCCTCAAAAAAAATTAATATAGGAGTTATGGCCTTTGAATTGGCCTTATTGTCTTTAAAACGAGGCTTTAAATACATTTTACATCAAAGGAAACGTCAAAGGGGTGAAATTGTAGGAAGGTACAAACACTATTCACGAACTCGAAATATGGAAAAGGAAAAACACAGTTCATGATCCTCACCATTGGAACCTCACCGTTATGGAAACACTATTAATGTACCTCACCATTGAAATCATACCATTGGAACCTCACCATTCTGGAAACACTCTTCCTAAACCTCACCTTTGAAACCTCGCCGTTGGAACCTCGCCATTATGGAATGACTGTTCAATAACCACATCGTTGAAACCTCACTGTTCTTGAAACACTGTGCATGAACCTCACCGTTGAAACCTCCCTATTCTGGAAACACTGTTCAGGAACCTAACCATTAAAACTTCACCATTGGAACCTCACCTTTCGGGAAACATTGTTCATGAACCTCACCATTGAAACATCACCATTGGAACCTCACCATTCTTGAAAAACTATTCATGAACCTCACTGTTGAAACCTCACCATTGGAACTACACCATTATAGAAACACTATTCATGAACCTCACCATTCTAGAAACACAGCTCATGATTCTCTCCATTGAAACCTCACCATTAGAACCTCACCATTTAGGAAACACTGTTCATGAACCTAACCATATAAACCTCACTATTGTAACCACACTGTTCTAGAAACACTTTTCGTGAACCTCGCCATTGAAACCTCACTGTTAGAACCTCACCATTCCGGAAACACTGTTCATGATCCTCTCTGTTGGAACATCACTGTTGGAACCTCACTGTTCTAGAAACACTATTCATGAACCTCATTGTTGAAAGCTCACATCGACCTCACCACTGGAACTATTCACATAACTGGAAATTTGGAAAAGTGTTGGGGATATGTCACCTTGACCCCCCAAAACACCTCAAACACAAGATTTCAGCGATGTAATGGACCAGAGAGGTTTGGGCCATTAATCAGATACCTCTAAAATCATTCTCATCCTCAAGAATTCAAAAACATCCTAAAAGAGAACAGAAAAGAAGTATGAGCAACCACCGATCGAGATACCTCTCAAAAGGGAGAAAGCCACAAAAATCAACCAAAGAAATCCATCTCATAAACATGAATGTTATATAACAAAAAGGGGACATCATTATATAAATTGAGTTAAACATAAAATTACTATGGGTACTGAGCACATGTATGTGACTCACATTCCCAGGTACTCTCCTTCATGCCACTGGGTGGCCACAAGACAACAACCAAGGGGATAGAATGCCTACACAACAAATTCTCTTTACAGTCTTGGATCTCCACATTCACTCCTCAAAGGTCACACCATCATCAACATCGATCTCTCCCCAATGGATGGAGTGATAGTCATCATGACGATAACGATGGAGCTGTGATACATGGAAAACATCTTGTATCTGGGTCATCTGTGGGGGAAGTGATACTTGATACGCCATGACTTCAATATGTGTTAACACCTAAAATGCCCAACCAACCGGGGAGAAAGCATACTCCCACGACCAATCCTTTATTTCCCATAACGGGGAGTCACCTTTAAAAATACATGATCCCAAACATCAAACTATAGGGGTCTCTTCCTTTGATTGGAATATGATTTCTGATGATCTTGTGCTGTCTTCATCCCCTCACAAATCACTTGAACCATTTCTGTTTTATTCTACACTAGTTCTGGTCCGAGAATTGCTAACTCTCTAACCCCAGTTCAGAACAATAGAGAACGGAGAGGCCAACCATACAAGGCATCAAACGGATCCATACTTATGGTGGAGAGAAAAATATTGTCGTAAGTGAACTCATCCAATGGTATGTGCCTCATCCACGAACTCCCAAAATTTTGGTGGGAGGATGGATGGCTGACTACCCCATTTTCCCCGGCTTTCTTCTCTTGGTAGTCACTTATGCTAGTAGGCACAGTGGTTAGTTTTCCCCATATTTGTGTGTAGAGGGCTGTAATGGCTTGTGGTTATTCACACACATATATTTGGGATATAGTTTCCTATGAACTACTATAGGCGTAACATGTATAGATTTTGATGGATTAAGGATCCTTACTTGGCGTATGGGATATAACATCTTGAGTTTTAATACCCGATGTATGATAAATGTTATGAGAGCCGTGGTGGCTCCCATAAACTACCAGGTTACTTTGCTTACATAGGCGTGGAGGTTTTGTTGCATGAGTTGCAGGTTTTGGTGCTTCGCCCAAGTGTCTGTGAGCAAGACTTTTTGAAGAGAGATTCTTAGGACGTGCAGTGTTGAGGAAAAGAAGCAAACCAGTGGGGAAGTAGTAGTGGGGTACCCTTGATATTCTTTATTATATTATATACTCTTGTATGAGTTACTTAGTGAGAGTATCCATAGTGAGGCTAGGAACTTAGTATACATGTTTAGGTGATGAGTTAGTTTAACTTGTTGTTCATTGTGCTTTAGCATGCTTTCTTTACTATTGCACGAGAGGCTTCAGTGAGGATTCTACTGATTATACCGTTATACTAACCCTATGTTTATATAAACTATTTTTCAGGTAACTTGGAGAAGGTTGGAGATCAGGCATGTTTCTACTAACTTGGGGATATATGAGCTATTTGGGATTTGTGGTTGCTATTGTTTTTACTTTCTTTGGGGTACTTGCAGTTTTCCCCTTTCAGTTGTAGTAGTTTTTTATGACATTACTTATGTGTACATGGGATTTCTTTTATATTGTAGTTTGACATGGAGTTTTTTAGTGTCTATCTTATCTCTCTCTTTCATATGTGTTCTCATAGAGGGAAATTCCTCCCATTTTTGTTTTTACTATTCCCTCGGTTCTTGTTGCCATCCCAGGGCCTACTGATGGTAGGAATCGGGGGTCATTATCTCCCTTCTCACATTTCCAGCCCAGGAGGATTACACCTTTGGGAAGGGGGTCAGGACAAAAATCATGAGATTGATGGGTAACTCCAATGTCCAAATCCATCATGATAGCACATCAACCAATTTCTTCATATATTCTAAATCTGATTATGGATAACACCATAAAGATACTTTCTCTTAAGACACAAAATAATCAATAGATCTTAATTTTATATTATATGATAAGACCAGAAGTGTACCTTACAAGTCCTGTTAAATTTTCATCCAATGTACTATTAGATTCATCATCCTTCTACTTTAGATGAAAATATTATTTCCCTATTTTTGTATGAAAAATACAAGGAATATACTTTTTGATAAATAAGATCTTAAACTAACCCCACTCTATGGATTCAATTTCTTCTCATTACCCTATTTTCTTGATAATATTCCACCATTTATACCATAAACCTTCCAAATTATAAACATAAATATAACTTTTTCAGGTTCTGAACACTGAAGAATGCCAAATATCTTTTTGATTGGGTAGATGCATTACCCAATGACTAGAATATCATTGGACCCACTAAAAGAAGGTGGAAGTTTCCTCATGAAAGACTGAATATAAAATTTTTATATTTTTTCTTGTCTGTGAGGTTAGTTTAATTCATAGATTTAGAATGTTTTATAGTCCTAGAAATGATATTTTTCATTAAAACTCTCATAACATTTTGTTTCCTAAGACGATAATCATTTCATTGTACATCACAATTAACATTAATATAATTCCTTTTTGTTCCATCAATTGACTAAAACTAAAAATCATAGTGGGATACCACAAAAAAACATAATTTATAGGAATTATAAATCTTTACAACTTATTTTCAATCTATGACACCTTTGATTTAACCTAGTTCATCCATGATCATAATCTATTACAATCCTCCAAAATGGTTTTGTAAATAATACCTGAATTTCAAACACCCCAATCCCAGAAGCCCAGAGTCGGTTCATTATTATGTAACATTGGCATGATACAAGGAAATCATATCCCGAAAGACCGATCAGTTTAGTAGCCTTGGAAATACTAGATACATTATTAGGGTTTACATTAAATCGTAAAATGGAAAACTACAACAACATTGTTTCCATAGACATCATTGAGATCCCATATAATATACCTACAGGTCATTCATAATATACTTCTTTGAATCCTAGGAAAAATAAAACACAGAAAGGGGTGATCTCAGATACTCAGTAAGGATAAAAATATAATGGAAACTTTCATAAAAAATCATAAACATTTATGGAAATGTATAAGACTAAAATAAAATCCTTTTAAACTTGAACATAAGCATAATATAGCAAAGATAAAATCAAATAATTCCATTTACTTATTCACATGGATATTCTACTGGTCGAATAATCACATGAAATATCAATATCCCCTTTCTTTATGACGGAATTCATAATGCTAGACTTCATAACCACATAGTCAAGGCCTTATTCCAAGACTGCATATAAGATTTTTTCAAGGGCTTGTTCCAAGATACTAGTTTGTCTCATGAGACATACCTATGCATCGATAAGGTATAACGGGCTCCACCCATCACTTACTAAGTCCAATGCATTCCACATATGAAAAGGTTTAAACAAAACATAACCATTCGTATTATAACTAGCATACGAAATGTCAATAATTTATCTATAAACCATGAATGGTGTAAAAATAACACATCCATATTCAAACATAACAGAAAACCTTCAATACAATATTTATGTTTTGTATCATAATAAATCAACATCAAATAAGCTTAAAATCCATCAAAGCATATTGACATAGATGAAATCAAAACCTTTTTTTAGCGAAATATCTCTTTCTATTTTGAAATCATTTAAGAAAACATTTATTCTGAAAATATTATTATAATATTGTATGGGAAGCTTCAAAGATGTTATAATTGTGGAAAATATCTGCACCCACCGTATAAGTTAAAAATACATTCTTACCTTAAATTTGTCGAAATGGTCAAAAAGTACCTTGATTGGAAAATGATGGAATGACTCCTTTCAAAACATATAAGGTCAAATAAGGGTATAAATGACTTTACCCCATTGCTGGTAAATAGTAAAAATGTTTTAGATAGGTTTGGGTCACTGTATTAACTTTATCTTTTAGATTTATCTATTAGGTAAATAGTCTGACATTTAGCATGTCTCTTTGTATTTTTAAATTATATGCTTAATAAAAATAATGTAAACTTCCAAGAGAATGAAAATTGGTTCATTAATGACATATATAATATCAGTTAATACCTCTTTCCAAACTTTTGATTTTTAAGAATAGAATATCAATTTATAATATAATATTTGTTTTAAAAACACTTTTACATCAATTTTGACACTATTTAGTATTTTGTTTTTTCTATATCAATAATATCATTAGTACTCATAAAACAATTCATCTATCCTACCCTAACATGTCATATTTTCTTTAAAAAGTAGAGTAATTCTTAAAAAGACTCAAATTACATATATTTTGATATTTATAATATCAATTATTTTAATATTTCATCAATTTGGTAATTACTGCATCATTATTGTGCCATTAAAATAGTAACTTATTTAATGTCTAAAAAATATAAATAAAATTCAATTATTTAGGAAATATTTTTAGCTTTCTAATTAATATTTATAGTCAAATTTATCTTATGTTTAACCCTATATTAAAAATGGTTTATTTATTAAACTTTGACTTTAACACTTTTAACTCTTCTATGAATTAAATAATAATAAATCTCCAAATAAAATCCAAGTGGACCTAAAGGATCATATTTTATTCCTAAGGTTGTTTTTGGTCAAATTACACATATCCAATAGAATCATTACATGTGTTAGGGTAATAATAATATCATTTTTACCCTTAATTTCCCTATTTACTTTTAACTATGGTAAATAAAAGTAAAAAGATACTATTTTCCAAAAATTGTTTTCAACATGTTGAACCACATTTTACTTACTGATATCAATCGTGTCTCTCAGATTTTTTATAATTTAACTAACATAAGTGGTAAAATTATTTTTTATGTAAATTTGCAAATGCTACTAGGAGGTGGATAAAAGACGGTAAAAAGATCATTAAACTTTTTATATATCTAGAATTATTATAAACTAAATCTAGTGAATTACATTTAACATATATAAGTATTATGTATCTACTTTTACCTCAAATAAATTTAAATGATCTAAATAATTATTTAAACAAAAAATTTGGTTTTAAACTATAACTCAGTGTTTTTCAGTATTCATCAAAATTTAAAAGTTTTCAGAAAAATAACAAAATTTCACCCTAAGATAATTTCGATATTCAAAATATAAAAATGAAGTCAAATTTGAAATATAAAATTTATAAAATTTGAAAAAGTGGGTATTAGTATTCATAACAGCTAGTTTGAATGGTTGTGGTGTGTTAGAACTATAAGTTGCGTACAACACACGCTACTGTATTATTCAAAGAGAAGCGTAATATGGAAGCTTGAGGTGTTACAAAATTAACCAGAGAGTATCCTTTAAGAGCATAAAAATAGGCGTGCAGTAACTGTACTCACACCATGCACTATAATTAGGGCCAAGATATACTCAAAAATCTCTTTTTGGTGATATTATCCATAGATGAATATATTCAAAAACCATGTTCACTTGTAGAAACCAGAGAAGAATTTTTTACTAGTAAAACCACACATCTTTATTTACCAACAGATTGTACATTATCTTATATATATGATTATTCTAATAATCCTCACTAAATTTTTATCATCATTGTTTCTAAGGATAAATAATCATTTCTATGACACCAACTATAGAAACCCATAATTTTCATACATACATAACACATATTATTAGATGAATATTCATTACATAACATTAAAATCCATTCCATAATCATATATTTTTAGTGTATTTAGAAACTGGTATACTTATAAAAAATGTTCAAAATAGACCTACATCATCTACCACTATGTTATTAATAACTATAACTTTTGTTAGATATATCTTACTTAAAAACATTAGTCATAACCAGTGGAATGGAAACATAAGAAAGTGCAAGCCCATATTCTCGGGAATGGAAAACAAGGGAGATATCAATGATCACTCAAACATAAAATGACAATTATGTTATGATAACATGATATTAACTTTTGAAAACCATTAAATAAATATCAATGATTATATTATTGAGTTATGAAATAAATATGGTTAGTTTATAAGACATGAATCTTAAGGGAATCAAAGAACATGATCCATGAAAGTATAATATTACAATAAGACAAAATTTTGCTACATACACATAAGTATAGAAAATAATTTCATTAATATTCAAGGCTCACTTATGATACACTAAAAGTTGATTGGATTCTCTTTTAATTACATCACATCATTCAAGGTTAAATCCCATGACTATAATAATAAAAAGAGTCCCTTGATAAATTAGTTCTACTCCGAATTCAAATTATAATCATTATCCATTAAAATTTGTTCTAGAAGATCATAAATCATTCATCATATATCATAAATTTTGGAAAAGAAATAATTTAAATAAACATTTCCAAAATTAATTATAAAATAAACCATGGAAAATAAATGGGTTTCAAAAACATCTCATCAACATTATCAAAAACCATATAGAGAAATAATAAGGATGGTATAAATGGTTATATATCTATTAAATCAATAGTAACATCAAAATATGCCATAATAGATGCAATGTTCTTTAAATGATCCCTTGGATTATTTCAGGCGCAAAATACAATTTTAAGTTTTAAATCACTTATTTAAAATGCAAAAAACTGTAAATATTATGGAAATAATTTTCATTGAAAATAAACATAGAAACCTTAAATGTAATCCTCAAATCATTTAGTGGAATTGAAATTCAGAAATTCGATTCGTTCCATATATATTACAACAGAGAATCCTTTAAAATTATCAATAAAATTTAAATTACCTTGTTCATAAAAAGATAATAATATTCCTTTTACTTTTTTATAAAGTTAAATATGGGTGAAAATGAATTTAAAAATTCATTATAATAATATTAAAAACATTTTTATTTTTTTTGAAACATAGACATGGAAGAAAAATGATTTTCTATCAAAGAGAGAAATAAATAAATATTTCATAAAAAAATATAATTTATTGTCTCTGTGGTACTCAAAGTGAGTAAAATGAATTAAAAAAAATGGAATATATATAAATAATTGTATGAGAGAAAATTCATGATAATTACTACAAGAAAAATTGTAACACTATGCGATTTTGTGAATTAAATTTTTTTGAATTAATTTAATCTTTTGATATTTTCACTTAATGAAACATTGAATGTAGATTTTCATTATTATATAATAGAACTAAGTTTTTTATTATATTATATGGAACACAAAGGTAATATTTCAATATACAAAAAACTGACTTGGCTTGTGTTACGTGCAACCCCAAGTTTCTGCAAAACCACACTTTACTATCATAGTTATTTAATAATATAGTTATAACATAACCGTTAAACATTTAATTTTAATACTACTAATTAATTTTTAAATATTAGTTCTAATGGTTTTGATAATGAGAATTTTAAATTTTGGTAAAGACTTATTATGTTTAAAACTATTACTTTCGCAAAAAACTACTTTTTATGTCTTTTGGTGAATAAAAATAAAATTAATTTTAAAATCATAAAAATTAAATATTGTCAAATAGGCCTTATTTTTTAATTGAAATTTTTAAATTTATCTTATGTTGAATTTTTGGTAATTTTCTAAAATGATTCATTTTTTGATGAATAGTGAAAAATATTACATAGTAGGTAAAAACATGCTTTCACATATATAATTTATTTACTTTAAATTGATTTGAATTTCACCATTGATTAAATAATATATATATATATATATATATCAATTCAATTTATGTAATTTGAATAATTTTTATACTAGAAATAGATGTAAATATATTATGGAAAATTTAAATGTCTCTTTTACCCGCATTCTAACCACATTTGCAGGATTATCAGTAAACATAATTTTACCGCATCTATAAGTAAAATTTTGAAAACTGAACATACATGGTTGTAATTACTATGAAAAATTTGGTCAAATAGAATAAAAATAATTTTTTGTGAATAGTATCTTTAAATTTTTATTTATAATGGTTAAATTTTAATAGGGTTATTAAATGTAGAAATAATATTTTAGAAACATAAAATTACCCTAACACTTGTCCTAATTTTTTAGTATATGTGTATTTAAAACCAAATAAATCATTGATCAAAAATTATATCCTCTTTAAACCACTTGTGTTAGATTAAGATATTTATTATATTTTATTTAAAGAAAAGATACAAATATCATATTCAAACTTTAATAACTAAATAATTTTTAATATTGGATTATACATAAGAAAACGTATACTATTAATATCCATTAGAAATATAATGAATTTATCTTCAACATGATAATTTATTTTTAATTTTTATAAGATAAATATCTTAATTAAAGCCTTGTATAATAATGATGCAGTAATTGTTTAGTTAATTGAGATATTAAATAAATGATATTACAAATATTGAAATAAATATAATATGACATAGTTAATTACTTACACACATTTTATAAATAAATAAGACATTTTAATGACCAATTGGAAGTATTTTTTCTAAGTTATCATGTTGCTATGATATTTTAAAAAATGAAATAATTGAATATTATCAAAATTGGCATATATGATAGTCAAAAAAAATATTTTTAAACGTTTTAAAATTCATAAAAATATTATATTCTTCCAAATGACTAGTATAGTGTCAAATATGTCATAAATGATATAATTAGGGTTCTTTTGGCATTTTATAGTAACTATATTAACCCTATAGTGTAAAAAAAATTTGTCACTGTAAAGGAAAAATTATTTGACCAAGGTTTAAAGCCAATAGATAAGGTTTATTTTGTGACATAAACAAGTATAAAATTCATTGTTTGAGAGGCTAACGACACATAATCATAATATACTTGAAACAACTCTCTTTGGGTCTATTTGAAATAAAAAACTATTTTATAATAAATTGATAGTTTTAGAGATTCCTCAAGTGACCCTCCTAACTCTTATAAAAGAGAACCTCTCCTTCTTTTTTATAAACAGCTCTAAAGCCTTTTGGATCGGCCATCCCTATCCCATTTCTCCTCCAATCATCGCTCCCTTACACCTATAATTCTTCCCTTGGGAGGAATGAAACTCAAGAAATCTTTTTCGCACAAACCAAAAGGAGTTACCCGATTAAGAGGTAACGTCTTCTCTCAAGCACATTTCTAAATTTTCCTTATCCACCCAATAAACTCTCTTTATTTGATTAATTTATGACAAAAATAGTATCCTAAATAGACTAGGATTTTTTTCTAATAATTGTTTTCCTACAAATACATGAAAATCCATATAATGGATATATAATATATTGTATTAGTGTAGAACAAAATACTACATCCTGAAATAATGAATGTTTATTTTTTCCTTTTCCATCGATCATGGTGGCCATTGTGATGAACACAATATTTATATATTTTATATGTAAGATTAATTATGTCTTTAATATTATGTATTATTTTTATAACACATACCTTTTTACTTTTCATTTGGTGTTAATACGATAATCTCATTTGAGTAAGGGTAGACTACCACCCCCTCAAAGCAATTTGATTTGTTCACTGACCACATGGAATGTATTAAGGATAGATTTTGTAATATCCCAATATTTTATGAGATTTATTATTTTATTTTATTTTATGTCTTTTTTTTATGGAAAACCATGATTAACTTTTGTTATACGCAACACCGTATTTTCTTGCAGTATACTCAACAATATTCTTGGCTTGTGTTGCACTCAATTTTATGTTCTTTTGATAGACTTCATTTCACACAAAACTAAGTATAAATTATGAAAAATTTATAAATTATATAAGTTTTGATTATTTATATGATAGACCAAATTAATCATTCACTACACACAAAATTGAATTGGATTGCCTTACATGTAAGAACGACCTTCGTCGATAGCTTGCATTGTACGCAGTACCGAGTTTCAATAAGGAATGATATATTATTAAAATATTAGTATTTAATGGGATATAAACTAGAAATTTTTAATATTATTAACCAAATTTTTAATTTTATATAACATTATCAATCATCTTACACATTTTCTAGAACATTATATGAGAACCAAATCAATTTTTATTTAAATAAAAGAAGAATTTTTAAAAAAATTGCAATTTTATCGGCTTTTGATAGCACACCCATTTTAAATCTAGTTTTTGACACTTTTATAAGTTAAATTTGAAAAAATATACTTATTCTATAGAATATGTGCATAAAATTTTTCCTTAGTTGATTTTTTGATATTTTTCTGATAAAATTCATATTTTAATGAATAATGAAAAATAATGCAATTTAATTCAAAACTTCATTTTCATCTAATTTATTTATATAGTTTTCTTATATTTTTAATTTTTTTAAAGTATAATTGGATTATTTTTTTATAATTTAATCTAAATTTGGTCATTTTATGTAATTTCACTTTTAAATTGGACATAAACACATGTCAATCTTTTTATAGTTATTACATCTTAAAAACCCACTTTTTTGTTTTGACAACGAGAATTATTTTTAAATTAATTTTTGAAACTTATGTGTGTTAAATTTGGAAAAATGGATTCCATATTTCGAATCATAAGGTTCAAATTGTGTAAATAGGTGCCTTTTGTTTTTAGACATTATTAATTGTAACTTCAGTTGTTATTTTATTTACCTTTGTTAAAAGGGTAAATCTAGTAAATAAGGGTAAAAAATAATATTTTAATAATATTAAACTACCTTAAAACTTGTCCTAATCATATTTTATGAGCTATTTCCACCCTTGGGCATCCTTGGGTCGATTTTGGGACCCCATGGATTCACATATATGTGAAAATAAAATTTTATAAGAATTAATTTAATGTAAAGATAATTATAACCTAAACATATATGTTTTACTAAATATATTTTAATATAGACTTATATAACTGATATCTATGTCTATAAATATTAATTATAAATATAAAAATATTTAATACATCATGGTATTTTATTTAAAATTTTTAGACATTATATAAATATATTTATTTATGAAACAATTATGATGAAGTGATTACCATATTTACGAATGATTCAAATAAATGAATTTATAAATATTAAAATAATTTTAATTTGAATATTTTTATGTCATACATGAATATTATGGATGTAATTTACATATTAGGTATGAGTTTATTCCTTTGGTTTGAAGTAATAATATTGTTATGATTTTTTTAAAAAGTCAAGTATGAATAGTTTCCAAAATTGACATAACTAATAACTTAAAGAATAAAATAGTTTATTAAATGATATTAAATTAATAAAAAAAATATTCATAAAAATGGTTAATATATGTCAAAAAATTTCATAAATAACATTTTTGGGTCGTTTTACGTAATAGGGTAATTAAATTAACCCACAATGTGTAAATAACATAATATAAAGGAAAGATTAAAAAGGGTACAACAAGGGTTAGACCAAAAATATAAGGATATACAAATATTAAAAAATTGTATAAAAAATATTGTATTATGGTTTTTCGAACCAAAATTATCTTATTTTATAATTAAATATGATTTGGACTAATTTTTAATCTAAATTTAATTTATTATAAATTTATATTTTGAGAGTTTCCTAAAGTTCTCCCCTCCTCTCTTATAAAAGTGCTCCTCATCCCTATCCTCTTTCCTCAATTTTGAGCTTTCAATCTTGGCCAAAACCTAAGCATTACACTTATAAATTTACCTAGTTATATTATAGAGGTTATGGGATTCTTAAAAGGCCTACTCAAGTTCCCTAAGAGGAAATTTAATGAAGGCACATTGAGAAAGAGCTAATCTCTTCTACATATTCTTTTAAATTTATTTATTCTTCAAATTCCTCTTATTTAGTTGTTTAATTATAAAATAATTATATAAGTATGACTCATATGAATATATGTCATTATAAATATTAAACAACACTATTTTACCATCTATCCATCCCATGAAAAATGTAATCACCACACGTGCGTACGTACGGCTTACCATCTGCACGTTGTGGTGTAATATTGTTTTCACCAACACCTTACTTGGATGGGTATAATGGTTGAAATAATAACTATATATGATTATAATAACATTATACTAATTATGAGATATTATACACCATCTAATTAAATACCATTAAACAATTATGGGAAAAATATTATTGCTCGTGTTTACGTACGACTTACCATCCCCACGACACGATGAGATTAATTATCCACTTTAACCATTCAAGAATGATTATAAAGTATTTATAATAAATAATAATTAAATATATGAATTAATAATTCTACTTAATATGTATATATATATTTAATTTACTTAGTTCCATTCAATTTAATAAGGAAACGAAAACAACATTCATGTGTATGTACGGTCTACCTTCTCTATGAACGGTGTATTCCATTAATTTTATCTATATTATATGAATATATACTTAATATATATAATATATAATTCATTATTTACAATATGGAAGAAATTAAATCATTATATAAGTGATAATATCAGGAATAACAATTCAAAACATGTACGATAAATAAAACGACTATTACCCAAAATGTTTCTTTAACATAGAATTGACAAATGAACGGGTAATATAAAGTTGAAATTGAATAATATATGATATAATAAATTTTTTTATGGTTATATTACAACTTAATAATATTTTAAAACCACTATAAAGTAGTTTCATACACATATGGAAGAAATTAGACCTATGGTAAGGGATAATTTTACAATTTCATATTTATCTGAGATTGCTTATACGTAAGTATTTACTAGGGTTATATTTATCATCCTTTTCAATGTTTTCTAAAAATGTTTTCATAAAATGTTTACTATGATTACATGTATATTTAAATTCATTTTTACCCCTTTTGGACTTTTACTACTTGTTATGGAAGTAATATTTCTTTTATTTACCATTTGAGGTACTTTATGACTTTTCCAGAAAAAGTACGAGAAGAATGTTTTTTAACATATACGGCATGAATTGATTTTTATAGTTTCAAAATTCTTTATTTAAATTATGCTTCATATGAAATATCACAAGTTTATTTTCAACTAAATTCTTTTCCTTTGAATTTTTGTGGCATTTTTAGAAAATAATTTTTTTTTAAAAGAAAGAATAGTTTCCACAAGAAGTAAGTTCAAGTGTTTTATCAAAATTATTTTCCATCTAAGATGACACTATAAAATAGTGTTATGTTTATATCACTATTATTACTATGATTATATTGTTTTAATGAAGATATGATCTTTCATATGGATTATGTTATGATGGAATGATATTTAAGAAATCCCATTATTTCTTGGGTTGTGCTGTGATGAATGATTTATGTTTTGTGTGGTACATGTAAGAAGGATTTCACTATGAGATGGGTGGGAACTATATCTCCATCTAATACATTGGGTAAAGATTTATATCTCATGATATAGAGATGACCAGAATGTCATGTAAATACGGTTCAGTAATATAGGGATGTAATGATAAGTAAATCATATTCAGTAATACATGGCTTGGATGATAAGTAATCCAAGTTCAGTAATGAAATTATCCCACTATAATGGTCTTGGGATCAATGTATTGGCTAATATGGAAATAATATTATGTGATTATTGGTTTCCCATAATTACATGTTTTATGACAATGCTATTTTATCATGGTTAATGTTCCTTTATTATCCATGCCTTAAAAACAACCATGATTTATTTCATGACTCAATATTTTGATGTTTAAAATTTATGTTCATGTTTTTAGATACAAATGTTTATGGTTTGTTTTATGTTATCCATGTTTAACATTACTGAGAATTTTAGCTCACACTTTTTATGTTTTCTTTTCCCCGGTATATAAATAAAATTTTTTGGTAGGAAAACAATAGGAGAATATGTTTATGGGAGATGTTGAAGATCATTCACCATGTTAGATGATTAAGTTCTGATTTTCCAAATATAATAAAATAATATGGTCATTGGGCATATATTTGTTTCATTTATTAAGTATTCCACAAAAGAAATGCAATTTACATGTACATCATGCTTAGGTCTCTACAGTTGGTATCAGAGTGAAGGTTTAGTCAACCTTTGGAAACTAGGATGAAAAAACATTATTGATATCCCTAGAGATATTTATAAGGATATGACTACGGATTTTCTAAGGATATGTAAAGTATAAGTCATAATCATAGGGTTTTTTTGACAATCATGACTAACCTAGGGTTAAAACAAAGATATCATAGATTGAAATGTTATAAGTAATTTACCATACTTATGTGTTTCTAATATTTGATATGTATTTCTCACACTTTTTTATGGTATTAGTCAATATCCATAGCTACATAGAACATTGTTAGCCACTGCATATTTTAGATGTGTAAATTATGAGATTTATGAAGATTTATTTCCTATGTGGAAATATCATGAAGCAAATCAGGATGATGGTATGATTATTGGTCATACTACTAAGGATAAAGCGATTATAAATGACATGTGAAAGGTATGTGATGTTATTCCACTATTGTTTAAATTAAACCTATGAACCTTGAGGATGAGAAACCTTAATAAATGATTTATATTTTAGGAAATAAGAAGATGATAGATCCTGAGTAATGGTTTAGGAATAAAGTTTGATGATTGAGGTTTATATGTTTCATATTTCAAATATTGTGTTATATGATTTAGTATAATTTTTTCATTAAGGATTGGAAAGAATATATTGAATAGTTTTAAGGATCCAAAATGTGATTTAAGGGTAAGTTGATATACTTTTATTAACTATGATTAAGGGGAATATAACCCTTAATATGCGCCTTATTTTTAAATAATGATGTTTGGATAAATATATGTTGGATTTGAATAAGTAAATAAGACTATGCTAATTTCTTGAGAACTAATTATGAAGTTGTTGAAAAGAGGGTTATGATATAATGGATAAAGTGTACCAATTTTTTGACCTAAGGAATATATCCAATAAGTTTTTGAATAAGGAAACATGCATCTTTTAAAAAAGGATAGCTGATAATTCAGGTGGTTACTGTGACTAAATATAATAAAAGATTAAGGTGTTCACATGTTTGGAATGTCACAACCAGGAACAACCTTATGATATATGTGTGATAAATTTAATGTCAATTTATTCCACCTCTTTCTAAATTTTTATATTATCAGTTTTTGGAAGGATTGTAATATTATCAATATATAGATAGTATAAATTATATTCTAGTATTATGTTTGTTGGATTAATGTATTATAGGTGGAATTATGCATATTGGATAACCGGTTCTAACCTTTTTTTGAGACAGGTGGAATTATTGATCATTCTATCGCATGATCTAATAACACTTAAATAATGAAAAATTCAACTTCATTTCATTAAATAAGATATGATGTAGAAATTTTTTAGAGAATGTTCAACGGTACTGAAATCTAGTAAGTATTTATTCTCATGGAAACATTTCTTCCACATTAGGAAAAGGATCTTGAAAACTAAAAATGTTATCCTAGTACCTTATCATCCAATGAATCAGATGGTCCCTTAAATAATCACATATTTATGGATTTTTGGTAGTTAACATTCTCCAAACCATGTTCTCTATCACTATCCATCAGAACATGAAGGTTATATTTCTTTTCCATATCTGTGTTTTCAATTCATGCCTATTTTATCTTGTGTGTAAACCTAATGATGAGTTAATTTTGGTAACCATTATGTGTCTAACATTCCTTTTTAAAATTGAAATTTAGTATTTCTCTTTATAAAGTGGGTTTCTATAAAAGAAACATTCATGTAGAAAACTATTTATAACCTTGATGAATTTTGAGGGCGAAATTCATTTTAAGGGTGGTGGAATGTAATACTCTAATATTTTATAAGAAATATTCTTTTAATTTATTTGATTTATTTTGTGTATGCTACACCAAGATTATCTAGCGCTATACACAACACTGTATTAGCTTTCAGTATACGCAACAATTTTCTTGGCTTCTATTGCAAACAATTTTATGTTCTTTTGATAGAATTAATTTCACGCAACATGGAGTACATATTTTGATCAACATATAAATAAACTAAGCTTTTATTATGTTATACACAACACGAATGGGAGCTTTCGTGACATGCAACACTGACATTGATTGCATTACACATAAGAGTGACCTACCTCGATAGCTTCCATTGTACACAATACTGATTTTCACTAATGAACGATATATTATTAAAATATTATTTTTTAATGGGATAAAACCTATATATCATGAATATTATTAACCAAATTTTGAATTTTATATAACATTATCATTCATCGTACAAATTTTTTATAACATTATTTTATAACATAAAAAAAAATTCTAAATAAAAGAAGTATTTTTCAAAAAATGCAGTTTTACTGCCTTTTGATGGCGCACCCATTTTAAATCTAGTTTTTGACACTATAAGTTAAATTTGAAAAAATAAAGCTTCTTATTTGGAAGAGGGACATAAAAATTTATTATTTATTGATTTTTTGTATTTTTATGGTAAAATTCATATTTTTTTGAATAGTGAAAATACGACACTTTAATTCAAAATTGCCTTTTAATGTAATTTATTTATAATTATATATTATATTTTTAATTGGTTTTAAAGTATAATTGGATTATGTTTTTGTATTTTAATTCAATGTTGGTAATTTTAAGTAATTTCACATTTAAATTGGAAATAAAAAACATGTCAATCTTTCGATATTTATGCTTGAATGGCCCGAAGGCCTCATTTTGTTGATTTTTGATAACCCCCCATTCATGGAATGAGGAGGAACCCTTAAAAGTCATGTAGGATCAGTTATTACGTGGATAGTAGGCTTATGAGATATTACATCACCCAAAGGTCTTAGAGAATTCAACCAGACTATAACTACAAAGGACTGCCCCTCCGCAGCATCTACATCGTGATGGTAGCTCTTCACCTTTGCATGGAAATCTGGCTAAGTATCATGTGAAAGAACAGGCTGGTCCTGATGGAATATACATACCCTCTCATTATCTCCCAATCCATTTGGTTCTACTTTTGTGAGTGTGCCTACTCTGAATCCTCCTCTATTGTTGCTCCTTTTTTGTAGAGTTTGTCTGGGGCAACTGCATGTTTCCCAAAACCCTTAAGGTGTCCCGAAGGCCTTAATGATGGCCTAAAATCCCTACTGACCCTAAGGCATGGGTGGACCAAAGGCCTTAATGACTCCAATCCCAAATCAGTGGCCCAAGGTGAATAGTTCCAACTGCTACAGTATCGAACAGATCCTACTACAGTACTCGCACAGTACCAACTACAGTGCCTGGTATAGTTCCTACTACATTGCCTACTATAGTGCTGCTATAGTACCTGGAAATATGTCTCTTCCTTGTTTCAATCCGGGTTCTCATTTATTCACTTAAGGGTACCTCACCAACTAGGTTGAGGCTCATGTCCTCAATCATTCGATAGTTATTACATCTTAAAACCCATCTTTTTTGTTTTGACAATGGGAATTGATTTTTAATTAATTACTGCATATTTTTTGTTTTGAATTTGGAAAAATGGATTCAATATTTGGAATCAAGAGTTTTAATTTTTTTTAAATAGGTACCTTATATTTTTAGACATTATGAATAGAAACTTCAGAAATTATTTTATTTACCATGGGTAAATCTGGTAAATAATGGTAAACAAAATAATATTATAATAATATTAAACTACCCTAACACATGTACTAATCCTATTTTATAAGATATTTCCAACCATGGGAATTTTGGGTAGATTTTGGGACCCCATGGATTCACTTGGATGTAAAAATGACATTTTATAATAATTAATTTAACGTAATTATAATTATAACTAAAACATATACTTTTTAATGAATCGATATTAATATAAAGATATATAACTGATATCTATGTCTATAATTAGTAATTACAAAGATAAAATGATTTTATACATCATGATATTTTATTAATAATTTTCTAAATATTATATAAGTAGATTTATTAAAGACACAATTATGATGTAGTGATTACCTTATTAATGAATGATTCTAATAAATGAATTTATAAATATTAAAATAAATTTAATTTGAACATTTTGATGCCATCCACCAATTTTTTGAATGAATTTTTTTATTATGGATAATTTAATGACATTATTTCTATGTAATAATATTGTTATGAATTTTTAAAAAAGTCATGTATGAATAGTTCCCAAAATTGACATAATTCATAACATAAAAAACAAAATAGTTTATTAAATGATATTAAATTCATAAAAATATAATATTCTTAAAAATGGTAAATATAAGTCCAAATAAGTCATAAATAACTTTTTTTGGGTCGGTTGACATGATATGATAATTAAAATAGCCATAATATGTAAATAACTTAATATAACGGCAAGATTAATAAAGGTAAAATGGGGGTTAAACAAAAAACATAAGGATAAAAAAATATTCAAAACTTGTCTAAAATTATTACATGATGGTTAATAGAACTGAAATCATCTTATAGTAGAATTAAATAAGTTTTTTACCAATATTTAATCAAAATTTAATTTATTATAAATTAATATTTTGAGATTTTCCTAAAGTTCCCCCTCCTCTCTTATAAAAGGAAACCTCCTCCCACTCCTCTTCACTCCATTTTGAGTATTTAATATCTAACAACACCTACCAATTTCTCTTCTCAACTTACCTAGTTACATTCTAGAGGTTTTTATCTTCTCAAAAGTCCAACTCTAGTGCCCTAAGTTGAAATTTAAAGAAGGCACGTCGAGGAAGAGGTAATCTCTTATATCGATTCATTCAAATTTATTTTTTCTTCTACTTCCTCTTCATTAGTTGTTTCATTATAAAGTAATAAAATAAGTATCACTCATATAATTATATGTTATTATAAATATAAAAAAACAATAATTCACTTTTTATCCATCCAATGAAAAACTAAATCACCACTCGTGCGTACATACGGCTTACCATCTCCACACTATGGTGTAATCTGTTTTTCACCACAACCATACATGGATAGGTATAATGGTGGAAATAATAACTATATATAATTATTATAACATGATAATAATTATGAGATATTATACACCATCCACTCCAGTACAATTCAATGATTATGGGAATGATATTGTTGCTTCTACGTACCTACAGCTTACCGTCTCCACGACGCGATTAGATTCATTCTCCACGTTATCAAATAAAGATTGATAATAATGTATATATAATAAATAAATATTAAATATATGACATAAAAAATCTACTTTATTTATGTATATATGTATATATATATATATTTCATTTACTTACATTCATTCAATTTAATAAGGAAACCAAATTAGTGTTTATACGTACGTGTGACCTACCATATCTATGAACGGTGTATTCCATTTATTTTATCTATCTATTATATATATATATTGAATATGTATAATATATAAATCATTACTTACATTCTGGAGGTAATTAAATCATCATATAAGTAATAATATCAAGAATAAAAATTCCAAACATGTACTATAAATAAAACGACTATTACCCAAAACGTTTATTTAACATGGAATTGACAAATAAAAGGGTAATATTAAGTCTTATGTGAATCATATACAATATCATAAATATTTTTATGGTTCTGTTACAAGTTAATCATATGTTGGAAACCACTATATATGATTTTTAGACGCATATAGAAGAAATTGGACCCAAAGTAAGGGATAATTTTGCAATCTCTAATTTATGTGAGATTACATATAGCTAAGTATTTATGGGGGCTATATTTATAATCCATGCCCATGTTTTTTAAAAATGTTTTCATAAAATGTTTAATATTTCTCCATGTATGATTAAATTCATTTTTACCCCTTTTTTACTTTTACTATTTGGTATGGAATGAATCTTTCTTTTGTTTACCATACGAGGTACTTTTTGACTTTTCTGTCTAAAGTACGAGTATAAGTTTTTTTAAATTTATATGACATGAATGGATTGTGTATGGTTTCATGATTATCTATTTCCATGATTCTTCCTCTAAACTATCTAAAATTTATTTTCAACTAAATTTTTTTCTTTTAAATTTTTGTGTCATTTTGAGAAAACAAAACATTTTTGAAAAAGAAAGGATATTTTCCTCAAGAATTACTTTCATGTTTTTTATCAAAATTATTTTACATCTATGATGACTCTCTTATATAAGTTTATGTTTATATCTCTATTTTTAATATGATTTTATTATGTTAACAATGTAATGATGCTTTATGTGGATTATATTGCAATGGAATGATATTTAAGAAATCCCATTATTTCTTGGGATATGCTATGCTGAATGATTTGTGTTTTTTTTTTGCCCATGTAAGAATGATTTCACTATGAGATAGGTGGTCCCTATATATCCCTCCATTGAATTGGGTAAATGTTAATATCTAATGAGATAAACATGAATAGACTGACATGTATATCTGATTCTGAGATATAGGGCTGGAACAACAAGTAAATTTTGTTTAGAAATACATGGATAGAATAAAAAGTAAACTTGGTTCAGTAATGGACTTCGTTCACTATGATGGTCCTGGAAGAAATTCATTTGGTACTATAGAAATCATATTATTTTCTTATTACTTTTCCACAATTACATGTTTTATTCCAATGCTATTTTATCATCGTTAATCTCTCTTTATGATCAATGCCTTACATATTGCCAAGATTTATTTCATGAGTCAACATTTTTAGGTTTAAACATTATGTTCATGTTTTTACATACAAATTTTTATGGTTTGTTTTATGTTCTCTATGATTAAACATTCTGAGCATTTGAACTCACCCTATTTATGTTTTCTTTTCTATAGGATATAAATAATGGTTTTAGGTAGTAAAACAAAAGGGGAAGATCTTTAGGGGAGATTTTTAATATCTTTGACCAATTTATAATATTATGTTCCGAGTTTCCAAATACACTAAACTAATACGGCCTTTGGGTGTTTGATTATGTCATGTATTATGTATTCAGTAAAAGAAATGTAATTTCCATTTACATCAAGCTTGGGTCTCTTCTAGTTTAATGAAATTATATGATATATATGATATAATAATTCTACTTGAATCATGATATATATATACCTATTCCATTTACGTAATTTCTTTTAATATAATAATTAAAACGGAAATCTGTTGATGCGTACGTAAAACGTATCGTCTCCATGAATGGTGTATTACATTAACTAATTCATTATGCCATAGATTATTTTAATATAAATAAACTGGCTATACATGTTATTTATATCATAATTTACATTCTGGAATCTTGATATAAGTATAAGGACCAATGATATAACAAATTATGGCACATGTGAAGAACATAGAAAATATTACTTTAAGTGAAACCATAACATAAGATCTTTAACAAGAGGGTAATATAAGGTCATAATTAAACCATATATGGTATTAGATATAAGAATATTATTCTGTGAATGATTTATAATAAACCTATATTTATTATATAGTAAGCATCTTCGAGTACGAAGAGAGTCAAGACACTATGTAATGGATTATTATTGTCTCTCCTTTAATTATGTCAGATACATTCCTCATCACTACTTGTTTCTTATACATGGTTTATATGATTTCCATGAATGTATTTTATTATTATTATGTATATAAATATGTTATTTACATATTCTTATAATTTTCTTTTTACATGGGTCTTATAGTTCTATTGATTATAATGTGATGAGTGTTGATTACACAATCTCTTCCATATCTGGGATTATTTTGTTTTATGTCTCCATTGGGTAACATTTATCATCTATATCCATGTTTTATAAAACTATTTTCATAAATTATATTATCATTATAAGTATGTTTAATGTCATTTTTACCCATTTTTAAATTTTCACTACGCGGTTTGAAAGGAATCTACCTTTCATTTTTCAAACGATGTACTTTTTGAAATTTCCATCAAAAGTAAGAGAATAATTTTTTTGAAAACTTATATGGAATGAAAAGATTTTTATTATTTCATAACACAATATTTCCTTGGACAATACCCTATAATATTACAAGTATATTTTCAAATAAAATGTTTTCATTTAAAATCTCACGGCATTTTATGAAAAGAAAACTATTTCAACTTAGAAAATATATTTTCCCCAAAGAACTGTTTTAAATTATTTTCATTATTCCTTTATATATTTTCAAAGTGGTTTAAAAGAAAAGGATATTGAAAATTTTATATGTTTTAAAATGTGATTTTATGGAAAATTCGTATTCCATGTGGTCTTATAAAATCCATCCCCGCCAATGATGGCATACTTTGTTATTGTTCAAGAATTGCATTCAAATACATTCTCTGAATTGTTTATGATTTGATAGCATATTGTTTAAGAAACCAACTTCATTTAATGGGTTATGTTTTTTATGAAATAATTATGAAACCTATATCTTTTAGAAAGATTATGATATGATTACATGTTTATGATTCCCATTTTATTTCATGGGTTATAATATGATTTTTTTTATGATCTCATAGAACATATATGTATGATTTAATTATAAGGTGGGTGGGACCTGTATCTCCCTATAATGAATTTGATAAATATGAAAACCTCATGAGGTAAATATTTTATATGTGAATTCGATTTCATGTACACAATTCTATGCGAGGACCTCTATTTGATGTTGTAATTCTATGCATGTAACTAGTTTTCATGTCCAAAATTTTATGCAAGGACCTGGTTTTCATGTCCATAATTCTATGTGTGGACATAATTTTCATGTCCATAATTTATTTTGTGGACCCAGTTTTCATGTCCATATGTTTATTCAAGGGCCTAATTTGATGTCTTTAATGAGTGAACCTCTTACCACTTACAAATGTTCATAATGTTATATATTGATGTGTATGACACAATTTCATGTCATATGTCAATTTTATTCTCTTATTGATTATGTTATTTTTTTATGATTCATGTCATATGAACATATGATATATTTATTCCATGTCTCATTATTATGATCTTTGATATGCAGGATATGATCTTCTATTATTTTGATAATCTTTACATACCCTTATACTCATGATATTCTTATTTATCTCTTTTGTTTACCCTTACTCAGAATTTGAGATTAACTCATTCTTATGTTTCCTTTCCCCGTGATATAAAAAATTGTTTTAGTTAGATGTACTAAATGTGGAGATATTTATGGTAGATGTTGAAAATCATTCCCCAAGATAGAAGATTTTGTTAACAAGTTTCCAAAGACACTAATCTATTATGGTCCTCAGGCATGTATTGTCATAATGTGATGAATATTAATATAAAATTATATAATATCCATGTATGTTAATCCTGTGTCATTATTCAAATCACTAAATTTCATCATAATAATCTTAATCATAAACAATCCTGATAAACAATGAGATGGTAACATAAAACCTTTACCTGAAGTTCGACATTATTAGAAAGTGATTTAACCTCATGTATGATAAATTTAAATTTATTATAATTCCATAGTGGAGTCATTTACATAATTAAATATCATATATGATACATTTATAATATTTTAACATCCATTTATTAAAATTTACTTATTAAAATTTTTATTTCTTAGTGTTAACCCTTTCGTTTTTCATGAGGGTATCGATTTGATAGTTCCAATACTGATACTTTCATCATGGTTACATAATATAAAAAAATTAGATCATTATATAATAACATATTTATTTTTTATATATATTTATATTCCTTCATAAAATATAGATATACAAAAATAAATTACGTCGTTCATAGAGACGGTATCCCGTATATATACAAGAACGTTGTTTTTAATTTTTTAATAATGGAATTAATGAATGATAAATAATAATTAACATTTAAAGAATAATTATTACATTATATTTATATTCTATATTCATCAAATCTATCCTTATTTACATCTATGTAAGATATAAAAAAATGAATCACATCACTTTGTGGAGGTGGTAGACAACACGTACACATGAGCGACATTATCATTTTTAAATAGATGGGAAAATAGACTATAATCGATGTCCAGTTATAATAATAAAAATAAATAGAAAATAAGATACTAAAATAATTATTTTTGAGGTTTTTTATGGAATTGAATATGGTATAATAAGAAATAAACTTGAAAACACTCGGTTAAGAGTTATATATCTTCATTGAAAATCCTATTTTGGATTACACCTTAAGCACTGATGGTATGGTATTTTGGAAAGAAATTAAGATATATTATGTGGTGAAGAAATATAATAAGGTATTTTGATAGTTATTTTCTTGGATATAAGGATTAAATGGTTATAGTAAGAGCGGATAAGTTCTTCCTTTTTATAAGGTAGGGGTTGGGAACTATTGGAATTGCGTAAAATATTAAATTAATATGACTTAATTTTTAAGGAAAATTTTCTCAGAATTGATATAATTAAAGTATAATATGATTATTATTGTTGATAATATTATCCAAAAAAAAATTGGATATGTTTTGATTATGTTTTCACATATATATTTTTGTTTTAACCCCCATAACCCATTTGAAAATTACCATGATATTAATTGTTTTTATTTTTTAGGGTTAAATAATGATACTAGAAAAGAAAAAGTGACTAATAAATGGTTCATGGTTGATATTTAAACCATATTTCATTAAATTACCTAAAAATACTATTTTTATTAATTTAGAATCAATTAATAAAATTTTTTTATTATAAAATATCATTAACGTCATTTTTAGAACTATTCATTTACTTAAACATTGAAAACATCATGATAACATTGTATTTTGAATATAAATTATTAAAATATCTCTAATATGTTTTATTTATCTATAAATGTCTTGGATCACAATAATTCATCTTAATTATGTTACTATCAATATTTTTAATATTGTTTATTTTATTTTTCTGTTAATTGAATAAATACTCTCTAGGCATTTTGTAAGAATTGAAGGTAATTATTCAATAAATAAAATTTTAATATAAAGTAACATGATAATAAAATTAATTCATATTTTAAATAAAAATCTATAAAATAACTAATACTCTTTATATCCTTATATAAAAAACTTTATTGTTTTTAAAGTCAAGAGACTGACATTTTGTATTTATTTGTTTCTTAAAATAATATAAAAGTACTAATACAAGAAAAATGGTACAATGTGGAAATATATTTTATAATTGTATATATATGGATAAAATAAACTCACATAATAAGATAAGGTATTGTTTTATAGAAATTTTAAATCCATATCCCATAGTTTTAATTTGATTTTTTTTATATTACCCTTATTGAGGTAAGATATTTTTTAAGGATGCTATTCATAAAGAAATAAATTGAAATATATAAAAAAAATAAAATTTCATGACTCCAAATATATAATCCATTTTATAAATTTTAATTCAAAAAGTTTCCTGAGTTTGATATAAAATTAAACTCACAAAATGCAACAAAAATTGTTTTTCGGAAAAATGTTTTTTTAAGTGTGATTTTTTAAAACAAAATCATACATAAAATTAATTCAAATTAGATTTAATGAATTATTAATAATTTAAATTAAATAATTTTACAATAAAAAATTTTAAAAAATTAATCATTTTTAATTCTTGATACAAAAATATAGATCTTAATAAAAATAAAATGTTTCACTATTCATTGAAAAATTAATTTTTTGACAAAACTATAAAAATTACATTCTAATATAATTTTGACATAATTAATCCAAAAAAACATAATTTTTTTCAAATATATTTTCTGATAGTTTAAAATTTTATTTATATTATTTAGTTACAAAAATCCAAAAAAAAATTAGACGAAAAAATTATTTTTGATGCATATAAATACTTTACAAAAAATTTAGTACTTATTTATCAATATATTTTTTCATATACAACCTTTATAAATAATTTTGAAAATATAGTCATTCATATAAAATATACTATTTTAATAACTTGACTATAATGGTATAGTATATTATCGTTTATGTAGACTCAGAGTCGTATGTGTTATAAGTTATCCAAGAGATTAATTTTTTTAAAGTAATAAATCACAAACTCTCAAGGTGAAACATTATAGCCCTATTAAAATTAGTTTATCCTTAAATATTATCTCACTTTGATATAAAAAATGAGTTTAACTATGTTTCTTCACATCTTCAAGTTTTCATATATCTTTTTCAAACTTCTTAATTCCTCTAGAGAACATCAACCATGTGAGTAGTCTTATTTTAGGAACTTTATCTCTATAGTCCCAAATTTCTACTGATTTTTCATCCTAGGAAAGATCATGATCCAACAATATAAATTATATGTTTATTATATGTGATAGATCAGTTATATACTTCCTCGAGAGAGATAGATGGAACAACTCATGGACTGAAGAGTGGTTTATTGGAAGTGTTAAGAGATAAGCTATCGGCCCTACTCAATTATGAATCTTGAAGGGACCAATATAATTCCCGATCAAAATTACATTATTTTTTAATCTTATAACCTTTTTCAATGTATAAATTCACATTAATACCTTATCACCAACTTTGAATTCCATATTTCACTCATGCTTGTCAACGTAATGTTTCTATCGACTACGATCTAACTTGATGTGATATTGAATAGATCTGAATATATTTTCCATTTACTCAGATAGTTCATGTCTTAATAGCTTTATTTCCTTGTCTTCATCCCAAAATTTTATATTTCTATACTTATTTCCCTATAGGTCTTCATAATGAAGAATCATAATACTTGAGTGAAATCAGTCATTGTAATAAAACTTAACTAGGGAAAGATGATGACTCCAACGACCATTGAAATCTATATTTTAAGATCACAGCATATTCTATAGGGTTTTAATGCTTCTCTATAAAAAACCATCTGTCATAGGATGATAATCCATACTAAATCTCAATTGTGTATCCGGATCCTTCTGAATACATTCCCATTAATTTGAGGTAAATCTTAGATCCCAATCAGTTACAAAATCATGTGGTACTCCATGCCACCTTACCACATAATTAATATATATCCCAGAAATATGGTCTAGAGATAAATATTACCTAATGAAAATAAAGTGTTCTGGATTTGTAAGGAGATTGAATACAACCCAACTCAATAGAAATATTTTTACAATAGAAGAATAATCTTGAATATTAGGAGTTATTTCACCATGCATTGGTGAAATAAATCAATAAAAACAATATCCATGATTGTGGAGGTAAGGGAAGTGTAAATTAGAAGGGGGAGGTTGACAATGAATTTGTGGGGAAATTCCCATTAAAACACGTAGATTAAATGGTTTAATGGGGGTGAATAAAACATAAAGGATCCATAATAAGTGACTCCAAATGTATATAGGAAATAATGTTTTAAGTGATAAATAAATAGGGTAATATGATTGGGTATAAAATTACCAAAAAGAACTTCTTTAAAAAACATAGAACCTAGGTTTAACGTGTATGCATTTTTGTGCCACTGAGTAAATGATAGAACCTATAGGACACCCTCACATCTTTCTCGCTCGTCATCTATGTACTTGGTGTCATGTATAGTATCAAGTCATAGGTAAAACCACCACCTAGACAACCCGAACCCCCAAACACCAACTAAACCTAAAAAAATATATTAAAACACATAATTTATAATCTATTAACTTAAAAAATAATAGAAATAATCCTGAAATGAAAAAATATATAATATAGAAGAATTCTAAATAGGATAATGTTTTCAGAACTTAAGACCATTATTTAACCCAAATTTGATGCTCTATAATTCTTCTAACACATAGTTCTTTAAATATGATACCAAAAACCAATCACCTGAAATAAACATATCATAATAGAATTAATATTGTGATACATGGTAGATGATAGTAATAGATAATTGATCTTTAGGAAAAAAGTGGATAATGGATGATGAATTATGAAAAGTGTTTCGAAAAAAATATAGAAATTTTATTATAAAAATAGAGATATTATAAAATTTAAAAAGTTAAATGAGGTCTTTTACATTATTATATTTATAATAAACTATAATAATAATGAAACATCAATAAAAAATAATGATAAAGTTTAAGGATACTAGAGAGAAAAATAGTCAATGATAGGGAAGTTAAGTGAAATTATTCTTTGATTTTATATTGGGTTAAAGTGAACCACAACAGTGAAAGGGATATAAAATTTCATTGGGACGAAGGTAGTTTATAATAGAGTTTTTGTAATTTTTGGAGTATGTTGGAAGCATGATGGTAATATTCAATAACTATTTTGTTTGTTATAAATCATATACTATAAGTCATGTGAAAGGATTATTATTTGGTTTTCAAAGAGGCTTATAAAAATTTGGTGCATACTAGATAATTTATGGAATAGATTTTACAATGTATAATATAATCATGGGGCATTGGATATACTCAGTCTGTGAAGAGTGTTGTGCATAAAAAACCTAAATTATTGGTAACCATTCATTCTATAATGAGGTTGTTTCACCATAATGAAAATAATCATGCTCTAATAAGGACCTCAAGAAAATATTGTATATGGTTGTAAATTTTAATAAAAGATATCACTCCCTAACAATTTATATCCTAAAAAATAGTTCTTAAATCTAAATATAATAATGTATAGATCATATCATAAGAATGAAACTATAAAAAATATTAACTATTCTATTTTTTGTAGAAAATGTTTTCATGAGAGAACAATATTTGTTATTCAATTATAGATTAAATCACATTATAATGACCTAATACCTTGGAAAAATGGGGTGTAAATGGTTGTTTCTAAAATAGTGAATCACACTAAAACTCAGTATGTCATATCACAAGGTGTTCTATTTCCAAATTTGATTTTTAGATAAAAAGTTATATCAGAATAATACAACAGTGATATATTTTGTGCTACAAGTTTTTGAAGTGAAAGATAATAACATCGTAATATTGATAGTTATGTCATGGTTTGATTGATTATTTACCATTTTCCAGATTCAAATATTTTTCAAAAATATTTATAATGGATTTGATTTTAAAAGTTTTAGCATGACTCAAATTATGGTAAATTGACATTTTACATGTAGAAAATTCAACGAGAATGAATTTTAAGGATCATTTAAGTTGGGATGAGAGAGTATAGAATAACGTATCACATAGAGACCAGATTTTGAAACTTATGAAACAGGGAGAAAATGGTTGTTGGGAGGAATTATATTAAATATTTGTATTTTATAGATTGTATTGGAGTCCAATAAAATCACCCTCATAGACTTGGTGTTTATTCATCCTATGTATATTATTTTTAGTGATCATTTTTTTGAAATTCTCATATACCTTGTCTTAAAGTGGTGAATGGAGATATAAATTGAGAGACTGAACTTATCACTATAAAAATATCCTCTTTTGTGGAAAACCTGAGGTTTTTTCAAAATTATTTTATTATGGAAGGTATTTGTGATGGGATAGAATTTTATCGCACATAATTTTAGAATAAATGTATGCACAATGGAAGGAAATATTTATTTGAAATAGAATTTTAATTCAGTCACAAATCTGTCTATGTGAAAGAAATATTAATTTCATAATCAATATTTCCTCACAAATAGTTTGGTGAAAATTATTTATGATGGATAGAGTCTGTTGTATGTACTTTTCAAATAAGAAGGAAAAATATTTTTGGTGGTAATTTTTTAGGATGTAGTGGGAATCCATTATAAATACCTATCACAAATAACGTTTTTGTAATAAATAGTCATCACAAATAGTTCAAATGATGTAATTTTAACAATAGACTCATCCATCAAAAATGGATAATTGCAAAAAAAAATAACTATAAATATAGTGTAAACCCTTCCATTTTCTCGAGTGTTGCCCCTTCTTATGAGCACTCCTTACATTTCCCTTCAACATGCCCCCACCCCACTCATATGCTCTATTTTCTCCCCATCTCTCATTCTAGTTTGTGTCTCAAAACAATCCTTTGTAGGTATTTTTAAAACATACTTTTTAAAATAGTTTTTTATTTCAAGTATTTATTTTTCCATGCTGTGTTCTTAATTATTTTTATTTAATTACTATATTGATGATTATTTAATTCATTAGTAATTTTAATATAAAAAATAGTATATCAATATAATTTAAAATTCTTGTTAATACTAATTACTAAATCAATATTTTATTTAATTAATAATAATATTATTATAAATTGTTTTATTAAATTTAAATGAATAATGAATAAAAATAATGAATATTATTATTAAATATAAATTTTAATGAAAAAATAATAAGACTATGACAAACACTAATTTATAATAAATTACTACAATTTAGTTCAATAATAAAAAAATTAATCTAAAATAAGAAATATTAGTTACAATCATAAAAAAATAATTATAATATAAATAATTTAATATAAAATAATTTAAAGCCTTGGAGGTTACAATAAATGAGACAACACTCATAGACTTTACCTAGTAATGACAGATCACACATCCTCCAAGGGTTGACCTAATTCATAACTAATCGATTATAATTTAGAAACTTGAAGACCTGCTATTTAGTGGCATGAAGGCCACCTCATCCTAGATCAAAGGCCCCTTATCTATGTCCCATGTTACACCAATGTGTTATTGGGTCTTAACCCCTACCTGCCTCACCCCTAGAATCATTTTCCATAAGTAGGCTATAAATCCCTCCTAAGGGAGGTTTTAGGGATTTGAATATAAATTATAACAGTGTAACACTAAATATTATAGTGAAAACTAAAAAATATAATAAGTAATTTTTATGAAGGTTTTTTAGTTTAAAAAAGGTAATAATTCTATGGATGCTTAAAAATTATTATTTTTACTATATATAAATTAAATTTGTCATTAAATATTATTTTAAATTAATAAAAATTTAGTATATACACATAAATATAATAAAATTATTTTAGAACTATAATAAATGATAATGTATAATGAATTAATGATTTAATTAAAGTAATAAATAATTATAAAATAATATTTTTTAGGTTTAAAAAATTATAAATATGTATAAAACTTGCTAAAAATTTACTAAATAAAAAATTTATTATAATTCAAAATAAAAAAAATATTACAATTAATAGAATGTAAGAAATAATAATAAAAAAGAAATATAATATATTTAAGGGAAAAGTGAATAAAAAGTTCTATAATTTTAATAAAATCTATAACTAATAGATAAAAAGGTTTTTACAAATAAATAGTATATTAAATTAATAAAGTGTATTATAAATTGTGTTATAAATTATAAACAATCACAATGAAATATCAAATAATTATTAGATATATTTAATTAATAATATTATACTAAATTTAAAAATGACATACAATTAAGATTAAATATTGAAAAAAATTATAAAAAGTATTAGTAAAATATTAGTTAGAAAAAATTAATAAAATATTATAGAATTATAATTTAGTTTTATTATTAATTTTCGTTATAAATTTATAAAAAATAATTTATTTTTACTAAAATTATTTATGTATTATTAATTTAATATTTATAAATTAAAAATTATTAATTAAAAATAAAAAAATGAACAGAAGAACTAATATTTGTAAATTTATTAATTTATAATAATATCTTTGAAATAATATTTTATAAATTATTTTTAAAAATAATTTTTATGTTCATTTTGTGAAAATAAATTGTTTACATTTTTTTATATTTTATATAATAAAATAATTATCATTATTGTTTACAAAACTATTCACCCAAGAAATAGATATATGTTTTTATTACAATATTGTGATGGAAAAAATCATTATAGAAATTGACATGGTTCTAGTATACATCATGTCAACATTAATGGTGTTGAAATGTTTATATCATTTTCATCGTAAAATTCAAAAATTTATTCTAGATGGGAAAATTAAGTGTTCATGTAAGTAATATGATCTCAAAAGATTTGAAACTTTTGATAATGTTAGGGTTCATCTATTAATTGTTTCTTTTAAGAAACATTATTTTTTTGTATCAACATGGAAAATGTAATTCAAAATAAAATATAAATTTTTTTATTCTAGTTTCATGACCCGAACCACAAGGGCCTCACCTGGACTAGTGGTATGAAATATCTGACACTCCAATGGGCTAGGGGTTGGAGACTAGCAACGAGATAGAATATCATAAAATATAGGAGGCTTTTCCTGTATAAACCATTAATAAGAATATTTAACAAATTTGATGGATAAGAAACAATAATTAATATATATATATAAATATAATTAACTAAACTAAAAAAAGTGCATGGATGAGATAATATGTACATTTAAACCTCAACATAGGGGATACCTAGGAAAAAGTGTAAATATGTAAAGTCTGCATACAAAGATGATTTGATAAACTTGAAACTCTGCTCACTGTGTAAACTCCTAGATCGATCACCATCTTCAAAAATCATAACCATGGTTAGGGATCACCATGATCCTCTATGTTTCATGAAGTGTCATTTGGAATCATTTTAGAATAAGTCACACTAGTCCCATGTCCACCATGTACATATGTAACTGGTGCTCTGATTTCACATTCACAAAACATGTGGGAACAAAGCCTGTGCATGGGTTACTATAACATGCTCAATTAGACACCCTAAAAAACCAAAGAAGATAGAACCAATCATGTCAGTAAATATATATATTATGAGAAAGGGTAATAAAAATAACAATAAGGATCCAGATGTGGTCTACACTGAAAAAATCATAAGGATTCAAAAAGAATAAACCACCTCATATCTATCTCTTGAAAGTTAAATCACTCAATAAACCTGAGGTGTTTAGTGTACTAAAGAGTCCATGATGTTTCAAGTTGATAACCTGGTATATTTATTATATTGACGCGTACCTATAGGTGTCTATAGAACTAAAAGTCTTGAAGAATCCTTTTATTACCATCATTTTCAATGAGGGGACCATTTCCTTTCCCTAAGATGATGAATCTACAAATTGCTAAAGTTTCTCACCTATATAGGTATATAGCACCACATAGACTTCCAGATGTTTCACCAATGATCAATAATTTAAACATAATATTCCCAAAAACTCATGTATCCTTACCAGATCACTAGTTAGGGACCCATTCCACATTGATGGAACATTACTTACGAGGGATCACAAACCTTGGTAGAGGACCCAATCCTCATTTGAGCTTATAAATGAGGTGTATTGACTTCATAGATATGAGAACCATGACCATGAAATGGGGGTACTGAGCTGATCCATACCAAGTAATTGGGGGACCCACATTTTAACATATATGTGATTCAATGGGGGTACATACCCCAATGTCACATCCAAAATTACACTTGAAACTCGACATCATCCAACCATGTAGAGAAGGAAGTGACCTTGCCTCGCCACCTTTAATTTTATTTCTAATGTCATAATTTTGGCCCCCATCGAATAATACATGGAATTATTCTCTAGAAGGACTACTCATGAGTCTAATTTTTAACTAATAATAGAGAAATGTGAGATACATTATTATTAATAATTTACATGATGTGTCCATTAGGGAACATGGGTTTTAATATCATGAAAATATATAGTTGTTTCTTGATATCCTACTTAGTGTGTAAAAATACATATACATGACATATGGTATAAATCACATGATGTGTGGGACCTCTCGGGGTCCCATGTGTGTACTTCCCATACACATTGAGCTAGCTATCTTGGGTTACATGTCATGTGGGGCCAACCACATGCTCTGTGGTATTTATCATAGTTTAAAACCCAAACCATCACATAATTCAAATCACACGGAATGTGGGGTTATAAAATACACACCGTGTAGTCATGTTATTCAAACCAGAACCACTCTTTTCCAAGTAGTCTTCTTCCATCACTGATCTCACCTTTGATCATGTCCAAATAATTTTCCCAAGCCCTAATATAAAATTAAAACCCAGAAAACATCATTTTCTATCCAATAGGTTACCATAAATGGGGAATCCGTTCAATCCAAATGGTCCCATCATGCCTCATACAAAGCTAAATTGTTCCCAAACTATTCATTTATCGATAATCCATCATCATAAAGTATTGATCTAATACATTTTTTATTCCATCATTAATCAACCCAACCAATATAAGACTGGGATTCGATTACAAATTTAACCAAACCAAGAGTCAAATAACTAAACTGCAATAGTCTAATGATGAACATGTGAAGATCGAGTATTTTAATACATAATTAACAATGTGATATCATTGATGGCCATTGAGAACCGAACCACTAATCATAGTCATAAATAAAAAATAAAGATGAAGATTAAAATTCAATGAATCAGCCTGAGGGAAAATAAAAATTAACCTATTTTGAGGGTAGTTCAAAAAAATTTAATGAGGGATTTAAAGAATATTTTTGACTGAATATTGAATATATATTTCAACTTGGTATGAATCTAAAATTAATAGCTATAATGACAAATATATTTCTCAATATATATATTCAAGAAATTATCTAAGGATGGATAATGATTTATAATCAAATTAAAGAGTCTCTAAATGATAGAAAATCATCATCTATTCAATTCATTTATTGTGGATTCATGATTTCAATATCATTATCATTCCAGATCCAATCTCAATCCATGAATCTACCATCTCTACTAAGATCTATCCCATTGATAATGTCAGTGAAAACCGAATTCACAAACAATCATTTTCTATCCAGGAAGTGTCTTCCTATCACTCTCATTATATGTTTATATCATTTTTAATGGAGGATAACTCTTTTTCCCATTGGTTTTTAATCAGGAAATTAATATTGCTTCATAGACCTGTTTTCATGGCCTCCATGGGTGTTTCATATGCGAAATATTATTTTGTGTCTTTTTGTTTAGAACTCTCATTTTATTTTAATTTAAATCCTATAATTTGTTTAACTTATTATTATAGGATTGTAATAGGAAATTTAATATTTTTTGATCCAATGACCATGCTTGATCACTGTATGCTTTTGTTATTTGGGATCAATCTGTTTTGTTATCTTGCAATAACTTATGTGCATCCAAATTTCCTTTCTATCTACACTACACATAGTTATTCGAATGACCAATTCTATAAATGTTATCCAAATGTATCTATCCAATTTGTATCACCTTCACCATCATTTTCTTTTCCTAGGCATCATCATTGCACATTGACGTCATCCTTCAACATTCAGTTCACTTCCTTATACACTCTAATTTCTTTTCTAGAGAGAAATGTGATTAATAATCTTGTTTTTTAAGTGATTTCTAGAATATCAATGGAGACCTGAGGTCCCAATCCCACTTTTTTCTCCTTGGAGATTTTATTATTGATTCCCAATAACTAGATCACTTTTCTAGTAAAGATTCAGTGGTGTATTCAGTGTGAAATTAGAGACAGATGATCCCTACACAACTATGGTTGATGTGGATTTATTCATTTAACTGTATCCATATATTGGAAAATAAGTATTAATCTACAAGTGATTATTTTCATGTATTTTTCTGTTATTTACTTTATATTTTTTTCATGTGTGAGTCTATCAATGAGTAGATGTTGTTAACTCCTCGTAATGTAGTTCATTACTTCTACTTATTTTAGCTTGGTTGGCGTCCTCATAGAGCTTCTCTGCTATTTTATTTCTTGCATTCGACTGTGTGTCTCTTATTATATTCCTTCAGTAATATATATTTCATTGGGTGGTTTTCTCATCGGGCATATATGATCAATGGGGTTTGAATCCCATTAATTTTTGGTGTTCTTTTATTGTTTTCTTTATATGTTTCCTTAAAATAATTCATTTTGAAATTGGTTTTTTTTATAAAATGTTTTTTATAGTAACATAATAACTCATATAATATTATTTAATAGATCTTGGATGTTCTTAAAGACTACTACATCAACACTACACTTAAAAATTGGGATCATAGTTATTTGAAATGTTTATAATTGGGTCTATAATGTTTGAAATACAAAAATAAGGTGGGGAAAATGATTTCATCCAATGGATAATCAAGATAATTTCTCTATAGGATCATAATGAATTACTATATTCTCTCAGTTGACCTAAAAAAAATTTTACCACCTCATCCCTTAATGTATAAATCCATGTTACATATTTTTATTTCAATGATGACTTTTTAGGAATGCTGGTAGTCTTATTTTGTAGTCTTCAGGTGATAAGGTTCTAAGGGAAGTGGCATTTGAATATTTTTCTACTAGTTTCTAGTAAAAACTAGAAGCCTTTTATATGGCTAAGTATTTATTTAAACAATTACACAATAAAATGTGACTTCAAACCTTCAATATATGTGCTGGAACTACAGTTGGGACTCATCTTGATGATTTCATAGAATCTTATTAGATATTTCTAATGTATATATTTAAATAGGACATTAATATTAGTCTATAATTATTTTAATGTCACTAAATGAGTCTTGTACTACTCAGGAGGACTTGATGATGTATGGTATTGATTCTATGAAAATAAAATAGTCTGATTTGTTGGATAAATATATTCAAAATAAATCCAATGTTAAAAGTGTGCTCGAGGGTTTGAACATTATAGGAAAGAGTGAACATGGGGATAAGAAGTGAGAGAGGAGTTAATTGAGAATTAATATGTCTAAATCCATACATAACATAGATAAGAATAGGTTGTTTATATGATTCTATATATATGAACATTGACACGTGAAAGGAAACCACCCTAACAAGAATAATGTATATAATGAAAATAATAATGAAAATTATTTATTATTCAAGCATTATTTTAACACAATTGATGTGTTAAATATTTGTGCTCATACTACCTATGAGGAATAGATCTAGGATTCAGAATTCTCATTTTATATGTCTCTAAATGGGGATTATTTCACTGAATTAAGGGATATTGAATCATGTGGTATCTTCCTTTGATATAATAAGAGTTTTAACATTATGGTTGTAAGTTATATAGCCCTCGAACCTCTTGATGGGATAGTTAAAACTATGGAGGGTGTTAGATGGGTACCCAAACATAAAATAAGCCTCATCTATTTTGGTTTTATAGAACAAAAGGTTCATACCGTTGGTTTTGGTTTTGGAAATCATAGAATTACTAATATCTCCCTTATAATGATGAAATTAAATCTCTTAAATGGGTTGTAAAATCTAAATGTTTGTACTCACATGAAATAAATTAATGTCTCTCATGTCCCAATATATGAAAAAAAATACACTATGGAATAAGAGACTAGGTCACCTTAGTTAAAAGGGTCTTGAATAGCATAGTAAGCAAGGATTGTTGGCTAATGTAAATCCTAGTATCCGACCATTCTATGAGGACTGTTTATACGGTAAGTGTAAGTGGGTATGTTTTAGTAAGTCATCATAGAATGCTATAATACCTCTCGAATGTGTTCACTATTATTTTTGGGGTCCCTCTAGGATAGCCTCTCAGGGTGGAGGCTATTAATTTGTCACATGTATAGATGAATACTCCACTGAGGATTTAATATGAATACTAAAACACAAGTCCGATACATTTCCAACTTTAATGAATTTAAAATCAAATGTAAAAAAATAAAACTGTTAAGAAGATGAAGGATTTAGGAACTAACAATGGTTTAGAGTATTTTTCCACCGAATTTGATGGGTTATATAACTCTGAGGGTGTGTATAGGTACTAGAATATTATGGAAACCCCCATAGTATAATGGTATAGTCATTAGTATGAATATGAAAATTCTCAAGAGGGTGAGATGCATGTTTTCAAATTTTATTCTAACTAAGTCCTTATGGGATGAAGTTTCCATGATAACTGTATAACTAATTAATATTTTCCCATACCCTACTAATCCCTTTAAATAAAAACAATAACTCTGGATAGGAAATCCACCCAGTCTTTCCCAACTAAGGGTTTTTGGATCCACAACTTATATACATTATAATAATGAAAAATTAGAACATAGGGATATCAGGTGTTTCTTCATTGGTTATTTGTAAGGTTTCTAGGGTTACATATTAGCAATATATAAACTAGGGTAGAAGAATTAAATCATTAGCTATGATATTTCATTTTTTGAGTCTTGTATCCCTAAAGGGAAGACTGTTGATTCTAGTGAAGCCAGTACACCCCAACCTTTGGGTGTCAATGTCTATTTTGATTCTAGATTCCTCTTAGAACATGAGTCTTCCCATGTCATTCCTCTTATATAAGGATATGATGAATCATATTCTAAATCTAGTTTCGAACCAGTACCGAAGTATAGTACCCTCAAAGAATACTAGTTTAATTGAGACCAATATTGGATGATTATTATACCCCCTACACGGTCAATCCATACTAACATGGACACTTATTCATTTAATATATATTAGATAATAAAAAATTATAATTCAAAAATATTTAATTAGGTTTTAAAATCGAATGAATCCAGGAAGTCGTTGACTACCTTACATTATAAGATGAATTATCTTACAAATAATTAGACCTGTGTTTCTGTGACCAAACCCATAAATGAAAAGTTAATCCGTTGTATACAGATCACTGGGAAAAACATATATCATTGGGGGGGTTAAATTTTACTATAAATATATATTAGTTACTAAGGGATACCTTCAACACGAAGGGGTTGACTATAGTTATATTTTTACCTTATTGTTAAATATTCATCTATTCATATTTTTCATGATTCTTCAACAAAAAAAAATTTCATAGGGAGTTGTTAGATGTTAAATCTTCCTTTTTGCTTGGAAATTTGACGGAAAAATTTATATGAGGTGGGTGAAGGTTTTTCAAGTAATTTTAAACCTAAAAAGATTTCCTTTTTCAAAATTATTTATTATAGTTTGAAATAGTCTTTAAGATATTGGTAAATATTTTTTGAGTTATTTATGATTGAAAACAATTTTAACAGAAACAAATTTGATATATGTTTCTATTTAAAGCATGTTTACCATGATATGAATTTACAACATTAATATTTTGATTACATGCTTGTTATTTCAAATAAAATGATGCTAATTTTCCTTGTAAAATCCTAATTGAATTCTTTGTTTTAAAGGAATTATTTAGAAAATGAAAAATAAATTCTAGGAATGGAAATAATTAGACATGGAAGGGATAATATCTTGTATTTATCCCAAATGTCCTATGTCAAAAAGGTTTAACACGGAAATTGTTTAAGAAAATTAAACCTATTAGAATATCCTTAAGACCACAATTCATGTTATCCCTAAACCAATCCCTTGTAGTGAATCCGAGGTAAATTTCATGAGTATGACCCATTATGCTAATATAGATGGTAGTTTTATGTATAAAATGGTTTATTCTATACTATATATTACTTTTTAATGTGTAATCAATGAATGTTTATGGAAAAACCTAGGAAACCACAATGAAATTTCCAAAAATGGATCCACTTGAAGGTTTTACTAACATCTAATTCAAGAATTCGACTTGGTAAAAATGATAGTTACTGTGACAACATTTTTGTTTTTTTTCTTCTGATTATGTGGTTATTGTAGAAATTTGTAATTATACTACTGGTTTTTTCCTTACTTGTTGTTGTATAATTTCGTATAAATGTAACAATAAATGAGTATCTTCCCTATCCAACCCCAAGGAAGAATATATTGCTTTACCTGAATGCATTAAATAGTTTATTTGGTTAAAAGGACTTAATAATTAGTTGTCTTTATCTTCTTCTAATGTAATTTTATACTATGATAGTAAATATACTTTAAATTTTTTCAGAAACTATGTTTTAAATGGTAAATTGAAGTATATATAAATTAGTATTCACTTTATTAGGGATATAATTAAATCTGGTGTAGTGTGTACCACTATGTTACACACTAGGATAATCCAGCAGATAGACTCAATAAAGTTATACCCCGATCAAAATTTAGGTTTTTTTAGATATTTTAATCTTGATCCCAATTAACTAATAGATACTATAAAAACATCATCAGTAATATGATCTTATTAAATTACAATGTGAGGATTTTTTGGTTTTGTACTTTTTTGATATTTCAATTCAAATAGCTTCATAATCCTATTTGCATAGCCTGAATGGGTGTTCTATATGTGAAATATTATTTTGTGGGAATTTTTTATATCTACTATTTTATTTTTATTGTAATGTCATCATAACATATCAATTTTTAATTAGAATCTTGAAATATGTTTTTATTATTATTTGAGTACTATTTCAGGACCATTGATCTTCTTTGTTCCAATATCCCCATTTGATCCACATGTTCATTTGATGTTTTTTTCCAGATCTGTGTCATTATCTCCTGACCACTAGTGTGATTCTGTATTTCCTCACCCACTATGTCATGTATAGTTATTCAAATAGAGCCTTATATTTTTGTTTTCTTCATGTATCCATCCTATGAACTTCGACTACACCACTTTTTGCTTCTTCGAGGAATCATCATTTCACATTGGATTCCTACTTCACTATTTGGTTATATCCCCAATTTTATATAATTCTAGTCTGGTAAGAAAATAATTAAAATAATTATATTCTTAAGATACTTCTAGAAAAGAAGGATAATTGAGGTCGCAAACCCTATAGTTTCTGTAAAGACCCAGAAATTTCATGGAATTTTTTTTCATAATTTCTTTGAAATTATACGAGACTGAGAGTTCTGATGCCACCTAATTACGAGTCCTGGTGTGTTCGGAATCAATTTCCGAAGATTAGCTTGGGTACGTTCAGTGAACGAACGTGTGAGTTTTTCTATCTTTTGAACTGGTGCTCGGAATTAAAATCTGAGGGCACCAATGAACTCGCAACGCCGATATGTGCTTAGGGGGACCTTTGTTGTAGTTACATTTCGTGCGGGTTGAGGTTTAATAAATGAGGATTTAGAATAAAAAAAATATATATATAATTTGTTGTGTACAAATTTTATATAAGGAATGTGGTTTAAGTGTTGTGTCACAACACTTTTTCCCTCTATAATGTGGTTTAACACCTAGGTGTGGGAGTTAGAGCGGGAGCCATTGAGTTTCTAACTACCCTTGGGATAATAAAGGGGAGGTGGGGCCCACACGAGCCCCCACCTTTTCACATTCCCCATAACCCCTTAAACCTCCTCTTAAAATCTTCCTTGTAATTAATGTTGTGACTTTACCTCTTCTCTTTTAATGAATTCCAATACACTCTCTACTCAATTAATTGAACACAATAATTAATTGAATTAGTTTTGAATTTTAAAAAGTGTAGACATGTGTGAATAAATTAGTACAAAGACTTAATTTATTTTGGTTTGTTCGTTGTGTGTAGTTTGGGGAGGGAATAACCAAGGTCTTGAAGAACATCGTCTTCCACGTTGAAGAACATGAAGAATGTCAAGACCTCAACGAAGAACGCTGTCACTACAAGGAGTGATCGTTGTTCCTTTCTTCTCCTCTCTGCAGCCGGTGTGAGATGTTGCTCCACCTCAGACGATATCTATCAAGAAAATATAGAGCTTTACCTCGTGACGCCATTTCCGCGGTGCTCTACGATCGTCAACTCGTTATCGAGGTTGGGGGTTTTCGTATATAGTGTTTTTTTGAATTATACCCTTGTGCCTGGGTATTTAACTGCAGGGTACTCATATAATTTATACTTTAATAAATTATATCCTCATAAAAGTTTAAAATCATGTGATTAAATGTTTGTCATTTGATAACACCTAACGCGAAGGGCGCGGGCCGAACAAACACGGCCTGACAACCCTCTGTAGTTTGTTTATTGATATGAGGATCGACGACGACAAAGAAATTGGACCGAAAAGTCAATTTGAAGCCTCTGTTGTGAAGGTCGGGTCTCGGGAGGACCGCTGGCGAAGGCGGCGAGCAAAACGGACCACCGAAGCGCGTCTGGTGGTCCGCGGAAAGCGGTGGCGGCGCGCCGCCGAAACAAAACCACCCCGGCTGAGCTGCAGCGGTGGACCAAACCAGAACGGCCAAGCCTTTCCAGAAGTAGAGGGGGGCGCAGCTTAATTTCTGTGCCAGCTGCCCACCCAGGCCGGACCCGGACTCGGTTCGGGTCGACCCGGTTCGGGCTGACTAAGGGGGTCTTGGGCCGGGTCGGTCTGGGCCCAAAACACCCTATTTCTGGACAGTTCTGTTCAAACACCTGTATATTGGGCTACAAACCTCTGATAGATGCACCATCAGTTGCGATGCGATCCTTGGATCAAGACGGTTGTTTCGGTATATTACACTAAAGGTTTCGGAGAACTTTGGGTACGGTCGGTTTCGTTCGAGCACGAAACCCACCGGGCCTTCGGAGCAGAAACGCTTATAACTTGATCTCTGGATATCCGATTGATGTGCCATAGACATTGTTGGATTCCTCTTAGAGAAAAAAATCCTTTTGTATTACTTCTCTTGAGGTTTGGACGCAGTTGGAGTACGGTCGGGTTGGTTTTGACATAAAAACCAACCGGCCCCCTAGAACGAAAAGGCCAATAACTCTCAGACTGGGCGTCCGATTGACACGCCGTCTGTCGTGTTGAGTTCCTTTTTCGAGACGGAACTTTGGGATAAATCAACTCCAGACTATGTGTCAGTTGATGTATCGACCCCTTGGCTCGTGGAGCGGAACCTCCTGGAAATGAGCATGCTGTGTGCGGGAACGCTAGAGCCAGCTGAGACTGTGACGACGATGACGACTGCAATGAAATCCTCCGTGGGTTCGGCAATGATGAAAACTGTACTGAAATCCTTCGTGGGTTCGGAAGCAATGACGACTGCACTGAAATCCTCTGTGGGTTCGGCAGCGATGATGACTGCACTGAAATCTTCCGTGGGTTCAGCAGCGATGATGACTGCACTGAAATCCTCCGTGGGTTCAGCAGTGATGAAGACGGCACTGTTGTACCTCTCATATCCCTCGTGGTTTGATTTTCATGATCACAAACACTCACTTATTTTTCTAATCCTCTTTCAAGTGTTTTTGGATGATAGGAATCAATTCAGGGTGCCAAGGAATTGGGCCAAGAAGGCCAAGAAGGCAAAAAGCCAAAGTGGACTGAAATTCAGTCCACCGGCCAACCGATGGAAGAGCACCGGCCAGCCGATGGAGGCCTGGATAGAAGGAATCCCTCTGTCCAGACCACCGGCCAACCAGTGTCACACCAGCGGCCAGCCTGTGGCACCCAGCCCAAACAGTGGAAGCTACTGCCTCACCACCGGCCAACCGGTGGCCTCAGCACCGGCCAACCGGTGGAGCCTGAGCTCGAGCCCTCCTCCATTTTGCACACACCGGCCAACCGGTGGCTCTGTACCGGTCAGCCGCTGGAGCCAGTCAAACTAGCCGTTGGGCTTTTGACCAGCCTGTCCACTTGGCCTCCAACGGCTCTGAAAGCCTCTCCAACGGCTCCAAAGGCCTCCAACGGCCATATGAGGGTTCCCCCTCTATAAATAAAGGACCTTGATCCCCCGGAAGCCTAAGGAACATAGCCGGAACTATTGAGAAGCCATCGGACTCATTTCCCATCATTTGGCGAACCTCCAGCGGATTCCTCCAAGGGAACCCCACTTGCTCCAACACACTTCCACATCCAAGGAGCACCTCCAAAGAAGCTTGGGAGCGCCCTTCATCAGCTCCATCAATCCATTGACGCCCAAGACTTCCCCATTACGGTTTTTATTGCATTATTTATTTTGAGCATCATTTTGGGTTTGTGCCTACAAACCCCATCTCTTTCTCTCATCCTTTCTTTTGGGTTTTCACATCACCTTTAAGGTGTGAAGAGGTTAGTCAAGCCTTTCCTTTTAAAAGGCTTGAGTCAAAGGTGAGCTAGCCTTCACCCGTAAAAGGGCTAGTGGGTTTCTTGCTCAAACCATTAAAAAGCAAGCTGTAATAGGTGAGCTAGCCTTCACCTGTAAAAAGGCTAGTGGGTTTCCTGCTACAACCATTAAAAAGCAAGCGGTAGAATCTCTCAACGGTTGAGTTGGGAGCGGAGACGTAGGCCGGGTTTTAGGCCAAACTTCATTATCAATTTTGTGTCTTGCCTCATTTATTTCCGCTGCACTTTCAACTTTGATTTTAATTTGTTAATTATTTTTTAAAAGGAAATTCACCCCCCCTCTTGCCATCACTTCCTTTCTTTCTCCGACCAACAATTGGTATCAGAGGAAAAATTTGAGTAATACCCTAACCGGTTTCAAGTTCAAGATATTTTTTTGTGATGGACTCAACCTCTTTCGCCCCCGAAGACTATTCATTGGGTCGTGCTCCATTTTTTGATGGAACCGACTATAATTATTTGAAAACCCGCATGACCACTTTTCTTAGAAGTATAGGTTATCCTATTTTTAAAATTGTCATGCAAGGTTACACTCTCTCTTCCCCCGATGAATCCAAATGGACCCAAGCCGATATTAAAAATTTCGAGCTTGATGGAAAATCCATGAACGCTCTTCATTGCGGCCTTGATCGTAATGAGTTCAATCGAGTTTCCACATGCACCTCCCCACATGAAATCTGGAAACTTTTGGAGGTTACCCATGAGGGGACCAACAAAGTGAAGGATACTCGATTGGACATGTATCGTCAAGATTTTGAGTCATTTTCCATGCATCCATCCGAATCTATTTCTGAAATGTTTACTCGTTTTACTGATGTTTGCAATGGTAGAAAATCTCTTGGAGATAATATTTCTGCAGAAACCATGGTCAAAAAGATCCTATGGATCCTACCAAGCTCATGGGCACCAAAAGTCACGGCAATACAAGAAACAAAGGACATAAAGAACATGCCGGTCGAAGAGCTCATTGGATCCCTCATGACCTACGAGATCACCATGAGGAGGCAAGCTGAAAAGGAAGGCAAACCGATCAAAGTTCCAAAGAACATCGCCTTCAAGGTACAAAACGAAGAAAGCTCCTCCTCCTAATCTTCTTCCTCTTCAAGCGGTGATTCCGAAATGGAGAACCTTGCCCGCAAAATGCACAAGTTCATGAAGAAGCACAAAAAGAAGAAATCTCGCAAGGCCCGCAAGGCTCAACCCAACGAAAAATCCGAGCCCAAGGTAAAATGTTACGGGTGTGGCGAGAAAGGCCATTACAAGCCTGATTGCCCACTCAACAAGAAAAGGGCCAAGAAAAAGGAGAATAAGAAGGCATTCAAAGCCACATGGAGTGATAGCTCCGCATCCTCCTCCTCCTCCTCCTCGAGTGACAACGGTAACAAATGCCTAATGGAATTCCATGAGGTAACTTCTTCCGACTCCTCATCCTCTTGTTCTTCAAATTCAAATTCTTTCAATCACATGTCTTATGAGGATCTCCAAAATGCAAGAGATCAATTGGAGGAAGGTTTTCACGAACTTTCTTCCAAATTTGTTTCTTTAAAAAATAATTTCAAAAAACTCTCTTCCGAAAAAGAACAACTTCTCAAAGAGAAGGAAGAGTTGACCCTCAAAATCCAAAATCTTCCCGATGTTGATTCCATGGAATCAACTATCAAAGATCTAAGGGAGATTCTAGCCAAGTTCACCCAAGGGGAACAAAATTTGAACAATTTTCTTGGTTCCCAACGTGTAACTAGAACCACCGAAGGGCTTGGCTATTCCAAGAAAGCTTCCTCTTCTCATGCACCCACTATTTTTGTAAGGGGGAGCTCTCAATTTAAATTTTGTAATTATTGCAAAAAACCCGGGCACTTAATTTATGAGTGCAATTGTAAAAATGCCCGGTATGGCCGCCCCAAAAGTATTTTCTTTAGCGATGAATTTTATAAGAGAAGACCCGCCACTAGACAAGTATGGATTGAAAAATCCCTCTTAGCGAGTCTCACCGGACCGAAATTTGTCTCGGTTTCAAAAACCTCTCCCCGGTGATTTGTTGTTTTATTTAGGGGGAGTTAGGAGTTAGGTTTGTTTAAATCTTTTTGTTTTATTCAAAACTTTCTATTCAAACTTTCAATTTCAACACTTGGTATAAAATATTCAATTCAATTTTTCAATTCAAATTTTTTAATTTCAATTTTCTTTTCAAAACTTTCAATTCAAACTGTTATTCAATTTTTCATTTCAAAATTTTTGATTCAAAACTTTCAATTCAAATTTCAAAAATTTCAATTGGTTTAAAATCTCTTTCTTGTTTTTCAAACGTTTCCCTCAATCAAGTTTTATGCCCCGTGCTATTTTGATAATCACAAAGGGGGAGAAATTCTTGGTTGATTGGGGGAAAAATTATTTAAAGCATGCTTTTCATTTAATTTTTTACATTACTTGTTTTGGTGATTGTGATCATCAAAATAGGGGGAGATTGTTGTACCTCTCGTATCCCTCGTGGTTTGATTTTCATGATCACAATCACTCACTTATTTATCTAATCCTCTTTAAAGTGTTTTTGGATGATAGGAATCAATTCAGGGTGCCAAAGAATTGGGCCAAGAAGGCCAAGAAGGCAAAAAGCCAAAGTGGACTGAAATTCAGTCCACCGGCCAACCGATGGAAGAGCACCGGCCAGCCGATGGAGGCCTGGACAGAAGGAATCCCTCTGTCCAGACCACCGGCCAACCGGTGTCACACCAGCGGCCAGCCGGTGGCACCCAGCCCAAACAGTGGAAGCTACTGCCTCACCACCGGCCAACCGGTGGCCTCAGCACCGGCCAACCGGTGGAGCCTGAGCCCGAGCCCTCCTCCATTTTGCACACACCGGCCAACCGGTGGCTCTGTACCGGTCAGCCGCTGGAGCCAGTCAAACTAGTCGTTGGGCTTTTGACCAGCCTGTCCACTTGGCCTCCAACGGCTCCGAAAGCCTCTTCAACGGCTCCAAAGGCCTCCAACGCCCATATGAGGGTTCCCCCTCTATAAATAAAGGACCTTGATCCCCCGAAAGCCTAAGGAACATAGCCGTAACTATTGAGAAGCCAACGGACTCATTTCCCATCATTTGGAGAACCTCCAGCGGATTCCTCCAAGGGAACCCCACTTGCTCCAACACACTTCCACATCCAAGGAGCACCTCCAAAGAAGCATGGGAGTGCCCTTCATTAGCTCCATCAATCCATTGACGCCCAAGACTTCCCCATTACGGTTTTTATTGCTTTATTTATTTTGAGCATCATTTTGGGTTTGTGCCTACAAACCCCATCTCTTTCTCTCATCCTTTATTTTGGGTTTTCACATCACCTTTAAGGTGTGAAGAGGTTAGTCAAGCCTTTCCTTTTAAAAGGCTTGAGTCAAAGGTGAGCTAGCCTTCACCCGTAAAAAGGCTAGTGGGTTTCTTGCTCAAACCATTAAAAAGCAAGCTGTAATAGGTGAGCTAGCCTTCACTTGTAAAAAGGCTAGTGGGTTTCTTGCTACAACCATTAAAAAGAAAGCGGTAGAATCTCTCAACGGTTGAGTTGGGAGCGGAGACGTAGGTCGGGTTTTAGGCCGAACTCCGTTATCAATTTTGTGTCTTGCCTCATTTATTTCCGCTGCACTTTCAACTTTGATTTTAATTTGTTAATCATTTTTTAAAAGGCAATTCACCCCCCCTCTTGCCATCACTTCCTTTCTTTCTCCGACCAAAAGGCACTGAAATCCTCTGTGGGTTCAGCAGCGATGAAACTCGTACTAAAATCCTCCGTGGGCTCTACGGTAATGACTACTTTTCTTGTATCCTATGTGGGTCTGGCAGTGTTTGACTCTATTCTTGCTATCCTACGTGGGTCTGGCAGAGTAGCTGGTCTGTATCCTATGTGGATCTGACAGCTTAGCTGTTTTAGTATCCTTCGTGGGTCCCAACTTAGATGAATCAGTGGTTATATCTGAACATCTCTATCACCTTACGAAGAAGTTTACCTGTGTGAGATGAGTCTTGACTTTTGATCATTATCTTGGATATGATTGTCATGTTTTCCTATGTGGACTTGTAGTGTTCTCTTGTGTGGCTTGTGTTGTGATCTCCTATGTGGACTTGTACTGTTCTCATATGTGGACTGTGTTGTTCTCTCCTTTGTGGACTTGCAGTGTTCTCCTATGTGGACTGAGTTTTTCTCACCTATGTGGATTTTTTGTGTCCTCTTGTGTGGACTGAGTTGTGTTCTCTTGTGTGGACCGGGTTGTACTTGGGCTCTGGAGCTAGAGTCGTACTAGATTTGATGACTTAGGTATATGTATGGGAATATACCTAAGTAGAGTTGGTTTTTACTTCGTTATTGTATCTTTTCTTTGTGGTTTATCCTTTGTGGATTCAGGGAGACCTTCGGGGGTCTCGGGGTCCCTACTGAGTATCTTATACTCACCCCTGCACGGGCTTCGCCCGCATTACATTGTGTTGGTTGTAGATGACGTGTATCACTGATCGTGGTTGAGGCTTGTAGAGCTGGACGGTACCCGGAGGAGGATCTCACAACGAGTCATTTCTCGAAGGTGGATATCACATCAAGTCGGTGCCCAGAGGTGGATTCACAACGAGTCGGTACCCGGAGGAGACGGACGGGCGTGGAGTGGTGAAGAGGAGATCTGTACCTACCCTTCAGGTAGGAAACCGGAGGATGATCTAGGAGAAGCTTGCCACCTTCAGCTGTTGTTCTTGAGTTGTACTTTACTTTCAGTTGTAGTTGTACTTTTCAGTTGGGTTGGTATTCTGACCAATTTACCTTCTATCACCTTCTTTTGTACTCAGTGTTGCTTCCGCTTATACTCTATGGTGTTGTTTACTTTTATAAAGGCAATTCCTTCCCTTTTAACCGTGATTTACACATTTTTTGCTAGTCGCCAGCCCCGGGCCGATGGAAGGCGGGCTTGGGGTAGTCATGACATGGGCCCTGAGGACGGGTCATGACAAATTGGTATCAGAGGAGTTCGGTTCTACTGCAGAACTCAGGACTATGATCTTTCTTCTATGTGATGTAATAATGATAAGCGTATTGAGTGTGGTTATGAGTCCAGGGAATCCAGTGTTGGTGCGGCGGCCGACGTATCCGTACACCAGGACCCAGACTTCGGATTTCCGACTCATTTCAGGAAAAAATTGATTGCATGTCTGTTTCAAAAGTTTTATTTGTGGTTACATTTTGTCAGCTCACCCGGTATAATTCGTTGACCGTGGCGTAATTGTCTCTTTTCAGGATGGCCCCACGACGGCTGCCAGCTAGGGTTCCGCGTGTTGTACGAGATGTCAGCCCACCGAGTGACGAGGTTCCAGTGCGGGACCCTCTTACTATGTTAAAATCGTTAGGTGGTGTACCAGCAGCACCACCACCCCGTTGGGTGGAATAAGCCTCTGAGGATTTGAGGCGAGACAGTTCCCAGGCAGTAAAGGACTAAATGGAGGTGATTGTTAGAGTTTTCATCCAGAGTAGACACTATTAGAGAAGATGGTGATCTTAGCCACCATTGTTTTCCAGTGAGTGACCATGAGGTTGGTCTATTTATTGAAGAGCCTTAGGTATGTGGACTGATGCCTGAGATAGTAACTTCGGGTAGTGTGTGAGCTACATCACTACCTCTTGGTCAGCAGACACTACCGGTGGTACCGGTAGAGCACACTTGTAAGCTTAGTGCATTACATGTTTCAGCACCTGATATCCCTCAAGTGTCGAGGCAAGCCCGACTCACAGGTTGCTAAGGACTAGCTTGAGGAGGTGGATGATAGTTTCCTAGAGCTTATACAGCTTTGGAAGGACGATGTGTCGGTAGCTGAGAATTCATCGGGGCTTACCAAACCATTACTACTACTCGATGGCTATGATGTGATCGGTGCTTCAGGGCTTAGACTTCTGAGTGAGGTGTGTCTAAAGGATATCAGAGCCATCACTTCTTCCTCTATGCATTACTACTTATACTAGGTTTCTTGAAAATCCTTTGTGTTTGATAATTCTCTGGAAGAGTGGATGCAGCCGGTTAAGGTTATCATTGGGAAAGAAGGAAACTGGCGCCAGTCTCGAAGACTTGGGCAGGTAAAATGTTTTATGTAAAGGAATTGAAAAGGACATATGAATCTGCAGGGCAGCAAACATGGAAGTGGAGCTAGGAGAGCAGCATGGGGTGGTGAACATTTTGGCATGTTGCAACCACCCGCCTTTGTAATCCCTGCTAGGCTCAGGGAGATGCATGGTAGGGTAAAGAGTGGATGCATGCGGTCAAGGAGTGCGACAGAAGGGCTCCAAGGATGATTCGAAGTACGGACTGTGTCTTTTTCTAGTTGTCGTAGCAACATACATCAATACGAATCATTCCTTCCTTCCATGAATCTTGTCCCAAACCTAGAGTTTTCTGTTAAGCCATTGACTTGACCCTCACGTCTGGAGATACCCTTGGGAGGGCAGTCGATAATCACACTTACGCCGACAATGTGATCAGGCCCTTGAGGCGAGAGTTTTGGTTGGAACCTCTTGTTGGCAACGTCGAGGCCTTACAACGTTAGTTTTAGTATGGACTGGGAAATCACAGTTCATACACAAATTGACGGTATTAGGCAGACGTCGGGATGGGTTTTCCTTGGTCGATAAAAAGGAAACCCCAGGCAGCACAGGTTTAACTCATTCTGAGGAGGGTGTAGCCGATAACTCTTGGGTCGGCCAACCTTACCCTCGTGGTTGTAGGAGTTTTTAGTTTCAGTTCTAATCATGAAATGGAGGCCTCTAGAGTTCAAGGATGGAGGCCATGTTCTTATACGGGTCTCACCTCGATGAGGTTTATGGAGATGTAGCCGAGGTGGCGAGATATCTTCGAGGTTCGATGGACCTTTCTAGGTCCTCACTAGGGTAGACGAGGTGGTTTACCGCTAGACCTTTCCACCTCAGTTGCACCGTGTGCATGATGTCATCCATGTATCTCAGCCACGAAGATACGTTCATGACCCTTCACACATCATTGACCGCAGGGAGTTGGACGTTGATGATGGGGTGACATTCATAGAGGTTCTAGTAGAGAATGAGGATCGACAGGAGAAGGTCCTACATGGACGGTTGATTCCTCAGGTGTGCTTTCACTGGCAGCACATGAACCTCTAGGAGAGCACAATGGAGTGGAAGGCTCAGTTGCGTTCTCAGTACCACTTTTGTTTCCCTAGTTTATGTTATAGCTTTACGGGGACGTAAAGCCCTGATGTTGGAATAATTTAAAGACCTAGAAATTTAAAGGAAATTTTTTTCATAATTTCATTGTAATTTTATGAGACTGCAGCTTCTGACGGCAACTAATTCTGAGGCCTGGTGTGTCTGGAATCAATTTATGAAGATTATCTCAGGTATGTTCAGTGAACGAACGAGCGGGTTTTTCTATCTTTTGAACTGGTGCTCAGAATTAAAATCTGAGGGCACCGATGAACTCGCAACGCAGATAATTTCTTAGGGGGACATTTTTCTTTGTTACGTTTTGTGTGGGTTGAGGTTTAATAAATGAGGATTTAGAATTAAAAAAAAAATTGTTATGTACAAATTTTATATAAGTATTGTGATTTAAGTGTTGTGTCACAACACTTTTTCCCTCTATTATGTGGTTTAACACTTAGGTGTGGGAGTTGGAGCGGGACCCATTGGGTTTCTAACTTCCCTTCGGATAATAAAGGAGAGGTGGGGCCCACATGAGCCCCCACCTTTTCACATTCCCCATAACCCCATAAAACTCCTCTTAAAATCATCCTTGTAATTAATGTTGTGACTTTACCTCTTCTCTTTTAATGAATGCCAACACACTCTCTACTCAATTAATTGAACACATTAATTAATTGAATTAGTTTTGAATTTTAAAAAGTGTTGGCACGTGTGAATAAATTAAGACAAAGTCTTAATTTATTCTGGTTGGTTCGTTGTGTGGAGTTTGGGGAGGGAATAACCAAGGTCTCGAAGAACATCGTCTTCCATGTTGAAGAATGTGATGAATTTAAAGTCCTCGATGAAGAACGCTGTCACCACAATGAGTGATCGTCGTGCTTTTCTTCTCCTCTCAGCAGCCAGTGTGAGACGCCGCTCCACCTCATATAATCTCCGTCAAGCTCATAGGAATATTTACCTCGTGACGCCGTTTCCGTGATGCTCTTTGATCGTCAACTCGTTATCGAGGTAGGGGTTTTCGTATATAGTGATTATGTGAATTATACCCTCATGTGTGGGTATTTAATTGTAGGGTATTCGTATAATTTATACTTGAATAAATTATATCCTCGTCAAAGATTAAAAGCATTTGATTAAATGTTTGTCATTTGATAACACCTAACGCGGAGGGCGCGAGCCAAAAACACACGGCCCATCAACCCTCTATAGTTTTTTTATTGATATGCGGATCGACGAAGACAAATAAACGGGACCGTAAAGTCAATTTGAAGCCTCCGCAGTAATGGTTGGGTCCTGGGAGGACCGCTGGAAAAGGCGGTGAGCAAAACGGACCACCGGAGCACGTCCGGTGGTCCGCGGAAAGTGGTGGCGGCACGCCACGCAGGGGCGGTAGCGCTGAAGACCAGCGGCGGCGGTGCACCGCCGGAAGAAAACCGTCGTGGCTGAGCTGAGGCGGTGGACCAAACCGGAATGGCCAAGCCCTCCCAGAAGAAGAGGGGGCGGGGCTTAATTGCCGCGCCAGCTGGCCGCCCAGGCTGGACCGGCCGCGCCGGGCCGGGCCGCCCACACCGGTTGGGTCGGGCCTCACCCTAATGGTCCCGACCTGGACCCGGTTCATGTCGACCCGGTTCGGGCCAACCCTGGTGCTTTTGTGTCGGGTCGGTCCGGACCCAAAAACCCTCTATTTTGGGACAGTTCCGTTCAAATGCCCGTATCATGGGCTACGAACCTCTGATCGACGCACCGTCAGTTGCGATGCAATCCTTGGATCAAGAGGGTCGTTTTGGTATATTAAACTCAAGGTTTAGGAGAACTTTTGGTATGGCCGGGTTGGTTCGACCACAAAACCAACCGGGTTCTCAGAGCGGAAACGCTTATAACTTGAGCTCCGGGCGTCCGATTGACGTGTCGTCAACTTTGTTGGATTCCTCTTAGTGAGACGGACCTTTTGTATTACTCCGATCGAGGTTTGGATGCAGTTAGAGTACGGTTGGGTTGGTTTTTACTTTAAAACCAACCAGGCCCCTGGAACAAAAAAGCCAATAACTCTCAGACTGGGCGTCTGATTGATGCACCATCTATCGCGTTGAGTTCCCTTTGTTGAGACGGAACTTTGGGATACATCAACTCTGGACTACGTGTCATTTGATGCATTGACCCATTGGATCGTGGAGCGAACCCTCTCGGAAATGATCATGCTGTGTGCGGGAACCCTAGGGCTAGCTGCGACTACGACGATGATGAGGACGACACTGAAATCCTCCGTGCGTTCGGTAGCGATGACTACTGCACTGAAATCCTCTGTTGGTTCAGCAACGATGAAGAATGCATTGAAATCATCCATGGGTTCGGCAGTGATGACGACTGCACTGAAATCCTCCGTGGGTTCGGCATCGATGACGAATGCACTGAAATCCACAGTGGGTTCGGCAGTGATGACGACAACATTGAAATCCTATGTGGGTTCAGCAGCGATGAAGACTGCACTGAAATTGTCTATGGGTTCGGCAGCAATGAAGACTGCACTGAAATCCTCTGTGGGTTCGGCAGCGATGAAGACCGTACAGAAATCCTTCGTGGGTTTGGCATCGATGAAGACCGTACTGAAATCCTCTGTGGGTTCGACAGCGATGACTACTGTTCTTGTATCCAAGGTGGGTCTGGCAGTGTTTGACTCTGTTCATAATATCCTAAATGGGTTTGGAAAAGTATATGTTCTGTATCCTATGTGGGTCTGACAGCTTAGCTGGTTTGGTATCCTACATGGGTCCCAGCTTAGATGAATCAGTGGTTATATCAGAACATCTCTATCACCATACGGAGAATTTTACCTGTGTGAGATGAGTCTTGACTTTTGATCATTATCTTGGATATTGTTGTCATGTTTTCCTATGTGGACTTGTAGTGTTCTCCTGTGTGGACTGTGTTGGGCTCTCTTATGTGGACTTTTAGTGTTCTCCTGTGTGGACTGTGTTGTGCTTTCCTTCATGGACTTGCAGTGTTCTCCTGTTTGGACAAAGTTTTGCTCACCTATGTGGATCTGTTGTGTTCTCTTGTGTGGATTGAGTTGTGTTCTCCTATGTGTACCGGGTTGTACTTAGGCTCTAGAAATAGAGTCGAACTGAATTTGATGACTTAGGTATATGTATGGGCATATATCTAAGTAGAGTTGGTTGTTACCTCGTGATTGTATCTTTTCATTGTGGTTTATCCTTTGTGGATTCAGGGAGACCTACGGGGGTCTCAGGGTCCCTACTGAGTATCGTATACTCACCCCTGCACGGGCTATGCCGGCACTATGTTGTGTTGGTTACAGACGATGGAAATCACTGATCGTAGTTGAGGCTTGTAGAGCTGGACAGTACCTGGAGGAGAATCTCACAATGATTCGTTTCCCGGAGGTGGATATCACGTTGAGTCGGTTCCCGAAGGTGGATTCACGATGAGTCGGTACACAGAGGAGACGGACGAACATGGAGTGCTGAGGAGGAGATCTGTACCTACCCATCAGGTAGGGAACATGATGATGATCCAGGAGCAGCTTGTCACCTTCAGCTGTTGTTCTTGATTTGTACTTTACTTTCAGCTGTAGTTGTACTTTTCAGTTGGGTTTGTATTCTGGCCCATTTACCTTTCAACACATTGTTTTGTACTTAGTGTTGCTTCCGCTTATACTTTGTGGCGTTTGTTAATTTTATAAAGGCAATGCCTTCCCTTTTAATTGGGATTTATGTCTTTGGTGCTATTCCCCAGCCCCTGGCCTATGGAAGGCGGGCTTGGGGTAGTCACGTCACGGGCTCCGACGACGGGTCGTGACAGTTTCTCCCTAGTGCTTGGAGTTTCAATTCCCTACAACTAGATAACTCTTTCTATGGAGATTATGTACATACATCAACATTGAAATAGAGTTGGATGATCCTAAAATAATCTTGACTTCCAAGGATTAATTTTCTCAGTCATAATCAGATGTCACTAATTAAATATGCAACTATAAGTGATTTATTTCATTTATTATCTTATTTTATCATTTACACTATGTGCATGTGTGAGTCTTTCTAGGAGTGGATGGTGCTAACTCCTCATGACAGAGTTCCCTGCCGCCACGAGTTTTAGCTTTTCCACCATACTAAAATAACTTATCTAGTATTTTCTTTATTCTATTTGATACTTAATTTCTTGTTCTATTCTTTTAATAATATATTTTTCATGGGGTGGAGTTTTTTTGTATAGTTTGGATCAATTTTTTCATATTAATGTTAATTATTGGTGTTCTTTTATATAATTCCTTATCTATATCCATAAGTGCATTAATATAGTAATCAGTTTAACATATTCTAAATAAAAAAAATTTCTAATAACTCTGTTACTCATATAAATTTTGTTACAGGTTCTTGGTCATTCTTAAGGAAAACAATATAAATTCTACCCTTAACACTAACCGTAAAGAGAGCCCATAAAGAGAGTTTTATAGGCCAAATATAGGGTTCACATCATTGAAAATAATTATAAATATTAATTATTTAATTACTTAATTAACAATCACTACAACATACCATTGAAACCATAGATGTAAAATAAACTTATACCACAATAAGGGTAATCCCCCCACTTTAGATCCAACCACTACATCATTTTTTATATTTGATACCTTATTTAGGATACATAGTGACTTTTTTGAAAGTATTCATGTGCTGGAAAAAAATAATATAACATTTTTATCATATTATTATCAAACTTCCACCATGTTCATATTTCCATTTCTTGTTAACAAATTATTTAATAAATATTATTTAAAATATTCCAAGGTTTCAAATAGTTTAAACCTGGTTCACGACATCACTATTTCAGATTTAAAATAAATAATAATTTATTTAATAAATATCAAATATCCCATTAATATGAACATGATATGTAACTTTTGAAATTTCAACCTGAGGTTAAACTTATTCCCTAAGGCCAACATAACTATTTAAAATTTTTTCTAAGGTTAACTATTGTAGCGAATTTACAACTTTAACATTGGGGAGGTTGTATGACTCTGAAAACTAAAAAAAACTATGTCTTAGACATGAAAAACTCAATTCACTACATTCTCAACACCTAAATATCTTTAATTATTGGAAAAGAAAAATTTGAGCTTCTGAAATAGTGAATCTCATGAACAAACTTATTTGGAATCAACACACCATCACACACACCTCTTTTTCCCAAAGGGATCCATGCTCTGATAAAACATGGTTACCCTGTTCCCTATAGAGAAAAATCACCATCAATTTGAGATTCCTCATAGGAATCCATATTTTTAATGAGAATTTATTTTATGAATTTTGTTCTTAAATTATATTGATGAATATTCTTTCCTGAACTTCAAATTTTTATTCAAATTTTATTGCATGTTTTTCGTTAAAATTTTAATTCAAAAAGTGACAAGTTTCTTAATAAAGTGAAAATATAATGTATATATTATTTTTATTTTTAAAAACTAATTTATATTTTATTATAATAATAAAAATGTTATTAATTATTGATTTATTGATTTTATAAAATTAAAATATCCATTGGCATAGTCTTGTAATAATGACGTATAAATGTTATATTATTAAGACCTGTTTTCTAAATTATGTATTTTGAAGCTAAATTCAAATTATTTTGAAGAATAATTTCATAAAATTTAAATATTTTACATGTTTACATAAATAATTTTCAACAATATATTGATTAAGAGATAAAACCAATTAAAATATAACCACTTGTAATAAAAAAATTTATTTTAAATGAACTATTTTCCATGTATTATATAACCTTATTTAAAATTAAATATATAAATTTTATAAATTTATTTTTATAAAAATGAAATAATTTTTCAAACCAATAAGTGAAAATTATCTTAGAATTAATTTAATTTTTTTTGGGAAAAGATGTTTTTTGGGTGGATAAGAGATTTTTTTCTTGTACATGTATCATTTTAGAATTGATTTGTTTCCATCATATAAATTTAATTAATTAAAACTATATTAACTATTTTTAATTATAAGGTACAAATTAAGATATATGGGAAATTTTATTTCTAGGCACAAAAATTAGTTATAGAGGTAAAATGTGAGTTTCTGTAGTTAAATAAAAATGAGCTAAAGTGATAAAATTAAAATAAAAAGACATAAAATACCTAAAAACACCATTAAATATTCATTAAAGGGTTCTCACATCCTTAACTAAATTTTGTACTATTAATTAAAATTCATAATCATTGAAATTAATTCTAACCAATAGTTGTGATGCTTAATAAAAAATAATCAATATTTTAAGCCTTAAATACCTTTCTCCTTTAGTATAAATACCCACCACCTATTTTAATTATTCAACAAAAAATCCAAGTTCTATAATCATAAATATCTTAAGAAGTTTGTTCCATTTAACTATATTCAATCTTAATGTGTTTTTTTATTTGAAGGGCCATCTCTAAACTAGGAATCTCATGAAAAGTAATGGATTCTATCCATTCTCTTTTCCTTTAAAGTTATTTCATTATAATAATAATTTGTATTATAAATTTATTATATTGGAATATGTTCAATAAAATTCATTTACTGTCCAAATTTTGCCTCAATAATGATAAATTACTTTTCCATATCATTAATCCCTTCTAAAAAAATTTATTTATACCTATTATACTACAAATATTTTCTCTTGATTTTCCATTCCCTGAATTTTTTGTTGTGAATACCAAACACTATTTTTGTTAATTGGTATTCACCTAGATATAAACATCCATTATTAATTATTGACTTAAATTTATGAAACCTAAATTCTTTTATTATGGGATTGAATTGATGAAATATATTCTTATGTTATATGATTAATGTGGCACATGTAAATTTATACATAAGAAAAGTTCACACTAATAGCACTCCATTGTATTGGGTAATTTTTTCATCCCATGAGATACCATGTATTGTGTATGACTATTTTTCCTAGGGAAACTATGTTATAATGACATGGTAATAATCATCGACCTATGATTATGATGTAATAATTATATTGTTTCCACATTCTTATGATTCACTGATCTTATGACACCATCCTATCATGTCATACTTCAATGTTTATATATTTTATTCTCATATTTTTTATATTATCCCGAAATGCCTATGGACTTACATGTAATACTTTTCCAAAAAATATGCTTGATTATTCCCTTAATAGTCTTTATAGCTCCCCACTTCTCTTATGCATGTCCCTCGATTATACAATAAATTATTAAGAGTTTATAGGAAAATAGAATCAAATTATAAATATTTAAAATAATGTTTCCAGTTTTATTTTAATGGTTTATATATAAAATAATCCAAAGAAACTATACCTCTAGATTTCTAGGATTCATTTATGAATTATCCTGTTATAAAATTTGGGTTATAATAGTTGGTATCATAGAATGTATTAGTTAACTTTAGGTATTCGGATTACAGAAAATTATTAAAAAATCTAGGGATGTGTCTGAATATTTTTAAACCTCTTAAATTTTGGATAATTGTAGAGTGTAGTTTCCTAGAAATTAAATCATTAACCGTATACTAGAAACTGTATGCATTTGTGACATAAATTCACCTAGGGGTAATCACCCTGGAAAAGTTTGGTTTATTGTTAACATGATATTTACTCAGTTCATGATGAATGGGTTTATGATTGAACACATAGTGTGAAACTCATGGGTAATATTATTCAAATAATTCATATTTTCATTAAAACCCCTTATGAATTATTTAAAAATTATATTAGATAACTTAATAGGAAATAGAATATGAATAACCTGGATAAAAACATATAGATTCCTAAGTTAGGGTTTATATTTAATTCCTTATAATTTAAGTATTTTTCATTATTTGTGCTTATTAAATCGCGTATCATTATCAAAAAAATTCAATAATTTTATAAAATAGATAGAAATAGACTCAATCCATCCAAGAACATATATGTGGTGAAATGTGATGATTTCACTAAAATAATGCCTAATATGATGATAGTATGGATCAATAACTTCACGGGATACTATAATAAATTACATATGTTATGGGTAATAACATGAATCAAATCAAACACCATCATTATATTAAGAGAGAACAAGTTTCATTGAATATTTTATGTAAAAAATAACTCGTAATTTTATTAGATCTTTTGATCACTTAATTACATAATAATTGATTAACTTTGTTGAGACAATATTTTTTGTCCGTTAATGCTCTGAGATGTAGAAAGTCACATTAGTATCCAATTTACTATATGAATAAGTTGATTAGTGGTGGATACTAGTCAAGATTACTAATCCCTTTGAATAAATTGAATCCATGGAACGTAATGGATTCAAGAAGATATATTTTTTAATAAATATTTCCCAAGTAATCTCCATCTTAAAATAGATATGTAATTCTTTATACTCATAGGAAATGTGGAATAATCTACTTGGGATTTAAAAAAACATCATAAGGATATCATTATACACCTCTAAATTTTTCATGGATAGTTAAGTTAATTTTTACTACTTGTTTATTGGAATCAAGACAAATATTAAAAAATCCATAACAGATTGATACTTTGAATGCTATGAGGAAATTCTTAGATGTGACATCAAATTCAATATAGTGATTAGATATTCTTAGTGGTCTCATGGTACCTTATATAAGAATATAACAATTGAGAATAACTATACAGTATCATTATATAATCCTTATGGAGGAAAGATAATCAAACTACCCACATGTCATAATTATGGGAAGAAATATCGTAGGAAATATCAGAAGGGTATGAGGATATTTTTTAAGTGTGTATGAGATAGACATCAAGTTAATTAATTCCAGAAAGAGAGGGTGAATCACTCTAATAAAATTGATGAAAATAATGTTCCAATAAAACCTTAGACCATGTTCAAGTGTTTCAATTATAAATAACATTAACACTATTTGAACCATTACTCGAAGCCATGATTTGATGAAGATAATTGGTGACAACAATATCCAAGGCCCCTAGTGCAAGGATGGTCATATGCCCCCATAACTACTGAGGTTGATCCTGATAAAGAACTGGGGAGAGTTATTCTATTTATTAAATTTATAATAAATAATTTACTATTTGATTATATATTTATGTTTAATTAATATAATACAACTTTGGTAGAACTATTTAAACACCCACACAAAACAAGGAGGTTGAGTTATAAATGAAAATAGAAAATGGATAAATTATTTCATATCAAGTATATAACTCATCTCTAATAAATATTTAGTGGATAAATATCACACTAATCCTTTCCATATTCCCTTTAGATTAATTCAATGTTATACTCTCATATATTGGTTATCCTTTAATGGATCCTAGATCAACATTTGAGAAAAGGAAATCGCATTCCATATCCTAAATCATCCCATGAATATATAAAATTTTAAGATAGAAGATGAATATCCTTTATAAAAATCTTCTCCGGAATGAGTATTATGACCTTATGAGCAATAATATCTAGGTTACATTATTAATATAAAAAAGGATCACTCTTGAAGACATTCCCATTGTAGTTGAATATGTTCATGTATTCCTGGATGAGTTTCTTGGTATTCAACCAAAACATTAGGTTGAGTAATCAATTAAACATATACCTAAATATATTTTTATATCCAACAATCCCTATATAACGGATACCATTGAACAAGAAGAACTAAATATGCACCTATGAGAGAACCTACACAAGGGTTTCATACATCTGAGTGCTTCACCATGGGGTGAACCGATCCACATTATTAAAAAATTATAAGGGGTTTTTGTTTCACTATATTTATTATCATGAACTTGATAAGATCATGATAAATAACAAGTATCCTATAGAATGGATTTATAACTTATTCTATTATCTATTTTGAGGTCAATAAATATCTACAGTATACCTTGAATTAGGGTATCATCAAATAAAGTTGGGGAAGTAGGGTATAAATAAGAATTCCTTTTATACAAGTTATGAGAACTATGACTTCAGAGTAATTACCTTTATACTTTTTATTCTCTATAAATATTCTTTTACTTGATGAATAGATTCTTTAGAGGTTACCATGGGAAATTTATTTTAGTCTTTATTGATAAAATTCGTATATACTCTAAAATTATGGAGAAACATGTGGAGAATTATGGTACTCTGATAAATATATTGAGAAAGGGTAAATTATATTCCAAGTCCATCAAGTGTGAATTTTGGAAACAAAAAGTATCCTTCTTGGGTCATGTAATCTCATTTGATTGTATATCTATAGATCCTTTAAAAAAATAGGTGATTAAAGAATATCCTTAACCCAAAACTATAATAAATATCCTTATTTTCTTTGGATTAGTTCGGTATCATTGGAGATTTTTGAAAAATATTTCATGATTTTCAATCCCACTAACAATGAAAAATCAAAAAGGGTATAAATTTTTTATGTACTGATGAATGTGAAGAAAGATTCATGGAGTTGAAAAAGAGGCTAATCATTGCACATTTACTAATAATACCCAGCTATAGGGATGGATTCGTGGTATAAATTGATGCTTCAAAGAATGAATTAGTCTATGTTCTCATGAAAAATGACACATTGATTATCTACACCTCTTAGTAGTTGAAGCTCTATAAGAAGAATTATCCAATGCATGATATTGAGTTGTATTTAGTAATATTCACATTGAAGATTTAGTATCATTATCTCTACAGTGAGAAGTGTGTAATATATATATATATATCTTAGGTTCCTCATGTATATATTCACATAGAAAGAGATAAATATGCACGAATAATGATAGTTAGAGTTAATTAAGGATTATAATTACTCAATACACTACCATCCTGGGAAGCAAAGTGAAGTGATAGATTTTGTAAGTAAAAAAGATCCTACAACATTATCTAGTATGAGGATTCATATAGATCCAATATTATTATTAATGTAAAGTATTTAAATGGAAATAATAAAGGAAGGAATTACATCACACCTTACTCAAATAATTGATCAACCAACCATTCTGGAGAATATTAAAGAAACTCAATGGGCTGAAGTAGAGATATATAATAATGTAGTTTTTTAACGAAGGGGAAATAATTTGTTTTAACCATTTATGAAAAGGGAGTTGTGATATTTTTTCACAACTGTTTATAACTTTATAGCCTAATATAAATAATAATCTACTTATTTATGTCCATATCTCAATATACTCTACCCTCCTTGGGTGTAAAAAATATATAGATATCTCTAATAGAACTATTGGTGAGTCAATATAAAGAAGGATATTGTAGAATATGCATCAAAGTTCTTTGTATATCAAAAAGCTAATGTGGAAAGGAAAAATACATATGGGGTGAGGAAACCATTACCCATACTATTATAGAAATTGGAGAACACCGCAATGGATTTTATCAAGGTCCTTTTTATGGAAACCAAAGGGAATAATTCCTTATGGGTTATGGTAGACCATCTTACAAATATTACTCAATTCATTTCTATTTGGGACAAATTATCACATGATGAATTTATAAGACAATATATTATAAAATTAGTGTGGCTACATGGAATACAACGTATCTAAAAATGATAAATTATTCACCTTAAAATTCTAAAAAAATTATTCAATATACACTGAACATGGATTGGAATCTTAGTATGGACTATCACCCATATATTGATGACTAATCTGACTAGGAAATCTAGAAACCTAGGGATGTGTTTATTTCTTTATCAATGCATTTAAAATGGTTTTTGGATTAACAGCATCCTTAGGAAATGTTATCATATAATAATAACATTTAATAGTTCATCCATAAGTATTCTTATGAACACCTCTATGAAAATATATTCATAAATCCAACATGTTGAGATGAATTTTGAATACATAATATATTCAAACCTGAATTAATAGAATTAATTACTGATAAGGTCAATGATATTAAAAAACAAATCAATGTGGCATAAATTTTATCGAAGACTTGTGTTGATAATTGTCAACGAGATCATGATTTTAAAGTTAAAGATAAATCGTTCCTTCATACAACTTCTTATAAAAAAATTCATTATGTTTGGGGAGAAGTTAAAGATATGTAATTGGCATATTTTCCACTTTTATATTCTTTATTGAATTAGAGATTCTGTAGAAACCCACATCATTATAAGTTGGAAATTCCAAAATGGAATTTGAACAACTTTGTTCGGTAGGGGGTTCATTTTGATAACTAAGGATCAGGAAGGTTATTGAGCATTTTCACACCGTTAAAATGTTTTTTTTATGTTATTTAAGGATTGGGTGATTTCTTGACATGAATTGTTCATTCACACTATGAATGAAATTCTTGGGGTATTTTAGGGGATGGAGAGGGAATTGGGGTGATGAGAGGGATACTACTAAAAATATCATAGTGTGAAATGGTAGTTGATTTATAAAAACATGCTAATAGTTTTTAAAAAACACAAGGGGGGTTTAAAATAAAAACCCCTTGAGGTTTATTCTCTTGGTCTCATTAAAATATAGATGCAGATGAACCATCTCTTCTTCCTTCCATCCAATTCAATCCGGTTGAATTTTAGGGGGTTTAATATGCTTAAACAAGGTATGAAATACTCCATCATATTCATTTATTCCCCTCCCTTGTTCTTTAATGATTTTTGTTTGACTAATATGGTTTTGGGATGAATACTTTAATGATAGAATAGAGAAATAACCACACAAGATGTGGATTTTGTTCAGGTCTCCTATAGGATATCCTAGGAGGCAGTATTCATGCCATCATTTTCTATTATATATAAGTTATGTTTTATAGTGATTTTAATATGGTTTTAGTTGAATTTGGGTGATATTGGTCTTCAATTTGGGTTTATAATGGGTGGATTTTCTATTTTTTAGGTTCAGTTGTTTTTTAGAGAAAATCACACCAAATTTATTAGGATTCAAATATTTTTGGAATTCCTAATGAGTTTGATGTTAGATATTAAATTTTTGGAAATTGGTTTTATTTAATTATATGTTTATTTTAATGATTTTTTTATTGAGAAAGGATCTCATGGAATTAGTGTGGGTCACTTTAGGATTTCATGGATTTATTATATCCTTATTTGAGGTAGTAGAAAACAATTTTATATGATTCACATAGTCATTTGGTTATTTTGTATTTGTGTTCCTTTATTAGTATACATGTTTTCATCTGGATTATTTTGTGTGAGCTTATCCATAAGGTTGGGATGAAATAACAACTACCTAATATTCAACATGGATTTTATAGATTTCTTATTGGTTTAAAGTTATAACATTGGTTCAATGGACACAGGTGTCCCTCCATATGGATTATCTAGAGGTGTATGTTTGTTTTTTAAAGGAAAAGTGGATTTCTTATTTAATTTATTTTTAATTGGATTTTGAATAAAATGTAATTTCTTGCAATATATGTAATTTTAAAAAGTGGTTTTAAATTGCCTTTAAAAATGTTATTTGAAACTTTTTATGATTTTGACTAAGGGCCTTTCATGATTAAAGAATTGTAAGATATTTTTTTAAATGGGTTTTAAAAGTTGAATTTATTTTGGTTTTAGAGGGGATGATAAAAGGGTTTTCCATGATGTGTCTTGGTATATTTTTACTCATGAGAATGATACCCGATTTTCAAAATATTGTGTTCCTTTTTTGCATCCCATTTGTGAGAACATTTTTATTGTGTCTATTTATCATGATTATGAATTCTTATTGTGTGGGTATCTATGTGTGAACTTTTATTTTGGTGTAAATGTGATAGTTAGTCCATATAGACCTGATATGGACCTTGTAAGGGGGATATGGGTCAAAAAAACATGTTCAAGATGTGGGAGCGAGTTCTGAGGGACTCGTTCCCAAAAGGTGGGTCAATGATCTATGAGATGAGTTACATGCCATGTTTATTGTTTCATGTGTTATTGATTGTTCCCACCCTATAGTATGTATGAATGGTCCATTTTACTGAACTATGACCTACCCAATGTCATTAGAGATGGATATGTGTTCTAGATTGTGACCTCTCTGATTATGTAGGAATGGGTCAGTGTGATGATCATTACATAATGAGGGTATTATATTGTAGACATTTTCAAAAATGGATTGGGTTGATGTTTATGAATTTGACCTTTCCTTTATAGTATTAAGTCAAGGATTATATTTGGGTATGGTTCATTATTTTATGTAAATCTTATACAAACCATATCCATTAAGTGATAAGGGATGGTTCGAGGAACATGGATGTATGACCGTTCTATATTCCTTTGTGTAGTTAGACAATGTTTTGGATGATGTAACACCCCAAGTATTCAGGTGTAGTCTGCAAAATGTTTTATTAGGAACCCGACCATATTTATTTAGGTATAGGCCAGGTTTAGTATGTGGTTACTTATTTCTATAAAAATTGAGCTAAAGTAGGTAGGCTCTGGTTTTGTGGTTTCCAAGTTATCAAATGACAACTAGACCTGTGTGATTGTATGTGAATTATGTGTTATGTTTCTAGGTGGGTGTTTTATATGCTTATAATTATGCCTATTTTAATTATTTCATGAACATATACTTGAATAGAACAACAATATGCATTATTTTGGTGTTAGGGATACCTATTGGGTCATTGGAATCACCTCATACCCAGATTCAAAACACATTTTTCTATGTACATGGGTATACTCTCTTGTCTTATCTTAAGACATAGTTATCACATGGAGATGGACATGTGGTATAGATTAGTATGTCATAGAGTCCATGTATATGGTAGGATGGTATGTGAGTTAGTCCAAAGGATATTATTCTTCTAGTTATATTTAATAGTTATTGGCCACTATTCCATTTTATTCAATTGTTTAGTGTTATGTTTATAAGATTCTCCCAATTATGTTCTAATATATAATATGGGTATATTTACATCTTTCTATTTTTGGTTTCTAGGGGTTGTTGGCTCGTGTTTTTTTTTTTCTATTTTTTCAGATGTTTTTTAAATGGATGAGTCATGGTAATTTTCTATAGATTCATTCATGAACCTTGGTATTTATTTTATATGTGTTCGTCACCCCATGACTTTGTATCCCACACTGATAGTTGGAAGTATTCAGTGTATAAAGAGTAATTCCTGAGATCACAAAAAATCCTCATACGAGAAACATTTATTCAACCCAAAAAAGGGATAAAAAATAGTATTAGATGATGTCTTGTGATGGGATAGTGTATTTTTAGGCAGAGTTAGACTATCTAAACTCATGTGAGAGACCAAGTTCATTCATGGAAAACATAGAATCCATCGAAACATAAGTATCTAAAGGATGTCCAGTTTCAATTGTAGGTAATATATAATGAGTCATGTTTTGGGTTGGACCATGAATCCCAATGTGAGATAGATGAGACTTGGGATAATTCATAAGGATCAGTTGAGATCTAGTGTTTTTTTCCTGAATCAAGTTGTTTTCATGCTTAGGGAATGAAACATGCGTCTATGGGTGGTGGTGGTTGACATTATGACTCATTAGAATCCATTTCAATTGGATCAACTTATGATATAAATGATATATTTTTTTCATATATTTTAGTGGATGATTATATTAATATAGATATTAGTGGCATGATTGATTATCTATTATTTTGATTTATTGGTCACCATGGGTTTTTGAAATGGTTTGTTTTTAATTAAAAACCAATTTTGAAAAGAAAACTCGTACACTAGTGCAAGATGTTTGTGGAATTATTATAAAAGTTAGTTGTATTTGAAATGTCTCATGGAGTGTGTGATTTTATAATGGGTTTGGATTTTCTTGTTTTTAGAAGATGTGAGAAAAATGGGTTTTCAAATTTAATTTTTAATTTTTTTTGTTATTTGATTTCAATTTAAATTTTGGAAACGAGAAACAATTTTTGATAATTGACTAACTGGATTGATATTTTTGATGATTTTAGTTTTGGTGAAAATCATTAGATACATAGTGGAATTTCAGAAAAATCGTGTGATTTTAATGTTTTTATAAAATTACTCTAAAGGGACTTTTGAAAATAGGTTACCAATTCCTATGTAAACTGATATTATTGATTTTTTAATGTTTGGTTTTGGGTGACCCGAGTGCTTGAATTGTGTTCTTTGCATGGGTGTCGTGTATACTGGGAAACCACTGAGTGTGGTCAGAGGTTTTGTGCACTTGGATTGGTGTTATTTGTATAGAAAAAAAATTTCTTGGGTAGAATATTTTATTAGATCTATGGTGTTTAAATGAAAGAGACCTGATTATTGAATTAATAATTTGGAAGGTACACCATGGATGTTTGGTTATAGATTCTTATGGAGGTATCATGAGATAGATTCTTCATATAAGCCTATTATAGTGGTATCATTGATATTTGGTGGTGGTATCAAGTATCCATATGGGTAGTGGTGGATTCATCAATCGGACCCCCTAGGATTTTAAAGGATTTTGTGGGTTGGACCGCTAACATGTTTTTGGTAAGAGGTTCCTATGGTGAAAACCACCACTAGTTAGAATCTTTTAGTAGTAGTTAATCCTTGTGGTTAGTATCACCATAATAATTCAGATGAGTTGGTTCTGATGCTTCACTGTTTTCATATTTCTAGTGTGGTTGAGAACCATAGTAGTTGTAGTAATCAATGTATCTTGTTAGGAACATAGGTGTGAGTGCATAGAACCAAACAGTATTGTGATGCTTGGTCCATCTGCTTGGTCATCATTAGGATCCAGAACTATTTGTGACATGTTTGATGGGATGAATCAAAGTTCATGACATGGTTCAGGAGGTATGTTTTAATATGATTTAGGGGGTGAAACCACTTTTCATCATATGATTCATGGAGTGTATCATGTGAAAAAATTTAATGAATTCTTTTTGCATCAATTATTAGGGGAACAAAGGACATTGGTACAATATCTTGTGGGAATGAGTGGGACCCACGTATGGGGTGGTTTTTTAAACATCTAGGTTTGAGACAAGTATTATTATTTTGAGGATCATCCAATATTTTTTATGTACCAAAGAAATAAAATCTATACAATAATAGGCAACTCATATCATTTAGTTGTTTTGATATTATATATTTATTTTGGAAGAGACTCTGAAATGAGATTTCAATATTATATTATGCAGAAAAATTTTATTTATTTGGTTTTATTTAGAATACCATATTGGATATTTAGATGTAGTGTTAGATAGAGTCTCTATGTGAGTATGGACTCGAGATTAGTGTTTGGAGTCAATATTCTTGAAAAGGCTTGAGGTTATAGTTGATGTAATCTGAGGGGGAGTCAGATTAGAGATGTGTTGGTGACTGGAGTGGAGTATGATGGTGGATATGGCCATTTGAGGAATCAACCGTGGAATTAAAACAAGATTAAAGGTTGGTATTCATTATGGGTGTTTGGATTATATGACAATGTATCTTGGAGTAATTAATCATGTTCAGGTAATATGTATATTCCCCTTGGATTTTACACATCATAGTTGGGTGATGTGTTGGTTCCTTGAAGGGTGAGACCCAGTGTTTTCAAGAAATGCAATTTGGGAAAGGATTTATTTAAATTTTATCATGAAAATAGATTCATTATTTTGGAACATATTTTGGATATTTTTTGGAAATGTTATTGGTGTTTTCATAGACTAAACCTGGACTTTTGGACAAAGAGAGTGTATCTAGTATTGAGGTTTGGAGTTTCAAAATAAAAGCATCTTGAGTATTTTGAAATGAAATGTGGAGAATTAGAATTGTTTTGATGATTAAGGTGGGTTGGAGTTCATTTTTGGAGGTGTACCATAGCTTCTTGAGGATGAGAATCATTATGATGGGGAGTTTTGAATGACCCATGTCATCAATAGACTGAAATTCTCAATGGAATTTGAACTTTTTTATTTATTGGAGGGTTAGTTTTGAAAATTGCATATTGGTATGGTGTTTTGAACATTTGAATTACCATTATATGTTTTTGGACTAGGTTTATTGATCTTTTGGTGTCTTAGGGGTTCAAAAGGATGTCTAGAAAGAGTTGATTGGTCGGGTTACTAGAAAGTAACTAACACGAGAAATTTACGATATGAATGGTTAATTCACTCCATGAGTGGAATTCATGGGTTGCTTTAGTGATTTCATGGGGAATATAGGGTAAAGGGGGTGATGACCTAAAAATTCATGGTGTGAACTATTGGTTCGTGCAATGAAATATGATGACCAAAAATTGGGTAAAATGTGACATCCTTGATTTGTAGTGAACATTTGTTTAGTGAATTTTGTTCTTAACTTATATACAGGATTTTATTTCATGAAAATGTAATTTATATTCGTATTAAAATAAAAAAAAATCATTAAAATTTTAATTCAATAGGTAGGATATTTTATAATAAAATTAAATTATGGAATATTTATTATTTTAATTTAAATAAATATAATTAAAAGATTATTATTATAAAAAAATTATTAATCTTGATAATATAGTTTTTTGAAAAGTAAAATGTTCAATGACATATCCTTGTAATAAAAACATATAACGGTCATTAAACTAATTTTTTCTCAATTATATATTCAGAAGATCAATTCCACAAAATTATAAGAATAATTTCATAAAATGTAAAAATTTTATATTTGAATTTAATGAATTATCAACCATATAATAATTACAGGGGAATAATAAAGATATATGTATCCACTTATAACACCAGAAATAATCATTATTTTTTAAGTGAACTATTTTCCATGAATTATATGATGTTATTTATAATTAAATTTATAAATTTTACAAATAGAATTTCATTAAAAATAAATTATTTTTGGAATAAAAAATTTGAAATTATCTTTGTCAGAATTTATGATATTTTTTTTCAGAAAAAGTTGATTTTTGGGTGGATAATGAAAATACCATTTTAATCCTCATACATGTATTATTTTATATTTGATTTATAAAACTTTTATAAATTTATTATATTAAAATAGATATACTATTTTGAATTGAAATGTCCAAATTAGGTAACAAGTGCCATTTCATTTTTAGGCATAAAAGTAAGTTATCGAGGTAAAAACTGATTTACCATGGAAAAGGTGAACTAATCTAAAAGGTTGAAATACAAATATAAGGGTATGAAAAACCTAAAAAATGCAATATTAAACAGGTTTTTAGGGGATTTAATTAACTTTACCAACCTTTTCATAATTAATTATCAACCAAATTCATTAAAATTAACGCCGACCAAAAGTGGTTGGCCTTAATTACAAAATAATAAATATTTTATCGCTTAAATACCTTCCTCATCAATTATAAATTCCCACCACCTCTTCTAATTATCCTACACCAAAAATAAAATTTATATCTTCATATTTCTATTGTGGAGTCTCTTTCAATCCTATCATTTCAATATTGGAGTGTTTTTTTGGTTTGCAGGGTCGACTCTATGCTAAGAAGCTCAAGATAAGTAAGGGACTCTCTCTCTCTCTGCACTTTTCTATTCAATAACATCCTTTATAATAATCCTTTTGATTCTCAATTAATTATATTTCATTAATTTTATTGACTTCTCTTTATTGTACAAATGGTTCATAAATAATGATAGACTAACTCCCTCTATCGTTAATCCCTTTCATAACCTTTTATGTTTACATGTTTTACTACGAAAATAATTTTTATTTTCCATGCCACAGCTTTTGGGTTGTGAATAACCAACCCTAATTCAGTCATGGTTATTCACCAAGATATAAATATCCTTTTTTTATTGTGGTCTTCCATTAATAAAAATTACATTTCCTAATCACGAGATTAATTGATTATTTTTTTCTAATATTTTAGGATTGATGTGGGACTTGTAAATTCATACATATAAAGGGTGAATCATGAGATAAATCCAATGAATTGGGTAATGTTTTCCTTTTCATGGGACACCATGTATGGTACATGGGTGTCTGTACTTTGAATTCAATGTTATGATGACTTGGTGGTTTTTATTTCCTTATTCTTATGATGTCATGTTTATATTCGTACAACATTTCATTAATGCCTCAATCTTATAATATAATTATATGATATAAAGATTCAATGTTTTTTATATGATTATTTTATTTTATATGTTTTCATATTATGACTCTAGATCCACATATATTTTTTTTCATTATGTTATTCCTGATTATTCCCTTAATAAGATTTATTGCTCACCCCTTTTCCTATATATGTTTTTTAGTGGTATGGTAAATTATTAAGAGTTAAAAAGAAATTAAAAGCACATTATTGATATTTAAAATAATATTGTAATTGACATTGGTTTATGTATACAATCTTCCTAGGATGCAAGACCTATATATTTATGGGATCTATTTTTGAAATATCATGTAATAATTTTTTAATATAAAATTTGGTTTGTTATAGACCCTCAACCACATGGGACAAATCAATCCACAAAACTGTAACCTCCCCCAATAAGATTTCATCAAAAATAAAAATAATGATAGGATAACCACTCTCCCCTTGTTTAAATAGAATTATAGTTGTTCATTGTAAGTGATAAACCTATCTACAACATATTGTAACACAAGATGCTCTGCAAATTTCACACTAATGCAGGAAAATCTATAATGTTTCATGATCTTCAGAATACACATCATCCCCTATTACAAATCATACCAACAAGTCATAATATCCATCATCACTAATTTAGGGCTCAAGAGAAACCTGAGAATCCTGCCCAATAATATACACAACATTCATTTGAATCCCTCATATGCACATCAATCTCAGTCGATGATATCACGTTCATACGTTCATAGCTCATTTTAAAAAACTTCTCAGAATCACATAAGAGGATACACTAAATTCCACTAACTAATGAACAATTCACCATTTCTCATCTAGTGTCATACCCCAAAAAAATATAATGTTGATAGTTATGACTATTTATATGACCCTTTTCTTTCAAATTTATACCCTAATAAAGAACTTGTACGAGTGTCCAAAATCAATAAACTTTTGAGGAAATCTTTTTTCCCATCATAAAACAATTTTTTCCTAATGGTAGATACATCCAAAATTGTTCAAATGGTCATTCTATAATTAAGAACATACTATAATGGAGTAGTATCTATATAGAAATCTCATCGTGATATTTAATATGATCATTCGGGACAAACCACCATCTATATGGGAAAAGAAATAATGTTCTCTGCAAATTTAGGAAATCATTTAGGTTTATCACTCGAGAACGTCTTATCACACTGGACTAATAAGAAAGAACAACCCATATTCCATTCTTTCTCCACATTTATCACATAATCCAATATGAATTATAGTTCTCAAGTTGCAACATATCTATATGAATCCATGTCACACCCCACTAGATTTCATTTACACCCTCATGGTAATACAATGAGGATTAAAAAAATATTAATGGGCTCCCCCATAAATCATCATAAGGAAAAAATCCTATTAATGCACCAAAACTCCATAATATTTTTCCTCATTCATTGAATGTAAGAAGATGAAAACCCCAACCCGTCATTAGGGGTCGACTATGGTCCACCCTTCAAGATAATATGTTCATCCCTTTGTATTCAATGCTAGGGAATTCCTTCTCCTCACACATAGTACCCAAAACCACACTTACCACCTAATAAGTAGTTGGCCTAAACATCAAGTTTGTCGGATCTAGTCACCATAGCTAATGGGCCTCATGCACCAATACAGACATAACTTTCACCTTTAGACCATGCCAATACCTCATGATATCTGCATAGTATAACTAATTCAAACTAAAATGGTTACCAATGTACCTTCTACCCAACATGAAGGAACATCTAAGAATATATATTTATCCTTAAATAAATAACTCACTCGACTAAGGGGGTAAAGTGGAAGACGATCACCAATATTTGAAGTAGTCTAGATGATAATAGTATGGAATAATGTTCCACTAAAATTTACCAACTCTATATCACATCACATAAGATAAAAAACTCAGTATTATGTCAACCTGTATGTGGGTGTGTGATGAATGGTAATGGTTCATACTCTAATTTACCCCATATATCTCCCAACCATGGGAAACCTATGCCTACATCATCCCTCATTTTTAACATTTATTACCCATGATTAATGGGATCTTACCATAGTTTCTGATCATGGGATATGATTAGTATGTTTTCCAACTCCAACAGATCTCACACAACATGCTCCATTACTCAAACATATCCTCGGTAATTAACAAGATCCACCATTGAGAGTTTTTTATTTTATTTCAATCTTTTAAGTGTGTTTTCAACTGTGACATTACTTTTATTTTCTTTTATTGGAATGATTAACTTATCCCATATTCATGGTGAATATTCAATTAGAATTCCTAGTCCACTAACACTAGCTCAGGTGAATATGGCATGGGTGATGATTCAAGGGACCACAACCACAACTCATGATCTCCTTCTTTGAATTATTCAATTAAATAAGCAATCTAAAACATTTCTATCTTGAGGAATTCCTGTAAAACATTTTACAACATTTTCAGCCATCGACGTATTTTTGTTTATAGTCTTACTACCCCACATAAGAATTTTGATATCCTAGAAAAAACTCTATCCAAATGACGGCTCAAACATGACCCATGATAGATAATAAAAATCATGAGTTTCAAAGGAGTAATATCATCCCTAAATGTATCATGGTTCCATATAGTGATCTCAAATAAAGATTCCTCATTTTCAGTTCTTAGCTAACCAAATGGGAATGAAAGACCAAGATTTGAATTGGTCCTCAGTCACTAGATTCATAACCTAACCTCAATTATTGGAGTATATGATATCCAACCATGGGTAGTTCTAATCCAATCATCACAAAATATAATCTTCTCTATAAGAAGACTATATGAATGATGAATGAGAGAGATGTTTCCTCAAATGTTAGGGAATATAAATATCTCAACTGGATCTCAGAAAAAAAAATTCTCATCACTCAAAAACCAGTGATCGAAAGTCCCAACTACAAGAACAAGATCATAATAACCCTACCTTGACACATAATCTATATATCAGTGGGTAACACCCTTTATCAATAGAAAAAGATCCATAAGGATTAGAGCATATCATAATGAGATCATAGAATAATTACATGAAGAATCATGATTGACTTCTACATGATACATGTACCAAACCGAATTATACCCTAAAATTGATATCATAGAGCTTAGGGTCACCTATTAGGCTATCAATTTTTTGAGGAAGGATATACCATCCACCTCATCTATTCTAGTTTCCCTTTTCTAATAATGAAACACAAAACTGTCTTAATATCATTTCCATAATTTATAAACCTCTCATAAAATGACTATTATCCCTAAACATGATCACTATGATAAACCCTATCTTATTCCACTCTTTCAGGACCCAACCCATTGATTTCCCACATAGATCACCAATAAGGCGATTCTAACACCCCAATCCTACATATAATTTTCAAGGGTATGGAAACTAGATCTGAGTATGAGAATCACACAATATGTTCACCCTTTGCTTATATAAACATATGAAAAACCTATATCTCCAAATCATAATATAAACAATAAAACAGGAAGGATATATAAATATAGTCAACTAAACTTTTTACAATGTGTTCATGTGATAACAATTATAGATATAACTCCACAAAGCGTATATTAGTGGGATTGTGTATATCTAAAGAGTCTTCATATTAGAAACACATAATACACTTGATTCTTCACCGCATTGTGTTAACTCCATGATAGATAACCATCTAAAAATATCATAACTACCATCATAGAACACCATGATCTACTATATAACACTAAGAATCACATGATGTAAACATTAAACAAGCCACATCAGTCCAACATCCCCCAAGACCATCTCCAACCTGTGCACTGACTGCACAGACAAAACCTATGTAGACACAAATCTCATGTAAGTGTGATTATAAACATAATCTGTAAGAATCCCTAAAAACTTAAATAATACAACTAAAAAAGATGTCCAAAATCTCTATGTTTGAGAAAGAATAACTATTTATAAGAAAAACGATCTAGAAATACTCTATGCTCAAAATTCATAAGGATACAATAAGACTCAACCATTTTAGCTCTATTCCTCACAATTCACATAACATGAGAACCCATAGGTGTTTGATATATTAAGGATTATAGGATGTATGACGTTAATATCCCTGCTATATATCGCATCTCATTGGAAACATAGAATTTCCTAATGAACATGCCTTAAGGAATCCCATGATTATCAACCTTTTTAATGGTCACACCACCTCCAGTGATCATGATGAGGAATCGACACATCACTGATCCATGCTCACCTATCAAGGTCGCATGAACAGAAAATTTTACAAAATACCACACTTTTTATCAAGTATATGATTTATAATAGATAGGAAACCCAAGTATCCTCACCAGATGACTAGGGGAACTCTTCACTGATGGTGCATCATATATGATTGGCTATCGACCATAGTGGAGGAACCATTCCTTATTTAAACTCATAAATGAGGGGGTAATGACTCCTCATATATAATACCTACTCCCTAGGTGGTTATGGGGGTGCCACTATAATATATACTAAGGATTTAGGGTACCCACCCCTGGAAAATACACACTGTTAGGGTGTGCTAACCTAAATGTTCTTCTAAAGGTCACACTCAAACCATTATGTCCACCAACTATGCTGAAGGATGTGGACCACTGAAACCTCAATATTTTAAATCTATATTTTTGAAATAGAGCCCACCCTAACATCCTATATATAATTCTATATAGGAAGAACTACTCGTGGGTCGAATTATGAGTCCAAAAAAAGATACGGGAGATAGATCATTCCATGTAATGTACATGTTGTATACCATACGGTAAACAAAGTGTACTACCATTTCTGGATCTAGGTGTTTCATATCTTTCCACTCAGATTGTGAAAATCTATATACACATAATATAGTATGAATCAGACATAATGTTGGACCACTTGGTGTCTCAAGCATGTACTCCATGTACACATTGAGCTGGTCATCTAGAGTCACAAAACATATGGTCCCGACCATATATAATTTGATATTTATCTCAATTAGATACACTAACCACTATGTAACCCGAACCACAGAGTGCATATTATTTTAAACTATATTTCATTTTTCCAGGTTCATCAAACAAGAACAACTCTGCCACCTAGAATGCAGTTCCATAACATATATCACCTATAATCAAATCTAAATCATCATCCTGGGTCCTGATATCAAAAACATAACATCTAAATTCATTTCCTATACATCAGTTACAAAAAAATAGTGACCCTAACCAATCTATAAGGTCTCCACGGACCTCGTAACATGGTCGAGTGTTCATGAAATAATAATACATTCATGATCTATCGTACTTAGGAACTAGTCCCACAAATAATCTATTCTCTCATGAATCAAACCAAAAGAAACATAAGTTTAGTGTTCAATCTCACTTTTAACTCGACCGGTAGTTGAATAATAGGCCTAATGCAGACTAACAATAAACATGTGAAGAATTTTTTGAGAAACCCACAATCAACAAAGTGAGATCACTGATGATCGTAGAAAACCCTTCAACTAATCACAATTGCAGAAAATCAAATGGAGAGGAAGAATTCATTCTAATGAACAAGAACCAAAGAAAATAAAAATTAACAAAGCTATACTCTCATAAAAAATAGGAATGAATAAAACATGATTTAAATAATATTTCTAATACATTGTTGAAGGTAAATAATAATAGTGAAAGAATCCAAATGTAATCAATTGAAAAATGATGATATTTCCCCATGGAAATATTCCAATAATTATTAAAGGATGAAGAATGGGGAAGAATATAAGGAAATAATCCATTCCTAAATAGATTAGTGTTTTTTTCAAATATATTATTGTAGTCACATGATCTAACCATTACCATTATAGAAAATCTTATCTCATTCCTTGAATCCATTATCTCAACCAATGTTTGGATCCTTGATGTTTCGAATCCGGTACAAATTCATTATTGATCCTTTTCTACCCTTGAAATGTATTTCTCGCTCTCTCTCTCTCTATGCTGGGGTAATTCACAATAGATGGTATCCATTTAATTAATCCATAAAGAGAGTGCTATAGGCATATTTAAAGGGCTTACACCATTGAAAATCATAAACATAAATATTAATTAATTAATTAATTAACACCTTTAGAAACATACCTCCAAAACTAAAAATAATAACTACACTTATACCATAATAAGGGTAAACCCTACATTTTCCATGAAACTACCATATTGTTTTGTCTATCAAATCCACCATTTTGGAGATATGAGCATTTGTTTAAAAATATCCATGTCGGGGATAAAAATAATATAACATTTTTATTATATTATTATCAATCCAGTGTTGTGTTCATATTTCCACACCATCATAGTGACCCATCCTAGAAATTATATTTAAAATATTCCATAGTTTCAAATAGAAGTAACTAGGATCATGGAACCACTATTTGACCCCTAGGCTAAAAATTTATTTTATTAAAAAATAAAAGATATCTCATAAATTACAATATATTTGGTAATTTACAAAATCTTAACCTATAGATAAACACTATCCCTAAAACTAATATAATAAATATAATTATTTTGAGGTTATCTACAATGGGTTAATTTACACGTTTACCCAGTGGGGAGGTCTCGAGACTCCACAATCTCAAAATTGAGATAATTCCCAACTAAGAAAAACATGGGTCACTACTTCCAGACTCATCACCAAATAAAAATTTAGTACATCAGTTTTTTTGGACCATTTTTTTTAGGAAAAAAACTCAAAATAATAATTTTAACTTGAATGGGAACCATCTAAAATTTTATGATTAATTGAAATATACTACAGAGGCCTTATATACCAAATTTAGGATAATAAAATATGAAGATGTTGCAAAATTTAAGGCTATTAAATCATATATTGGAATCAAAAATAGTTTTTATTGAAATATGTTATTTAATTAAATATTTGTTACATAATGGATATATTGTACCTAAAAACATCATTGAATGCATGAATTTTCTCCATAATTTAGTCTTAGTCATAATTTGATCCATGAATGTTTAAATGATTTTATTTTAAAATATGGTGAATATGAGTTTTTAATTAATTATCCAACATGTGGAAAATCAAGGTTCAAAGAGGTATGGTATGTAAATTCTATATTTTTTCTTATCAAATAGTTTCTGTATTGTCTGATTATACCTATATTGTAATGAATATATATGTCTTCCAAAAATAGTTGAATTGATAACATGGAATAAATAAATATTTATATTTACGAAATATTAAATCATCATCTTTATGGAGATTCATATAAAAGAATTTATCCGCAATATCTATCTTTTTCTTCGGAATGTCCTAACATATATTTATGACTTTCTATTAATGCTCTCTATTGATTTGGTTCTTATGAAAATAAATATTCTTGTTTGCCTATTTTCATAACTCTATATAACATATATATTTGGATGTTGATGAATTAATTATATATTTACTTTTTATTATTAATTATGAGACATATGTAGAATAATATGACTTTTTTAAAATAAATGATAGATAAGTTAATTTTATCATAGAGTGATGATGTAGCTATATATGGTGTGGTTAAAAATAATTTACACTGAATACTACATTAATGCTGATAAATTTATGTTATATGGAATGAGTACACAAATCCCATAATCCATTCAATACGTCATGGATGAAAATAAAGAAACTATTCTTTTAAATGGAATAAACTTTTATTTTTTCAACTATAATCATAGATTTCATTTGGAGGATCATCCTTTCCATAGGAGTGCAAATAATTTTAGAAAATATAGAATTGAAAGAGATGGACCTTCAATAGTGTATTTAGATATTCCAGTAAAATATATCATCTCTTCATTAACTCTAATCACATTTAGACAAACTATAAACAAATAAAAAATATGTTTATTATATTTATATTTCTTGCCTGTAATTTATGGTGTTTTAATATATTAATGTTGGTTTTTAAATGATTATTATTTCAAATATGGGAACAATTTAACTAATTTTTTGTTTAATGGACATATATAATAAATAATTGAAAATATAGAAAAAAGGGACTTCGTACTGCGAGCGAAGTGAAGTGGTATGACACCAATTTTTTAGGTTTATCGTTGATCACATTCAAGGCATATAACTGAAGAACCAAGAACAAAATGAGGCTTCTAGTGAAAAAGTTGACATCACACATCATGTAATCATTGCACGTTAAGAACCAGTGGATGTCATGAAAGAGATATTCATGTCATGAATTTGGTACATGTGTTGAAATAGTTACACATCATGGAATCACTACACAACATGTAAAAGGTCGGGATAGGATTAAAAAGCCCAAATTTGATGTATCATTAGTTTTTGACATGTTTTAACACCCAAGACCCACCCATGAATACTTTTTGACCAATAAATTATGATATTAAGGGCTAAAAAAGCCCATATAGACTCTATAAATTTATGGTCAATTAGCTTCTATGATAGATATCTTCTAGACATAAGCTTGGTGTGAAACGTTTTATTTTGTAAGGACCTCCCTAGTTTCATATTAATTTCATTATGCATTATTTTCTTAATTCCTTCCCTCTTATTATGTCATCATTTGGATAAGGGGGTAAACCATCCTTGTTCTTGGGTTTTGTAATCTAAGGGGGAGGTTCTATTTTATTGATTTCCTTTTCTTTATTTATATACATGGTTAGCTTCAATTCATCAATAAATCTCCAAATAATTTATTTAACTTTTACAATTTCAATTTATATTTTAATATTAAAGTAACCTTAAAATTGTGAAACTAAAAACCCTAAATGAGGAATAACCATATAAAAATTTTGGGGAATTATGTTTAATCATAGAATTGAGACAAACTTGATTTTGAAAAACTCTAAATTACCATAGTAATGTAAATTGGAGATTCCTGCATCAATGAGGGGATACCATGACCATTGGATCTCCCTTGTCTTGACTAAAAAACCATTATTTTATTAGTAGTCCTATTTTCTAAAAGTTAATTGTACATGAAATATACAATTACAAACCCCTAGAATGCTTTTCAAATATTTTTTCTAACCAATCAATCAATTTTATTCATTTTCATTCTGGTTTCTTAAAATTAATCAAACCAATATTTTATCACCTCTTTATTCAATATAACAAAATTAAATATTTTGAAACCCTAATAAAAAAAATTCACCGTCTCTGTGGGTTTAACTCAACCTTATTCTTCACTACATTTTATTTAATTGATGTGAATCTGTTGAGTTATTATAAATTTTTTATTTTGATTAGACACATAATGAAATAATGATTCCCCATAGGAATGTCAAAACTAGCACTATTGTCATTAAATATCATTTTTTAGTTTTTATTTTTCTAATTTCAATTTAAATTTTGTTTCTTTATTTTAATTTTTCTATTTTCACTTTTTGTTCACATGTTCTTAATTTCATATTTTTAAATTATTAATGAATGAAAATTAAACTCGTAGAAAAGTAAAATATGTCTTTAGGTTTAATTATGATCCATAGAAAATCCTCATAAATAATAAAACCGCAACCATGGAGGGTGTAGAGAAAACCAACCATCTAGGTTTATTCAAATAGATCTAATTCCATAGAAACTTACAAACTAGGTGTGGATATAAGACACTAGATTTCATCTAACCATCCTAGAACCCCCTGTTGATGAAAAAAACGTCGAGATCAAGCCTTAAATAATTTAAATGATCTAAAAAAATTTCAATTCATCAGAGTACCACATAACATTTGAACACGCATCTGAGAATCTTTCTTGGGCTCCATGACACATTCCAATTCTATAATGTTTCATGTGATTGGGTAGGAATCCATCCTTTCTGATTTTTATTTCAAGAGAAAGCTCAATATTAGACCTAAATCATTCCTAAAAATTCCATCACTTCATGGGATGTGTTATCCAGGAACATCCTCACCCACTTATTTCCACCTTATAAGTCAATGTACATATGGGTAAACATTCTAAACTTTCCTCAATTTGAATATGAATCCCTATATTCTTCGAGGTAATTATAAAAATATATGACTCAAAACTACCCCCATCATAGTATGGATCTACGGATTCTAATATGAATATTTTTTAAGGTTCTTTCATAGGGAAATAGTTCAATTCATGATGTTGTAGAAAGATTATAATTGATGAAAAAATTACCGGATGCAAGCTATAACTTGTTGAATGAAATAGAGAGAAATAGAGTCCAATGGAAAGGAAAAGCTATGTAACTAAAAGGCATTCATGAAATAAAAAAATTTAATTGATGGTGGAATAGTTGTAATCAATAGGAATTAATATAGACATCTTGATAGTCCATTAGAAAAACCCCCCAATATAGGTGTATAGATGATTCAAATTATGCTGATTGCAATTGTATTAGTCAATTTCAGGTTTGGAGGCCACAATAATACAAAGGACAAGTATATCAATAAAAGACTTAAGGGTACTAATGAAAAGAATCAAAGGGACCACACTGGTAAGTTAGGTCTATACATTAGAAGAGATGATGTCAATATTCATGACCAAAACGAGGGTTTTACTAAAGGTAATAAATGAAGAATCAGCTAAACAAAATATCACATTATGGAATCTAGAGCATCAATTTGGCTAAATTATAGACCATATTAGAGAGAGACCCATAAGAGTACTTCTAGGATTACCTGAATAACATCCACATAATGATTTAAATAATGTACTACATAGAATTAGGAATAAAAAAAGGAAGGGGTATATAATTTACATGACAACAACCAATGGAAGCAAGTGAAAAATAATTAAATAATTAAAAGGAAAAAGTATCTAAAGAAGATAAAGAAAAATCATCGTAGTATAATACAAGTATTTATTTTCCAGAATGAATAGTATAATTATATAATAATATGTATAAAGGTAAATTTTTATGACACATTAAAAAAAATCATATTATTAAACCTTTTCTAGAGGCTCCCAAAAAAATTTGTAATATAAAAAATTCATGAATGATATGGAAACCAATAATATGAATACATAAGATATTGTCATCATTCTAAATGAATGGGAGTGTTCACTAGTTGTATCAAGTGACCTGCCTAAAAAATAGGATCTATGTATCTTTCTAATTCTTATATTAATCAGATCTAACAAATAGGGAAAATATTTATGTTACTTAGTTGAGATTGTAAATATATTATCTTAAATGAAATTCAAGAGTTTTCTGCTCGAAGGTTGGATGCCCACAAGAGTCTCACTACAATTATCATACTTAATATTGAAACATACTCAAGGATTAATTGAGGATATCCTGGTAAATTTTGACATTTTTATCATTCCTATCGACTTATTAGTGTAGGATATATAATAGGAGAGAAAAAAACTCATTCTGGATAGACAATTTTTAGCAATTGGGTGTATGTTGATTGAAATCCAAATTATAGAACTCTATTTGATATTTGGTAATGATCTAGTTAGTTTCATCATCCATCGGGAAATTAATAACTACAACGTGCAAGAAGACATTGAGTTTGGAGAAGACCATACACATGAAGTTGAGGGTGTCAATGAAATTGAATAAAAATATGAGTTAACTGTAATTATAAAAAAATAAGATCAAATAATGAAGAAATAGAATATGGGGAATAAGATCACTAACATGATAGGAATGACTAACTACACTAAATTTGAGAAAGGATAATTGGTAACAATGGTGATGACCTTCCATTTAGTTCATCATGATTGAGGAAGAAAAAATGGTCAGTTCTTCTAGAGATTAAGAAAGTAACACCATTAGTGAGTGCTAAGTTGTTTAGAAGGAATGAAATGGGATGACCTACATGGATAATACACAAATAACACCATTTATTGACCCTGACCAGCTATAACAGTTTCAATCATCCATCATGTGAGATAAAGATAAAGGAAGTAATGTCAGATCAATGATGGTAAAAAAACCACTTTAGGGAGGCAACTCGAGTTTTTTTTATATTTTTCTTTATTTTTTATGCATTCTCTAACATAAAATATTTTAAAATTAATTGACAATGACCTGTTATTTCAAAAATTTATTTTTAAAACTGTATGATCATCAAGACCCAAGAAAATAGTAAGAGCAGAAAGAACAATAAGAGGTTTCAGTACTAATGAACATCATGAATTAGGAACAGACAAAACCTATACATCCAACTTTAAAGAAAATTTCATAAGGGGAGTAATAATTTCAGTTCTGAAATTTTCTATGGTATTCCACACATTTTAAATCTATAGAGCTTTTAACTACCAATTTCATTCCCTAAACATCATTCTTTCATTACTTAATTGAACAAGGAGACAAAATTTACAAGGTTAAATAAAAATATATGAATTTAAATTTATATATAAATAAAGTTGAAAGAGAAAATAGGGGAAATAATTAGTAGGGATAAGCCTATAAATTAGTATTTTACAAATCATGATTTGAGAATCATTGTAATCATTATAAATGAAAATTTTCTGAGATTAGACTATGATTTGAATTTGTTATATTTGAATTAATTTATTTAAATATTAAAATGAGTTATCATAAGTTATTTCCATTCTTCTCATTCTTGAGAAATACTATGAGAAAATATTTTCCATTATATCTATAGTATATTTCTTGTGAAACACGAGCATGATTTCCTATAGAAATTGATTTTCATATTACCAAATCTATGACTGAATAAAATCACATTAAATATGATTGAGGAATATTTTTTAACCCTTATCATGATACCCACCTTACATTAATCCTTTTTAAACCCCATAGAATCCATAATCATCCTTTATATGGAAGATATATCTTATAATTCAATACTATCTTTTCCTACCTTCCTATAAATATTTTTCTTTATTACCAAAAATAAGAGTGGGGGAAATATCTCCTGGCGGAAGGGATGCATATTTTGTAATAAATAAGAGTTGGAATAATTTTCATCAGATTTTGGGAATGCACATTCATTTTATTTATTGAACAACCTCTTGAAAAAAAAGATGGAAAAAATGAAAAGGGTTCTGTGTAGGGATATTCATAAATCATTATTGGATGACCAATGATCTTTTCATTACATTTATAAATAGTTTTATGAGGAGATTATTTTCGATTGGGTGGTGGTTGTGATATTTTTCCCAATTAATTTTTTTAAAAAATAAAGAATATATATATATATAATAAAAATAAAAAGGTGTTTCATTTTTTTATATAATCTCCTTATTTACCTTCTTTGAGAAACTGAGGGAAGTAGGGAATTTCATTGATTAGTTTTCAATTATAATGAAAATTAATTTAGTCACAATAATACTTTTGAGCCTTACTTGATTTACATCATCTACCAACCTTCCCTAAGCCCCAAAGTTATTTGATCCTAAATAGTGAATCCCTTATTATTATTTGTGACTATATCTTTATGTGTAAGAGATATTTTATACATTAAAACACTCTGGTAAGTGGAATTTTCATGAGGAATCTAAATCACCCTTTTCATTTATAACATGATGATGAGAGAAAAAAGTCATGTGAGGTAAATTAAAAATGGTATTAATATTAATAATGAATTTAAAAATACAAATATATGAAGCAAAATGTTATCCTATTTCAAAAGAGAAATCATAAAATACGTTGTTGATTTGTATTCTTTGAAAAATGAGGCATTGATAAATTTTCTACTTTTGATGTTGGAAAAATAATTTTTCCATTTGATCAATTTTTTTGTTGAAATTGAATTCAATCTATGGTAAGGTGAGAGTCTGTTATAGTATGATGAGATTCCATCCTTTAGGAAAAGTATGAATTTATATGTGAGGTGATTGATATTTTTATATTATTATATATTTTATGGTGGTTTAATAAATTTATTTCTGTATTTAAATTATTATTCTTGAAAATTTGTGAATGTTTTGACTCATTTTTTTATGGAAGGATACAATAAATAATTTAAAAAGGAGAAAAAATAAACTTTACACCACTTCACTTTGGTCGAGACACAACACCAATTTTTTTTGGAGATCATGGAGAACATCCAACGAACATAACTAAATAACCATGAAAAAATAAGGATTTTAAAGAATAAAAATGACACTATTGTTCATGTAATCATAACACATTGTGAACTAGTGAAATTCATTAAATATAGATGTTTGTCGTGAATTTGGTACACATGGTGTAAGAGTTTCACACTATGTAGTCAATACATTATGTGTAAAATGTTAGGATAGGATTAAAAAGTCCGGATTTGATGTATCTTCAGTTTTTTATATGTTTTAACACCCAAGACCCACCCATGACCACTTTTTGACCAACCTTAATGATATTCAATTTTATAGTTCCCATATGGACTCTATAAATTGAGATTTAACCTAGTGATATGATAATGATCCCAGAGAAAAAATCTTTGAGCAAGAAGTTGTGTTGTGTAGGGTCCTCCCAAGTTTCATCTCTATTTTCATTAGGATTTCTTTTTCCTATTTCCTTTATTATTATTATATCATCACTATGATGATGGGGTAAGTTAGACTTGTGATATGATTGTTTATTAGCTAGGGGAAGGTGCTGCTGGATTGATTGTTTTTCTTTATTCATTTATTTGGTTTGCTGTAATTCTTCAATAAAATTACAATCTCTTTCTTTTACATTTATCGTGAACATTTGTATTTGGATCTGAAAGAAACCATAAAATCATGCAACTGACAACCCTACAGGAGGCATGTTCATTATCGAATTTAAGGGAATCAGGTTTAAACATGGTATCAAGACAAAATTAATCTGGCGAAACACTAAATTACCATACAAAGGGATGTAGGGTATTTCCACATCAATGAGGGCATACCATGACCATTGGATCTCCCACATCTCAAATATGACACCAATACTAGATTAATAATTGTATTTTCTAAAATCTAATTTAAAAAACCCTAAAATTTTAAAACCCTAGCCTAATTTTCAAATATGTTTTCAAAAAAATCAATCAATTTGATTCATTTTCATTATAATTTTTTAAAATTAATCAACCTTTTATTTTCCCAACTATTTCACAAATCCAATAAAATAAAATCTTTTTAAAACCTAATCAAAAAAATTAAATGCCTTTGTGGGTTTTTCCTCGACCAGATACATTAATACATTTTAATTAATTGAGTTGAATCTATTGAGTTTTTTTTTATTATACCCGTATGGAAACAACGACGGACCACAGGCATATCAGTGGCTTTGGGAGAGATCCCAATTGGATAAGTTGAAGTATTTTCTTAGATATTTCATATTGGTAAGATTTTTTGTACTAGCACATGTTATATGTAATGAATATTGATAAGAACTATTTTGATAAAATATTTTACACCATATTGGAAAGACTTGGAAAGAATAATGATAGTATAAATCCATAGTTATATATTTTCAAATTTATAGACATAATAAAAATTATGTTTTTTAATAAGAGTTATAATAATTTAATGTATCCAGTATCAATATATAATCTTTCTAAAGATATTATTTATTTATTGTGATATTATATAGGAGATTTTCTATTTTCTTAATGGCTATGCTTCTAATTTCTCTTATTGTATCATAAATAATAATATTAACGGGTTAAAAATTCATGATTACCATGTCATAATGAAAATATTATAGTTTATTGTTCTTATAAGTTTTTTTAATTCCTTGATTTGTGATGTGTTCACGAAAATATAATATTTTATTTTAGAATTTTTTATTGTAACAATAGAGTATGTAGCACTGAATATGATACAAAATGATATTGTTATAATTTTTTTAAAGTGGAGGACATATTTTTATTGGTATAATTTGATTTAATAGAACATATAATAGTATATTTTCTATATAAAATAAAAATAAATTCTTGGTATAGTTCCAATGAATTTACCCATATGATAGATGTATGAAAAAATTAAATAAAATAAAAAAGTATAAATCTTCAATTGAATGGTAAATTATAGAAGCGTACTTCTATAAGGGAAATTCAATGTTTTACTCTTATTATTTATAATATTCATAACTTTCAAGACAAAATTGAATGGGTTTAAATGATATAAATGTTTTCTATTTCACAAAACATATATTTCTATCATTTAATCATCCTAATCTTGGTTTCAATAGTGATCATGAATAATGTATTTTAGATGGTGGACAATATAGATATTATAGATATATACTATTAAATTATCAAGAAATGAGTTTTTCACTTTTAAAATTTCTAATTTTACCTATATTACACCAAAAAGGTTATTTTATATTAATGGTTTTTATGATTATATGATTATCATATAAAAATTACATAAAATTACCTCACTACTATAGAAGAATGTCGAAATATAATTATTCATACTAGTTTAAAAGGATGTTAAATTAAATTTTTTATAATCGAGTATATGAATTCAAATTTATTATTTTTTATATTATTAATTATTGATTATTTTTCCAAGAATTACATACATAGAAATAAAATTTAAACTTGATTATGTCCACTGAGTATCCCACCACCCAGATTGGTAAAATCTTATATAGTTTATGCGGATAATGGATTTTGATTTCTAACACACACATATAGTGAATCAAGAAAATAAATGTACAGTGTTGTTTTTTTAAAAGGAACCCCTATCAAATAAAGTGATGTATACTTTTATGGAATAATAAATGAAATAATTGAGTTATATTACCTTGGACATAATTACGTTTCAATTTTTAAATTTAAATATTTTAATATTGATTGATGGTTTCATGTTCATACATTACATTAAGTCATTCAAATTGAATATAAATGTGTTATTATAGTGAATGAATTATTTTTTCTATTATATTATGTTCATAATATTTTTTATACAAATTATTATTCTACTTAAGGAGATTTAAAAGACATTTGGAGTGTAACAAAAATGTAATCTCATGATAAAAACTTTATATAGAATGAAATTGGTTTTATGGAAGTCAAATATAGAGAAAATACTCATGAAACATCATCAAATTCACTCTCACATAATGAATTATAGATATTTATGATGAGACCATGCAGTTAAGTTTGAATGGATTTAAAAATATTGATGGTGTGACCAATGAAATTGAAATAATTAATGATGATGAAATTGAATTTTTTATGAAAATTTATGATAGTGGGGGGATATGGAGGGATTGAAATTGATGAATATGATAATAATGATTAAGATGTTGAATGATGCATTACATTCTTGTTATAGTCATAATTAATATTATTTATTTTTTTACAATTAATATTTATATGTTTTTTGTTTTTTATATCTATATTAACAATTATATGTAGGTACCAATATTTTGTCCTAGTTTTCATTAAAAAAATGTTCTATAATTTTTCAATTATTTATATTTTTATATATAATAAAAAAATTATATAATTAATAATATTTTTTAGATAACTTGAGAACAGTTCAATGATATATTGCATATCTAGAAAAATGATGAGATACTTAGTGATGAACCTCCCATTTCATTAAACAATGGTGTTCATGTGACACTAGATACTTGGAGGGGTCGGGGCATTTCATTATTATTTATTCCATATATTATTAGTGAGTAACATCCATATCTTGATTTTGTTCCCAATTTAGAGAATAATGTTTAAATATGTATTTAATTTAATTTAATTTAATTATTAATTTGGTTATTAATTATTTATTTTTTATTTTAAAATAATGTTATTAATCAAGCTTGTGTTATTATTATGGTCTATTTTTCTCTCTGCTGGTACCATGGGATCAGGTTCCTAATGAAGTGTGTCATCACATGTTCAAACACTGAAGTGTATGTTAATAAAAAAATTATTGTATTTTAAAGGTGGAAAAATTATAATTTAATATATTATTTCATATTTTCAGGGATTTTGGTCTCTTTTTAATAATAACACGAGATCCTATATTTTTAAGGCATCGGAGGCTTCCATGTGACAATATTTTCCTTATTTTTTACATAACCTTTAAAGGATAGATTTTAAAAAAGCATCTGTTGATGTTCTTGATGACACTTTTATACTTCATTAGCCTTATTACTTCCACACATAAGCATGGGAGATATTTTTCACTTATCAAATAAAAGATAATTTTAGTAGGAGGTCATCTTTTGGTCAATTGAATTGGGTGAGAGAGGATATCACACAATGATTCAAGAGTCACACTTTTAATTTACATCATTAATAGTTGGTAAGTAGTATTATTTCTTAATATATATACATTATTTAATATATGTGATAAATATATTAATTTAGTGGTTTATTTATCTGTTATAAATATTCATGTGCACCATAGGATATATGATAATCATATTACTTGGAAAATTGTTGGTGGGATATAAAGACATAAAGTGGTTATTATTCCATTTTTAGTTTTTTCAATTAATATATTATATTTTTTAAATTTTTTAATTATATTTATACATTTATAAAAAAAATATCAGATAATATTTTCTCAAATGAGAAAATGTAAATACTTGAAATTTATTGGGAGTAATGAGGCCTTGTGTGAGAAATTGTTTAATGAGGTGTCTTGGATGTGAGTGATAGTGAGTGGTGTTTATAAATTCTGGGTGATTGATATAATTTTATGATTGATACTAGATAGTAAATATGGTACTCACATTATGTCATAATTATTCTTCAACAAATGTTTTTTCAGATCTTCATCCTTCATTTTTGTAGCGTATGAGGTGTGGTGTCATGTACAAGATGAGTCAATACAAATATTGAACATAGAGAAGAAAACAACAATGAAAATAATAGGAGTGTAGTTGTTAGTGGAAGGACCAATGGTATGAGGATATGATGGAAGATATTCGATGACTTTAATGTGGTTTAGGGATGGATTTCCCTCCTCCTTATAGAGTTGATCCCCCACCCCTTAGTAAAGTTTTATTAAATTCTTTTTTATGATCCTTTTAATAATATATGTGTTTTATTTTTTTAATAATTCTTGGGTAATAGTTTTCTATTTTTTTGTTTATAATAATTATATTTTTATTTTTTTAGATTTATTTTAAATGATTATACAAAGTTTTCACAAATAGTGTTTAAGATGGAAATTTAAACTTGTCATAAATAGTATTTGTGATGGGGTTTCAAATCCATTTCAAATAAATTGGTAGGAAATTATTTTTTCGATACATTATAACATGTTGGAAATAATATTTTCTAGGGATAGTTATCATTTCCAAAAAATTTATGGCTATTAGATTAATTGTGTTGGTATTCATAATCCATAAGAAATAAATTTCTAGGAAATTATTTGTGATAGATTTCATACTCTGTCGCAAATATTATTCTCATAAGGTAAATATTTCTATTTAAATAATATGTCCCATGTATTTAATTTGATTGTACATCATAAATAATTGTAGTTACAATTTTATTTTCAATGATATGATATTTTTTAGGGATCCCTATTGAAAATAAATATTTTCATCTAGAATTCAACACAAATATACCATCCCAAAAGAATAATTTTCATAGTTTTGGATTGAAAATTATCCCTTATTAAAATATTATAATAAAAATTATTGTCATTGATTTATTTGGTATATCAACGCATCGTATTTTTATACTCCTTGGATGTATAAATTATTGGTTACCCAAATTAAAAGTATCAATGTTATTTCATTTACTTTCATTATCTAGATTTTTTGGATGTATAATGATAATTAATAGGATCAGTGAAATATTATAATTTTGGATCAAGATCTAGATAAATATGAGAATAGAAATATCTCACCCTAATTTACTCCCTTTTAGGGTGTGTTTGGCGCATTTGGTTAAACCAAGTGATATCCAAACCATGGGGTTAAACTTGAAAAATCTATCTCACATGGTGTTTGAAAATAGAAAACTCTGTTAATAAAAAAATTCCCATTTTTTGATGGATGTGATTATGATATTTCAAAAAATATAATGACATCCCACCTATGATATCTGGATTTGGATGTTTTCTCTACTGTTTTACCTAGAATTTACCTTAGTGATACCACATAATTTTCAATCCATTCTGATCCTAAGAAACATAATGTTTTATCTAGTTCTTTATCAAATTAGATATACAGTATAGTAATTTTGAATAAATTTTATAATATCTATGAAGGTGATAATTAGGAGAGAGAAGTTAAATTACATGATATAGACAATAAATTTAATGATTTTATGATGTATCCCAAAAAAAGTACTAATAGAGTATTCAACGATATAATTAATCTTGTCAGATCAATCTACAAAATCGGTGTTAAAATAAAAGGGTGTGGATATTTTCATGTAAATTATGAGGATATTAACAACTTTACATAATCTAAATGTATTAGCTCTCTAGGAGTGAAATCTTGAAAAACATTCATGGAATAACCTAAAAAATAAGTTTTCTATCATATTAGTTGTATGTAATGATATAAATAATGATGAGTAATTCATTATAGGATAGGTAATTTTAATATAATGATAATATTTCGATTTATGAAGCTATAGATAGAGATTATGAAATAAGTGATGAATTCTTATCAATCGTGGAAATAAAATTCATTTGAGGTAAAAGAAGATTTGATGAAAAGTTACCTTTATATTGCATTCATTATAGAATGGTTGGGAATATTAGTTAATAATTCCATAGGAGGCATGAAAACAAATACATTCACTTTTATTAATCACAAAAACAACAAAGGATTTACCCAAAATGTAAATTCAAATCTATAGACATAAATATAAAATAGAATAATATAATCAACCAAAAGGTGTAATTAATACCAAGGTGGATATTTAATGGCTCTCTTGAATTATTGACATAAAATGGAAGAAAAACCTGAATATAATTATACTATTGAAAGAATCATCAACATATATTAACTCAATAAAATAAAAAATAAATAATTTATACATGGTTTTGGAAGATCTAGGGGTACTATGAGAAACATTACAAGAAAGTTTATAATTCTAGATTAAAATTTGAAAACAATCTAAGGTGATCAATGGATTTAATACTTAATTAAAGGAGAGTGAAAATATGGCTCGGTATCTTAAAGAAGATGTGGTGACATTGAGGAAAAAACTCAATGCTAAAATTAATTAAAGTAGTTCAAAGGAGAAACTACATTTTGAAAATTTCTCTAATTAATAACTAAAGGAGAGGTTAAAAATATTAACTAGATGTATTGATAATGTGTTGAATGATAATACACCTAAATATATTGGTAAAAGTGAAATAAAAATATATTTCTGAAACCCATTGTTTATTCTTCCTAAAAAATACAAAACATTTTGAAATCACCAACTAATATAGAAATTTCATGAAAATAAAACATATAAAACAATTTACTCACACCTTGTTCAACTTCATGGGGTTTTTTTCAAAACATGGTTTTCCCGATTAATGTGTGTTTTTTTCTAAAAAAAACTGACGACCCAAATAACCACTTCCCAAGGGAATCTAGAATCATAATCAAAAAAAAAATCTTCTTGTATATATATTTTTCTAATCATCACAATAATATATATGAGAAAAATCATTTATATAATACGTTTCTTCAAATAATATGAATTTTGATAAATCAATATGTAAAAAAATCCCTCCCATATGCATGTGTATCATGCCCAAAGCATAACACTATCATGATACATGTACAACTCAATAAATTCCTACTAAGACTTAGGAATCATCATGAGTCACACCAATCCCACATTTAGATTCTTATTCTAACCCAACATCTCACTCATACTATAGCACTTAGTCCTGATATTGGATTTCATGTTGTCTAGGAATTCACTTAATCAACATCCAGTGTCCTAACAACCTAACTTCGTCTCTAACAAACATTATCCCATCCCAATACATTCTCTGATACTAATTTAGAATGCCCTATTCTGAACCAACTGAATGGTGCTAGTATGAGGATGTTATATGACCTCTGTATACCTCCCCATATATCAAAGTATTCCAACTACTGGTGGGATCCTAACATACTCATGGGGAGACTATTCCCTATAAAATAAATACCTAGGCTATTTTATAAATCTAACAAACATTCATCATGACTCATTCATATAATGAATGTCCAAAAATCCTATATACATAAAATATGAATCTAATAGGGGTCTTCTTTCCCATAATGGAAACTTTTAAACTATCTATATGATGCATCAATATATAACAGATAATCGAAAATAATCATTTAATAATGGGTATAATATATTAAAAAATATAAAACTATCTTATACTCATGAAAAACATAAACTAAAAGTCAACTAAACAAGCCCCTTTAATAACTCAGATAATTATCCTGTCACTTACAAACACTCCACGACTTACTATAACTATAACACATGTCCATATCCAAGGGATAAATTTATCCTAAGAGATAATAGTAAAGTCAGCCCTTGTACATAAAAACCAATTTCATGTACCGGGGTAGGTTTGAGTTCAAAAGTATAGTTAGAATTTCTAGTTCCTCAATAAAACTTAGTGTTACTGTAATCAAGTTCATGTGCATGAAATATATATATTAAGAGTGAAATCATTACCATTAATCACACTCACCTAGAATCATAACACGTAATCACACAATCCATGTCATCATGTTCTAAGAAGGAAACCATGAAACCTAAACCTACCTTCCTCAAATCCATTTCAGAAGGATGAAGTCACATTTTACCATAACCTAACATATATAAGAACATTTATGGAATGTTTTCTATCCATGTCCTCATACCATACTTGGATACATGGTTTAGGGTTTCATGTCGTATCTCAACCAACACCCTATGACTTAGTGAATGGTATCATCCACATTTAATCTCATACTAATTGTTTAACCATCCCTTCTCACTCAATGGAGGAAAAATCAACAACAGACCCCAACCTTCTCACTCAAGGTATGTAAATACATCTATAATCCACCCCACATACCAACTTAGACTCCATATCACCCTAGGGGATCCCACATCCAATCTTGTATCTTGTATGAGTCTTCTCAGTCATGAATGACCCAACATCCACCTATCATCCCACATCTTCTCCCTCAAAGAATGGTTATCCATTTTATATCACTCATGGAAAGGCCCCTTCTTCCACCACTGCCCCATCACTTAGGGTATGGCCAAGAAATCAAGAACACTAGGATCTCACCTCTCCCTTGTATACCCTACTAGGAATCTCACATAGATAATGATCTAGCCTTAGAATCCTATACCATACTGGAGTCCATCACCCATCAAAAGTACATCATCAATAACACACATACAATGTCAAAATAAACATGCATCTTATCTCATAACTCACCAACTCATAATTAGGAAATAACCACTCAATACTTGGTCCCATACACAATGAAAATAATAGGCTCTTTGGACCCATATCTATCCTCTAGGGATTAACTGTGTCCATCCATACCAACTTTCTACTTTAATACCACAAGAAAGGTCCTCACTGAGAATTAAATACATGATATTCATCATCATACAAAACAAAAAATCACAAGGGATACTCACACAAAACATATCTTCATGTAATAATCATTACACTAGGAAATCACAACAAGGGGCACATATAAGAACTCATGCTTTGGAAATTAGGGAATCAACCATATTTAGTCAAATTAATTATGCCCTTCCAAACCAATTTAATCTACCATAACTTTATTTCATGATAAAACCCCATTTTTGTAAAATTTAAAAAGTAATCATATGCCACTTTTCTCATTCTAAGACCTTAAAAGGATCCCATCAAAACTAAATGAATAATTCCATTTCTATTTTGAATTATTATTTTAAAAATAGAATCTTTCCCATATATTTTAAATCTAAAAACAGTACATTTTTAAAATCAAAATTTTTAAATGAAAACATTTCTATTTGGAAATCCAATGAATTCCACCAAACAAAACCATAAATAAGGCCATAGTTACTCATTTGACTATGGTTTCACCATAAAATCATTTAGGTAGTTGTAATATATAGGTTAACTATAATGATAATGCGAGTGTATCGCAAATATATATAAACTCAAAAAAACATAAATAAGACAATTATATATAGTAATGATGGAATATAAACATAAAATCACCAAATAATCAAGAGACTCGGATAAATTCAAGTTCTTGTTCGTCAAACAAAACTCTGATAATTTATCTAGGGCTCTTACCAACATCCATGAAGTCCAAGTGCACCGGTTTCATCATTAAACACCAAAAAATTAATTATTTAAATAGGTAAAACCAAATTCAAAACATGGACAACAAACTCCAAACTCAATAATAATTCTTACATTGATTAATCCATGGGAAATGGGTTGCAGCTGACTCTTATAACACCCATGGACTTAATCCACACTAAATCATCAAATAAATATGTGGATTAAATAGCAAATTTCCCAAAAACAACTTCTAAAATCCAAGATAAAACTATGAAACAACACATGTCATCGAAAAAAATGAATGATTATCTGAACTTGGCCTCCATAGATGTCCTTTACTAGCTCCATGAAAAAACCCTATCAAGATGAAAAATTTTAACATCCTCCAGTGATATCATTCATTCGAACCATATCCAATGAAAACCGAAATCAACTAGAAGAAATGGAGAAGTTATTAGTGATTTATTTTGTTTATAAGTGATGAAAACCTCCTAGAAAATTAATATTAAACCACACAAAGGGAGATAAAATGGTATATCAATAGGGGTCTCTTCCCCTTCATTCCATGAATAAAAATTAATGGAACATGGTGGTGTTCCCAAAAATAAATCATTGGATAATTATTAAAACCCCATACAAAAATGGGTTTTCCTACATAGTGTTACCCTATGTGCCATGTACTAAACAACATCATGGAAGAGCAAAAACCCCTCTTCATGATACATTCATGGTGTAAACTGTAGGTTCACACTGTGAATAACTTATTATTGCTACTTTGAGCCACCATATCAGTCCAAACCTAACCTGACACGCTCCTAAACACCTAAGACACCACCTGAGCATTAAACCCACGTCAAAAAATATCTTTTAGGGATTTTAAAACACTTTTAATCCTATTATGAGTCATGGTTCTAAAAAAACCCTCATTTTGTTAAAAATTCAAATTCCCATGGGCATTTGAGACCCATAAGATTATGGGGTGTTACATTAATGAAATTGTTCATATTCTAGTGAAGAAAATTTAAAACTAGGATTAGTAAAAAATCTATAAATTTCTTAAATGGATTGAATTTGAAGATAAAATCAAAGATTCAGCTAGATGAGGTGGGTCCCACTCCCTCATGTGGATTATTTAAAAAATAAAAAATATGTTATTTGAGGAGAATTATATAAAATACATGTTTAAGGAAGATATAGTTATGTAATAAGAGTTTTATTCACTCTTTTACATAAATTTTATAATATATATACATTGAAAAGAAGATAAATTTTTTGATCTATGAATTTAAAAAGGATAAATAATGATCTTCCTAATTATTACGATATTATTCTTTTTATAAACACGTTGGGGGTGGATGAAAGGGATATGGAAAAGGATCGTTTATAATTGGTTATTGAAAAAATGGAAATGGAATAACTAATTGATGGTGTTACGGTGACTTAAGTGGTATAGTAAAAGGTTTAATTATATAAAAAATTGGACTTATAATAATATAAAGTGTTTAATATATTATCCTATACTCTACCATACCCTCCAAAATACACTTTGGATCATCAGTGAAATTAAATATTCTCAAAGATGAATCACCCTAACATAATATAGATTATAAAATAACATTCATATGTATTAAAATAATGAAAAGATAAATCATCAACATACCAGATTATACTTATAAATGGTGACCACTTTATAGTTATAGAGGTGATCAATGGATAATAATGTTTATAATCATAGTGGTGATCAATGGGGTCATCCCTGAATATCAAATTCACTACTCATTCCTCTATATTTTTTTCTATATATTTATTCATATGAAGACATTGTGACCTAAAAATACGAATTAATAATGAAATATACTTATATATAATAAAAATATTAAATAAAATGACATAAAAATGAATGATTAAAAAATATGAAAAATAATCTACCAATATTTTCTATTTTTACAGTAAAATGTTTTGATGGAATTCCATGAGGTTCTCTCTAACCAATTTTGACAACCTACATTACATGGAAACCCATGGAAGTTGTTTCATTGGTTCAATATCAAGATAATTTTTATGTTTCTATTTATCGACTTGGTTTTTTTTTATTGTTTAGTTATAGGGGTGTTTTTGAGTTTACACTAATCCTTCAAAAAGTATATTTTTTTGAAAATAATTAAAAACTATAATTAGTGTTATTGAAACAAAATAAATGTAATAAACATAAAAAATTAGTTAAATACCATATATAAAAGTACAGAACTATATATAACATGTCAAAACGATCAGAATTAAATACATAAAAATATTTCAAAATCATATATTTTTTATTTTTATTTATATTTCAAAATCCATTTTAACATTTTGATATTTTGTACCATCTAATGAAATATTTGAGTAAATACCGATGCGTTCATTTAAAATATCACTACCATCCATGCCTTCATCAAAACAATATCTTGGGATAATATATATAATTATAAAAATTGTTGTTTTAAATGGTTAGATACATAAAAAACAAACCCAAATTCTAATATAAGAATTTAAGGCTCATCAATATGAAGTTAACACTCGATATAAATCACCTAAAATCCTAAAATATTTACACTCATATCTTTTCATTTAGTTGAATAAAAACCCTTGAATTTATCATTGTTACATGATCATGTGTATAGCAATAAAATATTATTATTCTCGTAATAAACTCATAATATGATATATATTTTGATTAAGGTTGTTTGTCTAATGAAATAGCATAAAATTCCATTATTGTTCTTATCATGACACTATCAAACTATTCTTCCACATTTAGTTTAAAATTATTTTTAATGAATTTAAATCCATTATAAACCATTGCATTACACTCAAGAACTATGTAATTAAGACCAAATAAAATCACCATAATCTCATCATATATATAATCCATTAGTAAATTTTGAATCTAAAATATATAAATAGTGAATATTAATCAACTACCCATGATTATATCATGTATACAAATAAGTTTTTTCCATTGATTTAACCATTAATGAAACCAATTATTGTTCAAATTTTCATTTCTCTTAATAGTTAAAGAATTTTGCGTTGTATTTATAATTTTCAAATATTCTCCATAAATATGTGAATTTTATGTTGCTAGAAGCCTTGAAAAAAATCATATAAAATTACATATTTTATAATTAACATTATTTAATCATTAATCACACAATTATTGGAAAATAAATTATGATGGTCCATTTCTCTCCCTTACTTATTCATAGTACATAAGGAATATGATGAATATATCCTATTTATTTAGTGTATTAATAAAATTAAAAGATAAATGAGATCATATTTATCATCTCCAATATTAATTGGTTGATTAGAACTCATAGTGACATTACCCAAAAATATTGAATTGAAATCCATGCATTCATATTCTAAATAACTATTCGTAATGTATCCATCTGGTTGAATCTCATTCCTTACATAATATTTAAATATTGAAATAATTATTTCTATAGGATATATCCTACAAAATTAAATGGAACCAATAAAAAACATTCATGGGAATATTCAAAATTAAATGGGCAATAAATTTGAAAAACAATAGAGAGATAAAAACTCATGATACCAAGAAAGAAAATTAAATCTTTCTAAAAAAATTAAAAACAATCATGTTCATTATTTTAGAAAAAAGGTTGTTAAAAAAGTTACATAAATGAATCATATTGACCATCACATTATGAGATACTAAATTTTTATTGGAAATGGGAATTGAATCTTCAAATAAGAGATGATAACATGGGTTTTATGTGATTTCTGTTTCATATATTGTGACTTCACCCATTTAGAAATATTTCTTGAAGAACCATCTAGAAACTTTAGACTTCCCAAAACATAAATAGATTGGTTTTCCCCAAATTTGGAACTGTAAAACAAGAAAAAATAAATTTCTATAATTCTAACAAACTAAATCAAGATTAGGTCTTGGTTTTATACCCCAATCTATGAAATCATGAAATAATGGCAAATAAACTTTTGTACCTTTACATTTAAAATATTTAACAGTTTTATTTCACACATTTTTTTGATATGAATTACTTATAATCTGTGGTATGAGAAAATAAATAAATAATATTGAAACTCATGGAATATAATTTTCTTTCTCCCATTGATATTAGAATTAGAAGTAACATTACTTCTCTTTCTGGAATTTGATTGACCTTTTCTAATAATGTAATTAAAATGATCAATTTTTTATAGATATCATCCTTTTATATTCATTTAGGATCCTCATCTTTCTCAATAACATTGTCAAAAAAATATTTTATTTTATTTGTTATGGATAATCCATTGATAGAAATTATCGATTCCCTGAGAAGCTAAATGTTCACCAAAATATTAATCTATTAGCACATGTATTTTCCATAAAAAATTGGGAAGATGATTTCTACTTTATATTTCAATTTTAAGTAATTCAAAAAGCTAAAAAATCATTTATCATCCATATAGTTTATCATAAAATACAATGTAATCCTTTAAAAATGTGTCATACACCTATACATTGATATCCCACAACTCCTTCCACTCATTCATTATCGTGTTAATTTATATTCCTAAATCATTTCTATGATAATACAGTCTAGATATTAATATACATATGATATTAAATAGATTATTTAAACACATTAATGGATGAAATTTATAAATTAGAATGAAAATATGAAACATGTTGTGTGGAGTATGAATCTTGAGAAATTAGTTGAATCTATCACATAACAATCCCAACATAACATTTCACGGGTCAACATTGAAATCATGATGTTTCTTATAAAATTTTTATCATGTTAGTCCATTATTAGTATACATTATTTCATTATTATCCTTATTTATTTTTTCTTAAATCCATTATATATTCATTACCATTTATTCTAACATTAGCAAAAAATTAGCCTCAAAATTAAAGAAAAATGACATATCACTTTATCTAGTACATGGAATTGTGTTTAATTTTTATTGAACTTCCATCTTAGTTTACCATACTAATTTCACTATTTAGATTGATATTTTTATTCTAGAAAAAATTGTAATATTTATGTAATACATATATATTGGAATATGAAAATAAAAATTTATCAATAAACATCTATGCCATGAAATAATTTCCTAGATTACTTGAATCATAAGATAGTATTTCCTTAAAAAGTAAATAATGTAATCATTAATAATATTACAAAATTTCTGCATTGTTTTACCCTGATATGATCACATTTAAAACTCTAGTCTTTCCATTTTTTCATATTCCTTATATATCAGGGTACATTAATCTTTCAGAATATTTCTAACATGATTTACATTATAAATATGATAAGTAAACTCTTTTCTTCTGTTAATTTCAACTTGTAGTTGTCTATATGATGTGATGGATAATGAAAAAATGGAAATTTATAAACAAATCCATAACAAGCCATTAATATGGTTCAATGTAATTTTCCACATGAACATTTCCACCATTATGACATCACACATGATATTTTATTATGAAAACATTTTATGTTATATGGAAACTCACTTCTTTAGGAGATAACCATGTTCTTCCAACATAATCTAAACATGGGCAAAAAATCAATCTTCCATCTAAATCATTGTTGGAAGCAAAATCAAAAACAAATTTAACACACTCTAGAAATCATCGATGATTTGATCAGTGTTGTAAATTTAATCCCTATCCATTATAAAATTAATAAATATATTTTCATTAATGAGACTAATGAAAATAAAAAATTAGTGAAATTTTAAAACATTAATAATCATTCAAAATTATTTTATATATACATTTATTTTATTTAAAATCAATCAATGGTATTTGGAAAGTATATTTCCAATAAATATACATAGGAAAATTTTATTTTTTTCTCTAAACTAAAAAATATGATAAATAATATTAATATATTTTATAGTTATTACAAAAATATATTTTCGGGTAACAACTCCAGAAAAATAAATTAAAATTCACATCCTTAATGAAAACTATCCACCACAAGTTTTCATCCATTGTATAGACCTATATGAAAATAGTGAAATAAATAGGTTGGTAATTACTGTTCTTTTTATAGAAAGCGTGAATTAGATTATGGGTTATAATATACAAATTAATAATATCATCCAACATTAACTTCATTAAAGTATATTTTTTTAGGTAATCATTTCTAAACGAACATGTAAGGACTAAATATTATTATAGTGTTTATTTAAAACAAAAAATATCAATAAACCCCAATGGTTACCTCATCCATAACTAGAAAAATATTTTATTTCCATAGATAGGTGGTTAATTGGGGTTTCAGAACCAACAACGCTTAGGAAATCGCATTGGTCAACTGGATGGGTGGTTAGGCTCATCAATCCTTTTTGGGGGAATTTTTTCCTATTATAGGACTCTCTTGTAGATATTAGATATGTTAGAGAATAACTAACAAATATTGATATATGATTGGTTACCTAAATAAAATTATTAGAGGTTAAATGTCTTCGATATACAAATAAATGGGAATTTCATCCTTGAATCCATTTGTATGTATCTGAGGTTCTTCATTTGTTTCCCAATAATGAATTGATTCTTTTATGATGGAGTGGTAATGGTGAGATCGTTGTAATTTTATACAATTCATAGAATTTGTTAATATGCTGAAGATGGTATTGAGCCATTATTAGGCATCCTATAAATCATGTTTGTTGTATAATCCAAACCCACATAGTTTGCTAAAATCTTGTTGTTTAACATCATACGAAAATGATATTTGTGTAGAATCTTATGCATCATATATTTGATCTCTATTATTTAATAAATGTACTATGTATCTTGGTAATAGTAGGAATCAGATTTAACTTAGTTCATTCACACTCTAGGTACAATTTCCATGGTTTATTTCCCTAATAATATGGAGATTCATATCGTTCCATTCATTAGAGATTACATGTTGTTATTTCCTAAGCTGGTGGAGCTTCATGATTCCAATGATGAGCTCATTTCTTCTCCCTATTCCCATGTGAACTATTCTCAGTGTGATAAAAAATGATAGAAAGTGATTATTCTCATGGCATAAGGATGTAGGGATTATTTGCTTGGACTTCCCTTGGAATGTTTAATATTGAGCTCAGGCCTTGGGGAGGAATCCCACATATCCTATTTATAGAAGGAATAATAGTCACTATAGTACATTTAATTTCTCATTCCATAGAGGGGTGAGGTAGAATGACCAAACCATGTGAATTATTAAGTCCCAATGGATGAAATATCTGTGATATGGAGGGAATTATACTGAGGTGGATTCCCATTTTTGTTCAGCCTCAAGATGTAGAAAGATTCATATGTATTGTATTTATGGAAGGAATCAAATTCCTTAAAGTTCAACTAGTTGGGGATTAAACATAGACATTTCACTTTTTTTGATTGAGTGTTATGGTGGAAATGAGATTACAATTTCAACTCCCTATGCTCGCATTATCAATGCTCGGTGAGAGAAAAAATAGATGAAAATGACCAGTCTTATAGCTTACTGATGCAGGACATCTGTACTCAAACTACCCTTTAGGTATTTAATATAGAGATCAGGCCTTGGGGAGGCATCCTAAATATCATGATTATGGCAGCAATCAGATTCATCATAGTTCTCCAAACTTGGGATTACACACCGAGGTTTCCCTTTTAATCGATCTTACACATCAATGGTGAACAAAAATTATCAATCACTAGGATTTTCTACGACATTCCCGGAATTTCTACCTGATATTTGTTTATTTTAATCTTAGTATTCATTGATTTTATTCTTGACACGTCATAGGGTGTCTCTGTGACATGTTCAAAGCAAATTACATGATCTAGTTGACATGTCCGGGGGAATTCTCATGAACTTGAAGGAATTTCTGACGGTTATCACAAGATTTGGGCAGAATTTTCTAGAGTACATCGCAAGACAGAGCTAGTTGATCTGGGAATCCATCACATGAACCAAGATAACATGCTCAGAGGGCATCACATGATCCGAATGACATTCCCTGGTGTCATTATAAGACATTTTGGACACTTTTTTAGGGTTCCACAATTGTCAATGAGACATGTCTCTTTGGGTTCTGCATGTCTTGGATGACTTATCTAGAAGTCATCATGAGACATGGATGGAATTCCCATATGATGTCACAAGAGCCATTTGACATGTCATTTTGCTACCACAAAACTCAAATAACATGTACTGGTTTCTTAATATGAGTCAGGAAACATATCTAAAGAACATTACAAGGTTTGGATACAAATCCTTGAGGGGTTCATGAGACTGGGGTGGCATGTCCATGGGCACTATGAAACATTCTTTGACATAATAGAGGACATCGAATGATCCAAATATTTTACCAAAGCAGGATCAAGAGATCAAGGTGACATGTCCTATTGATTTCATAATTCATGGTTGGTTCACACGAAGCATATAACGATCGCTGTATATGTCCATCATAATGTCGTTCTTCTTTTTGTCTTTGTTCCTACGTTTTATTGAAGATGCCTTATATTTATTCAATATTAACTTATTTTTAAGTCTCTTGTGATCTAGAATATGTGTGGGTTGTTTTTTTTCATGTCCATACATAAGTTTTTTATCATGATATATAGTCATCACACATATTTATTATGCATGTTTCATGATCATTTCATATATTCTTCAGATCTTACATGATGGGAAACTTCATGGTTGTAAGATCAGTCATTTCAAGAAACCTACTCTGGTATTTGGTATGTTGGTGAACCTAGATGATAAAATTCCAACATTATTATATAGATTAGTGGTTCATTTTTCTTTTTGGAGTGAGGGATTTATAGGCCTCACAACCCCATTTGTTCGCTACTTCGCATTGCGCATATCGTTTGAATCCAGGCTGGAGTCCATTAAGGCCTTCAGCATCAGGCGCTCCACAAGTTCTTATTGTAGATCATTTCATTGGTGGATCCATATTTCAAGTGACTGTGATTGAATCCCTTCCATGCTTCCTTTATTGAATTATTACTAGTAAATGGGTTTTTGTTGAATCATGCAGGCATGCTAATGAAATTTTATTTTTTTAGGTTGACACATCCAAGTACCTTCAAAAAAATATCACGTCTATCAGAAGAAATTTTCAAGATATAAATAGAATTTTATGGGAATTTACATGATACAAGGATAACCAATCAAGGATCCTTCATAAGATCAGGTCATTTTTGTCACGGGGTCTTGAGAGACCATGTTGCAGACAGACTTAGTGCATCACGTGAGTTTTACAAACGTGAGAGGCTCCTATCATTACCCTCATTTTTCTAATTGTTTATTTTAAAAAGGTTTTCAATCTTGTGAGGTTTCATGAGTGTTGATGAGGAAAATCACTCTAACTCTTGGTGATGTGTCACATGACCATTAATGGTCCTATGAAGATGTGTGATAATTTCACGGACAATTCCATATGTTTTTCCTTGTAGAGCCAAAGGGGGAGAACAAGGTGTCCTGGACATGTCTGATATCCTTCTCATGATAAGGATTATATGCCTATGAGATTAATTTTAGATGATGTATACTTGTCACTAGGTTCTTTTGGTGTCTTTTAGATCACTTGGGGTGTGTCACGTGACTTTACGACCACAAGAGGCTCCCACTTTTTGGATATTTTCCTCATATTTTATAAGGATTTTTGGAGTATTTTATTAGAATTCCCTATTTGAAAAGCTGTGTAACCTATGGGAGCTCATATGGTTACCTCCATGTGATCCAAAATTTTCAGGGTCTCCTTCGAGAGAGTATACATATTTTTCAATAGAGATCTTTGGGATCATCCATGGGTTATGCACTATGCATCATAATTTTTATGACCATTTTCATATCATGTGATCATTTTTACCCTAGGTGTTGACATGATCCATGTGATCATTTCCAACTTCGTCTTCCATTGATTTTTGGGGAAAATTATATGTATATTCTTGGATTACTTCCATTGTGAATTATTTGAGGCTCATTTGGTGGGAATTATCAAATTCCCTAATAAGGAGTGATATTTGTGGGGACAAAGGATTAGTTCTGAGGAATGTAAATGCCCGCCTAAGTCTTTGGTGTTGTCACCAATTAGTGTCTTGGGGGATTCTTGGTCTTCTAGGAGATGTTTGGTATTCTATGAGATTCTTTATAAATATGGGAGTTTAGAGGGATTCATTTACTAAATACTCAATTTTCTAGAGATCTCTCATCAGCTTCTATTGAGTAACCTCATCGCAAGATCAGCGTGAAAGTCCCGATCATAAGTATATTTTGTGAGACCGTTTCTGCAAGATTTTCTTTTTTAGACCTTCTTTTCCCAGGTTACTTCTCAAACCATGAACATTCCATTGGTAGTTTATTTATATTTTTTCATGGGTAAGAAATATTTTATTTAGGGTTTTTCGAGATCTACCACAAATATCATGTGATCCCTTGATTATTTTGTAGCTCATGTGACCACTTCAAGGTCACGTGATAATGATTCTTTAAGGGGTCATGTGTCTACATGATGATTTCTGGGTTTGGGTGACCCTAAAGATATAAAGGATTCAAGTGATTTTTGAATCCTTTATATGATTTGTGACTTTCTTTACTAGTTAATATGATGTGAAGAACGCCACTTTTTTATATATTTTCTTTGACAAGATTTTATTTTATATGTTTGACACATTCCACTTGCTTTTGTTCAGATGGATTCTAGTTCTCATTGATCTTTTTTTGTCGCCAGTCAAAGGTAAATGATTACTAGAAACCAAAATGTTAACACCTAAAATCACATGTATTCTGATAGAGAGTCTTTGAAGAGGATTCTATTATCCTAACTCTAGGATTATCCTTTATCGCACTAGATTAATCTATATGGTTTTGTAATGCTAGATGATGTGGTCATTCCTCTATCATAATTCAATATTCTATCTCATTGGGTGTCAAAATATTCTAACTGTATTCATATGATAGTTACTAAAGATGGCCAACTGGTCACAGCTCAATCCAAGGGGTTGTCTCGTGTGTTACAAGACTCCACCTTGGTTCTAGATGACATTTATTTCCCTCATAATCCTATATATCAGCTATTTAATTTTATTCATCTCATCTATGAAAAATTTGATTAGAATATGGATCTCAAAATAGGATATATATCATAGTGGTAATTCCTCAAATGAATGGGCATTGCTATTTTGGGTCAGGAAAAGCTACTTACAATTTACTGACCAGTTATACCGGATTTATATTTATGATGTTTTATGGATTTTCCATTTTATTATCTATCATTAACCTGATCTTCTTCGTGATATGATCAACCATTTGTGTCCAAGAGCCAACACATTCCATTAGTTCCATGGTGAAGTGGGCATCATCCTATGGTACATCTACCAACTGGGTGGGATTCCCTCCTTCTGGGAGATTCATGATGAGTTCTTCCCTACCACAGATGTCCAATATGACCCTTTTCAAGATCTAGTATGGGTGAGTTACATGCTCATCATTGTGAAGGACAAACTGATGGAGTTTACCATGTGCTCACTTATTTCTTTCAACAATTGGATTACCATTGTCCTTTATCACATCGATGTTAGGCCAACTACTTTCCACATCCATCAGTTAGCTTCCTAGTAGTTTTGTGATAGTGTCATCTCATATTGGGCCATTTTGTAATATGGGGATCATACTTCATGGGAATATCGAGTGGCATCAAAGATCCCTCCAAGACTTAGTTTGGTGCACTTTATTTTCAGGTTCTTAAATTGACGTATTTTCCAAAATGGGTATGTTTTTTCAATATTTTTTATTATCATGCTAGTGACGGTGGTTCATTTAGAATAAATAAGGTTCTTATAATCTGGTTTTTATGACCCTTGAACTCCTTTACTAATACATGGGACACATTCAACAAGGAAACATCCCATATAGGTCATGTGGTCCTTTCCTATATTTATTTGGTTGGATAGGCTATTATTCTCATTGCTTCAAAATTCTACTTTTCCACCAGGATCCCCAACTCCTTATCTCATCCCAGATTGTTGAACATATTTGTGTTTGGGTCTATGTCACTAAGATTTGATGAGGTTACATATGTGTTGATCCAGTCCAAAGGGTTTGATTTCACCCATAATCGCACACTAACTAGGATGGTCATTGATAACGAATGTGGATCTACCGAAAAGATGTTATACAATATGAAACTTTGGGATGCGGTTTTTATAGATATGATGGATGAGAATATTGTTTGTGATCCAAATACACCCTTTCTATTTTTTCATTAGTTTGGCTGCATCGAAAGGGTATCTCCTCTTTTTTTATCTAGTGTGAGAGGGGAGTGAAACCTGGGATTATTTGATAGTTATGTATGATTCTAGCACATGATGAAACAGATGTTGAGATCATTCTTCCACCTGTTGATTCTCCTTCCTTTCTTACCTAAGATTATTCCTGTGCTTTAGTGGAATATTATCCAAGTAGTTTGCTAAACTGACAGGTTTTTCTTATGTACAATCCATTTACTTCACCAACCACACATTCCATAACAACAATGAAGTTTATTCATGACTTGTTAGAGACATTGAGGAAGATCCCTCATCGTTTCGATGACTATCCTGATATTGGGAGTGAATCCATTGAGGAAATCATCCCACAAACACAAGCAATGGGTGATTCCTCTATTGAGGTGGTGATATATGGAGCCTTATATCCATCTTCCTTCCCAGATCAGCTGACCATTCCTTCTTTTGGCATGGCCATCCCATCAGGCATAAAGGATTAGACATGATGAAGGATGGTCTGGAAGCAAATTCAATCCTTGATTACTAAGACTCCTTTTTAAACGTTTTGTGATCAAGGGAAACATCTTCATCAATTTTTCAATGACTTGGTGGTGTATAGATTTGATTTTTTTACACTATATTAATTCATTAGACAAATAATCCTAACTTAGTGATATTTTTTCAACAATTATTGGAACATCGATGACTTTGAAGATGATACTCCCCTTTCTAGGTAGATGAAGGAGGCTCCAAAGTTATAGGAGAAGAGTCACCAATTTATATCTAATTTACAAGACCACAAGGATGTATGGATTGTGAAAATATGGAGACATGAAGAAATTATAGCTTTCCTGAGGTTTGATATCTCATCAACATCATCCACATTGAAAACTACTCAAAATAGAGTTGAGGAGATGACTACTTTAGTCAAGACTCTTTTACATGGGACAATAGTAGAAGAGGCAGGACAAACATCACTTTAGTGTTAAGATAAATCCTCTCACCAAACTATGGCTGACTAGTCCAGCTCAGCTGGTTTCATATTAATTTAATTTGATGTAATTTTTTTATTATATTCTTGGATATACTCAAAAATGTTGATATTCATCCTCTTGTATGATATCAGTTAACAGATCTGCTGAGATTTATATTTTGTTGTCTAGTTTTATTTTACTTATAATGTGCAAGAAGTTTCACGGATTTGATGTTATGTGAATCCCCAATGATACCCATCCTTTCCATAATATCAAGTAAACCTGAATGTAAATTTTTGAACATTGAATCATAACATATTCTTCTCAATAAACACTCATTAATTCCCACCATCATGAGATTCTTTATTGATGTATCTGTTCTATTTATCTTGAGTTCACCTGATTCGCAAAAGGTTAATTTGGGTTGGATATATGTCCTACAGGGAGAGTTATCTAACTTTTTCTATGATATTCTTGGAAACTATAGCTTGATTTTTCCAATTCCATATGGTGGGCCTCGAAATCTTTTCCATTTTTGCAGATGGAATCACTATTTTTCATTATTTTAAGATATTTTATATTAGACCATATATGGCTATAGTTTAGGGTCTTTTAGCTCAAGTCTTTTTTCTCTGTAGTTTTACATCCTTCATCATGGAACTTCTATTTCTATAGTTTAAGATATCTTAGCCTAGAACTTCTATCTCTTTAGTTTAGGTTCTTTTAGCTTATACCTTTTATAATTGTAGTTTAGGGTCATTTATCTATGGAATTCTATCACTATAGTTTATGTAATTTTTTCTCATAAATTCTACTAATTTATTTTAGATTATTTTAGCTTATGCCTTCTATCATTTTAGTTTAGGGACTCTTATCTTAAAAAATATATCACTGCAGTTTTGGAAATTTTATCTTGGCCCTTTGGATGTCCTTTAGTTTAAATTATTACTTCTAAGACATAATATTTGATCATGGAATATGGTGAATACATGCTTGGAATGACCAAAAACATACTAAGATGATAAGTTCTCACATGGTTTTGTTGACGCTCATGAGGATCATAGATCCTTTCCTACACGGAGAAGGTTCCCCTCGATGGTAAGTTAAATCCCTTAGGTATTTATATCATTTACAAACATATGTTTCTACACTATTTTCTAATAATCAAAGAAGGTTTATGAGGGTAATATTGGTTAAAGGATAAATACTAGGGATGAATGGCCCCCTGGATAGTTTTAATATGGGTGATATAATTCATAAACCACCAGTTTGAATTCATAAATATGGGATGGGGCAGACATGTCGGGGATGACCCGTAACACCCCGCAATGTTAGGTTTCACCACAGTGTTACCAAGACTCATAAGGATTGAAGATCCTCTCTTGAAAGGAGAATATTCATTTCTTTTTAAGGTCAAATACCTTTATGCATTGTATGAATGGTCAAGTAAATGATGATCTCTATTCATATATGAGGGCCATGAATGTTTTTTGAAGACTCAAACATCTAGATTATGAGGTTGTTCATGTGAATAAAGCTATCCAAGAATGGTTCTAGTACCCAAGGGGAGTTTGTATCTTAAATTATGAAGCTCAAGACCTACACCCTATAGTTTTGAATCTTGAGGTGTGGTCCACAGACGGTTCAGGATTGGAGTTTTTCATTATATCCTTGAGTGACTGTACAAAACATGATGACCTAACACTAAGGATGTCAAATTTACTTAAATAATTTTGTACAGGAATTCAAAATCATGATTCAAAGTGCTAAGGTCTTGAGGATGGTATGGGAAAATCATATGGGGTATGACCCAAAACACTCTGAGGTTATGGGTTCTTCTGCAGTGATGTCAGTGCTCATAAGAATCAAAAATCCATTTTACAAAGTGAAACATTTAGTTTATGACCATACGCACATATGAAGGATCTATATGCATACATTCATAGTCAAACAAAGGGTATCTTGAATCTGGTTATCTGTTCCTAGGTATGTGAAAGGATGTGGTGATATGAGGCACTCAAATCATGAAGTGTGATTTGTGTAAAGTGTAATATCCAAGAAGGGTTCAAGCACCCTAGATTTTTTTACACCACATATAGAACATATTATCATGGTGAGGAGATGTGAACAATCATTACTCTCACTTTTTCATGAACCATGGGTGTTTAGTGATAGTTACATGGCCTTTACTAGGGCTATATAGTAGGCCCTATGTGATTTATGACATATTTATTTACACCCAAATTTTTTCCTAAAATCTAGAGATGAAGAGTTTAGAAACTAAAGACTTGAATTTTTATTAGGAAAACATTTCCAAGTTTTCAATATGAAAAATTTTATGTCACCATCACTTCATAGTTTAAGTTATTATGATTTTTACCATTATAGGGTAGATTTTAAGTTCATATAACTTTGACCAATGCACAGACAGTTTAAGATCATAACATGCATGGACATAATATGGGTCATGGTTCACAAGATCATAATTAGGATACCTAGGGTCAAGAGTGTCCCAATATCTTACTGAATAAGAGATGGAAATATTGTAAACCAGGGATAGAGGTTCTCAATTCAAGATTAATTATATGGGAAATTCAAACCAAGAGTAGTTCAGATCACACTAAGGTGTTGAGTTCTACTGTGGTGATGTCTGGGATAATAAGTACCAGAAAGCCTTTTTTGAAGAGTGATGCATTTGGTTTATGACCATAGGCACATATTCAAGACACATAGGCATACATGAATATTCAAACAAATGGTCTCTTTATTTTGGGTGTCTTTTATAGGGGTTGTGGAAGGTTTTGGTGACCTGAGGTACTCGAGACATGAAGTATGATTTACAGTTTGAGGTGCTTAAAATATTATAGGAGAACCCCATACTCTGAATGAATAGTTTAAGGATATAATTTTCCATTAATATGGAAGATAATGGTTAATGGTTTTCATAGTTTAACATTGGGTAGTAGGGACATATTAGCTTTTGTGTAATTTTAATGTCATGCCATAAGGACATTGCCTTTCAGGTAAATGTCATACGGTAAGAAAATATTAGTTTTGAAGTTTTAATTTAATGCGACCAATACATTTTCCTTATAGTTTAATTACATGTGGTATGGATGTGGTAAATGACGTGAAAAATTGTACATGATATATTATGTGCACAAGAAAACCGTACAAAGATCTATCTCATACGTAGGTAAAACAAGCTTGTATGACTCGACCTCTATGAAGTTTGGGGAGAATTGTTTTTGTTGGATATTATATATGGTCCCAATATTGGATATCCAGACATAACTACATATCCTATGATGATTAGAGTCAACCCATGTGTAGTTATGGAATTGAAGATGCACTACGTAGGTCTAGAATTTTTGTAGAGGTGGGAATTGTTTCCATTTATTATTTTATCTAGGCCCAAGATTGTAGATCCGGGTGTCACTATATTTCCCATGATGATAGGAACCAAGACACACATAGTTCTTGAAGAACTGTGTAGTTTAAATTCATGTGGTAACGATGTTCGATTCCCGATGTGAAAAGGGGTATGGTGGTCGGACATAAGGATGGATATTCGAGAATCGCTATATATCATATAATGATATGAATCAAGTACTACATAGTTCTTAATGAAGTACATTCCTACGCAAGTCTTGCGTATACACATAAGGGATAATTTTTATCTTTATCATGACTAGATCATGGATTGGTGATTCTACTGTCACTATGTATCATGTGGTGTCATGAATAAATTTACACATAGTTCTTGAATGGAGGTGTGGTTAGAGACCACCACATACAATAGTGGTCCTATCGGGTGTGGTTCACAGGAATGTGCAGTATTATTTCATGAAAAAGACATCAACCATTCATTTTAACATCATTCATAAATGAATCATGATATCACTAGTGTAGAAAACATTTACCGGGTTGACATTTTTTATGTCAGTTTTATAACTAACATGAAAAGCTGTAAAAGTTGATTTATCACGTCGGTCATTTTATAACTGAAATGATAAATCTTCTTATTAGTCTGTTATTATATAACCAATATAAAAATTCCACTAACACAATTTATCATGTCGATTAATTTATAACTGACAAAAAAAGATTTTTTCACAATGGTTATATAATAACCGACGTGAAAAACATAATAAAAAATGGTTAATCATGTCGGTTATTAAATAACCTATGTGATAAATAATTGAAAAAATTTAACCATACCCGTATTGTGTAAATTTGTATTTTTTGATCGGGTGACTACAACTCGTCTCTCTCACACGGAAAACCTAGAAATGATTCATCAAAGTTGTTCCCTCCGAGCACATTTTTTAATCATAATTTTTCATCTTTATTAAAATAGGATCTATCAAATCAACTTACATCATTCAAGTGAGCCTCACATGGATTGATTTCATTTTTTATTTTTCACAGATGCCCAACATTTATGTTTTGTGATTTTTTTTTTAAAATATCACAATATCTTGGATTCGTTTCCAATTTTATCATTATTGGACAAAGTTTTTCTTATCCTTGATCTAAAATCATTGGGAATTAAGATCTATGTTACTTGGGTCTACTTATTTTGTATTTAAATATGAAATCCCCATATAGATATCATGGAGATATTGGTTATATACCATAGCACCCTTGTCATTTTATATAACACATTAATTTTTTTTGTTATTCTGACATAGAAAAAAAAGTTATATTTTTTCAGGTGATTTGTGATGAATATGTACTTAGTCTTCCTATAGGAGTTGGGTTATTTGTTTATTTTATTATTTTCATATATGTTCAGGTTGCATGTAGTACATATTTTATGCTGATTACTAGTTTATATTATAACATAGTATGTTCATGCATGGTTTCTTATTTATTTATAACATTATTCCATAATGATTTATTATTATCTAATTATCCCCCAAAACAACCTATAAACATACCTTGAATAGGATATTTGAACCATCATCCCAAGAGAATCTAGGTTCCTCTCAAGGATTTTACTTTGAGTCTAATGTAAATCCATTTCAAAAAGGGTCTCTGAACCTAACAATATCAACATAATACTCAAATAAATTTAGACCATACACAATACCATTTTCAATAAAAAAACTCAATAAGAATGGTAAAACTCATATATGTGACCATCCAAATTATTTGAAATAAAGAAAATATTTTATTTCTCAAAAACAATATATTTATAATTTTCAAATGCGCATATATTTTTTTATGTTATATTTCAAAATTGTGTTATTTAAAAAAAATTCATATTTCATATAAATATAATAATGTTATATCTAACTATATTTTCATTTTAAAATTTTTTCCATGCACATCTTTTTCAAATACGCATATAATTTTTTTATTTTTTAAAAAATTACATTCAAATTATGATATATTTCATATAAATATAAAGTTGGATTATCTTTACAAGATGTATAATTTTGATATATGTTATAGGTTATAATGATTCAAAAATGGATTATGGAACATTGAATGAGTATGAATAGGAGGAAGGTGTTGATGCCTTTTTTGAATTTTCAAAATAAAATGTTCCAAGAAACAACATGTTTTTTGTCAATGCCTAAAATGTCTGAATATGAAGAAGTTGAAATGTAGAGAGATCAAAAAAATTTGATTTTTCATGGCTTTAATCTGAGTTACATCCCTTAGATTTGGCATGGTGAAACTAGGTAGAATGTCTGATCTACTGATGATGGTAATTTTCAAGATGGTAACTCCGATGAAATTAAATAAATGATTCATGATATTACAGTAGAAAAAATTGAGATAGAACTGATGATTGAGTGTCTATATGTTGATGCTGAAATCCCATTATATCCTGGTTTTACGGATTTTAAAGTTTTATCAGTAGTGTTATGATTGATTAACCTGAAGACGAAACATGGATTGAGTGACAATAGTTTTACAGATCTACTACAATTTTTGAAAGGAATTCTTCCTAAAGACAATGATCTTCCATATTAAAATTATAAGACCAAGAAAATATTATACATGATGGGATTTGGATACATAAAAATACATGCTTATTCGAATTACTGTATAATATATAGTAAGGAATATAAATTTTTTGTCAGACTATCCAATATATGGGATATCGCTGTATAAGTTGAAATAAAAATCATAGGATGTGGTAGAGATTACAGAGATCCCAGCCAATGTATTTTGGTATCTTTCTATAATTCCCCATTTGAAACGTTTATTTACTAATTAGCACGATAAATAAAGGTTAAGATGTCATGATTATGAGCGGATATGCGATGGAAAAATATGACATCCATCTGATTGTCCACATTGGAAGAATATTGATGAGAAGTAACCAATATTCAGAAATGAAATTTCAAATCCTAGACTTGGGTTGTACACAGATGGAATGAATCCATATCGAAGCCTCGTTAGCACACTTAGTTCATGGCCTGTTTTATTGGTAATTTACCACATATCTTCTAAAGTTTTTTTGATACACTGATATTTCATGTTGAGTATAATGGTGTCTGGCCCATGGAAACCCAAAAATGATTTTGATGTTTTCTTGTCACCATTGATTTATGATTAGAAACTTTTATGGGAGGATGGTATTAAGGTGTAAGATTCTTATAAAATAGAATATTATCATCTACATGTAGTTCTTTTGATCACTATAAATGACTTCCCATCATATGGAAATATTATTATATACACTATTAAGGGGCATAAATATGTCCAATTTTCAAACAACAGACTTCATATTATCAATTTCATCATGGGAGGAAAACAGTATACATGGTTCATCAAAAGTTTTTGCCTATGGATCACTCTTATAGAAGACTCAAAAAGGAATTAAATGGATTAGAAGAATTTTATACTACTCCAAAACCTCAATCTCAGAAGGAGTATTTTGAGAGGGTGAAAGACCTTGATGTGACATTAGGAAAGACACATAATTCTAGTAATGATAGACATATTTAGAAAAAAAGGTCAACATTTTTTGAGCCACTGTATTAGATATATCATGAAGTGAAACATAATATTGATGTCATGCACATAGAGAAGAATATATTTGATAGTTTGATTAGAACATTGTTATATGTTAAAGTAAATACTAAAGATGGGTTAAATGCAATATTAGGAATACTATCAATGGGAATACATTTGGAGTTATCTCTCTCTCTTGATGGAAGGCAAACATTTCTTCCCCCCATCTTTTCATACATTATCTGAGAGGGATAAAATTATGTTTTTTCAGTGTCTTCTTGATATCAAAGTTCCACATGGTTATTCTTAAAATGTAAAAAAATATCTTTGAAGGATTTTAAGGTGACAGGTATGACATCTCATGATTTTCACGTCATGGTGCAATAACTTTTACCAGTTTCATTGCATGGAATATTTCCCATCTGTGTTAGAAAGACTATCATGAATGTGGGTTATTTTTTAAATACAATTTGTAATAACGTGGTTGATGTGTATTCTTCTAAAGTTTTTGAATAGAATGAAATTTATATACTTTTTCAATAGGAAATGTATTTTCCTTCATCTTGTTTTGATATAATGGTGTATTTAATGGTTCATCTAGTTCAATAAATAAAAATTTGTGGACCTGTATATCTTCATTAGATGTATCCTTTTGAAAGGAACATTAAAATATTGAAGGTTTATGTTAAGAAACCATATCGACCTGAAGCCTCCATTGTTGAGAAGTATATTTATGAGGAGGTGTCTGAGTATTTTATGACCTACTTATCTGGAGAGGTGCACATTGGTTTGCCTCCATCTCACCATGAATGAGTTAATAATGAGGTAAACGATATTCATGGTGGGAAGGTCAAATCATTGTCAGCTAAACAGATAAATAATGTACATTTATACATATTGAATAATATAGCTGATGCTCAACCATATATCACATTGCCTATTAATGAGTTGAAACATTGTCATCAAAAGAAGAATAAAATGTGTATTTTGAATGAACATAATAAATCTTTTTTCCATGGTTTAAAAAGACCCTTCTTTGTAGATTATATGCATCGGATACATTAAAAGGGTTAGTCGGTTGCCCAAGTTTAAATGTGATAACATGGTTCGGGTATGACATTAATGGCTATAAATTTCATACAAAATCTCAAGACAACAGAAGTGCAGTTCAGAATAGTGGGGTATTGTTATTTGCAGAAGCAATTTATTTTTTGAGTTATAAAGACAAAAACCCAGTTTCTTCATCATGGGCATATTATGGGGTCATTGAAGAAATACGGGAGGTTGATTACTTTAAAATTAAAGTTCATGTTTTTTACTAAAAATGGTTTTTCCGTAACAAAAGTGTCAGACACGATGAATTTGGAATGACAGTTGGTAATATGAATCTATTAGAAGACCCAACTGATTCTTTTATAATGTAAACACATGCGAAACAGATTTTTTATATTGTTGATCAATTAGATATGAATTGTTCCATTGTTTTACAAAGGAAAAAACAATATTTTGGTGAGGATCAACTTGATGAAGATGCTGATTTATGTGACATCCCAACATCCATAAAAGGATTAGAAGGAAATAATGATGAGCATGTTGTTGACATGGTTTCTACCATAAGGAATGGTCATGATGTTGGAATTTTGTAGAGCAATCCATTTGTACATTCATAATATTATAGGTAACATATATTTATTTCTCATTTACATTTACTAATTTCATAAAATGTTAGATATTTTAATTTTATTCATTATTAAAATCCGTATTAAAACTAATAAGTATGAATTTTTGTTTATTTTAGTTTAGTTTTGTTTAGTTTACAATTACATAACTTATATATTTATTGATTTTGTTGATTGAAAATTACATTACAATGTTTACCATGTTTACCATAGTGTACCAAGTTTACCATTATGTAACTTATATATTTATTGATTTTGTTGAATGAAAATTACTTTACTATGTTTACCATGTTTACCATGTTTACCATGTTTACCATGCTTTACCAGGATAACCGTGTTTACAATGTTTACTATTACATAACATACTTCAGTTTTTCATTTTTTTTACAATAGTATTGTAATATTAGAATTTTTGTATTTTTGATCTAATGATTGCCTTTTTGATTTGAAGGATAATGACAGATCAATCAGCTGATCAACCACACAATTTTGGAGACGAGCATCATGATCATACATATAGGGAGGGACATTCACATGCTCTTCCTGATATTCCCTAATCTTTGTTATGTGCTCCCACAATGGAAAATAAGAGTTCAATAGTCGGTAAATGTGTCAGCACTCGTTTACCAAAACTATCACTTGCCCATATCCAGGATCATAGGATAGTCATAGAGTTTGATGAGTATGATATTCCTATAGGTCTAAATGAAAATGATTTTAAGATTTTTGTATCAACTCAAGGTAACAGATAAGTAATCATTTTGTATAATGATTTAAAATGTTTGGATAAAGAAACACTATATCAGATGGGGGAGACAATTCTGGTAAGATATTTTTCTATTGTTTGAATAATCATTAAATTTTTATAGTATAATATGTTTTCTCTCTTATTTATCATGTGACATTTGATATTCCCGACACTGGGGGAGTTAGGAAGAAATTTTTATCGATGACTGATAGGAGATGAAGGGATTTGAAATCAACCCTCACATATGATTTCATTTTTGTTCATAGTCTATATGAAAATCCATGTCATATATATTCTTTTATAAATGAAGAAACATGGAATAATTTGTTGAATGTAGAAGAAAAAAAACATTTTTGGGAAGTAAAATGTAAACATTTATAATTTTTATTTTATTAATGACCTTATTAATGATTTTTAAAGGTTTATTATTCCCAATTTAAAGAAAACAAGGATATATCATCAGGATATCCAATCTAAAAAGTATACCCTAATAATTTATCTCAGAGTGGTTATAATTTATTGTAAGAACAAATGATGGTGGAAAATTTACAAAAAAATCGAGCTGAGTCTTCATGATCTGGAGAGGTTTCCCCTCCACCCCCTTCATCTAGACATGAAAAATGGAAGAGCTCTCAGTTGTAAAAAATGGGAAATATATTCCAGAAGAATCGAGGATTTTAGTTGAGAGGATTTTAAGATGTTTATTTTATTTATTTATGTTAATTCTCTTTTCATATACTTTAAAACATTTCATAATTTCTCCATTAATTCATACAGGATTATCTTGAGGTGTATAGAACATATGGGGTATTTACAGTTGCTAGGAGGAAAGATATTTTATATGCAGCATTGGAAAATCCTGAACACCTAGGTCATGTATGAGGATACTCGATGGGTGTATCAGTAAGAAATTTAATGACACATTCTTCAACTTATTATGGTTAGGGTATTTATAAAAAAAATAAAAAATTTGGAGGCTAAAGTTCATAACATTAATGCGATGATAGAAAAAAAGATCAAATCATTGGTAGATTCTATGTTTGCAGGCATGCAAGGATAATTTCAGACTACAGCTCTCACTCTTCCACCTCTGCCTATAGGTCTCATTTTTTATCCTCCAACTCCACCAACATCTCTCACCCCCACCTCTAGACCCCATTATTTATCCTCCACCTTAGCATACAGATCCCATTTTTTATCCTACTCCTACACCACATTCTCCACAGCTTCCTAGTTATTTTGTGTTGTGTGTTAATGATACTCACCATCATACCGTTGCATATGGAATGATATATAATATAGGAAATAAAGTTCATTATCAATAGTTAGAGGTAGAGTAGAATAGGGTCACTATATAGGATATTATAGATATATCATCTTGAGTACCATTACCTACAAATGAGGTGATGATAGTTGGGCAAAGTATCAGACAATTTTTAGTTTGTCTATCCAGACTTCTACGACCCATTACCATAGAGGTATGTGTATGTTATATATTTTATTTTATTTTTGTCTTAAATTTGTTTTAACAATTTAAAGTTAATTTTTTTAAATATTTTTTTATAATAACACTTTAAATGTAAGGAAATACTTTATAGGAATCAAAAAAGACAAATGTCTATAACATCAGATACAGATTCTAGCAGTCTTGACAGATTGTCAAGATATTCAAATTTGGTGGCAGCTCATTATCTCTTCCCGATGGAAGATCATGTTTTGGACATGAAATAGATGTCGGGATTATGAAAAATGATATCATGGAGATCTTTACTAGAGAAAATTTGGGCATCAACATGGTGTAAATGTTTTCCATGTATGTCTTAACACAATTCTTTCCCTATCTTAATTTTATTAAAAATGTATACTTATGTTTGTTTTGTATTAAGTATCTTTATATCATTTGTGAGAAGACCGAGCAGACAGATGTATATGGATTTGACCCGTAGTTGATTTACCCTGAAGTGTATTCATTGGATGAGGAACAAAGAACAATTTATATTGCAGAAATATTTTAAAAGAATATAATCATGCAGTGGTGGTTAAATCCTTTTTGTGAGAGGTATGGAATATATATCTGACAAACTGTTCTTTATATTTTAACATAAAAACCCATGAACCTCAAATTTTCTTTTATATTAGAGACCATTTAATTTTAGGTGTTTTTTGTCCAAGGGAGAAAACACTTTATTGGATATTCTCTCTGTATGGCAATGTATGAGAAAATTTTAAAAATAAGTTGGAAAATTAGGTTTCAATTTCTTAATATTTGATTATATTATAATGAAATTTAAATTAATCTCATTCATATTATTTTCTAATAGGGGATAGTCTTAATTTTGAAAAAACACCATGAAAAAGAGTTCTAAGATCAAATATGTAAAAGGAAAGGTAAATATCCATTTATAATTTCTACATTTTTGATATATTAAAAAAAATGAAATTATGAATCGAAAAACTCTATTAAATTGAAATATCATAAAAAACAAGGCATCATTGAATGAGGATATTATATGTTAAGATTTATTTATTAAATAATTACAACTAGAACAATTTTTAAGTTTTATGAGTTTAGATTTCCTTATAAACTATTCTACAATATTTCAATTGATTTATTCACTATGCATGTTAACTACTTTACTTTTAATTTGTATATATTTTATGACCCTCAACTTTATAGTTCTCAAGAGTTCAAAAACTTTCAAGTGGAATGGTCAAATTATTTTACAGGTTTGGTTTTATTTTAGTCTGTTTTTATTGTAAAATGTAATTTTGAATGTTGTACCCATAAATGTGTATTTGGTAGTTATTTTGTTGGATTTAGGTTTTTTAGTTGATATTTTAATTTTTAAATGTTATAAATTTGAATGTTTAATTTTTATACTGGTTCTTCTTCATTTTCTAGTTCTACATGATTCAGGTCTGCTTCGATAATGTAGAGGAATGGTTTCACAAGGTTTTAAAAAATGGTTTTTACATCGGTTATTTTACAACTGATTTATGAAATGTTTTTGGTAATGTATTTCCACGTCGGTTATCTAAAAATCGATGTTGTATAATGTTTTTTACACCAGTTATTTAATAACTGAAATAAAAAAAATTCATCTTGAATTTTTTTCCACGTCAGTTATAAAATAATCAATGTTGTATCTTGTTTTTTACATCAGTTATTAAATAAATGAGGTAATAAACATCATCCTAATTTTTTTTACATCAATTATGAAAAACCTTATGTAAGAAATGCATCGTAATCGTGGTTTTTTACGTTGGTTATAAAATAACTGATGTGGTGTATTGATTATTACATAAATTATTTAATAACCAGTGTAAAAAAGCCACATCTGGAACTATTTTTTTAAGTATGTTATTTCATAACCGACATAAGAAACAATATACCACATTGGTTATTAAATAACCAATGTAAAAATCAATTCCACTATTGATTGAAAATGTTGGTTTTTTTATATCCGATGTAAAAAATATATTTATAACGTCACATTTAATAACGTCGGCTAAAAACTAATGTAAATAAATTAACATTAAAAATGTTATCTTGACTATTGTATTCCTTTTATGCTCTTTCATTCAGGATTGAGGAAAACCCTTTACAAGTTGTTTGGGATTGTTTGTGTGGTGAAGATATTACTGAAATTATTTAGCTCGTGTGATCTATGATCAGTGTGAGAAAAAAAGAATGGAAAGGGTTCACCTCACCATGAAGAGGCGATTATGTATAAGAAAGGGGGATTTTGTATCATGTGGATGTTGGCCCATGATATAGGATTGGGGAATCCCTACGTATCCCATTGAAAATGAGAATCAATCTAGACATAGTTCTAGAAAACTCATGTAGTTTAATATCATGTAGAATGGATATTAGCCTTGTAGTTTAACATCATGTAGCATGGAGGTGGATCACCCTACGTAAAGGAAAAGTGAGGTTGTGGTTGAGACCAAGGCTAGAGGTTCGGGCATCACTACGTATCATATGTTGGCAGGAATCAAGACACGCATAGTTCTGGGATGAAGAGATTTCCTATGTTTATTTATCACTCATATGGGGCAGGGGAATATCATCCTTACTTTTCATATATATAACTTGTCTGTTGTGATTCGTTAGTGAGATTGTGATTCTCATTCAGTTTAACATCATGCAGTGAGGACTCCTTCATACAAATTAATGTCATGTGTTCAGGATTTGATGTGCTATTAAGTTTAACATCTTACTACCATAATGAGAGACTTTGTACAGTTTAATGTCTTTCTACTATAATGAACTAGTGTAGATAAAAATTATAAAACCAAGAAATCTCTGTATAGTATAACATCAGGAGTCCAGGATGTGGGATATTGTGCATTTTAACATCTTAATTCCATGACAAGAGATGTTGTGAAGTTTAACATCTTTATTCTAGGAAAAATCATTGTAGTTTAACATTATAAAACAATTACTTCCTTATATAGTTTTATTTCATGTGGTTAATACGTGGGATACCAGGATGTTTAAAGTAATACTGCTAAGACTTGATGTGTGTCACATTTCATCATCTTACTATCAGGATGATCTTTTTCAGTGTCACATCATGAAATTTGGATGACCAGTTCTTCATGAAAATTATGAAAAGTATTTCATAATAGATATCGAATTATTTGGGGGTGTGATATGCTTCTTTTCCACTTTGTACAGTGAGTAATCTCTATTTTGATAGATCATGTGTATGATGTAACTCCCTTCCCATTTGGGTTATAGAATCATAAGATACATTCTTAGTATTATTGGTGTCCTGAGGGACAACACTTGTTCTCCTTGGTGTAATGAACATAGTTTAACCTTCTTATTAAATGATTGTGCGATCTGATTCTAGTGGATTTTGAGGTTGTGTAATTTATGTAGTATGTTCTCATCGAGTCTCCCCAACTCATCCACCTACTTCTGTGATTTTTCATCGTCTGAGAGTTTTTAGAAAATGGTAATTTCGGGTTAATGTATCTATAATTCTATGGATAAAACTGCCTCAGTCATTTACACTAATGAATATGGTTTTTCTTGTGTATTAGTGTGTGTGGTGGTATGGTGGGACCATAAATCATGGAGTAGCTTGTTTGGACAGAAATTATTATCATTTTTCACCATCTTCTAAAGTATATTTTATAGATACTTATTAAATTACTCTATCTATCCATTTGTTATTTCCTGATAGAGGGATGAGTGATTGGACTTGATATTATACTCCATGTAATGATTCTTCTACTATGTGTAACAAAAGTTGGTGACATTTTCAGTCAATATTGTGTGAGGGACCTCGAACCTGGTGATGATATGAGACATTATGAGGATGATAATGTTATTTTTCTCGAATTCTTTGATGCTTATTTCCAATTCCCATTTGGTAATGAAGTTGATGGATGTAAGGATGTACAAAATGGAATAGTTTTGGATGGGGTATATATCCCCACAACATCCATTCCTCAAATAGAAAATTTCTTAGAATATTTAGTTGTATGTGGAAATTTTATGGGATGATGGATGAAGTTTTCATGGATCTTGCACTCATGACATTTCGTGGTGAATTAAGTATATTCTTGTATCATGGTTGTCCAATAATATCCATATATCTTGATTTGGTGGGAGAGACTGGTCCAAGACTGATGGGAACCATGGGATCTAATATGGAATTATTCCATGATGTTGAGAATCACTCCTTCTTCTATAAATATACAGAGGAATATATCAATTTCACACTTGTAGATAACCGTATATTCATTTGGTCTTCTCTTCAAGGTAAATTTGGAAGGACGTCAGTGAATATATTCTCTTTTACGTCGATCTGTTGGAAGAACTCCATTTTGGAGATAACATATTATGTTCTACATTGACCCATGGGTGGATGTCGGTTTATCTCGATATAGGGTGAAACTGACCAAATTAATTTCTTCCATATCAGAGATTATGATCGATGACACCATTATTCAGTGTGTGATAAAAAGGATTTATCCCTCCTCATTGGGGTCAACCAAGACTATTGTTTCATTATCCAAAATGTTGGTATTGGCATTATGTGATTGGGGACCATGATGCATTCTGGTCTCAAAAGGGAACTCAACCATCAGTCCCCTAATGTAGCTATTCATAAGGGTAAGTTCTTTCTTTTGGATTGAATATTATCTATTTATATTCTTTATCACTAGTTATGAATCCCATTTTATATTCAGGTAGGATATATGCAACTATAGGGTTAATTCCAACCTAATGATGAGGGCTTGGCATTCTACCTCATAATTTTTGTAGCCTTCAGACAGTGAGAAAGAGTAGGGAAAAATTTCTTTGACTTGAGAGACATATAAAATCCCTAAAACAACCCAATTGAGCTTTAAATTTTCTAACCTTTTTCTTAAAGGACTTATGATGTCTTAATCAAAATACATCTTCTATGTCTGTGGAGTGTCATGGGAATATAAGACCTCATTATTTGGATTCTCGGTTTCCACTAGTGTATTCTCTAGGGAGGGATGTGCTGTGAGGAAATCAGCTAGGGCCTAAACATTAACCAACTTCTATAATACGAACTAAATGTCATATTAATCCAGAATAACCACCCATCAAACCAAGTACCAAGTCAACATAGTAATAACAAAAGTGTACTTGAGAGGATCAATATGATAGACTAGGTGTACTTTTTGGTGTTTCAAGTAATGACACAAATTATTCACTACAAAAAAAGGGCTAGGTACTTCTTCTCGACATGATAGTATTAGGTCTCACTAACCTAGAATTATTTGGTTGAGGTAGTATAGATTTTTCTCACTTACTAAATAATTTTTCTATGTGAGGAGGGTGCCCATTGAGTGTTCCATAGTATCCACATAAATTATGAGTGGTCTCCCTTCCAACAATGGAATCAGAATTGGTTGGTGAAATAAATACCACTTGATCATTTTGAAGGATTCTTGGAAAATAATCAACCAATTGATAGGTGATTCCATTATTCATTATCCTAGTTAATGATAGATATTTTCCAACCATATTGGCTATAAAACACCAAATGTAGGTGAGGTGCCCTTAGATCTACCTCATTTCTTTAATATTTCTAGTTGGTGGTATTACTAAGATATAACTAGTCTTCTCTAGTTCAACCCTGTTTCCATAGTGTCATTCCACAAAGATAAGGAACATCCTTGATATTACCTTAAAGATTCATTTCAAAAAATTCACCATTAGAGATTGCTTTTACATTTTGTAAAAAATTGTTTGAAGATCCATGAATTGATCACATCAGTGTCGGGATTTGAACACCAATTAGTTGATATATAATTTGTTTATCCTTATATGGAATTATTTAAAGATATGATTCATGGAACATTGATATGTATCTCCAGCTTTCTTTAACCCAAAGGGAATGACCTGATAGTAGAAGATCCCCAGAGGTGTTTTGAAGGTAGTGGATTCTTTATCTCTAGGGTTCATATTTATCTAACTGTACCCTGAATACCCATCCATGAAGGAAAGGTATTGGAATCCAACAGTTGTATTGATCAAGAGTCATATGATTGGAAATGGGAAATCTTACTATGGGAAGTCTAAAATTAAAGCCTTGAAATCAATGTAGACCTTAATATTTGCAATATTTTTCATGATTGGGACAATTTTGGTGATCCATCTTGGGTATTTCACTCCGTGTATAAAAGTTTGATTTGATTAGTTTTTGAACTTTCACCTCTACATTGGTCACTAGATAGTGGTGCATCCTCCCAGAAGCCTATTTGAAGCCTTAATTCTCATCAGGAAATCTAATATAGTGCATAGCCACATCAAGATTTAGTCTGGGTATTTATTTATAGTTCCAAGAGAACACATATCATTGCTACTTTTAAAATGAAATAAACATCTCCTTCTCTTCATGGGGAATGGTGACACTAATTAGGGTAGGTCACAAGTCATATTTTGTTCCAAGATTTATGTACTTGAGCTCATCAATATGGGTTTAGACACTTTCCTCAAATATATGAGGGTATTTTATGAGTTCATCCTTATATTCTTCCACCTTTGAGCCTATGGAGACATTTCCAGATAAATTTGTCAATATGGTGGATTATCTGTTCCAATTGGGGTGAGTCAGACCATAAGAAGAGACATTATCATCCCCTGCTACTTGAGTCATTGTCGAGAGATGCTAGAGATTATTTCTTTAACACTTTTGTTGGGGACAATAAGAGCTGGGACCACTGGGGTCAAGTCTATCACCTCAACCATATTAACGGGGAGAAAATAGTTGTTGTCAAGAAAACATCCAGGATTTATAGGGGTGGTCCCTAATCCATTGGGGCCTACAAAATTTATATCATCATCTAATATATTTTTGTGTATCCCTTGTGTAAAAATATTCATCATCATATATGTATCAAATTTTATCAAAGGGGGAACTATCACCATGTAGTATACCAACTTTCTGACAAAAAGTGTATTTCATACATTGATGGAATGTTAAAGGTAACTTCAAGTGGCTATGGATCCAAGTCCTTCCAAGTAGAACATTATATGTGGTGTCTTACTAGATTACCATAAACTAATCATCGGATGTGAGATCCCCAAACTGATCATCGAGCTTGTTCTTCTCAATAGGTATTTTCTAACTCTTATTGATCCCTTTAATGTACAAATTAATGGGAGTTAGTTCCCCTTATCTATATTCCAAAAATCAGAGGGTTATAACTATGATAATCGTAATCCCAGAAACATTATCAGTCAGATCCCATTATACATTTAGATTATCAATTCTACCCAAAACATATAGGGGTCTGATGTTCCCTTGGATGACCTCTTCATAATCATGGTTATTGAATGAGATTGATACATGGCATTATGATGGCATGGTATCCATTCTATAAACCATGGTTGTATTGAAAACAGTCTCAAATCACTATGGGATATGTAGGGAATCAACAAGTGACTCTGTGTGTTCTTTGGAAAGATATATTGAATCTAGGATTGATATCTTGGTTGGGGAAATCACTAGACGTTTCAGAATGTCAAACTTTAGCAACATAGTTTTGTGTTTATTGATGTGGTGTTTTACTTAATAGGTGTCTTAGAATATGATTTATTTAAGGTGAATGGGCCTTATGATTTTGTATAGGTCAATGGATCATATAATTCTAGAGGGAATAATTCATGTCGGTCTTCCCATTTTCCTAGGTTTATCAGATAATTAAACCCCCACCAGGTGGTCATATAGGAAAACTGGGTGATGAAGACCACTGGAGTGTTTTCGAACACCTCCATGACACTTTTGAGACTTATAGATTTCTTTCCCATGAGTTTCAACTAAATTTGTTTCCTCTATGGGGATGTGAGAAAAATATTGGGCCTGACCATGCCTGCATTATCCCATGTATCCTTGGTTCTCACAAATGCAGCCTCCCGTTCCCTAGATATGAATGGAATACTTTTATTCTGAGGAATATTCATCATCCGAGAAAGGTTATTCCAAGTGTATCATGTAAAAATAACCAAATATTTTATCTTCATCTAATGAGGGTTTTGTTTGGTGGGTTGGTGCACATGCTTCATATGTTGTGGGGAAGAAATGTACAGTAGTTAGAGCATATTTTGGAGTATAATATGGAACCTCGTATTCTATTTATTCTTTCATCTTATGGTCATTCCCACTCTAGGTATCCATATCTAATGTTACCTCCTTTGGGTGGTGGATATATTTTGGTTCTATGTAGCAATTATCTTAGAGTGGAGTGATCTCAAGAAACTATCTTCTGATTCATCCAGTTGTTGAACATCCACTCATGCATAGCTATAACTTCCTATAAATAGTTTATTATAATTGTAACTACAAAGTGGTTACAAAAGAAAACTTCTCAAAAGATTTATCTAATACCACCTATCCATAATAGACCATTCCTTAAATTATTTATCTGAAGATGAGGAAGTTCATGATATTATGACCCATCATTCTATGGAAATGGCAGTATCCAAGATGGTTGGTGACGTTAAAATCATTTTAGATCTTGGGATATGGTAGATTGAGCATGTTATTGTCCATGGAAGGTAAGAAATAATAGAGTATGTTTTTATTTCATAAGGAGTATGATTTATTTACTTGATGCTCAAATATCGAGGGACCCTTATTTCTATGTACTTCTAAACGATGAATATTTTGCAGTTTTCAATGCTCAACCGGAGGAGCAGGTGGTTTGGGACCATCCTAGGTGCTTGTATGGGAACTATTGCTTGCATTAGAGTGATAGTTGCGACTTCTACCTAGCATATCCTTTTCCTATGTGCTGAGGGAATGATTCTATTTTTGGATTGGGTTTTTTGAATGGAATCCTTGAGATGTTGCTCCATTTTTATGAACTCATGGAACTCACCAAGATACATCATTGGGTTCTGAGGTGTCTAAAAATCTTCCTGAATATTTTTATCATAGAGTTACAATAGTTTCATATATGATATTATTATGTTGGGTGAATGGGTTAAACCTTTTCATATGGATATTAAGTCAGACACCCTCTCATTCTCTCATTTCTTATAGTTCGTCAGGTTGATGATTGTAATTTTCCTTAGTGTGGGGGTGAACTGATAAATGAATTGATGATGAAGGTCTTCCCATCCTACAATGGATCCCACTGGAAGACTATTATGCCAAACAAATGATATCCATCTTAGTGTCTTCAAAAAACACTTCATATTTGTTGCCTCCTATTGATCTTGAGGGACTATTATTGGCCCACATTGAGATACAATGTGTGTGAGATTCTATTCAGGGTCACCTTTACCATCAAAATTGGATAACATATTATTTATGAAATTAGATAAATAGAAAGTATCGTTATGTCATCCTTCCATGTATTCCATTAGATTATACAAAGACATAATGATGTTAAGAATCTCTAAGGGAACTATTGCCTAGTATTTTGTTTTCCACATGGGTCAGGTGGTGCTCGATGAGTTTGGCCTTCCTTTTTCTCCCGCTGATTCTCGATTATTTATAACATTGAATGATTACCATGGAAAGGTGTAGGTTTTCACTACAATGAAGGGATTTCGTGATCATTTTTTGACTTCCTTGTCTATGTAGACTAGATTTCTGGATTTGGAGCCAGTATAATGCTCAGATACCTCTCTTACTAGAAAATAGACTTAACGAAGAAGAATAATTTCCTCATCCGGAAGATGATACCATGCAAGAATATTACCATTGAGTATCTCCCTGTTGTGTTATCTGGGGGTTTTTATCTCACTCTCATATTGTGATACTTGTTCTTCCATAGAAGAATCCTCAACTATTTTGTATAGTGATTTGGATATAGCAAAAAAAATCATTATATTTGGAAGTATTCTTCAAGAGAGGTGGAAACACATTATCCATAGGTTCATGATTTAGGAGCCTTCTTTCGTTTCGGGTGCGTGCAGCCTTAGTTGGTTCATCCTAATCACCCTCCTCTCGGGGTTGGTTTTCCAGTTTGTGGCCCTCTGCATTTTTATCTTGATTCATCATATCTATTGTGTTAAAGGACATGACATTCACATAGGAATATCAGTTAATGTTGGTTGTACCATTACTTTTGACGCAACATGCATATTCTATACTAACTTCATCTGGGTTTCAATTTGAATACCTAGCCATATTACGCCATTTTGGATTGTGACCTCGGTGGAGTATGATCACCTTCATCATATTATCCTCTCATCTTGGTATATCAATAGTGAATTTGAGGGAGTTTTTACTAATATTTTCGAAATGGGCACTAAATAAAAGTGGTTGGTATTATTGTGGTAGGAATGGATAAGATTTCGATTGTTGATATTTACCACTCAACCTAAAGATTACATATTCTCTATGTGATGATGATGATGATGATGATGAAAATTCCCCCATACCTACAGACTAGAGGTTATTATTGGATGCAACTTGCATTGACTGATACGGTTATTGAGGATCCAATGATTTCAATCAGGACTTGATGATTCTCAAAACAAACATTGAGGTATAAATTACCCCATCCCAGTGGGAAAGGGTTGATCTAGAATCTTAATTGATTTCTCTAGGACCCTCTCAGGGGATTATCAACATGGTGATATTGATTAGCATATAAATTCATACATACCAATGGGTTGGGGTTTTTTTGTAGCTCCCAATAATATGTCATGAATCCTCTTGGAAATTAACTATTTTATAGGTGGAGGTGGTGGTATATATTTCCCCAACAAGATAGGTTTATATCACTCTTGGACGATTTCTATGGAAGAAACTACTATGGCATGTTTGATGTGGTGTAGTTGTGCTCACATAGAATATGGGTGTGACGGAATCCCATGTTGGGAATCATTCATTACAGAAATATGTTTGGTTGATTGAATATTTGGATTTAATATATGATGTGTATTCCTATTTCTTTGACGGCCTATTTTGAAGTCCTAAAGGTTGTTCTCTCACTCTATTTGTGATATATGTGTACTATTAAATTGGGGGGATTCTATTGTAGTGACCAAATTGCCCATGAAATACCCGGTCCCCTGATTTCACTAGAGTCTATGGCCTTATTTGATGTCATATCTGAATGGTTTAATTGTTCTAGGGGTGTAGTAAAGTGTAACGCACCATAATTTCCTTATCCTTGAATATAGATACCTGATGTGGATTCATAGATTGACTAATGAAGGATTATGACGAAATGGAGGAAAATTAATGTATATTTGTAATATTCTTTTCTAGTTTTGGATCACGAACCATTGAGATAGCGGCTACATCAATCAGACAAAAGATTATCTTGATTTTCTGAACATGAACCTCATATCCTGGATAAAGGAGGCGTCTATCTTCAGTAAAAGATGAGTAGCACACCAATTTTTGTGTATATAAGGCATGAACTTCTTTTCTAGCTCATATGGGATGTCATAGTCAGAAGTGGTGTGCGGACAGAACATGAAGGAAAAATTTTTTTCTAGATAACTCTTTCCATAGGTCAATGTCAAACTCCTCTTCATTAGACTTACATTCCCCCATTCAGCCAGACCATAAAAGATGCTTCTGAGGATTGTCTGCTGACTAGAGTGGATTTCTACTGGATGTTGATGAGTAAATATATACAGTTGACCCCGGTGTTTCAGCCACCTCTCTATATGAAGGTGTCTAAGTTCTGAGAACCTCTCTATACAAAGGTGTCTAGGAAATAAGAATATGTATTTTTCCATGGAATATATCACATTGGGGAGGTAGACTATAACGACCCATACTTTACATACATTGTTATTACTTCAAAATTGAAGCACACTTATTACAACATATAACAAAACCCGGAAAGGACCGTATAGGTATAGAGTCTTTAGAAACTGGGAAACATAAACAACTGGTTCATAAAGCATCTACATTGCCTCCCATTTATTTCATCATATCTAGAGTCCCTTTTGGAATATCCTACTTAATAACCTTCTTCCTGACCTGGGGAAATAAAACATAAAAAATGGTCAGCTTAAATTCTCAGTAAGGGTAAACAAAAGAAATATCAATCACATCATATACATAAGAACATAAATTTTGGAAATCTTAACCTGCAAAAGAGATCATAATTTCATAACATGGGATAAATCATAGTAGTGAAATGTAATCCCAATAATCATAACTTAAAACATGAAACTTTGTGTCATACACACATAATCATAGTGAATCATTTCTTATTAGTCAAGACTCATTGGAAAGACTATCTTAGTGGAAAAAGTCCATTTCTGAACCGATTTCACTCCTCGTTTCAGTCCTGTTTCACTGAACCGGTTTAACCTGTCGTTCCAGCCATGTCTATCTCATGAGATATAAAATCTTTACCCAATGAATTGGAGGGATATATAGGTACCACCCATCTCATAATGATACCATACTTATGTGTTCCACAAAATCATAAACCATACATCATATCATAACCCATGTAATAAAAATGGGAATCTTAAACATCGTGACATTATAAAATAATTCATATAAGATAATGGAATTCATAAAAATAATTCCATAACAACATAATAAAATAAATGTAATAATAGGGATAGAAATAGAACCCTTTATTATCTTATATGGAAAATAATTTTGATAAAACACCTGAACTCCATTCTTGAGGAAAATATCCTTTGTACTTTAAAAACACTTTTCCTTTCATAACATGTCATAAAATTCTAAACTAAAAGAATTTGATTAAAAATAAACTTGAAAACTTGTAAAGGAAGATTCTTGGAAATAATGTTTCAAAAATCCATTCTTGCCGTATAAGTTAAAAAAACATTCCACTCGTACTTTTTTCGGAAAATTCAAAAAAGTACCTCGTAGGGTAAACAAAAGAAAGATTCCTTCCGTACCATGGGGTAAAAGTCAAAATGGGTAGAAAAGGACTTTAAACATATATGAAAACACTTTTATAAAACATGTACATGGATGATAACAATTACCCCAGTAAATACTTATGAATATGTAATCTCAGATAAAAATGAGATTTGCAAAATTATCCCTTACCTTAGGTCTAATATGCTTCGTACGTATCTGAACCTCCTCTTCTTTGAAGCGCCTCTTTCAGACCTCCTCTTAGGGCACTAAAATTGGTCTTTGAATAAGACCATGACATCTAGGATGTTTCTAGGGAAGTGGAGAAGAGAATTTGGCAGTGGTTGGCCAATCATGAAGGCTCAATGTGGTGTGAGGAAGAGAGGGATGAGGTGCCTTTTTATAAGGGAGAAGAGGGGAACCTTTGGAATTCTTAAAAATATTAATTTATAATAAATCTAACCCCACTTAAAAACCTCCAAAAATGACTCATATCCGAAGATTAGATGAGATAGGGTTGTAATCTCATCAACTAATCAAATTTAGACATGTTAGGAATTTATTTTAAACATTATCAACTTGATTTATCCTCATTTAATCAATTTAATTTTATTTGTGTTAATGACATTCTAAATTTTAAATTATAACAAATAATTACTTATTTTTTGTGAATTATCATGAATTGGATACTTTATAACATTTTCTACCATATAAATTTAAATTTATAATTTTTAAATATTTTTTTAATTTTTAAATAATTTTATAATATATTATTTTTATAAAATAACAATAGTGTCAATTTTGACACTATTCATTTATTTGAATTTAAATAAAATATATACAGAAGATATGATCAAACTAAAAGCTTTAATAGATTCATAAAAGGTTATATGTATCCATAAAATTAGTGGAGCACATTAAATAGTTCATATAATATTTATTTTATTATTTTTGAAACCATTTATTTGGTTTATCTCTTAATAAACTAATTACTACATCATTTTTTATATAATTACTTAATATACTTATTTTTTTCATAAAAATTAAAAATAAAATCCTATGATGAAGATAAATCTATTAACTTTCACAATAATACTTTTAATCTAATTTACCATCTTAAAATAATAATATTTAATTTGTTATATTTATTAAATTATGAAGGTGAGAACTTTGGCATCATTTAAAATAAAATAATATAAGTGTCATAATCATCTTAATAAGGATCCAAATGGTCAAAAATTCGTCCAATGGATGATTAGGGTTTATATATACACTAATAACAAGTTCTGTGCAGATTTTGGGGGCCTTTTGATTCGTATTAATATTTCAATAAATACTATATTATTTATTTTTCACTAAATAAATAATTTCTGCATCCCTATTGTGTCAAAATTAATGATAATTATTTAATACCTAAAAATTATAAATAAATTTATATGATGTAGATAATTTCATTAGATTTCTTGAGAATATTTATGTTTGAAGTTTCATAATGTTTATCACTAAATTAAAATTAATATACTTATATGATTTAAGAGAGTGACATGTTGTCACTTTCTTTGGTTTTAATACTAATTAAGTTTTTTTCATGGAAAAAAGTCCATTAAATGATTATAATCTGACCCTTAGGTGATATGGGTCAACTTTTAGTATTCCAATTGGATTTTGGAAGGTGTTAGGATAAATTTATAATCTTATATTTACCCTTAATTACCCGATTTACCTTTAACTAAGGTAAATAAAATTTACCGTAGTTACTATTCATAAAGCCCAAAAATAAAAAGTAGCTTATGAACATAATTTGGACCTACTGATTCCAAATATGGAATCCATTTTTCCAAATTCAATACTCAAAAGTTGCAGAAATTAAATTAAAATTAATCCCATTGTCGAAAGAAAATGGGTTTTTGTTTAAAACATTGCAAAAGATTAAATTGATTTAACCTACGAATTCAAGGTAAAATCAATTCTAATGACATACATTATATTAAATTGTTAAAATATATTCTATTTATACTTTAAAACCATTCAATATTATAATTTAACCACATAAGTTATTACGATAAAAAAAGTTGTTTTTAATTAAAATATTGCGTGTTTTTACTATTCATTAAAATATGAAAGTTATCAGAATAATATGAAAACTTTATCCAAGGTAAAATTTTATATTCGGATTCCAAATAATAATTTTATTTTGTAAAATTGAACTTATAAACATTTCAAAAACTAGATTTAAAGTTGGTGCGCCATCAAAAGGCGGCAAAACTGTATTTTTTTTAAAATACTTATTTTACCTGAAAAATTTATTTTGTTCTTATACCATGTTCTAGAAAATGAGTAAGATGAATAATAATGTTATAAAATTTAAAATTTAGTTAATATTATTCATAACGGCTAGTTCATAATAATATTATAAAAATATTTCGTTGTTTAGTAAAACCCTGTATTGCGTACAACACACGCTATCGAGGAAGGTTGTGATTGCGTGTAATGCAAGCCAAGTCAGGGTTGCGTGTCATGCAAGATACTTTTTTTGTAGCATACCAAAAATGTCATTAATGAAATTAAAAAGAATATTTTTCATAAAATCTCGGGGTGTTACATTCTACCCCCCTTAAAATGAATTTCGCCCTCGAAATTCGTTGGGGTTATAAATGGTTTGCTACTCGAAAGTTTCTTTAATAGAAAACCACATCGTAAAAAGGAATACTAAAACATCATTTAAAAAAAATTTAGAAACATAACGGATACCAAAATAACTCATCACTGGGTTTCCACATAGGAGAACATAGGTGAAAATATGGATATGGAGGAGAAATCGGACCATCATGTTCGGATGGAGAGTGGTAGAGAACATTGCTATGAAAAAGCCATCAATCACAAAACCATAGATTTGTGATGATCTAAGGTACCATATGATTCATTGGATATAAGGGAACTAGGACAATATTTTTGGTTTTCAAGATCATTTCCCTAAAGTTGATGAAATTGGAATTAGATGAAATACTTTCGTGATTTTGGTACAGTCTCACCTATGTTCATTCTTTGGATAATTCCCACTTCATCTCTTAAAGAAATGAAGTTGAATTTGTCATTCGTGAAGTGTTAGCAGATCATGTGATAGAATGATTGGTCATTCCATCTGTCTCAAACAAAAGGTTATAAAAGTTATCAAAAATACATAAGTCCATCTATAGTGAGATTAATCATATATGGTTTCTAAAATGGACTTATACTTCATATATCATACTGGTTAATATAATAAAACTAGTTTCTACTAAACAGGGTCTTCCTGAAGTCCAGTGGTAGGCGATAAAGGCCAGTCGTACTTCGGTTGTGGGTTTGATTCCCACATCCTTGTCCGACGCGATGGGATCACTAGTGGAAATACGAGCTTTAACGTCGTCGTAATAACGTCGGTTTTTTAAAAACCGACGCGAATAGTATATGTGGGGAATTTTTGGCGTCGGTTTTACAAAAAACCGACGCCAAAAATAATTATGCGTTGATTTTTCGCGTCGGTTTTTAAGAAAACCGACGCGGAAAATATTAGTATACATATTTTCCGCGTCGGTTTTCCTGAGAACCGACGCGGAAAAATGTTTCGGCGTCGGGTTTTATGAAAACCGACGCCGAAACTCATGGAAAAAAATATATTTCGCATCAGTTTTCCTGAGAACCGACGCGAATAATATTATGCGTTGATTTTTCGCGTCGGTTTTTAAGAAAACCGACGCGGAAAATATTAGTATACATATTTTCCGCGTCGGTTTTCCTGAGAACCGACGCGGAAAATAAATTTTTAAAATGTTTCGGCGTCGGTTTTCATGAAAACCGACGCCGAAACTCATAAAAAAAATATATTTCGCGTCGGTTTTAATGAAAACCGACGCGAAAAGTCTTTTAAAAATATTCACGGTCAGAAACCCTCATTTTGTTCGTCCGTCGAAATCGAGTTCCGCTGTGGCGCTTCGGACTCCCGACGACCTTCGAACTTGATTTGCGATCTTGAACGGCCATTGTTGAAGGTTTTTTGTCGTCTGCACGATTTTGGGTATGTGTTCTTCCTATTTATCTCTTGTTTCATATCCCATTGTTTATTTCTTTATCAATAACCCTATTTTGCGTGATTTTGATTATTGGTTAGATTTTAGTTGTAATTTATCATTATTTTTTGTTTGTATTATCATTGTTGGTGTAGATTTGATATTGTTTGTTTTTGGAAGTAATTATATCGGTCGCAGTTTGGATTTAACATCTCCATTCGGGTTGAACTTCAAATTTTTTGTTTATATTATCATTATTCCTGTTTAAAATGATCTTTCATTACATTATGAAGTACTATATTTTTAATTCCATTTCCATTTTAATAAATTATTCTTCAAAAAAATAATTTTATTGTGTTAAATGAATTCACTCACATTTTTGCATGTAGTTTGTTGTTATTTCATTACTTCTTGAGATTTACCATGCCAAATTCCTCAATTCTTTTTGGTTCTCATCATTTAACTAAGACATGAATAATCACCACTATCTATTATGTTAAAAAAAATTGAATAATTATTTTCATGCCATTATATAATAAATAATTTTTCTTGCAATGTCCATAATACGACTAGAATCATAATGTATTGTAATCTTCGTAGATAATAATATAATCATTATCCCTCTATTAATGTTCAAAAATACCTTTCCACTTTCATATGTGGGGTTAGATTCATTCATTTTTAAAAAATGTCCTCTTAAACTAATCTCATTCCATTGATTATATTTATTCATCTTTCTCTCCCTCTAAATAATAGTCATGAAATGATTTACTTCTCCCTCTAAGTCATAGGCTGCAAATAAAACATTCTCATGATCTAATCTTTCATGGATGGATAATATATTTCTCTTCATGTTGATCCATTCCTTGACATGTTTTGCTGCAACAGACCCATGGATGGGGGTGTAAGTTGTCACCTACAATATGCAATGGAATTTTTATCCCTCCATAATGAATTTATATGTTCATAGTTCCCTATTATAAAACTCATGGATTGAGGGAGTTGAGTTATCATAGTCACCAAAAATTGTATCATGTCTCTTAATACACATTGTTTTAAATAAGGATAGTTATTGCACTATTTTTCACATTAATTTTTCCATGATTCATTCATGTTACATCAAATGAATAAAAAAATAAATATAGTGTGATCAATAGTAGTCATAGTGAGAAATCATATTATCTTGTATGCCATTCATATAATATTTATATCATGAAACTTTATTTTCAAAAAATGAAACCTTTGATTTAACCATTTTGTCCTTGTATTTCAATATAACACACATGTATATAATATTAAAATTAACTGTTTACTATATTTGTAAATGTGTTTCATATCTGATGTCTTTTATCTGATTATCAATAGTTTTTATGGAATATGTTTTTGTTTACAATTTATCTGATAGATATTTAAATGTTTTTATGTTTTAATATATTCATCAATTATATTGTGATATCAGGTATTAATGGATCATAATTGGATTTATCTACGAAGAACTACTAGTGAATATGAAAGAGGAGTTGACAATTTTTTGGAATTTGCTAAACGGCATAATCAAAATATTGATTTGATTTTTCTGTCCATGTGTGAAGTGTGTAAGTATGAGAAAGTTAAACTTCAGAGAAATCAAAGATCATCTCATTTGTTATGGTTTTAGCCTTAATTATACACGTTGGATCTTGCATGGTGAAAGAACTGAAAATTCAACATCCAATGTTGATGACGATATTCATAATGAGGCAGAGGATCGTATTGAAGAATTAATTCATGATTTAGGTGTTGAAACCATCAAAAAAACACCAACTGTTGAACGATTGTATGGAGATTCTGAGAAACCATTATTCCCAGGTTGCAGTAAATATACAGTGTTATCAGCAGTTTTGAGATTAGTTAACTTAAAAGCAAAAAATGGGTGGAGTGATAAAAGTTTCTCCAGTTTACTTGAGCTTTTAAAAGAGCTTCTTCCAGAAGGCAATGGGCTTCCAGATTCCAATTATGAGGCGAAGAAAATATTATGCCCAATGGGATTGGGGTATAAAAAGATACATGCTTGCCCCAATGATTGTGTACTGTATAGGAAAGAAAATGAACATTTATCAAGTTGTCCTACATGTGGAACATCGCGCTATAAGATGGATGAGAAAGTCAACTCAGATTCATTTTCAGGTGATGTCATGTAACGTTATGAAAAATCAATTTTTTTACTTTCCAATGATATCATCCAATATTTTTTTCAAACAATTCTGATAATTCAATTCTGGTTTATTTTTAGGTACCAAAATCAAAACTCCATCTAAAGCATTTTGGTACCTTCCAATTATTCCTCGTTTGAAGCGTCTATTTGCAAATTCAAATGATGCAAAAAGGTTAAGATAGCATTCAGATGAGCGCATTTCTGATGGTAACTTACGTCACCCTGCTGATTCACCACAGTGGAAGAGTTTTGATAAAAAATTTCATGATTTTGGAAGTGAAGTTAGAAATCTCAGAATGGGATTGTGTACTGATGGAATGAATCCATATCGGAGCCTCAGTAGCCAACATAGTTCATGGCATGTTTTGCTGGTACTTTACAACTTGTCCCCACATCTATGTATGAAGAAAAAATATGTTATGATGAGCTTGATGATTTCTGGACCAAAACAACCAGGAAATGATATTGATGTGTATCTTACACCATTGATTGAGGATTTAAAACTGCTATGGGAGAAAGGTGTTACAGTTTTCGATGCATACAAGAAAGAGTATTTTCTTTTGCGTGCTATGATAATGTTCACTATAAACGACTTTCCTGCGTATGGAAACTTATCTGGATATAGTGTTAAGGGACATAAAGCATGTCCAATTTGTGAAGAACAAACTTCATATTATCAATTGCAGAATGGAAGAAAGACAGTGTACATGGGACATCGAAGATTTTTGCGAATTGATCATCCTTATCATAGATTGAGAAAAGCATTTAACGGTTTACAAGAATACAACCTCCCCCCTCAACCATTGTCAGCTGAAGAATATTATGACAGAGTGAAAGATATTGATTCAACATTTGGAAAGAGAAAAAGTTCTGGTTTACAAAAACATATCTGGAAGAAGCAGTCTATTTTTTTCAAACTACCTTATTGGAGATTTTTAGAGATAAAACATAACATTGATGTTATGCATGTTGAGAAAAACATATGTGATAGTTTGATTGGAACTTTGTTAGACATAAAAGTAATGAAAAAAGATGGATTACATGCTAGATTGGACTTGATATTAATGCGAATACGTTTGGAGTTAGCTCCCGCTGTGAAAGGAAAAAGAACATATTTACCTCCGGCTTGTCACACATTAAGCAAGATTGAAAAGATGAATTTTTGTCAGTGTCTTCATGGTATTAAAGTACCCAGCGGTTTTTCTTCAAATGTGAATAATTTTGTGTCATTGAAGGATTGTAAATTAATAGGTATGAAATCACATGATTGTCATGTGTTAATGCAACAAATTATACCAGTAGCAGTGCGTGGTATATTACCTAAAGCTGTCAGGAAGACAATCATCAGGTTATGTAATTTCTTTAAATCCATTTGTAGCAAAGTCGTTGATCCAAATTTGTTAGATTTGTTGGATAATGAAGAAACTCTTATTCTTTGTCAACTAGAAATGTATTTCCCACCCACATTTTTTGATATAATGGTTCATCTATTGGTTCATTTGGTGCGTGAGATAAGAATGTGTGGGCCTGTTTATTTAAGATGGATGTATCCTTTTGAAAGATATATGAAAATTTTGAAAGGATATGTTAAAAATCCTTATCGACCAGAGGCCTCTATTGTTCAAAAATATGTATCAGAAGAGGTGATTGAGTTCTGTACTGATTATTTGAATGAGGTGGAGCATATTGGTCTCCCTCTATCTCGACATATGACAGTTGACAGAGAAGGTAGAGGGGTTCGAGGCTTAAAGGTAAAGTTCATTCCACGTGATGAAGTGATGCAAGCACATTTATACATTTTGATCAACACAGATGAGGTTCAACCATATATATCCTCACATATTGCTGAATTAAAGTTACGATATCAGAAAAGAAATGAAAAGTGGTTGATGATTGAGCATAAGAAGACATTTGTTTCATGGTTTAAAGAGAAAGTCACCTCAGATATATCTGTATCAGAAACATTGAAGTGGTTATCAGGGGGACCATCTTTTAATGTGATCACTTGGTCTGGTTTTGATATCAATGGCTACACATTTTACACAAAAAACCTGGATGACAAGAGTACCGTTCAGAATAGTGGTGTGATGGTATTCGCTGAAGCAGTGCATTTTTCGAGTGCCAAAGATAAAAACCCAATTTCTGCATCAACATCATATTTTGGAGTTATTGAAGACATATGGGAAATTGATTATATTAAATTTCGAGTCACTATTTTTAAGTGCAATTGGGTTGATAGTAATAGTGGCGTGAAACATGATGAATATGGGTTTAAACTGGTTGATTTGAAAAGATTTAATCACAATGAGGAACCATTTATCTTGGCGACACATGGAAAACAAGTATTTTATGTCATTGATCCGTCGAATGATCAGTGGTCAGTTGTTTTGCAAGGTAATAGATATCATTTGGGTGATGATGATGATTCTGATGATGCTAGTGATTTACATGAGCGTTATTCATCTATTATGCAATTTTCAGATGATTACAATGAATATAAGACAGACATAGTGCATGCGGTACGTACCGATCATGATGAAGGGACGTGGGAAAACACTAAATTAGTCTCCTAATTTTTCTGGTAAATATTTATATTTTGTGTCTATTTTTAAAACTTACAAATGCATGCCTCTATTTTTACATATTTATTTTTCATTTCCTTGTTTCTAATTATTCAGTTTTCTAATGATATGCAGGTACCCAAAATTTCATTACACTTTCTAGTAGCAATGTCAAATACAGATAGAGATGAGAAGTTACCGAGGTATATCTATTTTGACATATTATTAAATATTCAGTAATATACATATTTAATGAAATAAAACTGTTAATTTATTAAAAAAAATTGCAGGACTACTGATGCGTCCTCGGCGAAGGAGACTTCTCCAGTTACTACTGAAAAATCAAGTTCTCTAGTTGGTAAACGTGGTATTACACGTTCACCAAAACTATCACTCGCTCGTGATGATAACAAATTACACATCCGTTTTGATGATAATAATAATGCAGTTGGCCCAAATGCAGTTCAGTTTGTCAGTTATATAGCGATGCAGAGCCGTTGCAGGATTAGTATTTTATATCCTGATTGGAAGTCAGTGGACAGGACGGCGAAGCAACAGCTTTGGGAGGCCGTGACGGTAAAATATCTTTATTTATTTATTTTATCTCATTTTTTAATATTATATAGTTTAAATGACATATTTTATTTTTTCAATTACAGATGACATTCAATTTTGAGGAAACCAAAGAAATTAGGAAAAGACATCTCTCTTTAGCGGCGGTTCGATGGAGAGATTTTAAAAACAAACTGACGAAAGATTATGTTTTTGGAAAGAGAAGGTTTGAAAGCCCATGTCTTAAGTATCCATATATAGATGAAGAAACATGGAAGCGATTTGTTGACAGTCGTCAGGAAGAGAAATTTCAGGTATTGTAATTGTTTTATATTTTAAAATTTATGCTATATTTTCCTTATTACTTATGTGTTTATTTTTATGTAACAGGCCTCCAGAAGATCTCATCAGGAGATCCAATTGAAAAACGTATACCCTCATACTTTATCACGTGGAGGATACTCGTATTTGGAGCAGAAAATTATTGATGAAAAATTTGAAGCATTAAGAGCTCGATCAAGTAGGGGTTCAGAAGAGGTCCAGTATGGTCCTCCATCTCCTCCCACTCGCCATGAGAAATGGAAACGAGCAAGAAGAAGAAAAAATGAACAATATCTTACAGAAGAAGCTCATCAAGTGGCTGATAGAATTGTAAGTAAATATTAATTCTTTGTTAACAATTTTCCTTTTTTATAATTTATAAACACTAATATAAATTTTTTATTTTTCATTTCAGGATGAACTTCAGGAGAAAGAGAGACAGGGCTCTTTTATCCCTGAGGGTAGGATGGATATCCTAGCCACTGCTTTGGGAAAGACTGAACACCCCGGCCGTGTTAGAGGATATCAGGCGAGTGTTAGTATTCGGAAGGTTTTTGGTAAGAGTAAGCAACCAAGAGACCCGGAAATTGAATCCTTAAAAGAAGAGCTGCAGGATATGAAACGGTCTATGGGTGATCAAATTCAAGCAGCAGTACAGAAGGCTTTATTAGAACACTTGGCAAGACAGTCACAGTCTTCTCATCCTTCCGAGGTATATTATTTACTGTTAACAATTTTTCTTTTCTATAAATTATAAACACTGATATAACTTTTTCATTTTTCAACATTCTCAGCCTACTCACTCAGACTATCATGCCTCATATGCTTACCCAACACCGTCTGGGCAGCCTTCCGAGGTATATTATTTAATGTCATCAATTTGTCTATTTTATAAATTATAAACACTGATATAACTTTTTCATTTTTCAACATTCTCAGCCAACTCACCCGGACTACCCTGCCTCATATGCTTACCCTGCCCCGTCTGCGCAACCATTTGAGGTATATTATTTTATTTAATTTTTAATCAATTTTTCTATGTTATAAATTTTAAACACTAATATACCCTTTTCATTTTTCTGACTTCTCAGCCTGCTCACCCTGACTACCCTGCCCCACCTGCTAACTTTGAGCCTCCACCTCCTCCATCGGATCGAACCTTATATTGTGAGTTGTTTGCGGGAGATCCTCATGTACATATTGTTGCGTTAGGACAAGTGTATTTTTTGGGGGACTCGGTACATCATCAGCCTATGCAGATGGGTCAGGTTAGAGTATCAGTACTTGTTATCATAGATCCTACTGCTCTACTACCATTTCCTACTGTGGAGATCACCAGTGTTGGGGAATGCATGGGCCATTTTTTACTTTGGCCGACTGCACTTCTTCGTTATATTTCACATGAGGTATGAGTTTTTTTAACTAGTAATTAGAAATGATTCCAAATTACTTATAATGTTTTCTGACATTTAACTTATATAGGAATATCTGAAAGCAAAAGAAACTGTACAAATGCAGCAAAATGTTCAGAAAAAGTCGGCTGTAGATACTTCTGATATTTCTTCTAGGTTGAAAAGATTATCTCAGTGCTCTTCTTCCTTGAATTTTATCTATGAGTTTCGGATGACGTCCGATATATGTGGAAGAAATTATAAATTGAGAATATTGAAAGAAGATATCATGAATTTAGTTAATTTTGAAGAGATCGGGCTGAATGTGGTGCAGTTGTTTTCCATGTAAGTAAATTGACGTCTGAATTGCTATTTCTTTACTAAAATATTGTTATGTCATTGACTAACTATGTTTTCTTTTTAAATTAGGTATCTATACAGGATTCTTTTACAAAATGAAACTACAAGCATTTATAGCTTTATAGATCCAGAGTACCTTTCCTTGGAAGTCAAACATGTGAAAAATGATGAAAGAGTTCAATATATATCCGAGAGATTATCACAAACAGAGATTCAGTGCTGGTTTTTGCCATTTGTTGATAAGTAAGAATATCAACATAATTTTGAACTCATTATCATTGTAATGTCATTAATTATGAACTTTTTGTATTATAGGGGGCATTGGATGTTAGGTGTATTTTTCCCAAATGAATGCACCTTATATTGGTTTTGCTCTTTATTAGGAAAAGTGCGTAAACCGTTTTCCAACTTATTAAACAGGTAAGTTGTTTTTTTATTTTTAGAAGTTTGTTATGTTTAATTTTAATTGTTTACACTAGTTTTATTAGTTCTTATATAAAAAAATGCAGTTCATGGAAACATTTTACAAATGAAAAGAAACCAACGAAAATCAAATATGTGGAAGTACATGTAATTAGTTTTTATATTTTTGTTATATATTGGGTTTCATTATTAGTTAAATGTTTTATAACTGCAGTGTCATCGTCAAAATGGAAGCATTGAATGTGGTTATTATATTCTACGATTTATGTACGAGATAATCACAACTGGGGAAACTACTGATTTTCATAAGGTTAGTTGTATTAACTTTTTTATATATTTTCATCCACTTTCTTCTATTTATTAATTTCATATCATTCAATATTATTGTAGGTATTCAATGATTCACAGTCATATTCTCAATCTGATATGATTCATATTCAATCTACTTTTGCGGACTATTTGTTAAGTCTGATTAAGATTTGAGGTATGTATACTAATATTTATAAATAATATTATATATGGGTTTAAAAAACTAACTCTTATGATATATTAGGTGTTTGAACCTACTAATAATCAAATGAATGCTTCAACAATAACAAACAATGAGCATGTCATATATTTCAGGTACGTGTATTTTAATTCTGCTTTACTGAGTTTTCTCAAGTGCCTCTGCAAAAACTGTTTTATTGAATCTACTAATAATCAAATGAATCCTTCAACAATAACCAACAATAAGCATGTCGTATATTTCAGGTACGTGTATTTTAATTCAGAATTAGTTATTATATTTCTTTTCATTGTTATTTCTTAAAATCATTTGTCTGTACAGTGACAAATCTGTAGGGTGGTACTTGGATCATGAACATAGAGATTCGTATAGCGAAATAACATTCACAAACACTAAAAATTGTCTCCCTTGAATGCACAACAATATCTTCTAGGCCTTTTTATTTTTTATGCAAATAAATATCGAAAAATGATTTCCGAGAAGCATATCACATAATACCTGAAACAGCGCTTAGTGGGTTTGCACAAAGATAAAATAGAAGGCGTCAATTTTTAAGGTATGTTTCTTTATGTCTCTTCAATCTGCATTTGATTTCAATTTTCTAACCTATTTTTTGCACTCAAACTTATTTCTCTGTTATTCCATAACTTAAACAAATAACAATAGTGAATGGGTAATGCACGTCTATACAGAGCAAATATAAAAACCTGAGGTTGGGGGTGGTGGGGATCCTATGGTGAAAAGACACCCCCAACATCTTCAGTGGGGGAGGTGAGGAAGAGGTTGCACCGGCTGAGTGTTCCTGGAATTTTGATCAGGAGTCGTAACATTTCATTTTGGTAATTTACTTTGTGAAAAAATGAATGATTCAAATAAATTACACATTTTCATTTAATGTTTATTCATTGCACTAATAACTTGGATTGATTTTTTCATGCACATCTCCTTAGTTTCATTACTGTTTTGACAGGATTGGTGCTATCTATGGGAGGAAACTTACAATGATTGATACTGAGTATGGTTAGATTAAGAAAATGCACCATGTAGGTACGTGTATTTTAATTCTGCTTTACTTTGAGTTTTCTCAAGTACTTCTGTTAAAGCTGTTTAATTGTTTTTGTATACTTCGTTATTTTTTTTTAGGGTTCAGATTTGTTTGGAGGAGAAAATATATGTATTTTATTTAAAAAATAATAAAAATTTACGGCGTCGGTTATTTTAAAAACAGACGCCGAATATTTTTAAAAAAAATTATTTACGGCGTCGGTTTTTAGAAAAACCGACGCGGAAAATAATGTCTAAATATAGCTTCGGCGTCGGTTTTATAAAAAACCGACGCCGAAGCTCATAAGCGAATTATTTTTCGCGTCGGTTTCTATGAACCGACGCGAAAACTCTATTTTTAACGTCGCCTATAAAGACGTCGGTTTATAACCGACGTTAAAAATTAAAAAAAACCGACGCGAAAAAGTGTTTTTGCACTAGTGGATGTCGCTCATCCTGCAGGTTTTCCTTTTTCTAAAACTACATTACTATAACATCCCATTAATAATATTGAAAAAACTTCTATCCTTAAAAAATACTAACTTATGTCCAACATAATCTATTCCAATCTTTAGTCTTATCCATAATACTGCAGTCCACTCTCATATTTTAGTGAAAAAGATTACCAGAGATTTCATATAACAAGCATGTTAATACCATCGTTGATCCCCATATATCATAAGATATGTCTTGTTGGTCACATTCCAAACATTCGAAGGCCTTAATCATGTATTCTCTTGAAAAAAATTAATACCCATTGAACCTTAGTGAAAACATGAATGCAGTTAAAAGTTAACATTTTCCACATACCAAAATCCTCAAAATTCTATATACTCAAACCATGATATTACGTAGTCCTTATATCAATCATGAGCTCATGAATACAACCAAACATCTCATTATATTCTTATTCATTAATTATGCGCATATCATCTACTTTCCAAAAATATCTGAATAAACATCCATGGTTACTGGTACCATTCAACATATACTTTCAAATACTTAAGGAAAAACAACATTGTAACAATCCATAGATGATACATTATTCTATAGTACCATTAACTATACAACATAACTCTTGATAAACATACAATCATTCCACTCCCTTCTAAAACAACTGACTGAGCTTCAACACTTCTTTCAGCTCATATATCATTTGTAGTCTCCTCATCATCATCCACATAAATACTACCCACATGACCGTGATGATTCTTTTCATGAGATTTTCCCTTAGGTCATTGGTTTTCATAATGCTCGTATATTCCAAATTTAAAACATCTAATCATTTTTGATGTCGTAACAATACCATTATCCTTGTCCATGTTGTTAACTGAACCTTTTCCTTTGCACTTACGGGCATTGTGTCCTTCTTTTCCACACCCAATGCATTTTCCAGTTCCTTTGAAACAATCTCCATGATTCCTCTTCCCCCATGATTTACATGAGGGAAATTGAACTTTCTTTCCTCTATGATCATCATGAAACTCTATCTTTCTCTTATTATCTGAGTCAGGAAACATACCAAAGTTGAGATTATTGATCATATTATGAGATTGCTAATTAGGCATAATAACGATGTTTGGACTTCCAAATCTTGTTTCATTTGGTTGCTCATAAAGAATATCATTCCATTTTCTGTCATATCCTCCATTATTGTGAATCTTCCTGTTTCGAGCCATTTTCTAAAACCTAAAAAGAATAGTGTGAGAGGCAAAAATCATGCTAGGGAAAAAACATAGTAAAGGGGGAGTTGCCTCAATATCTAACATCTTAGGTTAAATTCTAATTTCTTTACCATAGTTCTAGTACTATATCCTATACATATACTTATCCTTAGGGACATCCCTAGACATACCTTAGAAATATCTCTAGGGATCTCACTAACTTTTTCGCATCCTAGTTTCCAAAGGTTGACTAAACCTTTCCTCTGATACCAACTATAACGACCCATACTTTACATACATTGTTATCACTTCAAAATTAAATCACACTTATTACAACATATAACAAACCCAGGAAAGGACCATATAGGTATAGAGTCTTTAGAAACTGGGAAACATAAACAACTGGTTCATAAAGCATCTACATTGCCTCCCATTTATTTCATCATATCTAGAGTTCCTTTTGGCATATCCTACTTAATAAACTTCTACCTAACCTGGGGAAATAAAACATACAAATGGGTGAGCTCAAATGCTCAGTAAGGTTAAACAAAATAAATATCAATCACATAATATACATAAGAACATAACTTTTGGAAATCTTAACCTGCAAAAGAGATCATAATTTCATAACATAGGATAAATCATAGTAGTGAAATGTAATACCAATAATCATAAATTAAAACATGAAACATTGTGGCATACACACATAATCATAGTGAATCATTTCTTATTAGTCCAGACTCATTTCCAAGACTGTCTTAGTGGACAAAGTCCATTTCTGAACCGAGTTCACTCCTCGTTTCAGTCCTGTTTCACTGAACTGGTTTAACCTGCCGTTCCAGCCATGTCTATCTCATTAGATATAAAATCTTTACCCAATTAATTTGAGGGAGATATAGGTACCACCCATCTCATAATGATACCATTCTTATGTGTGCCACAAAATCATAAACCATACATCATAGCATAACCCATGTAATAAAAATGGGAATCTTAAACATCGTGACATCATAAAATAATTCATATAAGATAAAGGAATTCATAAAAATAATTCCATCACAACATAAACAAATCAATTTAATAATAGGGATAGAAAAAGAACCATTTATTATCTTAGATGTAAAATAATTTTGATAAAACACTTGAACTCCATTCTTGAGGAAAATATCCTTTCTACTTGAAAAATACTATTCCTTTCATAACATGTCATAAAATTCTAAACTAAAAGAAGTTGATTAAAAATAAACTTTAAAACTTGTAAAGGAAGCTTCTTGGAAATAATGTTTTAAAAATCCATTCATGCAATATAAGTTAAAAAACATTCTTCTCGTACTTTTTTCAGAAAAGTCAAAAAAGGACCTCGTAGGGTAAACAAAAGAAAGATTCCTTCCATACCATGGGGTAAAAGTCAAAATGGGTAGAAAAGGACATTAAACATACATGAAAACACTTTTATAAAACATGGAAATGGATGATAACAATTACCCCAGTAAATACTTACGAATAAGAAATCTCGAATAAAAATGAGATTTGCAAAATTATCCCTTACCTTAGGTCTGATATGCTTCGTACGTATCTGAACCTCCTCTTCTTTGAAGCGCCTCTTTGAGACCTCCTCTTAAGGCACTTAAATTGGACTTTGATGAAGACCAGGACCTCTAGGATGTTTCTAGGGAAGTGGAGAAAAGAATTTGGTAGGGTTTGGCCGAGCTTGAAGTCTCAATGTGGTGTGAGGAAGAGAGGGATAAGGTGCCCTTTTATAAGGGAGGAGAGGGGCACCTTTGGAATTCTTAAAAATATTAATTTATAATAAATATAACCCCACTTAAAAACCTCCAAAAATGACTCATATCCGAAGATTAGATGAGATAGGGTTGTAATCTCATCAACCAATCAAATTTAGATAGGTTAGGAATTTATTTTAAACATTATCAACTTGATTTATCCTTATTTAATCAATTTAATTTTATTTGCGGTAATAAAATTCTAAATTTTAAATTATAAAAAATATTACTTATTTGTTGTTAATTGTCCATAATTGGATACTTTATAACATTTTCTACCATATAAATTTAAATTTATAATTTTTAAATATTTTTGTGATTTTTAAACAATTTTATAATATATTATTTTTATAAATTAACAATACTATCAATTTTGACACTATTAATTTATTTGAATTTAAATAAAATATATACAGAATAAATGTTCAAACTAAAAGCTTTAATAGATTCATAAAATTTTATATGTATCTATAAAATTAGTTTATCACATTAAATAGTTCATATAATATTTATTTTATTATTTTTAAGACCATTTATTTGGTTTATCTCTTAATAAAATAATTACTACATCATTTTCTGTATAATTATTTAATATATATATTTATGGCATAAAAATTAAAAATAAAATCCTATGATGAAGATAAATCTATTAACTTTTACAATAATACATTTAATCTAATTTATCATCTTAAAATCATAATATTTAAATTGTTATATTTATTAAATTATGAAGGTGACAACTTTGGCATCATTTAAAATAAAATAATATAAGTGTCCTAATCATCATAATAAGAATCAATGTGGTCAAAAATTCGGCCAATGGATTATTAGGGTTTATATATACACTAATAATAGGTTTTGTGCAGATTTGGGGGCCTTTTATATGAATTAATATTTCAATAAAAACTATATTATTGATTTTTTCACTAAATAAATAATTTCTTCATCCCTATTGTGTCAAAATTAATGATAATTGTTTAATATCTAAAAATTATAAATAAATTTATATGATGTAAATAATTTCATTGGCGTTCTGGAGATAATTCATGTTAGAAGTTTAATGAAGTTTATCACTAAATTAAAATTAATATACTTATAATATTTAAGAGAGTGACATCTTGTCACTTTCTTTGGTTTTAATAATAATTAAGTTATTTTCATGGAAAAAAGTCCATTAAATGATTCTAATCCGACCCTTAGGTGATATGGGTCGACTTTTAGTCATCCAATTGAATTTTGGCAGGTGTTAGGTTAATTTTATAATCTTATATTTAGCCTTAATTACCCTATTTACCTTTAACTATGGTAAATAAAATTTACCATAGTTACTATTCATAAAGCCCAAAAATAAAAAGTAGATTATTAACATAATTTGGACCTAATGATTCCAAATATGTTATCCATTTTTCCAAATTCAATACTCAAAAGTTTCAGAAATTAAATTAAAATTAATCCCGTTGTCGAAAGAAAACGGGTTTTTGTTTAAAACATTGCAAAAGATTGAATTCATTTAACCTACGAATTCAAGGTAAAAACAATGCTAATTACATAAATAATATTAAATTGTAAAAATATATTCTGTTTATACTTTAAAACCATTCAATTTTATAATTTAACCACATAAGTTATTACGATGAAAAAAGTTGTTTTTAATGAAAATATTGCGTGTTTTTACTATTCATTAAAATATGAAAGTTATCAGAATAATATGAAAACTTTATCCAAGGTAAAATTTTATATCCTGATTCCAAATAATAATTTTATTTTGTAAAATTGAACTTATAAACATGTCAAAAACTAGATTTAATGTTGGTGCGCCATCAAAAGGCGGCAAAACTGCATTTTTTGAAAAATACATATTTTACCCGAAAAATTTATTTTATTCTTATACCATGTTCTAAAAAATGTGTAAAATGAATAATAATGTTATAAAATTCAAAATTTAGTTAATACTATTAATAACGGCTAATTCATAATAATATTATAATAATATTTCGTTGTTTAGTAATACCTGGTATTGCGTGCAACACACTCTATCGAGGAAGGTTGCGATTGCGTGTAATGCAAGCCAAGTCAGGGTTACATGACGTGCAACCTCCTTTTGGAGTATCGTACAAATAAAGACATTTATGAAATTAAAAATAATATTTTTCATAAAATCTCGGGGTGTTACATAGACCATAGTGGATGTCAGGAGTAAAGTCTATGTGGTCCATCTCCACAATACCATGAATAGAACTATCATGGTAATGAGTGTATTCTGTTACAGTTGAAGAGTTCAAGGACCCTTGTGGTTTTCATAATATGTCTCAAACGACCTCAAGTACACTCACATTAAGAAGATTAGGAATATGGGTCTCGATTTGCATCATGTTCAGAATATGTCGACATGCCTTTTAGGATTGTGAAGGGTTATTAGCTTACTGTGTGAGGGTTTCGAGAAAATGTTTATAAACATCGGGTGATAAGGGAGTATGATACCACTACTATGACACTATTGATATATTCCAATGATATGTCTCATTATTGATTTTAATATAAGCCTATCCTGAGGCATGTTCCATTCTCACTTGGTGAGCCTTAGTCATAACTGGGATATAAGCCTAATCCAGAGCCTATGGTATATTCCACTTGTCTTTCTTGGAAGGAGTATGATCCTCCCCTAAGGAATGTTCCTCTCTCACTTGGTGAACCAGAGTTGTCATATGAATATGAGCCTATTCTGAATCTGTATTCCTTTCTAGAATATGTCGATCGGCATCCTCAATGGGAGAAAGGATATGATCCTCCTCCATTATCACCTTGGAATGATGCTCATGCAGTCTTTCTTCAGTGGAAGTAGTAATATATCCCAAGTTTCTTTGATCTTCTATAATATGCAAGGCTAATTCACGGACATAAATATGATTCTATCTTGAGGCAAGTGAAATTCTCACTTGGTTATCCTCAACCTGAATGGGGATATAAGCCTGATCCTAGGCCATTAGAGTATTCAGCTAGACTTCTTTCATAGTAATATGAGTTTTACCTTAGGCATGATCCTCTCTCACTTGATTAGACCCAGACAGAATGGGTATATAAACAAAATTCTATCCCTTTGGAATATAACGCCAGATTTTTTACAATAATATGACCCTATCCGGAGGCATGTCGTGCTCTCACCAAGTGACAACCTATTGGAAGGGGAATATGAGCATGGTCCAATGCTTCATTCTTTATTTTAATATGCCAATAATCCTACTTGATGGGATAAATAATTTTTCCTTGCTCCGGTGTAACCACTTGTTCATAATGAATAGATTTTTGAGCTACCCTAGTTGTAGGGATAAGAATATGAATATGTTCTATTATCTGTACAGGTGTCATACTATATCGGTGGAGTTCATCGACTATTTCTAATATGTATTTTCATTTTGAAAAAGTGTGTGTGGGGATATATTCCTACACATTTTTGGTCACCACTCAATATTGGATAATATCTTCTATTGAATCATGGATATGTTCCCACTTCTATTCCCCTTGTTCCACTGAAATATGCCAATGGTATTCTTGAACATATGTAGGGATATACACCTTCCCCATTACTATTGTAGGGATATTCCCGTAGACTTTTTCTAAGGGAGAGGGGATATGATCCTACTTGTTGGTTACTATCGGAATATGCTAATAGACATCATCATCAGAAGTGGGGGATATGAGCCCCCTCCTAGATATCTAATTTCTTAATCACCCTATGTGTCTTACTTGCTTTACATGCAAAGTAATCATAGGTGGTGGTGTATTGGGTAGTTCCCTCAATAGGTGATGGTTTGGTATCGATGGGATGGTTCTGGTAATAGAGTTTGACAAGGGCCCTCAATAGCGATACATGAACCAGTAAAGATCATTATTTGACTCCTTGGTCCACCTTCATTAGATATTGAAGGTGGTGATTGTCACACTCTAGGGATAAACTCCCAAAGAAATTGGTTGTGGTGATGAGGGCCACTAGATTAGCTGTATTTTTCCATACATGGTGTGGACTCATCAGATTTAGTACCCAAAGACCATCATGGTAAGCTTTGAGTGGCAAGATTGTATCACATTGATGATATTCCCAAACCATTTTTTCACCACATGACAATGAAGTTATCAGGTAGATGAGAGCATTTTGTGACCCATGGGGGTTTTATCCAAAGATGAATTTCCAGAGTGGTCACTAGATGATGAAATTATCACTGATTGAGACATTATTGATTGGAGAAGTATCTAAATTATAGAAGACAATAAGGTACAAGGTTGCCTATTATTGCAATATTGTAGGCTGTGTGTATGCTCAATATGATATATATGGTTGACAGAGTTGTACTTTTTTTCCTGATCTACCCATTATGCTCATGTGGACTTATCAACATGGGGAAGGAATTATTTCATGAGAACCCCAGTTACAAAGGATCATCTTTTAAGATTAATGCCAGTATTATCATATTTGTTTGATATTCTAACAATGTGTCCTGATACATAATTAACCAATCATTATTATATTTGAGAGATTCAGTCAGGTTCACCATTTTTTTGTATGGTATAAAAAAATGACCCGATGGATAAAAACACAACCATTTTTTATTAATAAATTCACTTCGAGTTCACCTTTTTTGTTTTTGTATGGTATTAAACCTAAATGGCCCAACAGATAAAAACCCAATCATTTTGTTATTACGAGATTCATATATGATTCACAACTTTTTTTTACATATGGTATGTAGAAAAAATGTCTCAATGGATAAAAACCCAATCATTTGGTAATTAAGAAATTCACATCGAGTTCATTATTTTTATTGCAATGGATAAGAGATGATGAGGAACCCCTATTGAGGTGGATTGGATTTGGCCTAATGGTTAATGGTAGTTGGGGTTTTATTTCCTGCACAATTAAAAATATTGGGTCACCATTATTATTATCAATAGAAACACTTAATGGTTCCCTCATCCCTAAATGGACATGGCCCTCATTTCTAATGGCAGGTGGTCAATTGGGGTTTTCGACCTAATAATGCTTAGGGACATACATTGGTCGTGAGAATGGGAGGTCAGGCTCATTGCACCCTTTTCAGGGGAATTTTTTCCTACTTTGGGACTCTAGTAATGATTTAAGATATGTTCAAGAATCTCTTCCTAATCCCAATATGGGACTGGTAACCCTAATAAGATGATTATAGGTTAAATCTCTTATATATAAAAAAGAAACGGGAATCACATTAATAAATCCATCAGTATGTATTTGAAGTTCTTGATCTATTTCCTAATAATGGATTTCTACTTATATTCTGAATCTGTATAACAAATCACATCTGAATTGTATTCCTTATATGTAATACATTTATGTTCTATGGAGGGGATTGAGCCATTATGAGGCTTAATATGTATCTCGTTTATTGTAGGACTCAAAATCCACAAAGTTTGTTAAACCCATGTTTTTTAATTCATATAGAAAATAAATATGTTTGATCTCTTATGTACCACATATTTGAGCTTGAGACTTGATAATGCATCCTATATATCCTGGTAATAGTAGGAATTAGAGTCATCCAAGTTCATTACCTTTTTTGGGATTGGACACAATGAAAATTCAATTATTTGAGGGATAATCATATTGTTCCACACATTAAGGCCTACATAATAAGATTAAAAAAGATGGTGTATATTCATGATGCCAATAATGTGTTCATTGTGGCTCCCTAATCCCATGTGAGCTATGCTTGGTGTGAGAGACAAGGTATAACAATTTATCATCCTCATTGCATATGGATGTACAGATTATGTAATTGGACTACCCTTTAGAAGTTTAATATGGATCTTGGGCCTCAGGGAGGTGTCCTACATATCCCATTTATGGAAGGAAACAGAGTCACCATAGATTTTTTAAATGCCCAGCCCACTGAGGAATGAGGTAGAATGATCAACCAATTGGAATGATTAGGTATCGATGGTTGAAACGTGGGAGACATGGAAGGATCTATAATAAGGTGAAGGCCCATTTGTGTATATGATCTAGCCTTAGGAAGTAATCCTATATATCATGGTTATGGAAGATATAATAGTCCTTGTAGTTCAACTCATTGGGTCTTACAAACTGATGTTCACCTTATCTTAAAAGGGGATCATGGTGTAAATGAGATGATTATTTCACCCTCATAATACCATGTGATCCATTCATGATATGAAAAACAAGAGATGAAAAATGATCAGTATAACTAATTACAGATTCGGGACATATGTACTAGGACTTCCCTTTGGATATTTAATTTAGATATCAAACTTTGGGTAGGAGTACTATGTATACTGATTATGGAAGGAATCATAGTCATCATAGTTCACTTAATTTTGGATTACACACTATTATTTCATTTTAAATTGGGCCTTATACATTGAGGGTGGAAAAACAATCAATCCCTAGGATTCCCTAGAACCCGACCTTATTTTTTTCTGATATGCATTGATTTTTTGCTTTGTATGACATGATAGTCTTCTTGACACATTGGAGGGTGTCGAACTGACATTTACAAAGGAAGTTACATTGTCCAGTTTACTTTTCCATGTGATTTAACATAACATAGATGTTTTATATGAAGTTTATCATATGATATGGTCTGACATGCATTTATTACATCGCAAGACTAGGTTGGTTGATCCAGGAAACCATCACATGATTCTGGCTAACATTCCTAGAGGGTGTTGCCTGATCTAGATGACACGTCCTGGTGTCATCATAAGAGAAGTATGACTCTTCTGGATGGAACCATGAGAGTCAATGTGACATTCCTTGGAGGGTTCCTCGTGTCCTTGAAAACATGTTTGGATTTCATCATGAGACCTGGATGGCATGCCTAGAGGATGACATAAGATCTAGTTGACATGTCTGGGTGATATCGTAAGACTTAGGTGAAATGTAATAGTGCCTTCATATGAGTCTGGAAACATTATTGAAAGACACTTCAAGGTTTGAGGGTGAACATGGTGGGATTTATGAGACTACGGTGTCATTCCCAAGGGGCACCATGCGACTTTCTCTGACATGTCTAGAGGACAATGTATGATCAAAATAGTACTCCAATGGACTGTCGTGAGATTTGGGTGACATGTACTAGTGTTATCACATGTACATGGTAATTCAAATAATGTGAATGAGGATCAAAGTATATGTTCTTTCAAAAATTCTCCCATATTTTTTTATTTGTTTCAACATTTTATTGAAAATTACTTAGATCTATTCAGTATTATCTTGTTATTACATCTCGTGGGATCTAGCAGTTGTTCAGGATGTTCATTGTGTGTCTTGCCAGAAGTCCTTTATCTGATCTATAGGGATCACGTGAAGTGATTATGCATGTTTCATGATAAATCATGTTGTTCTATGGATAAAACATGATGGGAAACTTCCTGGTCCCAAGATCATTCTCTCTAAGAAACCCTCTTAGGTTCATCAGTACACCTATGCATATGGATACAAAAGGAAAACCTTCATCCAGAGAGTAGTGGTAAATTTTTCATCCTAAGGTATGAGATTTGTAGACCTCACCATCCTATTTTTTCACCACATTTCATGGAACATATTTCATGGATCTAGGATGGAGTTGGTTTAGGGATTCAGTGTCATGCACTCTATGAGCTCCTATTGTAGATCATTCTAGGGGTGATTCTTGATTTTCAGTGACCACAACATCATCTCGTTAATGCTTCATTTATTGTGTTATTTCCAATTAATGGGGTTCTATTGAATCACACAGTCATAAAATATACTTTCATTTTTTTCTGGTTGACACGTACAAGTACGTTAGCAAGATTTGGGTGCCTATCGAAATGCCTTCGCATGATCTCGTGAGATGTGTCTTGGACATTCCATGAGAAATGATGACCTGTAAAGGGGCCTTTATGATATATGGTTAGGTTTTTCAAGGGGTATTTCAAGACTATTTTTTGGATATCCTTAGCATTTTTCATGAGTTTTACAACCTTGAGAGGCTCCAACATTTTCCGTATTTATTTACATTGTTTATTTTACAATGTTTGGGTGTCTGGCAAGGTTGTAAGAGCATTCTTTAGGAAAATCACTCTACCTCTCGGTGATGCATCATGTAAACAAAAAATTTCATATGGAGATGTGTGAAAATTTCATGAAAAATATTGTCTATTTGTACTTATGGAGCCAAAAGGGGAGCATGATGTTTCTAGTACATTTCTGAGTCCCTTCTCGTGAAAAGGATGACATGCCAAAGGGATTTCATGCGATGAGGCATATGTTTTAGTGGGTTCTTGCAGTGTCACTCAGTTATTTGGGTGCGCATCATATGACTATTATAACTACAACTGGATCCTACCTTTTGGATATTTTCCTTCTATTTTCCCTTTAATTTTGGAGGCTTCTCTACGAATTCACTAATTGACAAGTCGTGTGGCATGTGGGGAGCTCATCTGGCTACCGCGGTATGATTTTTGATTCTCTAGGGTTCCTTTGTGGGAGAACAAGGACATGATAAAGGGGATATAGGGGATATTTTGTGGGTTATGTTACATGTGTTACCATCTACTAGACATGTGATAGCGCATCTCCTAGGGGTTAACATGATCCACGTGGTCATGACCACCTTATTCTTCCTTTACTTTCTAGGGAAAATAATATGCATATTTAATAATTTCTTCTTTTTTGAATTTGTTGATGCTCATTTGGGGAGCATCATAAATTATCCTTTAGTGGGAACACATTTTTATTAGTGTAACTATCCCACATGCTTGAGATAAGTATTATATAAAATTATGTGTTTATTATTATAATTATCAATGACTCAAAAAGTAAAAAACATTTATTACTATATCATATAAACCTTTAAATATTATCCAATAAGTGATCTATAAATATAGATCAGGCATAACATAGTTATACTCTTATAAATCATTATAATCAAATAGAATCTAATATATATATATATATGTAACTAAATATATGGATAATAAAAAAATAAATTCTTTATATTCATTTACGATAATACTAATAAAATTATAACTAATAAAACAAGTGTTTGGAGATTAGTATAATTACACACAAAATAATTTTAGAATATTTATTCATAAAACTGGATTGAGGTTACCTAACATACCCTAAAATCACATAAGATTGATCATAGTAAGGAAAAATCACCAACAGTCACTCATGAACACAACTAATAAATTTCCTAGGGTCAACCGAATGAAGGGAAGAATTATAAGGACTTGATCAGATGAATATCTAAAAACCTACAAACCATGAATCAAACACACATCTAAAAAACCACCAAGGGTTAATCCCGTATAGGGTAGACTTTTTGAGGGATGATTCAAGATGTCAAAAAAATTGAGGATCCATTAATGAATAATAATATGGTTGATCAAGTTTGAGAAATCATAGAGTAAGTGAGGGATAATAGGGTTCATCCAAATAAAGGGGTAATTTTTTATGATATAATTATTTGAACCCTATTTCAATTTTCCATAAAACCCATGGGCATAGGGTTTATATAGCCACATTAATTTTCCCTTAGAGTACTTATATCCATGGTCATAAATGCACATGGATATAAGATACCATAAATATATATTTATCCATGGTCCAATATAAAATGTGGATAAATCCTAGAGCAATAGCTATAGGCATTAGTGCATGAGGATATGGGATGAAAAAAATTGTATTTATACATGGATTCAAATTGATCATGGATAAATCATATCTATAGATACTATAATTTTATTATATGGTTACAAGTATATAGTTATAGGTGAATTTTATTACATTGTATGATTATAGAATACATTTGATATAGATCATTAGCCACCTGAGTGGTTCCAATATTTAATGGATTTTACCATATATATCACAAAAAATTATAGAACGTTTTTACATATAAAATAAATGGCTCTTGTATCTATAATTGAAACTACATAGTCATTTCTCAAACCCAACATGTTTAATTACCAACAAAATAATTTCTTAAAATAGTTTACCTGAAAAAAAGGAATCAAAAAAATATTATATTTACCAATATTATATACCTTAAATTTTATTTTCATAGTCACCATACCCAAAAAAATCCAAAGGTTTAATTAAAAACCCCAAACTCACGGAAATTCCTAAACCCAAATTTCCAACCATGTAAAATGCCGAAAAATACCAATCTATTAAGACATTTATTTAATAATTTAATAAATCACACTCATAGGGAAATAAAATAAAAGTATAGAAATCACATAAGAAGGAATAACACATCTACAAAAAGTGAATAAGAGCCACCTACCTTATATGATAAAATGTGATGATCCAAATCTCTAGATTCTATGTCAGTAATCATAATCCAATTCTTCAAAAGCACGAAATAAGAATAAAAGACCATGATAAATTTATTCCCGATTCAAATTCAAAATATAATGTCATAGAGTTAGTCACGAAATATAAAAAATCAATAAGATGAAAAAGAAATAGTGATTGAAATTGATAGATGGATTGAATTTCACATGTGATCATCAAGAAAAAACTTTAAACTAGATGTTGATCTGATCAATCCTATATAAATAAGTGTTTTTTATGGAGATTCACAAATATCATCTCCAAGGAACACCAGAGTCATTCCAAGTTAAATTAGGGTGTCTAATAGGAATTATAGCTGATTAATTTAATTTTTAACAGTCAAATAACATAATTAAACTTAGACTATATAGTCATGATGCATGGTCAGTATGGATTGTGTGTTGATTGTGAAAGTGAATCTACTCATAAAAGCTAACTTTCATGGTCACCCTATATGGATCCCTAGGATGTTTTAATGACTACAAACTCAGATCTATCTCCCCAACAAACCTTCACAATCATTCCTTATGATCCCTAAGACTTTTAACTCTAACTATGCAAAGTTTTTTTTCCACTATTAAAGACTCAAAAACAATTTTAAAAATATCTACAAATAAAAGGTGGTTTATCCTATCAAACATGGGAAATTAAAATAGTCCCCACGGTAGGAATTTTAATCTATAAAACTCTTTATTATTCATTATCTATAAAAATATTTGACATTTTTATTAAATATACTCATCTATCTATCACATTAACCATAAATTGGACCATACATCCACAAAACCCACACCAGTTGAATAATATTTCCTTTCATAATATTATCTTACCCATCACAAATCATTATCATCCCCACCACAAAGGTTGATTTTGAATCCACATTTATTGCATCATAAGAGAAAACATGACGTAGGTCTGGTTCGTACTTCAATGGATGAGTTTCAAGGAATGAATTTTTCACTAAAACATAAATCATCATAAACTCTAAGATATAATCCATGTCTATAATTTATTCAATAATCTATAATAGAAGAACATACCAAGGCATTAATCCCACCTAATTATTAAGTTTCTTGTTCCCGAGCCATAGATAAACTCCTAATAAAAATAAATATATAATTTTAATCTCCATCAGTATTTGATGATGATCAGTATATGAAATATTCCACTAAAAACTATTGAATCAAGTGAACTATGTCCATTGTCTCCTAAACCATGAATGGTTCAAAAAGATATCATTCTCCAAATTTTTCCAATATAATGATGATCAGCATGGCCTTCCATATATCACTTCATACAGAGCCATCTAGATCATTGTGTGATAGATATTATTGAATATTAACTCTACCAAAGTCACATTATCATCCAATAATAACCCTAAATATATTAAAAATTATTGAATAATGTTTTAAAAATATTGTATGTAAAATTATGATTAGGTTTCCATCTATGGGTGTTGAAACATACTCATATTCAACTGAGAACTTATCACCATATACAATCCTCTATAAAATATCAAGGAAAATCAAGGATCCCTAACTAAAATTATAAATGAAGGAAATAAAATAATGCTAATCACCCCATACACATACTGATTACCCATTTCCTCAACTGAGAACATATCATTAATAGGAAAGATGTGGATAAACATCATGACTTAGTCCACAATCACCCATATCTCATCATTCTTCCATGGAGAATTCTATGAACTAGTCATGAAATAAATTATGATGTATTCCTATGATAGCATTGGTATAATAAAAGGTTAAAAAACCATGTAGGATTAAAATACTATGTCTTCATCCACTAACATATTGTGCACTGAGAGATATAATCATCTGCATCCCTCTCCATCCCTCCCCACCTATGTTATTATCTAATGTCATGACACATCATCACCACTTTAGGATAAACTTCCCAAAAAGTGTTATGTAACACACCCATAACATATATCCTTAGGCTTAATGGAACCACCACTTTATCATGAATGTAGATACTCAACTCTGATATTATATACAACTCGTATATATCCTACCATCATTTAAGGAATCGGTAGTCTTCTTACATTCTATATCGGTCTTCTTCCCCAATTTTACATGGTCTAAAAGTCTAGAAGTTATATTGATCATATGTAACATCATGTCACTTACCACCTTGTGATATTTTAGATGAAACTATTCCATTAAATACATTAACTACCATTACTTCTTTGTTTCCTTAACAACGTCATATTTTTACTCAACGAATATGTTACCACAATACCCTTTTATGACATATAGGATAACTTGAAACTGAGATTCTAAAGATACTCCTCACATCGTTGTTTATTTAATTTCATCTCCCCTAATAGAAAATGCATCTTAGAATCTTATTATTAAAATACACCATGAACTTCCATCAAAATAAATAATATATCCAACTCTTAAATTCAAAAACAACCACCACTAACACCATATATTGTGTGGGATAGTTATTTTTGTTAGGAGTATGATGATGTAACCATTATATTTCACCAAATGGACCTATCAAGAACAACGTACAAATGATTGGTGTTTGTCCAACTACCTCATAATATATAGAAAAAATCTCTACAATTATAAAAAACTAGTACTCCTCCCGTGAGATGCACGGAACTATAAAATACTTCTTATTAGTAAGTATAGAAAAATATTTATAAAATATAATAGTTCAAATTAATATTGAAATTATTTGAAAAGAAAATGACACACATAATAAAGGAATAAAATTTACATAAATTGAGGAACAAAAGTTACATAGTGAAGGAACAATAGTTATATAAATGATTAATGTATAAGAATAGAAATTATAGAAATTAAGGAATAAACAATGCCCTCTATAGATAGAAGAGCTTCTGATTTCTCAAATATAAGACCTTTTGAATCCACCTTGGCATACGAGAATGTCCTATATCCGCTCCTAGTTCTTTAAAGTTGAACCCTTATGTCACTTAAATGGGTATAGTGATTAAGTTGATTACACGGGATATGAGAGGAATACCTCCCCCCACCAACATCTCAAAGAACTCTTTGAAACTAAATATGTTTTCTCTTCTTCTGTTGTATGACATATTAGTGCAAGACTCATGACCATATACTTATTATAAATTGTCTGGTATGATCTATATAGATATAAACTTGAAAACAATTTCCATCAAAACTACAAGCCCATAAATCAGGGTCAAAGAGTTCCAAATTTCATCGGTTCATAAAAGAATTATACAATCAATGCACGGTTATATCCACAATCCATTTTTTATTTTATTAAAAACCAACTTTGAGGGTATGTGGGAACCTACAGAACTACATCCGTCATCAATTCACACTCATACAAAACACACGTTACAATGTTAAAATTTCAAAAAAAAATTAAATTGAGCAATTCACCCCCGCCAAGACCGACATGTTCTCATGTTCAAAATTCAAAAGATACTCAAATCCCACAAATCCAGCTGACTATGCCACCAGAGAAACCTACCCCACATCACTATCATCATCACATCACCAAATAACCAACCCCATCGAAAGCCGGAGAAGAAATGACATTTCCCCTCATCTGAATGTATGAACATAGACAAATCAAGGGTAAGCGGGGCCTTCAACAACTTTAGAAGGCCTTTAAAAATGAAATTGAATCAAAAAATAGATTAAACAAAATGAATCTTGATATATAATGAGTCGGTATCACCATTATATATAAACTCGAAGGTGTATAAAGTATAAGTGAATATAGAACATGCAGACACATAAGTGATACAAATTCCAAAAACATAGATTTGGTGTTCAACAGAAAATAATGAATGGATGGAAGGGGAACAGTATAATGAATGAAAACATTTACATAAACACCATACCTGATATATGGAGACGTCCTTCTTGAACATTGTTATTGAAGGTGATGTTTTAATAAGGGAACATCCATATTGAACACTATTTATAGAACATAATAGTTTATATTAATATTGAATATATTTGAAAATTAAATGACATACATAATGAGGAATATAAGTAAATTAGAGGAAAAAGTAAATTACATGAAAGAAAATCAGTATTATCTAGTTAAAGGATGTAATGGAGATGAAAAACAACAAATAATGGGTGTAAAACACTTAATGTCCAAACTAAAAAAAGTTCAACAAAATACAGCTATTAGTTTACCTGGAATTATATTTCTGAGTTTCTGTGGTGGAATAAGAGGTAATAATCCAGGAGCTCAAGGCCTAAAAAATCAGCCACCATTTCTCTGTAGATACAAAAAACTATTTAAAATTAACAGTGCATACTAATAAATAATGAAATTATTGAATGGAATGTTCAAATGATAGATAACAGTGGAGAGAGAAATGGATGTATTATTTCATCATGATACCATGAAATGATCCAACAGTGAACTTGGACATCACCACCACATCATTTTTTTCCAGTGTGATCTCCCCTTAATGAATTGAAGATGCAGGAGGATCTTGGCATGGGATTACATTGTTGTAAACTTCAGTTTTAATATCAAAAAAACAACTGAAATGTAAACTCCCCATGAACTAAAACAATAAAACATTAGCTTTTGTATTGAGAATTAAACTGAACTGGAAGACCAAAGAATATACATATTGATGAACATATGATATTACTATTTCTTGAAGAAATAAAGTCAACTGAAGACAGTAAACATGAAACAACATCACACAATAATGCTAAGAAAATAGACCAACTGAAAGTAAATAAACCAATTAACAACTACATACTATTGTAAACATCAAACTTTTCCTTCTAAGAAAAATAAATCAACAGAGTAAGGTCTGTAATTCACATCAGGATCACAAATACAAAATTAATGCAAGGAAGAGACATAAGATCCAGCCCCTCCCTCCATTGCATCCCTCACCTCTCCATCGCCCCTCATGTCCCCCCCCCCCCGACACAGCCTCTCTCATCCCCCCTACCCAGTCCATCCCCTCCCCCCACTGCCCAGCGTGTCACCTCATCATTTTCCAGCACCTCCTCATACCCCCATGCCCAGCTCTACCCCTCCCCTCCCCACCCCTCCTCTTGTCCTCCCTCCCCTTCCCAGCCCTTCCCCACCCCCACCCACCCTGCCCAGCTTGTAACCCCCCCCCCCCCCACAATTTCCCAACACCTCCTCCTACCCCCTACCCAACTCTACCCCTACCCTCCTCACCTCCTCTGCTTGTCTCCCACCCATCCTAGCACCTCTCCCTCCCACCTCAGCATTCCCCCTGCCCACCCCCTTCTCCCACCACTCCCACCTGCCCAACCTCTTCCCCCACCAGCCCCCTCCCCCCTGCCCTCATCTTCCCATCCCCTCCCCTCCCCTCCCCTCCCCTCCAACCTACCCAGACCCTCTCCTACCCTCCCCTGCCCACTAACCAGATATAACAAACACCACATATTGTAGAAATCTATAAAAATTAATTCAATGCTCAATTAAATAAGAAAATATCCACTACTCAAATAAATGCTTCCACTTCACTAAAAACAATCTAAATATCAATTATAGTTTACACTATAACCAAATCATAGAAAGAAGAGAATAAATTTTCAAGGAACATAAAGTTAATATAAATTCAAAAAATTACCTTGTGTTTAAAGATTGGCACAGAGTCATCCAATGCTCCCAAACTGAAATCAGACAACAATTAAGGAAAATTTATTTAGCAGCAGCCTAACCAGATTGGTTAATCATTTTCAGAACACTCCGTCAATTATTTGATTCAATTATACTTTCCCACAAACATCATTCATTAATTAGAAAAGAGAATATAAGGTAAATATCAATGTAATAAAATGAATGATTAATTCCATATGTTCAATCGATTTTAACTATTTTCTTTAATTCCTTTTAAACAATTTGTTATTAATTTATATTGCTAATTGGATATTTTTAGTAACAAACACGGCATGTTATCAGATACGCACAACACAAGAAACATGCATCATAATTATAAGGCAGAGAGGGATATATGAAATACCTTCACTGCTGAAATAGATTCTACAGAACCTAAATCTCTAAGACGGCGGTTGATCATAAACCTTATAAATTTTACTTTTAACTACAAATATGAAACATGGCTTAGAAAAAATAATTTAATGAAAAAAAGGGTTACAAGTGGATCAGAGTGCACTGAAATTATTTGGCATACACACTAATTTGATAATGATAGAACTATCATAATACCCTAGGACTCTAGAAAAAGTAGTTAATTAGAGCTTCATATTTTATCAGGTTGAATGACATTGTATTTATATGTAACATTCTATTTCCATAGCATAGAGTCGTGCACTTCAACAGCCTTGCAACCACATAAGTGAAATGCTGGTTACAACACAATGGACATCAATGAACATAAGCATCTTCAATAAACACTTATAAGTAGAGCATGTTTTGAAATAACATGAACTGGATACATGAAGACGTGAAATGATGGGGTGGAGAGGGGTCATGCCATGCTAGGATCACTTCTTCTATTATGCCCTCATTCTGAAGAAAGCTGTAACTGAAAAAAGCTTCTATCGTGCCCCCATTCTGAAGAAACCTGTAGCAGAAAAAACTCAGTCTGACGATGTTATTTCTTAGGCATAGTCTATTGGAAGAATTTCTATCAATCAAAACCTGTTATGACACCCTTTCACCAAAAACAATTTTATCCCTACTTTAATGCATGACATGTGGTTGATGGTAAAAGAAAAATGTTTCCTATTACATAATGTTGAATACTTATTATTAACATGATCCATTGATTGATATAACATTCAGTTTATATGTTTTCAGTTAAAAATGAATTTTCATATTTTACTTTTATTATAACGATGATAATGAATAAAAGTGTTCAAGTTATTGGAATGACATACCATGCAGCAATACTGAAGAAGTATTTCTTCATGATGATGGTGGTGGAAGAAAGTCAGTGATTCAAGCTACATAACATAAATATGTGAAGGAAAAATTGTAGAAGACTGGTTAGTGTAAAACAATGTGAGTACTGAAATATAGTTGATTGAAATGATCGAATTATAAATATGTAGGACTTTTCTCAAATAACATTTTCAGAATGAGGGTAATAGAACAACAGTAATGAATGGACATCTATAAAATCTAAAAAATAAAAAAAAGAATAATCTGGATAGGTATGAATTTACAAAGATAAACAATTTCAATAAGATGATTAAAAATAGGAAATTACGTGCCGACAAAACCTGTTAAGCATTTTTTATAACAGAATATGTAAAATAAAAATAATAATCAGAAAAACAATGAATACATTCAAATAATCAGAATTTTAGAGTCAGTAAGAGTACCTACAACTGAAATCTGCTTCAACATAAACAGACATTCCCACATACAAGTATGTGGGAAAATGAAATAGGTATGTTATACCAATATGATAAGAGTGATCATCACAGTGATGTAGTTGAACATAATTAGCGGTATTAAGACTACCTGCAACTAAATTTTTCTTCAACATAAACAGAAAGACACACGTACATTGAAGTGTGAAAATAATAAATGTAAGTTATAACTGCATGAAAAGAGGTAGGATCACTGTATTGATGTTGGAACACATTTAGAGGCTGTAAGACTACTTGTAACTTAAATATACTTCAACATTAACATAATTACAGACATTCATGGACATGGGAAATTAAAAATTGTGAGGTATACCTCCATGGAAAAAAGAAAGATCATTGTATTGAAGGTGAACACATTTAGAAGCAGTAAGACTACCTGCACCTGAATTCTGCTTCAACATACACAAAATTACACACATATATAGATGTGGAAAATTAGAAATCATAAGGTATACATGTATGTCCAGAACAAATGAATTTTCATTTTTCCCCTTGGATGTTGCTACAACTGCAGCACACATTAATCGTGATATTGTCATTTATCTACAATTAGATGGTCAGAAAATTCAAATAAAAATGACCGATCAATTCAAATAGAATTATTCGTACCAGTTGACTTGTTTGGATCACAAACATAGGGATGTAAACTTTGTCTAGGGAAAAGTTACCACATTAGAACCCATTGCATGTGCTAATCTATAGTCACATAGAAGAAAAAACATTTGGAAAAATCCCAATAGGAAACACATGTCACATCACATTCAAACATTAATATGTATTTTTGAAATATTCAGAATGTATGAAACCATAATTTTTTTAATATGAATCACACATACAGCAAATGAATCACATGTGATCTATTTGATCTTAAAAACATATTATTATATATATATATCTTATCATTTCTGTTCTTCTGTGTTTATAATTCCCATATTATAACCTTGTGATTCATAATTCCATATACTTCAAAAATCATGTTTTGGACCATTTTTTACACAATCATTTAATTCATGTAGAATTGTTATATTCCTACTACCAAAACTCATCCAAGATTACGGTATGAACATTAAAATTATTCTATATACAACACAATACTACTAAATCGAGATATTGATAAAAAAATAATCAATATTCATGAATACCTCTCTATTGTAAACTGTAAACTATAATACACTTATTTAGGTAAACAATTAATTTGAATAAAAATAAGAAAATTAAAAAAAAAGTCAACATGGAGTATTACCTTTCTGTTTTAGTAGAAAAAGTTAGTCACTTTTTTATTCTTCTTGTACACTTCACCCATTCGTTTGGGTGTGCAGTTTAGTGGCATGGATTGTTGTGTCCACGGTGTCTTGAGACAATTAAGGATTATGTTTTACCCCATCCTCACTTTCGAAATCGCAGGACAAGTTTTTCTACATATAGAATATAGTTAGATGTTTAATTTGAAAATATTAGTGAGAAATAAAATCATTGATTCTAAAATTAATATGAACCTGTATATTTCAAACCTGCATAAAAAATGATGGCTTACCGTAGTAATCAATTAGGGGTTACCGTAGGTATATGGAACCAAAATTGTGAGATAGAGGTTGATTTACAGTGCATCGAGGGTATAATAGTGTAAATCAAGAGAAACTATAGATATCGGCGATGAAAATCGTGACCCCAAGGTGGAGGTGGAATTCTATGGAGGTACGGAGGAGCCCGAGGTGGAGGCAAAGAAAAATATGAACCTGCATAATTAAATAAATATGAACCTGCATACTTCAATAAATATGAACCTGCATATTTCAATTCTGAACGATCATTTTTTTTGGAATCGTAATGTAATGAAACTTGGTTGTAGATCCGAGGATCTGGTAACAAATATGAGGTGAGGCCATCATAGAAGAAAAAAATAGAAAAACTAATGGGAACTATCTAACAGTCATGGGATAAGATTAATTTTTCAAAAAATTAACCCTGTATCTTAGATGTTCTTTGGGGTTGCAATCACACTCACAAATCATTAAAGGGTTGTAGGATCATTCTAGAGGATCTTAGTAGTTAGGGGATAAAAATTTGGAGTTTTATGGAAAATAGGCCAATAACACTATTTGGGTGAATAGTTAGTGCTAACCATGTAGTAACTATTCAATATGGCTATATTAGTTCCAATATAAATTTTCATATTTTAAAAAACTATATGGATATTACTATGAAACTGTGACTTTTTTTAAGGGATAATGTCTTCTGGATGGTTAGAACATGGTTTTTCTAACTATGCAGACAAACCATGTTTCATGATAAAAACTTCTTAAAATAAAAAATTAACCAAATTATCATATTCATTTTTAACTCTAGTATCCTCATAATCACTCATTAGCTCAAAATAACACCTTCATTATGCTTTATAAGACTCTCCCATTTATTCCATCAAGATCATTGATCGTTTTGGGTGGATCTCATATATTTATGTTTATATTTTCTCTTAATTTTTATTATTTTACATAGATCTATCCCCATATTATCTTCCCCTTGATCTTTTGAAAACCAATTGGATTTTTATTATTAGAAATAATGTTTTGGATAGAGGATTTATGATGTTATTTATAGATATAGGTTCTTGAGGATCAAATATCACTATTTCTCATCACTAATTTTGAAGGAAATGATCTTTTCATAATTCATGATGTAGGATTCACTATCGGATATTTTACCCCTTGGAGATTCGTGCATTATTACGCTCTCATTTGGTTTTGGATTAATAAAATTGAATGATATTTCTTTTGTGTAAATGGAAAATATTTTCAAAATGGTTTTTCTTTGAAAACTAGATTTTATGAACATGATGTGTTTGATAGAGTGTCTCCAAGATGACATTGAAAGGAAATTTTTTCTCAAGCATGTAAGTGATGTAGTGTCTCTATAAAAACAATGCAAACTTGGGCCTCAAATCTAATACATTATCCTTGGAAAATGGTTTTAAATGTGAACATAGTTCATTGAATATAATGATGTTCTAATAGTATATTGGTAAGAACTTTGGATATGGTGGAAAACTAGATATATGTGAGACTTAGTCGAGTTAGGTTTCACTAGGTGTTTCTGAGGGTATCCTTTAAAGGGGACCAATGTTCTTAGACATTATAATTTACCTATCATAGATGTTTTTTGTTTTTCTTGGTTATGTACACCCTTGTCTGGTGATTGTCCCAATGGTTCTTTGAGGATACATTACAATTTTATTTATTTTATATGATCATTTTCCCACATGATATTTATATTGATGCTTGAATCCTATTTATTTCCTATATGCCTAAATCATGGATATATGTTATGTCACATTAATTTGTTGTGTGAATATATAATTTTTTTAAAGAAAACCAAATGATTATTTTTATGGAAAATCATTTCTCTTGAAATGTTTTGAAATCTATTCAATGAACGAACTAACAGATGGACATTGATGGATATTTTATTTATTATATGTTGGTATCTTAATGAGATTTAGTGATCATAGCCTATTTTTTCCATTACGAATTTATAGTCATGGTTTTGTAGGATATAGGTCAAGGTAAAAACATCATGTAATGGATTTATCTCTAGGATTATTTATCCTTTCTAGTGGGATGGGATTATAGTTATTTATAGTCATGTTGATATGGTCCCATGGATGGATTCATGTTCTATTTTTTAATATTTTGTTAGTTTATCTAGACCTTGTTATCCAGATTTTGTATATTACCTTTATGGTTTGGTTTCCTTGATATATGATGTACTTTGGATATCCTTTATGATACTCTGGTAGTTTCTATCTTTTTATATGTTTTTTGAGGGTGAAATCATTCCCATGTTACTATATACGATACCCTAGTTCTTTTCAATAGCCTTTAGTGATCTGGAATGTTCTTTGGGTCTTATGGTAGGCCAATTCAGGTGAAGTAATGGGTTGAACCAGATTGGTCTATTAAAAATTGGAATCAAAGTGTTAGGTTATCATTAACCACTATTATCAAACATTTTAATCAGTCTATTGGGTCTATGTGTTGTTTATAGAATAGATATAGGATCATTGGATCTCAATAGGTAGTGTGGGGGTGTTCTTGGTCAACTCGTTTTCAGGAAAATCCTTGATTTTCCATGGGAAATATAGGGTTTTATTTCATCTGTGTTTGTCGTTTTATCTTTTCAGATTATTTTTTCTAGATTTAATTTTTCATAAACAAATAAAATTTAATTCTAAATGGTTTATATCCTCAAATTTTATATACTATGGCTCTATCAAGGATAATATCTCTTAATACTAGGGGGAACTATATATCATGCCCCATTGTAAAATTATATGTTTGACTTAGCTTTATCGAAAACTATCATCTTTATAATAAATTCCCTAGTACAAGATAACAATATTGAATTAGATCAGAGGGGGTAAATTTTGTAATAAATTACTAATCAGTGCCAACTGATCATTTGTGGTAAAAAGGGACCCTATGAATCATAAGAATTCATTAATAGTATTGAAAGGATTTTCCACTTCTTAAAAAATCAGGAAGAATCCAAGGTTGGTTTCTCCAATTATATATTTAATGTTCTGTAAAGGAAGCGGAAGGAATATGTTCTGTAAGAAATTTTATTTAAATATATGACCTAGAACACATTTAAGGAAGACTTCAATCAATCGTTCTATCTTGAGTCATTGAGAATGGAAAAGGAGTAAGTGTTCATTTTTCTAGAGCAGGGAGATTTTTCTTTCATGTAGTATTCTACTTATTTTTTGAGTGAATATAAATATCTCCAAATCTTGTTTCAAATAACTATAACAAGGAATAAAGTTTTGATATGGGATTGAGGGTTTAAATTCATCCTATACATATTCTTATGTTTCTATCCAAATTCCTAGAGTTATGGACAAGGTTATATGGATGAGGTCGATATAACTATGAATATAAGATTATTTGGAGTAAAGATTATGTAAATAGGTATACAAAGTTTGTTTTAAGGTTAGAAGAGTAAGCATAATGAATATAATTGAGTAAGTGGCAGGGTTTTGTAGCAGATTTTTGGGAAATTCTAGGTGATATGTGACTTGTGTAGGAGAAATTAACACCTAAAACATGATTTTGTGGAATAACCTACAGTGTGTCAGTACTATGGAAAATATGATCATATTTAGTGTTTATATGAGATAGAATCTTAGGGAAGTATATTTGGATCCACCTTTACCACGGAATATTAGTTTAGTTCTGATGTAGAAAGAGGGGTGGGATCTCCACCTCATGAAAAGGGTGAAAATCGAGTTATGAAAAAAAAGGGTAGGATAAGGATGGATATCCATATGTAGTGGAGTATGCACCAAGGGAGTTTAGGAAATAATGAAAACCATGAGAGGTATGGTGTTTAATGATTCTTCTATGGCCATGGAATTATTTCATATTGGTGAAACTAATTAATTTATATCCTCTAAGAATATATATTTTTTGGTCTTGAAATTGGATATTATGCCTTTCATGATTACATTTTCCACACTTTTGGGAAAAAATTTAGAGAATGGTTTTAAATTCCTTGACTTTTTTTTGGTGAATTCTAACCAAAAAATCATATGGTATTTTAATGTTCTGTATAATGTTATCTTTGATCTCATAATTGGAATGGATTGGATGATTATCTATATTGGCCAAATTTATTTCTACCATCATCTAGTCAAGTTCCTCACTTTATTTGGAGTTTCTCATTCCTTAAAGGGTGGGTGGTGTCCTAGATCTGGGAGAGTAAATCTTATTTCCCCTAGTGATAATATGACATCATCCATGTTGTGGGAAATGTTTCTTTGATGATGTTGATCCATGTCGTAATGTCTCTAATCATGTTCTAGTTTGTGAGTATCCATGTGTTTTTTCTGATGATTGTTATGGTTTCCACCCCATATGGAAGACAAGTTTTTAGTGTACTTTATTCCAAGGATGAGGCCCATTTCCATACCTTCATACTATATGATACCCACTAAATTAATGGGATTAAAGGTTTTTATTTATTATCTTAATTATAAGGTATTTATTTGTCCTATTGTTTCTCCTTGGGAATCTCTAATACTCATTGTAAATAAGTCACATGGTAGTCTCCAAATTTCTATTGATTACAAAAATGTCAACTAGGTTATTGTGAAGAAAAAGTATCCCTTGACTATGATATTTAAAAAATTATCTTCTCAAGGGGTCCTTTTGGTTTTCTAAGAATGATATGATTTCATGGTACCAACATTTGAGGATCCAAGAGGAACGTATACAAAAGATGGTGTTCCAGAGAAATTATAGGTATTATGAGTATTTGGTCATGTTGTTTGTACTTATAAAATATTTGGTAGTGTTTATGGATTTAATGAATAAAATCTTACATTAATTTTTGTATTGTTTCAAGGATTTTTTTTCTAGATGATATCCTTGTTTATTATAAATCAAAATAGAATCAACTTGTGATTTTTAATATCACCATTGGATTCTTGAAAGAGAATAATCAGGATGATAAGTTTTTCAAATATTAGTTTTGGATTCAAGAGGTGAGTTTTCATTGTTATTTGTTTTATGAAAAGGGTTCATATATGTATCCTAATAAAATTTCAGTGGTGATGTCTTGGGAGCATCCCAAAAATGTTTTTGGGATCCAATGTTTCATTGGATTAGCTTGTTATTATAGGTGAATTTTTCAAGAATTATCCAAGATTACATTTCCTATGTTTTGTTTTATCCATAAGGGTGTGAAGTCTTTTTAGAAAAATATGTGCTAGAAATAATTTTGATGATTTTAAAGTGATATTGAATTCAACTCCAGTCTTTATTATTCCTGAGATTGATTTGGGATATGATTTTTACTACAAAGCATCATGTATAGGTTTGGGTTTTGTTCTGATTCATGGGATTCAAGTAGTATATTCTTACTCTCCTCATTTATTCCCACATGAGAATAAATACCCCATTAATGATCTTTAGTTATTTTCATAAATTCATACTCTTTAGGGTTACAACCACTACCACATCCGGGATTAATTTAATGTGTATTCAATCTATAAGAGTTTAAAGTATAATTTCACCCATATGGATATAAAAATTGGGCAGATAAACTACATAGATTATCTAGAAAATCATTATTTTTATCATATGTAAACCCTTGTAAAGGGAGACATGGTCTCAAACACTTTGTTAAAATAGTTTCCAACTCAATTGGGGAAGGAATCAGTGGAAGATTGGTTATCGATTGGCTTGTTTTCTAAAATGAACTTGGATGAAGGGAGAGAAGAAAACATGTATTACTAGCTTATTATTAGGCTATATCAACTATGGATGATCAAATTTGACGTTTATGGGATGAGGATGTCGATTTTAAGCACTTTAGTAGGAATCTTTATGATGGGGAGACCTTGAGTGAGTGGTCATAATCTACAGATATGTTTTTGTAATTTTGAGAAATAATGGTTTTTTAATTGACCTAATTCATTAATTGTCATATATTGTAAATGGATCCAATTGTTTTATATTCCATATAACATCAATGATATGTCATTAATTGAGGCATCGTTACATGTTCTAGGTATTGATATAATTGATTACATATCTTTTCTCTTGATGTCCAATCAAACAATCAAGTTTTAATATCAGAGACCAATTAGTTTACTATAATACTTACCCATTCTAGAGTGTAAATGGGATATTATATCCATATTCTTTGTGATTAGGCTACCTTGGAATCCAGGTAGTAAGGATGTGACTTTGGTTATTATTGATTAACTCACAAAATCAGTGCATTTCCTATATATCATGTAGTCAAAAATGGTATAGTATATTGGGAACCTGTATGTTTGAGAGATTATTAAAATCCATGGAGTACCTTTGACTAAAATTTTGAATATGGACCCTCACTTCACATCCCATTTTTGTAGTGGATTGAAAGCAGTGATGGTTTTTTTTGAAGTTGATCTTGATTTATCATCCTAGATGGACGGCTAGTCTGATCGATCCACCTGGATTTTTGAATAAATACTTCTATCATGAATTCTTGATGTTTTTGGTTTTTGATAGAAACATCATCCCTTAGAAAAGTTTTCCTATAAATATAGTTTTCAGGATTCAATCTGGATGACTCCATTTGAGGTGTTGTATGGGAGTCCTTCAAGATTGACTCTTAGTTGGGAAGAGGTTAGAGAATAATCCTTTGTTGGGCCAAGCATCATTAAAGATATGAAGAATATTTTTTAAATGATGAGGATCAAATTAGAGATAGCACAGAGTCACAAGAAAATGTGCATCGATCGGTGTCATCATCCATTGAAGTTTGAGGTGGGAGATCATGTTTTCCTAAGAGTTTCTTCTTAGTTGGGTCAAATACATTTAGGGACACAAGGTAAGTTAACACCTTGTTATTTCATCCCATTAAAGATTTGGAGTGACTTGATAATGGGTCTTATCAAATAGACTTTCCTCCTTTTTTGAAGTTTATCCACATTGTGTTCCATGTTTCCCAATTAAAGAAGTATCAGTCAGATATATCTCATGTGATTGGGTGGGGGATATTGAGATTTACCCCAACCCCTCATTGATTAAAAGTCCATTTTAAATATTAAACTGATACAATAAAGTGTTTAATGGAAATATGATCCCATTAGTTTTACTAAGATGGCAGTGTGGTTAGGAAAATCATAAGACATGGGATCATGTGTCCTTAATGATGCTTGAAAAATTCATATTGTTCATATATTTTTTATATGAAATAAATTGTTTTTACACCTTAATATATTATTCTTATTGATATTTAATTGATTTTTTATTTACGTAAAGATACCAAAAATGCTCAGAAATCATACAAAAATAATGAATTAAGAACGCTGAAGGAACTTCATATCAGGAAACTTGAATATTGAAGATGTAATATGGAATTGAGTTGACAAAAAAGGTGTTAAAATATGATAATTTTATTATGTAAATGACATCTCATGATGAAGAACAAGTAAAAGACCAAGTCAAATTCTTCAAACTAAAGAACCAAGATGAATTAGAGAGTTACCATCTAGAAAACAACATTACACATCATGAAAAAATTCACTACATGAAACACCAAAATGAAAATACTAAACATGGAGTCATGTTGTAAAAATATCCATCCTCGCACATTACATGTTGTGTGACACATTCATGACATGAAATTGTTATAACAACCCAAAAAATCCTGATTCAATGCAATTATTCAGGAATATAACTTTTTAGACCCTAGGATCCCTAGGGATGATATTTTGACCCATGTAGGTTTCTAATGATGGAACCTAAAATTTTATAACCCCTATAAATAGAGTTTTAGGGCATAAGATAAGATGATCTATTCATGAGGATTATCCACCATGTTGTGTTTTTGGGGATCTACTACATAGGGGTTTTTATCCTATTATTGATTTTTTTTCTTTTCATACCAGGGAATGAATTCATTATTATAATTTAAATGTCCCATTTCTTATTTAATCACTTTCTCTTTTTTCATCCAAAAGTTTTATCTTTCTATTATCTCTTTCCATGGTGATCTCTTTTCAATTCTCAATGGAACGTTACTAACATGAGGCTTATCCCTGGGGGAGGTTTCACAATGTTCATTATTATTGGGATTTAAATTATTTAATGTTATGATTATTTCTTTAGTAGCTGAGAGTGAAATTCATTATTATTGAGAACTTCCACCAAGACATGAATCTAAAATCCATTCCTACTTACTACCAAAAGAGTTGAACTTTTGTTATGCAAAATTGGTTAGCTATATAAGAAAACACCCCTCTGAAGGTAGATAGTAGAAATCCATTTAAAATGTAATATTATTATTAAGTTTAATTTAAAAAAACAATTAGTAATGAATGAACCTATGTAGCTATCCCTAGGACCCAGTTCTTTCTTCCCTAATTTCATTCTATTTTTTCTACATGCTAGTATAGTATTATTTTATTTCATTGAATTTATTTTTCAAAACCCAAAAACCTAATACTATATTTTTTTCATAAATAAATAAAAGACAAAAAAAGTATTTGGTGGAATAGATTTAGTGATTGAAACAACTATGATGCACCTCAAGTTAGATGACCCTAGTCAACCTTTATCATACATTTGGAAAATAAAATTTTCTTTTTTCACACCCTATAACAAGTGTGAATCAAATTTGGAAGCATTTCTTGGTAGATAAGTATTTAAATATTTCTCATATTTTTAATTTCACATTTTATATAAATAATGTACTTGTTTTTACAAATTAATAAATATTTGAAAAAGAATTCCATGATGTATCTAGATTCATTTTATTCTAGATGGACTAACTAATCATAGGTGGAAAAACCAATAATTGTCTTACCCTGGTCTATGGAATATGGTGTTTCTCTCTTTTCTAGATTGATTAGGGGAGAATGTAGTAGAATAATCATAGAGATTTAATTCAAGGACCTCATCCAAGAGTTTAAGAGGCCCTAAAACAACGATTGGTAGATGGATTTTCTAGATATTTAGTTGATATGTAGGAGTACTTTTCATAATTTTAACAAGAAATGGTCGAGACACATGTAGAAACTTAATTCCCCCCCCCCAATTTTTCTGAATAAATTACACTGGTCCAATATCAATAATAAGCCGTTAATAATGAACTAGATTAATAGTTTCAAATGATTAATGATGCATTACATGACCAGGTGAGAAAAATAGAATAGATGAATGTGTACGTCCATGCATTTTAGGAGAAACAAAAACCTTAACTGAATTAAGAAACTAATCCTGTGGTGGAAGAGATTTACTCACTCATCTTTGAAGTTGAAAAACCCAAGGAGGTAGTGGAGGATACACTAGAATATTTATTCTACCCCACTCAACCACTGCTAGAGGAGATAGGTGAAAGCGACTTGCCTGATAATTTATGAAAGGGAGATAATGTGAATTTGAATTAATTTTGGAGTAATTGAGAATAAATTAAACTACAACATGATCTCACCATCACTTAAAAAGTAGAAAATTAATCACCATTGTACCAATATCTAGCCTTGGAAGAAGAAAAAACTCCCCAAGTAGTGGTATTTGAAGAAAGAATGGAGGATAACAACCACCTGCTTTTATCTGCTACTACTCTACTCCATGAGGTGATTTCCATATGAGAAAAAATTAAATTCAAACCAAATTAGATATATTACTTATATTGAACACTATCTCATCTTTTTTTTTTGAAACTGAATTATGAATCAATACCTATTTTTTTGATTTTTCATTTTATTGAAATTTATTCTACCTAGGAGGTAGATGAAAATGTGGATTCGTCTATTTAAGAACACATGAAACTCCCCAAGGACATTGAAATTTTACCATAGGAATCCCATGATGAATTCCAATTAGACGAGACTAAGGAAACCAATAAAAAATATACTAAATTTGAAAGAGACAATTTTTTTATTCTAATTGTCTAAATTTTATTCAAGTGAAATTACCTCCTCCCATTCCCTTTAAAGATTAAATTCATTAAGACCACCATGATAAAGAACTGGAAAATGATGAAAGGGTTTCACAATTATAAATCAATAAGTAGGATGATACATACATCATCCTATCCCCACTATGAAAGTTGTACCTCATTTTTAAGGGGCATATCTAGTGTACTCTATCCATGGATTCCTCTTAAAAAGAAGTCCATTCATGGAAGAAAAGCATATAGTGTTTCAAATATATGAAACTAAACCCACCCAAAAACTTTTTATAATAGCAGGTACTGCCAATCAGATGGTAGTAAAAACCTAGGTCCCACTTGGGGGATCAAATCAAGGATTATCCTTTTATATGATCTATTTTTTTGAAATGTAAATTTATAATTATTAGTTTTAGGAATAAATATTTAGATACATCCCCAATAACATTATCTTTTTTTATTAATTTTTCATAGACCATATGATTACATAAGTTGTTTTATTTTTTAGGACCATGATGGCATAGAGGTAGAAGATATGAAATTGGAGAAATTGTATTTAATTCATGTAATGAAAGGAATTCATGTCACAAAACAACTATTGAATACATAATATATAACCAAAACCTACATAATTCAAACCAAAGAAAAAATGTGAGGGTAGTATGAGTTTCAATTCTTAATTTAATTTATTCTCTAATTAATTTAATATTTTTAGGAGAATTATTGAAAATTCCATTCCTCACTTTGAACCCTTGTATTGTGGTGTTGATCTAGGAGATACAAGTCTCTTAGTATAATCATTATTACATGTTTTAATTTTCACTATTTACATGATTAGATGATTGAAATGGTAAAAATAATGCATAAGGTTAAGCATGAGGTGATGGATTTGATAAATATTGATATTTGGGAATGATTTTATGTTGGTAAATGAAATTTTTCTTATATTTTCTATGTTTAAAATTTTTATAATTGATAATGATTGGTTTATTATTTTTGTTCATTTCCAAGAGTAATCAACCCCAACCATATATTCTCACCCCAAAAATATTTTGAACCAAATATTTAACATACATATCTATAGTATATTTCTTGAGTGACTAAGGCATGTTTTCTTCTAGAACATACTTGACATATTTTTGAAGTTATGACTGAATATAATATATTTTAATTTTATTGATGCATTTTATTGTTGATACCTTTATCATTGGACCCACCTTGACATAATTTCTACTTTTTTCCATAGAATCCTTGAATGACTATTATAGGTAATGGGCAATGTTACAAGCCTATTATATCCATTCCTACCCTACTCATAGAATGTAGCATGATATTAAAAAAAATTGTGGGGGATAGGTTGTCGATATTACAAGGGGATGTAATTCATTTTTTGGGAAATTTCATGATATTTGTGAGATTCTATGTTTTCTTTATACATTATTATTCACCTATCTTTCTAAAAAACAAATATATAGAAAAAAATAAAAAATAAAAAATGGGTTTTATCTTTTCAGTATGAGAAATTACCATTTCCAAACCATTGATACTAGGATCATGTGTGGTTATGTATTGGTTGTGATATGTTTCATAAACACAACTTTTTAAACAAATTAATTAATAGAGAAATAAATGAAAAAATGAAAAAAAAGATCTAGATATAGAGATTCATTCATTATGATATTTCTACCAAGTTCTTACTGTATGTTTTGGTAGTTTGAAGATGAAATCTAATAGATTATTTCATTATACATACATTTTGATATCATGAAGTATAATAAAAAGTAAAATATATATTTGGGATTATTTTCATTCATTTATCCTACCAAAATTATGCCCCAGATACATTTGAACCATAATGAAAATTCCTCAATTTTAATTGTTATTTATAAATTTATGTGGTGGAGATGTAAAAATTCCTTGCAAGCCTAGGTTTAGTGGAATTTACTTGGTGTATAAGAATGATTATATTTTCATTTATTACATTGTGTGATGAGAAAATTGAATTCAACATGAAGTAAATTTCAAGTTTCATGCACATTAATGATAAATTAAGATATTAATGTTGAACAAGAGGCATTGTTATTTTGAAAGAAAGAAAGTAAAATTAATTATTGGATTTATTTCTTATAATAATGAGGAATTGAGTGAATTATTTTGTGTGAAATTTGAAATTTTTTTCCATTTTCAAACATTTTATTCTTTTGATTTTGAAATTTATATATTTGTAGAGTGAAATTAATTTTAAAAGTTTTTGAGATTAAATTATTGAGAAAAGGAAAGTTCTAAGTGTGGGGGAATTGATAGAGGCATATTTTGAATATATTTTTTATATAAAACGTGGTTCTTTTACACTTTAATATATTATTATTCTTTTTGGATTTATGGAAGGATACCAAAACTTATTGGAAAAAACATAATTGATGAATTAAGTAGGCTGGAGATACTTTACATTGTGACACTAGAATATTACAGATAGAATCCATGATTTATTTTACTAAAATGAAGATAATAGATGATTATTTGTTGATGAAAATGATGGATCATGATGAAGAAAAAATGAAGGACCAAGTTCAATGTTTCAAACTAAATAACTGGGATAAATCATTGAAAAACTAGATAAAAAACAATAGTACACATTGTAAAAATCATTCATATTTTGACACATCTAAATTAGAATACAAAAAATGAATCCATGTTATTAAAAGTTTCTACCCCACACATTATACATCATATATAACTTATACAATTTAAACCTATCAGAACATACCAAAAACATCCTAATCCAACCTAATTAATAGAGATGGCCACTATTAATACCTTGGGACCCCCATGATGACTTTTTGACCCATTTATGATGCCATTAATGAAACCTGACATATGGAACTCCAATAAATATAAGGTTAGGGAATTAGAAAAGATAATCAATTTCAAATAATTCACCATCATATTATGCTATTAGAGATTTTTTTAGGATTTTGTTTTCATTTTCTTTATATACATTACTTTTTATACCATTTAATGAATTAATTATTTTAATTAATGTTTTCACTTTCTTCTTCCATCCCTTTCACTCTTCTAATCCAAAAAATATCTCCCTCTATTCTCTATATTCACCAAGATCTCTTTTCAATTGGAAATGGAATGTCACTAACCTAAGTCTTGTCCTTGGGAGAGGTTTCATGGTGTTCCTGATTATTTCAATTTAAATTCATTAGTTCTTTGATTAATTATGTGGTGGAAGATATTGAAAAGAAAAATTATGGTGAAAATAAACCAGGAAATGAATTTGAAATCCAGCCCTACTTCCTATAAAGGGATGTTAAATTTTTTTGTGTTGGATTGGGTTCCTAGATTGGAAAAATACCCACTCAAGATAGAGAATACCAATCCATTTTTTATGTAATAGGATTATAAAATCAAATTAAAAAAACACAATTGCTAAGGAATGAACCCATGCGGACAACCCTTGGACTAAGACCATTCTTCTTTAATTTAATTATGTTTTTACCAACATGTTAGGATAATGTTATTTTATTTAATTGTATTTATTTTTTAAAACCCAAAACACCAAAATTTCATTTTTTTCATAAATAAAAATTAACAAAACAATTATATTAAGTTAAATATAAATAGTGATTGAACAGAATGTGACGCACCTCAAGTGAAATAACCCTAGTCAGTCTCTATTATACATTAGGAAAATAAATTTTTATTTTTCAATTCCCAATAAAAGGTGTGTACTAATGCCATAATGGCCTTATCTGTTTTCAGTTTTGTGATCCTAAGTCTTTTGGAAGACATAAAAAAATTATGGTGGGTATAATTATGATGCCCTTTAGGTCATTGGTATGCTTAAATTCTTACTTCTTTAATCTCTTATGAGGTTATATAGTATTTTATTAATCTAGTGTTGAAAATTTGGATTTTTGGGGAAAGTAGATTAGGAACACGGTTTAGGTGTATTGTTACTGGTAACCCTATAGTAACCTTATGATATAGCTCTACTAGTTGAAGTGTCCATATGAATGGTTTAATCCTGGTTTATCTAACCATAATTCTATTCCTAGAAAACCATGTGACTCGGTTTTTAAGGGATTGTGTCATACACTTAGTTAATGCATTAGTTTTATAACCTTGCAGCTCAACCATGCAATGTGATATAAACATCTTAAAATACAACATTTCATTGATTTACATGGATATTTTTAACTATAATCTATTCTTAATATCTCATTATCTAAAACCATTCCCTCCATGATGCTCTATTGGAATCTCCCCTTTATTCATATATGATCTTTGATCTTTTTGGGTGGATATCATCAATGTATGTTTGTTTTTTTCTTCCTATTTATCCTATTTTCCCTAGATCTATCATTAACTTATCTTTACCTTGATCATTTGGAACCAAATTGGGATATGATTGTTGGATATAAGTTTGTGGATGAATAATTAATGGGTTTATTTATAGATATAGTCTCATCAGGACTGGATCTCTACATTTTCAATTACATTTTTTAAGGAGAAGAGTTTTTTTAGCATTCATGAGGTAAGTGTCTCTATCCTATGGCTATCCCTTAGTGATCCTTGTTTTCTTATTCTCTCAATTGGATTTGGATATATGAAATTGAATGATTGATATTTTTTGGAAATGGAATGTTCTTTCAAAATCTGTTTTCTTGTAAAATTAGATTTTATTCACATGATGTGTTTTATAAATTACCTCAAAGATTATTTTTGAAAGTAAATTTGTTTTCACGAAGGGAAGTGATGTGGTACCACTATAAATAGTATTTTATGGAAATGTGGGACTGAAATGAAACAAATTTTCCTTGGAAAGATTTTATGACATTTGAACATAGTTTCTTCAATGTAATTATGATATAATAGAACATTGGGAAGTCATTTGGGTATAAATAAATACTAGACATATACAAGCCATGGTAAATTTAGCTATCACTACGGTTTCCTAAGGGTAAAATTTTCATGGGATTTAGGTTCTTGTACTTTAGAGTTCACCTAGGTCAGTTAGTGTTTTTTATCTTAGTAGGGGACACCCTTGTGTTGTAATTGTCCCTTTGGTTGAATGAGGATACGATAAATTATTGTTTATTTGATATGACCATTTTTTAATTGATATGGATACTATTTCTTAAAACCTATTTATTTAATCTTATTATGGCTCGTGGACAATAATTATGTCATAATTATTTGTTTTTTAAATATGGCATGTTTTTTAAAATAAAACCAAAAGATGATTTTAAATAAAAAATGGTTTCTCTTGAAATGGTTTTAAATATTTTATATATAAGAACTACTGGATAAATCTGGATAAAAATTATAGTGATTTTTTGTGGTGTCATTCTAAGATTTAGTTCTCAGACCTTACTTTTTCTTTTGGTTGTTTGTAGACTTGCCTTTATTAGATACAGGTAAAGGGAATAACAAAATGTAGAGGATAAATCTCTTCGATCGTGTTTCCATTATGGTGGTATGGGATGGTTGGGACATATTTTCACATGGATATGGACACATGGAAAAATTTGGGTTCCATTGTTTGTTCTTCTATCTATTTATCAAGACCTTGTTGTCCAACTTTTTTATGTTAACTTTGGGGTTTTTTTCTTCAAATATTTTAATTTTTGATGCATTTTATTATACTATAGTTCTTTATATCTTATAATATGTCTATCGAGGAGGGAATTATTCCCATGTTTCTTTGAAAGATACCTTGGTTCTTATCATCGGACCTTGGTGATCGGAATGGAACTTCAAGCCTTATAGTGGGCCAATTTGTGAGACATTATGGGTTAACCTGGGATGGTCTATTACAAAACCCATCCATCGAGTCACCACCATCAATGAAAACCATATGTGATAACTCTATTTAATGACTATTCATTCATCTATATTTTGTGGAAGTGAAACCTCGCAGAATGATTCCTCTATATAATTATCATTGTCTAATGATCATGTTTTGTGGTCGTTATTTGATGGAAGTCTATCTGGTGAAACCTTTCTACCCCAATCACTTTGAAACACATTACATTATGAAAAAAAAATACATTAATTGGTCTTTGACTAATGAAATACATGAACAAACCTTAATCTAATGAAACTAAATATTTTCAACAAACCCAACAATATCTCACTTCGAAATTACATTAGGATTTATTCCGCTTCAACCATCCACCTAAGATCATCCTATGTCTGATGTATGCAATGGTCTCTATTTCTTATGATCATAAAATTTCAAATGATTCCCAGTTTTTCCTTATAATTTCTTAAATATAACTTTTATAAACATATATATAATATTCTACTTCCCAATAATGTTTTACAGCTCCAATTCCTTAGCTTCTAGAAAAAATTATATAAATTGATATTTCATGTAATCTATTTAGTTATTGAATGAACCACCGGATTATGAGAAAGATGGATGGAATTATACATATTCTATATTAACATTCTCCTATATGATATATTTTTAATTTTATTTATAAATAATGTCAAACATATCAACTCTTTCCTTGATTTTGCAGTACAAAAATTATCCACTTCTGTTTTAGATAGAATAATAACTATATTAAACCAAGACATCCAACTGACCATTATTCCACAAAAAAAATACAAAACCTGTAGTAATTTTTTGCGAGTCAATTTCTCTAAAAAAATAAACATCTATAAAACCCTTAATTTGATCATCATCACTAAAATAAACATATACATCCTATGGTCCTTTCAAGTATCAAATTATCCATTTCAAAGCATCCTAATACTTCCCTTTAAGATTTTATATGAAAAAAATACCACTAAATATGAAATGTTTGGTTGATTATAAACCAATAAATATATCAAAATTCCAACAACTAAAGTACAAAAAACCTTTCCCATGTATCAAGATTATTCATCTATTTATGGTTCCTATACTATTGAAATTTTTAAGTGTCTGGTGAGGGTGGTTGAGACAGGTTTACAACCGGTCTTTCTGAATCTTTTTATGACCTTCCTTATTGATTTATTTTGGGTTAAAACCAAATAGAATACACTACTATCACTCTAGACTATCATCTTAAATGTTTTTTATCTTGTAAATGGTTTCTTATATCAATCCAACTTGAAAACAACACCTTCAATTAAACACTCTAATGGAAATTCAGAATAGAAACCAACATATTCCACATAAAAAAACAGTGTGATATATGTTCTATCATCCCATTAATTCTTATAAAAAATTATTGCAATCACATCAAATAAAAAATTATAAAAATATGACTATTTTTAAAATCTGATTCAACTATTTTTGAGATTGATTCATTCCATAAAGACTTCATTATAACTTGAAAAAAAAAATAAGCAATCTAATGAACTTCATTACCATTGGGCTTCACTATGTAAATTTCATCATAAAAATCCCCTTAAAAATAATCTTTACATCCATATACTCCAAGTGTAAATCATATGATGAAACAATGCTGAGAACTCCCTGAATGGTTGTGTTCTTCACCACCAATGAGAAAATTCATATATTTTTATCCCTTTATTTTAATAAAATACTTTCACCACAAACATTTCATTGTATCTATTTCTTCCATCAGCTTCACATTTTAAATGAAAAACCTTTTTTTAGATCCCTCTTTACATTAATTAATTTAGCTAACTCCCAAGTGTTATTTATAATTATGGAATTTATTTATTACCCCATGGATAAATTCCTCTATTTAGAGTCTCTAAGAGTAAATGATTCTTCCAAAAATTATAGTTCCCCAACATCCATTAAAAGTAATAAATAAATATTAACTCTATTCCTTTAAATTGGGATTCTAATATGAGTGGTTATCCTCATCACAGCCTCTAGTTCATCCATTGGAACTCCTCTATTGGTTATTTATTGATTCTACCTTTCCTTATCCCATAAAGGTTTTCATGATTGTTATACATATAGTAGCAATCATTGTAGTTGTCCTCCAATGGGTTGCTAAACTATCAGAGCACCATAATTTGTTGTTTCCTATAATATTTACAAATATAAAGATCATTTGGTGACCAATTTCTAATATCCTTAAACATGAATAATTGATCTAACCATAACTTCTTTCTCTTCTAAGTTATAAAATTTTGATAGATTTTATTCATTGAAGATAATGTCTCAAATCAAGATTAATTGTTCCTGTTGATCTTCCCTCGGGTAATATCTAAGTTCTCCACACCATACGTAATAATAAAATACACATCTTATTTATCCTCTAACTTATAGCTATCTTTATCATTAATATGAAGATATTTGATACTTAAAAATACATTGAGATGTTTCACCTTTGGCAATTTATCAAACTAATGTTCCTCAGGAGGTTCTTATCCCATAGATGAGTCTGAAATTCAGTTTACTAAATACACAACCATATTTACTATCACATCCCAAATACCATTATGCATTCTAGATTGAAGCCTCATGCTATGATAATTCAATATTAGAGTCCAATTCTTCCACTCATTTACTCCATTTTGTGGTGGATTTCATGAAACATTCTTTTTATGTGTGATGACATTCCTTAGACAAAGGTTGTGAAATTTGTGTCTAGTGAATTCCCCACCATTATATGTCCAAATTAATTTCAACATTCTTGTATAATTTTTATCATCCTAAATGTTCTATTTAATAAATAAATAAAACACATTAGATTTATTATTCACGAATCAAAACTTGGCCTTTCAAGTAATATTATCAATGAAGGTCACAAGTTATAGTGATCTTTGATTCTAGTGATACTGGATGGTCCCCAAACATTATAATGAATATGTTCTAAATTTCTATTCCTTAACATTCTAACATCAAAATTGAAAAAATATATTTACTATTACCCAAAAATACAACTCCTACATATTCCAAGTTTAATGTAATCATGTTTATGTACTCCATTCACTATTAGAACATTCAAATTATTTTTACTGAGGTGACCAAACCTATAGTGCCACATTTGTGTACCATCGGATGAAGTGCTTACAATCACTACAACTTCATCTTTGCATCTTGTCAATTACGATGTTCCATTTTTAGCACTTTGGGAAATCTTTATGGACACTTTGTTAATACTCCAAGATCCATTTGAAAAATAAAGTCATAAACCTACATCATCATGTTATCCCACTAATATGAGGTGCGTCTAGATATTTGGACTATGTCAAACATTTTTCTTGTCTTAATAAAATCCCATTTTTCATTTGAATGTTATCATTACATTTCCCAACTATATCTAGAGCTTCATCATCAAAAATTTACACTCTTCCCAAGATCCCCAGTAAAAAATCAATAATCAACCCATGATTACCATTGGAATGAAATGTTTCACCCAATTAAATAACCCCTTGAATACTATGGAATGATTATTCTCAATATGAAACTGATGTATATGTCTATTGTACATACTAAGTTTGTATGTTTGGAAGTTGAAACCTTAGTCCGATTACTGCAATATTTCTTGATATGCCACTTCTTCCCAAAAATAAAATATATATGACCTAGAGAAGTTTATTTTACTCAAATTCTTCTATGTGACTTATCATTTAAAGATTTATTATTTATATGGTTCTTCTATTGAGGTGATCATCCTCTTCTAGTGACATTGATGGAATTTACAGATAGTGTTTGAACTTCATTCTTCTTCTACTCCTCATTCAAGATAAATTTTAAAATTTCATCAAACACAAGATCTATTGTACCACTAATGTTATTCACTACTATAATCATGGAATCCCATTAATTTGTATGTGAGGAAGGGATAGGAAAATCCCAAGAATTATCTATAAAGGTTTCATTTATTGATTTGAGATTCCCTCAGATCATATTGAAGTCATTCACATGATAAGTTGTAATTATTTCATCTGATAACCTCATGTTGAATAACATTCAAATCATTAAATCTTTATTAAGTGTTTTTGGATTCTCACACATGTTATTCAAATCCTTTATAACTTATAATTATGTTTTCTTCTCTCTAATTGTGAATGCAACATTCCGATTAGGATACATTATGATCAAGGCTAAAGCCTTCGTAAACAACCACTCTCATTCTATTTTGTCCTTTGTTTTAGGATATTTACTAAAAATGGGAAGCTAGATATTTGTTGATCAAAATATCCTCCACTATCATTCACTAAAAGGAATAGTTAATCCCATCAAACTTATTAATATGAATACACCAATCATCTAAATCCATTATTCCTGATAACGGTAAAACCAACTAAAATCAAAAAAACATTCAAGAAGATAATAGGAGAAACCATAATGTTTAATGTGAAGTAAACCCATACCTTAGATACCACTTATTGGTACTATGAGGTTTCAATTAATATTTTGCATCAGATAGACTCGGAGAGAACAACATATACCATACTAGCATTCATCTGATCGCCTTAAGCTATAAAGTGGAAAGTTCTACAATGTTACTGAACAATTTTTTTATTGATATATTCACACCATAAGTTTTTTAATTAAAATTAGGATAAGATACAACATAATAACGATAAAAAATATACAATAACACATTTCAAACAAACAATAAAAAAATGAAAAAACAATATTTATGTAGTTCATATAATGTTCAACATCTATGGGAGAACGGTGAAAACATATTCATTAATAAATATACAATCCATTATAAAATAATGAAATAAATTAATTTATCTTTACAATGACTCGTACAATTATAATAGAAACACACAATATTTAGTGTATGAAATTTTCATGAATCACGTATATCAAATCTGGGACTCCAAGTCTATGTATAGAGGTATTCATCTGATGAATAGGTAACACCAAAATATTAGATTCTTGGTCAAACTCATGTTGATATGGGTAACCTTTTAAAAACTATTTATCCATTTAATTCAACCACAAATATATGTTCACCTTTCACATTACCCATGCATTGAGTCACCACCCTTAGGGAACACCATCTCTGATAAATTGATTTTATGACTCTGTTTAATAATCTCTACCTAATGCAACTAAAACCTCACCAATATATTTGATCATCTCTATCTAATGATCTTATATAGTTTTATCTATATGATATAAGTCTATCAAGTAAAACCTTACTTATTTTATAGTTCTGAAACAAAATTATGTCAGAAAACAACTGTCAGGTGGTCTATATTTGATTACCTATATCTGGAAAACTCAATCTGGTGAAACTGATAATTTTCCATAAACCCAACAATTTTATATGGTCATCAATGCCATTTTCATGACTTGTCCCTCAGTGCTCGTGCAATGACTACCCCAAGCCCACATTCCATAGGCTAGGGGTTTGAGACTAGCACCGAAGGCATATTCCCTATTACTGGGAAGTCATTGCCTTTATATCATGTAAGAACACGCAACCAAGCACACATCAAGATACGAACTCAAGTAAACTAAACAGTAAATAGAATGAGTGCAGTATGTAAAAACGGGACATAATACAAGCCCAACTGGAATGTACAAGTACAACTGAAATAAAATACAACTGAAGAAAGAGAAAGATAACTATTGGGTCTTCCTCCGAGGTTCCTACCTGAAGGGTAGGTAAATATCACCTACTCATCACTCAATGTCCTCATGTATCCTCCATGTACTGATACGCTATATGGTCCATCTCCATGCACCATCAAGTACATGTACCCTCATTCTCAGTTAGCACTATCTGTCATCTGCACCAAACACAACGACGTGCGGGAATATCCTATACAGGGGTGAGTATAACGATACTCAGTAGGAACCCCGAGACCCGCAAGGTCTCACTAAATCTACAAAGGATAAACAAAAAAGAATGAAAACAACAGATAACCCTACTTAGGTATATTCCCATACATATACCTAAGTTATCATGTAAACCCATATCAATCATGAAGAAAAAACACGGAGTCCAACACCAAATCCCCAAGCTCAACTATACCACAAAGTAAGAAACACCATGAAGGTAAGTATCACACAGGTACGCCACACTAAAGAATACCACCAAGGTATTACCATGAATGAAAGTACCACACAGGTACAGACTCATCTCACACTAGGTATAACTTAGATACATTAGTAAATATGATTATATATAACTACTGAATCATCTTACTCCGTTAAGAGGTTCTGATGATAACCCAAACAGAATCGCTCGATGCTGACCCTCACAGGATCACTCGGTGCTAACCCACATAGGATCTCTAGGTGCTAACCCACATAGGATCGCTTGGTACTGACCCACACAGGATTGCTAATTGATGACCCACATAGGATTTCTTGGTGCTGACCCACACAGGATCGCTCTTAATTCTTCACATCACAGCCAGCTACTAGGTTCCCACACTATGCTAGCTTGTCTCTGAGAGGGTATACTCCACAAGACTCTAGTAGATACTCCAAATACCACGAATTCCCATGGAGAAGTATCCAAAAGGACTGCTACATCATAGGGTTCTCAACGCAACCGACGGTGCATCAATCGGACGCTCGGTCTGTGAGTTTTTTGCCTTTTAGTTTTGGGGGCTTGGTTGGATTCATACACGATCCAACCCGACGGTACCCCATCATTATCCAAATATCCAATGCTGTATACCAAGGGGAAGTTTCTCTCCATTGTTTCCAGTGCCATTAACGGTTCGTTAAACGGATGCCTTGTGCCAAAGCAATGGTTAAATGAGTGTATAGGGTCGAAATTGGCCCAGGTCTGGTCTAACCCAGTTTGACCGATCCGGCCCGACCCGGTGACTGTTGAGCCGGATTGGGTCGACCCAGCCCGCACTGGGCAGTCTAGTAGGCAGCGACGGCCACGGGGGGGCGCGGAGGGCTAGGAAGGCCGCAGAATGGCGAGGCCATAGGGCGGCTCCGCCACAAATGGCGTGAGGCTGTTGGGAGGCTCAGTCACGGGGCGGCTCGAATGCGGACTGCACGAGGTCGCAGTGCGGCTCGGTCGTGGGGTGCGGAAGCCACTAGGTGGCTCAGCAGTGGATAGCGTGAGGCCGCGGGGCGGCTCGGACGAGGACAGCGTGAGGTCACGGGGCGACTCGGCACTGGACGGCGTGAGGCAGTGAGGCGGTGCGAGGGCCACGACATAGAGCGGGGGCCACAGGGCGGCGGCGTGGGAGCAGTGCAGCGGGGCGGCCATGGGGAAACAGTGCGACAAAGCAGCCATGGGGGGGTGGCGCGACTGCGGTGTGGCAGTCTGCCACGGCTGGCCGGATGGTCATCCATCCTCTCCGCGTGGCGCAGTCGTGCACCGCGCCTTCGCCGATGTCCAGCTCAGTTTCTGTCTTCCTCAGTCGCAAATAACACAACAAATAATCACAAGAATTACGGAGAGCTGGGGCCTTGTTCGTTTGTCCCACACTCTCCGCATTTGAGCGGTATAAAGTGGCTAAAAAATCTTTCATGAGGAACTTCAAACCCTACAACCTCCGGCATTGACTATTCCCAACCCTGCAAAAATAAATCATTCATGGATCAACTAGTTAGAGATTTGATCTGCTTTCTTTATTTAGAAGGGAAGAATATGGGAATCAATAATCACACATAATTAAACCCCTACTTAGTTTGATTGTTGTTGTCGAAGAGGTGGAAATTACATTCATTGATTGAAGACATCCCACATTGGAGGATGTCCCAAGGAAGAAGTCAATGTCGTGCGTTGGCATTTTTCATTGGAGGAACATTCTTCATTGGAGGAACTTTTTTCGTTGGAGAAGTGTAATCCTCCCAATATTTATCCTCTCCCAATTCCACCAAATTTCATTATATCCAACTTCAGATATGTTTCCCCAATTTAATTTTTGACATAATTTACATTGTCTCCACTTAATTAATTGATGAGGTTTCCACAAAATTAATTAAAGTGTATTGGCACCATTAAAGGTGGGGAAGTTTAACACCCTTCCCCACACTTAAGAGGAAGTTCAAGGGGTTTTAGCCTTGGGTGGTCCCCCCCCCCACACCATAACCCTTAATGGGAGGTTTACGCTCATTGGTCCCCACCTCCCTAAAATCTCATGGAAGGTGTTACTTCAGTGGTCCCCACCTCTAAAACATCCACCTAGGAGTTTCAAAAGAATATAAAAAAAATGTTACACCATTTTATTTTATTTTATTATTCTACGAATAAGTGAAGAAAAAACTTCCACCCTCAACCTAATTTGGTCAAGGTGAAGGTATCCTTATGTGAATACCAGCGCTTCAAGTTCAACGGTGTCTTCAGATTTCAATTCCATGCACCGGTTCAAATGTTACAAAATCTCACTCGCATGTTTACGGAATGTACCCGAAAAAAAGTTCATAAATTCATTCCTAGCACACCGGGCCTCATAATCATGTGCCTTAAAATTCCAAACACTTGTAAAATTTCCATATATTATAAAAAATAACATGGAAATTCCGTGTCTTTACATTCTCCACACCTCAAGGCTTTGTGTCCCCAGAAGCCACATCATAAAAACTATGAAAACAAGTGGGGGTACTGAGCACGAGTCTGAGCCTCCCGCTCCTAGGTGCTCTCTTAGAGGTTCTCGTGCTGCAAATGAATGCACCCCAAAGGTATCGACCGCCCATGAAGTACCCACTCGTACCTATCCTCAATCTCAACTAGAACCTCCGTAAAAGTCTCCCCATCGTCAACGTCCAGATCTCTATGGTCGATGACGTGAGAAGGGTCGTGCGCGTATCTCCTCAGCTGGGATACGAGGAAGATGTTGTGCACCCAGTGCACCTGAGGTGGAAGAGCTAAGTGGTATGCCACCTTGCCAACTTCAATGAGGAACTGAAAAGGTCCAATGAACCTTGAAGATAATTGATTCCATGGCCAAATCTCTGCAAACCTCGTCGAGATGAGACCCATATAAAGACGTGGTTTCCATCCTCGAACTCCAGATGTCGTTGTATCTTGTCCGAATACAACTTCTACCTGATCTGTGCAGTCTTCATCTTCTCCTGGATGATTTGAACCATCTCTGGGGTAGCTCGTACCATCTCTGGTCCCACTAGTACGGAATCCCCTAGGTCAGTCCAGCACAATGGTGATTTGCATGGTCGCTCGTACAATGCCTCAAAAGGTGCCATCCCAATGATGGAATGATTGTTGTTTTTGTATGCAAACTCTACCAAAGGTAAGTGATACTAGAAACTATGACCAAAGTCGAGGACGCATGCATGTAGCATGTCCTCGAGGGTCTGAATGATCCACTCAGTCTGACCATCCATCTGAGGATAGAAGGCGGTGCTCAAACGAAGCGACATCCCGAAAGCCTTCTACAACCCCTTCCATAGCCGGGAAGTAAAACGTGCATTACGATCGAAGAAAATCATTGAGGGTACTCCATGTAACCACACAATCTCCTACACATAGAGGCAACCCATGATCTCTACTGATCCCCGATCTCTAATCGGTAGGAAGTGGGCCAACTTTGAGGGTCGGTCGAAGATCACCCAAATTGAGTCATGACCCCTGGATGTACATGGAATTCCTATCACGAAGTCCATGAATATCCCATACCACATCTAATCTGGGACCTCTAAATGTTGAACCACACTTACCGGTGCCTAATGCTCTACCTTCACTTGCTGACAAGTGAGGCTCCAAGAGAAAAACTCTACCAGTTCTTTCTGCATTTCCAGTCACCAGTGCTATCGTCAGATATCCTGGTACATCTTTTCCACTCCTAGATGTACCGCTAGAGGGGATCTGTGGAACTCTCTCATCACTTCCTCCTGAAGAGACACTGGTAACATGGTACGTCTTCTAATGAAGATGATGTGCACCCTAACTTCAGAAAATGCATCAGGTGCCTTCCCTGTGGATATCTAAGCACTTCGGGCCTCATAGTCAGTGTCCCCATGTTGTGCCTCCCTGACTCACTAATAAAGTCGGGGAGTGACTGTAAGAGACCGAAGAAAAACTGCTCCATACCAATCCACAATGGATATCTATAAAGCGTCCAGCTACTCTGTCGCCACACCTACTAGTTTTATACCAGATCTCCTGCTAAGTGAATCTTCTACAACGTTCCCCTTACCAGGAGTTGATATTATATCAAATTAATAGTCCTGGAGGAACTCAATCCAACATCATCGTATCAGCTATCAAGAACCATAAGCAATCACTGCTCGCTCCTACATCAAGAAACATCCATGTCTGGTCCCTGATGCATCGCAGTAGACTATGTACTTTACACCCTCCTCTAGAATCCTCAAGATGGTGGCACTAGTCACCTCTTCCTCATCTCTTGAAAACTCTGCTAGTATCTCTCCGACCACATAAAGGGTTTCCCTTCTTCGTCAACACTAATAAAGGTGCTGAAACTCTGGAGAAATTGGCACAAATCTCTGGTAGTATCCGACCAAACCCAAGAAACTCCGTATCTCCATCACACTCCTAGGTGGCTCCCAAGAAATTATCGCCTCATTATTTGTTGTACCCACTTAATCACCGAAATCTGATATGAAATGTCCCAAAAATGGAACCTCCCGGATCCAAAATAGGCACTTCGAGAGCTTACCAAAAAGCTGGTACTCTCGGAGTGTGTCCAGTACTACCCACAAATGATAGGCATGCTCCTCCTCAGTAGCTGAGTAGATCAAAATGACATAAATGAATACTACTACAATGTGATCAAGGGATGGCTAAAAGATCCTATTCATGAGTCCCAGGAACAATAAGGGAGCATTGGTTACACCGAATGGCACAACTGAGAACTCATAACGGTGGTACTAACATCTGAAGGCCATCTTTTTCACATCTTCGTATTGTAATCTGAGGTGGTGATAGCCTGATCTAAGGTCTATATTCGAGAACCATCGTGCTCCTTTCAGTTGATCAAAGAGGTCATCAATCCTCAGGAGTGGGTACTTGTTCTTCACAGTATCTTGGTTCAGGCACTGATAGTCAACACAAAGCCTCAAACTCCCATCCGCCTTCTTGGTGAACAAAATCGGGGTAGCCCAAGGAGATACACTGGGCCGAATGAATCTCTTCCCCTACAAGTCCTCTAGTTGTACCCGCAGCTCACAAAGCTCTGTGGGATCCAACTAATAAGTTTGTGTAGATATCGATGTCGTCTCAGTTACAAGTCAATGTAAAATATCCCCTATCTGTGAGGAGGAAGACCCGGAACATAATCAGGAAAGACATATATGTACTAGGCCACCACTATAGGATAACTCGGAAACTCCACATCAACTGCTCTGAGGGTAAGGCTAGCCAACTGATGAGTGATCAATTTTACTCTCCTCTGGGTAAGTCCATCCTATGTTGCATAGGCTCCCTTCTCACCGGTGAAGGTAAACCAAGTACCATCCATGCAGACACACCACAATTTGCGCCTAATACATTCAATATGAGCATGGAATGTAGATAACTAGACCATTCCCAAGATGACTTCGTAAGGCATCGACGCTGCTACTATGAGATCTGAGCAGAAGATCTTGCCTCTAAGAGTAAGCTTGAATTTCCGGAACCAGTGTGTAATCATTGAATATGATCCCATTAGAGTCTACAGCCTTAAGGATCGAGTTAACAGCTTCTTCTGAATCTCTGAGCTCCGAAAGAGGGTATTGGCAATAAAATAAGGATCGGAACCTGTTTCATAAGTACTACAAATGAGGTAGATTAGAAATAGATCGTACCTCGTATCATCTCCATAGCGTCGTGATCATAGGACTTAGCTGCCTGGAGCTGATCTTGCCCCTATGCACCTGCTCCCTGTGGTTAGGGTGGAACTCTTAGTGGTGGGGGGTAACATCTCGAATAGTCACCCAACGCTAGCTGCACGGCTAACTCCTCTGCCACGTTCGCCTACTCCCTGCAAACTGCCTCGATCGAACCTTTGACTGTGCCTGGGTGGTCCTTCAACCATCTGCCGATCATCTGTATGAGGGGTCAGACAATCACGATACATGTGACCCTACCCGCCGCATGCGTAACACTGACCATTTTTTGCATGGATGGATCTGCCTCAGGTGTCCCGCACAACCGAATCTGAATCTTGTTGTCGTCCACCCATAGGACTGGTCCTCTTGGACCTCTACGACCTCTTTCTACTACCTTCTGTAGAATACTTTGATACGTGAAGACTGGTGGGGGGTCTTGCTGCTGGTGACTGCTCAACAAGGAAACTCTCTGCTAAGAGGGCTCGCTCTAACACCCCCGCCTGCGTCGGGATGCTGAGTGAAATCATCAAAGCACATATCTCTCACCTAATCCCCTGCTCAAAGGTTCATGCCGTAAATAATGGGTCCCAAACCATATCTCTGGAGTAGTGTGAGAGGTCAGTGAACCTTGCTGAGTACTGAGCCATAGTCATGCTGCCCTGCAGTAGATGAAGATTCTCCTGATTGTGCACAGTGTGAAGAGTCGCTGGGTCAAACTCTGCCCAAAACAGGCTCTCGAAGACTGCCAAAGAAGCATCACCTTGTCATGAACTTGGAGCATCAAGCTCCACCATCTTCCTTCTGCATCCTATAAAATACTGGCGGCATGGATAACCATGAGATAACCTGGTGTCACTACCAGTCGGAAAACTCTCACTACGGCTTCCAGCCAATCCTCAGCCACCTGTGGGTCTGACTCTCCCCTGAACCTGGATGTCCTCTGATGCTGGAACTCATGCAACATTCTCAAGAGGCATGCACCCACTACTAATGGGGCTGGTTCCATCGGTGGCCCAATGGGTAATGTTACTGTTGGTTCCTCCACTGGTGCCTATTCTAGAAAAGGACCCTGCACCGAGGCCTCATCGGTCGGTGGGATATCAGTGCATACTATATCTGGAACCCTAGCTGGCTATTTGTGTAGAAGAATCCTAAAAAGAAACAGGTGCACCATAGTCAATAAGTTATACCTAGTTAGGTGACTCAATAGATCACAAGGAAAACTCTTGCAAACACACACGCAATTAGTGTTTTCGTGCACTGAGTCAGAAATTAGAAGTCAAGGTCTTGGTGTATGGATACGTCAGCCACCGCAACAACACTGGATTCCCTAAACTAATAACCACACTCACTACACTTAACACTATTTCCATTTTAAATATAAGAGACCATTTTTCTATGGTATAACCAACTCCCCTGATACAAATTTGTCACGACCTGTCCCCCGGGGCCTGTGTCATGACAACCCCAAGCCTGACATCCATAGGCCAGGGGTGGCAACTAGCACTGAAGGCGTATTCCCTATAACTGGGAAGGCATTTACTTTATATATTTTAAGCACATGCAACCAAGCACAAAGAAAGATATGAACTCAAGTAAAATAAATGGTAAACAGAGTGAATGCAGTATGAAAAAGGGGCCAAAATACAATACCAACTGGAAAGTACAAGTACAATTGAAATACAATAAAACTGAAGAAAGATAAACACAGCTATTGGGTCGTCCTCTGAGGTTCCTACCTGAAGGGTTGGTACAGATCGACTCCTCAGCACTCCATTTCCTTCTGTCTCCTCCACGTACCGATACACCGTATGGTCCACCTCCAGGCACCATCCAGTCCTAGTACCATCATCCTCAGTCAGCTCTATCTGTCGTCTGCACCAAAAAAACAAGGTGCGAGCATATCCTATGTATGGGTGAATATAACGATACTCAGTAGAGACCCTGAGACCCTTAAGGTCTCAAAAAATCCACAAAGGATAAACCACAGAAGATGAAAACAACTGATAACCCTACTAAGGTATATGCCCATAAATATACCTAAGTTATCAAGTAATCCTATCTCAATCATGAGGAAAAATAAGGAGTCAAACTCCAAGTCCCCAATCTGAACTGTTCCACAAAGGAAGAAACACCACTAATGTAAGTACCACATAGGTATTCCTCACTATAGAATACCACCAAGCTATTACCACGAAAGAAAGTACCACACATATACAAACTCATCTCGCACTAGGTATAACTTAGATACAGTCGTAAAGATGATTAAATATAACTACTAAATAATCTTACTCCGTTAAGAGGATCTCATACTAACCCACATAGGATCTCTAGGTGCTGACCCACACAGGATCGCTCGGTGCTGAGCCACATAGGATCACTAGGTTCTGACCCACACAGGATCGGTCGGTGCTGACCCACACGGGATCTCTATTCATTCTTCACGTCACAATCAGCTACTAAGTTTTCGTACTATGCTCTCTTGTCTCCAGGAGGGTCTGCTCCATAAGCCCCTTGTCGATACACCAACTGCCACAATGTCTAGCGAAAAATTATCTCAAAGGACCACCATGTCATAGGGGTCTTAATGAAACCGGCGGTGCGTCAATCAGACCACCGGTCTTTGAGTTTATAGCATTTTAGTCTCGGGGGCCCGGTTGGATTCGTACTCGATCCAACAGGACTATACACCGTATTTATCAAAATATCTAGTGGGGTATTCCAAGGGGACCATCTCGCTCCAAGGTTTCCAATGCCACTGACGGTTCATCAAACGGACGACTGGTGCCAAAGCAATGCCATAATGATTGTATAGGGTCGAAATTGGCACAGGTCTGGTCCGACCTGGTCAGACCAACCCGGCCTGACCCAGCATGGTTCGACCCAGTTCGGGTCGAATCGATCCAACTCACTGGGTCTGGCCCGACCCACGTTGGGCAGTCCACCAGGCTGCGAGGGGTAGCGGAGGGTCGGGAAGGTCGTGGAACGGTGAGGCGGTGGGGCGGCTCGGCCGCAGATGGAATCTTGCCGTGGGGAAGATTGGTCACGGGGCGGCTCAGCCGCGGAAGGCATGAGGCCATGGGGAGAAGAGGCTATAAATGGTGCGAGGGCGCAGGGCGGCTCGGCCATATACGGTGTGAGACTAAGGGGCGGCGCGAGGTCCGCGGCGCGGTGCGGCAGCCGCGGGGCAGCGAGGGGGCCATGGTGCGGCGTGGGGTCCATGGGGAGGCGCGAGGGCCATGGGGCTGCTGCAGGGCGGTGGGGTGGCGGCGAGGTCCGCGGGGCGGCAGTGCGGCCATGGTGCAGCGGGGCGACCGTAGGGGGCGGCGCGGCCACGGTGCATCGAGGTGGCCGCGGGGGGTGGCGCGGCCACGGTGCGGCGGTCCATTGTGGCTGTCAGGATGGCCTTCCGTCCTCTCCGCGCAGCGTAGTCATGCGCCACGCCATCACCAGTGTCCATCTCGGTTTCCATTTTCCTCCATCATAAAGAAGAAAACAAATAATCACAATAATTGCGGAGATGTCGGGCCATGTTCGTTTGGACCGCACTCTCTGTGTTTGAGCGGTAGCTAGTTTCTAAAAAATCATGCATGAGGAACATCAAACCCTATAACCTCCAGAAATTATTATTCCCAAACCTGAAAAAAGAAATCATATGCAAATCAACTATTTAGAGAGTTTATCCATGTTCATTGTTAATAAGGGAAGAACATGTAAATCAATAATCACACGTAATTAAACTCATACCTCATTTGTTTATTGTAGTCGACGAGTAGGAAAGAACAATCATTGATTAAAGACATACCACGTTGGTGGATGTCCCGAGGAAGAAGTCGAAGTCATGCATAAACGTTATTCATTGGAGGAACATTGTTCATTGGAGGAATGTTCTTCGATGGAGAAGTGTAATCCTCCCAATATTTCTCCTCTCCCAATTCCACCAAATTGCAAAATAGCCTTCATCTGATATGTTTCCTCAATTTAATTATTGACATAATTTATGTGGGATCCACTTAATTAATTGATAAGGTTGGCACAAAATTAATTAAAGGGGAGTGGCACCATTAAAGTGGGGGATGCTTAAAAGGATTCCCTATACTTAAGAGGGAGTTCAACCACCATAACCTATAATGGGAGGTTTAGGATCGATGGTCCACAACTCCATAACCTCTCATGGGAGGTTTTACATCATTGGTCCCCACCTATGAAAAACCCACATTGGAGTTTCAAAATAAAATAAAAATAAAATGTTACACAACTTTATTTTATTTTATTATTTCATGAATAAGTGAAAAACTAACTTCCACCCTCGACCAACTATGGTCGAGGTGAAAGTCTCCTTAAGTGAATATCTGCGTTGTGAGTTCAACGGTGTCCTCGGATTTCAATTCTGAGCAGTAGTTCAAAAGTTACAAAATTCAACTCGCACATTTACTAAACGTACCCGAAAAAAGATTAGAAATTCATTTTGGACACACCAGGACTTGGAATCACGTGCCGTCAATGTTTTCATACCAATAATATTCTAATATATTAAAAATATTACAAGTAGATTTCAGGTCTTTACATCCTTGATACATATTCAAATGTGTTATCCCCTTGCATGATTATACATCTTATCCTACCTCTAGATGTGTCAAAATAAATGAATAACCCTTAATTAAACATTGAAAGATCAATATAGGAGAAAATTTGTGACTCTTCATCATATCATTAAAAGATACTTGGAAATTCTTGTCCCACTCAAACATCATGCCTTTCTGAGTCAATATCATCATCATAGATTCCATTATTTGAAAATTCTTTAATGATGTGTTGGTAGTATTCTTCCAATCTGATGAAACTCTAAATCTCAAATACATTTCTGGGACACTCCCAAGACATTATTACCATGAATTTCTTCCAATATATCAAGAATCCCTTCTTTAAAATCACATTCCCCAAGAACTTTACCTCCTATATTCAAAACATAAATTTAGATAACTTTTCATACTTTCTATACTCTCATAGTTTCTCTAGAACAATCTTAAAATTCTTCCCATGATTCTACTCAAATTAATTATAAATCAAAATTTTATTCACATGAACCAAGGCAAATAAGTCAAATTATTTATGTAATAAACGATTCATCAAATGAAAAAATAGTTTGATGATTGGTTACCCCAAATGGAACTCCCAAAAACTCATTATGTCCATACTTTCTCTCAAATACTATTCTACAATGTGTGTATCCTTCCCCAAAAACTAGTGATATTCCAATCACAAATATATCTTCTAGAACCACATAGATCCCTTCAACTGTTAAAAAAGATAATCTATTTATGGTATAGGGTATTTATTCATCACCATTATCGGGTTCACCTTTTTGTAGTTATTTCATAACCCAAATTTACCAGCAACCTTCTTAGATAATAGAACCAGCTCAAACTAAAGTGAAATACATTTCTGATAAAACCCTTTCCCTAAAAATCCTACAAATAAATATTTAGCTCTAATAGATCTAAATGAAACTTGTAATATAAAAAAAACAAGATCAGTCTCACCCATGGAAGAAAAGAGATAGAAAACTCTATATCTCTTTCGGGTAAAAGTCCATAGAAGTTATAACATCCCTGAATCATCACTCCCAGATCCGATGCTAAAAAATAATCTTAACATTTAGGGATTTTATAATTATAAACGTGACCTAATTTTTACCATCCATAACATATAACATCAATATTAATTAGTGTATCACTTACATAACCAAGAACCTTTAGTTTTAGAGAATTTTAGAATTTTGAAAAACCCTTACATAATAACCTAGATATATAAACAACTGATTCATAAAAATCAATAACATCTACCACTAAGTTCTTCACATATAGTAACCTCTTAAGCAATAACATACTTAAAACCTTTCATCATAGCCTAGGGAAAAATAAACAGAATAAGGTTGAGCTCAAATAATTATTAATGGTAAACATATCCATTAATAATTGAATATAATCTATGAGAATATGATGAGAATAATTATATGATGATATACTAAATGTGTGTGGTCATAATATAAAAGAATTCATACACATAAAAACATGAATCATTGAACATGTGACATGAAATTATTCCCTAACAAAGGAAATATTCATATTAATTGATAATCTTAATCCATGTGATGATAATATTTATCAAAGGAATAATTAAAAACCCATATAAAGAGTAAATAAAATGTGATGGTATCTTGTAAAATCATCATAATATCACTCTTAGAATCACTATTAAATTGGAATAACCAATATGTTCAACTTCTAACATAATTCTCTATGGAATATAATCATTACCCCATACATTGGAGGGACATAATGAACTGAACTATCCTTGGTATATAATGTTACCACCCTTCCATGGTATATAAAAGAACAAAATATCCTTGGTTTCTAGTAGATGTATGTGTCATTATAAAAATTCTTTAATAAACATAAGATAAATAAAGTATATATAGATTGTATTTCATCATAAAACTCAAAGAAATAATTGTTATTCCTTTCATAATTTGATTGACTCATGGTAAATAAATGGGTTCTATGAAAATCTCTCTAAAACAATTATAATCTATCTAATGGATGTATTAGGATGGTACCCTTAAAACTTATCCCTATTGTATCATAAGTAACATCAAGTGATGATATCATTTATGAATATAGATTCCATAAAAATATCATCAGAAAAATTCTTGAGGGAAATACACCTTCCACGTTGAAAATTACATTTCAAAATTAAAAATTCCCAAAATATTGTGAAAATTATTTTCTTTAAAAATAAACTTGGAAATACACAGATGAATATTCAAATAAAATAATATTATTCAAGTTCATATAATAAATTTGAAAAAAAACCACTCTTTTTAGACATTTTTAAAATAGATTCAAAAGTGACCCATGTGGAAAACATCAAGAAATTATCTTCAAAACCTTTTAAAATAAAATCATAGATAATATAAACTAAATATCAGAAATAATTTATTTTTATTATAAATTTGTTTGAAATATTTTTAGAAAGCATGGATATGGAAGATAAATATTCTTTATATAAAAAAAGATATAATATCAGTATCACTTATAAAAAACATTCTCAATGTTTCATTAATAAATAAAGAGAATAAATGGAAACTAAACATGTATACCACATTGATAACTAGAGGAGAAGAAAATAGATATTATTTAAAAAATAAGACAATTTTATCCCTCCCAAAGAAACATTGAACATAGATAATATTCAAATAATATGGCATTGTATGAAAAAATCGTTACAGTTTTGATATCTTTTGAACCACAAGCTCGTGAAAGAAAAGGATTAAAAATAAAATATATGTACTATAACCCTAATTATATCCATGATATAAAATTTAACGGGAAACTAAATGAGCCTCATTAAATAATATAGGTTCATGACCTAAGCATGTGTCCCATAGAAAGAGGATTTGAGATGAATCACCCTTATAAAGATCATATCATTTAACTGATAGTTAATTAATGGAGAAATTATATGTAACAAGATTAAATCCAAAAAAATGAAAATATAACAAAAATCAAGAAAATTATATTTTACAAATAATCCTTACATAATTTAGTCAATGAAAAAGTGAAATGACCCAATGATAGTAAATTGAGTTAAGAAATCCCTTGCCACTTTCTAACTGTCAACCAAAATTCTTTTCGATGAAATAATTTAAATTTTATATTAAATTACCATTTTCATTAAATTTCATGATATAACATGTAAAAAAGGTAGTATATATACCTTATAAAATTAATTAGGTTTAGAACATTAAAACATGCCTCAAAAAAGAGAAATTGAGTCAAAATCACACACCTCAAGTCCAAACTTGTTATGCATATCCCTCAACTCATGTATAAAAAAACATCTAAATTATTTTCCTTATTAATAAAATATTAAAGTTTTAATACAATATAAATAAGAAAATTTATTTATTTTAAATGTAATTTTTAATTACTTAATTTATTATGTCCACATCATGTGTTTTGAGTTCAGTTTACAATTTCAAAATAGATTTGGTGTGTTGACCATGGTCAAAAGTATTAACTATTAAATCATCTAAAAAATATTAATAATCAAATAAATACCATTTTTAGTATTATATTATACTTTTAAAACCAACCATGAATAATGGTTTTTAAAAATCAACTACTTTACAATTAAAGAAATGATAGGTCTTATGTAAGCATGAGAACAATTCCATTTTTCAAAAAAAAATATTGGAAAGAATGTAAGTATTATTATATCATTTTATAATGATTATTATATAAAAAATATTATATAATTTCCTTAAATAAACTTATATATAGAATCTATTTTATTTTGTTATGAAAAATGAATTATGGAACTTCGCAGATGTGGGAATCCACATGTACGCACGAACATCATTATCATTTTTCAGTTGATGAAAATGTAAGAAAATAGATGAAATATTATATTTAAATAACTATAATATTTGATAAATAATATATATATACACATTAAATTTTTCATTGTAACCACACGTGAGAGGTGGTGATGGAAAACAAATTACATCGATTCGTGAGGTGGTAGTTCGTTGTACACAAGAACGATGGTTTCATTTCCCATTTTATAGAATATGATATCGATATAGTCTTTTATATTAACATAATAAAATATAATTACATTTAATATACTTGTTTCATTATTTCAGAATGATTGTATAATATTTTACGGGCGTGGAAGAAGAAATAAAATTAAAAAATTTAGTCAAAATCTATATCTTTTATTTGGAAAACTGCCTTTGCTTTACACTTTATTAACACTAAGGTTGTTATTATATAAAAAATAAAATATATATAATGTTTTTAGGGATGTTTTTAATTTATTTGGGTAGGTATTGAAAGAGAAAAATGGTTCTTTTAGTGTGAATAAAATAGGAGAGGGTCCCCTTCTATAAGTGAGGGGAGGGGAATTATTGGAATTTATTAAAATATTAAATAACATAATCATGTAATTTAGAAACAACTAATACCAAATTAAAATATAACATGTTATAGGGTTGAGATAAACTCAAAAAATAACATTTAGAGAACTTTTGTACACATTATAAGTATTATCTCATAATTAAATCACTTTAAACACATTTTAACCTTAACCATAATAACTTAAATATATAAACAAAAATAAAATTGGACATATAACTAAATATGAAGATTTTGATTCGAAATTAATAATCCATTTTACTGTATTTAATTTTTATTGGAAAGGGTTTTTCCTGATATGTATTTGGAATACTTCTATATATATTTCCATAGAAAGGCGCTAAGACTGCAAGTGATTCCGATGCTCGGTGTGCCTGAAATTAATTTTATAAGAATATTAAGTGTTTTTATATTATTCACATGGAGGAAATGGGTTATCTTCTAAACGATATCTCATGATAGGAAACTAAGGGAACATTTGAGTCTATAGTGTGTCGTTTACCCTAGTCGGGGTATAACTTTGGAAGGCACATACCATCTATGGAAAAATTATTCAAGAGTGTTTATGTAAATAAATTAAATTTATTTATTTTGGAAGTTTGGTCGAATAACTCCTGAACGGAGTATTGGATCAAAATTCAAAGACCACAACTGGGTTTATAACGTCTTTTTTTACCCTAGGTGTGACATAAACTTGTCTGTTCTGAGTGTTTTGGATAGAGGTACGTCGACGAAGAGTTAAATGGGGAAATTTATTTAATAAAAATCAATCAACCCTCCACTACCCCTTTGTTACACACGCCAGGATCCCCCTCCTACTTCCTCCTTCGATGATGGATGAACCAAGCAAGTGGGTTTCTCTGGAGGTCATTTTCAATGTCGATCATCACCGGATCAAGAATAAATGTGTCCTAGGAATCATTCTTCACCAAAAGCATCAGTTTTTAACCCACGAGGTAGGTAGTTTGAGTTTTAAGCAAGCTTCCCTCGTTATTTCTTTGAATCACCAACAAACCATCAATTTGAGTATATAGTAGGGTATATCAGGATTTGATGATCCCAGATCTAGTTTTGGATTTGAATTTGGATCACCAAGGTGCTTCTAGTGGCCCGCGAAAGGATCTCCTGTTGGCGGTGGCTTTAATGGAGGTCTAGCAAGTGGTAGGGGCGATCTGGTCGCAGTTTGTGGTGGCGGTCCGGCCGCAGGGCGGCGGCATCACAGTGAGGGCAGTGGCCTCCACTGGGTAGCACAGTGGCATGGGGTGTTACGCGGCAGAGAGAAAGCCAGTGACAGAGGCAGCCGGGCAGGCCAGAGTGGCCCAGCCCAGGTAGGGTGAATTGGCTAATGTGGGCCGGTCCAGCCAGAATGGGTTGTGGGTTCTTTAAACCCCAATAAATTGAAAACCAGATGTCTGATTTGTGAGTCGTCTACAAAAAGTTTACTCTTGAATCAAGACGGACACCTTTGTCTCTAGTTTGGGAATTTAAACAATTGGTTTTGTGGACGAGGGCTACAAACGTCAAAATAATAATTATATTTTATTATTTTATAACTTCAACCTGCCATAACTTCTAAATGGAGTATCTGATTGATGCAATGTCAGTGGATTTGTGACCCTAATGGTAAGTCTGACATTTCTAGGGAAATTTCAGGTGGTTAATCTGAAATTGAGGTGTGTACCCATGAGGCTCGTTTCCTGGCATTTGCGGTGAATAGTTCCATTTTCACTAGTTGACCATTTTCGGTGAGTAAATACAATGTCCAGAGTGTTTTTATATATAGAATGTGACGGTGAAATCCATTATGGATTGAGGGACTCCACACACTATGGGTGTGGGACCATTTCCTTTGGGTAGTTTCTTTCAGGGGTGTTTCTCCCCTAATAGATTAGGGTGCAGGTTTCCTCAGGGCATTCATGCGGTTTTACTTCTCCCCTATCATTTTAGGGCACGAGATATCCAATATCGTTGGATGGTAGGGTGGGTACCACCCTTCCGTGATAGGGATCAAGACCTATATCCTTGTGGTGGTGCCCCCCTACCATGGGTCTGGGCTCTGATTTTCTGGAATGGTGCTCCCCTACCGTGTTTACATGCGATATCCCATTACATAGGGTGATACTCCCCTATCATACCAGGGCGTGGGTTCACACCTGCGGAGTAGTGCTCCCCCGTGTTCGCGTTTCAGTATGAAGTGGGTACATCCACTTGTTACATGTGTTTCCTAGTTATTCTTTAGTCCTCCCTCGATGGACTGAGGCATGTGCCCCTCTAAACATGAGCAAAAAAGGGTTCATGGGATGGTTTAAGAGCTAGTACTCCCTTGACTTCTGGGAAATGGTGAGATGCGGGACTCTCCTCGGTTATTTTGACCTTGTAGAGGGCATAGGTCAGTATTTCATGCTCTCTTGAGCTAGATTCTAGAGAGGAGCTTTGTGCGTTGTTACCGGTAGGGCCTCGATTAGAACCTATCACTGTTGATGAGATCAGACCCTCATGATGCTTGGTGATTAATATGAGTATATATGATGTTCATTTGGGTTTACCTTATGGTGTGGCCACATCTTCAATGACACACCTTGTGGTTGGATCTGACAATTAATGTTTGTATGAGGATGGTCTCGAGATGGAGTTTCTCTCTCATCTAATTTCCATCTTACTAGGATGAGAAATTGTTTCCTTTTAGATACTTTTTTATTTTGGGGGTTTTGAGGTGCCTACTAAGTATCTGTATATTCACCCATGCATAGGATTTTCCATCACATGTATCATGTCTTGGGCAGACCACAAACCATTCAATGGAGTCCTAGAAGGGACTCAGAAAAGGCGGAGCTTAGTGAGCTAGGCCGACTGGGGTGGTCACCATAGCTCATCCAAGGAGCTTTAAGGTGGGTTCATTAGACAGTGATCCCCTCCTACTGGGAAGGCTGGATGTTTTGGAAGTTTTATTTTGGTGGGACCTGTATTGTCCATTTTTGTACTTTTGTTATACTCTGGTTTGGGATAGATGTGTCATGCATGTCTTTCTAGTTTTTACATATCTTAGTACTGATGAATAGAGGTGTATGTGGTTGTGTGCATACAGGTTATCTAGGCTGAGGCCTCCTCTTATGTGATAGCCTACTCAGCACTGGATGCCAGCCCCTAGCCTATGGAAGCGAGTTGGGGAGTTGTGTCTTGATACCCATTGGGTCGGGCCGAGATAGAGTTGTATCCGATCAGGTTCCACCTTTGGGACCTTAGATCATATTTGTTCTAGTTGTGAGCTTGGTTTGGGTTGCATAGTGGAAGTGTTAGGATCTTTCGAGTTCAACTTTCAGGCTAGGGACTCTAGTGTTAGTGTGGTGGCTGACGTATCCATTCACCTGGACTCTGATAAGCAACCATTCTACACAGTACATTAGGACACTAGTCATAGGGAAATAATGGTACATGCATCATTTATGACTAGGTTTTAGATTTTCCTTTTCCTTCTTGAGTTAGATCCACATATATACTCTTTGACTATAGTGTGTCTTGATCAGGATTCCTCAATGATGACATACAAATAGTGTTCCACGTGGTGGTATTGTGGTGAAGATCTTCCCTGAGATGAGGCTTTTTGTAGGGCATGAGTTCTGAGGCTGGACCTATAAGTGGTCTTCTAGTTGAGCCACCACTTTTCAGGTAGTAGGTTGTCCTGGCAGTGCAGTTTTAGGATGCACGTAGGCTGAGTAGGATACATGAGTTTCAGAGGTAGTAACCTATGAGGTTTCACGGTGATCCAGTTCCCCATGCAGCTCATGATTGGATTTTGGTTGTCTCACAAGTTATCCTCCTAGTTAGGATACCTCCTGATCAGATGGTGGTACTAGTGGTGATCATTTATCATGGTTCAGTCAGGCACAGGTGGAGTCTTGTGACATAGACATGTAATGAGAAGATGCACACCTGGGATGAGTTTGAGCGACTCTTCAGGGAGAAGATTTATCCTTCCACGCTGAGGTTGGTGCAGATCTAGGAGTTCTGTAGCTTCGGTATCGTAGAATGACTGTGGAGTAGTACTAGGAAAAGTTTACCGACTTGTCACGCTACTCTTTAGACATGGTTCAAGACCCATTCTTAAGGACTCAAACATTTGAGCAGGGCCTCTGGAGATATTTTCAAGTAGATGTAGTCTCCTTGAGCCTCCCAACTTATGAAGGGGTACTAGAGTGGGATATTGTGGTCAAGAGCTTCCTAGTTGAGGGATAGGTGGATTTGGCCCCTAGCAGATTTTTTGGTGATGAGCCATCTGCCGTAGCTGGGAGATAGTTGTATTCCGGATCTAATAATATGATGTATAATCATGCCAATTCTCTGGCATGTGGGTATGAAGGGTAGAAGCTAGGACAGGGTTCTGGTCTGCAGTAGGAGAGGCTTTGTTATGCTTGCAACAACCGAGGACATCATTCTAGATATTATCCAACCCGTCATGCTGCTGAGAGAGAGATGGTTGATAGACTGCCTTGGTAGAGGCAGCTTTTTGTGCACAAAGGTTCTTAGGGTGACAAAAGTGGCGAAGGAGTAGGTGCAGCCATGAGAGGTGGAAGGTGTTACGTGTTTCCACAACCACCCCTAGGTAGTCCACCCCAAGTTGAGGGAGCTGGAGGATGGGGACAAGAGAAACTATGAGCCTTAGAGGTCGTTGACCTAGAGGCTCTGTGGATAGATAGAGGTACACTCTATGTTATTTCTACTTTTTTGTAGTCGTTTTGTTATACAATGGTAGGAGGTACTCTTTCCATTCCTTTTTTCTTGATGCTTTTTTTGTGTTCCTCTTTGTCGCATTGACTGCATGAGGAAGAGGGATCCTTCCACCATTGAGATGTGTTTTTATGATGTGGTGAAAATTGTGCGATCAAGTCACACTACTAGAAAATGGTACTTTGCAATATGGTATTTGTGATGGGATCCCATTGTAGAAAAGGGAATCATAAATATATTTTTTTTGACAGATCATCACAAAAAGAAATTATTTGTGATGGGATGCAGATTGATCACAAATAGCTTCCTCGTGGATTTTTAGATACCTTATTGTGTCGGTCTATCGTAAAACACCTTGTCAAGTTTTTGAAATCACTTTTTGCAAGGGCTCATCACAAATACTATTTGTGACAGGACCTGTCCCAAAAAGTGTAATAAAAGAAAACAAAAAAAATACAAAATTGAATTAAATAATAATAATAATAATATAATAAGAATAATAATGAAATAATAATCTTAATATTAATAAAAACAAAATAAATTATAAAATAATAAAATAATATTTATATAATAATAAAATATTATTAATAATATAATAAAATTATTATTATTATTATTAATGGGATAATAATATTAATATTACTAAAATAATAATAAAAATATAATATAATGAAAATGAAAATATTTGCAAAAAATATTAAAAAATAAAAAAAATATTTAAATAATAATAATTAATAAAAAATTAAATAAATTAAATAAAATAATAAAATAAAATAATAAATAAATAAATAAGAAAACTATAATATTCAAAATAATATAAAATAATCACTATATATAAATGTTGATAGTTAATTTTAAAAATAGAATTTACATTAAAATGTTTTATCATAAAAAATAAATAGATCACTAAGGGGGAGAGTTGTATAGATGAGTTGGAAGAGATGGTGGAGGGAACTCCATCTCTAAACAATAAGTAAGAGGTCGCATGTACTCCAACTGCTCTACTCATGTTGTTGCCCCCATTGATGAAACTCCTACTACATCTCCTACTATTGTTGATGTCATTGAATCTCTTCATACTACTGCTACTATTAGTGACGCATCTGCTCTTTCTCCCTACGCATACTCCCTTTAAGCTCACTCTGAGCTCGCAGCTTCTCCTAATACTGTAAAGAAGATGATGATGACTCTATATGATCTCATCTCAAGTTAACTACTGGAATCGCAGTGGTTCCATAATAAATCACTTGCATCAATCGATAGGAGATACCAACAACTCAGCCTTTCTTGAAGGCATACTGGGTTTCCTGCATCCATGTTGTCTCATCAAATATGTGGGCACTGGCTTGATTATCGGTCTCAGCCTGACTCTCAGTCTATGTTTGATACATCACGACATCATAAAACTCCTTAAATTTTAATTTAAATTTAAAATAGTAAAAATATTATTTATAGTTAAATACTAAACTCAAAAAAGAAAATATACTGACAACAATCTGATAGTGGCAAGTACCTCTAATCTCTCCATTGGACGGATAACTGTAAATCCTCTTATAAACATTGAACTATGTAATATCGGGCTATTTGACTTCCTATATGAATATAAAATAAACCATTTACATTTATAGTAATATAAAATATTTAAAAAAATTACTTACCATATTATCTTTATGCGTGCTGAATGTACGACTACTGGCTCGATTTGTCACCTCTTGTATCCCCTGTTTTTCTGTCTTATCGATGATCTACTCTGAATATGACTACTTAATCAGTATGAACATAATCCATCCCAAACCTGAGATGAAATTTAATTAGTTCGGTGGTCGCGACAAGACATATCAATCTCTGTCACTCTGGCTTTCTCCATTTCTTTCTTTATCAAATTATGAAAAAACTAACCGCAATGTTGATGCATATTCCCCTACCATGCCTTCCAGACACTTTCACACATGATCTCATCTATCAGATACCATAAACCATAAAATTATTTATAATATCAACTCATTAATTAAATTAATTTCAAATTAAATATTATATGATTACTTTCTGGCCAATGATCGAACATGTGGTGCAGCAAATCAACTGGAATCTGATCCCATGATACCCATGCTTCAAAAGAAATTGAAAAATATAGAGCTCCAGTATCTAGTATCTATATGTGTAAATATATGAAAAAAAGAAAAAAAATTTGTATATAAATAAATTATTTAAAACTAACTAAAATACACAGGTAAACATACCTCTACAAGTGTGGATCGAAAACAAGATGTGGATGTCGCTCTGGGATAGGGTCAGAAATCATCAATCGCACAAGACCATTCTCCCTCTGAGTCCCCCATGAACCTCTAGTGGTCTAAGAGTTTGATTATCCAAAATCGTACTTGTCCAAATGCATATCTACTTCTTAAAACAGATGATTTAGATCCTCATCCATCTGAAACACAAAATTATTGTTGTTATAAATTAGTTGACTACAACTATTATTTATAGTATATATTATATATGATTATAACTAGTGATTAACTGTGACAATGTTAAACTTCATCCCCATCTTAATATCTAACGATGTCAAAGTCTTCATATTCCTCAACATCCTCAATTTACATATAAGTTTTAGTTTCTTCATCTCTTGTCATTTAAAATTCAGTTATAAATCATTAACATCAGCATCACCATCAACCCTTAACTGTGGGGTATCATCCTTGATATTCATGTATCTTCATGAAAAATATTGATTTGGAGTAGTCTTCTGAAAAATTTCATTTCCTTCCATTTCAATGGAACCACATTCACATAGAGTAAACTAATTTTTATGAGATTTAATTTTTTTTATACTCCACCAATAACTCAACTCTATTGAAGTAGAATAATATTTTGAATAATAAATTTGATGTGCCTTATGAGATAATAAAAATGGTTCACATACAACAAGAATAATTTTATATTTAATTTCTACAATTCCATGGGTCAGATGAACATGAAAGCCTCTCTCAGTATCCAACCACTAACATTTAAACATCGTTATATAATGTTGTCCCAGATAGCATAGTTCAATAATTTCATCCATCATACCAAAAAATTAAACTTCAGTTTCTCTATGATTAGATCCTCTCAAGAAAAAACCACTATTCATTGTTTTTTTAATTCCCCATATGCACATGTATGAAATCGAAGACCATTCATTGCATATGCATTATAAGATCTTACCATTTTTTATGGTGGGTTACTCGATACACACAGTCAATTATCCATTTTATCAAAATGTTGAGATACCTCAAAATTTGTACAATAATTATCAATATAATAGATTATAATTTGATTTTATATATTAGAAAAAAAATAATTTATGTTACTAGTTTTTGAAACCACTATAAAATGTTTTTCTACCGATGTTCTTCAAGAGAAGATACTACAATTTATGGAAGTCGTTTCGTGAAATGATTATCATATATCCAAAAAATAGAATAAGATTAATTTACTATAAAAAATAATATAATAAGTGATAGGAGAACTCACTGTAAAAATGGTGTCATTTATTCATTGTTGAGAAGAACATATGTATGAGTTCTTTAATGTTCATCATTTTAAATCCATCAGTCATGAACTCCACTGAAGCCAAGTTCAATCTGATTGAGAACTGATAATTGAATTCCCATTTCATCATCAATATTTACCTCCATTTGGCCCATACAGATGTGTATTTAGGGATATTCAGATTGAAAGTAATGAGATTAGAGAAAGGAAATTTCCTCTTACAAATAAGCTTTTGCAATTGAACCTTCATCCAATGCTTCATTACATATTTTTTCTTCAATTTCTGCATGCATCTCTCGAATGGGTACATCCATCAGAACTATACTAGAACTCCACATTTTTCTTCATGCCTAAAATGTAATATCAAATGTTCCATTGAGTCATACAAAGTCAGCGAAAAGATTTTTTCCAGTTTATATAAAATTAAAACAACATATAACTAAAGTATGTTTAATGTATCATAGACACTTGTCACTGGAAACTTGTTTTGGAAAAAATATGATATTTATGTTAGCGCATCCCAAATAATAGAATTCAAAAAACCACTTAATATAACTGAAGGAGGTCTTTCCATTAGAACATGATAGTCATGACTTTTTAATCTGGTAATATGACCATTTTGGACACATCTGGCCAAATTGGTAGCATAGCCATCAAGAAGTCTTGAATATACAATCCACTAACCAAATAATAATCGATTCACTTTATAATGTGTATAAGATTCTTTTGAATTCATTAACTTTTATGATATGAAATTTTCCAATAGTCCAAGTGTCAGTCACCTACAGATTTGGGCAAAATCTGTTTATGACTTTACATTATCTTTGATCTTACCTGGTTTTTCCAAAAACTGGATGAAATAAATTATCAAAATAGTTCTTCTCAATATGAATGACATCCAATATGTGACAGACCAACACATTTGACAAATATGGCATATCCCCAAAAAATATCTATTTTACCCAATATTGTTCTTTCCCAAAGCCATCAATTTTTTGTTCATTTACTATTGGTCTAAATGTGATGGGAGGTAATGAAGAGAAAATTGATTTTAACTTTGTACTTGAGATCATTATTGTAGGTCCATCTCATTCAATTGTGACTTTTCTAAAATGATATTTTTTCCTCAGAAAATGATGAATAGTTAGAAGGAATCTTTGATTATAGAAAAAAAACAAGGTTTTTTTTCAATTCATGAGAATACACACTTGTTTGTCTCTCATATAGTATGGACATGATTTTGGACCATGTGTACTTCAGCTAGATAACATTCGATATACTGGGAAGCCACAAATTCTCCACATCACTGAAACTTTTATCAAGAAATTTTGTTTCACAAAAACATCAAATGTAATAACACCATAACTCTAAAATGAATTTAATTCATCAATTAATGGTTTCAAATAGACATCAATATTCTTTTTTAGATTTCTTGGACTTAATAAGTTCAAAAAGATATATGGTTCCTTCATCTGCATCTGTGGTAAATTTTAAGGAGTTATAAAGACATGCCAACATGAATATTGACTACAGTAATAACAAAATAGACAGAAACTATTTGTAAAAATACCCAATCACATGTTTTGTTCTACTCAAGAAAAATACAGATGCACTTGGTCAAAATTTTTCCATTTATCACCATCAAAGGAATAATTTAAGGTTTTATCGGTTGGAATTTTGGTTTTTTTCTATGACATCAATACCACTATGTTTTGAGAAATAAATAAATGCTATAATCTAGGTGTAAGCGGGAAATATCTCAATTATTTTACAAGAATCAATCTAGAAATACCTTGTTGAGCCTCTGTACACCTTGATTTTCTACATGTGGGACAACTATCTAATGACTCGTTTTCACAATAATATATGATTCAATCATTTGAACATGCATGAATCTTTTGATAACCAATACCCAGATTATGAACCATCGTCTTTCTCTCATAGAAATTTTTATGCAACACATTTCCATTGGGTAGTAGTTTTTTTTTACGAAAGATAATATCTTATCAAAACAACTATTTAACATTCCATTATCTGATTTAATAGCCATAAATTTAGAAACTGCTTCAAATTTTCTTATCTTGCAACCAAGATATAAGGCATCCTTAGCGGAGCTGAAAAACTCATAAAAATTAGATAGTTCCAACTCATGAGTAAAATTCATATCATCCTAAGTTTTAGTATGTTGAAAATATGGACTTTCCACATCATATACTAATTTTTTGAACTATCCTGGATCTAGAACCAAATTGTTAGTAATTTTATAGAACTGTGTTCATCATTTTGATACAAAAAAAAATAATCTATTTGAAAATCAAAACACAATAAATAAACTCCAACATTGTAAAATTTTTCAAACATCCTCAGAGAACATTTTGTACAAGGAAACATAATTATCCCTTGTGAAAAAAATTCTATTTTTGATGATGTAAATGATAAGAAAGATTCAACACCCCCAATATATACAGAATTTAAACCAGAATCTTTTGGATTCGTGCACTGATTTATCCTAGAACAATCATCTAATAATGATTTTTTTAGCTTCCATGTCATATATTTCTCATAAAAATTTAAAATAATTAGTTTTTTATATAATTTGATATAATAAAAAAACTATCCGAAAATGAAATGAAAATTAGATTCTCTTATCTATCAAATTATAATAATTTCTATTATTTCATACTTATTTGTAGTATTTGTTAAAACATTTATACTAATATTCACTAAATTATACCAATTTATACTAATTTCCACTAATTATTATTAATTACAGCTAATTTTTTCTAATAATTCTTAATTATCGATGACACAATTTCCAGTGGATTTGCAGTAGCTCTTTTCCCTAATGACTCATCTCCACTTTCTCGAACTGAAATCAATAAAAAAATAAAATCTAATGTATGTGTATCCATTTCTGTAAGGAAGAGTATGGAGAGTAGGAAGGGATCGTCACACTTCTCTCCATTCTTGTGTATACAAAAATGGATATCCGTACATCATAGGATCATTTTCATAGTGATTTCACCATAAAAAATTACAAGGAGATGAGTCATTAGGAAAAAGAGCCTCTTTTCCTGATGGCTCATCTCCTTGTAGCTTTCTCTGACTGAAACTAGTATGAAAAATATTCTCTGATGTATATTTATTTATTTTTATATGCACAAGAATGGAGAGTAGTAAGGCCTCGCCGCCCTGCTCTCCATTCCTGTGTATACAAAAATTGATATTTGTACGTGAGGATAGATTTTTCATAATGATTTCGGTGGGATAATATTTTAAGGAGATAAGGTTTCGGGAAAAATGGTTCCACCAATCTATTAGAAATAATGCCAATTTTTTACAATTTGTTACAATTTATTACAATTTCGTGTTATTTATTGCTAATTTTTCCTAATTATTGAAAATTATTTATAATTTTTTGTAATTTTTTCTAATTATTAGAAATTTTTTCTAATTATTTATTATAATTGCTAATTATTTTTAATTAATTGTAATTATTGGTAATTATAAGAATTTAAATAATAATTATTAGAATTTACCACTAATTATTATTGATTTTTCAATTTATTACAAATTCTTAGAATTTATTACTAATTTTAGCGATTTATTAGTAATTGTTGCAATTTATTACTAATTATTATAATTTTTTACTAATTATTAGAATTTGTTACAATTTAATTCTAATTATTATAATTTATTACTAATTATTACAATTTATTAATAATTATTATAATTATTATAATTTATTACTAATTATTACTAATTTTTGCAATTTATTACTAATTGTGGCAATTTATTATTAATTGTTGCAATTTTTTACTAATTGTTGCAATTTTAATACTAATTATTGTAATTTATGACCAATTATTGCAATTTATTACTAATTATTAGAATTTATTACTAATTATTAGAGTGCATTGCTAAGTATTATAATTTATTACTAATTATTAGAATTTATTACTAATTATTAGAATTTATTACTAATTATTAGAATTTATTACTAATTATTAGAATTTATTACAAATTATTATAGTTTATTAATAATTATTATAATTTATTAGTAATTATTACAAGTCATTACTAAACATCATAATTTGATACTAATTATTAGAATTTATTACTAATTATTACTAATTGTGGCCATTTATCACTAATTATTAAAATTTATTACTAATTTTTAGAATTTATTACTAATTATTAAAATTTATTAGTAATTTTTAGAATTTATTACTAATTATTAGAATTTATTACTAATTATTAGAATTTATCTCTAATTATTACAATTTATTACTTATTATTAGAATTTATTACAAATTAATTGAATTTATAACTAATTATTGTAAATTATTACTAATTATTACAATTTATTAGTAATTTTAAAAATTATTTCAATTTCTTCTTAATTATTAAAATATATAAAAATTTATTACAATTTATTTTCATTTATTAAAATTTATTATGAATTATTATAATTTATTACAAATTATTATAATTTATACCTAATTATTAGAATTTATTACTAATTATTAGTAATTTTTGCAATTTTCTATTAATTGTTACAATTTATTACTAATTATTAGAATTTATTACTAATTATTAAATTTTATTACAATTTATTAAAATTTATTAGTAATTATTATAGTTTATTACTAATCATTGCCATTTATTACTAATTATTTGAATTTATTACTAATTATTACAATTTATTACTAATTATTACAATATATTACTAATTATTAAAATTTATTACTAATTATTGTAATTTATTACTAATTATTACTATTTATTACAAATTATTAGAATTTATTACTAATTATTACAATTTATCACTACTTATTAGAGTTTATTACTAATTATTGGAATTTATTACAAACTGTTTCAATTTATCACTAATTATTACAATTTATAACTAATTTTTACAATTTTTCACTAATTATTATAATTTATCACTAATTATAACAATTTATCATTAATTATTACTATTTATTACCATTTTTTACAATTTAGTAAAATTTGATACTAATTATTAAAATTTTATACTAATTGTTATAAATTATTACTAATAGTTACAAATTATTACTAATTGTCTTAATTTAATACTAATTATTATAATTTAATACTATTTTTTATGATTTAATAATAATTATTACTAATTAATAATAACTATTAATTAAGACTAATTCATAATAATCACACTTAATTATTTCTAAAAATAAACATAAACAATGATAAATAAAACTATCTAATTCTAATTTTATTTAACTACATATAATTAACAATAATTATAACTAAAATAAAATAAAATGAATTAACTAAAACATAAAAGAAATAGATAAATACCTTAAAACTAAAGATTTTGAAGGATATAAGCTGCGAATAATTCCCCGAATTAAAATTTTAAACAATGAAAAATTTGGAGAGAAAATTTTCCATTATAGAGAGAGTGGAGTTGAGAAATGAGTGAAATGAAAAGAAAAATGTAAGTTAGATTAGTTGCAACAGGGTTATTTGTGACAAGACTCCCGTCAAAAATAGTACCATTTGGGATGGGTCCCATCGCAAATGTTCGGTGGTTAAAAAGTCTTTTGCGACGAGGCTTGTCACAAAAGGCAACCTGCTGACATAGTATTTGAAATGGACTACATTAGCTCGTCACAAATACACTTCTTGCGGTTTGGTGCACATGGTGCGCCAAATCTTTTTCGACGGGAACTATATCCCAATCACAAAAACCATATTATTTGTGACAGAATGGTGGTCCTGTCACAACAAAGCCCTTCCGAAGAACAATTTGCGACGGTACACTGATTGGTCGCAAATGACTCATCACAAATAATCCATCACAAATATCAACTTTTCTCGTACTGTAAGTGTCATCCAAAGTGGACAGTGTCAAGGTGTGGTGGATGAGTCCCTCCAATTTGTGTGTCTACGGTAGGGTTGTGTGTTCGGAGTTTTTCACAAACGGCCTAGTATGACCCATTGTGTGCTTGGGTAGCCCTGTTGTTCGTTTTTAATCTGCGTGTTGAGACGCGAGGGTGTGGTTTGGTTCAATGTAGCTTCAGGCTCGCAAGGATGATGAACTATTTCCCCACTAAGACGCGTTCTTGAGACGCGACACAAAGTTGTGCGAGTGAGTTATTGCCACCAATATCGGATATTATCGAGGTTCCATGGATTAGTTCCTTTGACTTGCGAAGTTCGGAGTGGGTTTTAAATGTTCTATGAGTCAGGTTGGCAAGGGGCACGTTCTGTTAGACCAAATGATAGCAGATGGACCCAGTTCTTGGTGTTTTCCTCCCCTCGTAGGTAAGGAGACGTGGGCCTGCTTTATCACCTGATGTGAACCTGGTTGTGTCGGACTTGGGTGTGGCCATGGGTTCCCCAGAGTGTGTCCTCATTGGCAGCACAGGTACCCATGGTGGATTTGTTGTGTTTTTGTGAACTCGCTAGCGTGGGAGACTCAGGTGAGAGTTCAGTTTCTTTCCCTCAAGCCTAACCTTTTTCTTTTCAGGGACGGAAATCTGTAAGGTGGGTAGGGTGTAGAGAATTGATTTTTTTTTTCTAATTAGACTTAGGAATATTTTTGAATATATTTTGAGAGCTAGGCGAAGACACAGCGTGCGATTCCAAGGCCTAGTGTGCCTGAAATTAATTTTTTAGGAATATTAAGTGTTTGTTATACTATTCACATGGAGGAAGTTGGTTATCTCCTAAACAGTATATTGGATAAGGAAACTGAGGGCAAGTTTGAGTCTGGGGAGTTCTGTTTACCCTAGGTGGGGTATAACTTTTTTGGGCACAATCCTTCGGTTGAAAAAGAATTCGCGGGAATTTCTGTAAATAAATTAAATTAATTTATTTTTCACGTCAGATCGAATAACTATTAAACAGAGGCTCAGATCGAAATTATGATCCTGCAGGTGAGTTCAGAATATCGCGTTTACCCTAGCCATGACATAAAGTTGTCTTCACTAAGTGTTTTCGATGGAGGAGTGATAACAGGGATTTAAATGAGGAAATTGATTTATTAAAAAAAAATTAAAATCAATCAATCGTCCCCTCCTCATCTACGCACTCCAAGAGCTGCCCCCTCGTTCCCCATCCACCGATGGACTTAATAAGCAATTAGGTGCCACCAAAGGTTGTTTTGGACGCTGATCATCACAAGATCAATAATTAGCATGTCCCTGGTGTCATTCTACAGTCGAAGCTTCAGTGTTTCGCCCACAAGGTACGCATTTTGTGTTTCAATCCCTTTTCTCTTTTTTCTTTAAATCACGAAAATCCTTCAATTTTAGTATATATCAGTGTAGATCGAGATTTGAGGATCCTAGATTTGTTTTTTAGATTTGCATTTTTAGCATTGGGGTTCTCCTGGTGATCCTCAAATGGTTTTTCGGGGGGTGACGGCTTTAGAAGTGGTCCGGTAGGCGGGGGCGGCGGTCCAGCCATGGGTGGCGGCGGCGGTCCAGCCATAGGTTGGTGGTGTCTTGGTTGGGGATAAGGTGGCCACAGGGAAATGTGGTGCTGCGGGAACTGTTCGGAAGAGGGTCGACCGGTCGGGTCGGGCTGGCCGGAGCATGTTGATCCAGCCCCATTGGGATGGGGGTACATTATACCCCCATATATTTCTAATCAGGTGTCTAATTTATGATCTGTATTGGGAGACCTGACTCTCGCAGCAAGACAAACCCCTTTGAGGATATTTAAAAAATTCAAACAATCAGGTTCATGTCTCGGGGCCACAAAACATTGAAATAATAATAATATTTTATTATTATTCAACATTGACCTGCCATAACTTCTACACGGAGCATCTAATTGACACGTTGTTTGTGGAGTTTTGAACCTAGTGGTAAGTCAAATGTTTCAAGACAAAATTTTGGTGCTTAATTTGAAATCATGTTGTGGTCTCCATGAGGCCCGTTTTGTGGCGTTTTTAATCCATAGTGACTTTTTCACATGTTGACTATTTTAGGCGAGTAAATAGCCTTTCCTAAGTGTTTTTCTTCCTAGAACATGATGTGGAACTCCATAGTGTGGTGCTCCCCTACTGTGGGAATAGTCCCATGTCTCTCTCGGTGGTCCTCCCCTACTTTGGGTGTGGTATCACATTATTTGGAATGGTTCTCCCCTGCCATGTTAGGGTGTGGGCTCACATTAATCAGGTTTTTACTCCCTTGCCGTATAAGGGTGCTGGTTCATACCTATGGAGTAGTGCTCCCCCATGTTCGCACTATAGTAGGGAGCGGGCTCCTCTAATAGTTATGTGTGTTTTCTGGTTATCAGTTAGTGCTCCCTCAATAGACTGGGGTGCAAGCCCCTGCAAAAAGTAGAAAAAGAGGGGTCACAGGTTGGTTTAGGAGCTAGTACTCTCTTGACTACAAGGTAGTGGCAAGGTGCGAGACTCTTTGTAGTTATTTCCACCTTGCACATGGTGCAGGTCAATGTTTTCATGCTCCCTTATGTTTGGAACTAGATTTCGGATTAGTGAATTGTTACTGGTAGGGCCTTGAGTACAACATCTCACTGGTGATGAGGTCAGATCCTCATGGGGCTTGGTGCCTGAGATGAGTATATCTGATATTTTTTTGGGTTTCCCTTGTGGTGTGGTTGCATCTTCGATGACACGCCATATGGTTTGAGTTGACTAGTCATGTTTAGATAAGTATGGTCTCGAGATGGATTTTCTCTCCCATATGGGTTCCCTTTGGTTGGGATGAGCGGACTATTTCCTTTTAGCTGCTTATTTATTTTTCGGTTTTTGAGGTGTTTACTGAGTATCTTTATACTCACCCCAACATGGGGTTTTCCCACACATGTCTGGTGTCTTATACTGACCACATACCATTTGACTGAGTCCCAAGAGGACTTGGAGTAGACATTGCATAGTGAGATAGACAGACTAGGGTGGTTACTAGAGCTGGGCTGAGGAGCTTTTCGGCGAGTGCATTTGACAGTAATCTCCTCCGACTGAGCAGGTTGGATGATTTTTTTTAGTTTTCTTTTGGTAGAACCTATATTTTTCCTATTTTTACTTCTATTTTACTCTGGTTTGGGATAGAATTATTCACTAATGTCTTTATAGATTTTATATATCTCAACAGTGATGCATGGAGTTGTATGTGAGTGTGTGTGTATTGGTAATTTAGGCTAAGGCTTCCTTGTGTGTGGTAGCATACTCAACGTTGAATACTAGTCCCTGGCCTATGGAGGTGGTCTTGGGGAGTCATGAATCAATTCCATTTGGGTTGGATCATGACATAATTTCTATATTTGGAAGAAATTAATATTAATATAATAACACAAAACACATGATGATATATTTTTTGGAAAATACCCAATTCTAGAGTAAAAATTGCTTCACCATGAAATCAAGTAATAGATTATTTTCCATGATTTTTGGGTTAAATAATAAAAATCAAAGTTTTTTATACTTTTTTACCAAATAAATATATAATTGAATCTTTCAACCATTCCATTAAAGGCAAAGACCCAACATAGTTTTTAATTTGAAAAAAAATATAATTTATCTTTATAAAAGTCAAGCTTGGTTTCCCAATATTGAATAATTTTTTAAAATAAATTATTTAAATCTTTAAGATTTGATTTAGTTATGAATAAATCATAAAATAGTATAAACGAAGGTATAAGGGTTATTTTAATGTTTTATTATATGATTTTATCCTTATTCGCCTCTTTTTATCCTTTACTAATATGATAAATTTTACCATGAAAATTGTTCATAATACTTAAAAATAAAAGGGGACTGTTTACAAAATTTGGACCTCAATACTCAAAATATAGAATAAAATTTCAAGATTAAATTTCTAGAATTTATAGATATTTATTTATTATTAAAATAAAAAAATTAAATGAAACTAGTTTTTAGAAAAATGTGTTTTTAATCCAAAAAAAGTACTTATATAAAAACCAGGTCTAATGTTGGTTAAAATGTAATTAATTTTATTATATATATAATTAAATTAATATTATGTAACTTTGAGATAAAATTAAAATAATAATGGTAATTATTAATGAAAATAAATGATAATTTTACAAAAAATATGTATTTTTCAATATTCACTGAAAAATCAATATTTTTCAGAAAAATAACAAATTTCACCCTAAGATAATTATGATATAATGATTTAAAAAATAATATTATTTTTATAAAATTTAATCACTAAATGTTATGGAAAATAATTATAATATTTTCTCAAAAAAATAAATGAAACCCACTTTTTAAGAAAACATATTTTTGAAGAATCAAATTACTTTACGAAAAATGTGAGTGTTTATTTCCAAATAATTAATCAATAAATCTTTATTGATTATAGATGTTATATATTTTTTATAATTGAGTTACTTATATTAATACTCAAAAACTCATTTTTTGGATTATAACAGTCATATTTAAATAATATTATTGTGTTGTTTGTTTAAGCTCGTTTTTATTTGTCGCATACACAATCAAATATAATACTATTTGTAAAATCTTAGGGTACTATATATGTACTCTGGGAAAAAATCCCAAAAAATATTCTACCAAAACTGGTAACAAAAATTAATCCATTGATTCTTCTAATCCAAGTACTAACTTAGCTCTCTAAAACATTGAATCCCCAAAGTATTTACTGATTGATACTACCTGATATAACGGATTCCCCACACCCCTTGAAAAGTATGAAAACTACCATTAATAAAAGTGAGTGAATCATTCTACTCATGGAATTCAACCTGGCCCATGATCCTCACTATTCGATACATCATAATTATGAAATTGATAATTTCTATATATTTTTACTAAGAATCCCCAAAATATTTCCACATCATTGATCAAAGTGGAACATGATGAACACCTAAATCCACACTTTACCATTTCTCTAGAAGGCATCTCAATATTCAATGAATAAGAAAACAAATATGTGTAAAATCTCAATATATCTAATCCTCATGTAGATATTAATATATGAGATTCATCTATATCAAACATGGAAAATATAGAAATATAAGTAATAATCAATGTGCCTCTCATTACCATGGTTACTACATTAGACTCATTCAGATTCGGCTATAAAAAAATAATTATCCCTAAACCATTGAGTCTAACCTTAAAATGGATTACCATAAGTCTCAAACTATGACTTGGATTTATCCATAATTAGTTCCTATGCTGAAACCATTGATCCCTACAATAGTTTTTAACATCCAATGCTAGTACCACAAGAATGAAAACTACAAAAAATAATATGATTTCAAAGCTTATTGTACGAAAGGAATGTATTACTCTAGTTAGGATAGTCCCGCATAAAGTGTGTCCAACTTACACACTTGTAACATCCAAGAGACCTCCATCGTTAGTAATAAAATGAACTCATTAATCACTGCTAACTACCTTTTTACTAAGAATAATCTTATTTCCCCATTACCCACAAGAAAAATGATTTCCTCCTTTGGTGTGAGGAATAAAAAAATATTCCATAAACAACTATCATATTTGCCTCATCCATCACTATGGTACTTACCATCACTTAACATCTAAGTAAATAAATAAAATTAACCCCCAATCAAGCCTCGGGATAAATATGTAACATCTTATATCATTTTATTTTGAAGTTTCAGAAGTAATTTGAATTTTCAATGATTGGATGGTTCAAATCTTGATTGGATATCATGACAAAAATTACACAGGCTAAAATCTCTAAAAGTGATGTTTTTAGATGTGGAATGTGGAAAAAAATTAGATTTTATGTTATGGGAGTTACTTTGTTATTCGGTACCTAAAATTGAATATTTGAAAAGGTAAAACTTAAGGCACGCAATTGGAACCTGAATAGTGAAAACCATGCAGCCTAACCATGTGTCATAGTTTGTATTGGAGCACCATCTGGGGAAACCATATGACTTGAAAGGGAAAACCTAGTGGGTTTATATATTTTATTGTAGACATGCCATATACTTTCCACATAGTCTATTAAACCATGCACCATGCCCATGTGTGGGGTGTGGGGTTTAGGCAGCACCAACCATAGGGTTAGCAAACGATTTTTCCAACCATGCAGAAAAATTTTGTATCCCATTAATAATTTCAAAATTACCCATATTCCCCTATGATCTTTAAGAGGGAAGCCCCTATTTTTCTCTTTATCCACCCCCACACATGATGCTCTTCTCCTCCCTTCAACCATGGGAGTTCTCCCTTGTATTTGGTCAAAATCAGACATTGTCACATACATTATATGCCTTAAGTGAGTCCTCAAATCAATTATCATATGTTGTTACCCTCTTCTTCATCCTCTAAATTTTGGTTCTCCGATTAGGTATTTCAGTCTGTATTCCACCAGATCATGGTGGAATCAGATATTGTTATTGAGGGTTTCACTATTACTATGAAGAGTTTTTTTTCTAAGAGGTCGCATGCACTTTACTACATGACATTTCAATGAGGAATAACTTTTTTATATATTTTTATTTGGAATCTAACATAAATAAATATTTTGAAACTATTGGTTGTGGATTTTCTTGAGATTGGTTCCATGGGAAAATTAGATACCTTTTCACATGGTTACTCGAATTTATATCAAGTGATGGGTGTCTGGTGAGTTATCGCATGTTATTAATTTCTTTATTTTTTTATATTTAATTTCGTTAATGTGGTAATTTATATTTATAGACCATATTTGATATTTCCAATGTTATATAGGGACTCGGAATCCAATGATACCTGACATGAAGCATTCCCATGTGTGGGGTGTGGACTTTCTTTTTCATATTATTTGATGCCTTAATTACACACACATATATATGTATATATATTTATGGGGGACACACACACACACACACACACACACATATATATATATATATATGATGGCACCTTATTTCTAGTTGTGTCTCAACTAGGCTAAGAATATTCCCTGACCATGCCTTGTACGAAATTGTTTATTTATATATTTTTATATTATTTATTTATTATTATTATTGTGATACTATTTAGTATCTCACATGAACATACATTAAATATTATTTGCAATGTATGGGAGAATTTTGATGGTTCCCAACTAATTATTGGACTCACACCCTGCTCTGACCTCTATTTCACTAAGGTACCCAAGAAGACATTCACTTTGTTGTAGGCTTGAGATCGGATGAGGCCTGAGACTAGTCGAATAGAATGAATCAGATTTTTATGTGGTTATTGGGTATGTGGTTTAGCTTGCGGTTAGTAGTGGATCCTTGTAATTTTTTTCTATTTATTTTATTTACTCATGTATATGTGGTCTGATCAATGTGTTATTGTATGTATGGCATGGTCATTTGGGCACTTAATGCATTTCATTCCTTATTACAAACTTGTTTATATTTATTTCTTTCACACTATGATTATTTAATACTATAGATGATCTATGTTATTTATAATATTTATATTAATCTAATATGATTAAATTTTCTCCCCATATACACACTCTAATCCCTTTCTACAATCTGGTTGCCTCTAGCATATGGGGAGGTATGCTTGCAGCCATGTGGGAAACTGGCCAAGGCACCGTTTTAGTGGAATATGGGCCAGAAAATTGGAAATTGATATCATAGAATTAATTTTTTATTGTATTAATTTTTGTGATATATTATATAGAAGTATTATGAATGTGTTAAAGCCTATGATGGATATCAGAATGGTGTGTTGAGAACACTTGGTCTGGTAAGAATTTCTAGTTGTCGAGGATGTGGTGTTTCTCTTCTAATCATTGATGTTATAGTTGTATACAATTTTTACTTTTAGTGAAACAAATTTTGTGTTGAGGTTATGATTTATTATATTTTTCTTGATATTATATTTTTTACAAGAGGATAGTGATTGATTTTAACATTAGGTCAGTAAAGTTAATAGGCCTATCATGCATAATATTTGTTACATAGGATCAATGTGTTATAGGCCTGTTGTGTGTTGTTTTTTATGATAGAGGGAAATTGTTTAAATCATCCACAAAAACCTAAATATATTTTTTTTCATATAGGTTTTTGGTGGAATTATACTCTGTTTAACAGAGTTATATAAATTTCCTTTTAATAGTAGGTCAGGTGGATCTCTAGTGAGATGTTTGAAAGTGAGGTTGGGGACTCTTTCCTTGTGCACAAGCGGTATGATGGACCTGGTATGTCAACATGGTATATGTTTCCTAATGATGAACCCTTATAGGGAGTTATTTATTATGTTCATTTATTTAATGTGTTTGTAACAACCTGTATGGTGTATTCTCGCATAGCTTTTAAATTCATTTTAATTATATTGAATCGTGTGAGTGTTGTTGAACCTTATAGGCTAGAGTTGAAATATGATACCTTCTTAATAGACCCATTATATTTCTATCCTTTTTAGGTGATGTTAACTAAATATTTATAACAAGATATATATGGTATTATCTAATAGATTTATATAATATTTACTTAACTATACATTATTTATAGTTATCTAGTCAAATCCTATATTATGATTCTTATAGGTACCGTAAAGTTTATAGTAAATTGAATCATTGGGGTGGGTATTACTATGTAGAAATTCCTGGAGAGGATCAGTTTTTTTCTACATAATTGATATCATGAAAATATAGGGATCAATTCCTTTTACAGATACTTGGAGAGGATCAGGGTCTAGTAGTCCGTATTGAGAGTCTTGACCCTTGTAAGTCGATGTTATCATTACCTCCCGTATAAAACATTGACTGAAAATTGTTTTTTAATATTATGCAAACATTTTTGAGGAAAAAGTGTGAAACCATACATGACTTCACCATTTTACCACATCCCCACATCCCCACTTAAAATAATACAATCCTTTAGAACAAACGACATTCAATCACAACAGATGGAAAATCCATTCAAGCATTAAAACTAACAAACCCTCTAATCTACAACCGAGATTGTCAAGAGAAGGTCGAGGTACCATGAACCAGGAAACATGATCATCAAAAGAGCTAGATAAACCATAGAACGGATCTCCTCATACGCCCACCGGTGCGACTGTCGACACCAGACCAAATCCACAAACCTGCCGGTGGACTCTAGTTGGAGTTCGCCCAACCCACCAACGATGTGAGATGACCCAAAGGACATCCACAAAGGGCAACGAAGAAACCAGAACGAGGAAGACCGGGCCGTCTGAACTCCTTACCCTAATCCGCAGATACCACAACGCAACCATGATCCAGTCGACACTATGCATACCAAAATCAATTCAACCATGCCAAAAACCATCGTGATCAGTGGATCCATAACTAAACCATCGATTCCATGGAACCAAAATCAGAAATACCTTCAAAGTAGGACTTGCAGAGCAGCACACCAGACCACCGATTAAAAACTACCAAAACTGAATCATCACTATGTCGCACGCACAACATCATACCAAACATCAGCGGATACTCCGAAATAAATCGCACAGAACAAGGCAGAAACAACATCACAAAAATAAAAACACTTGTCACCAAATTCACCCAAAACCAGACCGAATCAAACATCAATAAATAGAAACACATCACCGAATGGTATCCATCAGAACGAAAATGGAATTGTTGCAATCCATATTCGCATACCATCGCCACCTTCAATCCTGAACTCGAGGATCACCACAACCACCCACTACAACCAAACCTGACACATAAAAGAGTAGAATCCCTCAAACCCTAGTAGCTGGAACTCTCCCACCGAACTTTCATCATGCCATCGTATGAAACCGAAGCAAGATCAGAGGCTTGAGAAAGAAGACGAGCTAGAAATCGGTGAAAATCTCCTAATGGACGAGCTAGCGAAGCCTACAATGCCTCTGATTGAGAACTCATAATTACGATCGCGCTGAGGGAAAGCACCAGGGAGAGGGGTTGCTGCCAACCTGAGACGGATAAGGGAAGGCAGCGACATGGGGGAAACCCTTGGTATGCAGAGCCCCTTACGGGCTCATCCCTCTAAATTTCTCCATCCCATACAAAACATTGACAATTGAATTATATAACTTCCTTTGATATGGTTGTGTGGATGACACCCCAGTAGATTTGGCATTGGGTAAGTTTCACAACTAGAAGATGGAGCTACCACCATAGATCTATAGCCACGGTTATAAAATTGTGGTTATAGGTGGCTATAGCCACGGTTTTCCGAACTGTGGAAATTTCCCATGGATATTGCCACGGTTTGCCAAACTGTGGCCATAGGCCAATTTTTTCATTTCCATATGGCCACGATTCACCAAAACCATGGCTATAGGGTTCCCGCTCTTTGGCGGGAAAAACAATTCCCACCAAAATTTTCGAGGGAAGCCCTATTTCCACAGTTTTGAGTCTATTATCATGGTTTTTATTAATATATATATCATAATATATATATATATACCCAAATTGTGGTGAATTCTAGTTTTAATTGCATTGGACTGCATAGTGGAGGTGCTGGGATCAAAACCCATTGGGGACATTTATAATTTTGGCTTTTGCCATGGTTTTTCGAGGTTATTCCCACGAGTAATACCATGGATATAGGTTAAGATCCATGGTTTCAAATTTGGAGGCCTATTGCCATGATTTTCAAAACTCTGGCTATAGTTCGGGACCTACTGCCACGAAAATAGCGGCCACGATTGTCCAAAACTATGGTCGTCGCCTTTGGCCACGGTTTTGGAGCCTATTTCCATGGTTTTGAACAGTGGAAATAGCTCTTTTTTCTGTTGTGTTTGTATTTTGGTCTAGCTTGCAGGAACTAAATAACCTATTATGAGACTTGAATGAAAAGGCTAGGTGAGGGACCTATAGTCCCTTAGTTTTGACTCCTAACCTTCTAGGTTTACATTCAGTTTGATCAAGGGAAACTTTTGATAAGGGTTTTCCCAATATTTTAAGTTATTTTGAGGTGGTGATCTTAATAGTAAGCTCTTGTTGAGACCGATTCATGAGAGGTGATCTGATTTTTCATTTTGGGCATGATGATGCCTTCAGTTTTAAGGAATCACCTAGGGTGTATTTGTATTGAGATTGAGTTAGACAAGTAGGAATTTTTGGGTTCCTTACCATTTTGAGAAATGGGTTCCTTTTAGTAAATTATTAGATAATGGTTGCATGCATGTGGTTATAATGATGATGTGTGATAGGTGGTCCTATGTATAAATAATTTCATATGTGAGGTGCGTGATTTTGAAGATTAATTCCATGGTAGCTTCTAGATTATTATACTAGAATATCGTGTAGCATGGCTAGATTAGAATTATTGATGAATGAATCATACGATCCTAATTTTATATTGATGATTGGGTGTTATGAAAATTTACACTCACTTCATAACAGGTTTTAGTACAGGTTGGAAACATATGGTACCATTTAAATCTGAAATTGATGAGTGGTCAAGTGATATTTGAGGACCAATGGTTGAAATGTATATTAAAAGAATGGCTTCCAAGAAGTTATGAATTAAATGAGGAATATATATCCATGGTATATGAGGAATAAATAATAAATTGGGTTTCAAGAGTAAATTGACCCATGGTAGGGCCTGGACACACATTATTGGGAGATGTGGTGCCAGGAGTGCGTTAAATGAAATAATAGCCTGGTTCAATGTGAGTGTGGATTGGTGAGGTAGATAAATTCCCATCGATTGAATCTTAATGTACTCCTCATTTAGTGATGTTAATTTTCTATATCCTGATATCATATTAAGTATGATGAGAGAGTGTTATCTATACACCAATATATATCAAAATGTATTTCCTGGTTTGATAAAAAACTGATTGATGTTATGCTTGAGGATTAGTATAGCTTTAGTTATATAGTGGAGTGAAAATTGGTCAATTGAGGGTGGTTTCCCTAATTTTGAGTTTGAGTTCTGTGTTTCTCATTGAAACCATTCTCAAGGAATTGGAGAAGATGATATTGAGAGTTGACTCTTGTGAGTGAGAAAGCTTTTATCCCTACCTGTGGTTATGTTCGAAAGGGGTTGAGGAATTATCTACATTATAGGGATCCAATGATATTGTTAAAAGTAATATTAGTATTTCTTGGGATTATGAAATCATATTTGGTTTTGGTGATAAGTTGGCTAGTAAATTAGATATTTTTTATGAATATTCATTCAAATCTGGTTTTACTAGAATTCTTTCATATAGTTGGATATGGTTAGTAAGAACCGCATAGAACACACTATTGGGATAAGATGGATGTATTTTAAGGTTCATCTAGTTATTTTAAAGGAAAATATTACATGACCAAGTTGAGCATGGTCATTTGGATTTTGACTATTTAAATCATATTAAGCACTGATGGTAGTGTCCCCTTGTTTGAACAATTGTAGTGTGTTGATAAATGTGACGAGATAATTGTTAGGATGTTAAGGGAATGTTTTTATAATCAATTATAATTGTGTAAGTATCATTGTATAGAGTTTTCCATTGAAATCATGAACCACTGGTATGGAGATCTATATGAAGAATGAATAATGAGATGTTCACATGGTCTTTTATATTGTCACATAGTCTTGGGTAAGTGTTTTCTCAGTGTTTTCTTCACAGATATGAGTTATGGGTCAAGTTTTAGTATGATAGTCACCATCTGTATAAAGTGACATTGGAATCATGATATGAATTTTGAAAAACAATGTGGTTGTTAAATAGGGTTTATGACCCAATTATGTTGAGTTTGTCATTTTTTTCCACCAAGGATTTTCAAGAATTAGAAGCATTATGTTGGGGGTGTTATAAGATCCCATGTTTTTCTTGTTGGAAATATCATAAAGAATTTAAATTTCCAACATCTTGGCAGGTCAGATCTTTATTGTAGATTCAGAACATAATTATGATGGTTGAAAAACCTCAAAGGGATATTTTTATATATGTAATTAGTCTTATAATTTAGAATTAATATTTCAAGAGTATCTCAAGGATTCAGTACCTAAAATCAATGTTTTGAATAGGTGCATTATAGGGTGTGTGGTCATCCCAAACTGTGTGGCCTAACCATGTGGTCTAATTCTCATAGGTTCATAGGTTGGAAAAACCATTTGGTAAGCCATCAAAACCATATGGGTGTCTTAAATTTATTTTATACATGTCACATTGTTAGTTCACTATCTATTAAACCACACACTATGATCGAGCACAAGGTGTGGTGTTTGGTTGATCCAACCACAAATTTTTTTCCAACCACATGGCCAAACCATGTGGCCCATTAAAAAAGAGAAAATTACCCTCATTCCCAAATGATATTTAATAATGAATCCAATATTTCCATCCTTTACCCAAACCAGTGTGTTTTACTCTCTACCTCCCTCAATGGGAGTTCTCCCTTGTTTTTTTCTGAATTGGACGTCGTTGGATGAATTGGAATCCGTAATGTATTTATTCAACTCCATTAGCCTTTGTTGTGTTCTTCTTATTACTCCTTCAATTTTTTGTTCCCCAGATAGTGATTTCAGTCCCGATTCCACAAGAGCATAGTTGAATTAGATACCAGTGTTGTGGGGTTCATTGTTCCAAGGAAGTGGGTGACCCAAGAGGTCTTCTACACGTTTCCACATTCTATTTAGATTATTTATACCTTAATTATGAATTTTTCTTATAGATTTGACCAAAATAAAATTAATAAAATAAATTCATTGACTTTATTAGTTGTGTTTTTTCTTGAGAGTGGTATTGGGGAACCCTGTATACCTGTTTCTTGTTGTTTCTTAATTTTACATTGATTGATGGGCATCTAGTGAGTTGTTTCCTATTATTCCTTTTCATATATTATTTTATAATTAATTTTTTACTATTTTAATTAATATTTTTTTATTGTTCTTATGCTTTCCAATGTTAGGTAAGGACATGGATGTTAATGTGTCCTAACTCAAACATCAATGGGCTTGGATGGAGTTATCGATAGCTATTTATAAAAATATTAAATATTAAAAAAAATCTATGTGGCCTTTCATCCTTGACCTATGTTATTTATGAATGTTTATGGTAGTATGTGTATTCTTGTGCTTTCCCCTGAGGGTGAAATCCCCTATTTAGATTTTTTCTAATGGAATGTTTAATTAGTTTAATTTGATTGTTTCAATGGTTGAATGTCAAGGGTAACTAAAAAACATATGTTCTAGCTTCATACTTTGACTTGAGACTATAAATAATATTGAATATCCCATGTGGGATGCTTCTACATATGATCATACATAGAGGACCCCATTTAGGATTCCTCCTCTTACATACTATTTATGAAGATCCCATGTAGGATTCCTCTTCTAATCACTGACCTAGGGGGCTCAGTGGGTTCCTCAATTTTCTATAGGGCCTAATGTTGTATGTTGGTTTTGGGTAGTGATGGTAATGGATGTCACCTTAGAACCCATATCAAACTTTAAATACCAATAATATATGGTAGTAGTAGTGGAATTAGGCATTCCTCCACCCTTACTAATTTATTTATGCATTCACATGGTTATTATTGATGTAGTTGTGACTAATTGAGGTGATTTCTAGTACTTGGATAATAAGTCTGTTGTTATATAATGTTATAGTGGTGATTTCAAAAACATAATTCCTAGAATTACCTTGTGAGATATATTATTAATTGTTACTATCATCTAAATGCCCATTATGAAATGGAAATAATCCTTGAATTGGAATTATCATAGGTTGATTTTGGGTTTATTAGAGAACCCTTCTACCTAGGTTTTCCTATAGATTTATATCCACTAAGATTCAAGCGATTACTAGAGGTTGTCAGGTGGTCTCACTTCCCCTGAGTGGTGGATGCTATTTTCATCCTTGAGGATTGAAGTTGATCTACTATTAAAATATATAGTACACTCCCTAGGTTCAAGTGGATGACTATTACTACATTACCTAGGGATATTAATTAATGTTGTTGTTGAGTTAGTTATTGAATGGATTTTGAGTGTCATAAACGATCTATGTATTATCCTAATAAGTATAATCCCCCTTAGGGATCATCCGAGTCTCAATCTCATAATTGAATGCATAATGGAACCTAGGAATCAAACATTAGACTGGAATACACATGTCTCAAGTGACGTGGAATCCAAATCAATGCCTTGTTATCAGATTTCTATATTTCCTCTAGAATCCGTCATTATAGTGATTAAAGGTGAGAAAATGTCGTCTCAAGGCTAGGACATGTATCCCCATGTGGTTATGTTTCTTGCTCATAGATATTTTAGACATTAGATGAAGAAGTTATTGTCCATCTGGATTATGGAGCTAAATATTGAATTAATTATACATATCTTGAGTGGAACGACATTGAAATCAACTCCTCATTCATAGGTTGTCTAGATGATTAGGATCATAAACCCTAGGATCAGTCATGGGCTTATTTTTATATATTATTTAATGCATCGCTTACATATATATATATATATATTTATGAGGATATATATATATGATGGAACCTTATTTTAGATTTTTTGGCTAGGTTTAGCATGTTCCATGATCATCCCTTTTATATATTTTTTATTTAGTTATTATAAGCTTCTAATTACTGTTATTATTATTATCCTATTGAGTAGATCGCATATTCATAATCTACATATTAATATTAATTTATGGGTCCACTTTGGTGTTTACCTACTGGGTTTGGTACTCACACCTTACTCAGGCCACCATTGCAATGGGGTACACGAGAAAATGTTCACTTGGTTGCAGGAACAGTATAGGTTAAGGCCCAATACTGGTCGAATATGATAACTTGGATGTCTATGTGCTGCTCGAGAAAGTGTTTCATCATAGTGTTAGTAGTATAACCTTTTACTATTATTTCTATTTATTTATTTAATAATGTATATGTGGTTATCCAAGGGGATGATCAGTGTTGTATGCATGACATGGGTTTTCAATCCCTTACTTCATTTTATTCTTTATTAAAACCATTTTTATATTTATTACTTATCTAATATGATTATTTACTATAATTTATGATTCTTAGTTATTGTCACTATTTTTCTTACTCTGATAAGCGGGAATAGTCTCCCCATAAACACACCATAGAACCTCACTACTAGTTGGAAGCATTTAGTGTGTGGGGAGGTGTGCTTGAGGACTTGTGTCTAACCATCTTGGGGAACCATTTTAGTGGCATTTGGTCCAGTTCATTACAAAAGATTCGTCTCAAATCATCAATACTTGAGAAAATCATTAGTGATCAACCCCAAAAAAATGTAAAAACTCTGTAAATAGAGAATCATAAACCAACACCATTATATTTCCTTACACCAACTCCATGAACTCTCAATATTCCCTTAACATTAATGTTTTTGGAATAAACTACTGACTAAATCTCTTATGGAATTAAACCCATGTAAGATCCTCATATAGGTTTTCTTCTACCACTATCTCCCACCACCTATGATTTTCTCCATTGATCAAGTAAGTAGTGAATACAACTTTTAATGTATCATGGGTTGAGAGAAACTAGAATATTTATTTGATCCTCCAAATCCAATACTTATCTTCTTTCACTCTTAAATCACCCTTAAATATAGGAGACACCTGCCTATAAAAGTTTGAAGCATAATATACTTCCTTAGGTATCTCTAGATATGGACCCTTCCAAAGAACCTATATTTCTTGAACCAGGGTGTCCAATATTTTCAAAATACTTTCCACATTCCTATATCCTTATTTTTTTCATAATAACCTCCCATGTTTTTATCCTCTTCCTTTTGGTTAGTTTCTCTATGAGGATGCATCTCTATAACACCAAATGCCATGCAATAAAAAATCAAACAAGGAACTACATAGAAATCAACCCTATGAAAACCATAATAACTAAAATAAATGATATTAATTCTATATTTAAGGGGTTATATTCTTCATATAAATATTCCTTTATAGTAAAATGTCACACAAAAAAAAATAATTTCAAAAATTTATTTTACAATTAATCACTTTCTAAAAACTTTTGAAATCTCCTTTAAAAACACTCTTAGGTAAGAAAAACACATCAAAAAATATTATTCACATGTATATCAACATTAAAAATTTCTATCATGATGCATGAATTCACTACATATCCCATCCTCATATTCTTGCATACAATAATAGGTCAAAAAACCAACATCCTATAGGGGATCTGTTAGATCACTTATCTTACCGAAACCCCTTTTCAACACATGTATCTCCATAAATATGTTTTTATGCCTTATGGGTATATCCTAAGTTTTGAACCCCTAGTATCTACACATACCATATTCCCATGACTCAAAATTTAAAATTTTTCTCTAAAACCATTTTTTGTTGACCCCACCATGATATCAAAAAATTTAAGGCCGGTATGGAGCTTCTACAAGGCCTGAGGCATGATTCCAAATAATTAAAGTTTAGTAACTAGTACCGAGCGATAAAAATAATATTTAGGGTAAAATTGTTCATCAAATAAATAACCAACTACATGAAAAAAGAATAAAAATTTATTTTAAATCCAAAACCAAATATTAAAATAATATTTAATGTACATAAACCTAAAAGAGTTATGGAAAATATAATACAAACACATATCATTAATATTGACCCAAAAACCCAGTAGACAATTCTTATTCAATGTGAATGGTCCAACTCCTCTTTAAACACATGGAAAACCCCCACCACATCCACCATAAACATACCTCATAAGATCCATATCCTAATAACATAATATCCTTTTCGTTACCTATATCACAATATATTAAAACTACATGCATTGTGAGACTTATAGGTAGGGATGAGTATGAATATGAAGTAGGATTTTTAAAAATTAAACTCATGGAATTTTATGCATGACTAATTCCCAAAAATTTAATAAATTATATTGAAAATTAGACAGAATATTTAAAATAAATATCGTTATCATAAGTCTTGATAAAACCAAATAAATAAATAGAATAGTGTGAACTATTATTTCCTAAAAAATGTATATCTTTGACTTCCGCCTCAATATGAAACTAATAAATAACTAATATAACCAAAGGATATATGTGTAATAAATAATCTCTTGGCATAAATTCATGTCTATGATCGTTGTATACACCCATTGTGTATCATCACCCACATTCCCAAAGTTCATGGATCATCTTGTGCATAAAACACACAACTGTGGAACCTCTTATCATCCCAAATACCCTAAAATACTAACAATATTTGACCATAATAGATTGTTTCTAATATCATATATGTTATATTCTTAAAATAGTTATACTTCCCAAAAACAATTATCAAAAAATCAATCAAAATAAAATCCTAAATATTATAATTTAAAATATATAAAATTTCATATTCACAAAAACCATTCCAAAAAAAAATACCAGGGTATAATTCAAAACTATAAACCTAAGGTAATTCTAAAAACCCTAATTTCCCAAAGTTATTAAATCTAGATAAATTCTAATTTATCAAACTAATTTGGGTAATTAGTTGATAAATCATAACAGTATGAAAATGGATTTAAATAACACTATTCACATAGAAAGGAATTATAATCACTTAATGAATGAATTAGATCAACTCTCTATAGATAATGACCTATGATGATCCATAAACCCATGATTCAATGTCAACAATTTGGATATAATCCATCATACCCTAGTAATATGAATAATATATCACAAAACTTACTTTAATGGTTAAAATATATAATCCAAAGGCATATATATAAGTCTAATAAATATATTTATCCAATGAAGAATAAATTGAAACAGTGAGTTAAAGAAAAATTGAAGAATACATAAGATCACCAAGATCAATCATTATATCTGACATTGATCTGATCGATCATAGAGAAACAAGTGTCTTTTTATTGATTGAGAATCACTAATATTACGCACAAGAATCCTATATCCATTTGAATTTGAGTTTGGGTGTCCAATGGGAATTTTGGATGGTTAAAACTATTTTTAAAATTCAAATAGAATATTCTACACTAGGCTACATGTTCTTGTTACATGTTCGTTTCAGATACTGTATCTACCGTGCAGACACCTTTTCTGAAAACCCTTAGCTAAAAATTTAACATGTACAGTCACCCTAAACCCTTATCCCACCTTTATCTCCCCCACTTACCTATATGATCATTCCATATGATCCCTGAGACCATGCAACAAAACCATGAATGGTTGACTACACATCTAAAAAATCAAAAATAATGTTAAAAATATCTAAAAGTCAAAAGGGTGTAACCTATAAAAACTAGGACATTTCATACATGCATACATATATACATAAATTAATACTTACATAAATACACACACACACACACATATATATATTAATAATTTAATTTTTTTGTGTTTATATTTACATTAACAATTATATTTTCATTTATATAAATATTATTATATTTAAATATTTATATTAATATTAATAATATATAATTAAATTTATAGATAATTTACATATTTATATTAGTGATTAATTTAAATACTTATAATTATATTTATACATGTATGTGTGTGTTTCTAAGTATGTATATATGACCAAGAGTAATTGTTTGGGTACTAGATTGTATTTTTTCATATAACGTTGAGGATGGAGGTTCAAATACTGCCCTTTATAATTAAAATGTTATTTTTTAGGGACTTCGTGGTAAGTAGGGAAGAGGGGTTCCGGTCTAAGATGGGTAGGGTATCAGCGGGCCCAATCCCGGCTCATCATGGATAAAAATAATGAATAAATAAATGATGATAGATAAAAAATGAACAATATAAAGGGAAAAATTATAATTAAAATATTTAATTTTTTGATAAAAATATTTTTTATCATTTAGTTGTGGTCTAAATAACCAAAAAATAATTCTTTGCATATCAATCTATTGTTTTTTTAAAAAAATTATGTAAACTGTTTATCGATGGTTTAAATCAATACTAAATTCCAAAAAACCATAGATCAGTTATTTTTCTTGTAGTTCAATGGTCATGATTTGATTACTAACACACATAAATACATATGAAATCAGTATATATATGTTTCTTTCCTATTTTTTTCTGACATTGCGATGATGTCGCTCATTGATTTGGTAGAGGAATCCATTCCGAAATACATCTTGGAAGAAGAATCGATGATATTCAATTGATGAAATTATCCGTATAGGCCTTATCTAACATGGTGTTTCATAAGTTTAATGACCTAGAATTTTTAAAATATATTTTTTTCCTAAATAAAAATGTGTTACATTATACTGTATAAGTATTATACACATAGAGAAACAAACAAAACATTAATTAATTAAGGAAAATAATTACATTAATCAATGACACAGCAAATTAAAATGAAAAATAATCCAAGGGGATAAAAATAGATAATATAAAAACAACAATGGAGAAATTTTTATCACCATGGTCTACTAGAATCATCCATCCCACAAACAACACTATAGAAAAGAAAAAGAATATTATTAAACCAATCGACATGATAGTAATATAAATATAAGACCTTAAGAGGAATTGATTTGAATAATTAATGATGTAATGAATTATTTTTTATAGGATCTAATTTGACTATTTAAATAATAAAATGACTTTTGGAATTGTAACCTCACCTTTGGGAATAGTAACCCAACAATTGGGAATATTAACATGACCGTTAGAATAGTAATTTGACCTCAAAATAATAAAATATATTATAAATAATATTTATCAAGAGAAATTTATTTAAATATAAATATTATAATTTCATAAAATTAATATCATGATTAATAACTCAATAAAAATATGAGCACATTCTTAATAAGATGTATTTTAAATTATTTCATAAATATCATATTTTTTATATTTAAAATAAGAATAAATATTATAAAAAATTATTTTTATAAAATTAATTTCACTTTATAAATAATCACATCAATATTATCCAAGATTTATTTTTTTGGTAATTTTTTTGAAATAGTTCAATTTTTACATGAATAGTTAAAATACAGTTTTTTTCATAACCATTGTATCTTAAATTACATCATTCATGATGTAATAATAAACTAAAAATTTCTTAAAATTTAAGATAGAATAAAAAAAATTTAATTTCATAAATAATTTATTAAAATAAAATAAAACTAATTTCCAATCTTATAAATAATTTTCCAAATCCTAAAGTCAAAAGTGTTCCCTTAAAAAACAATTTTTCATTTTTCTACTTTCCTTTTTAATAATGTAATTTAATATTAATTATAAATAGGTTTGGAGTCCTAAAACCATTGTATTATATTTATATATGATTTATATTTTAACAAATTACTATTACAAGTTTTACCTTTGATAGAGTACTTTATTTAATATTTTAGTCTAAAAATACCCCTCTCCTCGTGTATAAATAACCCATATCCCTTCCCTTGGAAAACCACTCTTCCCTCAATTTAAAAAGAAAAATTACTACCCAAATCTTCTCTTTTAAGACTCTTATCATACTTAGGGATTTTTTAATTCCATCCGAATAAAATAATCAAAGGATTTTAGTGCTTTAGAGAAGAAACGACACCAAGAAGAGGGTAAGTTCGTATTAATTATCCCTCTCATTCTCCTATCCTCTTTTTTGTTTCACCCACCATTTTCAAACCACGATATTCTAATGGTAATTAAGTAGTATTTTTTTAAAATAATAATATTTATGTTAATATACTTGATGTATTATACTTAAAACATATTAAATACTCATACTTCTCATTCCTTCTCTTTTGACAATATCTAATTAACAGCCGGTTAACCACTAATGAAGAAGTTTCCAATTATTTTATTAATGCAAACCCTGTGGATGGTTATAAAAAATTATTTATGATATATAGAATTATAAATATATTTATTTTAATATTCTAGAATAAATTCTACTTATGTATAAATGACTATGAAAAAAATAGATAAATAAAAAAATATAGGAAATGTTAATGGAAAACCTGATATCAAAATGCTTCAACATCGTAAATAGAAATTAAGAAGTATAGTAAAATTTTTATAATTGATGAATAATTACATAAATTAACATAATTGACTTTGGATAAAATGTTTTAATACATTGAATTTTATTATTTAGGAGGGAAAAGGCGATGGAATAAAGAGGGATTTGAGGTAAGGGGATTCTCAAATCCAACTCCTTTTCTTTGGGTTATCCATATTTATCATCATTTTCATTATGTATAATCCATAATTATTCCTTAAATTATATTTCTCTATTCATATTTTTTTACGAATATACAAGTTTTATACTTGAACAAATGTTTTTTAAGCAAAATACAATTTTTTTTAAAAAAATATTTTCATTTCAAAACAAATCATTGAATCATATTTAGTTGTCTATTATCCACTCAAGAATAATGATGTTTATCCAAAATTTTATTTACCATGTTTATTTGGAAACCCAAAAGTTTATTCATGAAATTATAATTTATAAAATCCTTATGAAACTCTTTCATTTCAATCATGACTATGATTATTATACATTCTATGTAGAGTGCATGATTATGATCATTTATGATGAGATGGATTGGTATAGAATTATATATCCATCCAATTCATTGGTTAATATGATTTATATTATTATATTATATTTATTATGTGTGAAAGGTATGATATATTTTTTCATAATGATGATGTTATGATTTATGCACATATATCTTGCATGAAAATAATATTAGCTTTGTTCACAATTATGTTTGGTGTTTGACCTCTATGAGATTATGTTTAATTTTATTGAATCACCAAATTTCATGATTTTTCAAATGTTTTCATCTTTCTTATGATTATTATCCCATTCTTATAACATGTTTATAACGATTATGCTCACTCATTTACTATTGAATATTGTCTATTATTTATTTTGTCTTATCCTTCCCATTAATAGGATTTTATCTCACCCATTTATTTGATGTACATCATCAAGAGAATATATATACTAATGAGAATGAGAAATGTTTCAAGATTATAAAGAAGAATTATTTAAATAATTTTTATGTTTTTTTTATAAATTGATTTATGATCATAAATTTACCAACATAAAAAATCTTTTGATCCTTTAATGTATAACTATTATGTCATTTATCTTTAAAGTGAAACACTAGTTATGTAAGAAAATTTAGGCTCATTATAGTTGGTATCAGAGTAATGGTTTAGTTAATTTTGGAATTCGGATTAGTTAATATTAGTGAAAACCCTGAGGATAAGTCTATGTATAGGAAAATACCTAATAATATTTGTTTTAAAAGAAGTCTAAAAAATAGATTCTTTAAGATATGATTTTAGAATCGATTTGTATATAGAAATATTGTTTTCCCTCCTTCATGGAATTATATTTTTTTCAATACTTTCCTATTTTAGAAAATGGTTGGAACTAGGGGAAACCATTCCAACAACCTATGTGATTTAAAATTAACATTTTTTCGAATTGACATCCCCAATCCCATGGAAGGTGGAGTTAAAAACTGCATGGTGATGATTAACTAGTTTTGTCTAGCTATGAATAATAACCTTAATTATGTGGAATAAATGACTTCTCTCAAGAAGTGATAAATACCCATTTATTCATTTTCATGTTAACAACCATCGATATTTAGTGGTTCTTCTAATCCAATTTACCTGGAAATATTTGTTAACTCAATTGAGAATATATTTTATGTGATCCACTATTCTAAGAAGGAGAAGGTGACTCTGGTTGTTTATCATATTGATAGATATGTTGATCAATAATGGTCATTGATAAATAAAACCATGAAAAAGGATAAAATGGATAATATGTAGTGGGAAGATACTATGAAAATATTTATTAGCAAGCATTTCCCTTAAAATCTTCAATAAAATATGGATAAATAATTATTATAGCTGAATAAAAAGAAATATAAACATGTCATAGATTATGAGGAAAAAATTACAATTATTGAAAATTACATATCATGAATTTTTATCAATAATAATATAAAAATATATAGATTATTTAGTTTTTTAAAACCCAACATCTGAAAGGATCTACCTATCTTATACATTCGGAGTTATGAAATAGTGGTTCGATGTGCTCTGAATATAGAGATGGAGTTCAGATATTGGTCATATGGACATGGAGATAAGATGAGATGAAGGGATGTTCAACATGTTTGGTCAAATGAAAAAGTAGGAAAGAGGATCCAACCAACCACATGTCAAAAATTTGTGAGGATGCATCAAGATAATTTCCTCAAAGGGTTTGGGAAACACTTGAAGTGTGGGAGAGAAGACTTCTAAGATCATAAATTTCAATGATAAATGAAGAAGCTATCCAACATGATGGAGTAAAGTAAGGATCATCCTAATACACCTACCAAGGTTCAATTCTTCAACTGTAGGTTGAAAGTTAACAATACATGTCAGTGCACTAAACTACTGGTGTAACATCCCCCAACTCAGCTCTATCTCAGTTGGAAAAAATAGGTTGGTTACTAGACCTCAAGTTCACCTCCCTATACACCAGAGGTTGTTGACTAGTAGTGGGGGTGTAAAAGAATAGTGGGGATATTATACCAACTGAAATTGAAATATAATAACAACATAAATCATATCCAAATAATATAAATATTATAAAAATTACATCAATAACAGATAAAGAAAATAGTGGAAGTAGCTGATCAAACCAATAATACAAAAAATAATTTAACAAAAGGCTTGAATGTATCTAAGATTCAAGATAAATATAAAATATATAAATGATGAAACAACTCAAATAATGCACCAAATACCCTGGTCTCAATCTCCATGTTGGTCTCATATCCAATGTCCAACCCATCCAGTAAGTAACAATCAACCACAATTTTCATTTCCCATCCAAAAAACTACATCCCTAAAATATGATCAGGTACCAGATGGTGGAATGAATATCACATGGATATAAATTAGTAAGTCAAAACCACTATTTCTATTCAAAAATATTCTAATAGTAAGTGCGTGCAATAAAACAATAAACAATTGTATTAATTAATCAATTAAAAAAGTCTAAAAATCAACTTGCTTTAGAAACATGCCAGAACATCTCCAACCATGGTGTATTATAATTATAATTGTAACCACAAGTCCATAACATAATCACATTACTAGGAAAATCCTTCTGTATAAGCATTTCAGCATAACTAGGCAAAAACCTATAAGAATTACAGTAATGTTGAGCCAATCCCTCTACATACACATTTCATCATAATTGATCCAGGTCCTATAAGCATTATATCATGACCAGACCAAGACCTATAATCATTATAGATTAACGAATCCAATCCCAATAAGCATTAAAACATAACACATCCAATACTTATAAGAATTATATCATAACATGGGAAATTCCTCTATGTATTGCAACATATCTAGTCTACGTCATATAAGCATTACAACATATGATATGCCACAAGATAGAATGGGACGAAGAACACAACATTGAATCATAAACCACAAATTTTAATCCAAAAAATTACCTTTTGTATTTAGATTCCCTTTCATTAATAAATCTATTTATTAAAACTTTATCATGTTAGTGTACACAATGATATCGTATCAAATTATTTTCAATAATTTCAATAAAATGGTAAGTAATTTTTTCAAATGATCCTATCCCAAGTAATCAACTTAGGTCACAAGTCCTGTAAATTAATTTTTTTATTCCAATAGACTATTCATTTTTATTCAATGGTTGGATCACCCTATGGGTGTCCAAAAGTTAGGTCTCAACATTGTTGGATCTAATGATATCTGCGGAGTGGTCTAAACACTTGATTCCCATCACCCATTAATTTGTTAGTTAACATGCATATTGTGTCTGCATGATCTCATAGTATTACAGAAACTTGAATAATTATAAATAGACTAATGTTATTTATTATATACCACCTACATTAATCCATCAATCAGTGCAACACCCTCATTGGGGAACTCCAATAAAGGATGAAGGCACATGAGGCCAACAAGAAAAACTGTTGGAAAAAATTCCCTTAAGGTAATAATATAGTGTTTGGGGAGTGATTTTGTTTGTTGAAAAAGTGAGTTTCCATGGTCATTTGTGGATTTCTAAAGATATTTTTGACATGGTATGTTGACAAGGATCCAAGACAATGGAATTTATGCTCTGAAGGTGGTACATAAAAGTGTGTATACAAAGTGGTGATGTTACCTAGTCCTTCCTAAATGTTTGGGGTCTAAATTTGGAGATTGTCTCAATCATTGAAAAATCCTGATTTCTATGAATGCCTTTTAAAAATATTGAAAATGAATGTGTTTTTTAAAGATTATAGTTTCACAAAGGTATGAAACTTTTCAAAGGAATTTAATTTCGTTAATTATAGGGTTTGTAAAGTTGTAGAGCATCATGAAAACGCGATGAAAAATTGGAAATATCTGTGACTATAATAAGTGGATTATCAAGAATGTGTGTGGGGTTGATGGTGAATCAACATGAATATAATAATCTCTACGAATGGTGGAATTGGGATCTTCGTGACCAAAATAGGGGAGATTCATGAAAAAGTGATGACATGGATGGAATCCTCTAAAATCGGAGGAAACACCTATAAATAAGCCCTTACCCCCCCCCATAGAAATAAAGATAAATACTCAACAAAGATTCTATGGATCAGAATTCGTAATGGTGATTCAAGAAGGTATTTCCTACAAAAAAAATCTCATGGATAAAGTATGTTTGTGAGGCTATAAAAATCCGACTAAAAATTTGGAGCTTCATAAAGGATAAGTATGATTTTATAAAGTGTTTGAGCTTTGTGAGAGAATTTTTATTCATGAACGATAGTTGATCTTCCTAAAAGATGCAAGCTTCTTAAAAGTTGAGGGGCTTGTGAAGGTAGTATATACTTAACAATAATTGGGCAGTTTCATGAATGTTGTGTTAAGAAGTTATTTCATAGGGGAACTATGGTAAATTAATATTGATCAAGATTGTGAAATAATAACTTCAACAGAGAATGTAACGAACTGACCTAGGTTTCCCTCAAACCCGGATCCCAACCTGATCTATCACATACTTGAAGAGTGTTCCTGATCCCCATGGGCTGGCGATAAGATCCCGGTCATAAAACAACAAAACTGAGGGAATAATTTCTCCCAACCTAAATAACCACATGGAAAAACACCCCCCAGACACACACACACATATATATAGAAAGAAGTAGTGGAAGACTAAAAAATATATATTCCATAACTATAAGAAAACATACAAAACAAAACAAATGAAATAGTAGCTAAAACTGCAAAAGATAAGTACAACTATCTGTAAATCACTAATCTAATAGCTACTCCAAACAATGTCATGAACTAACTCCCACCATATCACCACCAGCTGCCCAACCAAGCGAAATGAACCACACCTCCTCATTGTGGCAACTTCCCATTCCCTAAATCAGAATAGAAATAAAGGTCCATGCACCACCGAATAGGTGTGAAGGGTGTGAGCTAACAGGCTCAGTAGGATCCCCACCATGTGTTTCACAACAAGTCCCAGAATAAAAAATCATGTATTCTCACTTTAAATAAAACATGTCGCGATAAGTAGTAAAGAATTTCTATAAAAAACATTATAAAAATTTCCATTTTTCATAGTTCTAAACAAAAGTATTTATATCAGTTTCAAAGAATATTTTCCATATCATTTTCCAAAAGCATAAACATGCATATCAAGGCTAACTCAAAAGCCAAGAACTATATAACAAAATCAGAGGTAGCATAACACCAAGGAATACAACAAGATAAGGCCATAGACTACTCATACCATAGTAATCAAGTGCACAAATATGATCCTATAACAACGGACCCAGGAAGCATAGGAATACACCATAATTAAATGCCCCAAAATGTCAATATTGGTCCCCTAGAATAGTAGTCATACAAAACAGAGGAAATCCCAAAGACAAACCTCCTTGATAATCCCAAAATAATGGACGATGGACTTAAGATAATACTTCCACCTAAGTACCCAAGGTAACCCATCTCCTCAATTTTACCAACCAATATAAATTCATTGAAAACAACTCAAAACAATTTCACAATCCATTTATCAAAATCCATGGAAAACCATTTATCTTTCAAACCCCTTTTTAAACACACACAAATAATCGTGCAAATTTAGAAAATCAATTTTATAAAGAATTAGTAATCAAGTACGTTATCATAGGCTGGAGAAGAAACCACCTACCTCGAGGTTTTGGTCACACACACCTGTAAGGGGAATCCAAAAGAAATGAAACCCAACACCACCAATGAAGACCCTAGAATCAAATCTACTTCATGATTGTTTCAATTTATGATAAAAGGGGTCTATGGATAGAAGAAAATCCACATACCTCAAGAATGAATGTCCATCGCACCAGAACATAATGAATGAAAAGACATAAGGAATGAGATATCACATTAGATCTAGAAGAAAACAACCAGAAGAATCAAAATTAGATCAGTTAATCTGATAATGCAAGGCAAGGGAACTATCGCGATCAACTGAAAGGAAGAACCAGAAAGAACACTTACCTAGATATACGCACCACAAACACAATGAAGATCCAAATCCGATCAGATCGATCTAGAAGGTGAGGAACCAATGAAAATTCCCTACAAAGAGTATACCATTGAGATTAATTGAGAGACGAATGAAAGACCAAACCAAACTAGCCAAATTATTAACTTTAACACGGTAATGGTCCGGGTCATGATGTGTACCCCATGGTCATGTCGTGTATGCCACACTGGATAAGTTACACCGAAAACCCACCACTATAGGTTAAAAAAACATCTATCTAACCTCTACATGATGTGTACCTCTAGTACACTGCATGTACCTTGAGAACGTGTAATTCTAGTACAAATCATGTACCTACGCAATGTGTACCTCTAGTACATAGTGTGTACTTACACAACGTGTACCTACACAGCGTGTAATTTCTTTGCAGCCTGCAGAAAATCTAGAAAACCACATCTAAATAATTTAAACCAAAAGGAAACTTGGAGAAATGAAAACATCACTTGATCAAGGTAATGGGATGTTACAAACTCTCGACCATAAATAATTTTTGTCCCTTGGAAGTCATATGGAAGATGTAATCCCCAGAAAAAGATAAGGCCACTACTCCCTCACCAATGACTCGTGTTCCCATGTATCATGAGAATCTAATTCTTGTTTCCATAACACTATGACTAATAGAATCGACTTCCCATGCAAGAATTTCTCTTGAGAGACAATTATCTCAACTACTTTCTCCAAAACAGAAGCATCTATCTCTAACTCAATTTCTTCACAACTCAAAATGTGATCCGGATCTGGGTGATACTTCCTGAGCTAAGATATGTAGAAATAATCATGGATTCCAATAAACTAGGCCAAAAATGATAATTGATAAGAAACTTTCCCAATCCGTTCAGTGATCTCAAATGGTCCAACAGATCTCGGATCCAACTTTACATGTTTTCCAAGACGATAGTGACCCAAATGAGGAGAAACTTTCAAGAAATCCCAGTCACCTATGGAAAACTCCCAAGGATGACGTCTTCGATCTGAATAATATTTGTTTCAACTCTAGGATGTAACTAGATGTCATCACATGACCTAAATCTTTGCAGATGTCTCCTTAACCAAACTTGGTCCAACCAAATCTACTTCACCCACCTCTTACCAACAAATAGGTGATCTTCATGGGTGACCATACAATTCTATGAAAGGAGTAATTATAATAGATGATTGATAATTTTTTTTGTAAAAAAACTAAACCAGTCCCATATGTCTATCCCATGATCCATTGAAATCCAAGATGCATGCTTGAATCATATCATACAGGATCTAAATTACACGCTCCGCCTGAAAATATGTCTGGGGATGGTAGGTTTTTGCTACTTGATCTGAGTTCCCATTTCCACTTGAAGACTTCTCTAGAACCTTGAGATGAACCTAGGATCCATACTTTAATCAAATGAAAAATGAATACCATGTAACCTCACAATATCCTACATATACATCTTACCAAGATCATCATCTTTAGTGGTGTCTTTGATCGAAATGAAATGATTAGACTTCATAAACCGATCAACAATCACCCAGATAGAAATTTTCCCTTAGGGTATTCATGGAAACCCAAAAAAATACCATGGATACCTCATACCATTTGAAAAATAGAACTAGAAGAGGCTGAAGAAAACCAAGGGGTTTCAAGTGCTCTACCTTTATTCGTTGGGAAGTGTAGTAGTAGGACACATAGTATGCAATGTCACGATTCATACCTGGCCGCCAGAATCATCTTCTCATATCATAATACATCTTCATAGAGCCTATATGAATTGATAATGAAGATCTATTACAATAAAAAAAGACTGAAATTCTCATAGGTGTTGGGATGACATCAAACTTTCTGATGTGATGTATTCCATCTAAAGAAAGTTACCATCCATGAATGGTCTCCCCACCATAAAGGTTTTCTGGAGTCTTTTAAAACTCAATGTCATGTTGCTGAATTTTCAAAATAGACTCCAGGAGAGATAATGATAACTAAGAACTGATCTGAACAGTAACTGAAACATCCTCCTAATCATCCATTTGCAACTGAGGGAAAGTCTTCATAAGATTCCACTACTCCTTCGATTCCAAAAGATCATGTGACAGTACCTTCCTACTAAGAGATTTGACAAAAAAAATTCCATTACCCAGGGTGTAGGAAATGTCTAAGTCAAATGTCTGAAGGTATTCTTTCCATCGTATCTATATAATATTCAAGAATTTCTGAGAGAAGATATAGATCTGAATCGTATGATCATATAAGAATGTGAACTTTTCCCTAAAGAGATAGTGAAACTGACATTTAATCACATGCATGACTACTACAAGATCTAAATCATGAGTGGGGTGGTTGTTCTAATTTGGTTAGATCTGATGAGATCTATAAGCAAAAACATGATCATTATACTCCAACACATATCCCAAACCTGCACCAAATGCATCATAAAACACCACATACCCATTATCGATCTTAGGTAAGATCAGAATAATAGTCGATGTCAGAATTCATTTCAATTCACTGAAAGAAGACTGACAGTTCGCACCCCATGTGAATTTCACCACATTCCTAGAAAGAGAATTCAAAGGCGATGTCATCTTTGATAAATTATTAAAAAACATACGGTACTTCCCCACAAGACCAATAAATATTCAAATTTCAAATACGTTCTATGGTTTCTTACAAGACATAACAGTCTTTACCTTATCTGCATCAACTGATAAGCCATGCTCAGAAATTATGTTCCCCATGAACTTCACTTATTGAATCCAGTAACTAAATTTCAAAATCATTCCACGTAGATGGTGGCTTCTAATAATTTACAAAACCAAACTCATATGGTTCCCATGATCATGCTTCGATTTTGAGTATATAAGAATATCATCCACAAACACTACCACAAAATTTTTATGATATTGAAGGAATATCTAATTCATCAAATCCATGAAAATTTTATGAGTATTAGTTAGACTAAAAGGCATCACAGGATCTTCATAATGTCCATACCTGATCTTGAAAGCTATATTTGGTATATCAGACTCCCAGACTCTAAGATGAAGATAATTCAACTGAAGATCAATCTTTAAGAACCACATTTCCCCTTCAACTGGTCAAAAAATCATCCACATGAAGAAAATGATATTTTTGTTAACTGTTACCCGGTTCGACTTCTGTTAGTCCACACATAATCATAGTTAATTATCATTTTCATTGTCAAAGAGCACAGGGGATTCCCAAGGTGACACACTATGGAGATCAAAACTTTTTCCCAATAGGTCTCCCAATTGAATCTTGAGATCTTTTATCATAGTTGGTTCCATATGCTAAGAAGGCATCGATATCGGCTACGTAACTGGAAAAAGGTCAATTGTATACTCCACCTCTCTCTTTAGAGGAAGACAAGAGAATTCATATCCTAAAATGTTAGGAAATTCTCATGAAACAATAGGAAGATAATCTACAGAAGAAACATTATCGGGCTCAAACACAACAGTAACCAACCAACTCTTGAGATCTGGGTGGGAAGGTCCTGCACAACCAGACCTCAGGTCCCACTCTCCCAGATACACATGATATCTCTCGATAGTAAAACTAAATGAGACATTCTGATGATAATAATCAACCTCATCTTGATGAGTGATAAGCCAATCCTTACTGATTATGAAACCAAATAGATCCTGATCAAGAATGATAAAATCCAAGACTGACTCTGTATTTTCAATCATTAACAAACAAGGAAACTGAAAACCCTTCTCTTTCCTCTTTCCAAGAGATTTCACTAAATATATTGTAAAGTGAATAATTTCCATTTTAAGTTTAATAGAATCAACAATTCGTGTAGGTATGAACGAGTGGGGGGCACCAGTATCAAATAAATCAATTGCTACTAAAGATGAAAGAAGAAGCATACCTCTCAATATTGTGGAACCTATATCAACTTCCATTTAACACTCAACTACTACATGTAAATTCTTCACTATGGTGGCTTGTGTCTAGAGCCCTGTAGTCTTTGAAGCTTTTGAATGCACCGTAGTAGCCTTTGGGGCCAACAAACCCTGACCATAACAAATCATAGTTATCTCCTAATATAAATGTTGTAGATGACCAATACATCCACAAATTTTTCATATCCTCATGTTCATAGGACAATAATTTCTAGTGTTCTATCCCTTTCCACACTAATAGAAAGTCATAGGAACACTTCTAGTTGCAATTGATGGTGCATAGGGGGATCACTGATAATACCCACCTCCAATACTTCTGTGACAATCCTATCACCTCCTATTCTTCCCATGCACACCACTAAAGATATATCCAAATGTAAGAGAATAGTTGGAAATACCAACCTTTTAAACCATATTCATCTCCTCCAGCATTACTCTATCTACCGTCTTCACATAGGTAGAAAGCATCAACATGAACCCCTATGATCTGATATCTGGCCGCAAACCCTAGAGGTATTTCCAAGCATTCTTCTATTCATTAATCACCACGTCCGGGAGAGAGTGTACAAGCTCAACAAAACTATTGGTGTATTCTGACACCAAATGATCTCTCTGTTTCAAAGAGAGAAACACTAGATACTTCTCTAGCATCAGTGACTATGAACAAAACTGTTGAAAGAATAGGGTTTTGAAACCCTACAAATACAAGCCCACATGTATGTCTGCCTGGACCATAGAATCCCACCATCACTTTGCAGATCCCTCGAGTCTGAACATTTCACACTTCACCCTAATATTCCCAGGTATCTCTAGGAATTCGAAGATTTGATCAATCCTTTCCATCCAATCCTATGCCTCCTGAGGATCATTCGTTCCTTTAAAGGACATTGGCTTCTCACGAAATAACTCTCGCAATCGATCTCACTCTTCTCCAACTCTTGGTTATACCTCAATAAAATTGATCTAAACTCATGGAACATCTTGATCAACAACATGGACTGCTCGTACGATAGTATTGATGAGATTCAGATCCATAAGTGGGTTCCCTTTAAGAGCATCAATTGCACCCTCCTGAAGAACTTGTGGAAGGTGTCTCAGAGGCATATTGCTACACTCCGAAACATAAGAATGATCATAAAACATAAAAAATATCAGTTCAAACTAGAACACCCATCAGAAAAAACTCATTTTTTAACAAAAACCAACACTAGAGACACACATCTGAAAATCCCATAGAAATTTGAGTCTTCTTATGGCAAGAGCTGGACAGACACTTATTGAAACATACCAATAAAATCCTAAAAATCCTATCTCCAGTCTAACAGATGTTCCAAGAAAATATTCTTGAAGACAGACCTCCTCTAATAACAAACTATAATTAACTAACTCTGGTTTCCCTAAAACGTGACACCTGAACTGAACTGTCACATACCCAAAGGGTGTTCCTGATCCCCATGGGCTGGCAAAAAGCACCAAGGTATCAAATAAAAAAACCTAGGAAACAATTTCACTCAACCTAAACAAACACATGGAACACATATATATAGTGATAAAGAAAGAGCGGTAGACTAAAAAATATATATGCCATAAGAGTAAGAAAATAGAAGAAACAGAACAACTACAATAGTAGATTAAACTCTAATATAAAATACCAACTATCTGCAAAGGACTAAACTAAAAACTACTCCAAACGAGGACATGGACAAACTCCCACCACCTCACCACCAACTACCCAACCCGGTGACACAAACCTCACCGCCTCACTATAGCACTATGCCATTCCTTTCCCCAAAATACAAAAAAAAGGTATATGTACAACTGAATAGGTGTCAAGGTGTGAGATAACAAGCACAGTATGATCCCACCTAGGTGTTTCACAAAAAGTCTCTGAATAATAAAATAATGTTTTCTCATTTTAAATAACAACATGGCATGATAAGTAGTTAAGAATTTTAATAGAAAACATGGTAAACATTTATCTTTTTCAAAGTTATAAAAAAAGGCGTATCAGTTTCAAAACATAATTCTTATATCCTTTTCCACAAGCATAAACTTGAATATTATGTCTAACTTAGAAATCCAAGCACTAAAAAATAGAATCACATATATCAAATCACCAAGGAATACTACTAGACCAAGATGTAGACTAATCATACCACAATAATAAATCTCACAAATATGATCCTAGAACAATGGGCCTAGTAAAAAGGAGAATGCCCCATGAGTAAATTCCCCAAAATTTCAATATCGGTTCTCTTGAACAATAGGACTGGGAAACAGAGGAATTCCCCATGAAAATCCACCTTGATAATCAAAAAACAATGGATGATGGCTGTAAGATAAACCTTACACCTAATTACCCAAGGTAACCCATGTGATCAATTTCACAAACCAATTTCAATTCCTTGAAAACCATTCAAAACCATTTCACAATCCATTTATCAAAATCCAGGGAAAAACCATTTCTCTTTAAAAACAAATTTTCAATAAACACTAACAATCATGGCAATTTATAAAATCAATTTTATAAAAAAATAGAAATAAATCTCATTATAATGGGATAGTGACAAAACCACATACCTTAAATTTTGGGTCACACACGCCCTCAATGGGAATCCAAAATCAACAAAACCCAACACTGCCAATGAAGGCCCTGGATTCGAATCTATGTCAAGATTGATTCACTTTAGAAGAAATTGGGTCAACAGATAGAATAAAATCCACACACATCAAGAATGTAAATCCCACTACACCACAACTTAATGAACGAAAAGGCCTTCGAAATTAGATCTCGCAACAAATCTAGAAGAATTAGACAAGAATCATCCAACTTAAATCAAAGGATCCAATAACACAGGGCTAGGTCACTATAATGATCAACCACAAGGAAGATACAAAAATAACACTTACCCATAGAGATGCACCGCAGACTCAATGATGATCGAAAGCCAATCGGATCAATCTGGAAGGTGAGGTGCTTCTGAAAATTACTTAGGAGGAGTCTAGGGTTGAGAGTAATGAAGATCCAAATGAAAGATAAAACCAAAACATCTGAACACATGAATTTAACCTGGGTATGGTCTAGGTCATGACATGTACCCTTTAGTCACGCTGTGTAGGCCATGTTGTATAAGTTACATCAAAAAACCCATCGCCTTAGGTTAAAAAACATCTATTTAACCCCTACATGATGTGTACCTCTAGTACATATCATTTACCAACACAACATGTACCTCTAGTACACAGTGTGTACCTACATAGAGTGTACCTATAGTATATAGTGTGTACCTTCTCTACAGCCTACCGAAAATCTAGAAAATCACTTTTAAGGACTTTGAAGTAAAAGGAAACTTAGAAAATGAGAAATTTACCTGATCAAGGTAACAAGATGTTACATGGAATCTACCTAGAGTTGGGAGTTCATTCATTATTGATAATGAAGGGACCAAGTTGTTTATAAAATATGTGTAAATCCATTCTTGAATAGTGAGAAAAAGAATATAAAGAAATTGATCCTTTCTAATGGTAGTGAGACATCAAAAGAGATCCAAGGAGTGACCCTTAGTAAGGTAGTAAGTTATCCCTAAAATATTTAATTATAGGGAGTCTGGGTATCAAAGTGATCTTGCCTGAACGTGATTTTTTTTCAAGGTAGCCCGAATGTTGAATTGGCAATTTTCTTTAGTAAATTTGGCCCTTCCAAACAATTTCATTGCATACTCCTTGGATGTAGCTATTGATTCAATAAAGTTTTCCTTATGACTTTTCCATTCCTTCTTGTTTTGAAAATCACAAACACCTTATACTTAAGAAAATCGATATTTTACTTCTCTAAGGAAAATTTCCTTCCTTAAAGAAATTTATATTTACCCAGATTTCCTTATACATATCAATATTTTTCATAAAAATCAGATTCATTCCTAAAACATCGGAATCAAATAGTACCCTGCTATGAAGCATTATGTTTTAGGATTTGAATTCTGGATACGAACTCAAATGAAGTTCTATTATGAATTTTGGATACAAACTCTAATGAAGTTCTACTCTGAATTCTAGATACAAACTCTCATAAAGTTCCACACTAAATTCTGGATATGAACTCTCATAAAGTTCCCCTCTAAAGTCTGGATACAAACTCTCACAAAGTTTTACTCCGAATTATGGATACGCGATTTAATGAGTTTGACTCCGAACTCTTACATGTTTGAATCCGATATTCTATGAGTTTGACTTAGAAATTCTACTAGTTAGACTCCAAACATCTATGAGTTAAACTCCTAACTTCTATGAGCTCAAATCTGAACTCTTACTAGTTCGACTCCGAACTTCTATGAGTTCGACTCCGAACTCTATAAGTTCAGATTCTGAATTCTAGTGAAACCAGACTCTAAATTTCCTTAGAAATTCAGACTCTGAATTTCTACAGAACTCAGGTTTTGAATTCCTACAAAATAGAATCCAAATATCTCTTTATTATAGACTCCTAATTCCAATTTGGTTAGACTCTGAACTTTTATTTTCTTACATTCTGAACTTCAGTTTTACTTATGCTTACAGTTGTTTCATTACAAAATGATGTCATGTTTTCAGTTATTGACTTACCATTGGTTGAGTGACACATGTACAGGTCACTCTGAAATTCAAGGAGAAATATGACTGTTGGAGGAGGGAGCTGACCATTAGAGCTTTGACTATAAATAATAGCTTATTTGAACGAGCTCAACACACAAAACCTGAACTTTGACACATCTTTGAGATCTGTGCTTACATGCTGTTGAAGTGATTTCTAGAGAGAGAGTCGCATAGCAACTCTCACGCTACGTGCAGAATGTTTGAACGGATTGTTGAAACTTTTCCTTGTTCAGACTTGCTTCGTACGACTCTGATTGTTAGTGATTAGAATCAAGGGCTTTTGGTGATAGGATGACAGAGGTTCCAACACCTTGAAGTTGAGGGATTCCTTGGTAAGGAAGACAGAGGTGCCGACTACCTGATAGTTGAGGGCTTACGGGGATAGAAAGATAGACTCTGATCATTGTATCGAGGGCTTACCCGGGTGTGGGTAAGACAGACTTGCTTTAAAGTATAAATAAAAGGATCTTTATCCAAGGTTATTGGATACCCTTCTCTTTGGGTTGAAAGATTTATTGTTTGTTACTTGTAGTTTTACTACTTGTTTTTCCACTACATTTTGTATTTATAAGGAAAGTATAACTTCCTTATACATCCTTACTTGTACTCTGATTTAGTTGGATTCTATACGCTTTAAGGTAGAATCTTAATCTTTGTAACTTTTGATAAGATCCATTTTTGGAATCACTATTCCAGAATCTAGAAAGTCTTTAGTACTCATAGAGTTCTTTTGAATTATCTTGTTTAACAATGTTAAACATAACCATCCTAAAAATTCCCTTAAGTAATTTTAAAAGGTACAATTCAGCCCCCCCCCCTCTTGTATCTGAGAATCTAATTCTTATTTAAATCTTACGTTTGGTATTACAGAGTATATCATACTCAGAGTTATACCATCCTAACAGTAGCCCAGAAAGGGAGAACAAAGTAAAATCAATATGTCTCATGCATGATTTTATTTCAATTCATACATTAATATTATAGAGGGAGAGACATGCATTTTGTTTAATGAAGAAACATTACCTGAAGGGGCCATTGTTTTAAACATTCATACCCTAATCCCCCCCTCACATTTTATTTAACCTAGTTGGGATACTAAAAATCTAGATCACACAAATACCAGGATATAGACTTTATTCAACAGTAGTCAATATATCACTCCTCTATAATAGTTGATAGAATAATAAAGGATAAAACCAAAGGGAAGGAACTTGAAAAATATTATATACTAGAACAAGACACATGGAATGGAAAAACCCCACATAAAAACACTAGGATTCTCTCTAGGGTTTGATAGTGGAGGATTCACCATGAATGAAAGATAAACCATACATGCAGTGTGGTTAATTTCTAATGGTCCTAAATCTTTCACAAAGTGAACATCTTTCATTATGTGAACTTCTTGACTAATTAGGTATACCGAAAAATGCATCACCAGAGGTTTAGTAAACATTGATAAACAATTTTAATGATGTTAAATAGTTTCATGGTGTGTAAATGTTTCATTATTTATACCAATTTAAAACATCTTGATATAAAAGAATTCATTTTGTATAACCAAATCTTGATGTGGAAAATATACTATAAGAAGATTCTATAGAAACACTTATAAAAAGGCTTTGGGTCAACAAGGACCCTAAAAGGACATCCTTTTAATATTTTATCCCCTTTTCACCAAAACCCCATTTATTAAAAAAAACATACATCCCTGAAGTTTAGGTCATTTTACCTTAAAAATATCTATATCCCCAAAGAAAAGTCTTGACCACTAGGGTTTAAAGAAAAAAAATAAACCCCAATTAAAAGAGGCTCAACCAAAACTCAAGAGGGAAATGCCTAGAAGGTTAAGGATCTTACAACCTCTCACCATATAACAGCTCATATCTATGATTCTCTAAGCATCATTGTGGGTTCTTGGAGAACAATTCTAGCCACTAAGCTCACATATTAGATTCTCCCTCACAAGTTTGCTATTGAACACAACCATGTTTCCACTACACTTGAACTAGATGTATGGCCTTTCCCTAGAGATACTTCTCAGTACTGTCTATAATGCATATCAAATCCTCCTCAAAGGAAACATCTACACCATGCTCGATGTCATATACATCTATTATATGAGAAGGGTCAGGGATATATCCTCAAATATGTAATATTTGAAACAAATAGTGTATTGATCTATGGTGTTGTGGAATGGCCAATTTTTACACCTTCAGAATAACCCTAGCCATTATATAAAACGTCTTGAAAAACTAGAGTGTTATCCTCCCATGTCAACTAATATGATGTTTCCCCAACCTATGAGAGGTGATATGGAAGGTTAATTATTTTTATATGTTATTAATTGAAAAAATCCCTGCATTTAATTAAATTACTTGGAAAAATAATTTTCTTAGTGAATTTTGGAATTTATAATATAATTGATAAATTTATTAAATTAATAGTTTTAGTGATCTATTCATTTTTTGATGTCAAAGTGTTAATCTATACATAAAATGTAAGTATGTTTTGAAAATTGAGAAACAAATAGTTAGAATTAAATTCATTAATCAATTTCTTAAATGGATTAAATTTTTAATATAAAATTTTTATTTTAGTTTTTGATTTAGATTAGATCCACAAATAATAATTTTTTAATATGAAAAAATGTTTGGAATTTATTTTGAGGTGATTAAAAATTTTAAAATCAATTGTTCAGATAGTGTTTTTAATTTTTCATTTTAAACTTATTAGAGGAAAATGTAGCATTAAATGAAATTATTTTTCTATAATGTAGGTTGAAAAAATTTTCAAAATACATACAGGGTCATCACATTGATCGTGTATAGCTGACTGCACACATTGAATTGAAAATACTAAGCCTACTGCAAACCACCTTTATTTAATCTTCATGTGACATTTGGGATGAAAACGAAATTCCAAGGCCCACTGGAATCCATATTCTAAGACCAATTCTCAATCTCACTCCATTCCCAATTTCCATCACATTCAAGTATAGTCGCAAAGCACATGAAAATATTATACCCTAATTATTAGTGAATCTATGTATGTACAATCATCTGGAGAAGATGTTTCTATAGAATTACTATTTATGTTACAATATTAAATGTGGTATAAATTGAGGTAAAGTCAAAGATTACCTTGACACTGACTGAGAAGAGGAATCAGTTTTTCCTCACTTACACTCAATAAATATTTTTCACTATCTCCCAGTAAAGAGAATTTGGAATTGGCTGACCCTAGTTATAAATTTCTTTCCTCATTTTTTCAACATTTTTTATTCATTATTCCATTATGTTCTTCATTAAATATTTCTACATTGTTCTTTTTTCACACGATTTCGTTGTGTTTCACAGCTCATTGATGTCTTAGAAATCATGATCTCTATGATCAAGGAGAGATAACCCATTGTGGGTGGTCCAAAGGGGAATCACAGTGATGATCATGAATTTATGCATATAACAATCAATATATTATCTCTCAACTTCTAGTGAGATGGTTTATGTGGAGTAAGGAGGAGTCATTTGTCACTCTATAATACATTGACAATATCTCACTCTTCTAAATATTACACAACAAAGTCTCCCTCTATTTTGGGAAACAATTCATATTATTGGAGTTATGTGGTTCGATTAGAAGAATGATATGAAATTGCTTCTAGGTGTGTGAGTGAGTTTATTCACTAGATTGATGAATACTCTTAACCAATCATCCAGGAGAGTATATGGAATTACTAGTTTATTTAATGTTATATTGAGAATATTAGTGGTTTCATACCAAATAAATTAGTGGATGGTGAATAGTTGAATGGTATTAAACCCACTCCTTGAATTAGATGGTTTATAATATAAGTAAATAATGATAAATATCACTAGAATTCATCTTTAGTTCCATTTACATTTCTAGCATTCGTTCACTGTGCATTCTCATTTCTATTCTCTACCCTATTTTCATACAGTCAAAAACCAAAAAAATACCATCTTGATGCTTTCAAAATAATAAAAACAAAATAAAAAATAGATAATTGATAAGTTAGTGAGACTCCCATCACTTTTACCTTGAAATACGACCCTATCTAGCCAATAGGATTCATTAATAGTATAATAGAAATTCTATTTTACCATGTCCAGCAAAAACAACACGATCAACTTTGTGTTGTTACTAGGGAGAAAGGATGAGTTCCCACTATCTTTAACATGAATTCAAATAGTGTTTTCTTGTTTTTATTATTTTTCATTGTTTTATTATTTATATATATCTCTAAAATTTGATAATAATTCCAATGATTCCATTCATTAAAGTATCCTCATCCATATTCCCACTACACATTCCCATAGGAATACCATGATATAGACTTTAAAATTAAATACCAAGAATAACATTTGAAACACACTGATGGGTGGGATGATGGAATCTACTACATGAACGGACCCAACTACCATCAATAAAACATAACCCTACACTATCCAATAGAAGAAAAAATTACACAAGGTAAATTCAATGTTACTCATCTATGTTGAGTTATTTTCAAGTGAATAAATAGTTAAAGGAACATAGAGATGTTATTAAATAATTAAAAAGAATGAAAGCATCAATATACAATACCCTTAAAATACTTATTACACAAAATAAGGAATTAGAATTTGAAAAGTTAGAGCCCTTGGTATTCTTCAAAGAATCTATTCAAGATTAAATGAGATGTTTTTTAGAATTATAGGTCTTCCACTATTAACCATTAATCCCATCTTCCCGGAGCTAGTGTATTCAGAAAAAAAACCAACAGATGAAAAAAATGATAGGGATTTTCATTAATATTTTTTTATATGATTTTATTGATAACCAATTATCTTAAAATATTCATCCCATTGTTAATTAAATCCTATAATTAGAATAACTTTTTTAGGCCCGGTATGATGCTAAAAATGAAGTGGTGGACGATATCACATTTGAAGAGAATCTAGAATATATAGTATTACCAAAATCCACACAAGACAACCATAAAAAGGCACTCTACATTGATAATGATCTACACACTGAAGATGATAAGGTATTTACCCGAAAACATAACTAATTTATTTCTATGTTTTTAAAAGTTGAATTATCTTATAATCCCCCTAATTTTAATTTTTCAGAATCATCGTAATTTCCTCTTATCAGGGATGATAAAGATAAAGAACCATCTACTTCTCCCCTTTATGGAAAAAAATTAGATTTGGAAATAGTAGAGGAGAAACTGGAGGTATTGGAAATTGAGAAAAATTATTCCTAAGATGATGAATAAGAGGAGATAGATTAATATTACTTTGATTGACTGCATTTATCTACTGTTGAAAAATGTGATGATGATTCCAAAGGAGAATATCTAAGAACTATAGTGAATATAGTACCCCCTCAACACCAATATTAACATAAAATGTGTGGAATCACAATAATAGAATAAGTATTCCTAGTGGTTGATTCTCATACATAAATAAGAGTACAAGAAGTTTAATATGAAGGGAGATATTATTATCTAAACTCACATTATCATGATATTTTTTAATTTAATTTACATACTGACTCCCCTTTATATGAATCTATCCAAGAATAATTATTAAATATTCCATTAGATGAAGAAAATGAAATAACCAGTGTGGTAGAACCTGAGGTAACACCATACACTCTCCTGCCTCCCCCACTTTATGATACATACCACGAAACCTAGGGGATGGAAATACAACAATCTATTTATGGGGGCCTCCAAGAATAATTAGAGATGATTTATGGAATAAGAATGATGTGGTGCTATTCTTCATAAAAAACTCACCCCCTATAGACTGGGGATGACCAACAGACATTCCATCTGGGGATAGTATCTTGGGGGGTTAAACCCAAGACACTTTTTCCTGGTATTTCTCATTTTAATTTCTTACTTTAAATTTAAGTTGAAAAATTTTAATGGTTTAAATAATTTTTTTCTATAGTTATCAAAAAATTGGATATATCATAAGAGGCCAACTCAATGTGTACAACAATCACCTAGAGGGGAGCTTACCTCAAATATATTGGACTGTAATAACTTCCATGTTCTATCAGTCCTTTCAAAACATTTATTCACTAGTTTTTTTTATTTATACTAAAAATTGAATTTATAAAATCATGAATAAGTTTGTGGGAGGAACTCAACATGTTTAGACTACTATTTACTTTCATTTTAGTTAATATCTTATAATTGGTAAATAATTTCCTCTTAATGTTTTCTTTAATAAAAATATATAAAAAAATTAAAAAAATATAAAAAATTATCCTATTTTTAAATGTTCTAAATAATAATTTTCTATATTTAATTTAAAAACCACTAAAAATAACCAAATAGAAAAAAATCTATAAAATTTATGAATCTATATATAGTTTCTACCGGGTTTTTATTTTTCTATATTTAAAAAAACCCCTATAAATACGGTTATGCACACTTCGCCTTTTATACAGTTTTCTATTTTTTCAAAAATTTCTAGAAATTAATTAATACCCTATCAAGTTTAAAAATATCTTTCTAGAGTCATATAAATTCATTATTTATGGGAATATGAGACTTTAAGTTATTCCTGAGTGAGTTAGTCACTACATTATGGTAGTTTGGTCTTTAAACTAAAAGATTGAGTCTGAGTAAACATATTTGTCTGGAATCTATATTATAAAATTAAATCACAAGATTTTTGAACTTGATATAAGTTAATATGAAATATGGGGTAAAACACATTAAGTTTCCAACTTAAATGAAAATTATATAATTATATTGAACCTAGAATAAAAAAGGGAAATTGGGAACCAAAAATGGATCTCCGAGATAAGGGAATTGGGTGTGTTTCTATAATTAAATAAATCTAATTCAATAAGTTATATTCACATTTATTTGAAAACAAATTATGGTTGGGAATAAAATTCCTAAGGGCCTTGTCAAAAATGAGTTCATTTAGGTGAGAGTAATTTTGAACCCATAGAAATAGGGGAATTTGAATTATAGAAATTTATTTTATTAGTTTTAATAACTTGGAAAATCAAATATTGGTTTGAGGAAACTTAAAAAAAGAGGGGTAAATAGGGGTTCCTTTTTTAAAACATTGATTCCACATAAATCTAATTTGATCCACTCATTAATTGAATCTTTGACTAAATTGAAGTGATGATATGGTTCGATTCATAAACGAGGAATGGTAAATTGAATAGTGGATGAATATGTTTCTTCTCTCTTCTTTTGGTTGTTTATTTAAATTTAGGCGGGATGAATTTTTTTAATTTTCTATTTGAACAAAATTGAATTCAATGATAAAATTTTCTTGGATTGTAGTAGTCTAAGCATGGGGGAGTAATGTGAGATATAAATTTAATTATTTTTTTCTATTACTCACAAAAAATTCCCATTATTTTAATTCAATTCCTAGGAAATTTATTTAGTTAAATTTAAGAATTTTAAATATAATTGATAAATAACTCAAATTACATGTTTTAGTGATCTATTAATTTTTTGAAGTTAAATTGTTAATCCATAAATAAATTTAAATTATCTATTAAACATTGAAAAAAATAGTTGGAATTCATTCTGGAATTAATTTCATAAATGGAATCAATTTTTAGTACCAATTTTTTCAATCTGATTTTTATTTAAATGAAATCTACAAATCAAAATTTCTAAAAATGAAAAAAAAATTCAAATTAATTTTTAAGTGATTAAAATTTTTAAAATTAATTGTTCATATAATGTTTTTAATTTTAACATTTAAATTTATTGGAAAAAAATATTGTAATGAATGAAATTATTTTTTTAGAATGAAGGATTAAAAAATGTATTCAAAGGCCTTGCATGGTAAGTACAATTACCACGCATAGCTGACCATGTGCATTGAATTTCAAGAACCCTACCTACCGAAAACCACATTCACTTCATCTTCATATGATGTCTTGGACCAAACTGGATTTCCAAGGCCTAATGAAATCCAAATTCCAATCCCAGTTGTCAAAATCGATCTATGACTGATTTCCACCATATGAAACTATAGTTGTGAATGACAAGAAATAATTCCAACCTGATTATTTTCAAAATTATGTGTGCATGATCTTTGGGAGTAGTCTTGTCGTTGGAATAAATCATTACTATTTTCTATGACATGTGGCATCCATCGAGCTGAAGTCAAAGCTTGCCTTGACACTAATTGCACGAATGAAGAATCTATTGTCTCACTATATCTCAATAAATATATTTCACCCTCTCCCAATAAAAGGCATTTCGAATCGACCAAACCGAGTTATAAATTTTATTATGTACTATTATTTATATATTTTTAATTTAATGTTAAATTTTTTTCTCTGTCCAATCTTACTTTGATATTCTTTTCCCCTTTTATTTCTTTTTTTTATTGCCTCTGTGATGTCCCGGTGATCTCGATCACCATTGTCATAGAGATCTGATACATTGTGGGTGGTCCAAAGGGGAATCACAGTGACAATATTGAATTTATCCAATTAATTCCCAATATATCTCCTCTATGATTATAGTGAAATAGTGTAAGTAGAGTGTGTAATAGGTGATGATCAATCTATAATCCATTGACACTAATATATTCTTCTATATTTTTTAAAAAATAATTCTTTCTCCATTTAGGGACACAATTCATTTGATTGGATTCAAGTGGATTGATTGGAAGAATGGTATGCGATTTTTTCATGTGTGTTAGTGAGTTCGTTTGCTCGATTAGGGAATATTATTACCCATTAACCTAGGATAATAAATGGAATTACTATCCTGTCTAAAGATATCTGGATTAGATTAGTGGTTTCATAAAAAATAAAACAGTGGAGGGTGAATAGGTGAATGATATTGAATATAATCATTGAATTTTATGATTTAGATGAAAAACAAATTCTTATATATCTCAAAGGAATTCATCCTTATGTACATTTTCATTTCTAGTATTCATTCACTGTTCATTTTTTTTCTCTTTATATTTAATGATTCCATCCAATAAAAAACCATACAAATGATATTTGGCTACTTTTAAAACTATAAAAAGAAAATAAATATACATAAGTACTTGCATAGTGAGACTATTGAAACATTCTTCTTGAGATACAACCCCAGTCATCAACTAGGATGCATTAGTAGTATAATAGAAATTCTATTGGAATTTATCCCATGAAAACCATGTGATCACAAGAAGATACTAAAAGGAAAACGCGATGACCCACCTTAAACTCTATGAGTTATCTCCACTGGTTAGTGTAAGATTTATGACTTCTCTTCATGGTCACCAATTTCTTCTAGATCAACTAAACCTACTTAGAATTATCCTATATGATACTATGTCCAACAAGTGCTGGCTCACCTCCCCCTAACCAACAAATACTCAAAAAGCACGTCCTGACAAATAAATCTATAATTTTATTCATTTGATTTCATTCTCAGAAGTTGTTATTATATGAAAACTCTATGAGTGACATATAATTATCCTATTAACCATAAAAATCCAGTACACAGGATCATTAAATATCCTTTATGACTTGAATCATCAATTCAGATTGGTAATCAGTCTCTGGATGATAAGTTATAATCAAAAGAACATGTGATGTTAAAGCCTTATAAATACCCTGCCAGAACTAAGATGTGAAACAAGGATATTGAACGTGTTGTCATGGCACGTCAAATTAATTATGATTTTAAAGTTTATTTGTAGTCTACGGTAGACCCTAGGTCATCTCTCAAGGAGAGTTTGTTGGTTTATAGTGTGTGTTTTTAATAATAAGTACTAAAATAGGGGTGGTTTTAAAAAAATTTAATGAAAATGACATGATTTAAAGAGTTTTATAGTTGATAAATTAAAGTGGTGTTTTAGAATTATGAAATAATAATATCATTTCAAGTTCACTACACATCTTGGTGAGTTCATAATTCTGAAAAATACACATGGTTTAATGGAATCATTTGGTTATGGGTTGTCAAGATCTCAACTTCCCTCATGCCTCTAAAACGATGCTCAAAGAACCACCCCTTGACACAACAATCGTATTGTTAAGGTTTGGGTATCAATCATAGAGAAAAAGGGATACCAAAGCATACTGAAATTTTATGTATGTGTGAGATAAATAGGACTCTTGTCTTGTCCAATCAGAACAACCAAAGTTTCCCACATGAAATATCAACCCAATCGGTGTTGAAATCAAAAGTGTTTCACTTAATTTTAATAATGGAAATGCAATAAGAGGAGAATAATGTAAAGATAAGAAATTATTGAAATATTTAGCATAGAAATTACACAAAACTAGTAGAAGAAAAATTTGTGGAACTCCCTCTCAAATGTGTTAAGCTCCCTCGAAATGATCATCCATCGGTTATCTCGACATCAGGAGGAGGAGGATGCTCGGGTGGAACTTTTCCTTCATCCTTGATCCCCCTTTGAGGATAGGGGCCTCTATAACTCCTTGGATTATGAGAGGACTCCTTTGGGTTTCCAAAATACCAGATCATTTCCTCTTGGCCGAACTTGCAAATGAGGATCCCAAGCATCCATTTTCTAGGAAATGTGGAAGGTAGTTTTGGGCACACAGATTGTGTAAAACCAATTGGCCCATAGTTTTCGACCACTTGATAGTAGAATATCACTTTGGAAAATACTAGAAACATGTTTACCTACCTCTTTAATGTCTCCACTAAATGGTTTGTACCATTTGGACAAATATAACTCAAGATATTGATAAAATACGGAACATCGCATTTGACTTTGTGTAGATTTTATTATTTTGACAGATACAGTAATATGGGCATTATAGAGGCAGAATGAAGCTTTGGTTTATTCATATGAAATTTATACCATTAAATTTTGGACCATACCACAAAATTACAGCCCATTTTGATTCATGGTTTAGTAGAAATATGTGGTTGAGTCCACTGGTGTTCATGGATCATGCGCAGTTTGGCCCATTTTTCTTGGACACCATCATGGGCCCTTCAAATCACCTCCATCTTCAATGAAATTATCAAGAAAAATATGTTTTAATTTTTTAAAAGTAATAATTACAAAATAAATTAATCAACCATGAAGTTAAATTTTTATTATTTCTATAATTTTCAATACAAAACTAGTATAGCACAATCCTGTAAGGGTGAAAATGAAACAGTGAATCCTAGTGTGATCACACCCCCACACATAAACATTTAAACTCTTTAGCAGAGTCATAATTCAAAAAAATATGCATGTGGGTATTTAAAACTTCATAATTATTTAACATTCAATGAAAATTTAATTCTTGATAGAAATGTGATCAGTGAAAAAATCACACTGAGGAGTTATCCTCAATGATCATTGCAAAAGATGTCTCAAAAATTATATCCAAATGCAATTACAAGATATGCATGATACCAATCAATGAAAATAATTCAAAAGCTAATCATGTCACTAATTCTCCATGTGTGTGTGTGACAACAATTTCGTGCTATTCTTTCCACTTTCTATTGAGTAAATATAAGTTATTTCAATAATTTTCTACTTACAAGATCCTTTCCACCGAATTTTCCCCACTTCATTTGTAATCAAATTTCATGAACCACTCACTTAAGCATTCCCAAAATTCAAACCATAAGCTCTTGACCTAGATATCCCCATATTTTGTACATTTCATCACTCTTGTCATTTATTATATTTTTTTTTCAAAAGTTTCACTTGGAAAAAAACTCACACTCTTCTCCCAACCCTTGTTTAATCTCCTCATGACACTAATTGTAATAGTTATAACAAGATCAATGGTCAAGGAAGGGTGGTTTTTGACCTTCCCAATATAAAACCTTTTTTATGGTGTATAATAGTCGGATAATAGGTACACATGCATAGGTCAATCTGGTACAGTAATAAAATAGATCGGAAGAGGAATGAACATATGGAAAAATTATTTTGTAAAGTAGAGAAAATAAAACTAACTTATATTTACCTTACATTAAGTATGAAATTTTCACAACTCATGGTTGGGTGTAAATAAATGTGTAGAGATATTAAGTGACACAATTTTCCTTTAATCTATTCACAAAAAGGGAACCATTATTCTCAAAGGTTTCAAAATGATACAACCATTTATATAATTGACAAAGAACTAAATTTCAAAAGAAATTCACACCAAAGTATTGAATTCTTGTTGAAATGTACATTTCATCAAAAAAAATTGAATGTTAAAACAACATGAAATACAGACATTCCACATGTATTTTCAATAACATTCATGATTAAATGGGAATAATTTTCCATGATAAAGTGGGAAGAAAAAAAGAGTAATATCCAAACACAAAGGTGAGTGGGTGAGAAAGGGGGGAAAGTAACTCTACTATTCAGCAATCTAAAAAGAGAAAAAGAAGAAATATGATTAAAATTCATAACTAACCCAGGAATATACCCATACCCCTACACCTAGACTGTGTAGTGTATTCACTATAATAAAATAGAATGTGGTGAAGAAGGATAAAAACTGGGGGGTGTTATTCGTACACTGCTTCTTGAAATTGGAGTTCCCAAATTGGGGACTCTGAAAGGTCTTCGTGAAAGTGCTTCAGCCTCTTCCCATTGACAGTGAAGGTTTACTTGGTTTCTTCATTTTGAACATGGAAAACACCAAATGGAGAGATGTTAGTAATAGTGTATGGTCCAAACCAGTGGGAAAGAAGCATACCTAGATGCAACTTTATCTTTGCATTATAGAGGATGACCATATGTCCAATGTGGAACTGACGATGAAAAATGAGATGGTCATGGGTAGCCTTGGTTTGCAACTTATAAATAATGGATTTCTCATATGTATATCTTATAATTTCCTCCAGCTTCTGAATATGTAATTTCCTCTAATAACTTGCACCATAAATGTTAGAATATTTTTTTTTTAATTTCCCAGTAGCCCTGGTGCTCAATATCAATAGGTAGGTGACAACTATTTCCAAATACAAAGAGATAGGGTGACATACCAATGGAAAATTTGATAGGAGTGCGGTAGGACCATAATGAATCATCAAGTCAAAGACTCCAATCTTTTCTATTTGGTTGAACTGTTTTTTTTTTCAGAATCTATTTTACTTCTCTATTTGACACCTCATCTTGACCATTGGTTTGTGGGTGATATGAAGTAAACACTCGATACCCAACCCCATACTGATGAAAAAGTGATTTCATAGTTCGGTTGTAGAAATGAGAACCCTGGTCACTAATGATGAACCTATATAATCCAAACATACAAAAGATATGAGTTCTCAAAAATTCCACAACTGTTTTGGAATCATCTTTCCTCATAGCTCGGGCCTCTACCCATTTTGACACATAATCAACCACAAAAAGAATGTACAAGTTTCCAAATGAATTGTGAAATGCACCCATGAATTCAATTCCCCAAACATCAAAAATCTCAAGAAAGAGGAATGGTCATAGTGTAATTTCATTAATTTTAGATACATTCCCCATTCATTGACAACGAGGACAAGATTTGAAAAATTCATGGGCATCCCGAAAACGTGTTGGCCAAAAGAGACCCGAATGAAGGACCTTGTGAGCAGCCTGTTGGGGACCAAAGTAGCCCCCACAAGCAAGTGTGTGATAGAATCTAAGGACAGACTGAAACTCACTATCAAGAACACAATGCCTAAGGGCTTGATCACTACATGTGCACCAAAGGTAGGGGTAATCCCAAATGTACCAACGGGACTCAAGTTTTAGATGGTCAGCCTGGTTTTTGTTGAAATCAGTAGGGATGCAAGATGCTACCAAATAATTTACAATTTCACTATACCAAGGGATAACATCTTCCACTCGGTACAATTGATCATCGAGAAACATATCATTAATATGAATACATGGGGATGATTAAATGTCTGGGGATGGGGGAATCATACTGATATGGTCATCCACCACATTCTATTCTCCTTTTTTATCTCTAATTTCTAGATTAAATTTTTGAAGGAGGAGAATCCAACGAATGAGACATGGTTTGGCTTCTGGTTTCTTAAGGAGATACCATAGGGCAGCATAGTCTGAGAACACAATGACTTTGGACCCCAAAAGGTATGACCTAGATTTTTTTATGTATCAAAAGGGAGTGGAATTATTTTTCAATTGTGGTGTAGTTTTCTTTGGATGGTTCCAGTGTAGATGAGGAATAGGTAATTAAATGTGGTTATCGATCAACCCTTTGTGACAAGACTTACCCAACTGCTTAGTTATAGTCATCGCACATGATCTGAAATGGTAAATCCCACTGAGTTGGTTGGATTACCAAGGTGGATGTAAGACTCCGTTTCAAATTATTAAAAGATTCCATAAATTCTTTATCAAAAACAAATTCTTTTTCTTTTTGGAGTAACTGGGTGACTGGGAGTGCAATCTTACTAAAGTCATGAATGAAACAACTGTAAAATACAGCATGACCTAGAAAAGACCGCACATCCCATACATTTTTGGGGAATGGAAAGGAAGAAATGACATCCAATTTAGATTTATCTACATGGATTTCATCCCCAGAAATGACATGCCCCAAAACAATACGTTTTCGCACCATGAAATGGCATTCCTCTTAATTTAATACAAGTTTCTTTTAAATACAGCAATTTAGGACTGAACCAAGACTACTTAAACATTCATCAAAAGAGGATCCACAAAAAATGAAATCATCCATGAATACTTCCATGAAATTCTCTAGGTAATCTTAAAAAATACTAACCATGCATTGTTGGAAAGTACTCGGAGCACTACACAGACCGAATGACATCCTCCTATATGAAAATGTGCCAAGGGGAAAAGTGAAGGTAGTCATTTCCTAGTCCATAGGGCCGATATGGATCTTAATGTATCCAAAATACCCATCAAGGAAACATTATTGGTACTTACCCTCTATCCTCTCTAGAATTTGTTCAATGAATGGAAAAGGGAAATGGTCCTACCTAGTGTGATAGTTTAGTCGGCGATAGTCTATGCAGACACACCAACTATTCTACACACGTGTTGGAACCAATTCATTATTTTCATTTTTATTTACTGTAAGGACAAATTTTGTAGGAACTACTTGAACTGGACTGACCCATTAGCTATCAAAGATGTGGTAAATGATTCCAGCAATCAATAATTTTGTTACCCTCTTTTTCAAAAATTCTACTAGGTTTGGGTTTAGTCTACATTATGCCTGCCTCACAAGTTTGTCCTAATCATTTAATAAAATTTGATGTGTGTTAACTAATAGGCTAATAATAGGAATGTTAGAATATTTCCATCCCAATGGTTTTTTATACTCCCTAAAAAGTTCAATCAGTCACAATTCATGCTCAAGTGGGAGTAAACTAGCAATGTTGATGGGCATATTATTTCCATTCTTAAGATATGAATATTTCAAATCTTGAGTATGTTCTTTTAATTCCAATTCAGGTGGATTTTTGATTTATGGAAGTGTGTGTGAAATTGAGAGGTCACTGATCTCATCTAACTGCTCAATGGTATGATCCTCAATTGAGAAATTTTCTCTTACAATCTTAGTAGTATCATCGATGATCATTGGATCCTCGGTGTTCAAGAAATTATCAATTAATAAACATGAATGACACTTTTATAGACCAATATGACAATCAATGCATGATTAAATACCAAGAAATTCAATCAAGGATGAAAACTTAGTAAGGGGATCATGGGAATGAAAAGAAGTATTTTTAGAAGAAGGGAGTACATCAATTGAATTAACTAAGAGAGAGGAATGTTCTTATGAGGGATGCTTCATGGAATCAAGGATGTTTAAATGGAAAATGTCACCACCAAATTCCATAGATAATGTACCATTATGGACATTAATTATGGTTTTTGAGGTTTTCAAGAAGGGTCCCCTAGATATAATCGGGTAATGTCCATTCATCCTATCATCCTATATTTTATGCACATAAAATTCAGCATGAAAAATTAAATTTTTAACCCTCACAGGAATATCCTTTAACACACCAGAGGGGTGTTCAGTACTCTGGTTAACCAGTTGAACAACAATTCCAGTGGTCTTCAGTTCCCCAAATTTCAATTTAGAGTAAATGGAGTGAGGCATTACATTTATATAAGCACCTAAATCAATAATATCATTATAAAAATTATACTCCCCTATGGTGCATAAAATTTAGAATCATCCAGGATCATTGCACTTGGTGAGAATTGATTGCTCTATCAATGATGAAACATTCCTCCCCAATATCACCTTCTCATCACCTCAGAGTCACCTTCAGTGTGTACACATCCCCTTTAGAAACTTTTTGTATCATGGAATTTTCATCATGTCATAAATCAAGGGGATGTGAACCTGCACTTTTTTGAATGTTTCCAATCATTCCTTATCAAGTTCATTTTCCTTATGTTTTCTAGGATGGGTGGACCTTTTGGGGAAATGGAAGAGTAATGGTTGGGATAGGAGACTCATCGATATACACTCTTTCCTTTGGAGGACAAGGATTTTCTTCTCTTGGATAATTTTTAGTAGTGGTTGGGATGGTGGATTCCTCGGGAGGGATGACTCTATTGCTGGGGTAATTTGGATTTGAATATCATTTCCACTCCTAAGGGTTATGGAACTAACATTTAATTTATCCCTAGGGTTAACTACTGGTTGAGAGGGTAGTTTACCCGACCCGTGACTTTGAATTTCCCCCACCGAGTTAGCTAGTTGTCCTAATTGGGTTCTGAGGTCTTTTATGATAGCTTGGGTGGTTTGTTGGAATTGGAGATTGTTGTAAGCCATTTTTCATCATATCTTCTTGTCTAGGCTCGGGTTTTGGAGGGGGGGTTGGGAAGGCCTTTGGGGTGGTTGAGGATTTCTCTGTGGTGGTGGTGGATGACTACTCTGACCTTGTTGGTTCCATGGTTGTTGAGGTTGGATTGAATGCCCCCACTTCCAATAGTCGTTGTTGTCTTTACACCTAGGATTGGATGGATAGTATGGTTCTTTCCCAAAGGGTTGGTTATAGGGGCGTCCTGGAAATATTTCCTCACAATTCTCAGAAGTTTCTCTCAATTGGGGGAATTGGTCAGAATAATGGGTGTTAGAAGAGAAGATTCCACAATATATGGGTGGAGGAGATTTAGAATTCCCTTGGTAATGTTCACGTTATCGAAGAAGTGTGCTTACCTCTTCAAACATTATGTCCACCTTCTTCTAAAATTTGGTACTTTTCACCTCATAGACACCTTGAATGGGTACACTGGACCTTGTACCAAATTGTTGAGTGTTTTGTGCCATGTTCGTAATAGAGGTTCTTGAAGCAATTTGGTTATTATCCACTATTGAACCACCTGCAGAAACATTAATCATGTTACGATCAATTGAAATTAAATCCTCATAAAAATATTTTATTAGAAGGTGATCTCTTATTTGGTGGTGTGGACAACTTGAACATAATATATAAAATCTTTCCCAATATTCATGAAGTTTTTCCCCTTGATATTGTATTATCCCACAAATTTATTTCCTCACTATTTCAGTTCGAGAGGCTAGGAAATATTTTTCAAGGAAAACACGTTTCTTGTCGGTCCAGCCTCTTATTAGTGAATTAACATAGTAAAACAAATCTTTCGCAGTGTATTATAAAGAAAATAGAAATGCTCTAATCTTTACTTATTCCTCATACACATTAGATATTTTTAATTTTGAACAAATAGTATGAAATTTTTTTAAGTTCTTGCGTGGATCCTCTCCAGGAACACCATGGAATCTTGGTAATAGATGAATTAAACCAGATTTTATTTCAAAATTGAGTGCCTCACCTTGTAATTGAATATATGAGGGATGGATATCAACATCAGGTGAGGTTAGTTCTTTTAGTTTTCTATTGTTTTCTACCATGTTAATCACGTTTATTTCAATTTTAACGTGGGTTCTCAAAGAAGAAATAGAAGAAGGATCAAGATAAGTGTTTATGTTTTGTGTGTCCTCCTTCAAAGCTTCCTCTTATGTATCTCAGGGTCGCTAATGTAGGATCCTCTCTAGTTCTGGTTGGAAAGGTTGTAAGTCTCCCATAGTAGAATGCGTCATACATAGAACCTACACAAGAAATAAATTATATTACTAAAAAATTTAATGGTAGAAGATAAAACAAAAAATAATTCACAAAATTTACATAAACTTTTATAAAAAACATGCACTAAAACCAGAGCGATCCCCGGAAATGGTGCTAAAATTTGAACGCGTTGTCATGAAATCTCAAATTGAGTATAATTTGAAGGTTTATTTGTAGTCTAGGGAAGAACCTAGGTCATCTATCAAGGATCATTCATGGGTTTAGAGTGTGAGTTTTTAATAAGATGTACTATAAGAGGGTTGGTTTTAAAATAGTTTAAAGAAAATGATTTGATTTAAAGTGTTTAATAGTTGATAAATAAAAGTGGTGTTCTAAAATTATGATATAATAAGATTATTTAATGTTCAATACACATCTTGGTGAATTCATCATTCTGAAAAATACACATGGATTAATGGAATCATTTGGTTGAGGTCTGTCAAGATCTCAACATCCCTCTTGCCTCTTAAACGATGCTCAAAGAACCACCCTTTGACACAAAAAATTGTATTGTCAAGGACTGGGTATCAAGATTAGAGAAGAAAGGATACCAAATAATACTGAAATATAATGTATGTGTTAGATAAATATGACTCTTGTCTTGTCCAATCGGAACAACCCAATATTCCCACTTGAAATCTCAACCCAATCGGTGTAGAAATAAGAAGTGATTCACTTAATTTTAACGATATAAATTAAACCAGAGAAATATAATGTCAAGATAATAAATAAGTTAAATATTTAGCACACTAATTAAACCAAACTAGTATATGAACAAGTGATGTAACTCCCTCCCATGTGTGTGTATCTCCCTCGAAATGTTTGTCCACCATTTAGCTCGACATCGGGAGGAGGAGGGAACTCGGGTGGAACTTCACCTTCATCCTTGATCTCCCTATGAGTATAAGGGAGTCCGGAACTCCATATATTATTAATGGAACTATTTGGGACTCCAAAATACCATATATTTTGCTCCTGGAAGAACTTGCAAATGAGGAGCCCAAGCATTCTTTTTATTGGCAAAGTGGAAGGTGGTTTTGGGCACACAGATTGTGTAAAACCAATTGGACTATGGTTTTTGACCACATGAAAGACTAATATCACATTAGACATGAATAGAAACATGTTTCCCATCATCTTGACTATCTTCTCCAAACTGTTTGAATAATTTGGACAAATATAACTGAAGATATTGATAAAATACAGAACACTGCATTTCACTTTTTTCGGATTTGATTATTTGGATAGATCCGTTCAGATGGGCACTGTAGAGGCCGCAGGAGGATTCAGTTACTTCATATGAAATGTATATCATTAAATTTTGGAAGATTAAATAAAATTTAATCCTATTTTAATTCATGATTCAGTAGAAATATGTTGTTGAGTCCACTTGGGCGCATGGATCATGAGTAGTTTGGCACATTTTTCTTGGACATCATCATGGGCCCTCCAAATCACCTCAACCTTTAATGAAATTATCAAAACAAGTATCATTTAAATTTTTAAAAATAATAAATACCAAATAATTGAATCAAACATGAAGTGAAATTTGTTATTATTTTTATAATTTTTAATACAAAACTAGTATAGCACATTCATGTAAGGAAGAAAATGAGAAAGTGAATCGTATTGCGATCAAATATCTATCAGAAATGATATTTCTTAGAACACAAAATAGTAGAACTATCTCTTGCACATAGAGACTAACCATATCATCAATAATAAAGGTCTCTCTACTTCGAAATAAGAGGTTTTCCTTCGTTAGTAGATCTAATATTATCCTTAAATAATCATTCATATGAGGTTTCTTGGGTAATCCCATTATGAAATACATAGCAGAATAATCCCATTTCCATTCAATAATATGAAGTGGATGAAATATCCTAGTAGGCCTATGATAATTGTCCTTCACCTACTGATAGGTAAAGAATATGGACATTAATCCCACTATATATTTCTTAATTTCAAGCCACCAATACTTTCTATGGAGATCATGCCATATTTTTTTTTCAAACCAAGGTGTACTACCCATCTAGAATCATGAATCTCACTCATCAACAACTTTTGAAATCTTGTAGGAACCCACACTCAACCATGGTAAAGATGTGAATTTTCAATACTAATATTGCATCCTGATAGTGGTTCACCACCATATAAGTCATCCCTTATAACTAATCCCTATGAATCAGATATCTTCTCAGTCTTGGCCTAGTTTGAAATCATGGAAATAATATATGTCAAAGTTAGAGATACTCATCCCAGAGACTCTATAACAACTATATTCATATCCTCAATGTATTCTATCAGCCATTAATCATTAAAATACGCATACAATCCATCATTATTTTTCTTCTAGCTCAAGTAATCAGTAACTATGTTACCTTTTCCTAGTGTATAATAAATCTCAATGTTGAAATACTATATATACTTGACCCACCTCCACCACCAATAGCTCAGGTACCACTAAGAAAAGATGTACCTGAGGCTCTTTTGGTCTATGTACCCCACAAACCTCTATCCCAAAAGATAGTTTCTCCATATTATTAGTTCATGTTCCACTATATCTAACTCCATATCATGAGTAGGATAATTACTCATATATAGTCTTAGTTGTCTAGATCCATAACCAACCAATCGGTCCTCCCCTATCAGACCTACTCTGATTCTAGCTCTGTATGCATCACATTACATGGTATATTCTTTGGAATAGGTAAGGTGAGGATAAGTGAAAAGTTTAGCATGATCTTCATCTCCTAAAAGGCTCTCTCATAAGCATCCAAACAAATAAACTTCACCACTTTCTTGGTAATCCTAGACATTTGTGCTTCTAGACAGAAGAATTCCCAGATGAAATGCCAATAATAACCTACTAAAAAAAGTTATTCGAATCTCAAAGGCATTCTTAGGATTCTACCAAGAAACCATTGCTACAACCTTCTCTGGGATTACTGCTACTCTAGCCTCTATTATGACATAACCTAATAAGCAAACTTTATCAATCTAGAAACTACATTTGGTTAGCTTGGTATAAAGATAATTCCCTCTCAATGTACTTTATATGCTATCAAGATGTTGGGTATGATTGTTTATTGATTGAAATTATACTAAGATTTCATCGATGGAAAACACCATAAACCAATCTTGGAAATGATGAAATATATTACTCATCAAGGCAAGGAATACTACTGTTACATTTTTCAGAGTGAATGACATCACCATAAACTCTTATAGTCCATACCCACACCTAAAATAAGTCTGAGTCAGGTATTATGGTCTCACTCTCAATTGATGATACCCAAATCTCAATTACATATTAGAGAAAATCCATGAACCCCTCAACTGATTGAAGAGATAATCAATGCATGAAAGGGGATGTTGGTTCTTAACCATCATCTAGTTTAATATCTGATAGTCCATACATAACAAACAAGTCCCATAAACCTTATTAGTGAAAAGTATGGGAGAACCCTAAGGTGACGTAATAGGTCATATGAAACACTAAGCTTCAAAATCTTCTAACTTAACTTTCAATTATCAAAGCTCCACTGGTGCCATCTTGTACAACGGGATAGAAACTGGATCGTCTCCCAACATCAACTCGATTAGGAACTCAATTTCTTTCTTGGGGTTTAATCCATACAAATCATCCGAAAATAAATCCTAAAAATATTCTACCACTGGATTAAAAATATCCCACTACATTCCACCGTCATCTAGAGAAATACCTACTATCTGATCTATGAGATAATCTAATCTACACTGAATTGGTCCTACACGACTAGGATAAGGATCCCATTCAATCTGGTGAAAATAGAAACCTCCATCTAGATATGGAAGGTTAACTATCCTCTAGTAATTGTTGATGTGAGACTAGTATAAAAATAACCAGTCTATAAATATAATTAAATCAAAACTTGTTATTTCAAGAATAAAAAGATCCCAAAAGATAATGTAACAACCAAATTATATAGAACATGCCTTACATCATTTTATATTATCTTTCTGCACTTAAATGGCGTGTTAATGGTCAATAAACCATCAAACCTTCCACAACCATGCACAAACCATTTTCAAAAAGAGAAGATATAAATGGTTGTGATTCTCAAATGTAAAACAATACACAATTAAGGGTTGAAGATACATGAATTGTACCTTTGATGGTGGAACACCCTATATCTAAACTAGCTAGAGTAGTCTTTTTAACCTGTTTATAACTTTCCCCTATTCCTTGGGATCCAATATGACCCTCTTATGTTTATCCCTTTAGATGGTACAACCATTCCTGCAATAGGGTACTACATTCCCTGACATTAATTGAACATCTAGGTCAACTATAGCTACCATTCTGGTGAGGGGTATATGATTCCTTCATAGACTATGGTACCTATCATAATCCCCTTCCATTGATCTACTATTGCACACCCCTACAAAACCTCTATAGTTGGCCCAACCTACCATAAGAACGACACTCCAAAGAAGTGTACCAACACAGAGTACACTTGTAACCAGAATTTCCACACAAATAATAGTAAAATATAATGTGGTACTTCTATGTTCACTCACTTCCCTGAATGCTCTTCCCATTGTTTCCCTAGAGATAATGATCATAGTGGTTCTTCTTTACACTAGAATAATATATCCTTGTTTACCCTTCTGAATTAATATAACCACTTCTTAGGGCCTCTCTCATATTCCCTTATATGATGAGAGACTAATTTATCAAATCTTAAATTCTAATCAAGGAAACAAAGTTCACCAATAACCTGATATCATATAGAAGGCCATCTAAGAAACCCCTCATCATTGAAATCCCATCAGCTACTAATTTTGGTAAAAAGTACTACATGTTGGTGAAATATTCAACATAGTCAATCACTAATATTCCCTCCTATATCAGGTGAATGAACTTTTGATCCTTCCCATCACTCAATGTTTTAGGAAAAAAGTGGCCTATAAATATTTCCATAAATTCCTTCTAAGATTACTCCTCTTACTGACCAGTGTGATTTATAATTTCACACCAATGCATGAAAGGTTCATGAAACATGTATGTAACAAGATTTACCCTTCTATCTACAGATGTCTCAAGGCACTAGATGAACATCTGAACTGACTCCATCCAGAACTCAGCTGGCTAGGTGCCTCCCTCCCTAGTAAAAATAAGTGGATGCTAGAGCTAAAACACTATCATCAACTTATACATAAATGGTATAGTGTGAACATTATCCCTTTCTATTGATCAAATGACCCTCAAATATTTATCACAATGATGGAAAACCATATAATCCTCTAGAACTACAAGAATCCCTAGTTTAACTATTTTTAGGGAATGTTATTTTTCACTCTCCTAATGATCAAATTTAAGATGATGAGGAGGAATTTTCTATACATGAAAAACTCTCTACTTAGAACACTGTATAACAAAAAGGTCAACCTTAACAAGTCACAATAACATAGATCCATTAGATCATGGTCTCTTTACGCATGGATTAATAAATGAATTGTCTAACAAAAGAGTTCTTTAATCTTTATGTATCAGATATAATAGGGATCTCATTTTGTAGTTCTTATAGTAAAATATATCATATTCAATAAATATTTCTCTTTCATTAACAATGAATATCAATACATATCCCTACATACCTATCATGTTGCATGCATACTCATCCTATGCCATACTAGATGATGAGTATAAATCTCAATAGATAATAACATAAAACAACATGTGAATCACCCAAGGTGAAATAATATCAACTGTAACAAGTGAATAACATGACAAAAAATCTGATCCATGTGTACTCGGTCATTCCCCCACACATGGGTTAAATACTCCCATCCACAAGCTCATTATCAAGTCTCAAAATGTTTCTAATCTCCTTTATACCATTACCAAATAGTAAATCTATAGAAACAAAAACATTAGAGCTATGATACCATTTTGTAACATCCCCAAACCCACCATTGTCTCACATGGACAAACCAAGTTAGTTACTAGACCTCAAGTACACCTCCCCACATTCCAGATGCTTCCTACAAGCATGTAGGGTATAAAGAACAGAGTGGGAATAATATAACCTATGTATTAAGCTAAAATAATAGTGGAAATAATATCATAGTAATGAAAATATAGGAAACAATATATGAATAATAGATAAATAAAATATTTAAAGTAACTGATCAGACCAATAATATGAAAAATAATGTAATGACATGTTAGAATATAACTATGTGTGAAGATGAATGTAAAATAGATAAATAAAAAAACAACTCAGTGAAGACACCAAATACTCTGGTCCCGATCCTGACGTTGGTCCCATCTCTAAGATCCAACCTGTCCAGTTAGAAAAAAAAAACATGGTCATTTTCCCAATTCTAAGAGTACATTTTTGTATTCTGATCTGGTACTAAATGGTGGTCTAAATATGGTGTGATTATAATTCAGTAGGTTGGCACCACCATGTCTAAACAAAACCAGTCTGATAGTAAGTGTAAGAAATAAAGTGATAAACATGAGAATTTATTAATAAATTATTACAATATAAAAATCAACCTTCTTCACGACCATGAAAGAATATCACAGATTCTGGAGTCTTACCATGCCAATCGTAACCACAAGTCCATGGTATAATCACATAACTAGGGAAATCCCTCCATATATTCATTTCACCTCAACTAAGCTAAGCCTATAAGAATTACATAAAAACTAGTCCAAGCCCTATATATAAGCATTTCAAAATAATTGTTCCAACAAAAATAATAATTACATAAAAAATATTCTAATACCTATAAGAAATATAACATAATTAAGCCAAGCCCTGTAAGAATTACAACCTAATTCTGCCAACAACTATAGTCATTATAGTATAACTTGGAAAAAATATATAATTATTACAGCATAACCAAGTCAATCCAAATAATAATTACATCATAATATACAACACAATACAAAAAGAAAAGAATAATGTAACATTACATCATATAGCACAAAGGTTAATTCTTCTAATTACATTTTATCTTTTAAGTACCTTTCATTCATCAAGTTATGTATTAAACCATTATCATTTCATTGTACACAACCAAACCCTATCAATTTATCCCCAGTCATTTAAATAAAAAATTAATCCATTCTCCTAAATGATCCTATCATAATCCATCACCTAAGGTCTCAAGTCCTTATAATTCATGTTTTAATACAATATCCAGTTCATTATTATTCAAGGTTCAACACATCCTATGGGTGGTTGTAAGCCATGTCTCATCACTATTAATCTAAATGGATCCATATATTGGTCCAAACACTTGATTATCATCACCCATTGATCTACTAGTGAATGTGTGTGTAGTTTCAACAAGATCCCATAGTATTTCACACACATAAAAAATTAAAAATATACCATAAGGCTTCATTCTAAACCACATACCTTAATTTTTTAATCATCGCAACACCCTAAATGTTGAACACTAATGAAGGATGAAAGATAAAGATATCAATAATTAAATCCTAGATCACACAAACATCATGATAAAATATCTGTTTAATGGTGGTAAAAACATCACATTGCTAGAACATTCGATAAGGGAAGAAACAAGAAAATTAAAGTGAATGAACTCACTAGATATTAAATTCTAAACTGATACATCTGGAAGGGAAGGAATCACCCAAAAAATTACTGGATACAACCTAAGGTTTGAGAGAGGAGGCTAAATCGTTAATGAATGATAAATCATACATACAACATGGTTAATAACTACTGATCCTGGAACTTTAACAATGTGAACCCCTTTCATGAAATAAATGTTAAAACTAAAAAGATATGATGAAAAATGTGTGTTCATGAGTTTAATTAACATTTATTGACCATTTTAATGACATGAACTAGTTTCACTTCATGTAAACTTTTGACACTTTATATCAGTTCATGAAATATTCCTAGTAAAGGATTTACATCATGTAACCAGTTAATGATGTGAAAAATTTCCTACTAGAAAATTATACTGACATACTTACAAACATTCCTCAGGTAAACCTAGAACCTCAATGTACATACTCTTATTCCTTTCTTACATTTATAAATTCACTCCATTAATTCAAAAAAAACATACATCTTATAATTTTAGTTCATTTTACCTGTTAGAACTATCTATCCCTAGAGAGAATGACCAACCACCATGGTTTAAAGAAAAAAACTAAACCCAAATAAAATAGGTTCAACCAAAACTCAATAGGGATATCACACAATGGGACCTTTAGGTTAATCAATTTCAATAACCACCAATTACAAAGAAGTAATGGAAATATTATTCCATAAATATTGGTTAAGTGGGGTTTGAAAAGGAATTGGTAAAAGGTACACTTCCAATTCCCAAAAGAATGGGAAAAAATTAATTTTATTATTCTTATATGTATATCATTATGTCCTATAATTTTTCTAGAACTATTGAATTGAATCCCAAATACCTTGAAGTGGAGATATCTCTAAAAACACCAAGTTGTGTGATCATTATAACCCAATTGTTAGAAACATCTTTTATTATCATGTGTGGGAAGATTATTCCATAGAATCTCATAATCTTTCTCTCAGTGGAATGCAACACTATATTGGGTATGTATTGGCTCTTATTATATAAAGAACACATCAAATTTCAGGAAAGGGGTATATCTTTTCATATTCTGTACCATCCCATGATCATGTACAAATTCATGGATGATGATTATTTTACTTTGGAGAATCCATCGATGGTGTGAGTGTTTTTATACTATGGAGAGGAATACCTTTCCAAAATGGTTAAGTCAAAAGAAAGTATCATCCTTGAGAAATTTACATTTTTAGGGAATAAACTGATTCATTTCCTAAATATTTACTTGGAATTACACTAGATTATGGTGTAGAGTTATAAATAGAATTTATAATTGGATCCAATCCAATCTGCAAATTCCCCTATAGGATATCCCCTATCAAACTAGAAGAGTTAAAGAATAATTTTCAAGAGAATTCAGAAAAATGATTTAAACACCCTATTCCATCACCTTTGGGTGATCCCATGATCTTTGTATAGAAAAATGGTGGATCAATGTGGTTGTGTATCAATTACCAATAGCTTAACAAGATCACCCTAAAAAATTATCCCTTCTAAGGATTAATGACATGTTTTATCAACTACAAGGAGTTCAGTAATTCTAAAATGGGGATCTTTATTTTGTATATCATTCATTGAAGGTGAATAAGGAATATATTCATAATAAATTTTTCCATACAAGGTATGGATACCATGATCTCATAGTTATTCCCTTTGGACTTACTAATACCATTTAAATATTCATGGATTTGATTAATAGAGTCATTATGTAATTATTTAAAACATTTATGGTAGTATTTATATATGGTTTTCTAATTATATCTAAGACCAAGTAGGAACATAAAAATAATATAAGGATTGTACTGGAAACATTAAGGAAGGATAAAATGTATTCTATTTTTAGAAAGTGTGACTTTTGGATACAAAAGTCGCATTCTTGGGGTACGTGATCACAGGTGAAAGAATTATTTTGAACACATCAATGAAAAAAGGAAATTGAGGAATAACCACGACCCACTAGTTTCATGTAAATCCACAGTTATCAGGAATTAGCTGGGTACTACAGATGTTTTGTGAGAGATTTCTCATGATTTTATAGCCTTATAACTATGATAACTCAAAATGGGTAAACAATGACTAGATGGATTAATGTGATGAAAGATTTAAATAACTCATGAAGAGGTTAGACATTATACCTCTACTCACAATGCCGTCAATTGGAGAAGCTTTTGTGACATACAATGATGCTTAAAAGAAGTCTTGGGTCGTGTAATCATGTATAATGGAAAAGTGATATCCTACACCACATGAAAACTGAATATCCATGAGATGAACTACCCAATTCATGATCTAAAGTTAACAGTTTTGATCTTCACCATGAAGATTTTGGGACACTAGCTCTATGGAGGGAAGATTGATATATATACCAACCACAGTAGTATAAAGTATGTATTCACATAGAATGATCTAATAATTCATCAATGATTATTCTTAGATCTAATTAAGGACTATAATTTCTCTATTTACTACCATCTAGGAAATCTGAATAAGGTAGTAGATACTCTTATTAGAAAATAACCTATTAATATTTCTATTATGAAAATTGATAAAGAGTCTATATTCAAGGATATATAAAGGATAGATCTGTAAATCACGACAATAAAAAAATACATCATGAATTTTATATATAACTATTATGTTTCTTATCTTTAAATTTACGTAATAGTTATGTAAGAAAAATAGGGTATCTATAATATGTGTACCATTTTTTATATTTGATGTCAAAAAAATTTCCATATTCATTTATTTATTCATTTATTAGTGAAGTACCTAAATTTTGAAATATCTTGTTTTTTATATGTATAATTAAATACAACATATGGATACTGGTGTTAATTATATATCATTCACCTGTTTTATTGGTTTATCCCACACTATTTTTGTAGAACCATTTGGAAATCAAGGGGAATGTATCTATGGTCAAGGATGATTCATTTAAAGTTTGGAGTAATCAAATATGGGTTTTTACTATGGAGATGTATATTATTACAATAATGGTACACATATTCAAATATGAAGAATATTTTTTTACTATAAACACATAAAACCCCTTACAAATTACATGTCTAAATTAAAAAAATAATGTATTTCTTGGAAAGAGAACTCTCTTTGGGAGTTATAGGTTTCATTTCTCCCCCCTTTTTCATACTCCCCACTCATGGTGCTATAAATATTTATCTTCAATGAAATATCTCTTATTAATTGGGTTTTATCATTTTGGACTTCTTATTCATTGATATCAATATATCTATTTATTTCTCCTCTATTACAGTCTCGACAATTGATTTAGGTTTTATAAATTCTCACCTTTTTTTCTTCCCCAACCACAAAATTCCCCTCTTTCTCCCTATTGTATCCCCTTGTGCTGGTCTGGTTCGGTTGTTTCTCATTTAGTGGGATATTCCCTACTTCTCTATGTCCATTGACCTCTTATAACTCCTCTATTGTCACATGAACCACCATGATAAACCATGCATTGTCTTGTCAAGAATTCTATCTGGTAGATTTAGATTTTTTTGGTAGCGATGATTGAAGGATATTTCTCATTAAAACATTCACCCTCCTCTTCTCTCATAACCCATTTTGTTGTTCATAACCCCATATCGATCTAGTATGAAGGTGGTTTTTGTGGTATTTGGATGGTATTGGGGGATATGTTTAGTTTTTATCATCATATTGGATGTAATCTTTCTATTATTTATTTTTTGGATAAATTATATGGTCTGGTGGTGGTGTGGTGTTCCATACTTCTTGATGTCATTGGATTCTCATTCATAATCTTTTTTGGTGTTTCTAAGTTGTGGGTTTTTATTTGATGAAGTGGTATTTTCATGGTCATGTTTAGTGTTGATTATGGTGTTTATCACTATAAGTTAGGTTGTATGTAATATTTACATATTCTTATATTTTTTTGGCTTGTTATTTTCAGTCCTCGTGTCCATGGTTTAAAAGGAAGGGGTTGGTGGTATTGTTGAAGGTTGCATCTCACTAAGTCAATCCCACTACAAAAATTCATCTTTCTTCTATTTTGGCCACTCCAATTATATTTTGGGATATTTTGGTGGTATTCATGGAAGTATTAGGAAGTTTTGTTTGATTGGTGGATGGTTTTCCAGGAGGGGTGAACTTGTAGGGGATTTTCATGTTAGTCCTAAATTTAAGTCTCAAGTATTTAAAAATAAATATAAATGATGGATATATTTTTTATGGTTGACGTAATGCTGATGGATATCCTTGTGGCCAATGTACACCAGTTTTAGATAGTTTTTCTACAGTATCAATGGGGGTTTTCAATGTTTTGCTGGGTTTTTAATTTCTTTTTGGGTTGGGTGATGATGATAACGGTGATGTTATTTTCAAGGTTTGAGGTTTAAGACTTCTCACAGTTCAAGGTGAAGACATGTGTTTGTTTTTTTTTTTGAAATTTGACTTTGAATTCAAAGAGGATTAGTTCAAGTTTCCACGAACCTATGTCATATTTAATTATTCATTATTGTTCCTATTTGTAGTGATTTTTATTTTTATTTAGTTCTTGGATCTTCCCACACAACCATAAAGTGGGTTTTGGAGAAAATAAAAAATGGAATTGGGAGATGGGGACAGAGAGTGAAATCCAACAATAGTAAATTTATAACTCAGGTGTTCATAATAAATAGTCGAGTTGTAAAAAAATAAAAAGAGAATTTTTTTAATAAAATAACATTAACAACTTCTATGACAACCCTGCTTTTATTACAAACTTAAACATGATTTATTACATAAAACTTCACTTGATACAACAAATAAGATCGAGAGGTTTAGTGTATTTGGGGATTATGATAATTACATAAAAACTTAAAACATTAAATACAACATCTTTATTGAAAACATCCTTTACATGACCACTACATTCCTTCGTATTGAGCATGGCATGGGATAACCTGAGGACATGCATAAGAAAAGGGTGAGCTATAAAGTCCAGTAAGGGAGTACACATGGGATAACAGGAGGATTACAATACATGTTAGACAATAGGCATATCAATAGAGAATAAGAAAAACATGAACATAAATGCATGATAAAGCATGATAATCATAACATGGAAATGCGACAACAACACTTATCATGGAATTAGCATGAGCCAAGGACCATTACACATAGAGCATGAGTAAATCCTCATTACACATAAAGCATGAGTAAACCTTCATTTCACTTCAATTAGCATGAGTAAACACTCATTTCACATGATATATCATGATACTATACTTTACCCAATGCATTGGAGCGCTATAAGGGCGCACCCTTCATAAACATTTCATTTCATGCATAAGTGTGCCACATGGATCATAAAACATGGATTAATAAAACATAATCATTTATTCGATGATAAAGTAATGTGGAATTAATAAAATAAACTTTATAATCAATAAGTAAATGTGCATAAAGGTGAATACCCTTTATGGAGAAATGGGCATGGTATTCACTACACAATGGCATTGGCTTAGAAAATCGGTGCGATTTCGGTAGCGTAACGGCGTGACATAAGAATTCATAAAAATGGTTTATGAGATAGAAAATGGATACTAATCTTATTTAAATGTAATGGACAGTAAGGAGGTCATATAGATACATGTACCAACAATTTTAATGGAATTTAGATTCATGATACAAAAGTATTTCTTGAATGTAAAAGAGGAGAGAGAAGTTCCTTTTGGAATTTCAGCATAGAAAAGGGTGTACATGGGAGGATTTTAATTAGAGATAAATGGGTCTCCCATTATTCAAACATAAATAGGGCAGTATGAAGGAGGTGAGAAACCATACCCCAACATTAATAATTGAAATTAAAATGGAAAAACAACTTAATGAAATTGGACAAAAATGAGAAAGGAAGAAAAAAAAACCCTTACATGGAAGTGTGCTTGAAAAGGCTAGAGAGAGGCTTGTGAGAGGCTTCTTGGGATCTTGGGGAACCTTGGGAGGATTCTAGAGAGAGTAGGTCAGAGGTTGGACGAACTCTAAATGCTTTGAGTGAGGAGGAAGTGGGATCTTGGGTGGGTTTATATAGGAAAGGTGAGGGAATTATTTATTATTTTGGTCTTGGACCCCTTATATTAAATTAATCCAAACCAAAAATCATCCCACGGTTTTTGCCCATGGTTTTTGGAAAAGGGAAGAAGAAAACATTATTTTATAATTCCAAAGTCCGAAATTCTTAAAATATTTGGGTTGCTTATGTGGAGGTGAGTCACACTCCCATGGAAATTAATTTAAAAAGACAAGGTGTTCAATAAGTCTTGAGGGGTTCATTAATGCTTTGAAAAGTAATCCAAAAAACCCCAAAATCACGTTATCTTAACGGTAAAACATATATTGGCCGAAAATAAAGATTATAGTATTTTATTACACCTCTATTGGGTCATTATGATGTCAGAAAACACATTATATATTTAAACGGTATTTAATTTTTACTCAAAAATTTGACTGTCTCAGAAAATTATGAAAAATTCACTGTTGGATAATTTCGACGTCCTGATTCCAAAAATAACATTTATTTTATCTAAATAATTTTCTAATTATGTTAATTTTCACTTTTAAAATAAAAACCGATATTTATCGAAAATTCACAGGTTTTGATAAAAATGGCTTTCAAACCTTAATAAAAATTATAATTTCATTCATACAATTATATAATAATTTATATATAATAAAATTAATCTAATAATAATAATAATATTTTATTAATATATTATTTAATTTGAAAATACCTTAATTTAATAAAATAGATTTCTTAATTAAATAATAACTAAAAACACCATCTGTAATTTAAAAACTATTTACAATGTATTAATAATGACAAGAAATTATATTCATTATTATATACAAAAATAATGTACATGAACATAGTACAATCAATTAGTTACATAACCCCTTAAAATATCTGCATAATACCTAAGGGTAAGGTGTACGATGGTGACGGACTCTTCGGGTGGCTCCACTACCACAAAACTGGGTAAGGCCTGTTCCCCCCTTTATCAGCGTGTTTTTAGCGCTGATAAAGGGATTATCAGCACTAACAAAGCTCTGATAAAGGTTGTATTTATCAGCGCTTTTCATTTTAGCACTGATAAAAACACCCTTTATCAGCGCTTTTTACTAGCGCTGATAAAGGGTCCCGCGGATTTGTTAAAAACCCGCGGGTCCTCTTCCTCCTCCCCGCACACAATCAAGCTCTCGCAGAAGCCCTCGTCTGTGCCGCTGCCGCCGCCTCCTCCTCCTCCGCCGCGGCCGCAGCCTCCTCCTCTGCTTCTGCTCCTCCTCCTCCTCCTCCACCGGCCTCATCCTCCTCCTCCTCTGGTGCCTCTGCTGCCTCCGCCCTGCCTCAGCCCTGCCTCCGTGCCGGTGCCTCCTCCTCCACCGCGGCCTCCTCCTCCACCGTGGCCTCCTCCTCCACTGCGGCCTCCTCCTCCTCCGTAGGTGCCTCCGCGGCCTCCTCCTCCTCTGCGGCCTCCTCATCCTCCATTGTGCGGTATGCTATGCCCAATAATTGTAATTTTCTTTGTTATTTTGTTTTTGTTCTATATTTCAACTATCATGATTTGTGTGAATCAATTTTATTTGAAGTGGGGGGTGCAGGTGCTGCGGGGGTGTAGTGGGTGGGGGGTGTGCAGGTGGGGGTGTTTAGGTGGGGGAGATGTGAAGTGGGTGAACATGTGTAGGTGGGGCGTATAATGGGGGGTCTATTGGGTGTGAGGTGGGGGGTGTACAGGTTGGGGGTGGGGGTGGGGGTGGGTTGTGCAGTTGGGGGTGGGTGGGATATGAAAGTGGGGGGGGGGTTGTTCAAGTGGGTGGTGGGGAAGAGAGTGTTCTAGTTGGGGGGTCTAGGTAGGTGGGAGTCTGTTGGTGGGTGAGGTTGGGGGGTGTACAAGTGGGGGGGGTGTGAAGTTGGGGGTGGGGGAGGGGGGTTGTACAAGTGGGGGGTGTAGTGGGTGGATGGGATGGGGGATGTGCAGGAGTCTGTTGGGGGAGATATGGGGAGGGGTGATGTGCATGTGGGAAGTCGACACTTCCATAGTTTTCCAATAAGCACTGGGAAGTCATCACTTCTAGAGATTTGGATAGGCCCGAGGCCTCTTAGGTTTTGGTTCTTGTCTATTTATCTTGATGAGTAAGGAATCATATGATCTAAAAGTGACATCAACTATATATGATTAATTCTTTCTCCCACAAAACAATTTTCTAGAAATAATATATCTTTGGAAGGTGAGGGAGCCTTTTAGAATTCTTTCATATAGAGACCAGTCAAGGAAAGTATCCATATATATCCACCTAGAGTAGGGACCTCTGCGGCCGCCTCCTCCTCCTCCTCCACTGCGGCCGTCGCCTCCTCCTCTGCTCCTGCTCCTCCTCCTCCTCCTCCTCCACCGGCCTCATCCTCCTCCTCCTCCGCTGCCTCTGCCAATTCCTCCTCCTCCTCCGTCGGTGCCGATGGTGCCTCCGTGGCCTCCTCCTCCTCCGCTGGTGCCTCCGCGGCCTCCTCCTCCTCCGCCGTCACGCCACGGTCAAGCCGTGGTCACGCCACGGTCATGCCGCGGTCACGCCGCGGTCACGATACTGTCACGCCGCGGTCACACCGCGGTCACGCTGCGGTCACGCCGCAGTCACGCCGCGGTCACGCTGCGGTCACGCCGCGGTCACGCTTTGGTCACGCCGCGGTCACGCAGGTGCCTCCGCGGCCGCCTCCTCCTCCTCCTCCGCTGGTGCCTCCGCGGCCTCCTCCTCCTCCGCTATCATGCCACGGTCAAGCCGTGGTCACGCCGCGGTCACGCCACGGTCACGCCACAGTCACGCCGCGGTCACGCCGGTGCCTCCGCGGCCGCCGACTCCTCCTCCTCCGCCGCGGCCGCCGCCTCCTCCTCTGCTCCTGCTCCTCCTCCTCCTCCTCCTCCTCCGGCCTCATCCTCCTCCTCCTCTGCTGCCTCTGCTGCCTCTGCTGCCTCTGCTGCCTCCGCTGCCTCCGCCCTGCCTCCACCCTGCCTCTGCGCTGCCGCCGGTTCCTCCTCCTCCACCGCGGCCTCCTCCTCCTCCACCACGGCCTCCTCCTCCTCCTCCGCTGCCTCCGCTACCTCCTCCTCCTCTGCCGCGGCCGCCGCGTCCTCCTCTGCTCCTGCTCCTCCTCCCCTCCACCGGCCTCATCCTCCTCCTCCTCCGCTGCCTTCGCTGCCTCTGCCCTGCCTCCACCCTGCCTCCACGCTGCCGCCGGTGCCTCCTCCTCCACCACGGCCTCCTCCTCCTCCGCCGATGCCTCCTCCTCCTCTGCCGGTGCCACCAGTGCCTCCACGTCTCCTCCTCCTCCGCGGTCACGCCGCGGTCATGCTGCGGTCACGCCGCGGTCACGCCACGGTCACGCCGCGGTCACGCCGGTGCCTCCACGGCCACCGCCTCCTCCTCCGCCGCCGCGGCCGCCGCCTCCTCCTCTGCTCCTGCTCCTCCACCTCCTCCTCCACTGGCCTTATCCTCCTCCTCCTCCGCTGCCTCCGCCCTACCTCTGCGCTACCGTTGGTGCCTCCTCCTCCACCGCGGTCACCTCCTCCTCCGCCAATGCCTCCTCCTCCTACGCCGGTGCCGCCGGTGCCTCCGCGGCCGCCTCCTCCTCCGCAGTCATGCCGCGGTCACACCGCGGTCACGCCGCGGTCACATCGCGGTAACGCCGCGGTCACACCGCGGTAACGCCGCGGTCACACCGGTGCCTCTGTGGCCGCCGCCTCCTCCTCCGCCGCCGTGGCCGCCGCCTCCTCCTCTGCTCCGGCTCCTCCTCCTCCTCCTCCACCGTCCTCATCCTCCTCCTCCTCCACTGCCTCCGACCTGCCTCCGCCCTGCGTCTGCGCTACCGCCAGTGCCTCCTCCTCCACCGTGGCCTTCTCCTCCTCCACCGCGGCCTCCTCCTCCTCCTCCTCCTCTGCTGCCTCCGCTGCCTCCTCCTCCTCCGCCGTGGCCGCGGCCGCCTCCTCCTCCTCTGCTTCTGCTCCTCCTCCCCTCCACCGGCCTCATCCTCCTCCTCCTCTGCCGCCTTCGCTGCCTCCGCCCTGCCTCTGCCCTGCCTCCGCGCTGCCGTCGGTGCCTCTGGTGCCTCCTCCTCCACCGTGGCCTCCTCCTCCTCCACTGATGCCTCCTCCTCTTCCGCTGGTGCCGCTGGTGCCTCCACGTCTCCTCCTCCTCTGTGGTCACGCTGCGGTCACGCCGCGGTCACGCCGCGGTCACGCCGCGGTCACGCCGGTGCCTCTGTGGCCGCCGCCTCCTCCTCCTCCGTCGTGGCCGCCGCCTCCTCCTCTGCTCCTCCTCCTCCTCCTCCTCCTCCACCGGCCTCATACTTTTCCTCCTCCGCTGCATCCGCTGCCTCCGCCCTACCTCTGCCCTACCTCTGCGCTGTCGCCGGTGGCTCATCCTCCACCGCGGCCTCCTCCTCCTCCGCCGATGCCTCCTCCTCCTCCGCCGGTGCCGCCGGTGCCTCTGCGGCCTCCTCCTCCTCCGCATTCATGCCGCGGTCACGCCGCGGTCACGTCACGGTCACGTCGCAGTCACGCTGTTGCCTCTATGGCCGCCTCCTCCTCCTCCTCCGCCGTGGCCGCCGCCTCCTCCTCTACTCCTGCTCCTCCTCCTCCTCCTCCATCGTCCTCATCCTCCTCCTCCTCTGCTTCCTCCGCCGATGCCTCCTCCTCCGTCGGTGCCTCCGGTGCCTCCGCGGCCACCTCCTCCTCCGCTGGTGCCTCCGCGGCCTCCTCCTCTTCCGCCGTCACGCCGCGGTCAAGCTGCGGTCACGCCGCGGTCACGCCGCGGTCACGCCGCGGTCACGCCTCGGTCACGCCGCGGTCACGCCGCGGTCACGCCGCGGTCACGCCGCGGTCACGCCGCGGTCACGCCGCGGTCATGCCGCGTTCACACCGCGGTCACGTCGCAGTCACGCCGCCGTCACGCCGCCGTCACGCCTCGGTCACACCGCGGTCACGCCGGTGCCTCCGCGGTCACCGCCTCCTCCTCCTCTGCCACGGCCGCCGCCTCCTCCTCTGCTCCTTCTCCTCCTCCTCCTCCTCCACTGGCCTCATCCTCCTCCTCCTCCGCTACCTCCACCGATGCCTCCTCCTCCTCCGCCGGTGCCGCTGGTGCCTCCGCGGCCTCCTCCTCCTCCGATGGTGCCTCCGCGACCTCCTCCTCCTCCGCCGTCACACCGCGGTCACGCCGCAGTCATGCAGCGGTCACGCCGCGGTCACGCCGCGGTCACGCCGCGGTCACGCCGCGGTCACGCCACGGTCACGCCACGTATTACAATATATAAGAGGAGTACTTCGATAATCTGGAAGGTGTTTTGGGTGTTTTTATAGAGCTTTGTCTTTATTAAAATATTATAAATTCCCCATATTTTGTTTAAGAAGTATTGTTTCATGGTCACATTATTTCCTTGGAAGGAGTTTTAGGTTATCCAGAAAAGGTTTGAGAATTCATTTCTCCAAATCAGTCAGAGAATGTATTCAAGATCCACAACATTCTAGACTTAGTCATTTCATAGTCACATTATTTCCTTGAAGTATCTTGTTTAATATCTAAATTATACTCATATTCCTTCTCCTCTAACCTATATACTCATCCTATGGATTTAAAATAGGTTGAATATAAATAAAGAATGGATGAATGGCAATCGGTTGACAAAATAGTATGAAGAAGGCGTGAAAGAGTTTATCAAGTTTGAAAAAGATCATGCATGTGACTCTTCTCAAATCCTTTGTCTGTGTTTACGCTGCTGTTATTCAAAAAAAATTAGCGCAGATGAGTTGGAAGAACACTTGATCTGTCACGGAATAGATCAAAGTTATACATGTTGGAATAAACACGGGGAAAAAACGAATGTAGGTAGTCACTGGGGTGACACTGTGTTTTATGGATCATCTGATATGATTACAAACATGAACAATGAAGATGACCATATGGAGGATGTGATTACAGATGTTAATGATGATGAAGATCGTATTGAGGAAATGACAAGGACCTTCGAAGATGAACTTCATGATTGCCCAAAATTGATTGAGAAGTTAAATAATTGAGCAAAGACGCCATTGTATGCTGGTTGCACTAAATATACAGCATTGTCAGTCGTACTGAAGCTGTATAATTTGAAAGCAGATAATGGGTGGAGTGATGACAGTTTTACGAAACTACTTTCCCTCTTGAATGACATGCTCCCAGAAGACAATGAGCTCCCGAGCCGAACATACGATGCCAAACGAATGCTACGCTCTACGGGTATGATATCTGAAAGAATGCACACCTGTCCAAATGACTGTATACTTTTTCGCAAGGACCACAAATCACTTAATGAATTCCCAAAGTGTGGTGCTTCTCGATACAATAAAGATGAATCCAGCCCTACTAAAGTTGTATGGTACATTCCAATCATTCCAAGGTTTAGACGCCTATATGGAAGTGAGGAGACTGCAGAACAATTAACATGGCATGCAGATACAAGAATTAAAGATGGTATACTATGTCACCCGGCAGACTCTCCTCAGTGGAAGAGAATCGATCACAAGTATCCTGAATTTGGAAACGATTTGAGAAACCTTCGTCTTGCGTTATCTACAGATGGAGTGAATCCTTTTGGTTTTCAAAGCAACAGTCACAGTACATGGCCGGTTATGTTGATAAATTATAACTTACCACCGTGGTTATGCATGAAACGAAAATACATCATGTTATCTCTGCTTATATCAGGACCAAAACAACCGGGTAATGATATTGATGTTTATTTAGCTCCATTGATCGAAGATTTGAAATTATTGTGGGATTCAGGTGTTACATTGTATGATGCTTACAGAAAGGAAGATTTCACTTTGAGAGTCATGTTGTACGGGACGATAAATGACTTCCCTTCTTATGGAAATTTGTCAGGATATAGCATTAAAGGAACTCAAGGTTGTCCTGTTTGCGAAGCAGGTACACAATCAATTAGGTTGAAACATTCATCGAAAACTGTGTTTCTAGGACATCGCAGATTTCTACCACGACAACATAAGTACCGTTCTTGGAAGACATCATTCGATGGAAGTTCAGAAGAATGTATAGCACCGTCTCCACTAACAGGCGATCAATTGTTTGAGAAATTTAAAAATGTGGACACTACTTTTTGTAAACCGGCTTCGAAAAACCTTACGAAAATTGGTTGAAAAAAGAGATCAGTTTTTTTTGAATTAAAATACTGGAATTGTATGTATGTAAGTCATTTTATTGATGTTGTGCATGTAGAAAAAACTGTATTTGACAGTGTTATCGGCACGTTGCTAAATACATCTGGCAAAACAAAAGATAGAATTAAGGCTAGGTTGGACATGGTTGAGATGGGAATACGAGAAGAGTTGGCACCAGTGGAGGGTGGAAAACGAACATTTCTTCCTCCTGCTGCTTACACTCTTTCCAGGCAGAAGAGATATCAGTTTTGCAACTTCTTGAATGACGTAAAGGTTCCAGAGGGGTATTCGTCAAATATCAGTAACCTTGTGTCAATGAGCGACGTGAAGTTAAAAGGTCTGAACTCACATAACTGTCATGTTTTGATGCAAAATCTCATTCCAATTTCTTTACATTTCATTTTTCCCAAGAATGTCTGCCATACATTAACGAAACTGTGTTTATTCTTCAAAGCTATATGTAGCAAAGTTATAGACTCGGCGAAATTGCCAGCTATGGAAAAAGAAATTGCCGTCATATTATGTGAATTAGAAATGTTCTTCCCGCCTTCATTTTTTGATATGATGGTTCATTTGATGGTCCAATTGGTGATAGAGATTCGACTATGTGGTCCTATACATTACAGATGGATGTACCCCATTGAACAGTATATGAAGATTTTGAAAGGGTATGTCAAAAATTGAAGTCGGCCAGAGGGTTGTATTGCAGAGCGATATATTGTTGAGGAAGCCGTTGAATTCTGTACCGAATACTTGTCTGGTGTGGAAAGAATTGGCTTACCGAAATATCGTCAAAATGGGCGGATTGAGGGTGAAGGAATTTCTGGAAGAAAGGTTGCCACAATCAATATTACAGATTGGGAGCAGGCCCACCTTTATGTTTTGCATAACAGTTTCGACGTTGACGCATATGTTGAAATCCACAAAGAAATTCTTAGGCATTTGAATCCATCAAGGGCTGAAAAATGGATATCAGATACACATAATTGACAGTTTATAGGATGGTTTCAAGATCATATTTTTAAGAAGTCAGATGGAAATCCATAGTCAATTTCGGAATGACTTTGATGGCTAGCCGGAGGACCAAGTGTGTATGCATTGTCTTACAATTCTTATGTAGTTAATGGTTATACATTTTATACTAATGAACATGATGAAGACAGTACCATGCAGAATAGTGGGGTTACACTTGTGGCTGAAGCGATGCATGTTTCTGGTGCTAAGGACAGAATTCCAATTTATGTGAATATGTCATACTTTGGCATCATCAAACAAATATGGGAGTTGGATTATACGACATTTAAATTTCCGATATTTCAATGAAAGTGGGTTGATAACAGGAGTGTTGTTAAAATATATGATTTGGGATTCGTGAAAGTTGATTTCAGAAAGGAAGGGGAGACAGACGAACCATTTATAATGGCATCACAGGCAGTGCAAGTATTTTATGTTCCAGATCCCACAAACCGAAACTGGTCAATTGTTCTGTTATCGACCAAAACAGCTGAAGGGTCAGATGAAAATTCAACAGAAGATAACCCTTTCATTGGGACTTCGCAATCATTTCTCAGTGGTCCCAATGTAGACGATGTTTTTTCTGTAAGAGGAGACCACAATGAAGGGATATGGATAGTTGATAGAGGGGTCAAATCCCTTCAGCCTTTTAAAAAAAAGGGAGTTCAATAATAAGGTTATTGATTTTTATTGTAATATAGATTGTGTTACATTATGTTATTATTTGTTCACTGTTGCTTTTATGTGATCTAAATTAAATTTTAAACCAGTTCTGCAGATAATGACTTCTTCACCTGCTGATGCACCCAATGAAAGACAACAGGTCTCTCAACCTATTGCAGCTGGTCCCACTGCTGACGTACAACAGGTCTCTCAACCTATTGCAGCTGGTGTCAGTGCCGATGCTAGCTCTTCGGAGATAAATAATGATGATGCAAAAACTGAGGAAATGGTAGGCGATGAAACCCCATCGACAAAAAAAACAGGTGCGTCGTAGTTTGACAGTTTTAGAAAAAAACCTCAAGGCAAAAGAAAAAGGCATCAAATATGAGGTGGGATGGAATAAACGAGGCCAGCATGTAAATCCCAACAAAGCCATGTTTAGTAGCTACGTTGGAATCGTCGCTCGACAACGTGTGCCTATTGACGTAGAGTCGTGGCACCATGTTGTCAGCGGGTTGAAAACATTAATGTGGGAAGATATTATGGTAACATTACGATATCATCTATTTAATTTGTTAAAATAAAATAAAATATTGAAATATTGACTAACCCTTCATCATCTCTTGCTGAGTGCATTTATAGTATATGTTTCGCACAAAGAATATGTTTTAAGACTGGTAGGAAGGATTTATAGAGGCTTTCGCACCATTTTAACGAAACATCATCTGAAAGATGCTGAAGGGAAAATCAAGCCGCACCCACCTCCTCTTTATGCACACTTGATATCCCAAGGAACGTGGGATGCATTTTGCAACCGTCGTGCGGAACAGAATTTTCAGGTACAATGTGTTTGGTTACACGTTGTGTAACATTGCTTGTATTCATCACGTTGATTGATAGGTTTTTATTTATGAAACAGCAACTGAGTGCTGAAAATAAGGAACGGGCAGCAAAACCAGCGTACCCCTACTGTAAAGCAAGGTTGGGGTACGCTTCAATTGAAAAACAATTGGTATGTATTTTAAAAGTACTGTAATAATTTTATGTGACATAAAACAACACTGTAACCATGTTTCTATGTTTATATGCAGATTGATGAAGCAAAATCTCAAGTCACTTCCATTCCACGCCATGTGCTATGGAAGGAGGCTCGTCTTAATAAAGAGGGGAAACTGATAGATGAAAACACACAAAAAGTTTGGGAAACAAGTGTAAGTGTGACATAATATAAACTTTTTTTGCTTTAAATCACTATTACATAACAATTCTTACTTATTTATTCATATTTTCTATTTGACATAGTCACAGGAATCAACAAAACCCGCACCGGATGCAGACATACTTTCAACGGCCTTGAAACAGGCAGAACAGTATGGCCGCGGCAGAGGTGTGGGTTTTGGGGTGTCACCCCGGGCATATTTTAAGAAAAAAAAATAAGAGGATGAACAAACTAAAGAATTGCATGTAATGAGAGATAAAGTAGCTACCCTTGAAGAACTAATCCAAACTCAGGGAGAGATGCTAAAGAGTTTGATGGAGGATAGGCGAAGAGAACAAACAACTCAGGAACAACCCCTGCGAGAAGATCCACCCCTCACCATCTTTGAGAGGAGCCATTCCCCTCAAAGACCTGACTTAACCGAGGTAATCAATGTTATAATATTCATTTTTATGAGATGTGAATCACATAGACACTGATACCTTTCATGTAATTATATTCTGCAGGGTGAAAATGACTGTGATTTATATCTGTCAACTCCCACCCATCGCCTTGTAGCGAGGGCTACAGTGTTCAAGATGCAGAATGACACACTACACTCCAGACCAATTCCAAGCGGTCATATCAAAGTGTCGATTAACGTAGCTCATGATCCGAGCGCCGATCTACCCGTGCCAAATGACGATGACGACATTCATACAGTGGAAAAAGCTTTTGGAACATTCGTTGCATGGCCGTTGAATCTTGTAAAAAAACATGTCGAGCAGGAGGTATTCATTTTCAGTTCATTTTTCAAGCTGAACCTTTAAAATTAAATTAGAAAATGGCTAAACCGATGAATTTTTTTTACAGAAGGATAAAATGGAGAAGCTAAAATGAAAGAGCGGATCCAACATTGGATCAACCAACCAATCAAAATGATCTACTGAGAGCGCGTTCACCCCGCCCGTTCTATATCCACATTTAATATCATTGCAAGCTCATGTGGATACGAAAATGAAAGATGGCAAGAGTCATACAATTGTTTGTGAAAAAGATATGTACAGAGAGGAAACATTAGATTTCGTTAGTGAAGATGCTGTTTCTGAGATCATCACATATGACTGGCTAGGCGCCTCAGTAATAAATGTATACATGAGGTATGTTTTCATGATTTGATTTTACATAAGCTGATATACTTTGTTAATTATGGATAAATACATATCATATTTTTCACAGGCGTATATATGAAAAACAATTGAAGGGATTTTCCCATGAATACAAATTTGGACTCGTTAGTCCTCATACCATTTCTACACAACGATGAGAAGTATATTCTAATGTTCAGGCTGAATTGATGTCAAATCTGCTCAGAACGTTTCAAAGAAGAATTATGACTGACAGGCTCTTTTTAATATCAACGATGCAAGGGTAAAACTCTACATTTTAATCATATCAATTATATTTTCATTTCTATCAGTACTTATTTCTTTTTGTGTTTTTAGGGAACATTGGATGCTCATTGCAGTCAATTTGGATACTCCAAAGATTTATTTTCTGGATTCACTGCATGGATATCCAACTAACTGACCACACATGATGGCGATTATCAATTTTTAATACACTAGATCAAACATTTTAGAACTAAATATCTAGTTATATAATTTATATTAACTTTTAATGAGGATTTTGTTATGATAGGGCGGTGTATGAATATCGTCTAAAGGCTGGAATGAATCTAGGGCATAAGGACAACAATGCCCACAAGATCTAAAAATGGAGAAGTATCTGGGTATATATAATTATATTTCACTATCCAAATACATATCAAAACAGATTACTTATATTTCTCGATGTTTCTGAAGTGTCCGAAACAAACAAATGACAAGGACTGCGGTTATTATGTTTGTAAATTTATGAAAGAGATCATATTTCATGAACAAACTAGCATCCCTGAAGAGGTATTTTTGAAAATAATTACTACTTTATTTAAAATAATTATTAATTCTTTGTCTATTTATATTTTTTCAGTACTACTATAACTGTCGCAAAAACTCATATTCAGAAGATGATATAAATGTCTTTAGAAACGAATGGGCAGCGTACCTGATGGAAGAATGTAAACAAATAGGACAATGAAGGTGAATTCCTAATACTTATGTTATATTTATATGGTCATTGATATCTATCTTTACACTTATTGAGCATCTATGACGTGTACGAATCGACCGCACCTCAATCCGACGCACAGTGTGACTGGTATGGCTAAAAGTGTCTGTTATCAGTTGGAAAATGACATAAACTTTAGAAAACAACACCAATGACATACGGAATACCGATCAAATGTGTTCTGAATGTTTTGAAACTTTAGGAAAATGATCCACGAGTCATTTGTGACATGTACGATTCAACCGCACCTCAATCCGATGCACGGTGTGACCGGTATGGCTAAAAGTGTCTGATATCAGTTTCAAATTGAGATAAACATTGGAAAACAACACCAATGACATACGGAATACCGAGAAAACGCATTCGGATTGTTTTTATATTTTAGGACAACGATCCACGAGTCATTTGTGACGTGTACGAATCGACCGCACCCCAATCTGACGCACGGTGTGACCGGTATGGCTAAAAGTGTATGATATCGGTTTCAAATTGAGATATACTTTGGAAAACAACACCAATGACATACAGAAAACTGAGCAAACAAGTTATGATTGTTTTGATACTTTAGGACAACGATCCACGAGTCATTTGTGACGTGTAAGAATCGACCACACCTCAATCCGATGCACGGTGTGACCAGTATGGCTCAAAGTGTCTGATATCAGTTTTAAAATGACATAAACTTTAGAAAACAACACTAATGACACACCAAATACCGAGCAAATGCGTTCGGATTGTTTTGAAACTTTAGAAAAACGATCCACGGGTCAATTGTGACATGTAAGAATCGACCGTACCTCAATCCGAAGCACCGTGTGACCCGTATGGATAAAAGTGTTTTATATCAGTTTCAAAATGACATAAACTTTGGAAAACAACACTACTGACATACGGAATACCAAGAAAATGCATTTTTATTGTTTTTAAAATTTAGGACAATGATCCACGAGTCATTTGTGACGTGTAAAAATCGACCTCACCTCAATCCGACACACGGTGTGACCATTATGGCTAAAAGTGTCTGTTATCAGTTGGAAAATGACATAAACTTTAGAAAACAACATTAATGACATAATGAATACCAAGAAAACACGTTCGGATTGTTTTGAAACTTTAGGAAAATGATCCACAAGTCATTTTTGACGTGTACGAATCGACCACACCTCAATCTAACGCATGGTGTGACCGGTATGGCTAAAAGTGTCTGTTATCTGTTGGAAAATGACATAAACTTTGGAAAGAAACACCAATGACATATGGAAAACCGAGAAAACGCTGTCAGACTGTTTTGATACTTTAGTACAACGATCCACGAGTCATTTTTGATGTGTACGAATCGACCGCACCTCAATACGATGCACGGTGTGACCGGTATGGCTAAAAGTATCTGATATCAGTTTTAAAATGACATAAACTTTAGAAAACAACAATACTGACACACGGAATACTGAGCAAACGCGTTCGTATTGTTCTGAAACTTGAGAACAACGATCCACGAGTCGATTGTGACGTGTACGAATCGACCGCACCACAATCCGACGCACGGTGTGACCGGTATGGCTAAAAGTGTATGATATCAGTTTCAAATTGAGATAAACCTTGGAAAACAAAACCAATGACATACGGAAAACTGAGAAAACGCGTTCTGATTGTTTTGATACTTTAGGACAACGATCCACGAGTCATTTTTAACGTGTACAAATCGACCGCACCTCAATCCGACGCACGGTGTGACCCGTATGGCTCAAATTGTTTGATATCAGTTTCAAAATGACATAAACTTTAGAAAACAACAATACTGACATACGGAATACTGAGAAAACGCTTTCGGATTGTTTTGAAACTTTAGGACAACGATCCACGAGTCAATTTTGACGTGTATGATTGACCGCACCTCAATCCGACGCACGGTGTGACCCATATGGCTCAAAGTGTTTTATATCAGTTTCAAAATGACATAAACTTTAGAAAACAACACTAATAACATATGGAATACCGAGAAAACGCGTTCGGATTGTTTTAAAACTTGAGGACAATGATCCACGAGTCATTTGTGACGTGTACGAATTGACCGTACCTCAATCCGACGCACGGTGTGACCGGTATGGCTAAAAGTGTCTGATATCAGTTTCAAATTGAGATAAACTTTGGAAAACAACACCAATGACATACGAAAAACTGAGAAAAAATGTTCAGATTATTTTGATACTTTAGGACAACGATCCACGAGTCATTTTTTACGTGTACGAGTTGACTGCACCTCAATCCGACGCACGGTGTGACCCATATGGCTCAAAGTGTTTGATATCAGTTTCAAAATGACATAAACTTTAGAAAACAACACTACTGACATATGGAATACCGAGCAAACGAATTCTTATTGTTTTGAAACATTAGTACAATGATCCATGAGTCATTTGTGACGTGTAAAAATCGACCGCACCTCAATCCGACACACGGTGTGACCGGTATGGCTAAAAGTGTCTGATATCAGTTTCAAATTGAGATAAACTTTGGAAAACAACACCAATGACATACGGCAAACCGAGAAAACGCATTCGGATTGTTTTGATACTTTAGGAGAACGATCCACGAGTCATTTTTGATGTGTACGAATTGACCGCACCTCAATCCGATGCACGGTGTGACCCATATGGATCAAAGTGTTTGATATCAGTTTCAAAATGACATAAACTTTAGAAAACAACATTACTGGCATACGGAATACTGAGCAAATTTGTTCGGATTGTTTTGAAACTTTAGGAAAACGATCCACGAGTCAATTGTGACGTGTACGAATCGGCCGCACCTTAATCCGACGCATGGTGTGACCCGTATGGCTCAAAGTGTTTTATATCAGTTTCAAAATGACATAAACTTTAGAAAACAACACTACTTACATACGGAATACTGAGAAAACGTGTTCAGATTGTTTTTAAACTTTAGTAAAATGATCCACGAGTCATTTGTGACGTGTACAAATCGACATCACCTCAATCCAACGCACGGTGTGACCGGTATGGCTAAAAGTGTCTGATATCAGTTTCAAATTGAGATAAACTTTGGAAAACAACACCAATGACATACGGAAAACCGAGCAAATGCATTCAGATTGTTTTGATACTTTAGGACAACGATCCACGAGTCAATTGTGATGTGTACGAATCGACCACACCTCAATCCGATGCACGGTGTGACCCGTATGGCTCAAATTGTTTTATATCAGTTTCAAAATGACATAAAGTTTAGAAAACAACACTACTGACATACGGAATACCAAGAGAATGCGTTCGGATTGTTTTGAAACTTTAGGACAATGATCCACGAGTCATTTGTGACGTGTACGAATTGACCGCACCTCAATCCGATGCACGGTGTGACCGGTATGGATAAAAGTGTTTGATATCAGTTTCAAATTGAGATAAACTTTGGAAAACAACAACAATGACATACGTCAAACCGAGAAAATGCATTCGGATTGTTTTGATACTTTAGGAAAACGATCCACGAGTCATTTTTGACGTGTACGAATCGACCGCACCTCAATCTGACGCATGGTGTGACCCGTATGGCTCAAATTGTTTTATATCAGTTTAAAAATGACATAAACTTTAGAAAACAAAACTACTGACATATGGAATACTGAGAAAACCTGTTCGGATTGTTTTGAAACATTAGGACAATGATCCACAAGTCATTTTTGACGTGTACGAATCGACTGCACCTCAATCCGACACATGGTGTGACCGGTATGGCTAAAAGTTTCTGTTATCAGTTGGAAAATGACATAAACTTTAGAAAACAACACCAATGACATACGAAATACCGAGCAAACGCGTTTGGATTGTTTTGATATTTTAGGAAAACGATCCACAAGTCATTTGTGACGTGTATGAATCGACTGCACCTCAATCCGACGCACGGTGTGACCGGGGTGGCTAAAGGTGTCTGATATTAGTTTCAAATTGAGATAAACTTTGGAAAACAACACCAATGACATACGGAAAACCGAGAAAATGCGTTCGGATTGTTTTGATACTTTAGGACAACGATCCACGAGTCATTTGTGACGTGTAAGAATTGACCTCACCTCAATCCGACCGACGCACGGTGTGACCGGTAAGTCTTTTTATTAGATAATGAATCAGTATATATTAAATGATATAAATCAATCAAAAACATATTGATTATACATTATTCCCTTTCATTGTTTGAAAATGAAAAAATTTGAGTTTAAAATTTCATATTTTAGTTTCACATTTCCATATTAATGTATTATTTCATATTACTGTTTTAATTTCATTCATTATTGCATTACTAACATAATATTTGTTTTCTTATATAGGTGAATTTTTTTCCTTGAGTTCGGATGCTTTTTTCAGCAACAAATACCATCGAGAGCGTATCACGGATATCAAAGGATGAAACATGAATGTTTATAACTATTGTTGAATAATTTTAATTGTAACCACGTAAAACAATGTTTGAAATGTATATAGCAATGTGTTTTTTTGTATTCATGATGTTAAGTAAATGTATATACAATTTTCGGTCAAAATATTGTGTGCGGTTTCTAGGGTGTGCAGGAGTGCATCTGCTACTTTGTGCAGGTATTCTGGTGTACAGGTTTGCAGGTCCTGTTTTGTAAGTGCAGGCGATGGGGCCTTTATTAGCGCTTTTTTAGCACTGATAAAGGACACCTTTAACAGCGCTAGAGGAGCGCTGATAAAGGAAGACTTTATCAGCGCTCTGTTAAGCGCCGATAGAGGAGACCTTTATCAGCGCTAAAAGAAGCACTGATAAAGTGTTCCTTTATTAGCACTCCGAGAAGCGCTGATATAGGAGACCTATATCAGCGCTAAAAAAGCACTGATAAAGGGGACCCCCCCCCCCCCTATATCTATGCCGGCATTAAGAGCGCTTTTCTAGCACTGTTAATGCTGGTTTTTAGTGCTGATAAAGGTGCAGTTGGTAGTAGTGCTCGGATAACATCGCTCAAGTGGTAATTTCTATCAACTACCACTTTTCCCGTAGATGATCCTGTTAGAGCTTGACATGATGAAGCTCAGCTTGGGCTTGGTCAAGAGCGAAGCCCAAGGACGCCACCTCTTTTCCGAGCTCCGACAAATGGGCTTCATATGGTTCAATTCTACTGGATTAGGCCATCGCTTCTTTTGTCTGAGTAAATTTGGATTTGTTAAGGCCCTATATTTATACTAATCATGTGATCATTGTTCAACAGCTATATTAGAAATGGTCAAAATTATTAACATAAAACCAATGAAGTTGAAATTTTATATAAACATAAAGATACATTTAATTAGATCAAGAGGTATTTCCATTAATGAAACTTTGGGTCGTTACAATATTCCACCCTTAAGAAATTTCACCCTCAAAATTTTCCTTTTCCCACACTAAAATAGATGTGGGTAACTCAACTTCATCACTTTATCTGATTCCCAAGTCACTTCTTCAAACTTGTGGTTTCTCCATAACACCTTGATGAGGGGCATTGTCTTATTTCGTAGAACTTTTTCACTATGATCTAAGATCTTCACTGGTTGATCCTCATAAGAAAGATCGTCTTCCAATTGTATCACCTCAGAAGAGAGTACATGTGAAGGGTCCGGTATGTACTTCCATAAGAGGGATATATGAAAGACATCATGTACTTTGGCCATAGTAGGCGGAAGTGTTAGTTGATAGGCCACAACCCCGAAATGATCAAGAATATCGAAGGGGCCGATGTACCTTGGACTTAACTTCCCTTTCTTTCCAAACCTCATAACCTTCTTCCATGAAGATATGCGTAGAAAACCATGTCTCCAACTTTAAACTCAAGTTCTCGTCGGTGATTATCTGCATAACTCTTATGTCGACTCTGCGCTGCCTTGATATGCTACTGAATGGTTTTCACCTTCTCCACCATTTCTTTGACCATTTCTATTCCAAGCAGCTTACGTTCACCGACCTCATCCTAACATTCCAGTGTTCTGCACCTTTTCCCATAAAGGGCTTCATATGGTTCCATTTGGATGCTCGAGTGGAAACTATTATTATAAGAGAACTCAACCAAAGGAATATGTTGATCACATCCTCATTTAAAGTCCATTGAGCATGCTCTCAACATATCCTCAAGTGTTTGGATAGTCCGCTCGGATTGGCCATCAGTTTGAGGATGATAGGGCATACTAAATTTTAGTTCAGTATTCAAATCATGTTGAAGACTCTTCCAAAACATAGAGGTGAATCTTGGATCTCGGTTAGACATAATAGATAGTGGTACTCCATGAAACCTTACCACTTCCCTTATATATATCTATGCCAGTTGATCCAGTGAGAAATCCTCCTGAATAGCAATGAAGTGTGCAGTATTTGTAAGATGATCCACAACAACCCAGATTGCATTGTTGCCTTTGGATGTCCTCAGAATTCCGGTGACAAAGTCCATGGTGATGTTTTCCCATTTCCATTCTGGTATGGGAAATGGTTGCATCATCCCCTTAGACTTCTGCCTCTATGCCTTCACTTGCTGACACACCAGGCACTTTGATGTATATTCAGCAATCTCCTTCTTCGTATTATCCCACAAAAAGTATTCTCGGAGATCTTGATACATCTTTGTGATCCCTGGGTGAATAGAAAAATTTGAACTATGTGCATCATCCAAAAGTTCCTTCTTCAGCTCCGGATTTGATGGAACACATAGTCTTTTCCCAAACCGCACAATTCCTTCTTCATTAACATTAAAATCCAAGGATTTCCCTTTTTCGATAGCTTCCACTTTTTCGTGAATTCCTACATCATCCTTTTGAGCATCCATTAACCTATACAAAAGAGACAGTTGAGCAATCATTTGTGAAAGGATTGAGTATGTTCCCTTCTCTATGATTATCATGTCCATTTTTATCAAGTCTAAGAAGATTGGATCCTTCTCAATTCTCATCATTGATAGAATCAATGGATCCTTTCTACTTAGGGAATATGCCACCTTGTTCTCTTTCCCAGGGTGGTAATGGATTGAATAGTTATAATCCTTGATGAGCTCTATCTATCTTCACTGGTGCATATTAAGCTCTTTCTATGTGAATATATATTTTAGACTCTTGTGGTCAGTATATATCTCACATTTTTCCCCATAGAGATAATGCCGCCAGATTTTCAAGGCAAAGATCACCGCCACCAACTCCAGATCATGCGTTGGATAGTTTCACTCTTAAATTTTCAACTGCCTTGAGGAATAGGATATAACTTTATCATTCTACATCAATACACATCTTAATCCCTTTTTCGAAGCATCACTGAATACCACAAAAAATTCCCCACTTGTGGGTAAAGTGAGCACGTGCACAGTGATAAGCCTCCTTTTCAACTCCTTGAAGCTTTCTTAACATTAATCACTCCAAGAAAACTTTACTCCCTTTCGTGTTATCTTGGTAAGAGGGTTGGACAATCGTGATAAATTTCTCACAAATCGTTGATAATATCCAGCTAACCCCAAGAAGCTACGAATATCTGTTACTGATGTTGGCCTCGGCCATCCCTCAATTGCATCTGTTTTGGAGGGATCCACAGATATCCCATCGCTTGTGATGATATAGCCCAAAATGATACCTCCTTCAACCATAACTCACACTTTCTGTACTTTGCATAGAGCTTCTCCTTGCGCAAAGTCTCCAGTACAGTTCTTAAATGCTCCTCATGATCCTCCTTGGTTTTGGTGTATATTAGAATATCATCTATAAAGAATACCACAAATTTGTCTAGGTAATCTCTAAAGACTCTATTCATTAAGTCCATGAATATTGTTGGAGAATTAGTGAGTCCGAAAGGCATTACTATGAATTCATAGTGCCCGTATCTTGTACGAAAAGCAGTCTTGGGGACATCTTCCTTATTCACCCTTACTTGATAATATCCCAACCACAAATCTACCTTGGAGAAGTATTGTGCTCCATGCAGCTGATCAAAAATGTCATCAATTCTTGGGAGAGGATACTTGTTCTTTATCGTGATTTTTTTAAGTTCATGATAATCGATGCAAAGCCGCATTGACCCATCCTTCTTCTTGACGAAGAGGACTGGTGCACCCCATGGTGAAGCACTTGGGCATATAAACCCTTTATCCAGATTCTCCTGTAGTTGTTTCTTCAGCTCATCAATCTCTACAAAAGCCATTCTATATGGAGTTTTGTATATTGTTAATGCACTGGGTATAAGTTCAATTGAGAATTCAACATCTCTTTTAGGAGGAAGACCAGGCAGTTCCTCGGGAAACACTTCAGCAAATTCTCTCACAATAGGAATTTCTTCAAAGATGGTTTCTTCCTTGGACTCAATTATCTAAGCCAGATACGCATGCTCATAAGGCAGTAATATCCATTCTTGGGATGATGGAGCTAAAGGAGATTCATCTTCCTCCTTACACTTGTAAAGAATCGGGGGTCGATTCTCCATATGGAGTGTGATTTCCCTCTCCCAACAATTTATGTTGGCCTTATATAAGGAAAGCCAATCCATGCCAAGAATTGCATCAGATTCCACCAGAGGGAGTATGATGAGGTTTGCCAAGAAATGCAATCCACAGATTATAATAGGGGGGACTTATATTCATGGGATGCAATTATTGCCCCATTTTCTGTACACACCGACATCTTCACTTCCATGATTTGTGGTGTTGCTGGGATTGTTCTACTAAACTTTTGAGATATAAAAGAATTTATAGAACCTGAATCAAAAAGTATGTTCACTATTCTTGAATGAATAACTAGGGTACCTATCACCACTTCATTGTTGGGGTACACTTCGGTAGAAGTGATGGAAAAATATCTTCCTTTCTGCCTTGGAGGTTTTTGGTTGCCTCTGAAAACCCTTGGATTAGGGAACTGATTTGAAAAATGACCCGATTCTTTGTATTTGTAGCATTGAACAACGCGTTGAGGTTCAAACGTAGCATTCCTCTCCTCTGTCGCAGCTGCGGGTCTTTCTTACCGACAGTTAACAGCTAGGTTCCCTTCCCTTCAACACCTGAAGCATTTCCTCGTCCCCTTAAGGAAATTTCTAGGGTGCTTCTTTCCGTACTTTTGGCAAGTGGGGATCTAGATCTTCTTAGCACCGTTGGATTTATCCATCAGCCCACCAGCATTGAATTCCACCTTATGCTTCTTATCCCCATGATACCCCTGTGATTCTCTGATCTACATTTCAACCTTGATGGCACATCGGACAATTTCCTCATAGATGTCGAAGTCACGGATCCCCAATGCTTTCCACAGGCTAGGCTTAATCCCACCAAATAAGCGGTCAACCTTGCATTTGGGGGTAACGACAAAGCGGGAAGCGTATCGTGCAAGCCTTGTGAAGTTTTCCTCGTACGCACCAACAGATTCTTCATCTTCTTGCATGAGGGAAAGGAAGTCCCCTTCTATATTAAGTCGGAGGGTGCTCGGAAAATATTTAGCAAAAAACAACTTCCGGAAATCCTTCCATTCTGACGCCTCGATCTCCTCGTCAGTCTTCGTATTTTTTATCAAATCCTACCATTGATCAGCTTCACCCTCTATACGATAAGCCGCTAGGAGAACCTTCTCTTGTTTAGAACATTGATGTATGGATAAGATCTTTTCAATGGAGTTGATCCATTGTTCAGCGATTGTGGGATCGGATGATCCACAAAAAGTAGAAGGCCTTTTTCTCATGAATCTCTTGATAGAGACTTGTTCTTTCTTAGGGGGGGGGGGTTGAATGTTCCTGTTGACCCATGTTTCTATTCAAAACATGTGTTAGCTGAGAGAGAAGCATGAGAAAGTTCACGATTCCTGTTCCCATTGGATTGGGCATCTCATTAGTAAAGTCATCACACTGATCTTCACATCGGTTGTTAGCCCGAGTCCTCCTATTACCAGCCATTGGCTGGAATAAATGGAATGTTAGGGGGTAACACATAAAGGGTAATCCAAAGACAAAAGTTGATGACTTATAAATAAAATTTCATTTCATTAACTCATGAGTCTATAGGCTTCAATCTAGGCTTTTCATGATCTACTTTCTAACATATATTCTTAGGGGTATTTTTTAATTCCCTTAATAAGGGTTCATACTAAGCTTGTGAATTTACCAAAGCATATCCCTCAGATTTATCGTAATCAAGAGTGCAGAAAGGCCCTTTTGTCGTGCACCAGTTCCCGTTCGAGTCTAGCTCAAAGTACTGTTTTCGGGTTTTACCCCTAAGATACATTTGTGCCAGAGCCGCCTCTATCTGCTCGTATCCAGATAGTGATGTATTTTCTTGACAACCCACTTACTCAATACTCACCAAAACATAGGGACGTTTTTATTGTACTTAGTCTTGTATCTAAGGCTTTACTCGGGTTTTCTAATCCTAATCCCAAAAATAACCAAACCTGTCCTCTGATAACAACTATGACAACCCTGCTTTTATTACAAACTTAAACATGATTTATTACATAAAACATCAATTGATACAATAAAGAAGATTGAGATGTTTAGTGTATTTGGGGCTCAAGATCATTACATAAAAACTTAAAACATGAAATACAACATCTTTATTTAAAACATCCTTTACATGACCACTAAATTCCTTCGTACTTAGCATTGTATGGGATAACTTGAGGACATGCATAAGAAAAGGGTGAGCTATAAAGCCCAGTAAGGGAGTACACATGGAATAACATGAGGAGTACAACACATGTTATACAATAGGAAAATCAAATGATCATAAGAAAAACATGAACATAAAGGCATGATAAATCATGATAATCATAACATGGAAATGTGGCAATAACACTTAACATGGAATTAGCATGAGCCAAGGCCCATTGCACATGGAGCATGATTAAATCCTCATTGTACATAAATCACGAGTAAACCCTCATTTCACTTAAATTATCATGAGTCAACACTCATTGCACATGACGTATCATGATACTATACTTTACCCAATGCATTGGAGCGCTATAAGGGCGCACCCTTCTTAAACATTTCATTTCATGCATAAGTGTGCCACATGGATCATAAAACACAGATTCATAAAAAATAATCATGTATTCAATGATAAAGGAATGAGGAATTAATACATGAAACTTTATAATCAATAAGTAAATGTGCATAAAGGTGAATACCCTTGATGGGGAAATGGGCATGGTATTCAATACACAATGGCATTGGCTTGGAAAATCAGTGGGATTTCGACAGCGTAACGGCGTGACATAAGAATTCATAAAAATGGTTGATGGGAGAGAAAGGGGCTCCTCATCTTATTTAAATGTAATGGAAAGTAAGGAGTTTATATATATACATTTACCGACAATTTTAATGGAATTTAGATTCATGATACAAAAGTATTGCTTGAATGTAAATGAGGAGAGAGAAGTTCTTTTCAGAATTTCGGCATAGTAACGGGTGTACATGGGATGCTTTTAATGATGGAGAAATGGGTCTCCAATCATTCAAACATAAAGAGGGAAGTATGAGGGAGGTGTGAAACCATACCCCAACATTCATAATTGAAATTAAAAGGTCAGAACAACTTAAAGAAATTGGACAAAAATGAGAAAGGAAGAAGAAAACCCTTACTTGGAAGTGTGCTTGCAAAGGCTAGAGAGAGGCTTGTGAGGGGATTATTGGGAGCTTGGGGCACATTGGGAGGATTCTAGAGAGATTAGGGAAGAGGTTGGATGAACTCCAAAGTCTTTGAGTGAGGGGGAAGTGGGAGCTTGGCTGGGTTTATATAGGAAAGGTGAGGGAATTATTTATTATTTAGGTTTGGGACACCTTATATTAAATTAATCCAAACCACAAACCATCCCATGGTTTTTGCCCATGGTTTTTGGAAAAGGGAAGAGGAAAAAATTATTTTATAAGGCCAAAGTTCGAACTTCATAAAATATTAGGGTTTCTTATGTTGAAATGAGTCACACTCCCATGGAAATTAATTTAAAAAGACAAGGTGTTTAATAAGTCTTGAGGGGTCCATTAATACTTTGAAAAGTAATCCAAACAAAACCAAAATCGCCTTATTTTAATAGTAAAACATATATTGGCCGAACATAAAGATTATAGTATTTTATTACATCACTATTGGGTCATTATGATGTCATAAAACACAATATATATTTAAACGGTATTTACTTTTTAATCAAACATTTGACGGTCTCAGAAAATTTTGAAAAATTCACTGTTGGATAATTTCGACATCCTGATTCCAAAAAATAACATTTATTTTATCTAAATAATTTTCTAAATATGTTAATTTTCACTTTTAAAATAAAAACCTACATTTATCGAAAATTCACGGGTTTTGAAAAAAATGGCTTTCAAACCTTAATAAAAATTATAATTGCATTCATACAATTATATGATCATTTATATATAATAAAATTAATCTAATAATAATAATAATAATGATTTATGAAAAGATTATTTAATTCAAAAATCCCTTAATTTAATAAAATAGATTTCTTAGTTAAATAATAACTAAAAACACCATTTGTACATTAAAAACTATTTCCAATGTATCAATAATGACAAGAAATTATATTCATTATTATATACAAAAATAATGTACATGAACACAGTACTATCAATTAGTTACATAACCCCTTAAAATAGCCGCATAAGACCTATGGGTAAGGTGTGTGATGGTGACGGACTCTTGGGGTGGCTCGGATAACATCACTCGAGTGGTAATTTTTATCAACTTCCACTTTTCCTGTAGATGGTCCCGTTCGAGCTTGACATGATGAAGCTTAGCTTGGGCTTGGTCAAGAGCGAAGCCCAAGGATGCCACCTATTTTCCGATATCCAACAAAGGGGCTTCGTATAGAGCAATTCTAATGTATGAGGCCATCGCTTCTTTTGTCTGAGTAAATTTGGATTTGTTAAGACCCTATATTTATACTAATCATGTGATCACTGTTCAATGGCTATATTAGCAATGGTCAAAATTCTTAACATAAAACCAATGAAGTTGAAATTTTATATAAACATAAAGATACATTTAATTAGATCAAGTGGGACTTCCATTAATGAAACTTTGGGTCGTTACAACTTCAATGTCACGCATGATGAATTTACACACAATAATTTCATAATTTAAAATTAGAAAAGGAGTCATTTGTATATGAGACAAAATTACAAACATGTTATACCTAAACTATTTCCATAGGGGTAAATATTTTTAAAACTAAAAAATGAATATTTACTACTAAAATAGATAAAATACATTAACTCATATGTTTAGAATCTATGATAAATATGTATCTATGTAATTTTCTGAAAAAATTTAAATGAGTCTTAAACAAAGTGTTTTATTAATTTTTTTCAAATAGTATTAATTATTATTTAATAACATGTGAATAATTTAAGTAAAAGAATAAAATAATGCATATGTAACATTAAAATCAATTACAAATGATTTCTAAATAACATAAGTGTGATATTTAAATAATTGTATAAAGGTAAAACCTATTTAAAGGTAATAATATATTGTTTTGTTATTGATATTTAAAATAATCTAAAAACCCAAATTTTTTAAATCAATTAAGAACTAGTGAAAATGTGTTTTTTAACAGGAAACCTCATCTACGCATGTTATTCCCAATATAGACCACAAAAACTCCATGTTTTTTGGATTATATAATAAATTAAGGATATGATTTTATTTCATTAGATAATGTATTGATAGAAATAATTGTAGTTAGATTTTTATATCAAATTATGAGGTATCTCTTTTTTCTCTTGATTATTAGTGGTTAAGAAATTATTAGTGTTGAGAAATCAATTCGATATAATTAAAATAAAGTATTATTCTATGGAATTTGACCTATTTAATTGATGTAGGTTTTATGGTGATTTTAGAGAATTAATTCAAGATATTAATTATGGATTTTGATATTAGAATGATTAGGTGAAGTTAATATTGGTCAAACCCATTGAATTAGAGAAACATGTGGGGAATTAATGAGATAGTTTTATCATAAGAATTAATATGGAGTAATGTATGTTATAGGGAAATGAAAATTAAAATAGATAAATATACTTTTATTTTTTGTAAACTATATTTTAAATTCACTCATTTCTATCAATATTTCTCATTCCCAAGAATTTACCTATGATGATGGCATAGCGAAGGAACAGTGATCAAAGGATTTGAAGAGAACTGGTTTTCATAAATGTATATATTATGAATTTTTTCAAAATTTTCATATAATTTATTCAAATTATTTGGAAATTTTTTGGGGTTATGAAACCCTAATTTCTAATATTCTCATCTTTGGGATGTTAAAGAGGATTTTATGATATTTGGCATGGATCGTTCTATATTTTAACGAATACTATAAAACATACCAGATAATTCTCATTCAAAATCTTTACCTAATAATTCATGTAACTAGAGAATAACAAGTTTTCATTATATATTGGCTTAGGGTTTAGGATAATATTAAGATTTAAGTAATTTCAAATATAAATTTACTTGGGCGTCATGTAAAATAAACATATGTCATTCCATAATGGTTCTAAATCATAAAAAATGATAATGAGTCATTAATAATTTCCTCTAGAGGTGAATTGTTCCATTTTTATCATAAAATAAGAATTATTAAGGCCCATGGGGACAAGTCTTGGTGCTTTAACTCATGGATATTTTAGAATTACGGGTGCATGTAATTCCAAGAAAAGTGTATCTATGTACGGGGATCTGAAATTTCCCTAACTTGGGTAGAATTTATAAGAATTATTAATGGATTCTAAATAATGATTATCTATGAAATATTTTAGATAAATTAAAAAATTCTGGTTTTATATCATAATATTTTAAAATAATTATTTCATGTTTATATGGGGGTTTTATATCTCCATTATTATTTTTCATGATTACTTTTCAATAAAATGTGTTGACATTTATTCTATTGTTATGTTTGATTAATTTTCTTTAATGGGGGGTTATAATTTTTAACACATTTTAAATATGGGGGTTTTCATGTTTTTTTCTAGGATTTTATTTTTTAAATATATGGGTTTTGGAATTTTTAAAATAAAAAGGGTTTATGATTATTTTTTAAAACATGTTTTTGTATTTCCAATTGTAGGTTTTATTGTTATGAGAAATTTTGTGAGCATTATAATTTATTTTGAAAAAATGGTTGCTAAACATGGTTGTATGGCCAGGTTCAGTACTCTTCCCATGTGTATTTTTGTTTTTGGGGGATTAGTACACGGTTTTATAGATGGATGATTGTTTTTTCCATATGATTGTACTTGGAAAGTGATGGTTCGAAATAGTAGGCACTTAATTCATATAAATTAATATTTCTTTATTGGATTTTACTTAATGATAATATTATTACGTGGTAACCTTAATGTTATTTATAAGGATTTTTCAGTACATAATTTATATATTCTCATACGGGGGTTCATGCTTATGACTTGTGGGTTTTTTATTTTATTATTACTTCTTATGGGATTCATATTTCATATAACTTAATAAAGGAATGGTCAATTTTTCTTTCTATTATTATTCTATTTATTATTTTATTAAGGTTTTATTTTATTTTAAACATTTTTGATAAATTATTTATATATTTTTTTATAAAACATTGTAATGACCATGCATGTTTGGATTAGTCACGCTTGTCCTAATTTTTAATTTATTGAGAAGTACTACTAAGATTTTACTCACCCCCTAATTGTGAATTTTAATGGACTTTTATAAGTAATCTGATATGATATAGGATAATAGAAGAACTCATTTTTCATTATTGGTGTGCCATATATCTGTGATGGTTACATGGATGGAGTTATTTCCTGATTGGGATATAGTGTCATGTTATCACATTTGTGTCTACATGTATCTTTATTTTGGTATTGGTTGTCGAGCTCAGTGTTTTTCTACTACAAGTTAATTACTTTTATATCATTAATAAAGTAATTTTTCAATAAATGCATTGATGGTTTATTATTATTTTAGTTAATATCATTTCCAAAATAATTGTTTTACCTTGGAACTAGTTTCCAATCTCTAGAAATCGAGGAGCACCCATGAAGAATAGTGGAAACCTAAATAGTGCCAGAATATTTTGGTATCTAAGTAAATTTATTAAAAAATGCTAACAATGTGTGATTATTTAATGGAATGTTTGTTGTCACACCCCGTGCATGGATGCCTATTGTTTTATTATTTTCTCTGTCTCGCGCCTTTGGGAAGAGTTGGTTTTGGATCTGTTTTTGAATTTTTTTGAAGCTTTGATGTTTTTGGTGGGTCTTGAGAAAGTGTGTAGTCACCGCATTACTAGAGGTCACTACGCATTCCGTCCTAGTGGATGCACAGTCACTGCACTGCTAGTAGCGATCGTGTGTTCAGACCTAGTGAGTGCGTAGTAGCCCAACTGTTTAGATAAATATTAAAATCGGAATAATGAATTAAATTGGAAAATAAAATAAAATAAATAAATGATTTAAATTAGGTTAAATTAAATTAAAAAGAATTTAATAAAATGTTTAATAATAATACTAATAATAATTTATGATATTATTATTATTATTACTACTATTATTATTATTATTATTAGTTAACAGAAAAAAGAGGAAACCCTAAATCTACACGAAGCTCCCCCCCCCCCCGTTTTCCCATCGCGCCGCCTGGGTCTTCCCCGGGTCTTCCATGTGCTCCACTCCGCCGGTTCACCCACCCTGGTCTCCCTTCGCACCTCTGCAACCTCACGTCCCCATCAGGCTCAGCCATCTTGGTCACCCTCCCCATCCCTGTGACCCCATGTCCCTGTCTGCCTCGCCCTCCAGTCACCCTCCATTGGTCGTGACCTCCTCTTCTCTAGTCTGGTGAAGCTACACCCACCCCTTCCCTGGTCCGATGAAGCCCCCCCCGTCCCATGGACCTATTTTCCTTTCCGGCAGTTTGGTCTACTTCTGACCACTGTCCGGCCACTGCCCTTTTGCGCCAGCACCCCGACCATCCCCCCCTCTGAGTCCCTCTCCATGCGTCGGCTCCTCTTCGAACTTCTGAGGTTGTGCGAAGGGCCACTCGAGACCCATTGGTGTTTGTTCCGACAATCCCCACCAAAGGCGAGGTGGTTTCAGTGCATTGTCGTCATCAAATGTTGCGGCGATAGTTTCCAGACGTGCGCAGTGTGCGAGAAGACACTCGTAATTAGAAAGGTTGATAGCCGTAGCCAACAACCGATTTCTACTTGTGGTGGGATCCCTTTATATTTCACATTTTATTTAATGAATGCATTAATTTATTTCCCACTGCACTCTTATTATATTTTAATTAATGAAACTAAGTCTTTAAATTAATTGTTGTTTAAATTAATGCAGTTATGTCCTTAAGTGAATCACAGATTAGAAGTGGTAAGTGTAATAAAAGATTGTATCATAACAAATATCATGGTTTTATAATAAAACCCCTCTTCCAAGGTTCGCTACCTTCAATCTAAAAATTAAGTGATAGTGTTTCATGTTTTCCTTCCTTTTCTCTTAGCCTCTTGATTTTGTTAAGTGTGGAATGAGTGATAAAATGAATGTTAGATATAACCAAATGAATTGTTTGATAAAGTAAAGACATGTTTTCTAATAAAAGTCCTCCAATGGAGGTGAGTTATCTTCAATATAAAAATTTAGTATTATATTTTTATTAATGCCTTCTTAAATGTCCTATGACTCTTTATTCTTGACATTATACTTGATAAATGACATTCTTGTACATGTACCTTACAGGTTCCTTCAAAATGACGTTTCTTCATGAAAAATAATAAATGAGCCAAGACACCTCCTATGTTCATGGCTTAGCATGTAATTAGAACTTTTCGTGTAGGTTGTCTACCCTCTTCCCTTTAATTTGGTGCTTATGTCATGCCACGTCTTGTGCCGCTTATCTCAACCTTTCGGTGATGCCTCATTATCTCATATTAAAATGAGTGGGTGGTTCTCACTTGTCCATTGTGGCCTTTGTTTATGGTTAATCCCATCCTGGGTGCTCGCCTTGCCCCTTGGCCAACCCCTTGGGTGTGCCCTAACTAAACGGCCATTTTTCCTTGTTCTTTAAGTTATTAATGTAACATGATAGTTTGTATTGAATACCATGCATGACCAAGTTTTTCTCTTGTACTATTTAATGTCATTAATAACCTATCATTAAGGCATGTTAAAGCCATACAATTTTGTTTACCTTCTATTTCTCATGAAAGTTCCAGAATACTGATCAAAGATAATTAATTAGGAAAAGTTCAGAACAGATTTGGATGATTAAATTGGAAGAATTAATTATTAAATGGGAACTGTGTTGATTGATTAATTAGTTGATAAATTGTAATAAATTAATAAGACTTTGGGTCTTATACATGGAATTCTAGACCGATTTAAAAGTTGGGTTAGGACATGGCGTTCCTCCCCAATGGTTATACAAACTTATGATATAGGGTGTTATACATGTCGATCTACAACAGTTAATTATCTAGGTGTTAGACATGGTGATCTACACCGAATAATTATCTTGTTTTTAGACTTGGCGATCTACACCAAATTTGATTCGGGGTGTTATACATGGCGATCTACACCGAATAATTATCTAGGTGTTAGACATGGCAATCTACACCAAATGTGATTCGGGGAGTTAGAAATGTAGATATACACCAAATGATAATTGGGGTGCTCGACATGGCGTTCAACACCAAACGAATTATAACAATGATTTATGAAAGGAATGAGAGATGTGATTAAAACCCGATTGAAATGTGACCAAATAATGAAAGGTAAGAATGAATGGATTTCCAACTTGGGTTTAAATGATAAGTGAATAAATAGAGTAAGTGAGAAAAATGATTAAAAGTATATTTATGATTGAACAACTGTACTTGTGTTTTTTTAAGAAGGTTCTTATTCCGACTATGGGCCAAGGTAGGTATTGTCGGCAGGTGTCCTTTTGGGAACCTATACGGGCGTTTATCATTTTTATTGTATCGTTATTGTTTGGAAATACCATCACACTATTTATTTATATTTCATTGTCTAGAGTGGGATAGACCCTGGTGGTTCCGGCCTATTGAGATTTATATCTCACACCCTACTCGGGACGCCATTGCACTGAGATACCAATGTTGATTCTATTTGGTTGTAGGACTTTGTCGTTGTTATTTCTTGTACTTGGAGTTAGGAGAAAAGTACTGAGATAAGGCTCGGGATTCTTATGGAGATCTTCCTCAGGCTTGAATCTTTTCCTTATTTATTTCTTGTATTAATTTGTAAGTATGTTTCATTGTTTACTACTTCTATTGTATCATTAGCATGTCGTGCATGCATCTTCTATATAAACAGACATTCGCCAATTTTGTTCAAACCTTATAAATGAAAATGGTTTTTGCTACTTTCTTATTATATACCCTGCTTCCACTGTTGCTGTATTTTGAATTTTTTCTTCACATTGATAAGAGGGTATAGTCTCCCCCCTGACTTACCTTACACCCTCGCGGCTTGTCAGAAGCCTCCAGTGTAAGGGGGGACGCGCTTGGGGACATGTCGCTGGTCGGCTCGAGTGACCGGTTCAAGGTTGTCCCGGGTTGGTTCATGATAAAATGGGTTCAAAGGAAGGTTTTGGTAATTTGGGGTGTCCGATAGAAGGATATTAGGGTTTCAGAGATCATGAGGTAGATTTCAGGTCGGTTCCTGATCACCACCACTCGGAACGAGACCTCAGTTACCGGGGGTAGTCCAGGATTTGAGTCTTTTTTCCTTTGGTTGTTTTGGATTGAAGGATGACAATGGGGGATAATCGGTTCACATTACAGCCTCATGTGGGGTGGTGACCCATGTGAAGTCCAAGTGTCTGGTTTAAGTTTCTCTTAGTGTTTTGCCTTACTTGGTGCATGGCTCACCACCATGTCACCAGGTTAGGCACAGACACTAGTCCCTCATTCCGATGGTTTATATTTGGTTGTGTTTTGTTTTGAACTCGATCGATGTGAGTGTGTGTTGGAAATGAAAGTGATTTCTAAATGAAAAAAGGGGATCCTTACAAATAGTTTTTCAAATTATTAAAGTGTGTTTTTACAAGGAATGTGTATCATATTGGTAAAACATGGCATGTGTTTGGATTCGGTAAGGAAAAAACAAGTGTTTGAACCTTGGTTCTTCTTATGGAGGGTCACACGTGCATGGGTATGCAAGGAGAGTGTGTTGGGGAACTTGTTTGTAGATGATGTGAGCACGATTGAATGAACTCACATGTGACGGTTCATAAGGTTCCATAGGTGAGTTTTAATTTTTTTAAAGAAATAATGTTTTTTGAAAAGTAATTTATGCTTGCGGTAGTATATTTTTGGCTTATGGGCATGTTTTCCTTGTATTTTGTTGATTATTTTATTGATTTTTGGCTTGATGACCGGTTTTGATAGTGTTTTTCATGTTGTTATGTGTATGCTGCCCAGAAAGTCGCCAAAAGTTTTTAATGGGTTATGCTCAGTCTCCAATTCATTTTTTGTTTTGCCTGCTTATCAATGAAACTGAAGTTTGTTAGAGACAGTTTTATAGTTCATAAAGATAGTGTGTCTTCAGGATTTTGGGAAATCCTAGTGTAGTTAAGATTCAGACCATCTCAGAGTTATTTGAGGGTTCATTTCTGGACTAGTAACGGTGGGATGTCTCATCATCGTTAGAGTCTCGGATGTAGTTGGTGGGGGTCGGCTCTCATCAAGGTTCCCTGTCTGGCAAGGAGTTCATGCTGTAGGAACCTTTCTCTGAGAATCTGTTGGCGTCTTTACCAACTCCCATTTTGTTGGACTGTTATCACGCATGCCACTAGCGTCGACGGTTTAGGCATTCTAAGTTTCCATGTTCATCCCTCTGATGTCTTTCTACCATGCGGCTGTTCAGACCACCAATGAGAGTTATGGAAGAAGCGTCATTCGGGGGGAAGGAGTCAGGGACCGGAGGGTGCAAATGCTTGACTATGAGGTGGGAGATGCTTTAGCCTTCAGCGCCCCAACCACAGGTCTTGGGGTGAAGATTGCGCATAGTCAGGAGTTGTCGAGGGTGTGTGGAACATCGGCTCAGATAATGTTTTCAACTTAATATGTAAATATCCAAGGTTTTCTATTTCAATTCTTTCCACCTTTGTAAACACATTCTCGTTTTTTGTGGTGTGATGATCTCATTGTATTGAAATCCCAGTGGCCTCATCTACTCTAAATGTTGCATTTAAATTTTTTTTATTCCTTCAAGGGTGTTTGTCCCATGAATAGTGGGCCCGTTCTGATTCATATTTGGTCTCAATTTCATTTTTCAATGGAATATTTGGTTTCATGAATTAATGGGTGGTGTTTCTAGGCCCCTTCTTAGTTCGGGCACATCTCCATGTGTTTTCCTTTAGTGTGTTTCGGGTTTGTAGTAGATTCCTCCTTCTTGGTGCCATGGTGTGTTAGTTTTCCCCATAATGGTTTTAAATGCTAGTCGTGGAGTTTTTTTTAGCGTTGAGAAGGTGGGATTAGTTTGGATTGGGAGTTCCCATGATTCCCCCTAGGGGGTGGTTTTTTTGGATTTCAAGGGTTTCTGTAATAGTGAATTCTTGTGGTGGGGAGAACCCAATCATGTTCTCCCAACAACCTCGGGCAGTGAACTTATTTTATTTGGTCATGTGTGAAGTTTGTGGGTAATGGCCACCCTGAGGCTCTCAGTTCAATATGATTTTGTTTGGACATGAACTCAAGTTGTGTCAAATTTTGTCTTGCTGACTTTCTGGGAGCAGAAAGTGTCTGTGGTGGGTAGAATTGTCAAACCCCGACCGGGGACGCCTATTGTTTTATCCTTTTCTCGGTCCTGCACCTTTGGGAAGAGTTGGGTTTGGATCCGGGTTTGAATTTTTTTTTTGAAGCTTTGATGTTTTCAGTGGGTCTCGAGCAAGTGCGCAGTCACCACCTTGCTAGCGGTCACCACGGATTTGGTCTGGGTGGGTGCACGGTCATGGAACTACTATTAGAGATCGTGTGTTTGGACCTGGTGAGTGTGTTGTTGCCCAACCATTTAGATGAATAATAAAATTGGAAGAATGAATTAAATTGGAAAAAAAATAAAAAAAATAAATGATGTAAAGTAGGTTAAATTAAATAAAAAAGAATTTTATAAATTGTTTAATAATAATAATAACAATAATTTAAAATATTTTTGTTATTATTTTTATTATTATATGTAAATAGAAAAAAATACAAAACGCAAAATCTACCCGAAGCCCCCCCCCCCCCCCCCATTTTCCCGTCGCGCCTCCTGGGTCTTCCCCGGGTCTTCCATGCACTCCCCTCCGCCAGCTCGCCCACCCTGGTCGCCCTCTGCACCTCCGAGACCCCACATCCACATCCAGCTCACCCATCTCGGCCACCCTCTACATCCCTGCAATCTCGCCACCCCACATCCGCATCCGCCTCTCCCTCCAGTCGCCCTCCGTTCATTGCGACCTCCTCTTCCGCAGTCCGGCGAAGCTGCTCCCTCCCCTTCCCTGGTCTGGTGAAGCCCCCTGTCATGTGGCCCCCTTATTTTTGTTGTAAGTCTGGTCCTCTTCTGACCGTTGTCCGACCACTACTCTTTTTCTCTAGCACCCCGGCCAGCCCCACCCCCCCCTGAGTCTCACTCCATGCATCGGCTCCTCTTCAGACTTCCGAGATTGTGAAAAGGGCCACTCGAGACTCATTGGTGTGTGTTCTGTCAATCCTCTCCTAAGGCGTGGCGGTTTCGGTGCATTGTCATCATCCAAGGGTGTGGCGATAGTTTCCAAGTGCGTTCAGCGAGCAAGCAGCTACTCGTAGTTAGAAATCATTGATAGCCGAAGTGGACGGCGTAGTTCCACTTGTGGTAGGATCCCTTTCTTTTTCCCATTTAATTTAATGAATCCGTTAATTTTTCCTCACTGCACTCTTATTAAATTATAATGAATGCATCTAAGTCTTTAAATTAATTGTTGTTTAAATTAATGAAGTTATGTACTTAAGTTAATCATAGATTAGAAGTGGTAATTACAATAAAATCTTGTCTCATAATAAAGGTCATGGTTTTATAATAAAACCCCTCTTTCGAGGTGCACTTCCTTCAATCTAAAAATGTAGTGATAGTGTTTCATGTTTTCTTTCCGTATTTCTTGGCCTCTTGATTTTTTTAAGTGTGGAATGAGTGTTAAAATGAATTTTTTATATCACCAAATGAATTGTTTGATAATGTAATGAAATTTTTTCTAATAAAACTCATCCAATGAAGGTGAGTTGTCTTCAAGATTAAAATGTAGTATTAGATTTTTATGCTTTCCTTCTTAAATTTCTTATGACTCTTTATGATTTACTTTATACTTGATAAATGGAAAGCTTGTACATGTACCTTATTGGTTACTAAAAAATGATGTTTCTTCCGGAAAAATAATAAAAGATCCAAGACACTCTTAAGTTCATGGCTTAGCATGTAATTTGAACTTTTAGTGTAGGGTGTCTACCCTCTTCCCTTTACTTCGGTGCTTATGTCATACCACGTATTGTGCCACTTGTCGTAACCTTTCAGTGATGACTCATTATCTCGTACTAAAATTCTTGGGTGGTTCGCACATGTCCATTGTGGCCTTCATTTATGGTGAAGCTCATCGTGGGTGCTCACCTTGCCTCTTGGCCACCCCCTTGGGTGTTCCCTCCCTAAATGACCCTTTTTCCTTGTTCTTGAAGTTATAAATTTAATGCGATGGTTTGAATTAAATACATTGCATGAGAAAGTTGTTCGCTTCTACCATTTAATGTCATTAATAACCTATCATTGAGGTATGTTGATTCCATACGCTTTTGTTTACCTTCTATTTCTCATGCAACTGCTAGAATGTTGATCAAAGATAATTAATTATGAGAATTAATTAGGAAAAGTTTAGAACAGATTTGGATGATAAAATGTGAAGAATTAATTATGAAATGGGAACTATTTCAATTGATTAATTAGTTGATAAATGGTAATATATGAATGAGACATTGGGTCCTAAACATAGAGTTCTAGACCGATTTAAATGCTGGGATTAGACATGACATTCAACCCCAATGGTTATCCAAGATTTTTATATAGGGTGTTATATATGGCGATCTACACCGAATAATTATCTAGTTGATAGACATGGAGATCTACACCAAATGTGATTCAGGGTGTTAGACATGGTGATCTATATTTAATAATTACATATGTGTTATACATGGTGATCTACACCAAATTTGATTTAGGGTGTTAGACATGGAAATCTATAGCAAATTATAATTGGGGTGCTTGACATGGCATTCAACACCAAACGAATGATAACAATGATTTGTGAAAAGAATGAGAGATGTGATTAAAACCCGAGTGAAATGTGACCAAATAAAGAAAGGTAAGAATGAATGGATTTCCAACCTGAGTTGAAATGATAAGTAAATAAATAGGGTAAGTGGGAAAAATGATAAAAATTATCTTTATGCTTGAACCAAATGTAATTGTGTTTTTTTAAGCAGGTTATTATTTCGGCTATAGGATGAGGCAGGTATTGCCATCAGGTGTCCTTTTTGGAACATGGATGGGAATTTATCATTTGTATTGTATCATTATTGTTTGGAAATACCAGCACACTATTTATTTATATTTCATTATCTAGTGTGGGAAAGACCCTGGTAGTTCTAGTCTACTGAGATTTATATATCACACCCTATTCAGACCACCATTACACTAGGGTACCTGAGTAGATTCTATTTGGTTGTAGGACATTGTCATTGTTGTTTCTTTTACATGGAGTTAAGAGCAAAGGAACGAGCTAAGGCTCGAGATGCTTAAGGAGATCTTCCTTAGGCTTGAGTCTTTTTCTTATATACTTCTTTCATTGATGTGTAAGTATGTTGCGTTGTTTATTTCTTCCATTGTATCATTAGAATGTCGTGCATGCATCTTCTATATAAATAGACGTTCACCAATTTTGTTCAAACCATATAAATGAAAATGTTTTTCTCTTCTTTCTTATTATATACACTACTTCTATTGTTTCTATATATTGTCTTTTTTATTCGCTTTGATAAGAGGGTATAGTCTCCCCGGGACTTACCTTACACCCTCACCACTAGTCGGCAGCCTCCAGCATAAGGGGAGACACGCTTGAGGCCATGCTGCGGGCTGGCTCGGGTGACCGGTTCAGGGTTAACCTGGGTTGGTTCATGACATTTGGGATTCATGAATATTTGGTCTTTTGTAAATTGATATATACCCATATAAAGATGTATTTAATCCTTTTATAGTGAACTTTGAGTTACCAAAGAGTTTGAATAGACTAAATGTTTAGGAAAACCTTTTTTCTAGTGGTTCTTAAGGTTTTACCAATGACTATTTGAGATGATAATGTGTTCATGCATCATTCTAAATATGAAAAAGTCACATCACATAAAAATAAATCTGAAAATATTTTTCAAAATGGTTTTCTAAAGACTTAAATTTTTTTTTTCAAAACTAATTCGAAGATTCTTGTGAAAAAAACATCCCTGGATGGTATTTTTATTTATATAGAAGTAAAATAGAGAGATAACAAGATGAATTTTGGAATATATACGAGAGGAAAATTTATATTTACAAAATGATTTGGGGATTTTATAACAATGCAGCTAAATTGAATTCATGTTGAGAGATGATGAAGAGTAGTGGATGTTTCTCGTACATATTTTCATCTAGGGAGAACAATTTTGTAGTCTATAAAAGTGTTTAAGAGAGTAACTAACTAGGGTGGGGTTAAAATAAAATAAAGTAATTATTCATCAGAGTTCTGAAATTATAGTAAACCATTATTCATGGGTGATGGTGGACCCTATATAGAGGAATAATGGTTGGGATAAATCAATCAACTATTATTATTCTTATGAAAGATAGATACTTAAAGGATCAATTTTTTGTCCTATTTTTTGGATAAATCAGTTCATAAATTATGCAAGATAGTAAAGAAATGTAAAACTAAAAAAATTGACTAGAAGTATTTCCTAAATATTATTAATGGATAGAATTAAACATGGGAGTTTATGTTAGTGAAATCTAGATAATTTTTTTAATTTTGTAAATGATATATAATATTATTGTAATACATATAATATTTAAAGGGATTCAGAGAGATTTTTAACATCCAAAATATAGTGGAAGAATCACTCCAGACCCTAATTAAGACCAAAGCCTATCTATAAATTTGTAATGAATAATAAATAAAGATAGAATGGTATGTACTTTGGCTTAATTATCCAATATATTCAAGATTAACGTGATCTGGATAGAGATCATATAATAAGAACATGAAGGGATATTCCCATCTGTAGTATCCATAGGTCATTATAATCAAGTGATTATTAGATAGTAACCACCTTCTATGCATGTTCTTATTTAACTAGTATTTTAAATGATGTAGATAATGAGATCTATAGAGAATCATCTTTAAAAATATCTAATGATTATCGGATCATACCTAAAAATTGTATGATGATTTAATTTTTTTTATTTTGGATACAAATAACTTCATCATTTAGCCTATATTAATTCAATCATTTCACAAAATTCTTGAATGATTTAACTAAATTTAAAAAAATGGTTCAATCAGTATATTCAATGTTTAACATTTAAAATTTAATATAAGTCATTAAAACTCCTTTAATTTATCATAATATGATGAATAAGAAGATGTGAAATATATTGGAGAATTTAATGGAATAATCACATAAGGTATAATATAATGTGTAAGGCCATTCATGGAACCACCATAGAAAATATAAATCAACTATTTCATCAACCACCTTAACATAAACATTATTCCATCATTATTCTCATTTTAGTGAATAATTACATCAATCTCTCAATTTCAGTAAAATCTCATAGACTTAGAATACTTTCACCTCATATCAAATAATATATAATAACATGTGAAACAATATCCCAAACTCATTTTAGATATATTCCTAAAATAAGTTAAAACTATATATCATACACTTCCACCACATGTTACATAATATGTAAAAACATTTGAAAGTAAATCCAAAATTATTTTGGATATCCTTCATAACATTTTTTAGGGTTCTCTTGAAGTTTCATAAACATGATCCCCATTTGAAAAACAATAAAGTGTGACCCCGTGGCCCTTTTTACAACAATTATGAATTAATAAATCCATAAATGTAAGTAAATAATTGCCTCTATAAAATCATCAATTCTAATCAAATGATAAAGGGATTTCAAATGATCTCTATCAAAAACATGTATCACCATACATGTTTCCACTAATGGTATCTTATATTGGTATACACATTAATATAATCTCTTTTCTAAAGATATCTAGTGACTATGGGACATATATTGTGTTAATACCATTTAGTCACTCATAAATTCTCAGATGTCTAAGTATAAACATACCAGATCAATGAAAATATCACATGTCATTCATCCAAGTGGATGATCACATCACATTACCATCATATAAGTATATCAGAACATCACACGTACCATATCTAATTATGGACACACATATTCTCAATATATAAAAATCATGGTCCCAAATGTTATACTCATCATATGAGAGGAAAATAAATCATGGTTAAGCCTCAATTTATGAAATAATCAGCAACATACCCAACCCCATCCCCCCCTTTGATTAGAAATGCCTCAAATATTTCATAACAAATGTACAAAAGTATGATGGTTATCATTTTATGTTTCTTTACAACCATAGGTATAGGGATTTAATATGAATCATGAACTACTAGAATACCAAATACAAAGTGTATTAAAAGAATACATATCGTTTTATTAAACAAAATTATTTACATGCTCTTCTCAAGAGAAGTTTGAGATTATACACATATTATTACAAGTTCAAACATTCTTGAGGCATACAATTTATCAATGAAAAACTCCTTTTTATCAATTAATTCAGGCTCCATTCATCAATTATTTTCTCTTTTTGACCTTATATAAATTTATAAAAGTTTAAAATCATATAATTGATATCATGTATTTCTAACCATATGCATACTTACAATACTTGTAAATCATACGACTGATATCATTTATCTTTAATAGTGATAGAATTAAATTTTATAACCCTAATGTTTTAATGAAACCTTTATTCTTACATATTTATTCAAATATTCAATAATATTGAATATGATTTTACATACTCAAACATATTGATTATATGATACTAAAATTCCTTAAAACACTAGAATATCCAATCATTTTGTGTATATGAGTGGAAAGTAAAATTTTGTTCGTCATTTTTCATCTAATTATTTTGATTCCATAAGTGAATAATTTTATGATTCTATATAAATATAGATTTATATTTTGAAAACAATTAACACCTTATTACTCAATAATATATATTTCTATTGAACTATAATATATTGATTAAATAAGAAACTTTTAATGTTACTAGTCTATAACTTTTCTTATGTAACTATTATTAAGAGAATATTACATTGAGCTTCATTCGATAGGGGTTAATATCAAAATTTATTTTGATGATGATGATGTTATTCATATATAATATAATCTTTTATCTGATGAGTACCATGTTTTATTACCACTTAATAGAGACTTTTATTAAATGGGATCCCACTAAAATGATGACCCCATTATAAAAAAACATACCAATTAGTGGGATAATATCCATATTTCACGAATATATTAGTACACTAATGAATCTATCTCACCAAATATTTATTTAGGTAGGGAATCATCAAAATCATATCATATATGGATCTTGGGAATTTGAGTGGACAACCCGTTGTAAAATCCATCATATGGATAAAATAAACTATATTATTTCATTAACTTAATCCTATTATAGCATCTAGAATAGCGTAACCCAAAATAATTTCCAAAAATATGATATATATATATATATATATATATATATATGGGAAATCCAAGGGCAACCACCTATGGTATGACCTACCCAATGATGATCCAGTGTCACCCATCCTTGCTTTCCTCAAACAATATACTATAAGTGAAACCATCTATGTAATGACCTACCTAGTTGGATGATCTAGTTCATGAAAGGTGAATCTTTGGAACTAATATCACACTCATAATTTGATGTAGATTTAATATTACCATTTTATCTATTGTTATTCCCTTTTATATATGCATTCCTTTAGTAATATAGATTGGAATTTTATTCCCTCCACCAAAAAAATATGTTCAAATTATATTGATGTGTACCCCTTTACTACAACATCATTTAACTTTTTATTATGTGTTTTAAAATATATATTTTAGTATATAATTATTTGATCTCTTCATGGTTTGTTTTCGGTGATTTTCCAAACTTTTTTAATGTTTTTTCGTCCTCTACATGGTTTTCAGAAAGATTGAGAATGGTTTGAAAAAGTCTACAATCTAGACAAAAGGCCATCACATAGTTTATGCATGGTAAAACTAAGTGTTATCCAAACCATGTAATACTTCAATGGGACTTATTTTGGGACCATGATTAGGAACACGGTTAGTACCAATCACATGACCTACCCAAGAAACTGTGGGAATGGTAATTAAATGCCACAAAAATTGTAATTAAAATCCTGACCCCCCCCCCCCCCCAATTATCCCTAAACCCATCCCACTGAAACCAAAATCAATACTTTGGATTTTGGGATCCATTTAGATCCATTTTGACTCCAGAATCCTATCCTATTGGTGGATCGGAGTCCCAATTGAAGTAGTGATAATATTTTAGGGAATTATTTTCTTAATGATCATGGATATCCAGTATTCTCTTGATGACTTCTTCCTAGAGGTTAATATGGACTTATTTTTTCACAGATCTTTGTTGACTGATGTGGAATTTTCAATCATGATTCTCTTATCTCTTCATTCAAGATCTATAATCCTAGATTTGGTGATTTCCATAGAAGGTGACACATCTCAGATTCCCTGCATTTGGATTAAAAATATTCCAAGTAGGTGTTTCTATTATTTTCCTTCATTTTTTATTTCATTGTTTCTAGATAAATTCATAGACGTGTGTTTCTTAATTTATAACACTTATTCTATGAAATAATTCCTTAAAATTATGTGTAAAATATTATTTTACCCTAATCCCTTTCAATTAAACATTTCATGAGTTTAATGGATAAAATATTGATCTTTATTACTTTTTTTGAATTCTCTGATGTCAAATTTGTTTTTATTTATTTTCAAAATACTTTTAAAGGATGATTTGGTGAAATTGAGGCCTTTGTCTCGATTTTAATTTCAAAATTGAAATTCCTTCATTTGAATGAAATGAATTGTACTATTTAATAATTTATAAGTAGTTTTAAATGCTTGAATTTATGAAATAACCAAGAACCATATTTGATTTATTTCACCATTTTTTTTAAATGGGTGCTCTTTGGTTTTTTAAAATTATTGATTTATTCACTTATAAAAAAGGGTGTAAACCCATCTTTTGAAATTTATTAAAACCTTTTAAAATTATAATACTTCCTTTGGATTATTTATGGGTTCTTTGAAATAAATCTTTATTTTAAAAGTATTTTTTGCATTATTATTATGATTTCTGAAAGGAAGCCGGTATGGTTACCATTTTAAATGTTTAATTTTATAAAAGAATTTGAATTGAATGGATGATTCTTGATGGATCGGTTGGCACTTTATGATGATCCTATCTTGTAATAATCCCTTAAGGTAACTTATTGATTCTTTTAATTCCAATTTTTGGGTGTTGAAAAAGATATTATTTACTTTGAGGGAGGTCGAGAGTGAGAGTGAGAGGTTATTTTAGGTCCAGTTCCCATGATTGATACTAATAAGGATCCTCTTAGTGATACTTGTAACTTGATTATCTCACTCATATCTTTTGACATGTCATGGTAGCCTATATAGGTAGATGGGATGACCTAGATATATGATTCACAAGTTGATTCCCACTCTTTTAGTGGATCCATACGGAATATGAACGTTTCCGGCTATGGATGTGCTGCCAAAAAAGAGGGTGTGTGTGGTACTAGTTTTCATGAGACCTATGATACTAGATGTAAAATTAACAATTTTTAATGTTTTAATTTGATTAGATATTCTGAGATATACTCACTATTATACATAGGTTGTACCCATGATATCCATATACTTGATACTCAATACATGACAACATTCATTTTCACTATTTGGAATCAGAGTTTCCCTTATTGATTCATTTATCATTATTATGTACCTTAACTCTATTATATTGAAACTTATTCATCATTCCATATTAGGTTCATATTCTCATATTTTCATCATTATCTGAGTTTAACTTCTGAAATTGTTTTTCAAGGATTTTCAAAAACTATTTAGTTTTTAAATGGTGAAATTGAATATTTTGCAGGTATATTTGGATAAATGATTTTAAAATTTTTAAAAATACCTTTTAATATAATCATTATACTCTTTTATTTATACTCATTTTTTAGAATATTTGAATTACATTATAAATTAATTTCAAAATATCTTTTGTGGAATCTTACTGGGCTCTATAGCTCACAATATGCTTGTACCTTTTGTTTTTTTATCCCTTTATGATCTTATAGAAGGTGTTTTTGATTTATTATTCCTTTGTGGTTTTGTTCTTGGGTGACCAAGGGTCAGGTGACTTGGGACATGGTAAGCGGTTTTGGACTACTAGGAGGTGGTTTTTTATTTTTATGTTTCTCTTTTAGTTTTCTTGGTATCTCTTTTTACATTAATATGTATGTATTGATTTATATATCTGATGATGTTTCTATATTTTATTCTATTACTGTAATATTTTTTGGGTGACATAATTCAAAATGGTTTTCTATTTATGCCCAAGTGCTTATCATCAGCCTGTGTAGATTGAAAATTCTCTACAGGTTATTGGAGAATCATCTTGGATATCACTTTAGATGGTATTCTAGAATGGATCATTCAAATTGGTATTAGAAGAGGTATTTAATTGAAAGGAAGAACCTATATTTGAAATAATTTATGTTATTTTGAGTGTTTCGTGGTAAAAATGACATTATTAATGTGTCGTGACTCTATAGGTAGTTTGTGAAAGGGTTCTTGATCACCACATCTTCATCAAGAGACTTGAGTTACTAGGGATGTTGGGAATTGAGTCTTTCTTTTTTGTTATTTTTTCATAATGGAAAATGATATTTAGATTCCAAATGAGACTATATTTGATTTAGGGAATCTCTAATAAGTTTTGGAAACATAATGGAAGGATGAACACAGTCGCACCACGTTTTCACAGTCAGGAAAACTATGATGAATCAATGTTTTAGATCTATAAATTCACCCATGAATAGTTGTGAGGTGGGTGTGTGGTTTACCATCCCATATGACCAAGACTTTTATAGTTATAACAGCTTGACAAACATGAAACTATTTTTTCTTACAAGTGACATGAAGTATGTGAGTTTGGTTATGTAGGTTATAGATGTGGGTTGTTTCATGCTCTTGTGTGGTTATTTCATCTTTAATCCCTTGTTGATCATTTGAAATCCATTGTGAGATTGAAATTTTTGGATTAAAAATAGATTTTTTAAGAGCATCAAATAGTGTTTTCAATTACCATAAAGTTAGTTTTATGAAATGTTTTGTTTGGAAAACTGATTTTTAAAGACACTTTGATTATGTGATAAAGAATATTTTAATAATAAATTTTGGTTTGTAATGGATTTAAGATGAAAAAGTTTTTGATAACTGGAAAATGGTTTTAAGGATTTTGAAACTATGGATGGATTAGATTTTTGAAAAAAATGTTATGGATTTATATCAATTTTAATCATTTTTCATGTATAGTGTAAAGATTTATAAATGGTGAAATATTGTGTCTAAAAATCAATGATTCTTTGATAAAAGTGGGTTGTTAATTTATTAAAAAACTTTTGAGCTCTATTTGAGTGTTCTTTGATTTTTGATTTTATATGTCCATGTTTTGTGATGTTTATAAATGTCTCCCAAAAATTTATTCAATAAAGATAGAATTTTGGTCCAATAGTCTGATCCCTAGAGTAGTTTCTCTTGTTTTCTTGAGGCGGTGTCTAACATTGTGTCTAATATTTTTGACTCTTCTCATACTCCATACTGAGTGGTGGATCTAGAGACCTTCCAGTCTTTAAAACCCATCCTTGAATTCTTTAATTCTCATCCAACTTCTTATAAAGGTGAATAAGTTTCTCTTGGGGTTGTAATGTGGCTTGAAGAAGTTGATGGGATTTTTGATTCTATCAAGAATCATAATGCTCTGGAGGTTAATTTTATCAAGTCCTTATTTGAGGGATATATCCAAGAGTGGTGGAAAGTTTTGATTCCATCTATTCTACATAAATTAATGTCTTCATAATTATTCAAGTCAATATTCATTCAGTTCTAGTATCCTGAGGAAGTGAATAAGGTGAAGGTTTCTTAGTTCTTGGGTTTTTGTCAAGATGATCTATTGGTTACGAACTATTCAAAGAAATTATTATTCTTGGTATATTTCATACGTGGTCTTGTTTTTAAATATTTCAGTAAGGATGTATGTTTTCGAAAATTCCTTCACCCATAACTTTTAACAATCATGCCTCCATATGGGATGATATCTTATTCAGGGATTATGATTAACGATTTATAAGCAAAACTGGAGCTATAAAAAAACATTAATGGTGGTTAAGGAAGGAAAATCTCCTAAAAAAAATAAGAGGACTACCATGTGTTTCCAGTGTGGAGAACCTAGTCATTATAAGAATTTGATTTTAAAATATACAATGGTTTATGGATAGTGTTTCTATTTAGGTCTCCTTAAGATGTTCTGTGATTTGTTAGACTAAAAATGACGTTTTAGTCAGGATCATCAGCTCCGGATTTTGGGGAAGCAGATAATTCATGATAATAGGGCTCTAGGCATAGGCCTTGGAGTGAATAATTTCAAATAGTGGAGGAGATTTTGGTTGTTGATGGTTGACAACCGTATGTGGTTAACATTTCTTCAGATTTTTGTTTTCTATGGGGGAGTGGAATCTATCTGTGCTTTTATTCTTGTGGATTTTCTATTTTGGAAACCACTTATTTTTGGATATTTTGGAATGATATATTGTGAAACATGGTTAGGGTCATTTTTTATTGATGATGTGATAGTGGTTTCTTTTTCTTTAGGTTTTTTTTCTTGATTTTTTGTTCCTTGGTTTCCTTTTATTTTGACTTGATGGTTAGATCGTAAATTTGATGTAATGTTTGATCTCCCCCGTGAGATTATAGTGCCCTATTGTGCACGGAACTAGATGTGTAAGATCATTTTGGTTGGAATTCGATAGACTGTGGGAATTTACATGAGTAACTATGATGATATGTATATTTTATAGACAAGGCACCCAGTGATGCTAGAGTTTTATTTGATGATCTCAATGAGGGTAGAGGAGTAGTTTTGAAAATCCTATCTTACCGTAGAGTACTTACCTAGGGTAGAAATAATTTTTAGTTTGTTAACATTCGTGTGGATGATGGATCTTAGATGTTTCTCCTTGGTTAGTGGTTAAAGTCTCTTTGTTGGGTCTAATGGATGTTATTTTATTCTATTACACCATTTTGGTGAATATATAAATGGTGTGGAGACCTATTCTATATCACACTTATTTCTAGGGTTTGGATATGTATGAGGATATTGTTGTATTTATCTTGGAGTTGTGTGTGTTGTTATAATTTGGTTAATTCTCTCTTTTGGACCATGGATCATTCACCTCAAAAGGTGAGTGATGTATTTATTCTTATGTCATCATGTTCTATCATTATGATTGGAAGGTTTCTAGGGAAAAAAATTCTTGGGGAGTTTGTAACATCCTTTTACCTATTTTTATGTGTTTTTGTCACACCCTGACATCAAACACTCATTTATTTTATCCTTTTTATTATTCATGGATCTTTTGTTCTAGCTTCTTGTTTGATTCCTAGTCGAATGTTTATTTTTTACAGTTTTAGAAGGTTTTTTGGGTGTTGCACGGTTACCACACGGTTAGTATTAATATATGCATAGGATGTATGGATAGTGTAGATTAGAAAGAACTGACCATATAGCCAGTACATGACTATGTGGTAAGTCCCAGGTAACCATGCATCATTATTCCCTTATGTATATACTTCCACATGGTTACCACACAGTTTGGAAAACTGTGCGGATGTTCCAGGTCGTTAAAATATTTTTTTCGTTATTTCCCTCTCTACTCCCTTGAAACCAACTCAAGATCACTCTCCTCCCTCTCTTTTTGGTACACCATGGGGTCCTCCATATCCCTCATCATTTTCTTATAATCCTCTAGGGTTTCTTCTCCTTCAGATATAAGGTGTGTTTTTACGGTTTTTGGGTGGTTTTCCCTCCTCTTACTCTTCACCTCTTCTTTTCTTCGTTTTTTCTTTGGTATTTTCTCTCTTAGAAGAACCCTATTATTAGGGTTGGATGATTTTTTATTCTATATTCTTGTGGTTAGGGTGTGCATATTTTCCGTAAGGATTGATCCTTCCTCTCCTTGGAGTTTCCTTCCATCAGCACAAGGTTTCGAAAGCAGTTTACAAGTTTTTATTTCTTAAGACATTCTATTTAATGCTTGGATTTTGAAATAAATTTATAAATATTATTCAAACCTCTATGGATCCCTTGTTTATATTATTATATTATTTTTGAATTTATTAAAATTTATAAAATTAGGTTTTAAATGAGTTCTGTGTGAATTTTCTAGGTTTAAGGAACCTAGAGTGTTTGTTTTTAAATGCATTTGTTATTCTAAAGTGGGATTAAGTTTTTATGAAATCTTTAACTCTTATTAAATTTTGATGGTATTTTTGGTTTTTTAAATTGGTTTGGTATGTGTGTTTTATTAATGTTGTATCTTTCTAAATGTTTTAAAATGACTTGGAAAGGTTTTTATGGTTTTAAAGGGATTGTTTTATGTTCCCTAAAATAATATGGACGGTTGGTTATCATTTGAAAGAAAATGATTTTTTATGGAAATTTATTTTTAGTAAACCTTTTGATGTTTGATGTACCATTAGATGTTGGCACATCCATTGGTTCACTAGGTGCACGCATGTATGTGTCTTCAAATGGAGATGGTGACTTAAATTAGTATTTTCCTTGAATAATTGGTTTTCAAAATGGTTCTCATTTTCTAAATGATGTTGGGGTATTATTTGTGGTTTCATAAAGGAATGGGTTTCAATTTATTTCTCAATGTTTTGGTCTTTTGGCCTTGGAACATGTTTTGTGAGTGTGATTTGATCTTAAGGGGCTATTTGGTTTGTTTTATTATATTGCGTAATAATTTAGAGTTATGGATGTTTTTCACATCAGTGTTTCAAGAACTTGAAACCTATGGTCCCATTTGGAATCTCAAGCTTAATATATGTTTTTGCGGATATATTGACAAGAGTTTGGGTAATAGTTTGGGTAAATGTTTTGGGATGTGTTTGCAAAAAGGCCCATTTTGGAATTTTCATGTTTTAAGGAAAAGGATTAATTATTAAATGTCATCGAGGCTCGGTTAACACCTTGTGTGATGTGGAATATATATATATGTATGTAAATGGGGAACCTCTATAGGAGGGATTTCCATTTAGGGGGTTATTGTGTATTGGTGTCCGTGTCTGGGGTAGGCTAGTGCAGTGATGACAGCCAAGCTGATTCACGTGTGCTTTGGCCTCCTACTAACACAGTATCATTACTACCACCATAGGTTCCTGGGAATATTTTAGATGAGAATTTGATGGTAGATTATCTTCCATGATAAGATGGTTTGGTATCCTCTGGAGATGTAGATAGGCCATGAGGGTTGTTCCAATGGTTAGGCTAGGATAGAGCAGCCAGTTGCTTATTGACTTAACAGATTCAACATATGCCGACATGTGATTTCAGAATGAGTACATCTAGGGATTATATAGGTATATTTAGGATCACCCATGCCTATTATACATATTTATGGTTCACTTTCTATTTTACTAGTTTCTATGCCTACATTGCTTATCTATTTCATTTTATCACTTCCCGGGTTTTCCTTGTTTTGGATTTGATTATAAAATTGTTTTTTGGATTTGAAAAAGCGATGTATCACAGGTTGTTTATAAATTTTGTAAAATCCTATATTTTGTAATTGTATTTCAAACTACTGTCATCAGTCTATTTTGGTAAAGGAAATACTTAGATTTTGAGGTTTAATTTGGCATCCCTACTGAGCATTTTAGTTCTCACGCCTATCATATCTTTTCAATTGTAGGTATACCTTTTATTCAGGTTTCCTAGATCAAGTATTATTTTTATAGAATATCCAGTCCTATGTTTGGAGGTGAAGAAGCGGTCACATGGAGATCATTTAATGGTGGTTCAGTTTGTTCATTTTAGTTTCAATTCTGTATTTTTAGTTTCTAGCTTGCCAATTTATATATTATAACTAAATCTGTTTTATCTATTGTTTGGGATTCCATAATTGGTTGTTTGTGTTTTAAACTTTATTCATTTATCTTGGTTTGTTTTGGGCTGAAATCATTCCCCTAGCCAGTATGTTTTTATTCCTGACACTAGTTTCCATCTTGTGGGGATTGTGATTTCCCTTAGGACCATGTCGTGGACCTTCATGGGTGCCGGTTCGGATGGTGGCCCAGGTTGGTTCATGAAAAAATGGTATCATAGTAGTTTCTTACTATTTTGGGTGTCTATTAAATTGATATTTGGATAATGAGGACCTAGGAGGTATGTGCAGGAAGAGCGTTGCAGACTCTTTCTCCCACTAATACTCAAGCCCCTAGGGTTAGTTCAAGTTTTGATTCTTTTTTATTGGGTTGTTTTTTATTGAGGGATGAAAAAGGTGGAAAACTAGTTTCATGTTGCGGCCTCACATGGGGTGGTGACCCATGTGGAGTCTATGTTCCCAGTTCAAGGTCCTTCTAGTGTTATTACTCACTTTGAGCATGGGCCACCACTATGTCTTCGGGTTAGGAATAGGCACTATTTTTTCATTCTGGTAGTTTCTGGTTGGTTGTGTTTTGTTGTGGTTTTGGTTGGTGTAAGTATTTGTTGAAAGTGAAAGGTTATTTTGAAAATAAAATGGATTTGAAAATTGAAGTGTCTTCCATCAAATGGCATTGAACTATTAAAGTGGTTTTTGAAACATTGAAAGTTTTTTGTATTGAGAAGATGGATTGGATTTGACCCCTGTTATTCCTTATAGATGTTGGAATGTTTGTGGATATGTAATGAGGTTGTGTGGGGTAACTTGCTCATGGATGGTCTAGATGGAAATGTATGGACACACATGTAACAATTCATAAGATACTATGGGATGGATTTTGAAATCAAATTTTTTGATTGGTTTTCCTAAAATGTATTTGAATTTTTAAATAATTTGGGATGTTTTTATTTTCATGAAAAATAGGATGTTGGTATTTGGGAATTTTCCTTGATAGAAGGAAGTATTAAAAATTTAAAATAAACCACCATTTTTTGAAATGTTTTTTTTAGTTCTGTTTGTATATGTTTGTATTGAGAGCATGTTGCCTTTGGTTTGACGTGTTCTTTTTAATTATTCCTCAATTTGGTATTGCATTTAATTTTTGTTGTTAGTGTTGCCTAGGAAATTTTGCCTAGAAAGGTCTCCAATGTTTTTAATGTTTAATGACCAATTTATAGTCCTTCTTGAATTCTAGATATTATTAATGGTAACCAAGGTCCATTAGAGGATGTCGTGTGGATTAATGAAGTCGAGTAAGTTTTCAGGTCATTAGAAACTCCCAAAGATGTTAGTGTCTATGAAGTTTTTAGGTTGTCTTAGGTTCCATACTTGGACCAGTGGGAGTCATTTTACCCATCACCAATGCAAGTTTAGGTGATGTGGGAGGTGTTTAAGTCCAATTTCATTCAACGATTCATATCGGAGGAGGTAAAGTTGGGAAAGGTGGAAAAGTTACAGGGTGTTCGGTCGGGACAATGTCCAGTGAAGGCTTACATTTATCATTTTAAAGAGTTGGTTTCATTCTCTTTGGAAATAGCATCAAAAGATCAGATGAAAACCTATATTTTTTTCTGGGTTCTCCATCCTGAAATTACAGAGAATGTTCTCTCATTCAGTGAAACCTTTTTCAGGAATTTGGTGGATGAGGAATTCATGGATGAGCTATTCTTTGGGGTGCATTATTTAGTGGTTTATTCTAATGATGTTTCCTTATCTGGAAAGTGGCGGCTGCCAAAGGAACCTATTTCTGAAAAACTTTATTTGTTGGATCCGGCTTTTAGTTCATCGGAACATTCACTTGTAGGTTTTTTGTGCGGTTGCTTTGGTCACTCAAAGCTATCTTATCTCATTCCTATGAAGAATTTTTGTCATTGTTTCCATTTGGGCCATCTGGAGAAGTTTTTTAGGAAGTTTTGTCTCAAAATGAAATCTTAATCGGAGGTTGTGCTGCTTAGATGTGAGGCATGAGATGCTTCATCCACCAGATCCCAAACCATAGGTCTTGGAGTGAATCTCGTATGCAGTCATGAGTTTCCAGGGGTGCATGAATCCCAGGCCTAGTTCTATTATTTCTTAACTTTTGTTATTCTGTTGTTTTATGTTCATCTATTGATGTAATGGTGTGATGGGAATACTCTACTGCAATGTAAGCATATTTTTTTATTATAAATGTGGTCCCTAATAATCATTGGTTCCATTAAGAGATGTTTGAATCATTGAAAACTAGTTTCGTTTGGGTTTTTTTTTGGTTTTGGTCTCATTAGTGCTCGTTTGGGAAATGTTTTTTTAGGAGGATGAATAGTAGCTTAAATATTCTATTTAGTTTTTGTTTGAATTTGACTCCTGAGAGTTACCTACTATTGGGAGAAATTGAATATTGTGGAGAATTTTTTTTAATTATGGAGGGGTTATTGTTCATCCTTGTATGGAGGGTTGTCGGTTCTTGTCGGAAGTTCCCACTTTCTAGTGCCCTAGTATGTCGGGTCTCTTGTAGCAGGTTCTCTGTTTGAGTTCTTGGGCTGGAATTGTTTTTTTCAAGCTAGATGTTGGTAAATTCTAGTTTGGAGTTCCCTTATCCCCCCAGGTAGTGTGTTGGGTTTTAAATTTTCCTGTTAGGGGAATTATTTTGGTGGTGAGAACCCTCTCATGTCTCCCCTTATCTTGTGTTGTGGTTTTTCTTGAATTGTTATGGTGTGACATGTGTAGAGAATGGTCACCCCAAGGCTTTTTTTCTTTGGTTTTTTCTTGTAATAGACTCCAATTGTATTAAATGTTGGCATGGTGGCTTTTTCGGGGGCTTAAAGTGTCTATGGTGGGGAGAATTTTCACACGATTTCATCTGAAAATCCTTTATTTTATTCTTTTTATTATTCTTTGATCTTTTTTTCAATGTTTAGGTTTGATTCCTAGTTTAATTTTTTAATTTTAGAGTTTTGGGGAGTTTTTTGGGTGTTTCATGGTTACCGTATAGTCAGTATTAACCATGCAGATAGGTTGTGCGGCTGGTGCAGGTTAGACCGAACTGAATGCACAACCAGCATACGGCCATGTGATAGGTCCCAGGTAATCCTGTGCCATTCTTTCCTTAGGTATAGAGGTCTAATCATCCGAGGATTCTTCTCCTTCAGATATAAGGTATGTTTTAGGGTTTTTGGGTGGTTTCCCCTCTCCTTCCTCTTCCCCTATTCTCTTCCTAGTTTTTTCTTGGGGTTTTTCTCTCTTGGATGTACCTTAGGGTTAGGGTTGGCAGATTTTTTGTTCTATTTTCTTATGGATAGGGTGCATGGATCATCTATAAGGACCAGAATATCCTCTCCTTAGAGTTTCGTTCCATCCGCATTGGATTTAAAATAAATTTATAAAGTTTATTCTTACCTCTATGGAATCCTTGTTGATTTTATTATGGTATTTTGGAATTCATTAGGTTTGTTAAAATTAGGTTTTAAATGAGTTTTCTGTGAATTGTCTAGGTTTATGAGACCTAGAGTGTTTGTTTTTAGATACCTTTATTCTTCTAAAGTTGGATTAGGTATTTTTCGAAATGTTTAACCCCTATGATTTTGTGATGGTATTTTTGGTTTTTGAACTTTGTTTGTTATGTGTGTTTTGGTAATGTTATAGCTTGATAAATGTTCTAAAATCACTTGGAATGGTTTTTATGGTTTTAAGCAGATTGGTTTATGTTCCCTAATATAATGTGGATGGTTGTTTATGGTTTAAAAGCTAATGGTTCTTTATGGAAATGGATTTTTAGTAACCCCTTGGATGTTTGATGTACCATTAGATGTTGGAACATCCATGGATGCACTAGGTGCACACATGGATTTGTCTTCAAAAAAATATGTTGACTTAAATTATTATTTTTCATAAATAGATGGTTTAATAAATGGTGTTGGGGCCTTTTATGTAATTTCATAAAGGAATGACTTTAAATATGTTCCTAAAATCACCACTCTTATGGCATTAGAACATGTTTTTATTGTGTGATTTGAACTTAAGGGGCCATTTGGTTTGTTTTATGAAATTGTGAATTAATTTAGAGTTATGAATGTTTTTCATGGAAATGTTTTTGGGAACATTAAACCTAAGGTCCCATTTGTAAATTCAATATTAAAATAGGTGTTTCAGGTTATATTGGCTAGTGGTTGGATAATATTTTGGGAAAAAAATTTAAGATGTGTTTTCATAAAGGCCCATTTGACATTTTTCATGTTTTAAGGAAAAGGTTTAATTCGTAAATGTCAAGGAGGCCCAGTTGTCACCTTGTCTGATATAGAATTTATATATATGTATGTAAATGGGACACCTCTATATGATGGATTTCCCTTTAGTGGGTTATCATATATTGGTGTCCCTGTCTTGGGTAGAAAAGTGCAGTGACGACAACTTAGCTGAGTCATGTGTGCATTGGCCTCCTACTTACATAGTATCATTACAACCACTATGGGTTCCCAGGCATCATTTAGATGATCGAGTGATGGTACCTTACTGTCCCTGATTATACAGGTTGGTACCCTCTAGAGTTGTAGACAGGCCATGAGGGTTGTGCCACGAGTGACGTAATGATAGAGCAGCCAGTTGGTTATTGACTTAGGGGCTTCACCATACGCTGGTAGGTGGTTCCAAACTGAGTACGTACAAGGGTTTTCTAGGGATGTTTAGGATTACCCATGGTTATTATACATGTTGTTGTTTCACATTCTATTTTACTAGTTTCTATGCAAATATTGTTTATCTATTTCATTTTAGCACTACCATGGTTTCCCTTGTTTTTGGATTTGATTATAAAATAGAATTTGGTTTTGAAAATGTGATGTATTGTAGGTTATTTATAAAATGTGTAAAACCCTATATTTTGTAATTGTATTTCAAACTAGTGTCATATGTTTGTTTTGGGAAAGGAAATAGTCAGATTTAGTGGTTTACTTTTGGAATCCCTATTGAGAGTTTTTGTTGCTCACACCTATCTAATATTTTCAGTTTCAATACTAGATTTTTTTCAGATTTCCTTGCTCAGATGCTCGTTGTGAAGTAGGGTTGGTCATCTGTTTGGAAGTGACCAAGAGGTCACATGGAGATCGCGTAGTGGCAGATCAGTTTTTTCATTTTAGTTTCAGTTCTGTATTTTTAGTTTCCAGCTTACTGAGTTGTATCATATAAATGAATCTATGTTATCTATTTTTTGGGATCTAGTAGTTGGTTGTTCATGTTTTTGTTTTTATTTTTTTGATCTGGGTTTTGATTTGGCTGAAATAATTCCCCTTGCTAGTATGTTTTGATACTTGGCACTAGCTTCTAGCTCATAGGGTTGGGGAATGCCCTTTGGTCCATGTTGCGGACCGGCTTTGGTGCTGGGTTGGATGGATAACTAGGTTGGTTCATAATATTTGTGACCCATATATTTGAGTAATCAATAATTAGATCTCTTCACGTGTTGTTTATATTGTTTTTCTTGACTTTTTTGAAGGTTTTTGGGTCTGATCATTGTTTAATCATGGTTTGACAATGTGTGAAACCTTGAGAGAAGGGGTTTTCATGGTTTGTGCGTGGTTAAACAACGTGTGCAGAAAAACTATGAAACACTTACAGGGGTGATATTTTGGGTGCATGTTTAGGCGCATGGTTAGTACTAACCGTAAGACCCACCCTTAAAACCATAAGAATGAGAATGAATTTCCCCAAAATGTAATTAATATTCTGAAACTCCCTAATCAATCCTAATATCCTCCAACTTGAACATAAATCAATCCATTGACTTTTGGTAGCCCTCTAGACTCATTTTGGCTCCCCAAACCTCATCTCTTAGTGGATCTAAGTGAAAAACAAAGTGTTTATCATTTTCTAGTGATTTTGTTTCTTCTTGATCTTATTTATCCCTTATTCTCTTGATTACTTCATCATAGAGGTTATGATGGGATTTAATTTTCTTATATCTTGGTTGATTGATATGGAATTTTGGACATAGGATGCATTCTCTCTTCTTTCAAGATCTATATTCCTTGATCTATTGATCTCAAATGAAGGAAAAATATATCAGATTTGTTGCAGTCAGAATCCAAATATTCCAAGTTGGAGTTTCAATGCTTTTCCATTGTTTTTTAATTCCACATTTCTAGATAAATTTACAGATTCCTCTTTCTTAATTTCTAACACTTATTTTATGAAATTTTTCATTGAAATTCCTAGTAAAAGAACATTTGACACTAATATTTTTTATTTGAACGTTGCATGAAGTTAATTGGTAAAATCTTGATCTTTGTTATATTTTTTAAAAAAATTATGCCATTTTTTTATTTATATTAAAATAACTTTTACACGTTCATTTTGTGAAATTGATGGCTTTAGATCGTTTTTGATTTCAAAAGATAATTCCTTTATTGGAATTAAAAGAATTGAACAATTTTATATTTTCTAAATATTTTCAAATTCTTCAATTTATCAAATAACCAAGAACCCTCTTTGAATGATTTTAACCATGTTTGGAAATGGGTTTTCATGGGTTATTTAAAAGAATTATTTATTTACTTGGAAAGAGGGTGAGAACCCATGTTTTGAAAGGTATTTAATCATTTTTGAATTATAATACTTTGTTTGAATTATTTACGATTTATTTCAAATAAATTATTTTTTAAAGGATTTTTTGGCATTATTATGATGATTTGTGAAAGAAAGAAGGTCTGGTTACCCTTTTAATTTTGAATTGTAAAAAATAATTTTAATTTAATCGATGATTCTTAATATCATGGTTGGAACTTTATAATGATACTATCTTATAATAATCACTTAATTTAACTTCCATTATTCTTTTACTTACAATTATTGGGTGTTGAAGAAGGGATTATTTAATTTGAGGGAGTTCAAGGGTGAGAATGAGATGTGATTTGAGGTCTAGTGCCCATGATGGATACTGATAAGGATCCCTATAGTGATCTTCATAAATTGATTATCTCACTCATCCTCCCTATCATCCCTCTCGTTTTGGTGCACTTAGTTGTCCTTTATAACCCTCATCATATGATTCTAATCATCCGAGGATGCTCCTCCTTCAGATATAAGGTATGTTTTTAGGGTTTTGGGTGGTTTCCCCTCTTCTTCCTCTTCCCCTATTCTCTTCCTAGTTTTTTCTTAGGGTTTTTCTCTCTTGGATGTACCTTAGGGTTAGGGTTGGCAGATTTTTTGTTCTATTTTCTTATGGATAGGGTGCATGGATCATCTATAAGGACCGGACCATCCTCTCCTTAGATTTTCATTCCATCCGCATTGGATTTAAAATAAATTTATAAAGTTTATTCTCACCTCTATAAAATCCTTGTTGATTTTATTATGGTATTTTGTAATTCATTAGGTTTGTTAAAATTAGGTTTTAAATGAGTTTTGTGTGAATTGTCTAGGTTTATGGGACCTAGAGTGTTCGTTTTTAAATACCTTTATTCTTCTAAAGTTGGATTAGGTATTTTTCGAAATGTTTAACCCATATGATTTTGTGATGGTATTTTTGGTTTTTGAACATGGTTTGGTATGTGTGTTTTGGTAATGTTATAGCTTGATAAATGTTCTAAAATCACTTGGAATGGTTTTTATGGTTTTAAGCAGATTGGTTTATGTTCCCTAATATAATGTGGATGGTTGTTTATGGTTTAAAAGCTAATAATGCTTTATGGAAATGGATTTTTAGTAACCCCTTGGATGTTTTATGTACCATTAGATGTTGGAACATCCATGGGTGCACTAGGTGCACACATGGATTTGTCTTCAAAAAAATATGCTGACTTAAATTATTATTTTTCATAAATCGATGGTTTAATAAATGGTGTTGGGGACTTTTACGTAATTTCATAAAGGGATGACTTTCAATATGTTCCTAAAATCATCGCTCTTATGTCATTAGAACATGTTTTTATTGTGTGATTTGAACTTAAGGGGCCATTTGGTTTGTTTTATGAAATTGTGAATTAATTTAGAGTTATGAATGTTTTTCATGGAAATGTTTTTGGGAACATTAAACCTAAGGTCCAATTTGTAAATTCAATATTAAAATAGGTGTTTCAGGTTATATTGGCTAGTGGTTGGATAATATTTTGGGAAAACATTTTAAGATGTGTTTTCATAAAGGCCCATTTGACATTTTTCATGTCTTAAAAAAAAGGTTTAATTCATAAATGTCAAGGAGGACCAGTTGTCACCTTGTATAATATAGAATTTATATATATGTATGTAAATGGGACACCTCTATATGATGGATTTCCCTTTAGTGGGTTATCATATATTGGTGTCCCTGTCTTGGGTAGAAAAGTACAGTGACGACAACTTAGTTGAGTCATGTGTGAATTGGCCTCCTACTTACATAGTATCATTACAACCACTATGGGTTCCCGGGAATCATTTAGATGATCGAGTGATGGTAGCTTACTGTCCCTGATTATACAGGTTGGTACCCTCTAGAGTTGTAGATAGACCATGAGGGTTGTGCCGCGAGTGAGGTAATGATAGAGCAGCTAGTTGGTTATTGACTTAGGGGCTTCACCATGCGCTGGTTGGTGGTTCCGAACTAAGTACATACAAGGGTTTTCTAGGGATGTTTAGGATTACCCATGGTTATTATAAATGTTGTCGGTTCACATTCTATTGTATTGTTTCTATTACAATATTGTTTATCTATTTCATTTTAGCACTACCATGGTTTTCCTTGTTTTTGGATTTGATTATAAAATGGAATTTGGTTTTGAAAATGTGATGTATTGTAGGTTATTTATAAAATGTGTAAAACCCTATCTTTTGTAATTGTATTTCAAACTAGTGTCATAGGTATGTTTTGGGAAAGGAAATAGTTAGATTTAGCGGTTTACTTTTGGAATCCCTATTGAGAGTTTTGGAGCTCACACCTATCTAATCTTTTCAGTTTCAATACTAGATTTTGTTCAGATTTCCTTGCTCAGATGCTCGTTGTGAAGTAGGGTTGGTCATCTGTTTGGAAGTGACCAAGAGGTCACATGGAGATCGCGTAGTGGCAGATCAGTTTTTTCATTTTAGTTTCAGTTCTGTATTTTTAGTTTCCAGCTTACTGAGTTGTATCATATAAATGAATCTATGTTATCTATTTTTTGGGATCTAGTAGTTGGTTGTTCATGTTTTTGTTTTTGTTTTTTTGATTCGGCTTTTGATTGGGCTGAAATAATTCCCCTTGCTAGTATGTTTTGATACCTGGCATTAGCTTCTAGCTCGTAGGGATGGGGAATGCCCTTTGGTCCATGTTGCGGACCAGATTTGGTGCTGGGTTGGATGGATAACTAGGTTGGTTCAAGATATTTGTGACCCATATATTTGAGTAATCAATTATTAGATCTCTTCACGTGTTGTTTATATTGTTTTTCTTGAATTTTTTGAAGGTTTTTGGGTCTGATCATGGTATCATCATGGTTTGACAATGTGTGAAACCTTGAGAGAAGGGGTTTTCATGGTTTGTGCGTGGTTAAACAACGTGTGTAGAAAAACTATGAAACACTTACAGGGGTGCTGTTTTGGGTGCATGTTTAGGCGCATGGTTAGTACTAACTGTAAGACCCACCCTTAAAACCATAAGAATGGGAATGAATTTCCCCAAAATGTAATTAATATTCTGAAACTCCCTAATCAATCCTAATATCCTCCCACTTGAACATAAATCACTCCATTGACTTTTGGTGGCCCTCTAGACTCATTTTGGCTCCCCAAACCTCATCTCTTTGTGGATCTAAGTGAAAAACAAAGTGTTTATCATTTTCTAGTGATTTGTTTTCTTCTTGATCTTATTTATCCCTTATTCTCCTGATTACTTCATCATAGAGGTTATGATGGGATTTAATTTTCTTATATCTTGGTTGATTTATATGGAATTTTGGACATAGGATGCATTCTCTCTTCTTTCAAGATCTATCTTCCTTGATCTATTGATCTCAAATGAAGGCAAAATATCTCAGATTTGTTGCAGTCAGAATCCAAATATTCCAAGTTGGAGTTTCAATTATTTTCCATTGTTTTTTAATTCCACATTTCTAGATAAATTGACAGATGCCTCTTTCTTAATTTCTAACACTTATTCTATGAAATTTTTCATTGAAATTCCTAGTAAAAGAACATTTGACACTAATATCTTTTATTTGAACGTTGAATGAAGTTAATTGGTAAAATCTTGATCTTTGTTATATTTTTTTAAAAAAAAATATGCCATTTTTTTATTTATATTAAAATAACTTTTACAGGTTCATTTTGTGAAATTGATGGCTTTAGATCAATTTTGATTTCAATAGTTAATTCCTTTATTGGAATTAAAAGAATTGAACAATTTTATATTTTCTAAATATTTTCAAATTCTTCAATTTATCAAGTAACCAAGAACCCTCTTTGAATGATTTTAACCATGTTTGTAAATGGGTTTTCATGGGTTATTTAAAAGAATTATTTATTTACTTGTAAAGAGGGTTAGAACCCATGTTTTGAAAGGTATTTAATCATTTTTGAATTATAATACTTTGTTTGAATTATTTACAATTTATTTCAAATAAATTATTTTTTAAAGGATTTTTTGGCATTATTATGATGATTTGTGAAAGCAAGAAGGTCTGGTTACCCTTTTAATATTGAATTGTAAAAAATGATTTTAATTTAATAGATGATTCTTAATATCTTGGATGGAACTTTATAATGATACTATCTTATAATAATCACTTAATTTAACTTCCATTATTCTTTTACTTACAATTATTGGGTGTTGAAGAAGGGATTATTTAATTTGAGGGAGTTCAAGGGTGAGAATGAGATGTGATTTGAGGTCCAGTGCCCATGATGGATACTAATAAGGATCCCTATAGTGATCTTCATAAATTGATTATCTCACTTGGCTCTTTCGATTAGTAATAGGAATCTGGATAGGTTGATGGGATGACCTCGAAATATGCTTCACTAGTAGACTCACACCCTTCTATTGGATCCATAGATATTATGAAAGGAACATGTGTCCAGGAAAGTCGGTGTGCATGAAACTATATTTCTTTAGACCTATGAGACTAGATATAAGTCGGGAAATTTATCATGTTGTAATTTGATTAGATATTCTCAGGTGGACTCGTAATCTTACCTAGGTTATACCCATTACATCCATATACTTGATACTCGATACACAACAATGTTCATTGTCAATATTTAGCACTGGATATACCTTTCTTGATTCATTTATTATTATTATGCACCTTGACTCTATGATATAGACTATTTTTCAAAATTCCATAACAGGTTCATATTCTCATGTTTTATTGATTATTTGACTTTATCTTGTGAAATGGGTTTCCAATATTTTTACAACAGTATTTAGTTTTTAAATTGTGAAATGGTATGTTTTATAGGTTTAGTTTCGTAAATGGTTTTTAAATGAGTAAAACTCTATTTTTAAACTAATATTCAAACCATATTATTCTTACCCCTCTATTAGTATTCTTGAATTGCCCTATAAAGTAATTACATAGAATCTTTGGTGGAATCCTAATGGTCTGTTTAGATCACAACCTGATTGTACCTTTTAGTGTTTTGTTTCCTCAATAAACTCTGTTATTGTAATATTTTATGGGAGAAATCACTCCCAAAAGTGTTCTACTGATGCCTTTGTGGTTGACATTTTCTCTTGGAGATCGGGAACCCTCTCCAAGTTAGTGGTGAATCATCTCAGATATCAGTTTAGATGGTATTTTGGGTTGGTTCGTTATATTTACACAACCCATAAGTTTGTGTTACTCATCGAAAAATATAACTCAATTACATTCATACATATACAAATTCATTATATGAATAAGTTACATGAACATTTAATTTAAAGGTATACAGTTATATAAAATTCAAAATATTCATATGAGTAATCCAATAGTTATAGGAAGTTATCCCCATTCATTGTTATAAATAAGGAATAAGCTTTTAGGTTGGTAGGTAGTCTAACTACAAGTCCCTCAACCTAGGGATACTTTACTCACATTGGAATCCAACTCATCATAACTCTAAAACCTAATATGCATAAACTAAATTCAATAACTAAATTAAAGTTCATAAAATCAATCAAATACTGAGGTCAATGTATATGAAAAAACTAAATTCATTATCAAAACATGAATGTAGAGAAAGTATCTATCCTAGAAGAAATTTATCATATACATATTGAAATAAAAAATCATAATATAAATAATTTGTAATTGTGAACAAAATAGAAAATAAGAATTAAATAAATGAACAGTTCAAATAATTAAACATTAGTTAAACATTTGTTACAATTCATAAATATAATCTAATTATAATCATTGAATAATTTAAGATTTATGTTTTTGAAATTATATAATCTTGAAAATATAAATTTTATATTCATTCTAATATGAAATCTTTATTATTGTTCGTTATATAAAATATTTTTTTAGACATATGATATTTTCATGAATTATAAAATATTTATAATTATAATCATATTATGTAATCATTTTAAATAGTATAAAAACCGTATAATTAATATTATTTAATCCATGGACAAATCAATCATCAAAAACAATTTGATGTTTCTTAAATAATATCCCAAATAAGGCCCCTTTATTTTTAATTTTTAAAAATTATTAATTATGAACAGTTCATAATCCAAATATGATAACATTTATAAGGTTTTTCTTTGGATTTAATGATAATGAGAGTTGGTATATGACCCCAAATAATACGGAAACTTTGATATTCTTGGAGGGTTTTTTGACCAATGGACCTAGTTTGTTATTGTCATTGTTGTATTTTTTGACAAAGGACAAGGATAATGTTCATGGAAGTCTTATAAAGAAGAAACACACATTAATGAACCTAAATAACCTTGGTATTAATATATATCAAGTAATTTTCTTTGAAAAATTTTCATTATTGTGGAATATGAAATTTATACACCAATGATGTTCTATTTTATAATATATAAATAATTTCTAGTGGTTGTTTCATTTTTTATGTGAAATTTTAGTTCTTTAAATATGATGTAATTGGTGTTCAATCTAGAGATTTATAGGATAAATATGGTTATGAAAATTCTCACCATATCTTTGAATACATCATATTGGTGTCCAAAAAGTAATTTTGAATCTAGGAATGGACATTGTGTTATACGTTTTGGTGGTCCAGATTGAGGATTGAATATCATGGATGATCTATAGATACAAAATGATCAGTAAGAGATTGGAACACCATGAAGCTGAAATAGGTTCTTAGAGTTTCACCTGTAAGAAATAGTCATCATTAAGCATTCTTGGAGAAATTAGTGGTGGAATAAATTGATCTAAGATTAAATAATACCACCACATTGTAGTGACAGAAATTTGGTTATTTTATAGGGAATTTTGAGTTGAGGTTTCTCCTATGAGAAATGGTGAAACGAAATTGGAATTATTGATCTAGTGTCTAAAATGAACATTATAGGAGGACCAAATTAAATTTGTGTTTTTGTTTTATTAAAAATAGATACTGGTTTTTCTTTATACATTAGAATATGGAAATTTGTATTAAACATTTACTTGTTAGAAATGGTGAGCCAAAAATGGGTATGGTGGTTCCCATGGTGGATGTTTATATTATAGAAAATAGAATTTGATATTGATGTTTTATAGAGAGAGGAAAAATAGAAAAAAATATAGATATTTACATTTCAAAGGGTGATTCCCCCAAATATTGAACTGTACATGCCTTGGTGTTTGAAAATAATTAATTTTGGTGGTTATTTCAGGTAGAGATGGGCCAAATATATACATACTAACTCATATTATACATAAATTAAATATAATTTACTAAATAATAATGGGACTTAATGTTATTCCATGATTCATGTCAAGATTGAAGGGAAATGTTTTTTAAATTTAATGGAATATTAAATATAAGTTGATTCTACACTGAAAAGTGAGATAAATGAATCCAATAAGACTTTTTAAATTTTACTGTCAATGTTATGGAAATCATAGAAGTGTTATGGGTAGTTTTTAAGGAACATAATGGTGTGATATATTGAATTTTAAAATCACATGATCCCATTATTTTATAGAGGGAGATAAATATTTTTAATAGGTGGGGAAGAGGTAAGATATTGAAAATATGGTTTTCATAGGAGAAGAGAAAGGAGTTCCATATGAGGTTATAGTAATACGAAGAAGACTTGGACCTCATTGATGATCTTTCCAATATTGAAGAAGAAGGATATTTTCATTCAATAGAAAATACAAATAAATTTTTGGTACTATACTAGAAGGAGGTGTTCAGATTTAATTATTGAAGAAGAAAGTTCTACATTAAAAGAGTTATTCATCGATTGTGAATGATTATCTCAGTGGACATCAATGATACCCATATATACCTAATGAAACCAAGAAAGTGATACTAGTTAAGGGACATATATATATAAATAAATTTTGTGGATATTATACCCCAGAGCTATGAGAAAAGTGGGTGGAATAATGTTGGGATTGAGCCTTTGGCAATAGAGATTTTACCATAAAAATTTTATGGATGTGATCCCAAACAATGAGTGGCCTTATAGAAACATTTACTTTTTATAAATAAATATTACATCACTTGAGATTAATATTCAATATATTTCACAATAACACAAGCCTAAATATTATAGATGTTTTTTTCTTGTAATACTTGTATATATATATAATGGTACATAATATATCTACATCATGTTTTATTATGTTCTTTATAACTATCACCCTTCTTATAAATATCATACTTAAAATATTTCTTTATAACCTAGATATGGGACACATAGGAAAGGGAGAGATCATATGGTCAGTAAGGGTTAATATAATAGATATAAATCAATTATCACAGGTGACCATAAGATAATCATAGGGGTATTTGAATATAATTAATACTTAAAATCATACAGAATCAGTTAAAGATATGTAATCATGAAATATGGAGTATTTTTTTCAAACAAATGACATAATACATAAGAGTGCATATTCATCAATAATAAATCATGATCCAAGAGAACATATCATAAGTATAAGGAATATTCTTTTGTAATCACATAAGTATGTAAAATAGTTTTCTTAGATAATAATCACTATAAATATTATCATAGTGGATTGGGTTCACTCCCCATTCCACCGTATCCTTAGTCAATATTCGCTCCTAAGACTGTCTTATTGGATAAATTCCCTTAATAAATTGGGTTCACTCCCTATTCCATTCCGTATTATCTCATGATATATCCTTCTTTACCTAATACATCAGATGGTTATATAATTCTAGTACCAACCTTCATATAATGGAAACTTTACACATGTGTGTCATAAGAACATAAAACATTCATCATTTCATCAAATCATAACCTTTCAAAGGATATGGGTTTCATAAAAATTTCATCATTATAATAAGAAATAATCTAAAGAAAAATTAAATATATTTTAAATTTTGATCCTATCCTCAGTAAATTATATGAATCATTAAAGGTTTTTGTTATAGAAAAAAATCCCTTTAAAATATTAATAGAATATTACTTGAGGAAAATATGATTTTTATATGAAATCACTTATTTAGAATCTAAAAAGTTAAAAAAATAAGAAAAATATTATTAAAAAATAATAAAGTAAAATTATAAATCAATACTTCCATAAAATATATGCATTATGTGGGGGAATCCATTCATGCAATGTTTGTCGAAACAGAAAATCCTTTCACATTTTCGACAAAAAAGTCCAAAGTACCTCATTCGGAAAATGATAAGAAGTTTACTTTTAAAAATTGGTAAGTAAATTAAAATATAGAAAAAAATAATTTATTTAATATTTTTATAATATTAAAAAAAATATTGAAAACTTTCTGAATAAAATATGGTCATACAAGACACAATTCTCGAATGAAGATGAAAGTATGATCTTTTTCAATAAAAACATCAATTCAGTATATTGAGTACTTGAAGGTAATAAAATGAAAGGAAAACATTTAAATTAAAAAAATAATTCTACAATAATAAATTACCTAATATTTTGGATAGATAGATCATATATTTTTATTATCTTATATTTAACCATAATCAATCCCGGTAAAAAAATATTATAACATAAAACCCTTACCCCAAGTCTTTCTTACTTTGTAAGTGATATAACCACCTATATAATAGATTAAAATTTATTATAATTATATAATAAAATAATAATAATATATAAATATAATACCATACATGATTTACATATAAATGTTTTCACCTATTTATTGACAGTATTTCATTAACATCTTCATTTTAGGTGTTAATTTCTTCTTTTCATATATGTTTTGGTTTGGCAGTTATGGTCCATCAAAATCAGTAAAGATTAATTTATCTATATAATTTTAATAATAATATAAATAATATATATATTCATTATATACATAATTATAACAATTTATGTAAATTATTTGTGAAAATCAAATTACATCACTATGTGGAGATGGTAGTCTATACGTATGCATGAGTAATATTTCCATTTTTCAAAGGATGGAAAAAAGTGAAAGTATTAATTAAACCATATATAATAATTATTATAATATAAATATCATATATAATCATTAAATCTATCAAAATAACCAACCATGAATGATGTTGATGGAAAATGAATCACATTTCTACATGGAGGTAGTAGTCTACACGTATGCACGAACAATACTTTCATCTCTCATTTGATTCAGAAGAGGTGGTAAATGGTTTTTAAATCGCCATAATAAAATATAATGATATTATTTATACTTTAATAATACTTTTTTATTGATAAAGTTTTTTATACATTTTATAAACGGAAATACAATTTATATTGCTTGGTTATGATCTATACCACTTATTTGATAGACCACTTTTTTCTTGCACCTTAATCCTTGAAGGATTGGTATTAGAAGAAGATAATAAGATCTAAAATTAAATTTAGGATTAAATTATGTTTTTTAATTATGGACTTTATGAGATATAATTATGAAATTTTGTTAATAAGGGAGGATAAGTGGTGACCTTTTATAAGTGTGGGTAGAGACACACATGGAATTTCTTAAAAGATTTGAATCATATAAGGTCACTTTCATGGGAATGTAGATCCAAATAGAGTTAGATTTGAATTTAGGATAATTTAAGGTTTAAATATTTTCCAAAAATAATAATTATATTTGTTTTATTGTAAATCATACCCTTATATCTTGGTTTACCCCCTTGTAAACCCAATTTAACCTTAAACGTAGTAACAAAATTTTATTTTTTTAACAATTCACTATGATCAAAAAATAATTTAAACCTATTAAATTATAATTATTATAATTATTATAAAATTGAAATCCATTTTACTATATTTAATTTTTATAACAATTATAATTTAATTTTAATTAATAGAGAAAACCATAATGAAAATCTTTTTCTGAAAAATGATTTTTAATCATAAAATATAATTTACTTCCATTTGTTACCTTGTAAAAACCATAAATTTAATGTTAAATATTATATTTAATATATAATATAAAAATTTAATTAAATAAATTATTTATTATATATGAAATTAATTTATTAAGATTAAAACACTTTTCATGCATAAAACAGTTTTCTATAAAAAAAATTTAATCCCAAAAGGTAACTTATACCAAAATCAAGTATAATGATGATTACAATATAATTAATTATATTATTTATAATTAACAGATAATTAGGTTACTTTTGTAAAAAATCAAAATATAATGGTGCCTTTACCAAAAAATAAATGACATTGTTTACAGAAATTTGTATTTCCTCTAATCACCAAAAATTATATATTTTTAGAAAATTCAAAACAATTCACCCTAATATAATGTTAACAAGATGGTTTTAAAAATAATAATAATTTACTCAAATAAAATTTATTAAAATGGTATAAATTAATTATAATTTTCTCATACAAAAAATCTTTACATCCATTTTCTGAATAAAATATATTTTTGCAGTGTAAGATGACTTTACTAAAAAATGAGTTCTTTTTTAATATGAAATAATCAGTAAATTTATATTAATAAAAACCTTTAATTTTTTTTCATAAGTTGATAATTACTATTTATACCTATTAATTTAATGGTTAGGTTATAATATTTTACTATATCATAGTTCATATAGACATAGGGTTTCTAATAAGGCAAGTTATAGGAACTTTAAATTTTTACTTCAAAGTAAATACATATAAAGTATTATTTTGTAACATTATAAACCTAATAAATTGAATTTATCTCTTGAAATTACATCAATTTTTTATAAAAAAAATTAGGATATATCTATTTTAACTCATCCTCAGGTTCCCATGTAGCTTCTTTAAAAAATTTATTCCTCTGTAAAACTTTAACCAGTCAAGTAGTATTATTCCATATAACATTATCTATATGATCCAAGATGTATACTAGTTGTTATTTGTAGGAAATATCATGATTCAGTATTATAACCTTTAATTTTAGTATATGTGATGATTCAAATATGTACTTCCCAATGAAATAAAAAAAGAACTTATTGTGAACCTGAGAGATGATTGGTGGGAGTACCAAGCGATAAGAAACCGTCTAAATACAATCAAGAACCCTAAAATGGGAAATTTATGTAGGGTTTGTATTTATGTTATTTTAAAATATAATAACCTTGTTCTATGGTGATATATATAAGAAAAACATTGCACAAACTTTTAATTCTAAATCTGGATAATCATTTTCATCATTTTTATGTTGTCTACTTTGAGATTCCATGGTATGATGCTAAATTTATCTAACCTTATCTGCCATTTACTAAGATAGTTCAGGTCTCAATTTCTTTATTTATCCAACTTAATCCATTTATGATAGTGTTTAACACTTCTTTCCATAGAGGACCTAATAATGATCCATCTGAATGCTCGAGTGAAGCCAATTGTTATATGAAAACGTAACAAGAGAAATTTGTTGATCCCAACCTACTTTGATATATAGAAAAAAGGATAAAAATATATCATTATGGTTTTTAATGTTCTATTCAAACTTACCATCTATTTGAGAATGATAAGTATTACTGAAACTTAAATCTATATCCTAATCATTCTAAATAGTTCTCTATAAAATTGAGGTAAACCGTGGAGCTGAATTAGATATAATAAAATATTGTCCCCCATGTAATCTTACCAATTACTTAATTTATATCCTAAAAATATGATCAATAGAAAAATCTACTCGTATAGAAATTAATTTCACTTACTTCATTAGGTGGTTGACTATAACTAAAATAGCATTATGACCTTTATATTTTTTAGGGAGTCCAATGAAGAAATCCATGGTGATGTTTTCCCATTTCCATTCTGGTATGGGTAATGGTTGTAACATCACCTTATAATTTTTCCCTTGAAATTAAGTTCTTTACATATCAAGCACTGAGGTACATATTCCACAATATCTCTCTTCATGTTATCCCACTAAAAATACTCTTTCAGATATATATACATCTTATTAATTTTATGGTGATTATAGAATGATGAGATATGAGCTTCTTCTAATAATTACTTATTTAGGTATAGTATTTTTAGAACATGTACTTGGTTCCTAAAACTTATCATTCCATTTCAATCAAGGATGAAATAGGGAAAATTTATCACTTTATTTATACCTCCACATCCTTAATTTAAACTAATTAATATTTATATAAATAGATTCTTGAACACTCATTTGAGTATGATAATATTTCTTCCCTTAAATATTTCATGGTCCATCATTTGAAAATCTAAAAATATTAGATCTTTTTTTATCTTTATCATAGAAAAGAATGCATGATCCTTTCAACTCAAAGCATCATCCATTTTATTCACTTTCCTAGGGTGGTAATATATTGAGAGTTCATAATCTGTAATCATCTCGGGCCATCTTATTTGGTGAACATTAAACTCTTTTTGGTTGAATATATACTTAAAACTTTTATGATCAGTATTTATGTCACACATTTCTCCATAACGATAATACCTCTACGATTTTAAGGAAAATATTACCATTACTAACTCAAAATATGGAGTGAGGTAATTTTTCTCATGAACCTTCATTTTTCATGAATCATAAGCTATCATCATTTCATTATTCATGAGAAAACCTCCCAATACATTATTCAATGCATCACATAAAATAAAAATCCTACTCCACTACATGGTTGTGTGAGAATAGGTGTACTAGAAAACCTTCTATTTGGTTCCTTGAAATTCTCTTCACACTTATAAGACTAATGGAATTAACTCCATTTATAGTTAATTTTTTGTGTGAATTATATGTTCATGATAAATCCTTTACAAAGAATCGATAATATACAGAAAATCCATGAAAACTATAAATCCCAATCATAGTAGTTGGTATGGCCCAATGTTTAATATATTTTATCTTTGATGGATGTACTTTTATACCCTTGATAGAGATTATATGACCCAAAAATTGAAACATATTATTACCAAAATCCATACATGGTAAATTTTTCATAAAACTTCTCCTTGCTTAGGTTATTTAATGAAATACTTAAGTAATATTCATTCTCTTTCTCTTATAATATATAAGAATTTATTCTATAAATACTATCAAATACTGATCAAAGTAGTCTATAAATAATATATTCGGTAAATCTATGAAGATAGAGGGGGTATTAGTGAGACCAAATAAAGTCACTTTTAATTCATAGTTCTCGTACATTGATCAGAAGGCTTCCTTGGGTATACCTTCACTATTGACACTAATATTATTTAGATTAATGATCAATCATTATAAAATATTTATCTTTTAAAAATTAATAAAACACACAATTAATACATTTAAAATGTTACATATTATTGATTTTTCTATTTTCAAGTCCAATATATTCAAAGTAGAGTCGGTTTGATCCATCTTTCTTTTAAAAAACATTTATAGATGAACCTCATGGTGATGCAGTTGGACGAATAAACCACATATCAAGATTCTATTGGATTTTTTTCTTCAATTCCTCCAACTAAATCGGGGACATTTAATATGGAGTATTTAATATTTTTATAGTATGACTTATTAGTTCTATTGAAAACTCATCTTCATGATTTAGATAAAGACTTAGTAGATCATCTAAAAATAAATCAAAAAAATTCCATAAAATATGAATATATTCGATGTTGATTTTATCCTAAACCATCTGAGATATATACCCGATTTGAATAGGAATCAAGACCCATGAAATGGAAGTAATTTCAATTATAATTTCATATTTATCATCACAATGATATAAAATCATAGGTTGGTTTGAGATATCAAATGTTATTTTATTATTCTGTCAATTTATATTGTATTCAGGAATAGTGAGATATAAATTCTCCAAATCACATCAAATTCCACTAAAGGAAGAATAATAATATTTTTTTAGGGAATATTATTACAAAATTCAACATGAAATACCTTTCAATGGAGTTTAGGATAAGTTTTCCATAATAATAATGATCCACTTAAATGATTGATATACCATATACCCATCCTTGGTCTATGATCTATCTATTGAAATAGGGAATTGACATGGATAATTCTGAAATTCCCCATATATAAATCATTGAATTTATTTTTAATTCCTTACACTATGCCCTTCATTTATACATAGAAAATATCTTACCTTCCTTTGAAAAATTCTATGGGGTGTTTCTTCCCACATTTTCATCATAAAAGAAATTGAACTTTCATTCCTCCATGAAATTTTCCATAGGAAATCCCATAAATTTCCATTTTCCTCTTATTTTTCATGTTTGGAAACTAACCTATGATTATGTTGATAATCATATATCCTGATAGATAAATAGGCATAATCACAAGGTTTCACCTTTTATCTCTTATCTCAATAGGTTTCTCAAGAGGACAATCATTGTATTGCCCTTCACATTCAGTGTTAACAAGAATCCTTTAGGATCCATACATTGACTAAAACAAAAAAATATATTCATTAATAATAATCATATCATAGAATTATATAATATTAGAAAATCAGTCATAGGATGTCAAAATATTGTCACCTTCTTTTCAATCTATGAAACATTAGGTTTAACATAGGTCCTTCATGGTTATTATCTATAAAAATATTTCATAATGGTTTATAATGAATATATTACTTCAACTATGTATATCCCTCATGAGGGTTAAAATAGGTTTTCACTAAGGGCCAATTCACCATACACCGGGATGATGGTTGAGATATACTCAACCAATCATTTTTGGGGTTCTTACCCAAAGATTCATATATTCAAAAACCATGTCCACTTTTAGTATCCATATAGGGATGAATTTAGAGGAAAACCACACAACTTTATTTACTATAACTTAGTATGTTCTCTTATACTTAATATTATCCTAAGGGTTCTCACTACTATTTTATTATCCTAGTTTCCAAAATTTTCTAAACCACCCTCTGATACCAACCATAGAAACCCATGACATTCATATAAATATATTACATAATTTTAGATTAATATTCAATACATCTAAAAATAATACATGCATTAGTAAAATAATGTTTTATTTTATTTAGAATCTTGGATATGAGAACAACTAGTGCATAAAATATTTAACTTATTTTCGATTACGTTATTCAAAACTATCACCCTTCTTAGGCATATCATACATAAATACTATATTCACAACCCAGGGAAGGTAAAAATAATAATGGGTGATCTTAGATGCTTATTAAGGGTAAAAATAAGAGATATCAATCAGTGGTCATAGGGTATCATAAGATAAGAGTAATATTATGAGAACATGATCAAGATTTACAATAATAATTTCTAATCAATCAATGATATTTAATCTTGAAACATGGTGTAAGGTTTTGATAAAAAAATTACATATGACATAAGTGTTTGGAATCATAAATAATAAATCATGATCCATGATAACATATCATAACAATAAGTTATATGTTTTTTCAGAACACATAAGTATAGAAAATAATTTCCGTAGTCAATGCTCATTGACAAGACTCTCATAGTAGATTGGGATCACTAAGTCCTATAATAAACTGGGTTAACTCCCCCATAAAATCCTCATTATTTCATGAGATGTCCTTATTTTATAAATAAATTAGAGGCTATATAATTCTGGTTCCACCAATCACATAATTAAAACCATACATATTTGTTCCACCAGATCATAACACCTTCATCATATCATCACATTATGAGCCATAGAAAGGATCTGTGTTTCATTAAAATTTCATAATAATAATATACCATCTAGAGATTGAAAAAATATAGTAACATTGCTTCTTATCCCTAGTAAATCATAATAAACCTCAAATGATGTTTTTATAGATAAAAATACCTTTACAATATCACTAGATCATTTCTTTAGAGAAGTTTCATTTTTATTTAAAATAAATTATATAGAATAACAAAAATATAAAAGTTATTATGGAAAAAAATATTCAAAAATTAGAAAAGTAATATTATAAATTAATATTTAAATAAAATAGTATTCAAAATGGTGGGTGAAGTCATGCATATAGTTTTTGTTAAAACAAAAATTACTTTCACATTTTTGGTAAAAAGTCAAAAGTATAAAATTTAAAAAATGATTAGGACGTTCCTTTTAAAACATGGTAGGTAAATTAAAATATAGTAAAAAATAATATAATTAATCTTTTTATAATATTAAATACATTATTGAAATTTTTATAAATAAAATATGGACATGGAAGAAAAGATTCCTGACCAAAGAGAAAAACATGGTCAGTTTTCATTAAAAACATTTCTTTGGTCTCTTGAGAACTTAAATGGATGAAAATTAAAGGAAAAAAATGTAATATATAAATAAAAATAGAAGAATTAAATAAATATTTTTTTGGATTTATTTATCTTATATTTTAATTTTTAGATATTTATGCATAAACAATCTCGGTAAAAAAAGGATATTGTAGCATAAAACTATTATCTCAAGTTTATATTTCTTCGTAAAAACTCTTAGCTCATATATAATATATTTAAATTAATAATAATTATATAATAGAATAATAATTATAAATATAAATGTATTATTTTTTTAATCATAACATATCATTATCCATTCGTTAACAATCATTCATTATCATAGTCATTTTGGGTGTTAACAGCTTCATTTATTGTGTATGTTTTGGTTCAGTGGTTATGGTACATTAAATTGGGTCCTAGTTCCTTAATCTCAAGAATTATAATAATGATATAAATATAATATATATTCATTATATACATAATTATAACCATTTATATAAATCAGTGATGATAAATGAATTACATCACTGCATGGAGACGGTAGTCCATATGTACATATGAGTGATGTTTCCATTTTTTCATGGACAGAACAAAAGAAAGGTAAATATTAATTCACCATTACAAAATCATTATTATACCATAAATATCATATCTAATCATTAGAAATATTATAATAACTAACCATGAATTATGGAAGTGGAAAATGAATTGCAGCGCTACGTAGAGGTAGTAATCCACACGTATGCACGAGCGACAGTTTCTTCTTCAATTTGATTGATAATTGGGGTATAGTGTTATTAAACAACCATAATAAAATATTAGTATGTTTTAATAATATATTAATCATTTTTTATATACACAACACATTTATATTATGCTTAAAAATAAGAAGAAAATTGAAAGATCATTGTTAAGATCTATACCTCTTCTTTGAGAGACCTCCCTTGTCTCGCACCTTAAGAGTTAAAGGATTTGTATTAGGAGAAGACCAGAAGCACTAGGATGAAGGTAAGTAATATATTAAATTTTTTTACTAGGTATTTTATGATATATAAGGCTTAAACAGTTTGAACATGGTAGGATAAGATATTTCTTTTTTATAAGTGAAGGGAGGGACATGCATGGAATTTCATAAGATATTCCAATGATATAAGGTCACTTTCATGGGCATGTGGATCTAAATAGATAGATATTAAAATTTTAGGGTAATAAAATTTTTATTTTTCTTTATAAAATATTTATTATAATTTTTTGGGCTTGAATAATATCCTTATCTATTTTTTGACCCCCCCCCCCAATAAATCCATTTCAACCATAACCATAGTAACAAAATTTTACTATTTTTTATATTCCATATGAACAAAAATTAAGTTGAACTTATGAAATTATATTTATAATAATAATTATAAATATGGAATCTATTTTAAAAGATTCAATTTATATAAGTATGTAATTTAATTTTAATTTATCATGTAAACATTAAAGAAAACTCAGTATCAAAAAATGAAATTGTATGTGTAAAACATAATTTACATCCATTACATGCAATGTCAAGACCATAAAATGGATTTTAAAATATTATATTTAATATATAGTATATAAATTAAATTATACCCATTAATAAATAGACATTAAACATATTTATTAATCCAAAACACATTGCGCACCTAAAAAAGAAATTTTGGGGAAAATTTGTTTTTAAGCACAAAAATTAAATTATAGAAAAATAAAGTACAATAATAATTTATTTAATAAATTATATTATTTATAATGAAATGATATTCAGATTAATTTAAGATAAAATTAAAAAACTAATGGGACATTTACTTGAAATTAAATGAAAGTTTTTACAAAAATTGATATTTTCACTATTTACAAAAAATAAATCTTTTTAGAAAAAATACATAAAATTCAACCTCAAGAAATATTGAAGTGGTTTTTTAAATAATTTATTAATTTTCTAAAATAGTATTTATAGAAATATTATAAATTAATTATAATGTTCATGTATAAATATGTGATAAAAACCATTTTTTAAGAAAACTAATTTTTGAAGCGTAAATTGACTTTAATAAATATTTTATAATTATTTATTATAAATTAATCAAAAAAATCATTAATAAAAATTTTTAAAAATATTTTTCATAAATATTTTATTACTACTCATATATTCCAATTTAATGGATAGTTTATAATGATATCAAAAAAATGAGGTTCATAATTACTCGGGGTTGTGTATACAGAGAAATATAGAATAAATCACGTTTTATTTCCTAGGAAATATATATAGAATATTGGTTTTTAAATTAATATCACAAACCCTACCATTTTTTAGAAAGGATAATGTATTTTTGTGCATGGGATATTCCCATTATATTATCCATGAAGTATCCCATTGACGGTGAACCAAGTAAATTATTTGTGCCCTATTTACATTCAACATTCACAACAAAATGTGAGTCGTGAAACATAATTAACATAAAGAAAAAGTTCCAATCAAGCTAATTTTAATAAAATCATCATCCAATAAAATATAATACTATGTTACCCTCAGGGTTAAAAAGTTAGGAGATGATAGGGTAGTGAGAGGTTAAAGATAAAATATGTTTTAATTACAAACGACTTGCATACCCCAATTCACCCCCCCCCCAATGTATATCTTTATTAAGACCCTTTAGGAAATAAAAAATAGTATCAAATTGTAGGTTTATTTTTAGTGAAATTTTTTCTCTAGTTTGATCTAATGTTTTGAAGAAAGGTGGAATACACTTTGAAAGTTCCTTTGTTTAATGGAAGTGTGTTCAATAGTTGGAAAAGGGAATTTTATTTATTACATGGAAGACTCTCTTGGAATCCATCAAGAAGTGATGATGGATAAAATTTTTCATCTATTTTCAAATTAATTAGTCCTTGAGAAAAATAAAATAAAATTGAGATTTATGCTTTGCTAAAAAGTCATTAAAGGATACTCTTAGAAAAGACTTATTTGATAAAATTTATCACCATAATTTATCATAGTATATTTTGATGTTTATGGAAGATTCATTTGGTAAATAATTTATGAAAAATAAAAATTCCCTTATGTTAAAAAATAAGAAGAGTTGGAAATCATATAGAGTTCCATACTATTGTATTTTTTTTTTGAAAAAAAAGATATATCACGTTAAAGGAATCCAACATCACACATAAAGAAGGTCTGAATGATTCAACATGTTTATATATTTATCTATTTAATTATTTTATAATAATTAATGAATAGTCTGATTGGATATATGAATTTATTTTTCTCAATAATGAGGAAGTCCCAAGAATCAAAAAAGTAGAAGTTTTACACTCATCCGAGGAGTTGGATGAGTAGTTTATAGAAGATAATATGAAGTTTATGGAAGAAAATTTTTTTTGAGACATCAAGAGCAAAGTTCTAGGAATTAAATATCATCTGTATAAAGTTATAAATAAAAGACGCATGTAAGTTGAGACTTATTTAAGAGGAAATAATGACTCACAAACTAAAGAGTAAAAGGTGATGTCAAAAAATTATGAAAGGAATATGAACTCAATAGAAAATCTGAATTTGAAATATAATAATGATAATCTTACTATGAAAGTATATGAACTTGTTGAGTAGAAAAAATGGTTTTGAAAAGATAATAAATTTATAAAAAACTATTTATCAAATAAAAAATGTACCATCAAAGTGACATGCTGGACAAAATTATAATGCATTAAAAATTGATATGTCTAGTGGTAATACTTTCAATTAATATATAAGTTCTCAAACAAATAACATCCAAAAATTAGAGGAGGAGTTTATTTCATCCAATAATATAATATATCAATGTAATTACAAGGGAAACCCTAAGTTCAAGGATGATTTACAATAAATTTTTTATTATGATTCAACAAGTGATTGTGAAAAATAGGAGAAGTATTCCATTTTGGAGGAGAAGTGTCAAAATATTATCATATACAAAAAGGCCATGAAATATGAGAAATATTGATATTTTATATGTTAAACCCTCTCCCTTTTATTATAGGATGAAAACCATGGATAATCACAAGTAAAGGTAATGGGTGGTGATGGGAACAATCCTAAAATAGTTCCTACAAGAGATAATGGCACCTAGATTATCACTACAAGAAGGTTTAGAAACATGTGCTACTTTTATGGGATTCATGGACACATTTTCATTTTTTTACGTATATAAATACACTAAATGTTTTGAATATTGTGAAAATATTAAAACATATATCTCTAAATAATGACATAAAAGGTATGGATTTCATTCTAATAATTCATGTAATATCAACCATTCCAAAAAAGTATAAATTTCAAGAGAAATTCAGTCAGTATTAGAGGAATAAATCGGCATGTATACATTGATAAATTAGTTCCCTGGAGAAATAGATTTTATGCGTTATATAAAAAATATATCCATGATAAATTTAATTTGAAAATAATTTCCAAGTATATAGAATAATAAAAAAATCTATTAGAGCGATAAGAAAAGACCTTGGAATCATGAGAAGATTACACATGTTTCTGAAACTAAAAAGGAACATGAGAGAGGAATGTCCTAAGACAATGTTTGTTCTGAAACTTCTAATAGTTCCTGAAAGGATATTTTGAGTTACAATAAGGTTTGGAAAATTAAAATTCAAACTTTTTTGGAGAAGAAAATACTTGGTGAAATATTTATCCTATGTAAAATAGGTTGTGTTTTGGGTTCTGAAGAAGAGAACAAACCTGGAGGCATAAATAAAAGATTGGGTTCCAATAAATCTGACCTAGATATAAAAATGGACTCCAAAATAAATGATAAAGGGAAATTGGAAGTCCATATTTACTCACCAACCACCTTAAATTATGTAAAATGAATTTTATCCCTCCCCCCATTAATATAAAATGTTTCTAAATATTTGTGAAGAGGTGAACGTTTTTGGGGGAGATATGATCCATGGGGTAAGTTTTATACAAAAAAAACTTATTAATGAGTCAAAATATGATCTTTTTTAAGATGAAAATACATTAAAATTAGTATAATTAGAAAAATCCCACTTTTTTCAATTCTGGAAAAAAATTCTCAATAATGATCTGACTCAATAAGTAGATCAAATTATAAATATGGAATCTAAATTATCTACCCTAGAATGAATTTTTTTACTAAATTTGGAGTTACAGTATACACATGAGATTAGAAAAAAGGAGGTGTTAATGACATATCCAAATTCACTATTTACATGTTTCTAAATATTTTATGAATTAATTTTTAAAAGGCTATAAATTACAGGGAATCTCTCATTGAGAAGGAAAGGGGAAGATGGGAAATAATGTTTTGGATGAAATTTATGTTTATATATTTGTTTTATAAAATTTGATATTAGGTGTATTGATATACATGATACTAAAATATACTAGAATATAAGATTCATTCCAACAAGTGGTATCCCCAAAAAAAGATAAATAACTATTACTGTGATTATTAATTAATTAATTTCGTGGTGTGAAATTGTGATTATGTTCATATGTTGTTTTTTGGGAAATTATAATAAAAAGTTTTTGTGAATTTCATTCATATTCATGAGTGTAATTGATAGCATTTTTTTTGTTTACAAAAAAACTTTTCACCTACATTGAGCCCATGCTTAATAGTATTATAGGATTTTTATAAATCTCAAGGACCATGTTTAAAATTAAATCAATAAATATCTTTGGAAGGATCAGCTATGTAATAAAGGAGATTCTGGAATTGGGAACTCCAACTAGAAACTTTAAGGTTATTGAAAATTTGTACATAAATCTAAACTTGGTATATAATTAGTTAGATGATATAAATGAGAAACAATGTATGGAAAGGGGGGGAGTTGATTATCATGGATTTTCTTCCTAGACATCAAGAGAAAAGTTGGAGAAAATAGAAAGATCTCTATTTTTAAAATGAGAGAAGATCAATTAAATCATAGTGGTACAATTAAAAATCAAATTCTACTATGGTTTGAAAAGTTTTATTTGTTTTAAATAGGAAGAATAATGAATTTTTTTATTTCATTACTAATATGGCTGATAATGACTTTCAAAGTAAAGGGGAGATACGCCAGGGGAGATGATGTACTAGGTAATGTCAGAAGAATCCAAAGGGGTAGATTATTATACTTATAAGGTATATATATTGTATTTTTTGGTAAGGGATTCACTTTATTATATTTTTTAGATCATTTAATTTTTATTTTTAAGGATTTGGGAAAAACTCTTACAGATAAAACCCTTACAATATAAAGGGGCACTTCCACTCAATGTCTATTTTATTCAAAAAAAAATAGGATTATTAAATTTAAACTCAGGTTTCATTCAAAACATTTTCACCTATTTTAATATGGATCCCCATAACAGAAATATAATCCTTAATATAGTTTATACTCATTTTAAGCATGGTGAAAAACATTAAAAAACACGGGATAAGATAAAAAATCTAAATAAAAGATATATAAAAAATAAACGAAATGTGTTAATTAATTTTAAACATAAAAAACTCATGAGTGTAACACCCTAAGAATTTATGATATATTTAAATTTCTAAAAATATAATTTCATTGAGATATTTCTTTACCTACAACACTGAGTTTAAACGAACCATGATATACTATTGAATTATTATTATTTAATGTGGAAGTTATTACCAATCTACTGGATATGAGGGAATATATATGGATAATTAAATCATTGAAAATAATTTTTTAATTATTTATACATTTAATTCATTGGTTCTAAGTTGTTTAGAAATAAAAAGAAAATAATTTAATAGTTAAAATAGATATTTTTATAAAAACTATTTTTACGTGCTTAATGTGTTTTCTATATTGATAAATTAAATTAATATATATTTATAAATAATTTTAATTATATTTTTAGACAATATATTCAATTAAATTTTTTAACATTCATCTAATATTTTTAACATCGAAATGAATGAAGGTAAACTTAGTTTTGTGCTTAAAAATTCGTTTTTTAAATCGATTTTGTTGTGTTTTTTCTCACTTATTTTAAAATTAATTTATGTAACAGGGAAGAATTGAATCTTGTAAAATGGATTAAATATTTTGAACCAGTATAGTTAATATTATTTAATAATTTTAACTTATTTTTTTCAATATAAATAGTTTCTAAGGTAAAAAATCATTACTATGAAAAGGTTAAAAGGGGTCAATTAGGGGTTAAACTAAAAAGATAAGGGTTAAAATGACACAAAAACATGTCCGAAATAAATTTGACTATAATTTTTATACCCTATATCATCTATTATTTTGATATTAGTCATTTATGATCCATTTATATTGATTAAGACATTAATAAATTTTAATCATTTTAAATTATCCAAATGTTTCCTCTCCCTCACATAAAAAAGGACACAACCCATCCTCAACTATCCACACTTAAGGTACCTATTTTCCTGGAAATTAACTACCCAAATACTTTAATTAAATCCCTCCCCACATACTAGATTTCATTTTTTGATCATAATACCATTTTATGAAGTGTTTTGGTATAAACCAAAGGAGGTTGTCTAAAAAAGAGGCATACACTCTTATCGATCTTTTTCCAGTTTCATTTTTCATATACATACTATAAATATATTGTATCCATCATAAAATAATTAATATAGTATCATAAATATAATAAAATGTTATTATTATTATGGTATAAATAGTTTCCACCCAATAAATGGGAAATGAAAGTATTGCTTGTGCGTCTGTGTGGACTATCACCTCCACATAGTTTTATGATTCATTTTCCATCACCATCACTCCCGGTTGGTTATTATGATGGATATAATTTATATATATGATTTTTATTAAAAAATTATTCTTTGTTAATTATAATTTCTTATCTACATTTTTATATTTCCATCTGTTGGAAAACGATATCGTCGTTCATGTGTGTGTGTGGACTACCACCTCCACAAAGTGATGTGATTTATTTTAAAAAAACATTATATAATATGGGTTATTATTACACATATTTCATGATTAATATTATTTATATGATTAAAATATTACCAATTTACAAGTACCAAAATCGTCAAACTAAAATATGTAAGGAAAACAGACCAATTTTCACCTGAATGTTCATTTTAATGGGTAAATTATTAATAAAAGGATATTTAGAAATTATAAATGAATTATAAATATTATTTCATGTATGAATATGTTTTTTAAATATGTTTATAATAAATATTTATTTATTATATAGGATATTTTAATGTGTATTAATAAAAATGGGACTTGAAGTAAGGGTTTATATGAAAATATCATTTCTTTTCTGGATTTTTTATACTAAAATTTTAGTGAGGTAAATTATATGGATATTATCCATTATGATTTATTCTCCTCTATTTATTCTTTTAATTTTTATAAATTATTACCATTTTTTCTTGTTGGTACTTAAAAAATGAGAAACTATTCTAAAACAATTTTTTTATTTATTTCCTCTTGGGACGTCGTACATTTTCTTCATATCCAGGCCGTTAAAAATTGTTTTATGAAATTTTTTACCTATAAATTAAATGTTTTAAAATTTTTATCTTCATTACCTTTCACTTTATTTATAATTTTTTAAAATTATTCTTTTTAAATAAAATTTTTCTAAAAAAATTGTTTTTAACATTTTGAAAAAAAAGTGGGAAAATAATGTTTTTTAATGTATACAGTATAAATAAATTCCCACGATCATGACCATTATTTTCTTTGAAGATTAATTTAAATGTTTACATAATTATTTTTATATAAAATAATTTTAAAAATATTTATGGAATGTATAGTTAAAATTTTATCAAAATAAAATGATATTTTTCTCTTATTCTCAAAAAATGGTTCAAAGGATATTTAAAGGTATTTTCATCTATCTAAAAATAATTTAAGGGTTATTATGATTTATTGGGGATATGATATTATGATACCATCCAATTTCTTTATATTTATGGAGTATGATAACAAATATTTAATTATGATTCTATCAAACCCATTTTATTCCAACATAATAATTAAGTTATAATAAAAACTTTATGAAACATATATATTTTCAATAGGTTATATTATAATGAAATGATGAAAATAATATGAAAGTAATTTCCATTCCATAGGTTATGATATGATTATATGATTATTTCTTTATGATATTTTTCAACATATATGTATAGTTTTTATTATATAATGGGTTGGCCAAAAATTATATATCCCTTTAATTCATTAGGTAAAGAATGATATATCTTGACATAATAATGTCCAGAATCTGGAGTGAAACCATGTTTAGTAAGGTAATGTATCAAATAATATACTCTTGGGGGGTGAACCATAACTAATTAAATGAAGTAATGGGGAGTGAAACAAATCTATAATGATAATTTTATTAAATATCCCTATCGAAGAAAATGATTTTATATTCTTGTGTGTATCCCAAAAATGTATATCTCATTTTTATGATATGATCTTAGGGATCATGATGGATGATTTTTGATTCTACACACTTATTTATTATGACTTTTGTTATGAAAACGTTTTATGCCATGATTTATTATTAATGACCTTTTACTAATTTGGAATTATTTTAATAATTTATGATCACGTTCGCATACATTTATGAATATATTATTCTCACTTTTTATAACTTATTAATACCTTTTATATTTACCCTTTCTGATCATCTATGGTCTTACATTCTTATGTTTCTTTTCTAATGGTTATGAATAAAAGTTTGATGTGTGGTATTTATAAAAATTTAGTATGTGATAAGATATTTGTGGGAGATGTTGAAGATATTTCATGAAATAAGCTGATTATGTATTTTATATATAATAAAACTAAACCTTAATGGTTATAATGTTATATTATTTTGATATGTATTAAATATCCATCTAAAATGATATAATATATATGAATAAATTGTTTGGGTCACCTTCATTGGTATCAAATAAGAGTTCATCTAATTTTAGAGATTATGATTAGATAACTTTTTTGAAATACCTAGGGATAATTCTAAGTATAGGATAATTTATTAATGATTTAATAAAGTAGATATTGTGTGGTTTTCCATGAAAATAAATCATTATACGGATACTAGATATTAGATAAGGTTACAAAAATGATGAACCTTGGGGAAATGTTTTGAAAGGTTGGATATGGTAGTAACTTGGACATCACTTGTGTATGATGAGGGGTCTTAAGAAAGTACACCAGGAAAAATACCCCTTGGGGATATGGTTGAGTTAATTAACGTTTTCATTATGATCCATTATAAAGAGTTTGAATAGATTATGACTATGAATAACCTAGGTTAAACCTAATATGTCATAAATTGAATAGAATGTGTCATGGTTTATACATCCAATGAATTATTTTTTATGATTGCATGATTATTTATTATGATTATTATTTCTCACACTATACTCTTTAGTATTATCCAATGGATGGAATTAGGAGGAATCAGGTTATTGATAAATATAATGGGAAATTAAATTACTATCTTCATGAGAAACCAAATTATATGGGATCTTGGATGAAAAATCTTATGGTTATTCTCACCCAATTCTCTCCAGCTAATAATTGAAACATGAATTTTTTTGAGCTTCCAAAATGATAATGGAATAACTCTTTATTGAATATTTTATGTGGAAATGTACAACTTCTTTCAGTGGTTTCTCTCGCCAACTTATTACTCATAAATAGACTAATGCAAGAGAAAATATATTCTAAATTATCTAATTTTTAGACCATGATAATGTCATTTTTCCTTTTATCCTTTGAAAGGTGAATATGATCAACAGTGGGCTTTTATCAAGAGTACGAGGTAAGAGGTGGAAATTGACTCCATGTCATGGGAGGTGTTATAAAGGAATTTTTCAATATGTATTTGCCACAAATCATTACACAAAAATGGAAAGGGGATTTATATAAATAAATTAGAATAACGAATAATCCATTATCACCTATGAGGAAAACATCATCATACATGAAATGTATGATTCTAGTTTTATCATCGATCCTAAAAGAAAATTTAACTGATTCTTTAGTTTCATGATACCAAGTCTCTTAAAGGAGTTTTCTATAAGTTACTTTGATATATATGAAGTAATTATTATATTTTCTCTTAATATTTATATATATATTAGAGATATAATTTCTCTCATTGTTTTGGGGATAAAAATAGAAAGATAAAATTTTAAGGAAATTCTTATAATAAAACTAATGGAGGAAAAACATTATTTTGACTTCAAGAAAAAAACATGGAAGGAATCATGGAATAAATTCCCTTATGTATTTTGGTAAATTTTTTAATATAGAAAATAAGTCCATCGAGAAAAATAGTATAAAATTAATTCAAAAAGTAAAGTCAATTACATTAATGGTGAATGATCTCAACTAAATATGCCACCCATACTCTAATTCTATAATTATAAGGAGTATAGATATAATGCCTATCAGTGTATAAATGTGAGGGTTAATGATGAAAATCAATGTCAGTAACCTATAAATATAAGAGACAAAGGGAAAGCTCATGTGATCACAACTGTAAAAGTGGGTCATGATAATTATGTGATGAAAGGTACACTTACCATCCACTCTAGTGATAAAAATTCTTTATTTCATTCAGGATTTACCCAACGTTTAATGTCTAAAAAAGTTTCTAATGGTATCATATCACTACCTCAATGATTAGATATTGAGTTACAAATATAATGTTAATAGTATGATGATCACATCTCAATTATATAGCTCTTCTCTGATAATATTTTATGGGAGCGTGATTCTTGGAAATATTTTGATTCGCCCTCTAGTTGAATTTAAAGTGATTTTGGTCGTGTATTGATCAATCTATATAGATCCCATATCAATTTCCTAGGAAAGGTGGTCTCATTTGATATTTTTAATCAATCTATAATCATATTTTGAAGTGAGGATGAGAATTTAATTTCAATGGATGTTACTTCTAACATATGGGTCTTATTAACTATCCATGAGGGATATCTATCTCAAATAGTTGGGGAGAATGTCCATAATGACGTTATACCTATTTTTTAAGATAATTTCAATGTATTTCTTGAATAATTTCCTAGTATTCTCTTAAATTGTGAAATTAAGGTTTCAATATAACTCATACCTGGTCATACACCTATTTTAAAGAATCTGTATATAACTCCCTTGAATTATTTGTAGGAATTGAATTAGAGACACCAAGAGAATCTTGATAAGGTATTCAAATTCACAAGTGAATATCCATGGGATGAATCAATTTTCTATTAATAAGAAATACGTTTCAATACATATTTTCAATGATTATTAAGAATTTAACGAGATCACTATAAAAAATATATTTTTTTACCATGGATTGATGAGTTTTGATCAGCTATACATATATCAACAAATTTAAAAGATTGAAATTCATTATTGATATCATAAATTGAGGGTAAAGAGGGAGTATATACAAAATTAATGCTTCTATATAAGTTATGATCATTATAAATTTATAGTTATTACATTTGGAATTACCAATACACCTATTATCTTAATGAATTTAGTGTCTTGAGTCTTTTTATGTTACCTTAATCTTGTTGTGGTAGACTTTACAACTGATATTAATATATATTCCAAGATAAAGGAAGTTCATTAAGATAATTTGAATATTTTGTTGAATATAGTGAGGAAATATAATTTTTATTCCAAATTTATCAACTATGAATTTTGGTTATAAAAATTTTCATTTTTCATTCGTATAATTTTAAGATAGGGTATATCTTTGGATCCTTAAAGGATAGAAGTTATTGAAAAGGGGCCCAGATCAACCACTAAGACTGAGATTAGTAGTTTTATTAGATGTTATTGATATTATCAATGTTATTTTAATAACATCTCTTGAATATCTAATTTACTATCAAATTTTACATAGAATGGATCCAACTTGTTTTGGATAGATGAATGTGATAACAATTTCAACGATATGAAAAGAAGGTCGGTCGATGAACCTGTTCTTACACTACCCTATAGTGGATAATGGTTTGTGATATATAGTGATGCATCGAAGAAGGTACTGATATTAATCCTCATATAGAATTATATGGTGATATCTTCTGTCACATGTCAGTTGAAAATTAATGATAAAAATTACCTGACTCGTAAGTTGGATTTGGAAGTTGTAATGTTTTCATTGAAAGTATGGAGGAATTATCTTATTGTTGAAAGTTTTAATATATATATATATCATAAAATATTGAATTATATAGTCACATATAAATATTTTAAAGTGTTCCAAAGTATATGGTTGTAATTTATAAAGTATTATGATAGCACAATAAAGTACCACCCTGGGAAAGTGAACAAGGTGGTTAATGATCTGGTCCAAAAAGAATATGCTAGTTTTTTCATGATGTAGTTTAAAATAAATTCAATATTTATGGATTTTAAAAAAATATATCTTGAAATCATGAGGAAGGGGGACATATATTATTTTTCTCAAATTAATGTTCAACCATTTATCCATTTGAGGATTACAGATATGCAGTAGGATGATATGGAATTCTAGAAAAAGGTGAAAAATGTTCTTAAGTTTAACCATCACTGGGATGGAATGATAAGGTTTAGGATCATAGTATGTATCCCACTAATACCAAAATTTAGTAATATACCATTTTATAAATCTCATATATTTTCATTCATTATTTATCCAAGAATTGTGAATATGTATTGAGATATAAAATAGTATTTATTGTGGGATACCATAAAAATGGATATTTCAGAGTATCTATCTTGAAACCCAATATGTTAGAACCTTAAGGCTATTATAAATAATTATAAGGGTATGTTACATCCATTATCCATATTATAAGGAAAATGGGAAAACATTATCATGGATTTCATCATTGAGCTCCCCAAAACATATAAAGGGGACAATTACCTAAAGGTTGTAGTTCATCACCTTGTGAAATTAGTGAATTTGATTACCATTAAATAATATTTCATTATTGATAATATTTACATGATATATAATAAATAATTTGTAATGTTTTATATTGTACCACATTCTATTATATATAATTGGGACATGAGGTTTACCTCAATGTTTTAGAGAAGTATTCAATTGTAATTGAATAAAGAGTTGAAGATTATAATTTCATATCATCTACAGATATATGGTTAGTATAAGTGGATTATTAAAACCCTATAGGATATGATGATATTTTATTATATGTATTTCAATGGTGTTTGGTATTAACACCATTATTTGGTCATTTTCTCTTACATCAATATCTTTTACTCAAGCATTTATTGGGATCCTTATAAATACCATTATGGAAGGAAGTGAAAACTCAAATGTACAAGAACGAAGTTGGAGAGAGATAAGTATTGGGACTTGGGATAGATAAGGAAATTAAATAGAATGTTAGATTCATTTAGTATCACATTATGGTAGCTCATAGTTGATAGAAAATATTTGTTGACAATCATTGGTGAGATCTAGAGTTTAAAATTTAATAGTAATGTATTCCAAAAACCGACTTCATGGAAGAAGGCAATGATATTTTTAAATAAGATAAATATAATACCTAGATATATTATCTCCCTCATAAAATTTTATCATATCTATATGGTTTCTAATCACTTTATGCTTCTATCAAATCTATCTGATGTTCATGATGTGTTCCATGTATATCTCCTGAGGAAGTACATACCTGACCCTTCACATTTAACAAACACAAAGTTAATACAATTGGATTGTGATATATCTTATGATGAAAACCCAATGGGTATTTCAGATCAAATAGATAAAGTTATATGAAACATAATCACTCACATACTAAATGTTTTGTGGTGAAACCACAAATTTTAGGAAGCTACATGGGAACCCAAATATGCGATGAGGCACAAGTATACTCAGTTAATTGTATCAGAGTAATAGAATTTTTAGGGATAAATTATTATATATAGGTATATTGTAACACCCTATAATTTTATGATATATTCCTTTTTATTTGAAGATAATTTCTTTGATTTATTTCTTTGCAAACAACATAGAGTTTAAATGAACCACGATAAACTATTGAATTATTACTAATTAATGTGATAGTTTTTTCATAGATGTTGGATTAGTGGGTATTAATGGGAATAACTGAATTAAAAAGTATTATTGGTTAAATATTTTTAAAATGAATTAATTTTATTGTTGTTTATAAATTTTAAAAATATCATTTGCAGGTTAAAAGATATATTTTTTCTAAAAAAACTTTTTTTATGAGGACAATGTTTTTTATCTTAATAAATTAAATTAATCTATATTTACAATTAATTTTTATTAAATATATTTATATAATATCTTAAATAAAATATTTTAACATTTATTTAATTATTTTTACATGGAAAAACATGAACGTAAACTTTTTTTATGAATAAAATTTCATTTTACAAAAAATGGTAATGTTTTGTTTTGTGTACTTAGTCTAAAATAGATTTATAACACTTATGGTATTTGAATATTTTAAATTTTATTCCATATTTTTAATAATAATAATTAATATTATCTAATAAATTCACACTACTGTAAATGGAACCTTTACCCATGATTTTAGACCATGAGTATAGGATACACCCACAATTTTGTGAATTGTGGCATGTTTAAGAATCAGTATAGACCTATACCAATGGTTCCTGTAAGAACCATGAGCATAAGTCACTTAAATTTTTTCATAACCATAGTTTTAATTTAACCATGGGTATTGATCTATAATTATGGTTTCTAAATAGTGGGTATATCTATTCATATAAATAAAACATAGACCCATGGCTTGACAAAATATGGGTATAGCTAGTTTCATGCTTTTAGAAGCAGCATCAACCCCAACTTCTTACCAAAACACCTAAACCTATAATTAAAAATAAAACATACAATATACATTCAATTAATTTCAAATTTTATACATGAATCTATGAAACAAAATTTAATATTTTTCAAACCATATAAAATACTACAATATACATATAAATCCATAAAACAAATCAATTTCATTCACTACAAAACTGAATAGTCTCCTTGATGCTAAGTTAAAAATAGAGAGGATGAATATCAATACCATAACCAACTTCCTTATCCTAAAAATCATCATCATCAGTAGAAACAACAAAATTGTAAAACACAGAATTTCCATGTAATATTTTTTAATTATATGGGAATTTTATGAGTCTGCAAAAATTGACAGTGCGTGATTCAGAGCCCCAGTGTGCCCGAAATGAATTTATGATCTTTTTTTCTAGTATGTTCAGTTAACGTGAGAGAGGATTTTTGTAACTTTTGAACTGGTGCTCAGAATTGAAATATTAGGATACCATTGAACTCACAGCACCGGTATTCGCTTAAATAGACTTTCACCTCGACGGAAGTTGGTCTAGGGTGAAAGTTAGTTTTTGTGTTTTTTTGTGAATGAATAAAATAAAATAAAAAAGGTTAACATTTTTATTTTTTTAAACCTCCCAAGTGGATTTTATAAAGGTGGGGACCACCTAAACTAAAACTGCCCACATGTATGTTATGGAGGTGGAGACAACCGAGCCTAAAACCCCCATTTTAAATTTATAGTGGTGGGGAACACCCGAACCCTCTTAATGGGAGTAACCCCTGAACTCCCTCATTAATGAAGAGTAAACCCATGGACTCCCTCCAAATTTAATTAGGCCAACAATTTTCATTTAATTGTGTCAATTAATTGAGCCAATTAATTAAGCCAATGTTTTAACATAATTAATCTAACCAATTTAAATTATATTGGCACCTATTTCCTTTGGGAGGATTTGGTTGGCGAAGGAGAAGGGGAGAGCTTAGAGAACTTCTCTCCAATGAAGAACAATCTCCATCGAAGAATTATTAAACGACGAACCGAAGAACGAGCCCAGGATTAGAGGAGTGTGGCTGGTATGATGAATGTCGACATCTTTGAATTCTTTCTCATTCCAACATCAACAAACCTTCGAGGTAGGGTGGTTGTTTGAATTTTCCCTCCTTACCTGTTCTTGACAATTCCTTTTAAATCAAGAAGAAATTATAGCCCCTTGCTACCGCTCTAACGCGGAGAGTGTGGGCCAAACAAACATGGCCCGACCTCTCTGCAATTCTTGTGATTATTTGTTGTGTTCTTCACAATGGAGGAGGACAAAAACCAACACCAGTGGGGCACGAGAACGGTGGCCGACACCATGGTCGGCCGCGACGAAGGTGTTGGCGCAACCACGCCACCTGACAAAAGAGAACCGCGGCTTATGTCCTGGCGGCGAAGAGAGGATGGCCAAACGAGATGACCGCCGGCGATGGTGTGGCACACAACCGAGATGCGCAGAGAGGATGGTTGGACATCTGGCCAGCTACGGTGGACTGCCGCATCGAGGCACTCGTGCGGCCCCGTGGCCCCCGCGCCACTACCAACCCGTGACCCGCACACCGCCGTCGCCCCCCGTGGACCGTGCACCACACCGCAGCCCCCGCACCGCCCTGAAGCCCACATGGAACCCTGCGGCCATCGCACCACCCCGCGGCCCCCATGCCACACTGTGGCCGCCAGGCCGGGTAGGGCCGGGTCGGACCAGCTTCGACCCATTTCTGCTCTTTTGGTCATAACTTTGGAACCGGGCATACGTTTGACGAACCGTCAGCAGTGAAGGAAAACTTGGATTGATATAGTACCTTTGGTTTACCCCACTTGATATTTGGATAAATTTGGGATACTGTCATGTTGGATAGATCATGAATACAACCGGTACCTTGGGACTAAAATGCTAATAACTTATAGACCGAATGTCTGATTGACGCATCGTCTATTGAGTTGAGACCCCTATGACATGGTGATCCTTTGGGATACTTCTTAGTGGGACTTAATTGATTATTTAGTATCGACCAGTGGCATGAGGAGTGGACCCTCCCGGAGATGATAAGGCTTTGTCCGGGAACCCAATAGCTGGCTCTGGCGATGTACTAGAATCTTGTGTGGGTATGAAGATGTACTGGCGATGTAATAGGATAATGTCTGGGTCTTACGAAGTATTGGAGATGTACTAGGATCCTATGTGGGTTTGACGACGTACTGGCGTTGTACAAGGATCCTGTGTGGGTCTGACGACTTATTGGAGATGTACTAGGATCCTGCGTGGGTCTGAAGATGTACTGGCAATGTACTAGGATTTTGTGGGGGTCTGAGGACGTACTGGCGATGTACTAGGATCATGTGTGGGTCTCAAGACGTACTGGTGATGTACTAGGATCATGTGTGGGTCTGACGATGTACTAGTATCCTGTGTGGTTCTGACAAGGTACTAGGATCCTGTGTGTGTCTGACGATGTACTACGGTCCTCTGTGGGTCTGATGATGACTTAGGATCCTTCCTGGGTCTGCCACTTAATAGAGTAAGATGAGTCAGTAGTTACATCTAATCATCTCTACTACTGTGCATATGATATACCTAGTGTGAGCTGAGTCTTTTCCTCATGGAAATACCTTGGTGTTATTCTTCTATGTGGTGTACTTGTATGGTACTTACCTTCATGGTAATCCTTCTTTTGTGGAATAGTTGAGCTTTGGGCTTATGTGTTTGACCTTATGTTTTCCTCCTGAATGAGATGGGTTTTCTTGATAACTTATGTATTTGTTTGGTCATATACCCAAGTAGGGTTGTCAGATGATTTCATGCTTTGTGGTTTATCCTTTGTGGATCTTGTGAGACCTTAAGGGTCTTAGGGTCCCTACTGAGTATCATTATACTCACCTCCGCATGAGATATGCCTACACCTTGTTGTGTTTGGTGCAGACGACAGACATCACTGAATAAGGATGAGTGTACCAGGACAGCATATAGCTCGAGGTGGATGTTAGATGAGGTATTCTGCAGATATGACTATTAGAGAGTTGTACCTACCCTTCTGGTAGGATCCTTGGTGGGTCTTCACAAGAGATGTTCGGTTTACTTGTACCTTTCAGTTTCTTGTACTTTCCAGTTGGCCTTGTGTTTTGGCCCCTTTTTACTTATTGTACTCACTCTATTTACTATACAGTAGTTTGTGTTTGTATCTTGTTGTGCGCTTGGTTGTTTGAGTTTACAGGTTATAAAGGAAATTTCTTCATAGTTTTAGGGAATAAGCCTTCGGTGCTAGTTGCTAGCACCTGGCCTATGGAAGGTAGGCTTGGGGTAGACACGGCACGGGACCCAGGGGACTGGTCATGACAAATGGGTTTCAAATTATTTGGTTCTACCATAGAACATTGGACTCTGATCTTTTAACGGAAATAGTGTTATGTTTAGTGATTGTGGTTATCTGTTTAGGGAATCTATTGTTGGTGTGGTATCTGACGTATCCATACACCAGGACCCTGACTTCTGATTTCCAAATCAGTGCACAAAAACACTGATTGTGTCTGTGTTTTGAAATGTTTTCTTTTTGAACTCTTTGATTCAGCTCAATATGTATAACTTTTGACTGTGGAGCACCTGTTTCTTTTCAGGGTGCCTCCACGAAGACAGCCGGCTAGGGTTATGGATATAGTACGCACTAATAGCTCACCGAGCGATGAGGCCTCGGTGCAGGGACCTCTTCCAGTAGAGGCACAAGCAGAGGCACTAGCGGTACCATTACCCATTGAGCCACCAAAGCCACCAGCTCCAACAGTAGAGGGTGCATGCTGCTTGGGTGCATTTCAAGAGTTCTAGCGCCAGAGGCCACCCAGGTTTAGGGGTGAGACGGACCCACAGGCGGCTGAGGAATGGTTGGAGGTTGTAGTGAGAGTCTTCCGACTGGTAGGGACACCAACTGATCTCATGTTGATCCTTGCTACCATTATTCTATAGGAAGTAGTAGGAAGATGGTGTATCTTGATGCTCTAGGCTCACGACGAGGTGACGCTTCCTTGGACAGACTTCGAGAGACTATTTCGAGTAGAGTTTTCCCCAGTGACTCTTCACACAGTGCGCATACAGAAGCTTCTTCATCTGAAGTAGGGCAGCATGACTGTGGTTCAGTACTCAATAGGGTTCACTAATCTCCCACACTACTCTAGTGATATTGTTTGGGACCCATTCTTCAGGTCTCGGACCTTTGAGTAGGGACTTTGGTAGGAGATCAGGGCTTTGATGATTTCTCTCAGTAACCCAACGTAGGTAGGGGTGTCAGAGCGGGCCCTCTTAGTGGAGAGTTTTCGTGCTGAGCAGTCATCAGTAGCGAGGCCCACCAACAGTCATCACATAGCAGAGTCTTATATAGCTAGCAGTAGACATATGTTACAGCGGTTCAAGCGGACCAGGCATACAGGTGGACGATCGCATGACTCAGGATCAGTTTTGCAGGGTATCAGAGATACAGCCAGTCATGTGAGTACCATGTAGTGTTTCACATGCAGCATGTAGGGTCACATGGATCATGACTGTTCAACCCGTCATATGGATGATTAGAAGACGGTCAAGGTACCTCCCATGCAGAGACAGAGGTTCGACCAGGAAGGTCCATAGGGAGCAGGTAGACGTTGTAGAGGAGTAGGTCGTGTAGTTGGCGGTGGGAGATGATTCGAGATGTTACCGCCACCACCACCAAGAGGTACACCCCGACCATAGGGAGTAGGTGGATAGGGGTGATCTCAGCTCCAAGTAGCTGAGGCCTACGATCATGGCGCTCCGGATATGATACGAGGTATGATCTGTTTCTACTCCACCTTAGTTGCAGTACTTATAGACACAGGTGTCAGTCAATCTTTTATTTCCACTTCCCTCATTCAGATCTCGGAGATTACAATGGATCTGTTGGCTCGATCCTTACGGCTAGAGGCTCCTACGAGAAAGGATTTGATGATTATGCACTGGTTCCGGCAGTGTGAGCTTACTCTAGGAGGTGAGAGCTTCAGATGGGATATCCTAGTAGCAGCGTCGAGGCCTTACAACATCATCTTAGGTATGGACTAGTTATCTACATTTCATGCTCAGATTGATTGTATTAGGCGCAAAGTGCAGTGTGTCTGCCCAGATGGGACCAGGTTAACCTTAACCGACGAGAAGGGAGCCTTTGTAGCACAAGATGGAATTACCAGGAGGAGGGTGCAGCCGATCACTCATCAGTTGTCTAGCCTTACCCTCAAGGCGGTTGATGTGGAGAGTCTAAGCTATCCTGTAGTGTTGGTCCTGTACATGAATGTCTTACCTGATGATGTTCTGGGTCTACCTTCTCGCAGAGTGGTGGAATTTTATATTGACTTGTACCCCCGGGATGAAACCGATATCTACACCAGCATATTGAATGGCTCCCGCAGAGCTTCATGAGCCACGGGTATAGTTGGAGGAATTATAGGTGAAGGGATTCATTTGGCCCATTGTTTCTCCTTGGGCAACCCTGATTTTGTTCTCCAAGAAATCAGATGGGAACGTGAGACTTTGTGTCAATTATTGGCACCTAAACCAGGTGACAATGAAGAAAAAGTACCCACTCCTGAGGATTGATGAACTTTTTGATCAGTTGAAGGGAGAACAGTGGTTCTCAAAGATAGAACTCGGATCAGGCTATCACCATCTTAGAGTGCGAGATGAGGATGTGCATGTGATGGATTTCAGATGTCAGTATGAACATTATGAGTTCTTGGTTATGCCATTCGGCGTAACAAAATCTCCATTAGTGTTCATGGGACTCATGAACAGGATCTTTCATCCATAACTTGGTAGTTTTTTGTTTCTTCATTGATGACATCCTGATATACTCACTGATAGAGGAGAACCATGCCTATCATTCACAGGTACTATTGGACACACTCTGAGTGAACTAGATTTATGGTAAGATATTGAAGTGACAATTATGGATCCAAGAGGTTCAATATCTGAGACATGTCATCTTGGAGGCTGTTGTTGCGGTGGATCCAGTGAAAATTGAGGTTGTACTTGCTTGGGAGCCACCTCAGAGTGTGATGGAGGTACGGAGTTTCCTAGGTTTGGCTGGATACTACCAGAGGATTGTACCATATTTCTATAGGGTTGCAACACCTTTATCAACATTGATGAAGAAGGGGAAACCCTTCGTGTGTTTAGAAAATATGCTAGAGTAGTTTTCAAAAGGTGATGAAAAGACTGACTAGTACCCCCATCTTGAGGCTTCCAGAGGAGGACATTGGGTGTGTAGTCTACTGAAACCCATCAGTGACCGGGCTCGGATTTTTACTAATGTAGGGGCGAGCAGTTATCATATATGGTTCTCGACAGCTAAGAAAACATGATAAGAACTACACTACCCATGACCTGGAGTTAAAATTAATGGTCTTTTCCTTGAAGATGATGCGACATTACTAGATGGGTGAGCATTTTATAATGTACTCTGATCACAAGATTCTTGGGTATATCTTCTCTCAGAAGGACCTGAACCTGAGAAAGGGACATTGGATTGATTTCCTCTTGGACTATGACTTAGAGATAGTCTATACTCATGATAAGTAGAACATTGTAGCAGATACACTCAACAAGAGATCTAGTATAAAACTGTTAGGTGATGTGACGGAGTAGCTGGCTACTTTGCAGATATTCTTTGTGGATCGGGATGGAGAAGCTTTTCTTCAGTCTCTTACAGTCACTCCCCCACTTCTTCAGCGAGTTAGGAAGGCGCAACAGGAGGACACTGACTACGAGGCTAGATGTGCTCAGATATCCACAGGACAGACACCGGATGGGTTTTTTGAAGGTGGGGAGCACGTCATCCTTTTCAGAGGACGTACCATGGTACCAATGTGGCTTCGAGAGGAAGTGTTAAGGGAGTTCCACACTTCCCCACAAGAGGTACATCTAGGAGTAGCGAATATGTACCAGGATCTCTGACAATAGAACTGGTGGCCAAGAATGAAGAAAGCAGTAGCATAGTTTTTCTCTTGGTGCCTCACTTCTCAGCAAGTGAAGGTAAAGCATCAGGTACCAGCAGACTTGGTTCAGTTTTTAGAGGTCCCAGAGTGGAAGTGGGATGAGATATCTATGGACTTAATGACATGACATCCACATACATCTAGATGACATGATTCTATCTGGGTGATCATCGACCGACTCACCATGTCGTCCCACATCCTACCGACCAGAGATCTTGGGACACCTCTCTGTGAAAGAGATTTTACGGCTACATGGAGTACCCTCGAAGATTGATTCCAATCGTGATACACGATTTACTTCCCGGCTATGGAAGGGGTTGTATTAGTATTTCAGGATGTAGATTCATTTGAGAATTTCCTTCCATCCTCAAATGGATGGCCAGACTGATAGGACTATTCAGACCCTCGAGGACATGTTGCGTGCTTGCGTCCTTGACTTCGGTCCCAGCTGGGACGATCACTTGCCCTTGGGGGAGTTTGCATACAACAACATCTATCACTCCACAATTGATATGGAACCTGTTGAGGTATTGTACGAGGGACCTTGCAGATTACCTTTGTGATAGACTGGCCTAGGGGAGTCAGCACTCGTGGGAACAAAGATGGTACAGGCTGCCATAGGGAAAGTATAGATCATCCAGGAGCGGATGAAGATTGCACAGAGTAGGCAGAAGTCTTATACTGATAAGAGACGAAGACCTCTGGAGTTCGAGGATGGTAGCCACGTCTTTCTATGGGTCTCACCCTGACGAGGATTTCATAGATTTGGCCGGGGTGACAAGTTATCTCCGAGATTCATTGGATCATTCTAGGTCCTCAGTAGAGTTGGCGAGCTGGCTTACCACCTAGCTCTTCTGCCTCAGTTGCACCGGGTGCACGACATATTCCATGTATCCTAGTTGAGGAGATATCTGCACGACCCTTCTCACATCATCGACCATGGCGAGTTGGACTTCGACGATGTAGAAAATTTTAAGGAGGTTCCAGTTGAAATCTGGGATTAATAAGAGTGGGTCCTTCATGGACGGTCGATACCTCTAGTGTGTGTTCGTTGGCAGCACGAGAACCTATAAGAGGGAAAATGGGAGCGAGAGGCTCAGATTCATTCTTAGTACCCCCACTTGTTTTCCTAGTTTTGTGATGTGGCTTTCGATTACACAAATACCTAAGGTGAGGAGAATGTAAAGACCTGAAATTTCCATGTAGTTTTCTTTTAATTATATTGTAATTTTATGATTCCGCAAAAATTAACAGTGCGTGATTCCAAGGCTCGGTGTGCCTGGAATGAAATTCTAAAAAAATTCGGGTACATTTAGTAAACATGCGAGTGGGTTTTTGTAACTTTTGAACCGATGTGTGGAATTGAAATCTGAGGACACAGTTGAACTCGGAGTGCTGGTATTCGCTTAAGGAGACTTCCAACTCAACCGTAGTTGGTCGATGGTGAAAGTTAGTTTTTTTTTCGTGAAAGAATAAATTAAAATAATTTTTTTTATCATTTTTATTTGTTGAAACCTCCCATGTGGATTTTATAAAGGTGGGAACCAGGTGAACTAAAATCTCCCACATGTATGTTATGTAGGTGGGGACCAGTGAACCTAAAACCCCCATTTTGAATTTTTAGTGGTGGGGACCACCCGAACCCTCTTAATGGGAGAAACCCCTTTAACTCCCTCATTAATGAAGAGTTAACCCATGGAATCCCTCCAAATTTAATTATGCCAACACTTTTAATTTAATTGAGTCAATTAATTGAGCCAATTAATTATGCTGACGTGCCAACATAATTAATCTACCCAATTTAAATTATATTGGCACCACTTTCCATTGGGAGGGTTTAGTTGGAGAAGGAGAAGGAGAGATCTTGGATAATTATCTCCAACGAAGAAAAACCTACATCGATGAATGATTATCTGACGAACCGATGAATGAGCCTGGGATCGGAGGCATGTGGCAGGCATGACGAACGCTGAAAACTTCAAATTCTTTCTCTTGCCAACATCATAAAACCTTCGAGGTTGGGTGGTTGTTTGAATTTCCCCCATACCCGTTCTTGAAAATTATTTGTAAATCAAGAAATAATTATAGCTTCTCTCTACCACTCTAATGCGGAGAGTGCGGGCCAAAAAAATATGTCCTAAACTCTCCATAATTATTGTGATTAATTGTTGTGTTCTTCGCGATGGAGGAGGATGGAAACCAACACCAATGGGGCATGAGAATGGCAGCCAACACCACGGTCGTCCGCGATGAAGGCGTCGGCGCAACCACACTGCCTGATGGCGGAGAACTGTGACTTGTGTCACAGTGACAAAGAGAGGATGGTCGACCGAGCCGACCGTCGACGAAGGTCCAACACGCGACCATGACGCATGGAAAGGATGGATGGTGATCCGTCCAATCGCGGCGGACCGCCTCACTACTTCCCTCGCGTCGCCCCATGACCATCGTACCACTCCATGGCCCCTACACCGCCCCAAGGCCCCAGCGCCGCCCCGCGGCCCCAGCTCCACCCCGCGGCCCCAGCGTCACCCCGTAGCCCTCCCGTCGCCCCGCCGCCAGTGCGCCGCTACGAAGCCACCCCACTGCTAGTCCGGGCCGCCCCGCGTGAGCCGGGTGGGACCCCGCGGGCTGGGTCGGGCCGGGCGGACTCGACCTGGACCAGCTTCGACCCATTTCCGCTCTTTTGGTCATAACGTTGGTATCGGGCGTCCGTTTGACAAATCGTCAGCATTGCTGGAAACCTTGGAGTGAGGCGGTACCTTTGGTATACCCAACTTGAGATTTGGATAAAATTGGGATACAGTCGGGGTGGATCTAAGATTAATCCAATTGGGCCCTCAGGATTAAAAGGCTAATAACTTACAGACCGGGCGTCTGATTGATGCACCGTCTGTTCCGTTGAGACCTCTATGACATGGAGGTCCTTTGGGATTCTTCTTCTTGGGACCTCGTGGAAGTTGGATTATCTACTAGTGGCTTGAGGAGAAGACCCTCCCGGAGAAGAGAATGATTAGTGCAGAAACCTTATAGTTCGCTTTAGCGATGTACTAGGATCATGTGTGGGTCTGACGACGTACTGGAAATTTACTAGGATCATTTGTGGGTCTGATGACGTACTAGAGATATACTAGGATCATGTGTGGGTTTTACGATGCACTAGTGATGTAGTAGGATCTTGTGTGGATACGAAGACATACTGGAGATGTACTAGGATCATGTGTGGGTCTAACGATGTACTGGAAATGTACTAGGATCATGTGTGGGTCTGACGACGTACTAGCGATGTACTAGGATCTTCTGTGGGTCTGAAAATGTACTGGTGATGTACTAGGATCTTGTGTGGGTCTGACGATGTACTAGGATCATGTGGGAGTCTGACAAGGTATTAAGATCCTATGTGGGTCTGATGATGTACTACAATCCTCTGTGGGTCTAATTATGATTTAGGATCCTTCATGGGCTGTCTCTTAATAGATTAAGATGATTAAGTAGTTACATATAATCATCTCTACTATTGTGCCTAAGATATACCTGGTGTGAGCTGAGTCTTTTCCATGTGGAAATACCTTGGTGTTAATCTTCTGTGTGGCGTACCTATGTGGAACTTACCTTCATGGTAATCCTTCCTTTGGGGAATAGTTGAGATTTGGGCTTATGTGTTGTACCTTATGTTTTCCTCATGAATGAGATGGGTTTGCTTGGTAAGTTAGGTATATGTATGGGAATATACCTAAGTAGGGTTTTCAGTTGATTTAATGCTTTTTGGTTTATCCTTTGTGGATTTTGTGATACCTTGAGGGTCTCGAGGCCCCTAATGAGTATCGTTATACTCACCCCTGCACGGGCTATGCCTGCACCTTATTGTGTTTGGTGCAGAGGACGGACAACACTGACTGAGGATGAGGGTACTAGGACTGGAGGTTGCTCGAGTTGGATGTTAGATGAGGAATACCGCAGAGACAATTGTTTGATAGATGTAAAAACCCTTCAGGTAGGATCCTTGGAGAGTGTTCACAGGAACTGTTCAGTTTACTTGTAACTTTCAATTTCTTGTACTTTCCAGTTGGGATTGTATTCTGGCCCTTTTTTACTTACTGTACTCACTCTATTTACTATACATCCTTTTGTGTTCATATCTTTCTGTGTGCTTGGTTGCGTGAGTTTATATGTTATAAAGGCAATGCCTTCCCATTTTTAGGTAATACGCCTTTGGTGCTAGTTTCCAGCCCCTAGCCTATGGAAGGTGGGCTTGGGGTAGTCATGAAACGGGCCCTAGATGATGGTTTGTGATAGAAATCCTCAAAATCATCATCATATTCAGTAGTAGCAACATCCTCAGCATTGTCATCATCAGTAGTAGTATCATCACCATCACCTACATCTCGATTGCAACTGGGACACTCATTAGATTCACTTAGGTAATTATTTAAATAATCCATCAATGCCATATATGAATCAATAGTAGTGTAAGCCTCTGTTGGAAGTGATTGACTTATAACCAGCATAGATTTTAGGAAATGGTCGGTGATCATCTTACTTCTTTCACTCTCTCGTTTAATTTTTTAATGAATTTCTAAATCTTTTTATTTTTCATTTGCTACTTCTTCATGAAATATTTCTATCTTGGGGGGTCTAATAGGATTGAGAGGAGCTTTATGAGTTCCAATACCTAGACGGGATGATTTTTTCCCTAGTCAACATTAGACTCTCCCATGGTTCACGTCTCCTAATACCTGACTCAAGTGATCATTTGGACTGAAATTGTCATCTTCTTTATCATCAAGGGCCTCTAAGGCAATCTGTTGAAAATATAAACAAGATATTTAATTATGAATTTCATATAAATATTTGAAATATAAACTAAAAAATTACAATCTTTTCTTATTTTGATGCATTTACTGTACTACTGTCTTTTTTATTTGTACTTCACCAAAATAATTCAGCTCGAGGTACATGACCCTCAATTCCCAATACAACTTACTGCAAATGACATCGATTAGTATAAAAATATTGACAATGTAAAGATTTTATAATATTGAATGATAATTAAAGGGAATAACTTTTAAATGAATGAAAAATTCATAAATAATGTGAAAATTTCTTGACAAATTCATATATAAATGATAATCATTAACAATTTAAAATTTTAGGCACTCATTATAAACATTCAATAATATTGAATATGAAATCTTATATAAATTTCATAATATGAACTCTATATTATTAATTATATGGAATATAGGCCATTTGGCCATAATTCCTATAGGCCAATTGTCCATTAGACCTAATTTTTCAATTGGCCATTATCCATATAGGCCTATTGTCTTCCATTTTTCATGCACTATAGTTATGAACACACCATCTTTTTGAGGAGTTATTTGTGGTTTTCACTGACCACAATACAATAAAATACTTGTTATCCCAATATGAATTAAATATGATGTAGAGATATTAGGTTTGATATCATCAATATTTCAATTTTGATATTTTGTATACACATTGTAATGGTAATTTCATGTTTGATTCTCTTAATCTGAAGATTCACCCACAACAATTATTAGGGGAATATAGGAATAGTGATCGATATCCCTTATAACTGATCTAAATTTGGATGTGGCTAAGAATCATAGAGGAGAAATCCTATATCAAATTGGTCTCATCGGATCTATTGTAGAGCCTGTCAAGGAATCCTGAAAATCTAACATGGATTTCATCCTTATACAAGAAGGAATTGATAACTGTGATATCCTTGATGGTATGTATTAGGTCTCCAATATCTTCTTATTTATCAACATGAGGTTGGTAGTTCCTACTACCATGAGGGAGGTAGTCTTGAAATAATTTCAAACATTGAGTTGGATAGTCCACCCTTGAATTAATAAAATTTATCATGATATATATCATTAATTTCGATGATTTTGGATAAATAGTGAAAACATGGGACTTATTTCAAGAAATATAACCAATCTATATGTTAAATAAGAACATTCAAAGCTTACAAGTACTGTTCATAGACCACCATCTTTGATTTTTAACTGGGAATAAATCATAATACACATATTGAACATTCTTCTTCAATACCCTAGGGGAGAGGATATAATATGTGTAAAAGGGGATGGTCTAAATAAGACTACTAAATTTATACCTATTTATAAGGATTAAACTATTGGTTAATTAGAAATTTTATATATTGTGAATATTGTTTTACATAAAAAGTTTCTTAGGAGTATCATCTATGATAGGGATCCTAGATTAACATCCTAGTTGTATAAAGTACATTATCAAGAATTGGGTTCTTATGTGAAACTATGTAGTAATTCACACCCACTCTCTAGTAGATTTTTTTAGAGGTATATTCATATAATGGAGTATATTCTTCAGGCCTACATACTTGAAATTGATGGATCTTAAAAGGACCATCTCTTACCATCATGCATATAAATATGTGAAGCTAACACCAAGGTATTTGTACCCTTTTTAGGTGGTGGCCCAAGTTAGAGAAGTGTCTTATAATATTAATTATCCTCATATATTTAGCTCTATGTATAATAATTTTCACATATCCATAATTTGTATGTTTCATATAATCTCTTTACAAGTGATTTGGTATAATTATGTTGATCATCATGACAATTCATCTCAAATTGAGAATCCAATATATATTATTGACCGATTTTTTAAGATGTTATGGGGAAAAATCATTCCTATAGTTTGAATGAAGTGACTATTTTTTCATCTACATTATGAGAGTTTTGAGTGAGAATTAGAAATGATGATTTAATAACTGAACCTTTTCTATATTTAAATAGGTTATAGATTATTGCGACTGAGAAGACTGATGGTGGGTTGTTATAAAGGACTTAACCTAGAAATAGGTTAGTATTATCTTAATTAAATCCTTTCAATTAATTTCCTATTATGTTTAGGATTGTTTAATATGGTCGAAGAGGAGAGGTAGGGGTCAAAGGACGTTTTTCTGGAATGATTTGGAAAGGAGATCTTTTCCATGTAGTAAAACACACACTGGAATACTGGTGGAAATCACTAGATTTTCTGGGGGCTCATACCAGCTACATCCCATTCCATTAAAACACTAATGGCTTTCCACTATATTTCATATGAAATTCTATTATATTTTATAATGTGATAAAATTTATTTTTGATTTTAAAACATAAAATAAATCACTTAAATAACCCCAAATTAGGATTTTCCCTTCAATTAGAGATTATACATTCTCTATAAATGTCTCATCTATATATTTCTCTCCTAAAAGAGTTTATCCTTCCTCTTTCACTTAGAAAATATAGTTTATATAAAGTGATATTCCTTGGAATGTTAATCCCATAAACCCTTCTAGAATCTTCTTCTCTCATTTTTCCATTCTATAGCATCCCCAATCACTCCAATATAGAATAAGGTAATTCAGTATTATTCGATCCTTCAAATATTTATTGGCTTCATCTAGTGAAGAAAGTATTTAGTGTAAATAAAATGTTATTACAATTTTTTATTTTATGATTTTTTCTAGGAATAAAATATTTCCTAATACTATTTTTCTTTTACATTGTGTCTATGTTTTAGTATTTTATTGGTTCGTCATCCGTATCCCTGATAAATATATTCTAAAAACTAATTTATAGGTTAACCTCTTCTGCCTATTATATTATCATATAGTTAGTTTAAAAATTATTTACTCCCACATAAAAACATGACTAATGAGGTGTTTGAAATTAATAAATTTTATCATCCCTTAGTTTTTAAATATCCCAAAATACCTTACTGATTTTTGTTTATATTTATAGTGTTGAAATTTTTATGTGATTACATGTTGAAATGTTTATGTGATATCCCCATGAAACATTATTTATTATTCATCATGAAAAGATAACTAAGTAAAAATATAAGTAAGGATATTATTTTAATTCAGATTAAAGTACCTACAGCTTCTCATTCTCGGGCATTGTATTGTGCCCCAATGTGTGTAGATGTGTCATTTAATCTTTGTACCTTTTGTTTTTTCCCAAATCTTCGTAAAAAATCAATATGAGTAATAAGAATTAAATTTCACTTGCAAGCCATTTAAGATTGAAAATACATTAAACTCATCAGTCTTCCAATATGAAATCATTTTTTATATTGATTTTTTTGACAGTTGGGGAGTAGGGTACACCCTATAAATCATAACCAATTATTCTCTCCTAACCAATATACAACTCATTCTTTTATGCTCTCCATAACTCCCCAAGATCCTTCAACATTGTTGTCTTAGTATCTTCACGGTTGGAAAAGTCAAACTGACTCTTCAACGAACATGTTAATTCATATAAATAAAACAATAACATATATATAAATTTATAAAATTTTCTTTATCATATCGGCTCTGATGATTTTTCCTTTATTTCCTTACTTATATTTCTCCATAAGATCGGTTCCATGGGAATTATATCAAGGAACTTGGCTAAAGAGGCCATAAAAATTTTACACTACCTTGTATTTGGACCTATCATATACATTTATAGATTTTAATCCACCATTATCTTTGTCTTATGATTCCAGACTTCTTGAATATGAGTGTTCCCACGTCGACTAGCAGACGATCCCACTGAATAAGAAAATAGGGTGAAAAAGAAGACATAAGTCATGGTACTAAAGGAAAAAATGATGTGATATAATTTCACATAGTTATAATAAAAATACCTGATGTTGGTTCCTCAATAGGATATGATGGATCTGTGATCTATCCTAGATCAGTAGAATTTTTAGGATGGTTCAGTTACAATGCATGCTCTTGAATGGGAGTTTATGTAATAGAATCATCAGATCCTAGATGTATAGAAGGAATTGTAGATGATTTTTACATGACATGATTCAAGTGGTAGTTGTAGTATACATCCACAGATATGGAAAGAGTTTAGATGGAACAATCCTTGTAGGTGGTTTTGAGATTAAATGAGAAGAAGTGTCCAACTAAGATGATAATGATGATGATAGATTCAAGGGTAGGAATATCCCTACAAGAGTTGTATATATAGAATGAGAAGAAGAGGCTAAATGATATGATGATGGTAGCATGGGTGGGAACAACCCCGTAGTATCAAGCAGAGTATGGGAAGGTGTGGTAGTTTGGGTGTTCATTGGTGGGTTAGGGTGGGAACATGTAAGATGGGAGCTCCATCAAGGTCTATGAGAATCCCTACTCAAACCCATCATGGTAATATATAGAGATAAATATGATGTAATTGTGGATCCCGAAAATAAATTTGATAACCAATATGAAAATGATAATATATGTAATGTGGTAGAAAAAATATAATTACTATTATACTAACTAAGGGAACCAGAGAAGCCAAACCCTGCTCACACCTCTCTCAATCATGATCAAATAATCATTTCCTTCGAACTTCTTTCATTAACCAAAAAATAAGGAAATTTACAATTTTTAGAAAAAGTTTTGAAAAATAATACATACAACTTAGATGTCAAAGAAGTCATAAAAAATTTCATAACAAGTTTTATTAACAATAATTTAAACCAAATAGTATATTTTTTTAAAACCTTTTTTAACCCAGTAATATAAATAGAAATAAATCTACTTAAATGAAACAAAACCAAACAATTCTAAAACAAATATATCATTTGAAATAGAAACTAAATTAAAGTGATTATAGTAAAACTAACCTGAGAAACTAATTTCAATGAAAACTGAATAAATAGTGAACATATATGGTTTCATTTATTTATTACCCACCACTACTTTATGTTCAATATCAACTCTCACAATGGGACAATTTGATTCAAAAAATACAATATTTTTGTCAACATCAATGGGGACATCAATGGAGGAAATTTCATCACTATATTAGGAAAAATATTCCTTGGTATTACTTCATTAATGACACTATAATCAGGTCTCATATGATCATTCACATAAAACACTTGTTTTTGCATTGATTCGAAAATGTATGGTTCGACGGTATGAATGAATTAACTCATGTTAATAACTTTGAATCCACTTTCATCAATAAATGTACCATATAGCGTCATTGAATCAAAGAATTTTCATTTCATCATAGTGACTTGATCTTGAGAGTATTAATCCAATAACAATATTTTCTCAAAAATTCAATAATAATTCACATCTTCATATCGAGGTTGACTATCAGATGCACTGGAATAAAAATCTATTGTAGCAGTTAACATAACATCACCATGTTGTGTTCTCATTTTTACCACTTGCTCAGTTTTAACAAATTTCTACCAATTGATTAAGCATTTTCATTCATGAACCAAAGAATTGGGACCAAAATCCAATGCTCGTAATTCCTTAGAAACAAATTCAACAGGTCAACTCAATACCTAAAATATATATGAATAATATAATTAAATGGATATCTATATTTTAATATAGGTAACTTAATATTCATACCTTTCATTTCAACCAGGCAGGAAACTCTAGTATATGTAAAGCCTCTATCCTTCTCAAAGGAAAAGACTGAGGAACTCTATTTATAATTTTTTTATGTTCCTTAAATAAAATGATAATAAAAGTCTAATCTATATTTTAAATTGAATAATATGATATAACATATAAATATCCAAATAACTCACTTTATATAGACATCTATTAAACAATATCTAAACAAGACTTTTTCATTTCCATATCCCGCTCTTCAAGGCTCAATATAGCCAATGTATAAGACCCAAAAATTACTCTTATTTGGGGAAGAGATGGAAAAGAGTGTTCAATTTCTCTATATTGGTTATCTTTATTTACTATTGTCTGGTTATATCTTGTGATCACATAAGAAAAATAAATTAAACAAATATCCAAAAATTATTGAGCCAAATAACCTCTCAGAATTGAACCTTTAGGATAATTATTATTTTCGACATATGATTTCACTGTGCCCATATATCATTCAGTAGGATACATCCACCAAAAATCAATTGGTCCCCCAAGAAGAGTTTCAGTTTGAAGATGAACTGTTAAATTCATCATGCAAGTGAAAAAAGATGGAGGAAATTGTTTCCCATCTCACACAAAAGTAATGGTGACTTCTAATGTATTTTTATGAAGAATGACTTGGATAACCTTTGAGAAACAATGTCTCTAAAAATATTGTACAATAGAATCACTTTCACCCTTACATTATTGAATAGAAAATTACAAATTGAAATTGGAATCAATTCATGAAGAAGGATGTGATAATCATGAATATTTAGGTATTTTAGTTTCAAATCCCACATGTTTACTCTTTTAGATATGTTCATGTAATAGCCATTACGAACCTTTATATTCTATAATTGTGCCAATAATTTATCTTTATATGACGGTTTTATAACATAATATGCACAAGGAACTTTCCTTTTGTTTTCATTGATGCACAAATGATGTAGTTCTTCTCAAATGACCCAATCCAACAAGTTTTGATGAGATCAAAAGTCATATTTTGTCTTCCCCTTGATATTTAATATAATTTCTAGAAATATTTCACATATATTTTTCTCAATGTACATTACATCTAATCAATGACATAACAAATTGGTAGAACAATATAGAAACTCAATAAAATACCTCTCTTTTTTCAATTGTTAGTGCCTTCAGTCTCATAATTCTTCTTATTTTTAGATTTCAGGTGACCTTTACCTAATGAAAAAATGAAATAATTTAATTCATTAAGCACATCACTACCTAAAAAATGTTAAAATGGTGGTTTAGTGTCAGAAGTATTATTAATCCTCCAACGATTATTCCTATATTGATGATCCATGGAAAAGAATTGTCGATTCCCTATGAAAGTGAAACTAGAAATATATTAAAACCTTCTCAGTCATGTATTCTTCATATATACAACACATGATAGTTTTCCCTTCGTGCTCCAACTAGAGATCATTACATAAGAAGGGAAATAATTTATAATTCATATAAGGGTAGAATGCATCTGAAATATATTTTTTGAAGAATCATAGAATGTATGCACACTCATATCCCAAAGTTCCTTCAACTATATTATTAAAGGATGAAAGTATATTTCTATATCATTGTTGGGAATATAAGGTCCATATATTATTATACTCAAGAAAGTGAAAGGATTTTTCATACACATACATAGAGGAATATTATAAACATGAATAAAAACTGTCCAGATGTTGTGATTAGTTGACCAAATAGACTAAAACCATCAGAGGATAAACCCAACCTGACATTACTCACCTCAGCTGCAAAATCAGGGTGTTGTGCATCAAATTATAACCATTATAATCCATCTAATGGATAGACCAACTCAACATTACCTTTAATTATCTTAGCATCATGAAATCACATATTGGTTGACATTTATATATAAAAGAATATATTTTGAAGTCTGGGAATCAATGGAAAGTTCCACATGAATTTTGTGGCACACAAGATGGTGTTACATCTGCATTTTCCTTCCATAGAGATTTACTACATTCTTTACAGTCATTACTATAACAATAAATCTTTTTATTACATTGTTAAACATGATTTATTACATAAACTCTTCACTTGATACAATATGGAAGATAGATAGGTATAGTGTCTTTGGGGCTTAGGAACATTTTATAACAAATTGGAACATAAAACACACAATATATTTATTGAAAACTTTCTTTACATGACCACTAAATTCCCTCATACTTAGCATTGCATGGGATAACCTGAGGACATGCCTAAGAAAAGGGTGATCTATAAATCCCAACAAGGGAATAAACATGGAATAACATGAGTAATACAATAAATGTTAGTAAATAAAAATATAAATGGATTACAAGTGAAATATGAACATAAATTCATGATAAATAATGATAATCATAACATGGAAATGTGGAAACAACACTTAACATGGAATTAGCATGATCCAAGGCTCATTGCACATGGAGAATGAGTAAACCTTCATTACACATGCAGCATGAGTAAACCCTCATTGTACTTAAATTATCATGATTCAACACTCACTTCACATAATGTATCAGGATAATATACTTTAACCAATGCATTGGAGCGCTATCAGGGCACACCCTTCTTAAACATTTCATTTCATGCATAAGTGTTCCACATGGATCATACAACATGGAGTCATTCAACATTATAATTTATTCCACGATAAAGGAATGTGGAATAAATACATGAAACTCTATAATCAATAAGTATATGTGTGTAAAGGTGAACAACCTTGATAGATAAGTGGGAAATGTATTCACTACACAATAACTTTTGCTTGGAAAATCACGGTGCAATTTCGGTAGCATAACGGTGTGACATAAAGAGTCATAAAAAAGGATGATGAGAGATAAATGCATGCCTCATCATATTTACATGAAATGGAAAGTAAGGGGTTCATATAGATACATGTCCCAACTAATGTAATGGAATTTATATTCATAATACAAAAGAATTTCTTGAATGTAAATGAGGAGAGAGAAATTCCTTACCGAATTTCGGCATGGTAACAGGTGTACATGGGAGAAATTTAATGAGAGAGAAAGGGTTATATCATCATTAAAGCATAAATAGGGAAGTATGTTAGAGGTGTGAAATCATACCCCAACATTTATAATTGAAAATAAAATAGCATAACAATATTAAGAAACATGGCTAAAAAGAGAAAGGTAGGAATCCCTTACTTGGAAGTGTGATCCCAAAGTCTTGGGAGAGGATTGATAGAGGCTTCTTGGGTGCTTGGAGTTCTTTGGGAGGATTATAGAAAGATGGGGGAAGAGTTTGGACTAACTCCAAAGGATTTTAGTGAAGAGGAAGTGGGTGATTTGGTGGGTTTATATAGAAAAGGAGAGGGAATTCATTATTGTTTAGGTCTGGGTCACCACACATTATACTAATCAAATCCATGAACCATACAATGGTTTTTGCCCATGGTTTTTACCAAAGGGGAGTGGAAAAGAATATTTTATATGGAAAATGGACGAACTTCTTAAAATAATAGGGTTTCTAACATTGGGGTGAGTCACACTCTCAAGGAAAACAATTTAAAAAGATAAAATGTTTTATAAGTCACGGAGGGTCCACTAAGGCATCATAAAATTAATCAAACAAATCTATAATCACATTTTTTATTGATAAAACATATATTTGCTGAAAATATCATTTTTAGTATTTTATTACATCACTATTGGGACATTATGGTGTCATAAAACACATTATATAATTAAACAATATTTAATTTTTACCCAAAAAATCAACTGTCTTAGAAAATTATGAAAAATTCACCGTTAGATAATTTCTACATCCTAAATCAAAAAATAATTTTCATTTAATCTAAATAAATTTTTAAATATGTGAATTTTTACATTTAAAATAAAAAGAAATATTTAACAAAAAAATATGTGTTTTGACAAAAACAGCTTTCAAACTTTTATAAAAATTACAACTGTATTCATAAAATTGTACGATCATTTATATTTAATAAAAATTTATTTAATTATAATAATAATAATATTTTATTAAAATATTATTTAATTCAAAAATCCATTAATTCATCAAAATAGATTTGTTAGTTGAATATTAACTAAAAATACTATTTGTGTTTTAAAAACTATTTACAAGGTAACAATAATAAAATGATAGTATATTCTTTATAAAAAAATAATGTACATGGTCGTAGTACTAGGATCTTGTTACATAATCCCTTAAAACTCCAGCATAAGACCTTAAGGTAAGGTGCGTGATGGTGATAGACTCTTGGGGTGGCTCAGATAACATTGTTTGAGTGGTAATCTCTATCAACTTCCACTTATCTCATAGGTGGTTCCGCTCAAGCTTAACATATTCAAGCTAGTCTTGGGATTGGTCAAGAGTGAATCCCAATGACGCCACCTTCTTTTACCAGCTCCGACAAAAGGGATTTGTATGGGGAAAAAACTGGATGAGGCCATTGCTTCCTTTGTATGAGAAAATTGGATATTTTAAATCACTATATTTATAATAATTATGTGATCACTGTTCAATGTCTATATTATCAATGGTCACATTTAATAATGGTATTTTAGAATCCAAAACATAGAACCAAATAAGGGCATATGTTTTACAAAATCATAAGAATAAATTTAAATACACCAAGAGGAATTTTTATAAATGAATTTTTGGGTCATTACAATCATCCCCCCTTAAGAAATTTCACCCTTAATATTTCATTTTCCCACACTAAACCATATGTGGGTAACTCTTCTTCATTACTTCATCTTATTCCCACGTTGCTTCTTCAATCTTGTGGTTTCACCACTACACCTTGATGAGGGGAATTGTCTTATTTGGTAGAACTTTTTCTCTACGATCTAAGATCTTCACCGGTTGCTCCTCGTAAAAAATATCATCCTCTAACAATACTACCTTTGAAGAGCGTACATGTGAATGGCCTGGTATGTACTTACTTAAAAGGGATACATGAAATACATCATGTAATTTGGCCATAGTAGGTGAAAGTTCTAGTAGATAGGCCACAACCCTGACAAGATCAAGAATCTCGAAGGGGCCGATGTACCTAGGAAATAACATCCCCTTATTTCCTAACCTCATGAACTTATTCCATGGAGATATGCATAGAAATACCATGTCTCAAACTTTAAAATCAAGGTCTTGTCGACGGTTATCCGTATAACTCTTCTGTCAACTTTGGGCTGGCTTGATATGTGGTTGAATGGTTTTCACCTTCTCCACCATTTCTTTGACCATTTCTGGTCCTAGTAGCTTACGCTCACAGACCACATCCCAAAATACCCATGTTTTGCACCTTTTCCTATAAAGGGATTTATAAGGTTCCATTCAGATGCTCGAGTGGAAACTATTATTATAAGAGAACGTAACCAGAGGAAGATTTTGATCTCATCCTCCTTTTAAGTGCATTGAGCACACTCTCAACATGTCCTCACGTGTTTGGATATTTTGCTCGGATTGTCCATCAGTTTGAATATGATAGGTCATACTGAATTTCAATTAATTATCCAGAGCATGTTTAATACTCCTCTTAAACATAGAGGTGAATATTGGGTCTTGATCGGATACAATATATAGTGTCACTCCATGCCACATTACCACTTCTCTGATATATATCTGTGCTAGTTGATCCAATGAGAAATACTCTAAAATTGCAATAAAGTGTGCAGACTTTTTGAGGTGATCCACAATAACATAGATTGCATTGTTTCCTTTGGATGTCTTCGGAAGTATGGAGACAAAGTCCATGGTGATGTTCTCCCATTTCCATGCTGGTATGGGAAATGGTTGCATCATCCCCTTAGACTTCTGCCTTCTCTTGCTAACACACCAGACACTTTTATGTATACTCATCGATCGTCTTCTTCATATTATCCCACTAATAATGCTCTCAATGATCTCGATACATATTTGTGTTTCTTGGGAGAATAGAGAAGGTTGAGCTATGTGCATCATTCAGAATTTTCTTTTATATATCTAGATTGGATGGTACACATAATCTTGACCCAAATATCAAAATTCGTTCTTCATTGACATTGATCTCTGAGGATTTCCCTTTTCTAATATCTTTCACTTTCTTTTGACTTCCCACATCATCTTTTTGAGAATCCTTTAACCTTACCAAAAGATACGGTTGAGAAATAATTTGTGAAAGTATTGATGATGTTACCTTCTTTTTAATTCCCATGTCCATCTTCATCAGATCTAATAAGATTGGATCCTTTTCAATTCTCATTAATGATATAATCATTGGTTTTTTTTCTACTTATAGAATCATCCACCTTTTTCTCTTTCCCATGGTGGTAATTGATTGAGCAGTCATTTTCTTTGATCATCTCTCACCATCTTTGTGGTTTCATGTTCAACTCTTTCTATGTGAATATATACATGAGGCTTTTGTAGTATTTATATATTTCACACTTCTCCCCAAAGAGATAATGCCACCAAATTTTGAAATCAAATATCACTACAGCCAACTCCAGATTATGTGTTGGATAATTCTACCCATGAACATTCAATTTCCTTGAAGCATAGTCAATCACTTTGTATTTTTTCATCAACACACAACTCAAGCCCTTCTTTGAAGCATCACTGAATACCACAAAAAGTTCTCCACTTGTGGGTAATGTGAGAACCAGTGTAGTGATAAGACTCTTTTTTAACTCCTTGAATCTTTCTTTGCATTCATCACTCCAAGAAAACTTTACTCGTTTCTGAGTTATCATAGTAATAGGGTTGAAAAATCTTGATAAATTTCTCACAAATCGTCAATAATATCCAGATAACCCCAAGAATCTTATGGATATCTGTTACTTATGTTGGCCTCGGTCATCCCACTATTACAGTTGTCTTGGAGGGATATATAGATACCCCCTTACTTGTGATGATAAAGACCATGAATGAGACATCCTTCAACCAAAACTCACACTTTATATACTTTTCATAGATCTTATCCTTCCACAAGGTCTCTTGTACAGTTCTTAGATGCTCCTCATGATCCTCCTTAGTTTTGGAGTATATTAGAATATCATATATAAATACTACCAAAAAAATTTTGAGGTAATCTCTAAAGACTCTATTTATCAATTCGATGAAGATTTTTGGAGCATTAGAGAGTATGAAAGGCATTACTATGAATTCATAGTGCCCGTATCTTGTACGAAAAGTAGTCTTGGGGATATCTTCCTTATTCACCCTTACGTGATAATATCCCGAATGAAAATATACCATTGAGAAGTATTGTTCTCCATGTAGTTGATCGAACAATTCATCAATTCATGGGAGATGATACTTGTTCTTTATAGTGATTTTGTTAAGCTCATGATAATCGATGAAAAGGTCCATTTGGCCCATCTTTCTTCATGAAGAAGAGGACTGGTGCACCCCATGGTGAAGCACTTGGGCATATAAACCCTTTTATCCAGATTCTCCTGTAGTTGTTTCTTCAGATCCTGAAGCTCCACAAAATCCATTATATATTAAGTCTTGGATATTGTAAAAACCCCAGGTATAAGGTCAATTGAGAATTCGACATCTCTTTTAGGATGGAGACCAGGCAATTCCTCAGGAAATACTTCAGAAAATTCCCTCACAATAGACATGTCATTAAGGATGGTTACCTCATTAGACTCAATCATCTAAACCAGATATGTGTGCTCATAGGGAAGTAATATCCACTCTTAAGATGATGGATCTAAAGAAGATTCATCTTCCTCTATGCCATTGTACATAATCGTGGGTTGATTCTTCACATGGAGTGTGATTTCCCTGTCACATAAATTTATGTTGGCTCTATATACAGAAAGCCAATCCATGCCACGAATTGTAAAAAATTCCACCATATGGAGTATGATAAGGTTCTCTAGGAAGTTAAATCCAAAAATTATGATAGGGGAGGAGTTATATTCATGGGATGCAATTATTTCCCCTTGTTTCATACTCACCAAGATATTTACTTCAATGATTTGTGGTGATGTTGGGATTGTTCTACTAAACTTTTAGGATATAAATGAATGTTTAGAACCTGAATCAAAAAGAATGTTCTCTATTATTGAATGAATAACTAGCGTACCTATCACCACTTCATTTTTAGGGTTCAATTCAATGGTAGTGATGGAAAAATATCACCCTTGTAGCCTTGGAGGTTGTTGTTTGCCTCCAAAATCCCTTATCTTAGGGCTCACATTTGTAATATGTCCTGGTTCTTTGAAGTTGAAGCAATGAACAATGCACTGAGAGTCTAACAGAGTGTTCCTCTCCTCTGTAGCAGCCGTGGGTTTTTCTTATTAGCAGTTAACATCTAAGTGTCCTTGTCTTCCACACCTAAAGCATTTCCTCGTCCCCTTCAAGCAATTTTCAAGGTTCTTCTTTCTACGCCTTTGGAAAGTGGGGTGTTGGATATTCTTAGCACCGTTGGATTTATCCATCAAACTTCCGAAATTGAAATCCACCTTATGCTTCTTATCCCCATGATACCACTAAGATTCTCTGATCTCCATTTCGACCTTGAGGGAACATTGGAAAATTTCCTCATTGATGTCGACGTCAAGGATCGCCAGGGCTTTCCACAGGCTAGGCTTCATCCCACCAAAGAAGTAGTAAACCTTGAATTTAGGGGAAATGACAAAGTCGGAGGTGTATGGTGCAGGCCTTGTGAAGTTTGTCTTGTACACTCTGACAGATTAGTCGTCTCTTTTATTGAGGTCAAGGAAGTCCCTTTCTATCTTAAGCCAAAGGGTGCGCAGAAAATATTTAGCGGAAAACATTTTCCAGAAATCCTTTCATTCCAACACCTAGATCTCCTCCCCAGGTTTCATATTTGGGATCAATGTACACCATGATCGGCTTCACCCTCAATAAGATAAGAAGCTGGAAGAACCTTCTCTTGTTCAGAACATTGAATGATGGAGAAGATCTTTTCAATGGAGTTGATCCATTGTTCAGTGATTGAGGGATCAGATGATCCATTAAAAGTAGGAGACCTTGGTCTCATGAAGCTTTCTGTAAGGACTTCTTCTTTCTTATGGGGTGTTGAAAGTTCCTCTAGACCCATGTTTCTATTCAAATCATGAGGTAACTAAGAGAGTATCGTGACAATGTTGGTGATTCCTATTCCCATCAGATTTGGTATCTCATTAGAACAGTCATCGCATTAATCTTCAAATCAGTTTTTAGCCCAAGTCCTCCTATTACTGGCCAATGGCTGGAATAAAAGGAAAGTTAGGGGTAACGCATAAAGGGTAATCAAAAGACAAAAACAAATAACTTATAAATTACTTTTATTTCCTTAACTTATGAATCTATAAACTTCAATCTATGTTATCCATGATCTACTTTCTAAAATGTATTCTTAGAGGCATTTTTTTAAAATTCCCTTAATAATAGTTTATACTGAGCTTTTTAATTTAACAAATCATATCCCTTGGGAGTTTCATAACCATGAGTGGAGTAAGGCCCGTTTTTGTGTACCAGGATACCATGGGTGAAGCTTGAAACTCCATATCGGATTTTTCACTCCTAGGTACATCTGATCCAGAGCCGCCTCTATGTGCTCGTATCCAGACAGAGATATATTTTCTTGATAAACCACTTACTCAATACTCTCCCAAACTTAGGGATGTTCTTTATACATAGTTTAGTGTCTAAGGATTCCCTAAGGTTTTCTAATCCTAATCCCAAAAATAACTAAACCTATCCTCTAATACCATCTATAACAACCATGATTTTTATTACATTCTTAATCATGATTTATTACATAAACTCTTCACTTGATACAACATAGAAGATAGAGAGTTCATGTGTCTTTGGGTCTTAGGAACATTACAAAAAAACTTAGAACATAAAACACACAATTACATTATTGAAAAATTCCTTTAAATAACCACTACATTCCCTTGTACTTAGCATTGCATGGGATAACCTGGGGATACGCATAAGAAAAGGGTGAGTTATAAAGACCAGTAAGGGAATAAACATGGAACAACATGAGGGATACAATACATGTTAGTCAATAGTCATATCAATGGATCACAAGAGAAATATGAACATAAAGGTATGATAAATCATGATAATAATAACATGTAAATGTGGAAACAACACTTAACCTGGAATTATCATGAGCCAAATCTCATTGCACATGGAGAATGAGTAAACCCTCATTGAACATGGAGCATGAGTAAACCCTCATTGCACATAAATCACGAGTAAAACCTCATTGTACATGAAGCACGAGTAAACCCTCATTGCACATGAAGCATGAGTCAACACTCACTGGCCATCATGTATCATGATACTATACTTTTCCCAATGCATTGGAGCGCTATCAGGGATCACCCTTCTTAAACATTTCATTTCATGGATAAGTGTGCCACATGGATCATACAACATAGAATCATTCAACATTATAATTTATTCCATGATAAAGGAATGTGGAATAATTACATTAAACTATATGATAAATAAGTAGATGTGTGTATAGGTGAATACCCTTGGTAGAGAAGTAGTCATGGTATTCACTACATAATAACTTTAGCTTGGAAAATCGCGATGCAATTTCGGCATCATAACAGTGTGACATAGGAATTCATAAAAATTGTTGATGACAGAAAAATGGGTGTCTCATAATATGTATATGAAATGGACAGTAATTGTTTCATATAGAAACAAGTCCCAACAAATGTAATGGAATTTATTTTCATAATAAAAAGGAATTTCTTGAATGTAAATTAGGAGAGAGAAATTCCTCACGGAATTTCGGCATGATAATGGGTGTACATGGGAGGCATTTAATGAAAGAGAAAGGGGACTCTAATAATTCAAATATAAATAGGAAAGTATGGGGGAGGTGAAAAATAATACCCCAACATTTATAATTGAAAATAAAATGGTATAACAATATTATGAAACTTTGATAAAAAGAGAAGGAATCCCTTAATTGGAAGTGTGATCCCAAAGGCCTTGTAGAGGCTTGATAGAGGTTTCTTGGGAGCATGGGGAACCTTGGAAGGATTTTAGAGAGAGGAGGGAAGAGGTTTGATGAACTCAAAATAATTTGACTGAAGTGGAAGTGGGATCTTGGGTGGGTTTATATTGGAAAGGGGAGGGAATTATTTATTATTTAGGTTTGGGACACCACACATTAAACTAATGAAAACCACAAACCAATACATTATTTTTTCAAAATGGGAGTGGAAAAAAATATTTAATAAGGCCAATGTCTGAACTTATTAAAAAAATAGGGTTGCATATGTGGAGGTGAGTCACACTCTCAAGGAAAACAATTTAAAAAGGTAAAATATTTTATAAGTCATGGAAGGTCCACTAAGGCATCATAAAATTAATCAAACAAATATAAAATCACATTATTTTAACTATAAAATATATATTGTCTGAACATATCATTTTTAGTATTTTATTACATCACTATTGGGTCATTATGATGTCATAAAACACATTATATAATTAAATGGTTTTTAATTTTTACCCAAAAATTCAACTATCTCAGAAAATTATGAAATATTCACCATTAGATAATTTCAACGCCCTAATTATAAAAAATATATTAATTTTATCTAAATAATTCTCAAAATTTGTGAATTTCATTCTTTTAAAATAAAAAGGGGCATTTATCAAAAAAAATGGGTTTTGACAAAAAAAAGATTTCAAACCTTAATAAAATTTTCAATTGAATTCATAAAATTATAAATTCATTTATATTTAATAAAAATTAATTTAATAATGATAATAATATTTGATTAAAATATTTTTTAATTAAAAAATCTATTAATTCATCAAAAAAGATTTCTTCGATGAATGTTAACTAAAAATGCTATTTGTGCTTTAAAAACTATTTACAAGTTGACAATAATTAAATGATATTATGTTCTTTATAAAAAAATAATGTACATGTTAATAGTACTAGGGTCTTTTTACATAACTCCTTAAAACACACACACAAGACCTTAGGGTAAGGTGCGCGATGGTGAATGACTCCTGGGGTGGCTCGAATAACATTGTTCGAGTGGTAATCTCTATCATCTTCCACTTCTATTGTAGGAGGTTCCGTTAAAACATAACGTATTCAAGCTTGAATTTTGATTGGTCTAGATCAAAGCCCAATGATGCCACCTCTCTTCTGAGCTCTGAAAAATGGTCTTTGTATGGGGAAAGACTACTAGATGAGGTCATTCCTTCCTTTGTCTGAGTAAATTGGATTTTTTAAAGCCCTATATTTATGATAATCATGTGATCACTGTACAACGATTATATTAGAAATGGTCACAATTCATAATGATATTTTAAAATCCAAAACATAGAACCAAATAAGTTCATATGTTTTACATAACCATAAGAATACATTTAAATAGACCAAGATGAATTTTTATTCATTAATTTTTTGGTCGTTACAATTATGATCAGTTGCTTTCTCCCAAAAAAAATTATTCTTTTAGATAAGAATGAAATTTATTAGTAGGAAATACTAGATAATTAATTAACTTCCATGCATTATAATTATTTGATGGAATATCTTCACCATACGGAATGAATTCCTTCAAAAAATAATAATATAATCAATGGAGGTCTTATAAATTCTTTACATGGTTTTTCCATGATATAACCGCATTAAAAATTCAAAATTGTCCATTTTAGTATATTCTTGATATACTGGAGTTTTGGAATCATAAATTACATTTGTAACTCTCTAAACATCATCATATTTATTCTTTTATTCATGGGTATTGAAATCATTGTCTTCTTGAAATTTTATACTATCTCTCTCATGATGATTCACAAATGGAAACCAATCAAATATCAAATTATCTAAACCACTTATTTCTTTTCATTCATCAATTGTAGATGATTTTCATGTATCTACATGGTGATACCAAACGGAATATTTTATTTGAAATAAAGCTTTAATTATATTGTAGATAACTTCTTCCCTTATTGACCATGGTCTTCCAACATTATTATACCACAAACACTATATACAATCTCCATATAATGCAATGTTAAATGAAAATTCTAATTTTTTCCACTAATTCTATTGAAAATCAGTTGAAATATGATCGGTATGATACATCCATATTTTATACATTCTATTATAAGGAAAAAACTTATCTTCCAATCCAAAATATAAACCATAATTAAATAATTCATTAAAAACAATTTTAATATTAAATCGATCAAATCATACTAGTTGTTGGAAAAATAAAAAATATAGAAATAACAAATGTTATAAGGATTAAATTTACTGGTTGCTGAAAGGTCTATTTTTATGTTTATGGTTTCTGTTTTAAGGTCTAGGGGATTATATTATTTGGATTTAGGAGGGTGTTTAGAGATAATGTTTAGGTTTTAGATTAAAGAATAAATTTTGGGGTGGATTATAGGTTTTGTTTTAATGTTACTGTTGCTGGGGGAGGTTATAAGTTTAGTTTTAATGTTAGGGGTTGGGTGTTATGGTCAAGGATATTTGGTGTTTAGGATTGAGTTTTTTTATGGTGATTATGTATTGGATTTAGGTTTTGTTTTAAGGTTGGGTGTTAGGTTTTAAGGTCTTGTGGATTATGTGTTTAGGATTTAATATGTAGTTTATAGGTTTAGTTTATGGAATAGTTTAAGGATTAAATTTATGGGTTTTCAATATAGGATTATAGATTTAGTTTTAAAGGTTGGGGTTGGGTTTTATGGTCTACAGGATTAGGTGTTTTGGATATAGGTTTAAGGTAAGGGATTATGTTTATGGTGTAGTTATATTATTAAATTTTAGGGTGGGTTAATTATTTGTGATTTAATGTCTAGGGTATTAGGTGTTTAGGATTTTGGATGTTGGTTAGAGGTTTTATTTAGGGTGTAGGTTAAGGATTAAATTTATTTTTGGGTTATAGTTTTATTTTTATGGTTACTAGTTAGGTTTTATGGTATGTGGGATTAGGAATTAGGGATTTAGGGAATAGGTTACAAATTAGGTATTGGGTGTTGGTTAAGGATTGAATTCAAGGGTATGTTATCGGATTTGTTTTAATGTTGAGGGGATTGGGTGTTTTAGATTTAGGGTGTAGTTTTATGAATAAATTTATGGGTGTGTTATTAGTTTATTTTTTGTTTATTTGGGATTCAATGTTTAACTTTAAGTTTTATGTTTAGGATTAAATTTATGGGTGGGTTATATGTTTTTTAAGGATAGGGGTTCGGTTTTAAGGTCTATTGGATTAATTTTTTTTTGGATTTAGGATGCTAGTTATTGGTTAGGTTTAGGTAATATGATAAGGATAAAATTTTAGGGTGGTTGATAGGTTTAGTTTTATGGTTATGGGTAAAATTTTAAGGTCTAGGGGATTAGTTTATTTGTATTTAGGATGGTGGTAAGGGATAATGTTTAGGGAGTAGGTTAAGGAATACATTTTGGTTTGGATTATAGGTTTATTTTTTTTGTTATGGGTGTATGAGTGTTATAGGTTTAGTTTTATGGTTACAGGTTGGGTGTTATGGTCATGGATATTTGGTGTTTTGGATTGAGTTTATTGGTTAGTGATTATGTTTTGGATATATGTTTAGTTTTAAGGTTGGGTGATAGGTTTTAAGGTCTAGGGGTTATATGTTTAGGATTTAAGATATCATTAATGGTTTTAGTTTATTTCATAGTTTAAGGATTAAATTTATGGGTTGTTTATTTATGTTTTAAGGATTAAAGAATTATTTGTTTAGTATTTTATATGTATGTTAGGTATTAGGTTTAGAGTATAGGTTGATGATTATATTTAGGTTTTAAATTGTTTTCTTGACAAATTCTTACACAACAACTGATGATATTTCACATTATTATGAAAATACTATGAATCAACATCTATAGTGACAAGTTAGAAACTTGTGAAATTTTTTTAAAAAAATTATTAATTTAAATTCAATGCATAATAAAACATCCTGCCATATTAAACCATATATTTTCATACAATAACAAATAAAATTAAAAAATCCTCTAACAAAACCTAATTGAGATAAAAACCATGGAACAATGAATCATTTTCAAACCTTTTTCCCACAAAATACATAAAACTTTCATCATAATTATAAGTATAAAATAAAATCCTGACCATGGAAATAGATGAAGGTAAGAGAATAATTAAGATCATGCAAGGAAATATTACTTCTCAAAATTGCAACAAAATAGTTACCACAAATAGAGGTAGAGAGTTCCCAGGGGATGCCAAATTCTACTGAGTAGTGCAGGGGAGGCCAAAAACACTTTAGGAAGAGAGAGGATTACAAATAAGGTTGAGAAGAAGATGGATAAAACCAAAATCGGCTGATGGTATAGGTGACATTTGGATGCATGAGGGAGGAGTTATGGTTCGAATGAGGAGGGGGAGTGAATGTGTAGGGGGAGGAGCCTGAGAAGACATCCATATTTTCAGCTCTAAACCAACGGTTTTTCAAAAACCATTGGTATAGTCCATCCTATACCAATAGTTTTTAAAAAATTTGGTATATTATTTCCCAAAAAGTATATACCCATGGTTGAGAAAACTCGTGGGTATATATCTATTGGGATACATTAGTTTTCCAGTAGTGTCCACATAATTTTTTTTCCATTATAAGGATGGATTAAACCAAAGAGATAATGGTTAAAATGACATAAAATATTATCTAAATCCTTTTGTATAGTAGTATTTAGATCCAATTTTATCTCTTATTAGAATATTAGTCAATTTTGATCCATTTTTATGTAGTAATACATTAAAATATTTTAATATTTGGAAAAATTTCATGTGTGTCCTCTCCCTCACATTTAAAATGACGCAACCTCTCCTCTCTTCTCCACGCTTCAAGATCCACTTATCATGTAAATTATATACCCAAATACTTTCCTAACACCCCTACCCAATTTCTAGAGGTTTTGGTTTGATCAAAATACCATCGTATCAAGGATTTAGTTATAAACCTAATGAGGTGGTTTGAAGAAGAGGTATATATTCTTACTAATCCTTTTCAAGTTTAATTCTTCTTGAAATTAAAATAAATATATTATAGAAGTCCTAAAATATAGATCTGGTATCATAAATATATTTATATTTTTTTTATTATGGTAAAAACATTTTTTTCTTTTTTCATCAAATAGGAAATGAAAGTATAACTCGTGTGTATGAGTGGACTACCGCCTCCACATAGTGATATGATTCATTTTTAATCACCATAATTCATGGTTGGTTATCATGATTTATTTACTATTTATATATGATATTTTTTTCATAACTATAATTATATAATTATAATATCTTATCTACTTTCTTACCATTACATCTGTTTGAAAATCATAACATCGGTTGAGTGGACGTGTGAACTACCACAACCATGAAGCGATGTGATTAATTTTTCATCACATGTTTAAATAAATAATAATAAAATTATATAATATAAATAAATATGATAATTATTTCATGATTAATATTTTTTATATGATTAAAAATATACCAAGTTCTATGTAACAAAAACATCAAATCGTAGAATGCATGGAAAATAAACCAATTTTCACCCAAATGTCCATTTTTAATGAAGAAATTATTAATAAAAAGATACTTATAAATAATAAAGTAATGATATATAGTATTTTATTTTTGAATATGGTTATATAATATATTTATAATAATTGTGTAATTATTATAATGGTTATTTTAACTCATATGATGCAATATGGGAGTTAAGGTAAGGGTTTATGTTGCAATCTCATTTTTTTGGAGATTATCTATGATAAATTTATATTGTAGGAAACTATTTGGATATTATCCTTTATATTTTATTATACTATACTTATTCCTTTAATTTTTATGTATTATTACAAATTTACACACTTTGGTGCTTAATATGAATGAGAAAATGTTTTTAAACAAAATTCAACCTTATTTCCTTTTTTAGTCATTGAAATTTTTCATCCATATCCATGCTCTTAAGAAATGTCTTATGGAATTTTTTACCTATATAGGAAATGTTTTATAAAGTTCATTTTAATTAAATTTTATTTTATTTCCAAATTTTTAAAAGGAATATTTTTTAAAGAAACATTTTCTAATTTTTTTTACTTTTTTACAAAATTCTGTGAAAATGTTTTTTAACATATATAGTATAAACTAATTTTCCTACTATAATTTCTATTATTTTATTTGAATCTTCCTTTATATGTTCCTGTGGTTATTTTTATTGAAAATAATTTTGAAAATTTTTTGGGAAATTTTTTTCTAAATGGTATAAAAAAGGATATTTTTCTAATGTTTTAAAAGAAATGATAAAATGATCGTTTAATAATATTTTAATATTTGTAAACATACTTTACATTTTTTTATGATTCACTTTGTTATGATGTTATGATACCATCCACACTATTTCCTTGGATATCACATGATGATGATGATTTAAGGAGGATTTTATGAAACCTTTTTCTTTCCCATGAGTTAATTATGGTATGGTAAATCTTTTATAAAACACATTTATTTTCTATGGGTTATGCTATGATGAAATAATTAAATTCTTATTAAAACCATTTTCTTTCCATGAGTTATAATATGATGATATGATGATTTTTTTTGATCTTGTGGAACATATATGTATGGTTTCAATTATATGATTGGTAGGCCCGAAATTATATATCCCTAAAATTCATTGGGTATATACGGATATCTCATAAGATAATAAAGACTGGAATGGGGACTGAACCTATTTCAGTAAGGGAATCTGTCTAACAAGATTTCCTTGGGAGTGAACCTTGACTATGGAAATGATAGAATAGGGAGTGAAACTAATTAATTATGATAGTCTTGGTAGTGATCATTGACTAAGGAAATGATTTCATGTGCTTATTTATATGCCACAAACATGTGTTTTATTATTATGATGTGTTTACATGACTCATGAATTTTTTTTAATGATTTTTCACACTTATTATTTATTCTATTTGTAATAAAAAATCTAAATGACATGATTTATGATTAATGTTCTTTGACAGATATGGTATGATTTTGTAAGTTATCATCAGGTTATTATACCATTATGCTTATATTATGATCAGTTATGATAATTTATTGATATATCCTATGTTTACCCATGTTAAGGGTATGATCACACCCATTCACAGGTTTCCTTTCCCCAGGTTATGATGAAAATTTTTAAATAGGTTATGTCTACAAATTTTACTATTTGAGAAAATATTTTTTGTAAATATTGAATATCTTTCATGAAATATGAGGATAATGTATTTATTATCCCAAGAGAAAAAATATTTATAGTTTTATGGTTTTTATTATTATGATATGTCTTGAATATTCATCTAAAATGATCTAATATATATATATATATATATGTATTCAATGTATAGGTCACCTCAGTTGGTATTGGAGTTGGGTTTAGTTGTTTTTAGATGTTAGGATTAGAGACCATTTTTGATAACCTTAGGATAAGTATAATTATTGTATAACATAATGAAGATTTGGTAAACTAGATATTGTGTGGTTTTCCTAGAAAATACATCCACTTTAGGATACAAGAAATATTACATGATTATAAATGTTTAAGTGGGTAATGAGATGAAGTGGCGAAAGGTACACTTACCATCCACTCTAGAGCTTCAAATGTTTTATTTGATTCTATATCTACCCACTCCTTTATTTCTAAATGATTTATTAATTGTTTCATCATACTGCCTCAATTATTAGATTTTGAGTTAGCAGTACAAACTTTTAATGGTATGATGATCAAATCTCAGGTCTATATCTCCTCTCTAATATAAGTTTATGGGAATGTGGTTAATAAAAATCTTATGAGTCTCCCTCAAGTTATATTTTACAAGATTTTGGGAATGGATTTCATCTCTATATATAGATCCCATGTCAATTTCCTTATAAGGGATGTTTCATTTCATATTCCAAATAACATTATGATCATCTTTCGGTGTGAGGATGAATATGAAATTCAAATGGAAGTTTTTTCCAATGTATGGATCTTATTACTTATTCATGATATGTATTTATCTAAATTTGTTAGGACGACGCTCAATAACAATGATATTCCTATTATTTAGGATTATGATTATGTATTTCTCAAGTACGTGGTTATTATTCCCTTAAATCTTCAAATTGAGTCTTTAATAGAACTAATACATATTGTTGAACCTATTTCAAAGGCTCTATATAGATTGGACATAATTTAGTTTCAGTAATTGTAGTAGAAACTCGAGAAAAAAATAAATAAGGAATTTATATTACATAGCGTGTCACCATGGGGTGAAACTATTTTTTTGTTTAGAACAAATATGGTTCGATGTGTCTATTCATTAATTATTGAGAATTTAACAAGATCAATATCTTGAAAACGTATCCTTTATGATGTATTAATTAATTTTTTATCAAATTTGTGGAGATCAATACTGGTAACCTATTGAACATTATTCGTTATATCATCAATTGAGGATCAAGAAGAAGGATATAAAAAATACAACCTTTGTTTGAGGTATGGTCATTATAAATTTATAGTTATACCATTTGGAATTATCAATTCCCCCACAATATTCATTGATTTGTTGAATATATTATTTAGAAATTACATTGATCAGTTATTGGTATTATTTATAGATGAATTATTATACATTCCATGAGAAAATAGAATAATGAAGATAATTTTAATATTATGTTGATGACTATGAGGAAATATAATTTTTATGAACAAAAAAAATCAAGTGTAATTTTCGTGATAAGAAGTTTAATTATTGGGTCATATAATTTCATGTAAGGTTATATTGGTGGATCCTTCAAAGAAATAAGTTAATAATAAATAGCCCAGACGAACCATTGTTATTGAAATCTATATTTTACTTAGATTTTCTTGATATTATGAATTCCTTGTGAATAATTTATCATGGAAATCAAATCTATAATCCAAGTGACCTGGAAGGGAACCATATTCTTTTGAACATATGAATGTGAGGAAAATTTCAAGGATATTAAAACAAGGTTGGTCAATACACCAATACCTAAACTACCCTGTAGTGGAGTAGGTTTTATGATCTATAGTGATGCATCAAGTAAGGAAATAGGGTTTTCCCTCATGCAGGATGATATAGTGATATATCATTCCTCATTCCGATTGAAAATCTATGAGAAAATTACCAGACTCATGATTTTGAGTTGGAAATAGAAATTTTTTCATTGAAAATATAGATACATTATCTTTATGGTGAAAGGTTTTATATATATAAATATTATAAAATCCATAAGTACATATTATCAAAGAAAAATTTTAATATTAAATAAAAGATATGGTCGAAAATGATTAAATATTATGACTGCTCAATATGTTACCACCCTAGAAAGGTGAAAAAGGTGTCTGATTCTCTATGCTGAAAATAACATGCCATTTTTTCCATAATGACAATTAATAGAGATAAAATATTTTTTTATTTTTATAGTATGAATATTAAAATCATTAAAATGGGGATATATCGTATCTTTCTCAAATGAATATTAAATCATCCATACATGTTAAGATTAAAGAGGAAAAAGATAGGGTGTGGAGCTATAAAAGAAGGTGAACATTTTACATAGTTTATATATGATTATGAAAGAATAATAAGGTTTTGGAACAATGTATGTTTCCCTTAAATACCAAGATTTAATAATGAACTTCTGGGTAAAGCTCATAGTTAATAAATCTCTATATTCTTGGAAGTGTGATGATGTATACATATCTGAAAGAGTATTTCTAGTTAAATAATATGAAATTTTATATTTTAGGGTATATAACTTGATTCCTATTATTTAATTAATTTTAGGATAATATAATGAATTCTACGTATATTTTATAAACATTTTTGATACTGTAATGGAAATGGGAAAACATTACCATGCATTTCATAATTATACTCTCCAAACCATCTAAAGGGAACAATGTTATATGATTTCTAGTTGACTGTATTATGAAATATAAAAATTTCATTTCCATAAGATAATATTTAACTTTTTATCATATTTATATGATATAAATTAAGGAAGTGGTAAGGTTTCATGAAGTACCAAATTCTATTGTATTTGAATTCGATATAAGGTTTACCTAAAAGTTCTAGAAAATTCATTAGTTGGTATTGAATATGAAGTTGAATATTACCACTACATATCATCCTCAAAAATATGGTTAGTCTATGGGTACTTTTAAAATCATATAGGGAATTCGGAGAACTTTTTCAGTGGATTTAAAATGTGGTTGGGATCAATAGATTTATTTGGTCAATTTTTCTTACAAAAGTATCTTATCTTGAGCATTGAGGTGTATCCTTATGAATGGATCTATGGTAGGAACTGTATAAATCTAATTTATTGGGATTAATTTAGGTAAATACTGATATTGTGATATGATCTATAAAGGGAAATTTTAGAGAAGGTTAGAGCCATTCATTAGAACATCATGGTAGCTTAGAGTCGATATAAAAGTTATGGTGACAATCTTCAGTGAGATCTAAAGTTTAAAGTTTCTGGTAAGGTATTCCTTTGAAAATATTATTGTAATAATGTAATGATATTTGAAAAAAAATGTTAAACTAATAGATAGATACACCATAACCATTGAAATTCTTGATTTTATCATGATAGTTTCTTATTACTTAGAACTTCCACTGAATCTGTCTCAAGTTCATGACGTGTTCCAGGAATCTCTCTTGAGGAATTACATACATGATCCTTCATATGTGTTGAAATTTTATTTTTTAACAGTAGATCATGGTCTCTTTTATAATGAATTAGTAGTGAAGATTCTATATCAAAGATATAAAGTGCTGCAAAACAACACCAATAACATGGTCAAAGTTGGGTAGAAAACCAAAAATATGTGGAAGCTATGTGGGAATGAGAATATGTGATGAGGTAAATGTTTCTTTCATTATTTTTATTAGAGTAACAAATTTTTAAGGGATATGTTATCATAATGGGTAGAATGTAACAACTAAATTTTTTATGATATACTTTTCTTTATATAAATATAATTTCTTTGATTCTTTTCTTTACACACAACACCGAGTTTAAATAAACTCTGATATAATATTAAATTATTATTATTTAATGTGAAAGATATCATATAGCCATTGGATTAGAGGGTATTAATATCACTAACTAAATTATGAAACATTATTGGTTAAATATTTATTAAATTAATTCAATTATTTTTATTTGGTTATAATTTAAAATAAAATCATTTTAAGGTAAAAAAATATTTTTTTTTTTGAAAATAATTTTTATGCACACAGTGTGTTTTTATCTTAATAAATTAAATTAATATATTTTTATGAATAAATTTAATTAAATTTATAGATAATATATTCAATAAAATATTTTAACATTCAACTAATATTTTTTACATGGTAAGGAATAAAGGTAAACATATTTTTATGCTTAAAAATTCATTTTACTAAAAATTGTTTTATTCTATTTTGTACACTTATTTTAAAATGATTTTCAACCAATTATGGAAATTTAATCCTATAAAATTCATTCCCTATTTTAAATCATAATAATAAATATTATTTAATAAGTTCATATTAATTTTTTTCATGATGAATCATAATCGAGGTAAAAATTTATTTCTATGATAAAGGTTAAAAGGGGTTAATGAGGGGTTAAACTAAAGAGATAGGGTTAAAATGACATAATAACTTTTATAAATAATATTTTTAGACATATATTTATCCTAAATCATATTTTATTACAATATGATTCATTTTGACTTATTATTATCGAGTATCACAATAATATATTTTAATTTTTTAGAAAATTCCAAGTGTGTGCTCGCCCTCACTTATAAAAGGTCACCACATATCCTATCTTTGTAAAACATAAAGTGCCTATTATATTAGAAACATCATACTCAAATCCATTCTTGACATCCCTCCCAAAAACCTATAGGTAATTTTTTGGTCATAATACAATCTTAAGATGGTTTTATGCGTAAACCTAAGGAAGTTTTCAAAATAAGAGGTATATGTTCATAATGATATTTTTAAAATTTTACTCTTATTATACTAACTATAAAAACAATTATCCATGAAAACATAATAAATATAATATAATAAACATAATTAAATGTTATCATAATTTTGGGACAGTCATTTTTCATCTTTTTCTATCAAATGATAAATGGAAGTATCGCTCATGTTCACATGTGGACTACCACCTCCACATATCAACATTATTCATTTTCCATAACCATAATTAATGGTTTGTTGTTATGATAGATTAAGTGTTTATGAAATTTATGGGATAATAATTATTCTTTAATTATAATATCTTATCTACCTTACTACCATTCCATCTGTTGGGAAAGGATAATATCGCCCATGTGTAAGTGTTGACTGCCACCTCTTTGAAGTGAGGTTATTTTTTTCATCAGTGCTTTATATGAGTAATTATAAAAGTTTATTTTATAAATAAATATTATACTTATATAATTATTAATATTCTTTATATTTTGAATCTAAGACCAAGGTGAATGTACGGGAACCATCAAACCGAAACATTCATGGAAAGTAGATCATTTTTCACCCGAATGTTCATTTTAATTAAGCAATTATTAATAAAAGGATATTTGGAAATTAGAATGGAATGATAAATAGTAATTTATATATGAATATGGTTCTATAATATATTTATAATAAATATATATTTATTATAGATTATATATGAACGTGTGTGAAGCAATACAAGACTTGAAATAAGGGTTTATGTTACCATCTCATTTCTTTTGGGGATTGTCTATGCTAAATTTACATTAGGAGAAATTATATATATCTTATGATTTCAAATTTTATAATAATATAGTTATTACTAAAAAAATTATGTATTCGAACCATTTTCTTCTCCAGATAACTTAAAATTATTGAGAAATTGTTTTTAAAGAAATGTATACCTTATTTCCACTTTGGTCGTCAAACTTTTTCTTCTATATACATTCTCTTAGAAATTGTTTCATGGAAGTTTTTACCAATTCTTGAAATGTTTTAAAAAATTATTTTTAATTTATTCTTTTTTTATTTAAAAAGTTTCAAAAGTAATTCTTTTTAAAGAATTTTTTTCTGAACAAGTCATTTTGACTTTTTTTAAAATGTGTAAAAACAATGTTTTTTATGTATATGGTATGAATGAATTTCCCATTGTTATGAAATTTATTTTATTTGAAGCTTCCTTTACAAGTATCCATGATTATTTTCAAATAAAATAATTTTATCAACATTCTAGAAATTTTTAGTCAAGATTTTATCAAAATAAAAGGATATTTTTATCATGTTTTCAAAGAATGGTTTTATTAATCTTTGAAATGTTTTTTTATTAAGTCAATGTCATTTGAGGATTATTATTATTTACTAGGGATATGATCTTATGATACTATCCACTTTCATTCTCTATATGTCTTCTGATGATAGCACCTTAAGGAATATTTTATGAAACTTGTTCTTTCCCACGGGTTAATTCAGTTATGATCAAACCATTATCAAACCTATTTCTTTTTTATGAGTTATACTATGATGAAATGATTAAGTGCTTATGAAACTTATTTCCATGGGTTTTGATATGATGATATGATGATTTTTTATGATTTTTGGGACACATATATATGGTTTTCATTATGTGATGAGTGACCTTATAATTATATATCACTTCAATTCATTGGGTAAAGATGGATATCTCATGAGATAATATGAATTGGAATGAGGAGTGTTCCCAGATCAGTAAGGGAATCTATCCAATAAGATGGTGTTAGGAGTAAACCTTTACTAAGGATATAATGGTATTTTGAGTGAACCCAATCCACTATGATAGTCTTTGTAGTCATCCTTGGCAAATGATATGATTTTCCAAACATATGTCTCATGTTAATGATATGTTATCATGAAATATGATAGATTATTGGGGATTCTTTACACTTATGAATTAGTTATTTTATTATGAAAAATAATTATTTCATGATTTATTATTAATGATATTTGAATGATTGGGTATGGTTTTCATAAGTAATGATCATGTTCTCATACACTTATAGTAATATTATGATCACTTATGATCATTTATTGATATCTCTTCATTTTCCCCTACTGAGAATCTGAGCTCACCTTTTCTTATGTTTCATTCAACTAGGTTATGAAGAAAGGTTTTAATTAGGGTATATCTAATAATATTACTATGTGAGAATATTTTTGTGGGTGGTATTGAATATCATTCATCAATTAATATGATTATATATCTAGCCTCCAAATATAATAAATAGTTGTGGTATTTGGGGCCTATATTGTTATGATATTTATTAAAAATTCATCTAAAATTATGTAATATAAATGTAAGAAATTCTAGGTCCACCTCAATAAGGATATTTTCCATTTATCATAATAAAAATTGAGTTTAAAAGAATCACAAACTCTTGGAATAAATTTGTTCCCAAATTTTTTCACTAAATATTTCATAATCAAGAATAATGGAAAAATATTAATTCATGAGGGTTTCATGAAAAAAAAGAAGGCCTTTCCTTGAAAACAAAACATTTACCCATAGGATATCATAAATAATCTTTTAAATGGATGTTAATTTGCTTATCTTGTAAAATCAAAATAATTCCATTAAAACCATTATCAAATAGAACATAAAATATATACAAGGATAAAAATATAAATATTTACATGGATAACAACAAATAATTTTATAATGATGGAATGTATAATTATGTACATTATAATCTTACTTTCAAGTAATTGTTCAAAGACAATATACATGAATACATAAGGCATATGATAAATACCCAATATAGTTTGTCTCATGTGCCTATTGATGCATCGATGGGATATCTAATGTTAGGTCCCACGAATCACTTATTAATTCCAATGAATTCATTATATAAAATAAATAAAATGCATTTAATACATAATCAACATGCCTTAATAATAAAAATTCGTATTGAAAAACTATCATACAAAGATTCAATATTATTGCTGGTCAATAAATAGAACAACATAATCATAATCCATCTATAGAAATATGGTGGATTGTATCATTAGGTAATATCCCTAGTAAATCATAATAATTATATCTCTATAAAATAATAATAATTATCAGATTATTTTTAAATAGATAAAAATATCTTTAAAATAACATTTTAAACATCATTGAAAACATAACAAAAATACCATTTTATTTTGATATAATTTTGAATAAAAATTTATAAAGTATTGAGAAAATAAACTTATTTGAAAATTATCCTTGAAAATTATAAAGTAATATTAAAATCAACTAATATTCATAAAAATGGAACAAAATTTTCATGACATATACATTAAAATATAACATTATTTTCATACTTTTGTAAATACTTAAAAGTGAGTCGTAAGGAAAACATTGGAAAATATTCCTTTTAATCATTTGTAAAGAAATTGATAAGAAGTTAAAAACTAAATTTTAAAATATTTTAAACATAAATAATAACATTACTGAAACATTTTATAAACTTGGTCATGGAGTAGAAAATTTTTGAAAGGAAAACTTTAAAACTAGATTTTAAAGAAAAATCCTTTACCTCGAGTCCAGACTTGTTTAATATACTCTTAAACTCATTAGTAATAAAATTTTATTAGTTTTATACTATATTAATTTCACTTTTAATTTGTATTCTATTATTATTATTCCTTTTATTTCATTTATTTCCATGACTTATTTAGTTACTAAATTAGTTAAATTTGTGTTGGATATTTTGAGGAACTTCAGTTCATAATCACAAAACAACTTTGATAGGTTGACCATGGACAATGGTTTTATGGTTCCATAATATATATTATATTAACAAGGACATAATTATAATTTCATATATTAAAAGAAAATTAATCATCTATTAAAGATATAAATGAAAAATAAATCACATCGTTTAATGGATGTGGAAGTCTACATGTACGCATGAGTGACGTTACCATTTTTTTAATGGGTGGAAGGGTAAGAAGGTAAATAATATATTATCTCTCAAGATTCATAATTATTTCATTAATAACTTTTTCATTTATTAAATCCCTCATAATAACAATACTTATGAAGTAGTGATGAAAAAAATCACATCATTTTGTGGAGGTGGTAGTCCACACATACCCATGAGGGAAGTTTTCATTTCCCATAGAGTGTAAAAAGAGATGAATATTGGTTTTCCCGTCATAATAACATTTAATTATATTAAATAATGGTTTTACTATATGACCATGGTTCGGACATGATTGGAGGAGGTATGTGATAAAATAAAATGAAAAACTCAATTATAAATTATACCTATTATTTGGAAATCCTCCTTTACCATACACATTAATCCTTATTAAGATGATATTAGGGTAATAAGATAATATCTATGAAGTATATAGGAAATATAGAATGGAATGTGGTTAGATATTTTCCAAACTAAATGGATCATGTGGTTTGAGGAAGAGAGAAGGGGTGGTTACATTTTATAAATATAAAGAGTATAAGGTCCAAATATAATCAACCAATAGAATTTATAATGTTTTTATTCTTTTTTAATACTTATATTTTTAACCCCTTTATTAACCCATTAGTCCTGGTAACAGCTTCTTCAATCTTTAAGGGTTATAAATTTACTTCTAAATTTTAATGTGACTCACAAATAGTCTGGATATGACATTTCAGACCATTTAAAATTCCATTTATCCTATATAAATAATTTTTAAAAAATTTAATAAAATATTACTTAACATTAAATATCATTAATGTAATTTTTGGGAATATTCAAAAAATTAGAATTTAAATACATCATGATAACACCATAATTCATCCACAAATATTATTATACATTATAATTAACTATTTTCACACTAATTATAAATTATTATTTACCAAAAATTTTAAATTACAATATAATTCATCCAAAAATATTTATTTTAAATTTTCCCAAGTCATTCACTTTGATTTTTCCATTACTTGTATAATCACTCTCTCAGCATTGTGTAAGTGTTTGAGGTAATTATAGAATCCCTAAAATTTAAAAATAAAATACCATCATAAAAATATCTTATTTTTGTTAAAAATAATATTTATATTCATTCATAAAATATTATTTCCTTAAATAAAATATATAATACAAATTAAAATCAATATAGTGATAATTATATAATTATCCTTTACCTAAAATAATATAAAGTTTATAATCAAATTCATATAGAAATAAATTTCAAAATTATATAATATTGGATATTTATGGATGAAAAAACTCATAAAATAAAATATATACAACTATTAGGGATATTTATAGGCCTTGTCCCATAATTTAAACCCTTTTACCTATTTTATCATAACACTGGTGACAATATTTTTACTAATGTTTCTATTCATAATGACCAAAAATAAATTAGACCTATGTATAAAATTTGGACATCCAGATTCAAAATATGAAATCAATTTCATAATACTTATTTTTCATAATTATAATAAACCAATTTTTAGTATAAACATGTAAAATGTAAGAAAAACTTTTTCAAGAAAAATGTGTTTTCAATCCAAAAAATGAGATTATGCAAAAAAAACGTTTCATGAAAATTTATTTGTAATTAATTATATTATTTCCCATTAAAAGGAACTTATGTTACTTTAATACTAAATTTAAAACATATTGGAACTTTTAAATTACTTGATTTAAAGAAAAGAGACAACAATTTAGCAAAAATCAGTATTTTTCACTATTCCCTTGAAATCAATCTTTATAGAAAAATCCATAAAACACACTGTAATATATTTTTAACATGTTTATTTTCAAAATTATTTCTATTATATCAAATATAATTTTTAAATTTGGTTTAAAGTAATCAGAACATCCATGCGCAAAATGAAATAAAAACAATTTTTCCAGAAATTGTATTTTTGAAGTATAAAATGAATTTAAACCCTTTATTTATCTAGTAAAAACTACTATATGAATGTTGATATATTATTTCATATGTTAAATTTTATCATATTTTCATAATAATTTTTTTAAAGTGATTGATTTATTTTGATAAAATACAGAACACCTTAAAATTATTAATTTGAAAAAAATATTATATTATTAATATCAAATCATTTATTTTCATGAAAAATTTATCGGTATTTTTCTGAATAACTACATAATACCAATGTTAATATAGATATAATTTCTATATAATCCCAAAAACTATATGATTCCAAAATCTAAATAATCCAAAATGATATAATACCATCCAATATATCTCGTATAAATTCGTAAAATTCTTACTTTTCACTCATTATGATAGTGATAGTTCTACTTATTATCCTTTTATCCTTAGATGAAATTTGGGTTAAAATATTCATGGTGGAACATGGGGACAAATATTATATTATCATGGTATATTTATATATTTTTTCATTTTTCACAAATTGTATTTTTCTTAATATTTATTATTATAGAGGCCTCGTAATATATTAAGGTTTATCTACAATTATAATATTTTATCTCAACAAAATTATCACAATTAAATTTTTTTGGTGCTATATGTATCACAGTATATGGAATATAATATTATTTTTAATATAAATACATATTAAAATATCAGGGTGTTAAATTCTCCCCCTCGTATAAAAATTTCATTCTTGCAATTTGAGTTTTTTTCCTCTAAAATGAATTTCTCATGATTATAATATCAAATATAGATTTTATAATGATAATTAATTTTCAGGTGAAAATCATTAAAATTTTAATTTCTTAAAATATTATACCTCTATATGACTCATACTTATTGATGATTTTATAAAAGTATACCTTGATAGCAGAGTGTAACTTCCTTTATAAGACTTGATAGATTTGTGAAATTATTTTACCATTGAGGTGGATATTTTATAAAGAAATATGTAATTGATGTTTTTCACTAAATAATTTTAATTTAATTATTCATTTGTGATTCAACCGTTTATAACTTATATATCATCTTTTACTCTAAGAAATTCATATTTAAGATGAATTTTAAATGTTTGAAGAACTAAATTCAATTTCTAATAGAATAAAAGTCCCACAAAATTATTAAAAGATATTTCTCTTAATCATATATATTAATAAAAACCAGAAATTTTCAGAACAAGTTAAGATAATATCCAATATGAATAATCCATCATCTGAATAAATAAAAGAATAATCTAAAAAATTTCAAAAACAAAAACCAACGTTCAACATAGATCATTCCATACATAGATAACCTTAAAACTCTTCAAAAAAATTATGATTGGGTTCAAAACCCAAAAATCAAAAAGATTTAATCGCATGCTATTCCTAAATAAATATAACATTTATTCACATGTTAATAATGTATAATCCATAATCATATAATCTCACAAATATGATAATTTTTCCTAAACAACTTAAATCATCATAGATTCACAATAATATCATATATTATTTTAAAATATAGTACAATGTTTACTTCTCAAATAAACTCCTATACCATAAAAAATATTTCAATTAACCATAATCATATAATGATTCCAATATAGTAAACTTCTTAAAAAAACTCTAATCACTTATCCACCAAATCACTTTTCAAACCCATGGTTATCCATTTGAGAAATTATATGTTCCAAAAATGTAATAACCATTTTATCCCAATTAACTATACTCACCGCAACATCTAATATCATACTAAACCTAAATTTTATCAATAACATTCTAATTTTATATAAAAAATATATAATAATTATTCCTCAAATAACCATTATACTACAACACAATATAAACATAAGTTTTATATATATATCAAAAATATATTAAAACGAAAAATATGTTTTCCAAAGTAATCCCATAATACAAATCCTTAAAGGGGTATCTTTTCATTTAATCTTATGATCAAACTTATAATTATTAACCCTTGATGGTATCTAAAACTCTTAAAATATCCTCCTTTGAATCAACCTAACCTCCAATGTTATCTAAATGTTTCCTTTGATACCGAATATAATTCCTCATAAGTTAAATAACCTATAATTAAATAATTTATAACAAGGGTTACACTTTCTTATATTTAGAGGATAATTTTGGTTTAGAGTTTCAGAGAATCAGGAAAAAATATTACATATCAAACCCTTGCAATACAAAATGGATAGTTCCAATAAATGTATATTTTATTCCTAAAAGAAAATAGGATTATTAAATTCAAAATCATGTTTCATTCAAAACATTTGTTCTTATTTTAAGAAGGATCCCCGTAATTGAAATATAGACCATGTTATAGTTAAAATCATCCTTAATCCATATGAAATACATTTGAAAATTTGGATGAGTAAAACAAAATTTTGTATAGGATTTTAAAAGAAAGGAAACATTCTAATCCTTTTTAAATTCATGAAAACCTTAAGTATTTTTCCTTTTCACATAATAAATACTAATTTTAAAATAGAACTTACATACTCTTCAAATAAAAAAATTTCCCAGAGTTTTTCATAAAAATATTCATTAGAATTAATAAAGGAAAAATCAAAATCCCTGAGTGTTTAAAGAAAATATGAAATATTTTCCTTGAAAACAAAAATTTTACCAATAGGATGTCATAAAAAAATATTTTAAATCAAGGTTCATTTTATTATATTATTAAATAAAAATAATTCAATAAAAACCATCAAAACTAGAATATTAAATTCCATGACTTAGTCTAATGAGGCCTGGATCGGGAAAACCCCAAGCCCAACTCCAATAATATAGGGGTTTATGACTAGCATCGAGTGAGAACATCCCATAAATGGGTGGCATTTTCCTAATGAACTTATAAACATGAACACATCTCGAATCCCACAAAATGATGACATGTAAAACAATAGAAACAAATGCATACATACATCTAATATCCAAAAATAGAGTATCGTAGTAAAGTACTAAAAGTAAAAATGGGTCCAAATATAATCCCAACTAAAAAAACCATAGATAGTATAACATACTCTAAGGGAGAGGGCTGTGATCAAATGAAAGCACCCAGAAAAACACCTCAGTCTTTCAAGCTCATGTTCTGATCTGCCTATGAATTGTCCTTTGGGGACACCATCAAAAGGATTGTCTTCTACATATTAAATGACATGTGTGGGAAAATCCCATGAGGGGTGACTATAAAAATACCCATTATAACACCCCAAAATTAATAAACACAAAAAATAAATAATACTCATATCATAACAATAATATATTACTGAATAGAAATAAGAGAAACCTATATATACTCTTGAAGGACACCACGACACCAGGCAGTTACAACCAACTACCAACCATGGGATTCTTATCGAAGTAATACTCATTCCTAGATAACCCACTCCATGAGCCATTAAATCATCTAGGACACTCATCCAAGAGGTTAATATCACTGGTTTCAAAGACCTTGATACATATATAGGGGTCACACCTAGGATCGTTAAGGAACACCATGAACCCAATCTAGAAACAACCGAAAATATAGGGAATCATATTCCAAAAATAACAATGAACCATACCGATATATCCTAAAACATAGATGATTAAAGATCTAATCAAGGATTTAATGCTAATTCCACAAACCCCACCTTGGGTATAAATATGATAGAGGGTCACACTCTAGTCACATGGAGGGACACCACAAACTCTATTGAGGATTTATTCTATATAGGGGATAATAATAATAATATATGGATGAAATTCCACACTATACCATAAAGGGAAATGACCAAGGGGAACTCACTCAACTACCACTAGTCTCAATTGAAGAGAAGAATAGATCCAAGATATCTTTAAGGGAGTACACGACATGTAAGTAGATTACAATGTACACCTTTCTCAACCTAGATCTACTTGTGTGGTGATGCCTCACATGGAATGTAATATCTATATACATGGCCTTAAGGTAGATTACATGGTGTGTATAGATTTCTCGACACCCTACCCATGTCTCAAGGCCATGCTTATGTATTTCTAGTCATGACCATGTACACCTAGCTATATTTATGTCTGAGTACATGGCGTATCAAGGCCCATGTAGTTTTGTTCATGCTCGTGTACCCTTCAATGTAGACTCAGATCCACCAAAGAATGGTCACACTGTGTGTAACTAGGTCACACAGTGTGTGATATTAAATTCAAGAAAAAACCCTAACACCACATCCAGGGGTCCCACACAACGTGTAATGTTAGATTACATGTCGTGTAACATAGGATTTTCCAAAAACCATAGTTCCTCTTCTGTTTCACCCACCACATCATTGGTGCCACCACCCATTTTAGAAATTTCATATTCAAGGTTGGATGAGACCTTCCTTCATCACTGGCTGATATCCAAGTTTGGATTTTCTAGGAAAACACCTCTATTGATCCATTCATCACAACACATAAAAACTAGGAAGAGAGGGAACCATAAATCAATATTATCCACCTTCGATCATCCTCCACCATCATCAAACCTCGATTTCACCCTCGATTGTGGATTTCTCCCATGGTATTGATCTGTTACACCGAAGAACAGTCACACAAAAATAAAACACCAGGTATTTATTGAGCCAAAGGACAAAGGAAAATCCCATGATGAACATTAGAAGAAATATGAGGGATCTATAAGATATAATATGTGAGGAATGAACCTCAATATTTGTTCATTGGGACCTGATCTATTATCAAAGAAATATATGAAAAAATAATATAATCAACACAACAAACAAATAATCCATCAATTTAATCTATCAACGATGTGTGAATCAATTATTGTTCATGGAATTGATCCTCATTCAATTAGGATAAATAACAAGATGTAAAACACAAACCAAAATCCTACTCGGAGTTTAGATAAATCATTAATGAATAAAAATTCTTTATTTATGTTGTTGATGAGATTCAAGAACTCCTTTGGCGCAATGATCGATGATCCCAGTCTAATCCAATATTTTCTACTAAGAACACTCTCCAAAATTTCCCTAGGTCTACAGAGTTTAGCATCCAACCTTGACACAGACACGATAAGTGTGTTTTCAAGAAAAATTGATCTCATTGAAAAAAAAATTAAATTAAATCATTTAATTAAGTTATTTATTTAATTCCACGCCTGTGAATAATTATTCACAAACACCCCACACTGATAATTATTATTTTGTTATTAGGTTAAAACACAAATTTTTACTTCAATAGTTCCCTTGTATTTATAATTTGAGACCTCATTCTGTATTTATTCCACTTTTCTAGAAAAAAATGCATTTGTGTGATATTTAATATATTTAATATATTTCAAACCTTTATTCCGAGCACACCAGGCCTTGGAATCACATGCCATCTCAGATCCTAGTCTTGAAAATATTCCATATAATATAAAAAAATACATGAAAAGTATGAGTCATTATATTATCCCCACCTTAGGAATTTTGTTTTGAAAAGAGAAAAAACTAATAAAAAAAATGATAGTTTTGGGCTTGTATCTGGTTCACCCGCTCCTAGGTCCTCTTATAAATATTCCCATGATGCCACCAGACATGAACTAGGGGAATCGATTGACCATAAAGGATCCTATCCTTCTGATCCCCTATCTGCACTAGGTAATCAGTAAAGGTATCCCCATACTTGATGCCTAGCTATTCCTAGTAAACAACATGTGACGGGTCATGAACGTACCTCCTCAACTATGACACAAATAATATGTCATATACCTAGTCCAACTATAGTGGTAGAGCTAATTAGTAAACCACCACGCCAACTTTACATAGTATTTAGAAAGGGCCAATGAATATTAGATAAATATTTCCACCCCATTCAAATCTCTTCAATCCAAGCCCAGTTGAGACCCTCATGAACACAGGTTTTCTCTCCTTGAACTCCAATTGTCTCCATCATTAGTCTTCATAATACTAATGATGTATCTATGAAATCATCATCCACTCCGGGATCATATGCACCTTCACTATAGTTTCTCTCACTAACTATAGGCATGTGAGTGATGTATCCCCTAGATCAGACCAATAAAAGTGGTGAATTTTAGGGTCACTCATAAAAGTCCTTGAATGGTTCCATACCAATGTTGTAATGGTAGTTGTTTTTGTATGAAAACGTCACCATGGGTAGATGATCCTATAAAATTTGTCCAAATTCCAACATGAAAGCCTGCAATATGTTCTCCAAGACCTGAATGGTCTGCTCAATTTGGTTGTCTGTCTAGGGTTAAAACACTTGATCAAGTGAAACTAAATCCCAATGGCCTCCTAAAATTCACTCCATAATAATGAAGTGAATCAAGGTTCATGTATGAAGTGATATTTTAGGGAACTCCATGGAGTCAGACTATATCCTACATGTAGAGGAGTCCCAATATCTCTACATAACTCTTCTCTCAAATATATTGGAAGTTTCATGAATTCGTCAGTTAGTATACGATCACCCAGATGGAATTGTATCCCTTGGATGTACGTGGAAACCTCATAATTATGTTTATGTAAATCACATACCACTTATTCTTTGGTACCTCAAGGGGTTGAGCAAAACACACTAGAACAGAGTTCTCATCCTTCATGTGTTGAGAGGTGAGCCATCGAGATACAAACATTGCAACTCCCTTCTCCATGAATGGACACCAAAAATGATGTTGAAGGTACAGGTAAATATTTTACACACTCGGATGTACCTCCCAAGGATATGTATAAAAATCCTACATCACTTCCTCTTATAACATCAAAGGTACCATCATACATCCCTTACAAAGGATAGTGTGCTCCCCACTGTTAAAATATCCATCATGTGCATGTCCAGTGGATATTTGAGTATATAAGGTCTCCTAATCAGTATCTTCACATTGATAATCCATGAAACCCTATAAAATCATAGGGTTGAAAACCATTGATTGAATATATGAAGCACAATCCTTTTCTACTAAGTCAAACTGTAATGAGGTTAACTACTCCAGTGCCTTAAAAACAACTAATAACATGAACTCTTATAGAGATCATCTTACACCATATTCCCCTTCCCAGGTGTATAGACAATCTCAAAGTCATTTTCATATAGGTAATTTAGCCATCTCCCTTATCTCAAGTTTATATCCTTCTAAGGGAACATATAATTGAGAATATTTTGGTTAGAGTGGATGATAAACTACTCCTCCATCAGGTAGTGTCACCCCATTTTAGTGTAAAGACTGCCATTGTTAAATAAAGCTCATGGGTCACATAGTTCTTATCATGTTGTATCAACTGACATGACCCATAGGTGGTCATTGCAAGTATCTTCATGAAAAAACAACCAAGGTCGATACATGATTCATCACAGAACTCAACGTACTCAACACCCTCCTCTAACAATCTCAATATTGAAGCACTCATCTACTTCTACCAAAGCTTCAGAAAGCACAACTAGAACCTTTCCATCAACACAAAATGATTCCTCTTATGGGTCAAAGTTTTCAAGAGTTCTACCACTCTAGAGAAATCATGTACAAACCTATGATTGTACCAGACCAACCCAAGGAAACTATGAACCTCTATAAAACTCTTGGTTGGATCCCAAGTAAGAATTGCCTCAACCTTCATAGAGTATACCACCACTTCTGTCTGATATGATTTCTCCAAAATATTTTACCTATTGAATCCAAAATTTTCACATCAATAGATTCTCGTAAAGATGGTTCTCTGAGTGTGTGCCTTGGACCATCATCATGTGTCTCATGTGCTTCTCCTTAGGTGTCTCATACACTTGTATTCCATTGATTAAAAACACTACAAACCAATATAATAAAGGCTGAATGATCCATCTCTTGAGTTCTATAAACACTACTGGGGTGTTTTTCATGCTAAACGGAATCACCAAGTACTCATAGTGACCATAGAAACATTTGACTGTCATCTTGGATATATCCTCATCTCATAATCACAAATGGTGATAGCCTGATTTGAGGCCAGTCTTCAATAATAATCATATCCCTCTTAGCTGGTTGAATAGGAAATCAATCCTACATAGTTGATATTTATTTTACATGGCCACCCAGTTCAATCATCGATAATATATTCATAACCTCAAGCACCCATCCATCTTCTTCAAAAAAAACATTAGGGATATCCTAGGGGAACACTGCATCTCAAAAATCCCTTCTCCTAAAAGTCCTCCAACTACACCCTCATATCGTGATGCTCTGAAAAAGGCATGTGATATGCTGACTCATATATCAGGGTCATCCCAAGGTGTAATTCAATGAAAAATTTTATCTCTTGATGGACAGGTAAGCTTGATACATTCTCATGAAAGATATCCTCGTACTCTACCACTATCACAAGAAAATGGTAGCCCATAGAATCCATTACAATAAGAGTCATGATATCCAACAGGTGAGTAATTGGCTAAAATATCCTATTCTTGAGAACATCTTACTCCACCAAGGTTTCCTTTTCACTCACAAAGGAAAACCTCATCCCATCACTAAAAACACAGATCATCCTCCACCTAAAATAGTAAATCTAATCATGAACTGTGGATAGAAATTCCTTTTATAAGATGACTTCATAAGTCCATATCGTTGCTATAAATGTATCACATACAAGGATCTCATCCCCAAGTGTCATATCACACTGTCATCATAAGTTCACAATCATTGAATCACCACATGTTGGAGTCTCCAACTACAAGGGTGGAGCCAAAGGCTCGACCAAAACCTCTAAGTCTTAAAATAGATAAGTGGAAATAATGTAATGACTTTAACCTATGTTTATCAATGTTGCATCTAAGTTATAAAAGAAAAAGATTTTATATTATATCATCCCTAGAGCCTCGGATTCATAGGCCTCCAAAAAATGAAATTAGCCTCTTCCCTAACCACCAGCTCCCTAAGCCTAGCGTGGACCATACAGGGGTGGTGGTGGCTGTTAGTCAATCCTTATACTACCTCATACTGCTCTATCATCACCTCTTCCACATCTAATCCCTATGGAACACCCTTATCCTGCCTTTATCTCTGCCTTTGTGGTCCCTCAATAGTCTCTTGACCAACTGTACAATGGTTGAGAAAATCTTGTTCCAAATACACCCGACCATCATAGTAGAAACACCTAAATTCCCTCGGTTGATTCATGATATTCTAGGATACTTTAACTATTTATCCTAGGTACTTGGATCACCTCATGATGCTTCTTAAAATCATGTATCTCTTTGACTATTATTGGATAACTTCTTTCGAGGTCTCATCTCCTGGTTTCCCACTACAAACACCGACTATTGGAACCTACTCTTCCAAGAATCTATTCATCACTAAGTCCCACTCAAGATCCGCAACACATGTGGGAATACAGATGGATATCATTAAATCCCTAATATCCCAGCATAATCCCTTCTCAAAGGTTCATGATCTAAAAAATGGATCTTGAACCATATCCATGGAGTGATGTGAGAGATCAGTAAACTTCAATATCACCAAGAAGATCCCTGAATAAAATTCTCGGTGAGGACCACCATTTAATCAGAAGGCATCCTCACAAGGTGGAAAGTGTGAGTGATTTGTTTTATATAATCCTCATCTACCTCAGGGTCTGGATCACCCCAAAACCTTGGAGGTCACTTCCACTTGAACTCGTGTAGTGAACCTGTTTGCATTCTCATCTAGCACTTCTAACACAAGACACTACTCAACGGGTGGTTTTATAGTGGGTAAACCACCTGGAGGTTCTATATCTTGTATAGGCCCCTGTATTGAAACCTTTTAACTTGGAGGATCATCCTCATAATCACACTGTGGAATCTTTTCTAGATTTCTTCACAGAGCCATCCTAAAATAAATAAGATGTACTGCATGAAAATATTATATATAGGGAGATGACTCAAGAAGGAAATGGAAACCAGAAAAAATTCATATATGATGCATGTACAATTATTTTCCATTCAACCAATGACTACACGTACTAAGTGAAAAGGTAAGTAGTTAGAGTCCCATAGTATGGATATTTCGGCTACCATTCCAAAAATAGTGTCCCTGGACTGAAAGATGAACTTCAAACACTTAACACTATTTTCCCACACCAATCTCATAGACTCTGGTCTTAATGTAGAACTGACTGCTCTGATACCACTCTATCACAACCCGTCCCTATGGGGCCCAAATCAGGACTACCCCAATCTCACCTCCAATAGGATAGGGGCTAGATACCACTAATGAGTAGGTATATCCTATAAATGGGAGGTGTTATAATAATGTACCTATAGACACACACACGTCTCCAAGCCCCCACAATGCTGAAATTAAAAAAAATTGAAATAAATGCATTCATACATCTAAGATCCACAAATAGAGTATGGAAATAAAGTAAAAAAGTAAAACAGTGTCAAAATATATTCCTAACCAAAAACTGAATAGTTTCCAATCTTCTCAAAATGTGAGGACAACAACCAAATGAAAGCACCCGAAAAAACAAATTGGCATGTCAAGATCAATATATGATCCACCCTCTCCATTTCCTCCCTGGACACTGAAAAAAGGGCTTATATCTTTATAAAAAATGACATGTATAGAAAAATACCATATAGGGGTGATTATAACAATTCCCAATAGGACTCCCAAAATACACTAAACAAGAATCATCAAGAATAGTCATCTCATAACAGTAATACAAAACTAAATATAAACTACATGTTTCCATATATACTCGGGAAGGGCACAACACCACTAGGAAGTTATAACCAACTTTCAGCCATAGGATTATGCTTGAAGCAATGATAATTCTAGGAGAACCCACCCCACGAGCCATGATATCACCAGAGACACTCATCCAAGAGATCAAGATCACTAGTCTCAAATACCCTGATACTTAGATGCAAGGTCACACCAAGTATCAAAGGGGAACATGGTGAACCTAAACTAGATCAATATTATTCATAGGGTATTATATGCCAATGATACCTCTATACCCCACCGATATGGTCTGCAAGATCGATGATTAATTCCCTACTCAAGGAGGTCACGTCGATTCCACAAACCCCACCTAAGGTATAAATATGATAAAAGATCACCCTATAGTCTCACAGAGGGACACCGTGAACTCTACCTGAGATTCATCCTCTAGAGGGGGTCACAATACTGAGATGTAAAGGCAATTCTACATTATACCCTCAAGTGAAAGGACCAAGGGGAAATCACTCAACCAAAACTGGTCTCAACTAAAGATGCAAAGAGTTTCAAGTTGTCTCTAAGGGAGTACATGGCATATAAGTAGAGTACATAGTGTGCCTTGATCAATCAGGATATTCCCATGTCGTGCTTCCTCACATAGAATTTAATCTTCATATACATGGTGTGTAGGTAGAGTACACCACTTGTAAATATTTCCCAATAACATGCCAGGGTTAACTGGCCTTTCCCATGTACCACTATTCATTCCTGTGTACACCTGGCCATGTATGTGTCTGAGTACACAACATATGCAAGATCGTGTACTCTTAGTTGGGATTATGTACCCTCTGAGGTACACATCAAGCCTCTAGGGAAGGGGCACATGAAGTCTGACTGGATAACATGCCATGTGATATTTAAATCCATCAAAAACCCTAGTGCCACATCCAGGGGGTCCCACACATGGTGTAATGTTGGATTACATGTTGTCTGACATGGGATTTTATAGATAAAATGGTTCCTCTTCGGTATTATCTGCCACATTTTTTGATCTACTTCCCTCACCAAAAATCACAAATATAGGTTTGGCCAAGCCCAGTTGTCATCGCTGATCGGGATCCAAGTTTGGATATACTCAAAAAATACCTCCATAGATTCTTCCATCACTGCCTGTCAAAACTAAGAATAACGTGAACCAAAAATCCATCTCATCCACCACTAATATTGCTCTGACTTCTTTACACCTTGGTCACACCCTTGGTCATGAACATCACACAATGTATTGATTTTTTGGGCCAAACAACGGTCAAGTAATAATTTAACACCTGGTATTCATTAAACCATAGGACAAAGGAAAGTCCCATGATGAACATGTGATGAATAGTAACAGGGGATCCATAATCTATAATATAGGAGGAATGAACCTAGTTTTTTTTTGTTTATCCTTAAACCTTTTATGAAGAAATAAACAGAAAAATAGGATAATCAACACACACAAAAATAAATCCATCATTTTAATCTACCATCAATGTGTGAATCAATTATTATTCATGGAATTAATCTGTGTTTGACTGGGAAAAAATAATGGGATGTAAAAATAAAATCAACATATTAACTGGAGTTTGGATCGATAATTGAATAAGAACAGTTCTGTGATTCCATTGTTGATGTGATCCATGAACTCTGTTAGTGCAACGATCCATGATCCTGGTCTGATTCAGTGTCATCTTCCAAGAATGATCTTCAATGGTTCTCTAGGTCTATAGGGCTTAGCGGCCAACCCTAAGACATAATCTATAATCGTGGATTTATATAAAAAGTCAGTCGCTGCATCAAATAAAATAAACTAAAACATTTATTTTATTTATTATTCACCCGTGATGAATTTTTTAGAAACACCCCACGCTGAAAAGGGTTTTGAAACCCCTAGGGTAAAACCCACATTCTGAACTCAAATATGCTTTTTGATTTATGATATGAGACCTATTTTAGGATTTATTCTACTTTTTCAGTAAATATATGTATGCCTGATATTTGATATATTTAATATATTTCAAAGATTTATTCCAAGAACACTGGCACTTGGAATTACACCTCATCTTAGCACCTAGTCAAGAAGATATTCTAGAAAATGAAAAAATATATATATATGGAAAATCTGATTCATTACATGAAATATATCCAAAGATAAAAATATAAATAATCACATGGATAATAGTAACTAATTTTATAATGATTGAATGTATAGTGTCAAAAATCATAATAATATTATCAAGAACTTGTGAAAAGTCATCATAAACTAACCTCTAAGGACTCTTTCCAAGACATCATAAATAATTGGGTGGGAATACACCAAATATCCATGAAAGTTTTTCTCTTGAGACTTACCGATTTTAAGGACCCTGACATTTCAAGGAAATTTTTTTCTTAAATTCTTTGGAATATTATGAGTCCACAGTTACTGACAGCACCTGATTCCGAGGCCCAGTGTGCCCGAAATCAATTTTTGAATTTTTTTTCGGGTACGTTCAGTAAACATACGTGCTGGTTTTTCTATCTTTTTAACCGGAGCTCGGAATTGAAATCCAAGGACACCGATGAACTCGCGGTTCCAGTATTCGATTAAGGGGACCCTTACCGTAGTTGCGTTTTATGTAGGTTGAAATTTAATTTTGGGAATTTTAGAAAACTAAATAATATATATCTGTTATATAAATTTTATAAAGGTGGTGGTTAAATCCACCAAAGGGAGGTCGGAGGTGGGTCCCACACCCCACATAACCTACCATGGGAGAATAATGTGTGGTGGGGCCCACACGAGCACCTAACCCCCTTTAACCCTTTAAAACTTTGAACTTCCCATTAAAGAGCCAACTCACCCATGTTTTAATTTTATGAAACCTTTGATATTATATCCAACCCTCTACCAATTAATTGTCTAGAATGCAATTAATTTAATGGTTCCTCTAAATTTTGAATTATTATGAAATTTATGTGAAGAATAAAAATAATTTCCACGCAATTATTTTTGGGATGGCTTTTGTTGTGTTGCAGAGCTTTGGAGATTAGAGGGGACTTTCTTCCAATGAAGAACTTATTTTCCTCTCTCGATGAAGAACAGTGACACCCACGAAGAATGGCGACGACTACGAAGAACACCCAACTTCATTCTTTGTTCTCTGTGCTAAGGGAGAAGACGTCACCCGCAAAGAACATTGTCAACGTCCCTTCCTCCGACGTTGACGGAATGACACCATCTTCGGCAACATCATTTTCCATGACTACGATGAACGAACCATGAATCGAGGTAGGGGGTTTATGATTAATTTTGAATTAATAAAATTATATCCGTGATTCGTCGATGTTTTCTTTATTCAACGGTGGCCTTTGTTATCAATTAATGCGGAGGGTGTGAGCCGAACAAACATGGACTGACGTCCTTCCATTGGTTTATTGATTTTTTATCGATGGAGGCGAAGTCAAGAAGGCATAGTGTCATCACACCACGCTGGAGGAGAACCACGGGACGGGGAAGGCAGCGACGTCGACGACCAGAGGTAGTGGAGGTCACGCGTTGGCTGTGTGGAGGAAAACTGCGGCCCGCATCCGCGGGCCGCTCCACCGAAGAAGAACTGGCCGGTCTCGCGACTGGCCGAGCTGAGGACCGCGGCGCCTCCATGGCACCGCATTGTGGGAAGACCGTGGCCCGAGCTCCGCGGGCCGCTTCGGCGGTGAACTGGCATGCCTCGTGCTGTCCGGGTTGAAGGGAGTTGTGGCACCCGCTGGTGCTGCGTGCGGAGGAATCGTGGCTCACAATCCACGGGCCTCTCGCGCCGAATATGACCAGACGGCTTCAGCTTGTCGGGAAGGAGGGGCAGCGCTGCCGTTTCAGAAAACTGGGGGGCCGCGCCCGCCGCTCCGCTCGACCAACTGGCTGAGCCACGGCCCACCGCGAGCCTGGCCGCCTGCCGCCGCGCCGCGCCGCGCCCTGTCGGGCTGGGCCGCACCCTGCTAGGTCGGACCAACCCCCCAACTAGGGTCGGACCTACCGAGCCAGGACGGGCCGACCCTCCAGCCCACCGGGCTTGACGGGTCAGGCCCGTTTCGCTTAAATGCGAATATCTTCAAGAACATGCATCCGAATGACGTGTCGTCTGCGGCACTGGGACCCTTCCAACGAGGCAGTCCCTTTGAGATACTCTAAATGGGTTTTGGAAAACATTGGAAAATGGTCAGTTTTGGAATGAGTGTAATTCCAACCGGGCCCCTGGAACAGAAAATCCATTAACTCTCAGACGGGGCGTCCGATTGACGCGTCGTCTATCGCGTTGGGTTCCTTTTGATGAGACAGAACTTCATGATACATCAACTCTAGACTTCGTGATAGTTTATGTATCAAACCCTTTTCTCATGGATCATACCCTCCCAGAATCGAGCATGTTGTGTGCAGGAACCCTAGAGCTGGTTGCGACTGCGTCGACTACTGTACTAGAATCCTCCGTGGGTTCGACAGCGACGACTACTGTACTGGAATCCTCTGTGGGTTCGAAAGAGATGACTACTGTACTGGAATCCTCTGTGGGTTCGACATCGAAGACTACTGTTCTTGTATCCTCTGTAGGTCCAGTAGTTTGACCTCTGTACTTGTATCCTATGTGGGTCTGACAGAGTAGCTGGTCTTGTATCCTGTGTGGGTCTGACAGCTTAGCTGGTCTTGTATCCTCTGTGGGTCTGACAGCTTAGATGAATCAGGGACTACATCTGATCATCTCTATCGCTATACGAAATTATTATATCTGTGTGAGATGAGTCTTGACTTTCAATCATTATCATAAATGTCATTGACTTTACTTCCTGTGTGGATTGGGTTGTGCTTGGGCTCGAGAGTTGGAGCCTAACTGAGATTGATAACTTAGGTACATGTATGGGAATATACCTAAGTAGGGTTGGATGATACTTTGTGTTTGTATCTATCTTCTGTGGTTTATCCTTCATTGATTCTGGGAGACCTTTGTGGGTCTCAGAGTCCCTACTGAGTATCGTATAATCACCCCTACACGGGCTATGATCGCACTATGTTTTGTTTGATGCAGACGACGAACAACACTGATCGATGTAAAGACTTGTAGAGCTGGATGGTACCCGTAGATAGACCACTTGGCGAGACATACATGGAGCGGACGGATGGACCTAAGGTAATGAGGAGGCCATTTGTACCCACCCTTCAGGTGGGATTCCCAAAGGATGACTCAGTAGTTTTTGTTTTACGTTATTGTAGTTGTACTAGCTTTTCAGTTGTACATTTCCTACAGTAGGGATTGTATTTCCTGCCCCTTTCCTTTCAACACTTACTTTAGTATACAGTTTTACTTAGTTCTTACTTCAGTTGCGTACTCTATTGTGTTTTTTTAATTTTTATAAAGGCAATGTCTTCCCAGTATAGGGAATTACGCCTTTGGTGCTAGTCTCCAGAAACTAGCCTATGGAAGGAGGTCTTGGATTAGTCACGGTACGGGCCCCGAGGATGGGTCGTGACAAATTGGTATCAGAGGAGTCGGTTCTATCGCAAAACTCAGGACTCTGATCATTATTTTCTATGAAGAAATAATTTCAAGAGTATTGAGTGTGGTTTTCTGTTTAGGGAGTCCAGTGTTGGTGCGGTGGCCGACGTATCCAACCACCAGGACCATGACCTCTGATTTCTGACTCAGTGCACAAAAACACTAATTACGTGTGTGTTTCCTTTTTAAAATTTTTTCATTGTGAATACTTTGTTTCAGCTCACCTGGTATACTGTATGACCATGGAGGACCTGTTTCTTTTTAGGATGGCCCCAAGAAGGCATCCAACTAGGGTTTTGAGTTATGTATGAGATTGTAGACCACCCAGTGACGAGGCCATGGTGCAGGGCCCCATCACAACAGAGGCACCAACGGTACCACTACCCGCTGGGCCATCGATACCACGAGCTCCAGCAACAGAGAGTGTACACCGCTTGAGTGCTTTGCAAGAGTTCCAGCGACAGAGGCCACCCAGGTTCCACCGAGAGATGGACCCACAGGCAGTTGAGGATTGGCTGGAGGCTGTCATCAGAGTTTTCATATTGGTAGGGACACCAGCCGACTTTATGGTGATCCTTGCCGCGAGTCTCCTGCACGCAGCAGCAGGTAGATGGTGGATCCTGATGCTCCAGGTGCATGACGAGACATCTTTACTCTGGATAGATTTTGAGAGTCTCTTAAACTCAGAGTTCATTCCAACCACCCTTCGTGCGGTGCGGATTCAGGAGTTACTTCATCTGTAGTAGGGCATCATGACAGTAGCTCAGTACTCAGTGAGGTTCATCGACCTCTCACGCTACTCCACGGATATGGTACGAGACCCGTTATTCAGGGCCCAGACCTTTGAGCAGGGACTCAGGCATGAGATCAGGGCTTCGACGATTCCCCTCAGCATCCTGACATAGGCGGGGGTGCTAGAGCGAGTCCTTCTAGTGGAGAGATTTCTCACTGAGAAGTCACCAGCGGCGAGACCCACCATAGGGCATCACGTCGTGGAGTCTTCTGCCGCCGGTAGTAGAGAGTTGACGCAAAGTTCCAAGTGGACCAGGCCATTAGGTGGGAGACCTCAGGATACCAGTTTGGTTGTGTGGGTGGGGCACACGAAATAGAGCCAGCCTTATGAGGAGCAGGCAGTGCTATGCCTATGATAACCAGGGCCACATGGCTCGTGACTGCCCAACCCTCTATGCAGATGAGCAGCAGAAAGTAGAGGGACCTCCCAGGAAGAGGCAGTGGTTTGACCGTGGTGGTCTATCGGGAGTAGGTGGACGAGGCCGATGAGCTGGCCGAGAAGCAGGTGGTGGATGACATTTTGAGGCTCTACCACCACCACCACCAGGAGGTCCACCCTAACCACAGGGAGTTGGCGTATAGAGGTGAGATCAGCTCCAGGCAGTCGAGGACTACGAAAACGGAACACCTAAGCTAATTCGAGGTACTATCTGTGTCTACTACACCCTTTCTGCAGTACTAATAGACACAGGTGTGAGTCATTCTTTTATTTCCGCTGCCCTTTTTTGGATCTTGGAGATTTTGATGGAGCCATTGGCTCGATCCTTATGGCTAGAAACTCCCACGAGAGTAGAATCAACAATTAGGCACTGGTATTGGTAGTGTGAGATTACTCTATGAGGCGAGAGCTTCGGCTGGGATCTTCTTATACCGGCGTTGAGGCCTTACGACGTCATCCTGGGTATAGACTAGTTATCTACAGTCCATGCTCAGATCGACTATATTAGGTGAAAAGTGCGGTGTGTCCTCACGGATAGGGACCAAGTTCGCCTTCACTGGCGAGAAGGGAGCCTTTTCAGCGTAGGATGGACTTAAGTAGAGGAGAGGGCAGCCGATCACACATCAGTTGGCTAGTCTCATCCTTAGAGTGGTTGATGTGCGGAGTCTGAGTTTTCTTATTGTGGTGGATCAGTATGTGGATTTTTTTCCGAATGATGTTCTAGGACTACCTCCTCGCAGTGAGGCAGACTTCTACATTGACCTATACCCCGGGACAACACCGATATCTACTCCAGCATATCGGATGGCTCCCACCAGGCTTCGTGAGCTACGGGTACAACTGGAGGACTTGTAGGGGAATGGATTTTTCTGGCCCAGTGTTTCACCCTGGTCATCTCCGATTTTGTTCTCCAAGAAGGCAGATGGGAGCTTGTGACTATGTTTCGACTACCGTTTCCTAAATCAGGTGACCGTGAAGAACAAGTACCCACTCCCAAGGACTGACGACCTCTTTAATCAGATCAAGGGATCATGATGGTTCTTTCAGATAGACCTCAGGTCAGGCTATCACCAGCTCAGAGTTCGAGAAAAGGATGTGCAGAAGTTGGGATTTAGGTGTCGGTATGGACACTACGAGTTCTTGGTTATGCCCTTCGGCGTAACCAATGCTCCAGCAGTGTTCATGAGTCTCATGAATAGGATCATCCAGCCTTACTTCAATCAATTTTTCATAGTCTGAATTGACGACATACTGATTTACTCAACTACTGAGGAGGAGCATGCCTACCACTTGCGGGTTGTACAGGATACACTCCGAGAGCACCATCTTTATGGTAAGCTCTCAAAGTGCCAGTTCTATATTCGAGAGGCTCTCATTCTAGGACAAGTTATCTCGGAGGCTGGGGTAGCAGTGGATCCAGCGAAGATCGAGGTAGTACTTGCTTGGGAGCCATCCAGAAGTGTGACGGAGGTTCGGAGTTTCTTGGGTCTGGCTGGGTACTATCGGTGATTTGTGCCAAACTTCTCTAGAGTTGCAGTACCGCATTAAGCTTTGAAGAAGAATGGGAAACCCTTCATGTGGTCAGATAGATTCCCAAAGAACTTTGAGGATATGAGGCAGAGGATGACCAGTGCGCCCATCTTGAGGCTATCGAAGGAGGGCGTAGGGTAAATAGTTTACTGCGACGCATTAGGGACCAAACTTGGGTTCATACTTATGCAGAAGCGAGCGTTGATCGCATACAGTTCACAGAAGTTGAGGCAGCACAAGCAGAACTACGCTACCCATGACCTGGATTTAGCAACAATGGTCTTCACCTTGAATATGTGGTGGAACTATCTGATGGGCGAGCATTTTATAGTCTACTCTGACCACCAGAGTCTACGGTACATCTTCTCACAAAAGGACCTAAACCTGAGACATCAGTGATGGATTGAGTTACTCCAAGACTATGAATTTGTGAAAGTCAATACTCCTAGGAAGGGGAACATTACAGTAGATGCTCTCAGCAGGAGATCGAGCATTCAGCTACTGGGAGAGTTGACGGAGCAGCTATCCGCATTGGAGATATCCTTTGTGGATAGAGATGGAGCAGTGTTTCTTTAGTATCTCACATTCACTCTTACACTTCTTTAGAGAGTCGGATAGGAACTGCTTGGGGAAATTGACTGTGAGACGCGACGTGCTCAGAAATCCATAGGACAGGAACCTAATGGATTTTCTGAAGGAGGGAAGCACATCATCCTCTTCATGGGACGTACCATGGTACCAGTTGCACTATAAGAGGATGTTTTGAGGGAGTTTCACACTTCCCCTATAACAGTACATCCAGGAGTGGCGAAGATGTATCAGGACCTCAGACGACAGCACTGGTGGCCGGGTATAAATAAGGCTATAGCAGAGTTCGTTTCAGGATGCCTCACTTGTCATCAAGTGAAGGTGGATCACCAGGAACCAGTAGGCTTGGTATAGCCCTTAGAAGTCCCAAAGTTGAAGTGGGATGGGATATCCATGGATTTAGTGACAGGACTACCACATACATCCAGATGAAATGACACTATCTAGGTGATCGTAGACCGACTCACCAAGTAAGCCCACTTCCTACCGATTAGAGAGCAGGGATCAGTAGAGAACTTGGGACACATCTATGTTCATGAGTCATATGGCTTCATGTTGTACCATCGACTATCGTCTCCAGTAGAGATACTCATTTCACTTCCTGGATATAGAAGGGATTACAGGAGGCTTTTGGGATGCAGCATCGCTTGGGAACCGCATTCCATCCTCAACGGATGGTCATACTGAGAGGACCATTCAAACTCTCGAGGCCACGATTTGTTCATATGTCCTCGACTTTGGTCACAATTGGGAGGATCAATTACCCTTGGTGACGTTTGCATACAACAACAGCTATCACTCCACCATCGGGATGACACCTTATGAGGCACTGTATGGCCGACCTTCCAGATCACCTCTGTGCTGGACAGACCCAGGGGAGTTAGCACTTGTAGGACCAGAGATGGTGCAGGCTACGACGGAGAAGGTGTAGATCATCCAGGAGTGTATGAAGACAGCACAGATCAGACACAAGTTCTATGCTGATAGGAGAAGGAGACCACTGGAGTTCGAGGATGGTGACCACGTCTTCTTACGGGTCTCACCTCGTCGAGGTCTACAGAGATTTGGCTGATGTGGAACGTTATATCCGTGTTTTATCGGGCTGTTCTAGGTCCTCAGCAGAGTAGGCAAGGTGGCTTACCGTCTGGCCCTTCCTCCTCAGTTGCATCGGGTGCATGACGTCTTCCACGTATCTTAGCTGAGGAGATACGTGCATGACCCAACCCACATCCTTGACCATGGGGAGATGTACATCGATGACGGGGAGACTTTCACGGAGGTCTTGGTGGAGATTGAGGATTGAAAGGAGGGGGTCCTACATGGACAGTCGATTCCTCTGGTGTGCATTCCCTGGTAGTATGGGATCCTTCAGGAGAGCACATGGGAGCGGGAGGCTCATATGCATTCCATATAACGACCCATACATTACATACATTGTTAACACTTCAAAATTTAAGCATACTTATTACAACATATAACAAAACCACGAAAGGACCATATAGGTATAGTGTCTTTAGAAATTGGGAAACATAAACAACTGGTTCATAAAGCGTCTACACTGTCTCCCATTTATTTCATCATAACTATAGTCCCTTTTGGAATATCTTACTTAATAACCTTTTCCCTAACCTGGGGAAAGAAAACATACAAAAGGGTGAGCTCAAATGCTCAGTAAGGGTAAACAAAAGAAATATCAATCACATCATATTCATAAGAACATAACTTTTGGAAATCTTAACCTGCAAAAGAGAGCATAATTTCATAACATGGCATAAATCATAGTAGTGAAATGGAATCCCAATAATCATAACATAAAACATTAAACTTTGTGGCATACACACATAATCATAGAGAATCATTTATTATTATTCAAGACTCATTTCCAAGACAATCTTAGTGGAAAAAGTCCATTTCTGAACCGAGTTCACTCCTCGTTTCAGTCCTGTTTCACTGAACCGATATAACCTACCGTTCCAGCCAAGTCTATCTCATGAGATATAAAATATTTACCCAATGCATTGGAGGGAGATGTAGGTCCCACCGATCTCATAATTATACCATTCTTATGTGTGCCACGAAATCATAAATCATACATCATTGCATAACCCATGTAATAAAAATGGGAATCTTAAACATCGTGACATCATCAAACAATTCATATAAGATAAAGGAATTCATAAAAATAATTCCATCACAACATAATCAAATCAATGTAATAATAGGGATATAAATATAACCCTATATTATCTTAGATGGAAAATAATTTTGATAAAACACTTGAACTCCATTCTTGAGGAAAATATCCTTTCTACTTCAAAAACATTTTCCTTTTTTAACATGTCATACAATTTTAAACTAAAAGAAGTTGTTTAAAAATAAACATGAAAACTTTTAAAGGAATCTTCTTGTAAATAATGTTTTAAAAATCCATTCATGCCGTATAAGTTAAATTAACATTCTTCTCGTACTTTTTTTGGAAAAGTCAAAAAGTACCTCGTATGAAAAATGAAAAAAGATTCCCTTCATATCTTTTACTAAAAACTCAACGAAGGGTAAAATTGGATATAAACTATTGTAGAAGGATATAAATATTACATATTGAGGAAACATGGATGTGGATAATAGAATACACCCCAGTAAATAACAAAGTATAAACAATCTCGGATAAAAATGAGATTGTGATATTTCCCTTACCTTAGGTCTGATTTTCTTCGTAAGTGTCCGAACCTCCTATATAATGATTTAAATAATGTTATTGACTTATTCCAGAATCATACTTATTGTTATTACATCATATATGGTCATATTCTTAGCTTCAAATTAGTAATATTTCATTACTACTTGTTATTCGGGTGTTTATTACTTTTTGTTCTTATGCGTGTTTTGTCGAATAAATTCTTATTCTTCTCTTTAGGTTATAGACACCTAATTTCCAGAATGGTATTAGTGTAATATATATCATATTAATTCATTAAATTCATTTATATAATCATTATTAAACGAAGATCATGTAGAACGAGTCGCATCACATCTTGGAAATGGTATTCCGTACGTACGCACGAGTGATGATATCGTTCCTATGATTGTGGAATTGTATTGGAGTGTATGTATACTATTTCATAATCAATATCACTTTATAATAGTCATATATAGTCATTATTTACACCATTATACCCATTCAAGTAAGGTTGTGGTGGAAAATAGATTACACCACGGCGTGGAGACGGTATTCCGTACGTACGCACGCGCGGTGATTTCTTTTTCCGTAGGATGGATAGATGGTGAAATAGGGTTTTTTCATACTTATAATAACATATAAGTATATTAGTGATACTTATGTTATTACTTCATAATTAAACAACTAAAGAAGAAGAAGTGGAAGAAGAAATAAAGATGAAAGAATCGGTAACGGACATTACCTCTTCTTTGAAGTGCTTCTTTGAGACCTCCTTTTAGGGCACTAAAATAGGTCTTTGAAGAAGACCAGAACCTCTAGGATGTTTCTAGGGAACTGGAGAAGAGACATTGGCAGGGGTTGGCCGAGCTTGAAGGCTCAAAGTTATGTGAGGAAGACGGGGAGGAGATTCCCTTTTATAAGGGAGGAGAGGGTCACCTTTGGAATAACTAAAAATATTATTTTATTATAAAGTAAAATTCGGTTTTTAATAGCTCCAAATTGATATATTTAAAAGATAAGGTGGTTAGGGGTCGAACTCCTCTCATCCAATAGAATTTAGACAAGTTTAGGTATCAATTTTAACCTTATCATTTAGACTTAACTTTAAGTTAGATAATTTAACTTTTGCCGTGTCTTCTTGTTTTCTTGCACTATAAGGTTAATAAACTTACTATATCAAGCCAAACGAACCCCAAGTTGTTTATTATTAAAATATATAACCTTATATAAGTAATTTGGCCGAACCTTATATTTTTAGGAATAAAATAACAATTAATAATAAAATATTTGTTTTAAAAACTATTTTTTTTCAATTTTGGCACTATTTAGTAATTGATTTTTTTGAAAATCATAAGAAAATTATTAGTTCGAACCAAGTTACTTTAATCAATAATAACATGTCATATTAACCTATAAAATTAGTGTAATTCATAAAAAGTCTCAAATTACATTTATTTGGGTATTTATAACATCAATTATGTCAATATTTCATTAATAAGATAATTACTGCATCATCATTGTGTCATAAATAAATTAAATTATTTAATGCCTAAAAATTACAAATAAAATACCATTATGTAGGAAATATTTTTAGATTTCTAATGAATATTTATAGTCGAATTTATCTTATTTATAACCCCATATTAAAAATTATTTACTTATTAAACATTGATTTTAGCTATTTTAACCCTTCTTTAAATAAATTTATAATAAATTTCTCAATCTAATCCAAGTGGGACTAAATGGTCTTATTTTATTCCTAAGGTTGTTTTTGGTCGAATTATACTTGTCCATTAGAATTAGGACATGTGTTAGGGTAATAATAATATCATTTTTACCCTTAATTACCCTATTTACTTTTAACCGTGGTAAAAAAAGTAAAAAGTTACTATTCACCAAAAAAATATTTTCATCTCATTGAACCACATTTTACTTACTGCCATCAACCGTGTCTCTTGGATTTTCGAAATTCCACTCACAGAAGCGGTAAAATTAAGTTTTATGAAAAATTCAGTTTTTTAACTACCACTTAGTTGTTTCACTATTCATCAAAAATTGAAAGTTTTTAGAAAAATACCAAAATTTCACCCTAGGCTAATTTCAATATTCCGAATCCAAAAATGAAGTCCATTTTGAAAAATAAAATTTATAAAATTTTAAAAAGTGGTTATTACTATTCATAATGGCTAGTTTTAATAATATTTTAATAGCATATCATTGTTTAGTGAAACTCGGTATTGCGTACGACACAAGCTATCGAGGAAGGCTGCGGTTGCGTGTAAAGCAAGCCAAGCTAGTGTTGTGTGTAGTGAAAGATTCCTTTGATGATTTATATAACATAAAAACAAAATATTTCACATAAAAGTCTCAGGTGTTACATGCTCAGTACCCCCCATTTGTTTCCCTAGTGTGTGTTGTCGCATTACGGGGACGTAAATCCTAGAGGCTGGGGTAATGTAAAGACTCAAAAATTTCAAGGAAAATTTTTTCCTAATTTTTTTGGAATATTACGAGTCTGCGGTTTCTGAAAGCACCAGATTCCAAGGCCCGGTGTGCCCAGAATCAATTTCTGAAGTTTTTTTCGGGTACGTTGGTAAACGTACATGCGGGGTTTTCTATATTTTGAACCGGAGCATGGAATTATAATATGAGTACATCGATGAACTCACAGCGCCGGTATTCGCTTAAGGGGACATTTACTGCAGTTGCGTTTTATGTAGGTTGAAAGTTAATTTTGTGAATTTTATTAAACTAAATAAAATTTATGTGTTATATAATTTTTATAAATGTGGTGGTTAAATCCACCAATGGGAGGTTGGAGGTGGGGCCCACACCCCACATAACCTCCCATGGGAGGATAATGTGTGGTGGGGCTCACACGATCACCTAACCCCCTTTAACCCCTTACACCTTTGGACATCCCATTAAAGAGCCAACTCACCCATGTATTAATTTTATGAAACCTCTGAAATTCATTCCAACCCTTTACCATTAATTATCTAGCATGCAATTAATTTAATGGATCCTCTAAATTTTGAATTATTTTTAAATTTATGTGAAGAATAAAAATAATAACCAAGCTATTATTTTTGGGTTGGATTTTGTTGTGTGGGGGAGCTTTGGAGATTATAGGGGTCTTTCTTCCAACTAAGAACTTATTTTCCTCTCTTGATGAAGAATGGTGACGCCCACGAAGAATGGCGACCCCTACGAAGAACTCCCAACTTCTTTCTTCTTCCTCCACGCCAAGGGAGAAGAAGTCGACCGCAAAGAACATCGCCAACGTCCCTTTATCCGACGTTGATGGAACGACACCATCTTCTGCGACTCCTTTTTACACGACTACGACGAACGAACCTTGAATCGAGGTAGGGGGTTTATGGTTAATTTTGAATGAATAAAATTTTATCCTCGATTCTTAGATGTTTTCTTTATTCGATGGTGTCCTTTATTATCAATTAACGTGGAGGGCGTATTCTTAACAAGCATGGCCTGACGTCCCTCCATTGGTTTATTGATTGTTTATCGATGGAGGTGAAGTCAAGAAGGTGCGGTGTCGTCGCACCCTGCTGGAGGAGAATCACGGGACGGGGAAGGCGGCGGCGTGGAAGACCGGAGGTAGCGGTGGCCGTGCATCGGCCATGTGGAGGAAGACCGCGGCCCGCATACATGGGCCACTCAGATGAAGAAGAACTGGCCGGTCTTGCGACTGGCCAGGCTGGAATACTGTGGTTTCTCCTTGACACCGTGCTATGGGAAGACCGCAGCCCGCGCTCCATGGGCTTCTTCGGCGGAGAACCGGCCGGCCGCCTGCCGGCCGGGCTGAAGGGGGCCACGACACTCGCTGGTTCCGCATGCGGAGGAACCGCGGCCTGCAATCCGCGGTCCACTCACGCCGGAGAAGACAGGCCTGCTTCGGCCGATCATTCTGGACGGGCGGCGCTGCTCGACGCCACCATTTCAGAAAACCGGGAAGTCGTGCCCCCCGCTCCTCTCAGCCAGCTGGCCGAGCCACGAGCCGGGCCGCCTGCCGCTGGGCCGTGCAGTGCCCCTCCGGGCCGTGCCATGCGCCACGGGGCCGGGTCGTACCCCGTCGGGCCAGGCCGACCCCCCAGCTAGGGTCGGACCCACTGAGCGAGGACGGGCCGACCTGCCACCCCACTGGGCCTGACGGTCCGGGCCTGTTTCACTTAAATGAGAATATCTTCAAGAATGTGTGCCCAAACGACGCGCCATCTGTGGAACTGGGACCCTTATGATGAGGTAGTCGTTTTTCAATACTCTAAGTGAGTTTTTGAAAACTTTGGAAAATGGACAGGTTTGGAACGATCATAATTCCAACCGGGCCCCTGGAACAGAAAAGCCAATAACTCTCAGACCAGGCATCTTATTGATGCACCATCTATCGCATTGGGTTTCTTTTAATGAGACAGAACTTCGGGACACATCAAGTCTGGACTTCGTGATAGTTGATGTATTGACCCCTTTTGCTCAAGGAGCGGACCCTCTTGGAATCGAGTGTGCTGTGTTCGGAAACGCTAGAGCTGGTTGCGACTACGTCGACTACTGTACTGAAATCCTCCGTGGGTTCGACAGCAACGACTACTGTATAGGAATCCTACGTGGGTTCGACAGTGATGACTACTATACTGGAATCCTCTGTGGGTTCGACAGTGATGACTATTGTTCTCATATCCTGTATGGGTCCGGCAGTTTAACCTCTGTACTTGTATCATGTGTGGGTCCGATAGAGTAGCTGGTCTTGTTCCCTGTGTGAGTCCGATAGCTTAGCTGGTCTTGTATCCTATGTGGGTTTGATAGCTTAGATGAATAAGTGACTACATCTAATCATCTCTATCACTATACTAAAGATGTGTACCCTTGTGAGCTAAGTCTTGACTTTCAATCATTACCATCGATGTGGTTGACTTTACTTCCTGTGTGGATTGGGTTGTTCTTTGGCTCGAGAGTTGGAGTCGAACTGAGATTGATAACTTAGGTATATGTATGGTCATATACCTATGTAGGGTTGGTTGATACTTCATGTTTGTATCTATCTTCTTTGGTTTATCCTTTGTGGTTTCTAGGTGACCTTCGGGGGTCTCGGGGTCCCTACATGTAAGAACCTGGTTCTTAGTTCTGAGGTACGAGCTTTTTATTTTCTCTCTTCCTTAAGTGTTTTTGAGAAACTATGGAAAAAGGGAAAAATCCCAAAATTTGGAAAGTACACGCCCTTTAATTTTTCCACACGCCATGTACTTTGTCCACAGGCCGTGTACTTTTGGCCATGTGGAATGAGTACACAGGGCGTGTGACCGTGTCAGCGATGAAGGGTGTAAGAACCAACTACACGCCGTGTAGTGGTCCCTTACACACCGTGTAGTCAGTCGGCAGGAGAATAGTAAGGTGGTGGCCAGCTGTGTGACTAAACACGCCATGTAGTCATGTTGGTAGATGAAAAGTGCCACGCTGACAGGAAGCCGCCAAAGGAACAGTTTAAAAAATGGGAAGTACACACCGTGTACTCTGAAGTACACATCGTGTACTTTGTTTTTTTCTCTTAAAATGGGTAGTAGCCTCCCCTGTTCACAGGGAAGGCTTAGAACGGGAATAGAGAGCTCAGGAGAGGAGGCCGAAGCTTTGGAGATCCGCCGAGCGTTCGTCGGGAATCTCTTTCTGCCTCGGATGATCTCGTTGGAACTGCACGGGTAAGACCTCCACTCTCCTTAAAAATTTTTTTCCAATTCTTCCCCTAACGAGAGTTAATTAAGTTTAAAAGGAGTTTCTTCTACTTCATAACTACACCATTCTTGGGCGTTTCTGGAATCGACGTTCACGTATATCATTCGTTGGTGGTTAAGGTAGGTGGCTTGGTGTTTATTTCCAACTGCTGTGCGTTTTGTGTGTTTTTGAGCTACAAACCCATATCTGGGCTGTCGTGTGGCTGAGGCTATGGCTATATTAAGTACCTAGAATTTTATAGGTGATTAAATAAAGTTTTAAAAATATTTTCTGGGATCATTGCTTGTATCCATGACCATCTCGAGGGGTGTGTTCCTCTGTAAAGCCGTTTGGCCAGGATACCCAAGGGTATTCCATGTTTAGTTATGCATTACTTTTTCCTTGAGAGGAATTGTATAAAAATTGCATGTTTATATGTTGGGAATGGCCCAGTTACTTATGCCTGAGGGGGGTGTTTTACTATACCCTGATGGAATGACTGTATTTCTCCTAAGGGAAACCTTTCATGCCGGATGGTTGTAACTTCTATGCCTGAGGGAGACACTTCGTATGCCTGAGGGAAATTTCTGTTACGCATGAGGGAAATACCTAGAGGTTGGATTCTGATTACCTAAGGGTGAGATTTTGAGTGTCTGAGGACACTGGCTGTTACTTGAAAATTCATTGTGGTGTTTTCTTATATTAAATGGATTAAATGATTAATTAAATGGAAATATAACTGGTAAGTTAGTTACTTTTGATTACTGCTTAGGTTGTTGCATTTTACTACTGCACACTATTGTGGCATATTTTCACAGTTGGGCACGGGCCTTTGGTGGGTGCCTACTGAGATACGTTTCTCACACCCTGTTTGGGTCATGATTTTCGGCCCAAACAGATTACGTTTCTGTAGGTGTAGATAAGGGAAAGGGCCCTTATTCAGGTACTTGATTGCTGCTTAGGTGTAGGGGAGCGTGGGACCGGGCTTAGGCTCATGATGCCGCTAGCTATTCTGTTTTTCCTTTATGTACTTTACTCTGTGTTGTATTCACTAGTAGAAAAATCATTTTTAACGTCGTTAATTTGACGTTGGTTTCTTATAAACCGACGTAAAATATTTTTTCGGAGACTTTTCGGCGTCAATTTTTAAAAAACCAACCCCAAAAACTAAAAAAATAGTTTTGGAATCGGTTTTTAAAAAAACCGACGTGAAGAAATTAAAAAAAATGTTTTGGCGTCGGTTTTTTTAAAAACGGACGCGAAAAAGTGAAAAAAAATGTGACGTTGGTTTCTATTAAAACCGAGGAAAAAATGTAAAAACAATTTACAGTGCTATAGATAATTCCTTAAGCTTTTATTTGACTGGTCATGGAGCAAAAACAGAGTTACGGATTAAAAGTTATGGATGTTGGAAGTTGATCTTCTCTAAAAGAAGTCTTAATTAAGTCCAACTTTCAAAGGCAATAACTTTTAATCCATAACTCTGTTTTAACTCCACGACCAGTCAAATCGAAGATTAAAGAATTCTCTAAAACCTGGTATTTTTTTTGTGTCGGTTTTCATAAAAACTGACGCCAAAAACATTTTTTTTGGTTTTTCGTGTCGGTTTTTAAAAATCCAATGCCAAAAATAATCTTTTTTACTTTTCGCATCGGATTTCATAAAAACCGACGCCAAAACTGTTTCTTGTTTTTCACATCAGTTTTTTTAAAAACCGATGCGAAACATATTTTTTTTATCTTTTTAGGATCGGTTTATTTTAAAACCGACGCCAAAAATGATATCGATTAGAATTTTTGACGTCGGTTTTCTTAAAAAACTGACGCCAAAAGACCAACATATATCCTCGTTTGCATCGGTTTCAAACAAAACTGACGCCAAATAGTATTAACCAATATGCGGGATCAGAATTTCAATTTTTTTCACAACGCATGTTTAACTTTTTAAAATCCCGCCTACATTTTCATACAACTCAATCGAAAATATTTTCATTTACTATATATAAATCTATTTCTCCTTCGTTCATCATTTTCATCTTCTTCGATTCAATCAAGTTTTCAACGCGGCATTAATCATTAATTTGAATACGGTACGTATTCGATTCATTTATTTTATTTATTATTAATGTCCATAATTTATAAGAAATGCAATTAGATTTCATATAATGATTATTTACTTTTATTATCGAGTTAAAAATGTAAAACACTCGGATGAGATTTACCAAGCTTGGTGTAAGTTTAATTATTGATCGTCGTTTTCATTATCGCATGAGTTCTACACTAAATATAAGAGATATGATGATAAACAACATATAATTTCAATGGAAGATCCAAAAAAATTGAAATGTGTTTGAAGTATTATGTATATTTTATATAATTTGGTGTATGTGATTTTAATTCGTGTTTATCTTGTTTTCTTTAAAACAAGTTGAATCAATCGAAACTTTGACATGTTCAACTTCCGATGGCCATAACTTTTGATCCGTAACCCCGTTTTAGCTCCAAAACCAGTCAAATCAAAGATTAGGAAATTCTCTAAAAGATAAAAAATAAAAAATTACTTTTTGGCGTCAGATATTGTAAAAACCGACGCCAAAAATAAGTTTGTTTCATTTATGGCGTCGGTTTTTTTTAAGAACCGATGCCGAAACTACTTTTTCAACTTTTTGGCATCAGTTTTTAAGGAAACCAATGTAGAGACCCTAAGCTTATCGTACATGGACATTACATTACTTTTGCGGAATACTTAGTACATAACAAAAACACACACACAAGGATCGTAATAGTTTAGTGTCTTTGGAAACTCGGAACGTAATCTTCTAATCGTGGTGAAAGATCTTCAATATCTCCCATAAAGATCTTCCCTTTTTTTTACCTAAAAACCTTTCTTTATATCCTGGGGAAAAGAAAACATAAAAGGGTGAGCTCAAATGCTCAGTAAGGGTAAACAAAAGAAATATCAATCACATCATATACATAAGAACATAGCTTTTGGAAATCTTAACCTGCAAAAGAGCTCATAATATCATAACATGGGATAAATCATAGAAGTGAAAATGAGATCCCCATAATCATAACATAAAACTTGAAACTTTGTGGCATGCACACATAATCATGGAAAATCATTTCTTGTTAGTCAAGACTCATTGCCAAGACTATCTTAGTGGACAAAGTCCCTTTCTGAATCGAGTAACCCTCGTTTCAGTCCTGTTTCACTGAACCGGTATAACCTACCGTTCCAGCCCTGTCTATCTCATGAGATATAAAATCTTTACCCAATGCATTGGAGGGAGATATAGGTCCCACCCTTCTTATAATGGATCCTTTCTTATGTGTGCCACATAATCATAAACCATACATCATAGCGTAACCCATGTAATAAAAATGGGATTCTTAAACAACATGACATCATAAAACAATTCATATAAGATAAAGGAATTCATAAAAATATTTCCATCACAACATAATCAAATCCATGTAATAATAGGGATAAAAACAGAACCCTTTTATTATCTTAGATGGAAAATAATTTTGATAAAATACTTGAACTCCATTCTTGAGGAAAATATCCTTTCTACTTCAAAAACATTTTTCCTTTCATAACATGTCATACGACCTTAAAATAAAAGAATTTGATTAAAAATAAACTTGAAAACTTGTAAAGGAAGATTCTTGGAAATAATGTTTTAAAAATCCATTCATGTCGTATAAGTTAAAAAAAACATTCTTCGTACTTTTGTCGGAAAAGTCAAAAAGCACCTCGTATGAAAAACGTCAAAAGATTCCTTTCATATTTTTTACTAAAAACTCACCAAAGGGTAAAATTGGATTTAAACAATTGTAGTTGGATTGAAATAATATTACATATTGAGGAAACATGGATGTGGATGATAAAATACACCCCAGTAAATACTTACGAATAAACAATCTCGGATAAAAATGAGATTGTGATATTTCCCTTACCTTAGGTCCGACTTGCTTTGTAAGTGTCCGAACCGCCTGTATAATGATTTAAATCATGTTATTGACTTATTACAGAATCATATTCATTGTTATGATATCATATATGGTTCACTTATGACATTATATTACCCGTTCTTTTGTAAATTCCAAGTTAAAGAAGCGTTTTGGGTAAAATTGTTTCATTTATCGTAGGTGTTTTGACTTGTTGTTCTTGACATCATTATTACTTATATCATGATTTACTCACTTCCAGAATATAAAATATGATTTATATATCATATATATTCAGTATATATATATATATATAATAGGTAGATAAATAAAATGAAAAACACCGTTCATGGAGACGGTAGTCCGTACGTACGCATGAACGCTGTTTTCCTTTCCTTATTGTCTTGAAATGGAAGTAAGTAGATGACATACATATGTATATATATAAATAAATCCAGTAGCTTTATAATGTCATATATTTCATTATTATTTCTTATATATACATTATAATCATTCTTAAATGGTTAACATGGAGAATGAATCTCATCGCGTCGTGGAGACGGTAGTCCGTACGTACGCACGAGCGATGATATCATTTCTATAAATATTGAATTGAATTGGATTGGATCATACAATATATCAGAATCAATATGATGTTGTAATAACTATGTATAGTTATTCTTTACACCATTATACCCATCCATGTAAGGTGGTGGTGGAAAATAGATTACACCACGGCGTGGAGACGGTATTCCGTACGTACGCACGCGCGGTGATTTCTTTTTCCGTAGGTGAAATAGGGTTGTTTCATACTTATAATAACATATCAGTATATGAGTGATACTGATGTTATTACTTCATAATGAAACAACCTAAGAAGAAGAAGTGGAAGAAGAAATAAAGATGAAAGAATTGGTAACGGTAATTACCTCTTCTTTGAAGTGCCTCTTTGAGACCTCCTCTTAGGGCACTAAAATTGGTCTTTGAGGAAGACCAGAACCTATAGGATGTTTTTAGGGAAGTGGAGAAGAGATTTTGGCAGGGGTTGGCCGAGCTTGAGTGCTCAAATTGGTGTGAGGAGGAGGGAGAGGAGGTGTCCTTTTATAAGGGAGGAGAGGGGCACCTTAGGAATACCTCAAAATATTATTTTATTTTAAAGTCAAAATCGGTTTATAATGGTTCCAAAGGGTCTTATTTCAAAGATAAAGTGGGGATGGGTCGAAATCCTATCAACCAATAGGATTTAGACAAGTTTAGGTTATTATTTTAACCTTATCAATTAGATTTAACTCTAAGTTAAATAATTTAACTTTTACCGTGTCTTTTTGTTTTCTTTCACTATATGGTTAATACACTTACTATAACATGCCAAACGAACCCCAAATTGTTTATTATTAAAATATATATCCTTATCTAAGTCATTTGGCCGAACCTTAGATTTTTAGGAATAAAATAACAATTAATAATATAATATTTGATTTAAAAACTATTTTGTGTCAATTTTGACACTATTTGATATATGATTTTTGTGAAAGTCATAACAGAATTATATGTTCAAACAAAGTTGATTAAATCAACACTAATATATCATAGTAACCTAGAAAATTAGTGTAATTCATAAAAAGTCTCAAATTTTATTTATTTTTGTGTTTATAACATCAATTATGTCAATATTTCATTAATAAGATAATTACTGCATCATCATTGTGTCATAAATAAATTAAATTATTTGATGTCTAAAAATTAAAAATAAAATACCATCATGTAGTAAATCTTTTAGATTTCTAATGAATATTTACAATCGAATTTATCTTATGTATAACCCCATATTAAAAATGATTTACTTATTAAACTTTGATTTTAACTATTTTAACCCTTCTTTAAATAAATTAATAATAAATGTCCTAATCTAATCCAAGTGGGCCTAAATGGTCATATGTTATTCCTAAGTTTGTTTTTGGTCGAATTACACTTGTCCAATAGAATTAGGACATGTGTTAGGGTAATATTAATATCATATTTACCCTTAGTTACCCTATTTACTATTAACCGCGGTAAAAAAAAGTAAAAAGTTACTATTCACCAAAAATTATTTTCATTTCATTGAACCACATTTTACTTACTGACATCAACCGTGTCTCTCAGATTTTTGAAATTCCATTCACAGAAGCGGTAAAATTAAGTTTTATGAAAAATTCAGTTTTTTAACTACCACTTAGTAGTTTCACTATTCATCAAAAATTGATGTTTTTCAGAACAGTGCCAAAATTTCATCCCAAGCTATATTTCATATTCCGAATTCAAAAATGAAGTCTATTTTACCAAATTCATTACATAAAAGTTTCATTAATTAATTTTATAATTAAATCCCGCTGTTAAAACAAAAAGCGTGTTTTTAAGAAACAATATCTATCAAAAGATTGACACTTGTTTATGTCTAGTTTAAATGTGAAATTACATCCAATGACCAACATTGTATTAAATTGTAAAAATATATTATAAATATACTTTAAAACCACTCAAATTAATGATTTATCACTATTAATTATTTCGATTAAAAAAGTTGTTTTTAATTATAATTTAGTAATTTTCACTATTCATCAGAATATGAAAGTTATCCGAAAAGTACCAAAATTTCACCTTAGGATAAATTTGATACTCCGAATTCAAAAATGAAGTCCATTTTAAAATTTCTAAAATTTAAAAAAGTGGTTATTACTATTCATAACGGCTAGTTTTAGTAATATTTTAATAGCATATCATTGTTTCGGGAAACTCAGTATTACGTACCACACACGCTATCGAGGAAGGTTGCGATTGCGTGTAATGCAAGGCAAGTCAAGGATCCATGTTGTGCAAGCTCCTTTTGGTGTAGCGTACAACACAAGACATTAGTGAAATAAAAAAGAATATTTTTCATAAAATCTCGGGCTGTTACATTCTACCCCCCTTAAAATGAATTTCTCCCTCGAAATTTGTCGGGGTTATAAATAGTTTACTATTCAAAAGTTTCTTTAATAGAAACCCACATCGTAAAAAGGAATACCAAAACTTGGCTTTAAAAACTAATGTATGAAATGTAACGATTACCCAAATAACCTAATCATTGGGTTTCCACATAGGTGAAAATATGGATATGGAAGAGAAATCTAACCATCATGTTCTGATGGAGAGTGGTAGAGAACATGGCTATGGAAAAGCCAGTAATCACAAATCCATAAATTTGTGACGATCTAAGGTACCATCTGATTCATCAGGTATAAGATCACTAGGACAACATTTTTGGTTTTCAAGATCGTTTCCCTAAAGTTGAAAATTTGAATTAGAATAAATACTTTCTTTATTTTGGTACAATCTCACTGTTGTTCATGCCTTGAACAATTTCCACTTCATCTCTTAAATAAATGAAGTTGAATTTGTTATTCGTGAAGTGTTAGCAGATCATGTGATAGAATGACGGGTCATTCCATCTGTCTCAAAAGGTTAGCAAAATTTATATACATAAGTCGATCTATAGTGGGATTAATCATATATGGTTCCTAAAATGGGCTTATACCTCATATATCATACTTCTTAATATAATAACACTAGTTTCTACTAAACAGGGACTTCCTGTAGGTCAGTGGTAGGCGATAAAGGCCAGTCGCACTTCGGTTGTGGGTTCGATTCCTACAGCCTTGTCCGAAGCGATGGGTTGTCGCCCGTCCTGCAGGTTGTCCTTTTTCTAAAACTACGTTACTATAACATCCCATCAATAATATCGAAAATCTTCTATCCTTAAACAATACTAACTTATGTCCAACATAATCCAGTCTAATCTTTAGGCTTATACATAATACTGCAGTCCACTCTCATAATATAGTGACAACGATTACCAGAGATTTAACACCATCGTCGATCCCCATATATCATAAGATATGTTTTGTTGGTCACATTCCAAACATTCAAAGTCCTTAATCATGTATTCTCTTGAATACCTTAGTGAAAACATGAATTCAGTTAAAAGTTAACACTTTCCACAAACCAAAATCCTCAAAATTCTATATACTCAAATCATGATATCACTTAGTCCTTATATCAATCATGAGCTCATGAATACTGTTAAACATTTAATTTTCTCCTTATCCCTTCATTATGCCCATATCATCTGCATTCTAAAAATATCTGAATAACCTTTCCTAGATACTGGTAACATTAATAAAACACTTTTAAAACTCAAGAAAAGACAATAATGTAACAATCCTTAGATGTCTCTTTATTCCATAGTACCATGAGATTTCTTATACAACATTACACATGATAAACATGTAATCATTTCACTACATTCTTAAACCATTAACCGAGCTTCAACAATTCTTTCACATCACATATCATTTGTAGTTTCTTCATCATCATCCACATAAATACTACCCATACGACCATACTGATTCTCATCATGAGTCTTTCCCTTAGGGCATTGGTTTGCATAATGCCCATACATTCCACATTTAAAACACTTAACCATTTTTGATGTCGTAGCAATACCATTATCCTCATCCATGGTGTTAACTGAACCTTTTCCTTTGCACTTACTTGCTTTGTGTCCTTCTTTTCCACACCCAAAGCATCTTCCAGTTCCCTTGAAACATTCTCCTTGATGCCTCTTCCCACATGATTTACATAGGGGAAATTGAACTTTCTTTCCTCTATGGTCATCATGAAACTCCATCTTTCTCTTATTAGCCGAGTCAGGAAACTTACCAAATTTTACTTTATTGATCATATTATGAGATTCCTGATTCGGCATAATAATGATGTTTGGACTTCCAAATCCCATTTCATTTGGTTGCTCATAAAGAATATCATTCCATTGTCTATCATATCCTCCATTATCGTGAATCATCTTGTTTCCAGCCATTTTCTAAAACCCAAAAAGAATAGTGTGAGAGGAAAAAATTATAATAAAGGGAGAGTAACTTCAATATCTAACATCTTAGGTTAAATTCTAAGATCGTTATCATAGTTCTAGTACTATATCCTATACGTATACTTATCCTTAGGGACATCCCTAGACATACATTAGAAATATCTCTAGGGATCTCACTAACATTTTCGCATCCTAGTTTCCAAAGGTTGACTAAACCTTTCCTCTGATACCAACTGTAGAGACCCTAAGCTTATCGTACATGGACATTACATTACTTTTGCGGAATACTTAGTACATAACAAAAACACACACACAAGGATCGTAATAGTTTAGTGTCTTTGGAAACTCGGAACGTAATCTTCTAATCGTGGTGATAGATCTTCAATATCTCCCATAAAGATCTTCCTTTTTTTTTACCTAAAAACCTTTCTTTATATCTTGGGGAAAAGAAAACATAAAAGGGTGAGCTCAAATTCTCAGTAAGGGTAAACAAAAGAAATATCAATCACATCATATACATAAGAACATAGCTTTTGGAAATCTTAACCTGCAAAAGAGCTCATAATATCATAACATGGGATAAATCATAGAAGTGAAAATGAGATCCCCATAATCATAACATAAAACTTGAAACTTTGTGGCATGCACACATAATCATGGAAAATCATTTCTTGTTAGTCAAGACTCATTGCCAAGACTATCTTAGTGGACAAAGTCCCTTTCTGAATCGAGTAACCCTCGTTTCAGTCATGTTTCACTGAACCGGTATAACCTACCGTTCCAGCCCTGTCTATCTCATGAGATATAAAATCTTTACCCAATGCATTGGAGGGAGATATAGGTCCCACCATTTTTATAATTGATCCTTTCTTATGTGTGCCACATAATCATAAACCATACATCATAGCGTAACCCATGTAATAAAAATGGGATTCTTAAACAACATGACATCATAAAACAATTCATATAAGATAAAGGAATTCATAAAAATATTTCCATCACAACATAATCAAATCCATGTAATAATAGGGATAAAAACAGAACCCTTTTATTATCTTAGATGGAAAATAATTTTGATAAAATACTTGAACTCCATTCTTGAGGAAAATATCCTTTCTACTTCAAAAACATTTTTCCTTTCATAACATGTCATACGGACTTAAAATAAAAGAATTTGATTAAAAATAAACTTGAAAACTTGTAAAGGAAGCTTCTTGGAAATAATGTTTTAAAAATCCATTCATGCCGTATAAGTTAAAAAAACATTCTTCGTACTTTTGTCGGAAAAGTCAAAAAGCACCTCGTATGAAAAACGTCAAAAGATTCCTTTCATATTTTTTACTAAAAACTAACCAAAGGGTAAAATTGGATTTAAACGATTGTAGTTGGATTGAAATAATATTACATATTGAGGAAACATGGATGTGGATGATAAAATACACCCCAGTAAATACTTACGAATAAACAATCTCGGATAAAAATGAGATTGTGATATTTCCCTTACCTTAGGTCCGACTTGCTTTGTAAGTGTCCGAACCTCCTGTATAATGATTTAAATCGTGTTATTGACTTATTGCAGAATCATATTCATTGTTATGATATCATATATGGTTCACTTATGACATTATATTACCCGTTCTTTTGTAAATTCCATGTTAAAGAAGCGTTTTGGGTAAAATCGTTTTATTTATCGTAGGTGTTTTGACTTGTTGTTCTTGACATCATTATTACTTATATCATGATTTACTCACTTCCAGAATATAAAATATGATTTATATATCATATATATTCAGTATATATATATATATAATAGGTAGATAAATAAAATGAAAAACACCGTTCATGGAGACGGTAGTCCGTACGTACACATGAATGTTGTTTTCCTTTCCTTATTGTCTTGAAATGGAAGTAAGTAGATGACATACATATGTATATATATAAATAAATCCAGTAGCTTTATAATGTCATATATTTCATTATTATTTCTTATATATACATTATAATCATTCTTAAATGGTTAACATGGAGAATGAATCTCATCGCGTCGTGGAGACGGTAGTCCGTACGTACGCACGAGCGATGATATCATTTCTATAAATATTGAATTGAATTGGAGTGGATCATACAATATATCAGAGTCAATATGATGTTGTAATAACTATGTATAGTTATTCTTTACACCATTATACCCATCCATGTAAGGTGGTGGTGGAAAATAGATTACACCACGGCGTGGAGACGGTATTCCGTACGTACGCACGCGCGGTGATTTCTTTTTCCGTAGGTGAAATAGGGTTGTTTCATACTTATAATAACATATCAGTATATGGGTGATACTGATGTTATTACTTCATAATGAAACAACCTAAGAAGAATAAGTGGAAGAAGAAATAAAGATGAAAGAATTGGTAACGGTAATTACCTCTTCTTTGAAGTGCCTCTTTGAGACCTCCTCTTAGGGAACTAAAATTGGTCTTTGAGGAAGACCAGAACCTCTAGGATGTTTTTAGGGAAGTGGAGAAGAGATTTTGGCAGGGGTTGGCCGAGCATGAGTGCTCAAATTGGTGTGAGGAGGAGGGAGAGGAGGTGTCCTTTTATAAGGGAGGAGAGGGGCACCTTAGGAATACCTCAAAATATTATTTTATTTTAAAGTCAAAATCGGTTTATAATGGTTCCAAAGGGTCTTATTTCGAAGATAAAGTGGGTATGGGTCGAAATCCTAAAACCAATAGGATTTAGACAAGTTTAGGTTATTATTTTAACCTTATCAATTAGATTTAACTCTAAGTTAAATAATTTAACTTTTACCGTGTCTTTTTGTTTTCTTTCACTATATGGTTAATACACTTACTATAACATGCCAAATGAACCCAAATTGTTTATTATTAAAATATATATCCTTATCTAAGTCATTTGGCCGAACCTTAGATTTTTAGGAATAAAATAACAATTAATAATATAATATTTGATTTAAAAACTATTTTGTGTCAATTTTGACACTATTTGATATATGATTTTTGTGAAAGTCATAACAGAATTATATGTTCGAACCAAGTTGATTACATCAACAGTAATATATCATAGTAACCTATAAAAGTAGTGGAATTCATAAAAAGTCTCAAATTATATTTATTTTTGTGTTTATAACATCAATTATGTCAATATTTCATTAATAAGATAATTACTGCATCATCATTGTGTCATAAATAAATTAAATTATTTGATGTCTAAAAATTACAAATAAAATACCAACATGTAGTAAATCTTTTTAGCTTTCTAATTAATATTTACAATCGAATTTATCTTATGTATAACCCCATATTAAAAATGATTTACTTATTAAACTTTGATTTTAACTATTTTAACCCTTCTTTAAATAAATTAATAATAAATGTCCTAATCTAATCCAAGTGGGCCTAAATGGTCATATTTTATTCCTAAGTTTGTTTTTGGTCGAATTACACTTGTCCAATAGAATTAGGACATGTGTTAGGGTAATATTAATATCATATTTACCCTTAGTTACCCTATTTACTATTAACCGCGGTAAAAAAAAGTAAAAAGTTACTATTCACCAAAAATTATTTTCATCTCATTGAACCACATTTTACTTACTGACATCAACCGTGTCTCTCGGATTTTTGAAATTCCATTCACAGAAGCGGTAAAATTAAGTTTTATGAAAAATTCAGTTTTTTAACTACCACTTAGTAGTTTCACTATTCATCAAAAATTGATGTTTTTCAGAACAGTGCCAAAATTTCATCCCAAGCTATATTTCATATTCTGAATTCAAAAATGAAGTCTATTTTACCAAATTCATTACATAAAAGTTGCATTAATTAATTTTATAATTAAATCCCGCTGTTAAAACAAATAGCGTGTTTTTAAGAAACAATATCTATCAAAAGATTGACACTTGTTTATGTCTAGTTTAAATGTGAAATTACATCCAATGACCAACAATGTATTAAATTGTAAAAATATATTCTAAATATACTTTAAAACCACTCAAATTAATGATTTATCACTATTAATTATTTCGATTAAAAAAGTTGTTTTTAATTATAATTTAGTAATTTTCACTATTCATCAGAATATGAAAGTTATCCGAAAAGTACCAAAATTTCACCTTAGGCTAAATTCGATACTCCGAATCCAAAAATGAAGTCCATTTTAAAATTTCTAAAATTTAAAAAAGTGGTTATTACTATTCATAACGGCTAGTTTTAATAATATTTTAATAGCATATCATTGTTTCGTGAAACTCAGTATTACGTACCACAAACGCTATCGAGGAAGGTTGCGATTGCGTGTAATGCAAGGCAAGTCAAGGATGCGTGTTGTGCAAGCTCCTTTTGGTGTAGCGTACAACACAAGACATTAGTGAAATAAAAAAGAATATTTTTCATAAAATCTCGGGCTGTTACAACCGATGCCAAAAATGAAGCGGATGAGTTTATTTGGCCTCATTTTTTTACAAAACTGATGCTAAAAAGCAAATGAAATTTGTTTTTGGCGACAGTTTATAAAAACCGACGTAAAAAGTCAAATTTTTACGTCGGCAACTTCAACATCGGTTAAAAACCGACGTAAATAATAAAAAAACTGATGTTAAAGACCTTTTTTCTACTAGTGATTTTAATTATATGTAACATGTTCTATATATTTTCTCAGAATTGGAGACATGTTGCATCATATCTATATATCTGTTTGATTAAATCTACTGCAGTTGTTTATTTTAGTTGTGTATGGTTTACTGCTTCCGTTGTTGTTGTATGATTATTTATATTCCGCTGCACTACACTTAGACAAATGAGGGCATAATTTCCCCACTATTAGACCTGATACCATGCTGTTAGTCAACAACCTCTGGCATTTGGGGAAGTGCTCTTGAGGTCACGTGGCGAATCGGGTTTGGGGCATCTGTTGAGTGGCACCCGGAACCGGGACGTTACAAAGTGGTATCACAGAAGGTTCTTTTCTTTGACTTACTATTTGGAGTCTTAGTCAGGGATAGGACGGGAACGGTAGTTGGTAATAAGCAGTGCCCGGGAACAGCTAACTCATGTACAGGGAAAAGCCAATTTACCTTGTATTGTAATTTTTCTGATTTTGCAATTTTACAGTTGAATTGATTTTCACCGAAGGGTGACGCACTTGTATTGCATTGTTGATATTTTAACCTTGGGTTCTATTTAGTTGCAACATGATGAGATGAGGTTATGCCGTCTCATGTGTCATTTAGGAACATGCTATAAATCACATTCCATGCATAGTTCCATGCCATGTAGGTGCATTAGAAATTGCATGATGTTGTGATAGTTGTTGTGCTAGAAAAGCATGCTGTTGTGATAGCTTCTTGATAAATACCTGTTATGTGATAGGGTATTTTTTATGAGCCGGTTTATTGAATGGACGCCAAGTTTTGGTTTTTGGGGAGTATGGGCCCCCATTAACTGGAATTTGGTGGATCATTGATTGTTTATTTTATTATAACACAGATAAGATGTCAAACTTTGATTCGTGGGGAGTATGGGCCCTCAAGGATCAGAATTTGGAACTTAGTTGTTGTTTTGCGGTATTTTATGGGTTCCAGAGATGTTTTTGAGGCATATTGTCTGGAAACCTAGTATACACGCTATGTAGTACTGTAGACATGCCATGTATGTTCTTCTGTTCAGGAAGAAAAATAAACTTTTTGAGTACACGCTGTGTACCCAGAGTACACGCCCTGTAGTCTTTTCCCGTGTCACAAACCGTGTGGGCGATGAAACGGGGAAGGGAGAATCTTGGGGAAAACATGTCGTGTAGCTTAAGTACACGCCGTGTAGTGTTGACTCGGTTTTTGTCGTGCAACTACAACATGGGTGGAAGAAACCTTAATACATACATGTCGTGTCCACTGTGGAACACGCCGTGTAGTGTGACCTGGGAACCCGGCTGTGTAACTAACAACACGAGTTGGGGTAATCCTTTTGTGTACACCCTACGTGTATATTGAACACGCAGTGTAGTTGAGTTGTGTATCCGACCGTGTAACTAACAAAATGGGTCGGCGGAGATCATCTAGTACATGTCGTGTACCTGTGGGACACGCCGTGTAGTCATGTCCAAGGACAGACCGTGTGGAGTAAGTTGTGTGGCTGGGAAATGAGGTGGTGTACACGCCATGTGCAGGTGTAAAATTCCGTGTAGTGTCAATCCGAGTAGTTGGTCGTGTCATAAGTGACACGGGCAGTTGGTAAATAACACCATACATGCTGTGTAAATGATATACACGCCATGTAGTTTTGTTCAAATGGGAGTCGTGTGGCTTAGCCGTGTAGAAGGACCCGGGCAGGGGAAGAGAAGTCAAGTACATGTTGTGTAGTCAGTATACCCGCTGTGTAGTCTTGTTTTGAAAATGTTGAATGCTTTCTTCCTCCTGTTTCCTTTTGGGTTTCTTCATTTTTGGTCATTGTTAATCTTGTTTGAAGGCATGCATTTGACCTTGTAGTGTCATGCCGCCGAGACGACCGCGCGTTGTTCGCCAGGAGAGCGGCAATGACTATACTCCAGAAATGGTGGGCCATGGGCTACCAGTGGATCATCTAGCAGAGCCAGATGAGGCGCCAGCCGTTATACCGGACACAAGCGTGCAGGCGCAGTTCTGTGAAGGCTTTATGCGGTTCATGCAGACCGTTAAGGGAGCACTGTCGGCTGCCACATCTATGGCTGAGCTGAATTGTATCTTTCAACAGCAGCATCTGCCTACATTTTCAGGGGATGGCGGACCACAGGCTGTAGAGTCTCGGCTAGGATCAATGTAGACTATTTTTTAGCATCTTGAGATTCCTCCAGGGCGTAGGGTCATGGTCGCGACATACATGCAGCGTGATTCTTCCAAGAGGTGGTGGGATGTTACCACCGAGTCAGAGAATGACAGATACATGGAATGGGAATATTTTTAGGTAGTATTCTATGAATTATTCTTCCCAGATACGCTGAGGGAAGATAGAGCTCGAGAGTTCATGAATCTGCAGGAGGGCACTATGTCGGTGATGGATTATTCTGTTCGCTTTGCCTATCTTCAGCGCTTTGCACCCGTTCTGGTGGGAGATGAGACACTGAGAGCCAGATGCTTTGAGGATGGTCTTCGTTATGACATTCGGGCACTGATGAATGTGTTCATGTTTCCTTCAGTACCTAATATTTTGAACCAGGCGCTGATTATAGAAAGGAACCTATGGTAAGCTAGTGGTGTGGGCCAGGGCGGTTCAACCCCAGTTTTTGGTACTTTTTCTACTGGTAAGAGGAAGAGACAGATGGACTTCTCTTAGGGTGGTAGTACCAGCCAGGCAGTTTCTTCAGGTGGGCCTGTCAGGTGCTACCAATGTGGTAAAGAGGGGCACAAGAGGCCATAGTGTCCACAAGACCCAGTGGAGTGTCGAGCTTGTGGTAAGATGGGTCATCTGCAGTGATTTTGTAGGGTGTTTCCATCGATGGCTAGTGAGAGGGGTTCTATGCAGTCTCCGCATGTGGGAGCACGACCAGTGGCTTCTTACCAATCGGGGAACTGGAATATGTCAGGGTGTGCAGGTTGAGATGGTGGTCATGGTCATGGTATCCAGACACGAGGATCGTAGAGGTAGCAAGGCTGGACAGCTCAGGGTAGCCAGGCTATGTCATAGGGCCACGACACTGGGCAGACATATGCAGTGCAACAGACCCAACAGGAGTAGGATTCCAGACCTTCTACAGTCAGAGGTACTATTCTAGTAGCTTATGTTTTATCTTCAGTACTTTTTGATATGGGTGATACACATAGTTTCATATCTCTACCCATAGTGGAGAGCCTTGGGCTTTGTTTTTATACTTCTTCTGATATCATTACGCAAGACACTACGTTGGGGACTAGAACAGCTGGTGTGCATCAGTTCAAAGAGTGTCCCCTTGAGGTTGGTGGGTGTCACTTACTTTTGGACCTCTATGTCTTAGAGATGACAACTTATGATGTCATTCTCGGGATGGACTGGTTGGTTCCCTTTCGAGCCTTTTTAGACTGCTATCATCGCAGGGTGAGTTTCATGTCACTAGAGGGCAGAGAGTTTCTATACAAGGGCGACTGGGATGTTCAGGCGAGTCGAGCTGGCCTAGAGCATCGTGGAAGAGGTGGTCTCATAGCCCAGATTGTGATCTTATATTTGGCCGACCAGGGGACTTGTTAGAAGGACTTCCCTCTAGTGGTTGATAATTTCAGGGATGTCTTCCCAGACGAATTTCTAGGTCTACCTCTGGAACTTTAGGTGGATTTCCTTATCAAACTCGTTCCAGGAGCAGCACCGTTGTCCATTCCTCTTTATAGGATGGCCACGCCTGAGTTGTAGGAGCTCAAGAGGTAGTTAGAGAAGTTACAGGAAAAGGGTTTCATCCTACCCTGTACTTCTCCATGGGGTTCGCCAGTTATTTTTGTGAAGAAGGCAGATGGTACCCTCAGACTCTATGTGGATTATCGGAAGCTGAACCAGTTGATGGTTAAGAAATGATATCCCTTGTCGAGGATTGATGATCTTTTTGATCAACTTCATGGAGCACGAGTGTTCTTGAAGATTGACTTGAGGTCTGGATATAATCATCTGCGTGCTAGACTATCTAATATACCTCTCACAGCTTTCAGGAGCAGTTATGGTCTATACGAGTATACGGTTATGCCGTTCAGAATCACGAACATGCCAGCAGTTTTCATGGCTCTGATGAATCGTCTGTTCCATATGTATCTAGATTCTTTTGTGGTAGTATTCATGGATGGAATATTGGTTTACTCTCACACTCGACATGACCATGCCACCCATCTTGAGATCTTATTGAGTACACTGAGAGAGCATTGGCTATATGATAAGCTCTCAAAGTGCCACTTTTGGATGGACCAGATTCACTTCCTGGGACATATCATCTCAGAGGCAGGAGTTTTAGTAGACCTAGAGAAGGTGAGAGTAGTAGTTGCCTAGGAGAATCCTAAGAACGTGTTTAAAATACAAAGTTTCTTGGGGATGTATGGTTACTATAGACGTTTCATCCAAGACATCTACCTCTTAGCAGCGCCGTTGACGAGTTCGACTAAAAAGGGTGTGAGGTTAGTTTGGACAGAAGCTTGTGAGACAGCCTTCCAGGACCTGAAGGGAAGGTTGACATCAGCACCAATCCTGATACTCCCAATGTAGGGGCAGATCTATACAGTTTACTGTGATGCATCGGGTATTGGGTTGGGAGTTGTGTTGATTCAGGGAAATTGAGTTGTTGCGTACGGGTCTTGGAAGTTGAGTCCACATGAGAGGAATTACCCGATGCATGATCTCATGTTGGTTGCAGTTGTTCATGTATTGCGGTGTTGGAGACATTATCTATTAGGAGAGCATTTTGTGGTTTTCACCGAACACAAAATCCTCAAGTATATTTTTACTCAGCGTGACTTGGATCTGAGGCAGAGAAGGTGGGTTGAGTACCTACAGTCTTTCGATTTTGAGCTTGCCTATACACCCGGTAAAGGTAATGCAGTTGCTGATGCACTGAGCAGGAAGACTTAGATACAGGCTGTGCAGGAGGCCAGTGGTGAATGGGAGCTTATGGACTTTTTCTCTGAGATTCAATTGGAGGTGCATGACTGTCAGGGGAAAACTTATCTTTCCTCTTTAGCTGTGACTTCTACCCTCCTAGGTAGAGTGAGGATGAGACAGCTATCTGATCCATAAGGCCTAGTTCTACGGGATTCGGTGGCAAGTGAGGACCCTCCTCCTGGTTGGACAATAGGCGATGATGAGGTTCTGCATTTCCATGGACGAGTATGGGTTCCATGGGTTATACACAAGGAGATGATGTGGGAGTTTCATGGTTCAGCTTGGGTAGTGCATCCCAGGGTTACCAAGATGTACCGAGACTTGAGATGTCAGTACTGGTGGCTGGGTATGAACAAAGATCTGGAAGGTTTTGTTACGAGGTGTTCCACCTGTCAGCAGGTGAAGGCGGAGCATTAGAATCCAGCAAGACTGTTATGGTAATTACCTTTCTGTAGTGGAAATGGGATGAGGTCGTGATGGAATTCGTGATTGGTTTTCTGAGGTCACCTCGAGGCAATGATGTCATGTGGGTTGTTGTGGATAGACTCGCGAATGCAGCTCACTTTTTGCCGATCAAGGAGACCTTCGGTGTTGACGAGCTCGGGATGTTGTATATCTGAGAGGTCGTATGTCTTTATTGGGTCCCTCGTTATATCATTTCAGATAGGGATGCCCATTTTACATCTCGTTTCTGGCAGAGTTTTTATAGGGCCCTGGGTACATAGGTGCTTCTGAGCACAGCACACCACCCTCAGACAGATGGCCAGTCAGAGCGTACGATACAGGTGCTTGAGGAAATTCTGTGAGCATGCTTCCTAGACTTTTTGGGATCTTGGGAGAATCACATGCCCCTAGTCGAGTTTTCCTATAACAATAGTTTTCAGGGAACTATCGAGATGGAACCATACGAGGCTTTATATGGTAGGCCATGCTGATCACCCTTGTGCTGGTTAGAGGGAGGTGAGGCAGCTTTATCGGGACCACATCTCGTGCAGGAGACTTCTGAGCAGGTCCAGTTGATTCAAAAGCGGATGGATACCGCGCAGTCTCATCAGAAATCTTATGATGATTTCCGCAGACGACCTTTAGAGTTAGAGGTCGGGGATCAGGTTTTCTTGCATGTTTCACTGAGGCTGGGACATAGGAGGATCAGGAGACATGGTAAAATTTCACAGAGGTATGTGGGGCCATTTGAGATTCTGGGGAGAGTCGAGCTGGTTTCCTATCAGTTGCAGTTACCTCAGCAATATCGGGCCATGCACGAATTCTTCCATGTATCTCAGTTGCGCTGCTATCATTCAGACCTGTCACATGTCTTTCAGCCCAAGGAAGTTGATCTTGAGTTAGATGTGTCCTTTGAGTAGCATCTTATTCTAATCGTTTATAGGATCATGAAGGTTCTCTGAGGCCGGTCAGTTCCTCTCGTATGGGTGCTATGGAAGCATGGCCGAGTGCAGGACGAAACCTGGGAGCGGGAGACCGATGTACATGCTCAGTGGCTAGAGTTATTCTCACCTTTATCTTCGCCACCCTTGGAAGGGCAATTCGGGGACTAATTGCTTTAAAGGGGGAAGTTTGTAAGAACCCAGTTCTTAGTTATGAGGTACGGGCTTCTTCTTTTCTCTCTTCATTAAGTGTTTTTGAGAAACTATGGAAAATGGGAAAAATCCCAAAATTTGGAAAGTACACGCCGTGTACTTTGTCCACATGTCGTGTACTTTTGGCCGTGTGGAATGAGTACACAGGGTGTGTGGCCATGTCGGTGATGAAGGGTGTAGGAACCAACTACATGTCGTGTAGTGGTCCCTTACACGCCATGTAGTCAATTGGCAGGCGAATACTAATGCGGTGGCCAGTTGTGCGACTGAACACGCTGTGTACTCAAGGAGACACGTCGTGTAGTCATGTCGGCAGATAAATAGTGACACACTGGTGGGAAGCCGCTAGAGGAATAGTTTAAAAAATGGGAAGTACACGCCATGTACTTTGTTTTTTTCACATAAAATGGGCAGTAGCCTCCCCTATTCACAGGGAAGGCTTTGAACGGGAAGAGGGGGCTTGGGAGAGGAGGTCGAAGCTTTGGAGATCCGCCAAGCGTTTGTCGGGAATCTGTTTCCGCCTTGGACGATCTCGTTGGAACCGCACGGGTAAGCCCTCTACTCTCCTTAAAAAGTTATTGACAATTCTTCCCCTAATGAGAGTTATTTAAGTTTAAACGGAGTTTCTTCTACTTCAAATCTATGTCGTCCTTGGGAGTTTCTAGAATCAACATTCACGTATATCGTTTGTTGGTGGTTAAGGTAGGTGGTTGGTGTTTATTTCCAACTGTTGTGTGTTTAGGGTGTTTTTGAGCTACGAACCCATATCTGGGGTGTCGTGTGGCTGAGGTCGTGGCTATATTAAATACCTAGAATTGTATAGGTGATTAAATAAAGTTGTAAAACTATTTTCTGGGATCATTTCTTGGATCCAGGACCATCCCGAGGGGTGAGTTCCTCTGTTTAGCCATTTTTCTAGGATACATGAGGGTATGCCATGTTTAATTATGAATTAATTTTTCCTTGAGAGGAATTGTATGTAAATTTCGTGGTTATATGTTGGGAATGGCCCGGTTACTTATACCTGAGGGCGGTGTTTTACTATAGCCTGAGGGCATGACTGTATTTCTCCTGAGGGAAACCTTTCGTGCCTGAGGGTTGTGACTTCTGTGCCTGAGGGCGACACTTCGTACGTCTGAGGGAAATTTCTGTTATGCTTGAGGGAAATACCTACGGGTTGGATTCTGATTACCTGAGGGTGAGATTATTGGTGTCTGAGGACACTGGCTATTACTTAAAAATTCACTATGGTGTTTTCTTATATTAAATTTATTAAATGATTAATTAAATTGAAATATAACTGGTAAGTTAGTTACTTTTGATTACTACTTAGGTTGTTTCATTTTACTATTGCACACTGTTGTTGCATATTTTCATAGTTGGGAACGGGCCTTTGGTGGGTGCCTACTGAGATACATTTCTCACACCCTGTTTGGGTCATTCTTTTCGTCCCAAACAGATTACATTTTTGCAGGTGTAGATAACAGAAAGGGCCCTTATATCGGTACTTGATTGCTGCAGAGGTGTAGGGGAGCGTGGGACCGGTATTAGGCTCGTGATGCCGCTGGATGTTCTGTTTTTCCTTTCTATATTGTACTCTGTGTTGTTTTGTACTATTACGTAACATGTTCTGGATGTTTTCTTAAAATTGGAGACATGTTGCATCATATATATATATATATCTGGTTGGTTATATCTACTGTAGTTGTCTATTTCAGTTCTGTATGGTTTAATGCTTCCGTTGTTGCTGTATGTTTAATTATATTCCGCTGAGCTACACTTGGAAAAATGAGGGCATAGTTTCCCTACTATCAGACATGGGCCCTCACTGCTAGTTGGTAGCCTCTGGCGTTTGGGGAAATATGCTTGAGGTCACATGGCGAACCGGATTAGGGGAACCCATTGAGTGGCACCTGGAACTGGGACGTTACACTACTGAGTATCGTATACTCACCCCTTCACGGGCTATGCCCGAACTACATTGTGTTGGATGCAGACGACGGACAACACTGATTGAGGTAGAGACTTGTAGAGATGGATGGTACCCGGAGGTTGAACACTTAGCGAGACGTACACGGAGCGGACAGACGGACCTGAGGTGCTGAGGAGGCCATCTGTACCCACCCTTCAGGTGGGATTCCCAGAGGATGACTCAGTAGTTGTTTTTTACTTTATTGCAGTTGTACTAGATTTTCAGTTGTACTATACTTACTGTTGGGCTTGTATTTCTGGCCCCTTTCCTTTCAGCACTTACTTTTGTATACAGTTTTACTTAGTGCATACTTTAGTTGCGTACTCTATTTTGTTTTTTTACTTTTTATAAAGGCAATACCTTCCCAGTATAGGGATTTACGCCTTTGGTACTAGTCGTCATCCCCTGACCTATAAAAGGCGGGCTTGGGGTAGTCACGGCACGGGCCCTGAGGACGGTTCATGACACAAATGCTTTGACGGGCTATAATGGGTCCCTCCCATTGCTTATTATGTCCAATTAATTACTAATATGAAACCAATGGATAACCATTGAATACATAATCAATATTACTTGATAATAAAAATTTGCATTGGATAACTAGAATAAGAAATATCAATTTTTCCCCTATCAATAAATAGAACAACATTATCATAAGTCATCCAAAGAAATAAGGTGGATTGTTTCATTAGATTATATCCCTAGTAAATCTTAAGAATCATCTAAGTATATTGAAATAGATGAAAATAACTTTAATATAACATTTGACCCTTTGTTTTAAAACATGAGAAAAATATCCTTTTTTTATAAAATATTAAATAAAAATTTCTAGAATTTTGAGAAAATCATTTATTTGAAAATTACTATAGAAACATATGAACAAATATTTAAATAAAATAATTACCATGATAGTGTGAAAATATAATATTGGAATTTTACCCTTTACCAACAGTTCAGAACCATTGGTAATGGCTGTGAAACCGTTGGTATATTATATACCAACGGTTTCCCAAACCATGGCCAAGTAAGCCATGGGTATAAGATTATCCCAATGGTTCTTGTAAACCATTGGTATATGTGTTAAAATAAGAGATATACCATCAGTTTCACAAACTGTTGGTATATTTTACGCTTATACCAACGGTTTAGAACTGTTGGTATATAGTGTACAATATACACCCAAAGGATATACCAACGGTTATAAAAAACCGTTGGTATAATATATATCAAAAGGCTGTACCAATGGGTTTGAAAACTTTTGGTATACATATGTTGCGTCTCCATAGCAGCTAGCAGCCACCTCCAACCTGCAACTCTCTATGACCTAAAAGAGCACATATAACCCGAATCCAAAAGCCTACATGGGATGTTTAAAATTCATCCAGAATTGAGAAATTTATAAATTTAAAATTCATTCCACACTCAAACCACAACACAAGAGAAAAATATAGAATCTAATTCGTCCACAATCCAATACATCCAATATTTAAATGCAGTAACACCCATAAAACCAAATAAAATTTAAAATCCAATACATCCAGAATCCAATACACATAATAGTATTCAAAATTTAGAATTCATTACCAATAAAACTAGAATCCAATACATCCAGAATTCAGAAATTTAGAATTGAAAAGCAAGAACACCCATAACAGTATTCAAAATTTATAATTCACTCCTCACTCAAACTAACACACCAATACACACAAGATATAATGCCTACATGTTATAGGAATCACATGGGATATTTACTCATGGTCTTGGGTTGACTATCTTAAAACCAACAGAAAAACATGGGTAGAGTGGAAAAGGATCATGTTACCCATAAGATAGACAATGGTAGTGGTCATGTGCTTAGACCTCGGATGACTTATAGGAAGCACATGGGATTTTTATATTCCTCTAATGATTATGTATCCATGTATAAATTGTTCCTAATGTGTTAGTGGGAAACATTTTCCAATATTGATATATGAGATGGGTTAAAAGAATAGCCTGCATGTTTTTGATAGAATTTTCAATTGGAATAAGGGGGTATGTGGATAATTGTAATTTTTTATCCTTGGTGTGGTGTGAGATGAATACCCATTTTGGGTAGTGGGTATGAATATTCAATTATGTCTTTGGTATTGGGTTCCCAAAGGGACTTTGGTTTGGTCCTGGAACCCACTGTTTGAGGATGGGATTGCCGTATTAAATGTCATGTGTTTTAGAATGGGGGTAGGAGTCCCTCACATGAGAAGTGGATTGTGTGAGGCTGGACCATGGATCCTTGTGCTAAAGTATCAACACAATCCGAATATGTTTGGTCGGTTTTCTGTATGCAAGTTGTTGTTTACACTTAAAATCCAATCCATTTAAAATAAAAGTGAGATAGTTTGAGTGGTACCGGCCACATTGTGCCTCAGATTGAGGCAGGGTTGACTCTGACACATCAAAAATGACCCATGGATCATTTTTATAAAGTATCAATAGAATATGAATGCGTTTGGTCAGTTTTCTTTATGCTAGTTGTTGTTTTCACTTAAAATGTTGTCCATTTCAAATAAAAGTGAGTCACTTTGAGTGGTAATGGCCACACCTTTCCTCGAATTGAGATGAGGTTGACTCGTTCACGTCAAAAATGACCAATGTATCCTTGTGCTAATGTATCAACACAATCAGAATACGTTTCATTGGTTTTATGAATGTATGTTGTTTTTATATAAAATAGTGTCAATTTTTAATAAAAGAGAAACACTTTGAGTGATACTGACCGCACTGTGCCTCAGATTGAGGCGGGGTTGAATCTTAAGCGTCAAAAATGACCCATGGATAATTTTCCTAAAGTATCGATACAATCAGAAAGAATTTGGTCCGTTTTCCATATGAAAGTTGTTGTTTTCACTTAAAATCTTGTCCATTTCAAATAAAAGTGAGACATTTTGAGTGGTATCGGCTACACCATGCCTCGGATTGAGGCGGGGTTGACTCATAGACATCACAAGTGACCTATGGATCGTTTTCCTAATGTATCAATATAATCCTAATGTGTTTGGTCAGTTTTTTGTATGCAAGTTGTTGTTTTCACTTACAATCTTGTCCATTTCAAATAAAAGTGAGACAGTTTGAGTGGTACTGTCCACACCGTGCCTTATATTGAGTCGGGGTTGACTCATACATGTCAAAAATGACCCATGGACTGTTGTACCAAAGAATCAACAGAATTTAAATATGTTTGGTCAGTTTTCTGTATACCAGTTGTTGTTTTCACTTAAAATGTTGTCCAATTCAAATAAAAGTGTGACACTTTGAATGGTACCAACCACACCATGCCACGGATTGCAGTGGGGTTGACTCTTACACATCAAAAATGAACCATGGATCCTTGTTCTAATGTATCAATATAATCTTAATATGATTGGTTATTTTTCTGTGTGCCAGTTGTTTTTACTTAAAATGGTGTCCATTTTAAACAAAAGAAAGACACTTCAAGTGATACCGGCCACACTGTGCCTTGGATTTAGGTGTGGTTGATTCTTACACGTCAAATATGACCCATGTATCCTTTTCCTAAAGTATCAACACAATCTGAATGCATTTGGTTGGTTTTCTGTATGCCAGTTGTTGTTTTCACGTAAAATGTTGTCCATTTTGAATAAAGGTGAGACACTTTGAGTGGTACCGACCACACTGTGCCTCGAAATGAGGCAGGTTTGACTTGTACACATCAAAATTGACCCATGGATCCTTGTGATAAAGTTTTAACACAATAAAAATATGTTTGGTTGGTTTTCCATATCTCTGTTGTTGTTATTTAAAACGGTGTCCATTTTAAACAAAAGAAAGACACTTTGAGTGATACTGGCCACACCGTGACTCGAATTGAGGTGGGGTTTACTTGTACATGTCAAAAATGACCCATGGAACGTTTTGATGATGTATCAATACAATCATAAAGCATTTGGTCAGTTTTTTGTATACAAATTGTTGTTTTCACTAAAAATCATGTCCATTTCAAATAAAAGCGAGACAGTTTGAGTGGTACCGGCCACACCGTGCCTCTAATAGAGGCAGGGTTGACTCATACACATCAAAAATGACACATAGATCGTTTTCATAAAGTATCAACAGAATCCAAATGCATTTGGCTGGTTTTTTGTATGCCAACTTTTATTTTCACTTAAAATGTTGTCCATTTTAAATAAAACTGAGACACTTTGAGTGGTATCGGCCACACCATGCCTCGAATTGAGGCGAGGTTGACTCGTACACATCAAATATGACCCATGGATACTTGTATGAAAGTATCAATAGAATCATAATGGTTTTGGTCGGTTTTCTGTATGCTAGTTTTTGTTTTCACTTAAAATGTTGTCCATTTCAAATAAAAGTGAGACACTTTGAATGGTACCGGCCACAGCATGCCTTGGATTGAGGCAAGGTTGACTCGTACACGTCAAAAATGAACCAGGGATCCTTGTACTAAAGAATCAACACAATCCCAATATGTTTCGTCAGTTTTCTGTATGCTAGTTGTTTTTACTTAAAAGGGTGTCAATTTTAAACAAAATAAAGACACTTAGAGTGATACCAGCCACACCATACCTCAGATTGAGGTAGGGATGAATCATACAGGTCACATATGACCCATGGATCCTTTTCTTAAAGTATCACTAGAATCCGAATTCATTTCTTCAGTTTTCAGTATGTCAGATGTTGTTTTCACTTAAAATGTTGTCCATTTTAAATAAAAGTGAGATACTTAGGGTGGTACCGGACACAATGTGTCTCGTATTGAGGAAGAGTTGACTCGTAAACGTCAAAGATGACCCATGGATCCTTTTTCTAAAGTATAAACACAATCCAAATACAGTTGGTCGGTTTGCATATGCTAGTTGTTTTTACTTAAAAGGGTGTCCATTTTAATGAGATCTTAGATTGGGATCCAAGACGCCGAATTCAGAGTGTGGTTGTCTCCAGAATAAAGGTAGGTGGTCCTTATAATTTCATGAATTTTTGTTATGTTTTATATATGCCGAATTAGTGCTTGCTCAATGCCGGGATGTTGGGTCGGGGGGTTGTCCGGGGTCTAGGGAGGAGGGTGGGGGGTTGTCCGGGGTCTAGGGAGGGGGGGCTGTCCGGGGGGATGTCTGGGGTGCAGGGAGGAGTGTGGGGGGCTGTTAGGGAGGCTATCTAGGGGGCTGTCCGGGGGCTGTCTGGGGGCTGTCCAGGGTCCAGAGAGGAGGGGGTGCTATCCAGGGTCCAGGGAGGAGGGTGGGGGGCTATCTGGGGGGTTGTTCGGGGGGCTATTTGGGGGATGTCCAGGGTCCAGGGGGGATGTCCGGGGGATATTAGGGGGCTATCTGGGGTCCAGGGAGGAGGTTGGGGGCTGTTAGGGGGGTTGTCTGGGGTCCAGGGGGAGTGTGGCGGGGCTGTCTGGGGGGGCTGTCTGGGGGGCTGTCTGTGGTCCAGGGAGGATGGTGGGGGGGCTATCCAGGGGGCTGTTTGGGGGGCTATCCAGGGGTCTTTCCCGGACACATGGGATGGTATTTACATATTTTATTAGAAAATTATTTCAAGGATAAAAAAATAATTTCAATATATCAATTTTTAATCAGACCATAAATTTTCTAAATTCCACTAAAAATTTACAATTTCATTAAAATAGGTAAAAAATAAAGATAATGTGACATACCTAATAACACATATATTCAAGCACAACAAATCAATAAATATCAAAGGTCAGTAATATCCGTCAAAAATGTAATGGATCAATCTATCCCTCATCACCATCACTATCATCACCATCATCATCACCCTCACCCTCGTACTCATCATCATCTCCATCATCGTACTCACCGTCTTTATCACCCTCATAATCCTCCTTGGCCTCCTCATCGCCCTCCTCCTCCACCTTGGCCTCCTCCTCGGCCTCCTCCTCTGCCTCAGCCTCCTCCTCGCCCTCCTCATCCTCTGCCTTGGCCTCCTCCTTTCCATCGTATCAATAACCACTAGAACTGCCCCCTGGGGCACCATATATAGAACACATCGATGACATATATTCATCACAAGAAGTGATGGCCTCTGGTGGAAGTGTTGGATGTAAAACATCCATCAATTTCATAATTGCAGTGTTTTCCCTAGCAGACTGTTCTACCATCTCTGTGGCCCTTTTTTCAACCTATTCTACTTGTGCCTTAACCTGCTGCAACTCGGTGTCACTACAAATCATACATAAGGAGGGCCAATAACTCATCATAACTATACTCTTCCCAGGTCGTCAGCGTACTCTTCCAGGGTGCTCATCTCCCAACACCTTATGTAAGAGATTGTTTGGACCAAAATTTTCAGGTTCTTGGGCATCAAGGGCCTCTAAAGAATCCTGTTACAAATATAAATATATTATTATGTTAAAAAATATATATTTAAATTTTAAATCTATAAATTAAAACATACAATATGCTACTAAGTCGGTTCATTAACTGCACTTCCATCTTTCTTCTTTCTACTCGATAAAAACAGTTTTACTCGAGGCACACGTCCTTATATATTAAATTTATTCCTCTTCAATGACATTGAATGTAGAAAACCATAATTAAAAATAATATACAAAAAAACATAGTAATTTCATAACTAAAATTATATAACAACATTAGAAATCGAATAAATTATAGAGGAAGCAATTGAAATTGAAAGTCGTAAAGAATGATTATAAATAGCCATACCTATTGTCTCTTATGATCTGGCATCATAGTACGTTCCAATGTGTGGAAGTATTTCTTAGCATCAATGTTTATTTTATTACTTCCCAATGTATCCTAAATAAAATTAAATAATTATTTTTAACAAAAAAACATGAAAATTTTCATTTAAATATCTCTAATTTGATTAATACCGTAAATTGGCTAGTCGTCCAATAAGTAATCATCTATCGGTACTGTTCTAACAGCCAATAATCCACGACAGGGACTGCCTCTAAATCTATTCCCACTCTAGCACACTAGCCAATGTACTAATCATGATTATTAGCTCTACAAAGCTCGCCTAAATCTTTTAGACGTTCTGGTCGTGCACCCTCGCCATCAGGGAAATTAAACAGTAGATGAAACCAAAATATTAATTCATATAAATAAAAAAAATTAATATGTTGCATTAAATACAATATATTTTTTACCCATATATCTACCCATTCTTTATCCTTGATTTCATTTGGTAGCTGTCTCCATGAGAGTGGGCTGATAGGAATGATGTCGGAGTATTTGGAAAACATCTCCAAAAAAATCCAACATTGCTACCCTGTTTTTTTAATCATCTGATTATCTTCATTGTCGTCCACCATCAACTGTGTGTGGCAGTTCCACACTAAACGTATGCATGTATGCCCCCGCCCCAACCCCCTATCAGTAGATGTATCTGTTATGAAAGAAAAACAAATATTTTATCAATGCATGGTATAATGAAAATAAATAATGGCGTAATAATTTGTTAGGGTTGTATAATTATACCTGCGGTAGTCTAATCAATGGGCGCCGCTGGATCTGCAGAAACTGAAGGAACTCCTTGTACAGATGGAGAGGGTCCCAATGTATGCTCCGAAGGGACAGAATCTGGTGGATCATTAGTTGAAGAATATGGAATATAAAAGCCCTAAGAGAAGGAAGTAGAAGAAAAAGAAGATGACAGGGATGGCTGGCCAAATGTTTGATGGAGAGTGGGAATCATCATCAGATATGGTACAGACAGGTGAGGAGGCTCAGATGTAAAGGGTGGTGAAAACATGGGAGGGATAAATATCTCATGTGTCCCTAACGGCACACCGGGATCAAAATGTAGGACGGATGGTATGTCAGTGGGAGGGGCAGGGTCTAATCGGGTACGCCCACCAGATCATCTAGCTCTCGTACCACACCCCCTCGTACGAACACCCCGAGTACTGGGACCACTACTAGGCTACTCATCAAATAACAGTTGCCTAATAGAAGGATCCTGAAAAAAAAAATTAAAAAAAAATTAATCACATGACATTATATATTATTTAAATAAATATATTTAAAATAAAATACTCACTACAGGCACTAGTGGTGGAATGCCAAACTCATCCATGCAACGAATGATGTCCATAATCTATTTTCGTCACCTCTCTTCAATTGGTTTCATTTTCCTTCATTTGAAAAAAAATATGGAAGTAAATAGAAAATTATAACTAATGTGAAATGCATAAAACAAAATCAATGAGAGGGAATAGGGGGATTCATGGATAATTTAATTAACCATTGTTTTAGGTGAGCTTGAAAAAATATATAATGAAGTTAATAAATTGTACAGGATATAATAATGAAATTAAATTTTTAGTTGGATGATTATTTAATAAGTGTCCTAAATCTATTAAAATCATGAAACATTTATTCTACCAAATTCATAAGTAGTGAAGCAATTTTCAAAATTAAGGAAAATTTTAATTTCCTTAGCTCAGGTATATGATACACGTTTCAATACATGTTTTTCAGAATAATACAAACCATCATTTTCATTACCTGGTAAAATGTTAAAGAGACGTCTTAGAGTCATAAAAATATTATACAAATCATAGTTGAAGCATTGAAATGTTCACCAAGATAGAAATTTTGGTTTAGTAGGTTTAAATACACTTCAATTCCAAATTACAAAATGCAATTCAAATAAAAATTCCAACCAATAAACACTGAAAATTCACATAACGGTCAAATCGGATACAACATATTTGTAATTAATATTAAATCGATTTGAATAGTACCAACCATAACAACCCAACTCGAGGTAAACCAAAAGAATTGAGAACATGGATGGATGATTCTATATATTTTCCACCACAACTTCAAGTTCACAATAAACTCCAAAAATTAAGCTGTTAGAGTCATCAAAAGAAATAAATGGATTGGTTCCAATGGTAGTAGGGACTGTATCAATTCCATCATCACCATCATCAAAAATATGTCTTCGAATTACTTCCACTATGACACCAAATTCAGGTCCAATTTGGTTTTTGACATAAAAACATGCTTAACCATTGATTCCAATACATATGGTTCTTTGGTAGAAAGAGTGCGAGTCATATTAATTAATAGAAATCCAAAATTATAAATAAATGTGCCCTATCTCATCATAGAATCAAACCAATGGAATTTAATTATCTTGACTCGTCCAGGGAAGTAATAATACAATATTATTATCTTTTCTATGACTCCATAATAACCCGCATTTTCAAATCGTAGTCTACTATCTGATGCACTGGAATAACAATATATTGTGGCAGTAACCATAACACCATCATGTTGTTTTCTCATGTTCTTTTCTCATTCAGTGAAAATAAATTTTTACTCATTTATAACAATTGATTTACAGTCACGAACCACGGTATTAGGAACAAAAGTCAAAGCTCTTATTTCCTCAGAGACAGAGTCAGTAGGAAAACTCAATACCTACAATATAAAAGAATTTTAAACTTAATTAAATATTGATTTAATTATTTTAAACAATAATATATTTACCTTCAATTTTAACCAAGTAGAAAACTCTTTGCTATGAAAAGTCTCCCTCTTTCTCAAAGATAACGAATGATGCTTTCTATTTATCATTGTTTTATTTTACCTATAGATAAAAGTATGAATAGATAAACAGATATATTTTCAAGATATATATATTCAATTTTTTACCTGATGTAGTCATCGAACGAATCACAGTTGAACAAAACTGTGTGATGTGCCATCTCCCTCTCTTTAAGGATTAATGTCTTTAATCTATATAATCAAGGAATCCCTCCTGTTTGAGAAAGTGATGGAAAACTGGGTTCAATTTTCTCATACTATTCTTCTTCATTTTTCATCGGCTTGTTCATTCTTGTAGTAAGTTCAGACAAATACATTGAGCAAAAATCCATACATTCTTGATCCAAGTAACCGTTCGCAATAGAACCTTCGGAATCATTCCTGTTTCGGATATAAGACTTTAATGTGTACATATTTCTTTCAGTTGGACACTTCCAATGAAAAGAAAAAGATCGTCTGAGAATTATTTCAGTGGGAATATAGACAGTCAGATACAGCATGGATGTGAAAAATTATGGAGGAAATATTTTCTCCAACTCACACAAAATTAATGGGGAATCTATCAGCATTTTTTGCAAGTAATACTTGGACAAATTCTTAGCATGAAGATCTCTAAAAAATGGAACAACTGAATTATAATAACCCTTACATTATTGGACAAAAGATTATGGATTGCTATTAGAATCAACTCATGCAGAAGAACATGATAATCCTAAGTCTTCAAAGATTTTAACATCAAATCTTTTCTGTTGACCCGTTTAGATATGTTGCTTGAATAGTCATCGAAAACTCTAATAGTATTTAATGATTCTAGAAATTGTTTTTTTCATAGGCTTCATCCCATAATAAGCACATGGAAATTCCCATTTATTTTCATTGATATGCACATGATGCAATTTTGGTCTGATACCCCAATCCACCAAGTCACGCCGAGACCGTAAATCATAATTTGTCTTTCCCTTAACATTTAGAAGTATCGAAAGAATCATTTCACATATATTATTTTCAATGTGCATTACGTCTAAGAAATGACATGAAAAATTGGTTGACAAATAAAGAAAATCAAAAAATATACTCCTCTTCCTTCAATTGTAACAGGTTTCAGTGGAAACATTATTTCTCTTTCTAGATTTCATTTGACTCTTCCCGAATGAAAAACTGAAATCTTTTAATTCATTAAGAACATCAGTTCCATACATACGTTGAGGTGGATCCTCGTTCTCTATGGAATTATCAAATCATCAATGATTATTTCTCTATGGATGGTCCATTGGAAAGAATTTTTTATGTCCCATAAAACTGAAACTACAGTTATGTTTTATTCTTCTGGATTGTGTATTCTTCATACAAACAGGACATGATAGTTTTCCCTTTGTGCTCTATCCATACATCATTGCATAATTAGAAAAATCATTGATCGTCCACCTAAGCGCATCATGCATATGAAATATGTCTTTCGAATATGCATCGTGTGTGTGCACAACCACATCCCAAAAAAGTATCAACTCTTTTGTTAAATTTTTCATGTATACGACAATATCAATATTGGGATCAGAAGGGACAGATATGAGTATACTCATGAAAGTGAAATGTTTTTTCATACAAAACCATGGGGGAATATTATAAATGTGTATAAAAACTGGCCATGTGTCGTGTGAAGAAATAATATGCCCAAATGGATTAAAACCATTGCATGAAATTCCCAGCCTCACATTACGCACATCATTGCAAAATTAGGATATTGAGCATTAAATCTTATCCATGAAAAGCCATCTATAGGGTGAACCAACTCATCATTAGTCTTCTTTCTCTCAATATCATGCCATCTCATTTTTATTGATATTTCATCAGACATAAAAAGATTCTGCAGTCTGGGGATCAAGGTAAAGTTCCACATTAATTTCTGTGGCACGAGGGATGGTGTTCCATTAGATTTTGACTTCCAACAAGATGTGGCATGTTTTATACAATCATTTCATTTAGAGGTTTCCTCCCAGAATAAACTGCAATCTTTCAGGCAAGTATGAATTTTGTTTCTTGAAAATCCAAGTTCCTCAACTAACATCCATGACATATAGTGGTTTGAGGGAATATCGGTATCATCTTGAAGTAAATCCTTTAAGAAGGTAAGAATGTAATCGATTTCTGTATTAGAAATCCCATACATAGTTTTCCCAGGAAACAATCGGATTAAAAATTCTAGCTTTTTCATTTTAGTGCATTGTCGATATACTGGAGTCATGGTAGCATAATTAATTTTTTTCACCCTGACAATATCATCATATTCATTATATGTATCATTTTTTCTCATATCGAAGTCTTCTTGAGTCGAAATCCTTTATTTTTCAGGATGATGAATAAACCGAAATTGGTCATCTAACAAATTCTCCAGTCCATTCCTTTCATTTCGATCATCAGCAATTTGAGATTTCATTTTATCCTCATTATGATACCACATATAGTAGTTTGCTTGAAAACTATATTTGGTTATGTGGTAGATGACTTCTTCACGGCTCAACCAAGGTCTACCAACAGAATCGGAACAAGGGCAGTGTATGCGGCCACTATCTGAAGCATTGTGAAATAAAAAATCTAAAAAACTCTCCAAATTGTTTTGAAAAACACTTGAGATCTGATCGATTTCATACATCCAACTTCAATCCATTCTGTAAAAAGAATAGTTATAAGTCATTTCGTCATAATCAATTTAATATGATTGATGTTCAATTGAAAATATATTTAAAGAATAATGACAGTGATATTTATAGATAGTGAAATAAATGGAGAAAGGTTGAGAATAGAAGGATATATTTATAAATAGCTCTAGGGGGTGGGGGTTGTCCAAGGGGTGGGGTGGTGTCCCGGGGGGCTATCAAAGGGGGTGGGAGGGCTGTCCAGGGGGGTTGTCCAAGGGGGTGGGGTAGTCCGGGGGTGGGTGTGTCCAGGGGTGGGGTGGGGTCTAGGGGGTTTTCCAAGGGGTGGGGTTGTCTGTGGGGTGTCTGGGGGGTTGTACAGGGGGTTGGAGGGTTGTCCAGGGGGTGGGGTGGTGCCCAGGGGGGTTGTCTGGGGGGTAGGGGTTGTCTAGGGGGTGGGGTGGTGTGGTGTCCAGGGGGTTATCTAAGGGGGTGGGGGCTGTCAAATGGGCTGGGGTGGTGTCCATGGGGGCTGTCAAAGGGGGTGTGGGTGTCTAGGGGGTGGGGGTGTCTAGGGGTGGGGTGGTGTCTAGGGGGGTTGTCCAAGTGGGGGTGGAGGGTGGACAACTCCCCTCCCTCCCTGGACATCCCACACCCCCTCCTAAGTGATATTTGTATAAGAAAATCATCATCAATTTTCTTATCCCATCCGACCATACCATACCACCCAAGGAATACCTATAAATCAGAAATATACTAATTTTATACACAATCCCATAGGACATAATCGATATATGGCCAATCTCATCAGCCACCCTCATCCACATCCCATCATAACACCCCTCTAGGTTGTAACCATACCCCATAGGCCACAAGGAACTCACATAACAATTTCCAACTTACCCAACCCACTCTATAATATAACCCCAAAGAGTCACTCAGATCATTATCCCTTTTAAACACATTCCATGTACTACACGAATAAAAAAACTAAGGATGTCACCATATATCTTCTTATGAAGAGGTGTCACTACAAAAATTCTACCAAAACAAAACCACGCTATGACAACATCTTACATTTATCAATAGTGAAAACAAGATAAATAATAAAAATCCATGAAACTGGTTATCACATTATACATGAAATTTGATGAATAATGTTTCTAATAAACTATACATGAAATCCCCCATAAAACTAGATTCATTATACCACTAATACCTCTCGTAATTGAGATAACATAACCCACAAAATATAGAACCACAATCATTCAACACCTCAAATGGGTTTTCACTATCCACATGGCACACTAGAATGCCTTACTGTACAAATGGAATGGATTCCCACTAGAAGGAACTTCTATCCAAGGCCCCCATCACATTAAATAATATAAAACCTCACTCTCATGATCAGCTCTTTCAGAAGGGTCATGTGGCAAGGGAACATGATAGGAGAAACAGAAATATAGGAAGATGCAGACCACAGAGTTATCATTTAGGCGAAATCAAAATAGATAACAAAAAAAAATAGATTCACTACATTCCACTTACCTAGTAGAAGTGTAAAATTAAATAATTACCTAATTGATTGTACAAAGAGCTTCAATAGATACTGGGGGTGAAGAGAGAGCATCAGGAGCGATTAGGTTTATGGATGCAATCACGCAGAGGGATTCTGGATGTGTAGCTATTTGGGGGAAACTTTCCCAATGGTTTGTTAATACCATTGGGAAAGAGTGTATTAAACAACGGTTTTTAAAAACCATTGGTACATATATAGCTATTCCCAATGGTTTGAGTAATCCATTGGTAAAATCTTTTTCTCATCCCATTATCCCAACGGTTTGAAGAAACCATTTAGAAAAATTAAGTATACTAACGGTTTATTCAATCTATTGGTATAAAAGTTTTGGGAAAACACCATTTTCTAGCAGTGATATGTTCATGTCATATATGGTAAAATAGAACATTCTTTTCACACTTTTGTAAAAAATCAAAAGTGTGTCTTACGATTTTATTTAATATTCTTTTTAAGCATTTATAAAGAATATAAAAAATAGTTTAAAATTAATTTTAAAAATATTTCAAATATAAATAATAAAATTCTTGAAATAATTTATGAACATGTTCATAGTGGATAAATATTTTGAAAGATAAATTTTAAAATAAGTTTTTAATGAAAAATCCTTTACCTTGAGTCCCAAATCGATTCGTACATTATCTAACTCCTGAAAAATAAAATTATATAATTTTTTTATTTAATTAATAACTATTTTTTTGATTATTACACTATCATTATTCATTTTATTTAATTTTTTACCATGACCTATTTAGTTACTCAATTTTATAGATTTATATCAGATGTTTTTAGGATGTTCGGTCTATAATCAAGAAGCAACTTTGATGGTTGACCATGGTAAAATTTCTTATGGTTACATCATCTCAAGAATATTAATAATTTTATAATTATAATTTCTATACATTAAAAACAATTATAAAATAATCTATGAAATATTTATATGAAGAATGAATCACATTGCATCATGGAGGTGGTAGTCCACATGTACGCATTAGTGACATTATCATTTTTTAACGGGGGAAGGGAATAAAGGTAAGTAATATATTATCATCCAAAAATCATAATTTTTTCATGAATATCATATATATTCTTTAAATACATCATAAAAATCATCCTTTATTAGTATTGATAAAAATGAAACACATCGCCTATTCGATTTAGTAGTCCATATGTACGCACAAATAATGATTTCATTTCTCAAAGGATGGTGTAACACCCCAAGATTTTGTTAATCTTTTTAAATTAATTTATTCCTTTGAAAATTTTTCAATACTCTCAACAATATATTTAGCTTGATTTATTAAAAACAATGAGTTTTTATTGTGTTACATGAAATATCAAGCTTATCTTGTATTACATGCAACATTAATTTTAAATAGAACATGATATATTATTAAAATATTATTATTCTAGTTGCACCTAGACATTGTAATAGTAGTTATGAATATGGTTAAATAAATTATAAAAATATTTTTTACACATTTATATAAAATTATTTATTTTTTGACCATTTAATTAGAAATGAAACTAAAACCCCTGTAAAAATAAAAGTAAATCTTTCTTTAAAAACTATCTTTATGTACTCAAGTGTGTTTTATATAAATAAATTATCCAAATCAATTTTGTTTAATTATTTTAATTAAATTTATATATTATATATTCAATAAAAATTTTAACATTCATCATATGTGTTTTCTATATACGAAATAATAATAAATCTAATTTTACACCTAAAAATGTATTTGTCTAAAAAGTAGTTTTATAGCCTTTTGTACACTTAAAATATTTTTTTGAAAACATTAGAAAATTAATTTGATAAAAAAATTATTTTTTAAAATCATAATATCAAAATAATTTGATGGTGCAATTTTGGGAATTTTCTTGAAAAGTTTGAATTTTTAATGAATAATAAAAAATACATAATTTTAATTGAAAATTGAATTTTTTTTTGAAATTATTTATAAATTTAAATTTTATTTATATGTTGTTTTAAAGTTAAATTAGTTGAATTTAAAATTAATTAATCCAATTAATATCATTGTAATAAATTTAATAATTAATTTTTGTATAAAAACAATTCAAACATTTTAACTTTTTCTCTTTAAAAACTAATTTCTCATCACGTATGTGGGATTAATTTTAAATTAAATTTTGCATCTTATTCCTATGGAATTTTGAAAAATTGATTGAACATTTTTAATAATATTAATTTATAATGTATAATAATTTCAACTTAATTTTTGACCAAAATTTATAGTGAATACAGTAAAAATTAACTACCAGGGTTAATGTAAAAATATGTTTATTGAGGGGTTAAACTAAAACAGATAAGGCTAAAAATGACCTATACACTTGTATAAAAACTATTTAATGGAAATATTTAGTCTCTTATACCTATAAGATTCTATAATTTATTAATTTTTACCCATTTTACATATTAAAAACATGGTATAAATTATTTCTTTTTAAAAACATGATGTGTGTCCTCTCCCCCACATATAAAAGGCCACCCACTCTCCTATCTTATTCACACATTAAAATATTTTTTATCAAACAATACCTACCCAAATAATTTCTAAATTTTACTTATATAATCTTATAATAGTTATTTTGAAAATAAATCTAACCTGTGAAGGCTTTAGTTCAATCCTAAAGAGGATACCTGAAGAAGAAATAATGTTCTTCAACGAGTGTCTTTATTTTATTTCTTTCTCCACCTCCTTAAATTATTTTTAAAACATGATGGTATAATAACCTCAGTATATTAAATATTATTGTATTTTTTTATAAAAATGGAATAATCAAAAATCTTCTCTACTTCCATCATATGTGTTACAAAATCATTATCTCTATCTATGTCGGACTACCACCTCCGGAACCGATGTCGTTCATATTTCCATTACCACCCCTAATAGTTGACCATAATGATGGATTTTTTGTTCATATATGATATTTATCATATTATTATTCTTATTCAATTATTATATCACACATAACTGTATGATTTATACTTTTTTTAATAAGATAATGTCGCTTATGTGTAAGGAAGACTACCACCTCGCAAAGAAATGTAATGCATTCACATTTTACATTGAAGGTGATAAGGGTAAATTTAATGATTATAAGTGATATAAATGAAATAATTATGATATTAATGAAATATTAATCATTATAAAAATATAATATATATCATTTTATTTCTTACCTTTTCACTCAATGAAAGATGAAAACATTGCTCATGTACGTGTGTACTACCGTATTCACGAATCGATCTGACTCTCTTTTCATCACCACAACACATGTATGATATGTATAACTATATTTAAAGAGATGTTATTTTTTATGATATAATTATAATTTTTTAGGGATAATATGTTACATAACTCCTATCCATAATTATTATTGAAAATTGAAAATGTTACAATTGTGTACGTATGGTCTACTATCTCTAGGATCATAACATACTTCATTTATCAAAACCATATTTCATGATTGGTATTAAAAGTATATTTAGTTTATAAATATGATAATTATATCATTATTATTATTATTTATGTGATGGAATCAAGATAAAATTAATAGGAATAAAAATAACATATCAAAATATATATGAAAAATAAATCGATTATTACCTGGAATGTGACTTTAACATAGAATTGTCAACAAATAGGTAATAAAATGATTTAATTAAATAATATATGGTATGATATATATAATTGTGGTTCTTTAAAAAATTTATTATATAGTAATATTTATTATACGGTAGGTCTAAATGACTGTGAATGAATTCAATACTTAAGGTAAGGTATTTTCGTCTCACTTTTTACTTCCGTGAGACACATGCCATATTCAACAACTATTTATTTTATGTGGTGCATATACATCCCATGAATGTATCTTATAATGATTCAAATTAATAATATTGGGTTTTACAAATCCATTTTTCAATCTCTCTTTTGTGGTGTTTACAATTCAAAATATAATAAATCAGTATTGGATATGTGGCACAATTTTCCTTCTATGAGACACATGTTATGTTATACACCTATATTCCTTCACATGGTGTATATACAACCTATTTGACATGTAAAATCATGAATTTATTTATCCTAATGATATTTTAAGTTCCATTTTTTGTTATTTATTCCATATGGATTATGATTCAAGGTTACCAATGTGGTAAGGGTTTTACGGTACAATCGTATCGTTTATCTGGATTGTTTATTATTAAGTCTCTGATGTTGATATCACATGATCAAACTCTTGATAATTATCCTAAATTTTATTCTCATATGTTTATTCCATTAGAATACATATTTTTCATTCATTTTACTCTCTTTGTGTACTTAATAGTTCAAAAACTAATGCTTTTAAGAAAAAACATATTTTTAGTTAAAAGAAATTTTTCTTCCAAAACCATGTTTTCTAAATAAAACTTAAAAAAAATTAATCATTTATTTAACATATTTTTATAAAGTAATTTTTACCTAGGTATTAATATTTTAAAAAATATTTTAAAAGGAATATTCTTATCATTTTCAAAAACAATTCTCGTTTAGATATTACCAAAACCGTGAAGGGAATATTTGATTTAACATGTACTCCATGAAAAAAAGTTCCCATAATCATGAAAATTATTTTCCTTGAAGATTCCATTATAATTTTTCAATTTTATTTTCAAAAAGATGGATTTTTTAAATTTTTTATGTTTTATAAAGTTTTTTTAATGTAGAAATGATATTTTCATCAATAAATGTTTTAGATTATTTTTAAAGCTTACTTTATAAGTTTTTAATGTTATTTTAAAATTAAATAATTTGGAAAATGTTTTATATTTGAAAAATTGTTTTTAAAATAAATTTTTCTTTCCTTAATAAACATTCCAGGTGATCGTTCAAAATCATTTTCAATCTATGATGATATCCTTTAATGTAACTTATGATTTTCTTGGTATTTTAACCATGGATATAATTATTTTTATCACTTTGAATGGTTTATTTTTTTACTGGAATGATGTTCATGAAACCTACTTTTTCCCATGGGTTATACCATAATAAAATTCTTATAAAACCCATTTCTTTTCCATGGGTTATTATATGCGAAAATGATGAAATGATTATGAAACCATTCTATTTTCCATAGGTTAAGATATGATGAAATATTTATGAACCCCATTTTATTTCATGGGTTATTATATGATGATTTTTTATGATATTTTGGCTCACATATTTATGATTTTCATTGTGAGACAATGGTTACATTATAACCAAGGTAAATGGTTATGTTATAACAAAATATGGGTTAGATCTATATCTCTTTCCAGTGGATTGGGTAAGGATTTATATCTCATGAGATAGATAGAACAATAATGGGGAGTGAACTTAGTTTATTATGGGACTTTGTCTAATATGATTGTCTTGGGAGTGACACATGACTAACATGATGGTTTGGGGAGTGAAATCATTCCCTATGAAGAAAGGGATTCCACTAGGTATGGTGGTGCATCTCACCTAGGAGTTATAGCCACTAAAAAGGTGGGTACACGGGTTTTTATCCCAAGACCAAAGTAGGTAGATAGGTGGTTATTCCAAGCGTAAAATGTTATAATTATTTTGTTGGGTAGCCTTAATATAATATTTTATATGCTTATGTATATTACATAATTATATGTCGTATGTGAATTATATTATCTCATGGATCATGTTATTTTATTACTTTATGATTCATGTCTTATGAACTAACAAAATTTATTCCATGAATAGAGATTATGATCTTTGATATGCTGGGAATGGTTTGAAAATGCTATGCTCGTTTTCTAAGATCCTTACACTCATGTTATAATTATTCATCTGCCTTGATTACACTTACTAAGAATTTGATCTCACCCTTTCTTATGTTTCTATTCCCCAGGTTTTAGAGGATGGTTTTTAAGAATGGGTACTAAAAGAAAACATCTTTATTGTATACATTGAATATTTTTTTCAAGAATTAAATATATTGTGTTCCATGTTTCCCAAGGAACTAAACTATTACAGACCTTAGGAGTGTGTTTGTTTAATGTAATTAATATTATTCTAAAAATGGGTAATATCCATGTATGATAATCTAATGTCTCTATAGTTGGTATTAGATAAAAGGTTTAGTTAAACTTTGAAACCTAGATAATAAAATTTTAGTGATATTCCTAAGGAAATTTTTAATTATATGTCTAGGTATATCTATCAGGATAAGCCTAAGTATGAGTTATAGTATATAAAATTGTATAGGAAATTTTTTAAAGGATGGAGAGAGTGGTTTCCATGTAATTACATCCATATATAGATACTAAAAGTAGATTTGGATTTATCACAGATGTACCTTGGGTTAACAACCCTAAAAACATTGTATTGAGTTAGACTTAATGAGTAGTTGGTGCATGAAAATAGGCCTTTATATACACCTGGTTTGAAATTATTAGGGGATATTCTTTTTAATTTCCCAAACAATTTATGAACAATAATGAAGTATTTAAATATATGATGACTATGAATGATATAGGATAAACCTAAGGTGTCATGGATTAAATAAAAGGCGTCTTGTTTTAGACTGCCTAATTGATTTTTCAGACTATTTAATTTTTCATTATGATTATCATTTATCACACTATGATTTCTAGAATTATTAAATGGCTGAAACAATATGGAACGAGATTAACATTTAATGTGATGGATGATTTTATGATGAGTAGACAGATAGGATGATGACATCAGTAAAGGACGATGTGATTATGTCTAATCAGTTTTCACAGAACATGATTAACAATGTGTGCCTTAACAAACGATAAAACTCACCAAAGAAGAGAAGAAAAGAGGTCACAGAGAGTTTGGGTGATGGTGACCATAGAGGAATGAAGATTCAGTTTCCTATATGTCGAGAATGTGGAAATAATCACCCAAGATAATGTCTTAGAAGAACTGAAAGATGTTTTGACTTTATAAAAAGCGATAGAAAGAAAGTAACTGCCAAGGGAAAATGAAAAGTTCAGTTAACACAATGTTTGGGAATATTGGTCTCCGTAATATATCATCAACTAGTGAATGATTCAAATGTGGAAATTATGGGCTTTATGCAAATCAATGTCTTAGGAGTAAAGCTTGTGAAAATAATCAGCAAAGTTGTATGAGTAATGGTTACACTACTAATGATGAATAGACTGTGAATGTTGAGTGAAAGGAAAGAGGTATTGGGGAATAATATGAGGAATCTTAGTTAATGGCTTAAGTATAAGGTGTAATAATTGATGTGTTTATTTATTAGAATTCAATAATTGTGTAATATATAAGTATTTTTCAATATAATTTTTTATTTATGGATTTATAATAATATGGTGAATGGATTCGATAACCTATAAAAGTGATTAAATGAAAAAAAATTATTTTTCTGAAAATAGATTATTATGATAATGAAACCCTTAATATGTTCCTGATGTTGAGAAAATTGTGTTTAACTTAGATAAAGGGATGATTTATATGGATGAAGTAAATTGGATAATTTTGATGACCTCAGAACAGATTAAAGCATTATTGAAAAAGTGGTTTGTGTTATCATTTATTGAGTTTAAAATATTATTAGATCTATGAAATAAATTCTATAATCAGTGGTTTTATTAAATTAATGAGGAATCATGTATAATTTCCATATGGTTTTATGGTAATTCATAGTATTTTCACATTTCAAGAGAAAACATGACGAAGGTATTCACATGTTTGGTATGAAATAATTAAGAGACACTTTATGGTTTAGGGTGGATTGATTATAAGTTGATTTGGTAAATATAGTGACCTTATATATAAATTTTTTAATTTTAATATTTTTTAAGGGTCATAATTATAACCATTTATGGACTCATTTAAGTTGAATTTTCGATGAGGTTTTAAATAATATCATATTACTTTATCATATGGAGATTTATCTATATTGTATAATGACTATTAACTTTTTTTAAATAGAGATGGAAGAAGGACATATCATTATATTATGGATCTTATGATCCATTATTGATTTAGGCATAACAAATTCCCCTTCATTTTGTGATGTAATATATGAAGTGGAAATTGATTAAGGCACAACCAAATGGTGGTATTATGCTTATGAAAAAAAATTAAATCAAGAAAGTATATCTTCTCATGAAAATTATTGAAAGAAAATGGTGTACTATTATCCCCATTTTTCTGATATAAATAATATTTTCCAAACCTCTTTGGTTTATGTGTTTATAGTTTTTAACCTTTTCTAGATCACCCACTTTCTTATGATAAATGTTCTCTATGACTCTCTATCAGAATTTGGGTGTTAATTTTCTCCTATATTCCCATGTTTTCACTTCCCAACAATGTTATCCCATTTGGAAAACTATTAGGTGTTATTAGAGTTGAATTAAAAAAATACATTTCTATATTTTCAATAGGATTTTTTAAACCACTTTATGATGTGGGTTTCTATGAATGAATTTTCAAATGTTAAACCTTTGATGACCAAGACGAATTTTGAGGGTGATATTCATTTTAAGAGGGTAGCATGTAATAACCTGAGATTTTGTGATTTTTTTTCAAATTAATTTAATATTTTAAATATTTTTATTTAAACTAAACACTAATTATATAATAAGTTATAAGAAATACTGAGTTTTAGTTTCATTACATGTAATACTGGACTTAGCTTTCATTATACGCAACACAAAGTTTAGATGAAACGTGACATACTATTAAAATATTATTATTATAGTTGTAACCTAGACATTGGAATGGTGGTTATAAATATTATTAACTAAATTATGAAAATATGTTCTAATATTGTATATAAAATTAATTATTTGGTGACCAATTAATTTTAAATGAAAATTAAACCCTTTTTAAAATACAAGGAAATATCTCTCTAAAAATTTATTCTTATGCAAACAAGTGTGTTTTATATCAATGAATTAACCAAATAACTTTTATTTAATGATAATAATAAAATATATATATTATAGATTTAAAAAAATTAAAATTTCTGGAATTAATTTTTTAGATAAGAAATAAAAATAAATCCAATTTTACGTTTGAAATAATTTTTTTTAAAAGTATTTTTGTCACTTTTATGTGCACTTATTATAAAATTAATTTTTGAAACTTTCAGAAAATTGATTTTAAAAAAGTATATTAATTTTTTAAATCATAATTTCAAATTTATCTTAGGATTAATATTTTTTATTTGATTTGAAAAGTTTCATTTTTTGATGAATAGTTAAAAATACTGAATTTTAATTGAAAACTGGCTTTTTGTTTAAATTATTTATAATGTTAAAATGTATTTTTAATTGGTTTCAAAGTAAAACTAGTTAAATTTTATATAACTTATTAAAATTTACATAATTTTAATCAATTTTAAGTTAAATTTTGATATAAAAACAAATATATCTCGTGAACTTTTTCTCTTTAAGAATATACTTTCTCATCACGTCTGTGGGATTTATTTTAAATTATATTTTTCTCCATCTTTGAATGTAATTTTGAAAAAAGGATAAAATATTTTAAATCGTAATAATTTAAAATTTATTTTTAACTAATATGAATTGTGAATTCAGTAAAAAATAATTACCACGGTTAAAATAAAAATGGGTTTACTAGGGATTAAACTAAAAAGATAAGGGTATAAATGACATATAACCTAGTATAAAAGCTATTTTGTGAAAATATTTAAACTATTCCACATATAAGGTTCTATAAGGGCCTAATTTGGACCCTTTTAACATATAAAAACATGGGATCACTTTTTTTTTTCAAATTACCGAGTGTGTCCACTCCTCGACTTATAAAAGGCCATCCCCTCTCCTATATTTTTCAAACATTAAAACCACTTTTTTTAGAAATATCTTACCCAAATAAGTTATAAACTTAACTCTTATCATTTTATAATCATAATTTGTAGACATAAATCCATCCTAGTAAGGATTAAGTTAAATCCTAAGGAGGATACCCAAAGAAGATGTAATGTTCTTCAACCAACATCTTTATTTTATTTCATTATACACCTCCTTCAATTATTTTTAAAACATAATGATATAATAAAATTAGTATATTATATATAATTGGATGTTTTATAATAAGTTAATGACTTATAACCTTATCCACTTCCATCAAATGGGATATGAAATCGTCATTTGTGGGTACGAAGGACCACCGCCTCGCGAACTGATCTCATTCATTTTTTCATTACCACATATAAGGGATGGATATAATTATGGATTTATTATTTATATATGTTTATTATGATATTATTATTATTATTATTTAATTATTTTATCAAACATAACTTTATTATTTCTTTTTATGGAATATGATAATGTCACTTGTGTGTGTGGTGGTCTACTGCCTTGCGAAGTGATGTGATTTGTTCATGCTTTACATGGAAGGTGATAAAGGTACAATTATTGATTATATGTGATATAAATGAAATAAATATGTTATTTATTAAATATTTATAAATATTAAAAGATCATATATCTCATTTAATTTCTTACCTTTACACTTAATTAAATATGATAATGTCGCTCGTGTATGTGTGGACTAATGCATTCACAAAGCTATGTGACTCTATTGTCATCACCACACCACATCTATGGTATGTATAAATATATTTAAATAAATAATATATTTATTATTATATTATTATAATTATATAAATAAAATATATTTATTACTTATTTTCCACAATGATCATTGAAAAATGTAAGTGTTACTCATGCGTACATATGACATACTATCTCCATGCTCGTCGCATACTTCATTTCTCAAAACCATATTTCATTATTGGTATTAAAATTATATTTGATGTAATAATATTATAATTATATAATTATTATTATTCTGTAATTTTTTTAACCATTATCAAATTAGAAGGACCTAAAATAACAAATCAAAACATATATGAAAAACAAAGCAGTTATTTCCCGAAACGTGACTTTAACATAGACTTGTTAATAAATGGGAAATAAAAAGACTTAATAAAATAATATATGGTATAATATATATAAGTATTGTTTTTTAATAAAAATATAATAAAATTATATTTATTATAAATGAGGTTCTAATCAGGTTGAAGGAATTCATGAATTAATGTAAGCGATTTTCGTCTCACTTTCTACATCTGGGAGGCACATGCCATATTCACGACATATTTGTTATGTGATGTATATGTAATGACCATGAATTTATATTATGATTATTATAGTGAAAAATACTAGGTTATACATATCCATTTTATTATCCCTCTTTCATGTGGTTTATATTTAAAAATTTAACAAATCCAAAAGAGATTTTGGTCTCAATTTTCCTTCTTTCAGACACAAGTTATGTTATACACCTATATTATTTCACAATGTGTATATAAATATCATTTGACATGTAAAATCAAGAATTTAATTATCCAATTTATATTTTAAATTCTTTTTTGTGTTCTTTTTTTCATTGGGCATGTGATTAAAGGTTACCAAAGTGGTAAGGGTTTTATGTCGCAATCTAATCATTTATCGGGATTGTTTATGATTAATTCTCCAATATTGATATCTCATTATATACCTCTCAATAATTATCATGATTTTTCTTATAATATGGTTATTACATTGTAATATATTTTTTAACATTATTTTCCTATCATTATATACTCAAGAGTTCAAAAAATTATGTTTTTAATAAAAATCATTTTTTCCATCGAAAACCCTTTTTCATTTAAAACCATGTTTTCTAAAAATTCTTTAAATTTTTTTAAAATTAATTTAATGGGATTTATTGAAAAACATTTCACCAATGTTTTACTAATTTAAAAAAAATTAAAATTAATATTCTTATAGTTTTCAAAAAATAATGATTTCTTGGATTTTACTGAAAATGTGGAAGGAATATTTATTCTAACATGTATATAATGAATGAAAATTCATATTTTCATGAATATTTTTCTTCTTGAAGATTAATTAATAAGTTTTTGGTATTAATTTCAAAGAAATTTATTTTAAAAAAATTTATGTTTTAAAAAATCAAATTGGAATGTATATTGTCCTTAAGAAATATTTTAAATTATTTTTAAATATTTAAGTGTTCAGTGATATTTTCAAAGAAAATGATTTTGAATATTTTTTTTTTGTTTTAAAAAGTGATTTCAAAATAAATGTTATTCTCCTTAATAATTGTTCCAAGAGATGTTTCAAAATGATTTTCCATCTAAGATGATATCATTTTATCTAAATTATGCTTTACAGGGGATAAGAACCAAGGATGTCATTCTTATTTATTCATTGAATGGTTTATGTTTATTAATTCATGATGTTTATGAAACATGATTCTTTACCCTAGGTTATACCATGATAAAATTCTTATAAAACATAATTCTTTGTCTATGGTTTCTATATTGAAATGATGAATTGATTATAAACCTTTCTATTTTCCACATGTTAAGATATGATGAAATGTTTTTAATACCCATTCTATTTCATGGGTTATAATATAATGATTATTTTATGAACATGTAAAAGATATATGTATGATTTTTATTGTGCTATGGTGGTTACGTAATAACCATGTTTGGTGGTTATGTTAAAACCAAAGATGTGTGGGTTCTATATCTCCCTCCAATTAATTGGGTTAATATTTATATCTCATGATATAAATAGGATTATAATGGTGAGTGAACTCGAATCAATAAAGGAATTTTTCCACTATGATGGTCTCGGAAGTGAACCCTGAATAACATAGTGATTTGGGTAGTGAATGAATTCCACTATGAGGAAAGGGTTCCCACTAGTGATGGTGGTGTATCCTGCCCAGGAGGTGTACCGATGAAAATGAGGGTACACGGGTGGTTAGCTCATGCCCAAAGTAGGTACACTGGTAGCTATCCAAAGGATAACATGCTATTAATTTCTTATAGAGTATCCTTGACATAATATTTTATATGATTATGTGTATTCCACAATTCTTTGTTTTATTCCAATGCTACGCTCTCATGACTCATGTTCTTTGATTCATTTATGATTCATGTATTATGAACTTCCAATCTTTATGTCATGACTCAATATTATAATCTTTGATATGAAGGGAATGGTTTTCAAATGTTATTATCATGTTCTCATACCATTATTTTATTGTTATTATTATGTATCTCCCTTATTTTCCCATACCAATAATTTGAGATCAACCTTTCTTATGTTTCCTTGTCTAAGGTTATGAAGATATTTTTTTAAGTGGGAGTTTTAAAGGGGAAGACCTTTATGGGATACCCTATAGATTTTTTCAGTAATTCGGAATATTTTTTTTCCAAATTTCTCAAGTAACTAATGTTTTAAGGTCCTTAATAATGTATCTATGTAATATAATTAATATTTAACAATAAAGATTTAATATCCATGTATGAGAAGCCTGGGTTGATATAGATGGAAATAATGTTTAATTACAGTTGAGACATAATCATAATAAAAACTCAGTATATAGAAGATGTTGATGATACTATATGAGAATTTTTAGGATAGAATTAGAGTGGTTAGATGAAGAAATAAAATTAAAGTACTTGGTTAAGAGTTATACCTCTTTTTTGTAAATGTTCCTTTGGATTACAACTTAATCATTCTTAAGATTGTATTATGAGAAGATCAAAATATATAAGAAGTAGAGAATGAATCTAGTAAGCTATGTTTTTATATCTTATCCAAAATAAATAAATTATGATGTTTGAGGAAGAGTGGATATATTCTTCCCTATTATATATGAGGTGGGTGTCAATCTTGTAAATACTTTAAATATTAATATATAATATGTGTCTAACATATGTCAAATTTCTCTAAAGTGTCATATATTATCATATATGTAGGATAAGGTAAAAATAAGATAAAAAAATATAATTTATAAAAGTTTAATTTATATTTTAATCCTTATATTTTTGTTTAACCCCCTCATAAATAGTTTTTAACATGATTTATGGTAGAAATTTCTTTAATATTTAAGGGTTATAAATTTACATATAAGCTATAAAGTAACTCACAAATGTTCCATGTATGAAATTATTTAACATTTCCCATTCCATTTTTCTCTTTAAAGATGTTTTTGATTTTTAAATCATTGAATAAAATATTATTTAACAAAAAATATTATTAATGTCATTTTTTGGACTATTCAAAAAATTTAACTTTAAAGACATTAAGATAATAATGGATTTTTAATATAGACTATTTAACCATAAATTATATTTTATTATTAACCCAAAAATTTAATAGGCACCATATTTCATCCAAAAATATTATTTTTTCTGTTTTTAATGTCGTTCACTTTGATTTTTTTACCGCTTGAATAAGAATTGTGTTAGTGCTTCATAAGTTTTTAAGGTAATTATACCACCACTAAAAATAATAATTAAAAAATCATAAAAATAAATTATTTATGTTTAAAATAATATTTCTTATTTGTACATTACATCTTTTTATACCAATGAGAACATATAAGATAAATTAAAAGCAAGGGAGTGACATTTTGGTAATTATCCTTTACTTAAAATAATATAATGGTCATAATTAAAGTCAAGTGTAAAGAAATTGCCAAATTTTAGAATATTGTGTGGTTATTGTTGAAAAAACTCATCCATTAAAATAAAAATATGTTTTATGGATATTTTTGGGCCTCATCTCATAGTTTTAACCTTATTTTACTTGTTGTAAATATTTTACCCTTTTCGTTGTGACAAAATTTTTACCAAGGATACTATTCACAATGGAAAAAAATAAAACCAAAAAATTTAATAAAATTTAAACTAATGATTCAAAAAATGAAATAAGTTTTTTAATTTTCTATTTTTATAAGTGTAAGAGTTCAATTTTATTTTAAATACGTAAAGCATAATGAAAAATAGTTTTTTAGAAAATAAATGTGATTTATGCAAAAAATGAATGTATATCAATATTAAATATGATATTAATTATTTTTTAATTAAATAGAAAATCTAAAATTAAAGGGTAATTATTATAATTTAATACCAAATCCAAAAACCTAATGGGAATTTTAAATTAATTGACATAAATAAATGAAATAATAATTTAGAAAAAATTAGTATTTTTCCTCTATTCATTCGAAATAAATATTTCTAGAAATATCCAAAATATTAGAACTTAATATTTTGTCAAATTTTTATTTCAAAAACTATTTCCATTTTATCAAATAAAATTTATAAATGTGGCCCAAATTAACTATAAAATTCACAAACAAAATGAAATAAAAAAACATTTTTGAAGAAAATATATTTTTAAGTATTAAATGAATTAATACTCATTACATATCTAGTAATAACCATTAGATGAATGCTAATATATTAGCTGATATTTTGAAACATAAAATATTTTCGTAATCATATTTATAAAGAGATTATTTTGTTATCATAAAATACACAACACCTTAAAAATATTTCTTAAAAAAATTTGATTTTAAACATACCAAATCATTTATTTTCATAAAAGATTTATTGTTGTTATACCCAATAACAATATAAACCCACAAATTTTATAGTTCCAATGGATATATAATTACAATGAACATATGATTCCAATGGAAATATAATCCCAATGGTTATATTACCTTCCAATAAAATCTCATATAAATCCCTAAAATACTTACTTCTCTCTCATCATTCCAATAATAGTGACACTTATTAGAATTTTATCCATAGTTTTGATTGGTGTTATAATATTTATGGCAGACCTAGGAGATAAATATTACATTATTGTGGTATTTTGAAATTTTTTTCATTTACTCTAACTATATTTTTCTTACGATTGATTATTATAGCAACCTCATAATGTATTAACGTTTATTTCTAAATATAATATTTTATCTCAATAAAATTATCACATTAATTTTTTGTTTTGTGCTATATATATCACAAGATATTTAACATTTTAACCATTTAGAGGAGAAATAAATAGTGGAATAACTGGGGGTTACATGGAAAATTTGTGATTCTTAGAGATTGTTGACAAAACTATCTTACTTTTTATTGTTGTTGGATTTGTTAACAAATGATAGTAATAATATTCATATAAGTCCTAGAAAGATAACAAACACATGATAACACCTATTAAAACCTTATTATTATTATTATATATCTAGGACATGACTTTCTAAGATTAAAATTGGAGTGTAATATCAAATGTTTACACAAATTATGTTTCATTTTATAGGATGGACTCATTTTCTAGTCTTTTCCATATTTTTGATTTAAAATTTTATAACTTTAAATATTAAGTTCATGAGAGATAAATCTATATATAGATAGAATAAATTTAATAAAATAAAATCTTAACATGGATTGTACTATGTTATGGTGATGTTGGCCAATACATTTAAAATTTTTTATTGGCTATCTTGTTGGGTGTTTAGGTAGTGTTGGTCAAATCATGAATAACATGGAATAAATAGAGATTTAAATTAAATATAATTTGATAAACATGTCATGGATCTTGATATGGAATGTTCATTCTTCACATATGATAAATGGTTAAGAAAAAATAGGTATAGAGAAATTTATGTTTGTCTAAATTGAACTATATGTTCAAGAAAACCCCTACATCATTGTGATAGGAATTTGGAAATTTCAATGGGTGTTTCGAGTTAAAGTTTCACCCATGATAAATGGTGAACCCAAAATGGTCATTATGAAGATATAGACCAAAATGGACATCTTAATAGGACATCATTGTATCGTCTTTCATGTGATCTTCAAAATTCCAGTGGTTTTTCACCACATCATAACACATGGAATTTTTTATTGAATATTTACATTTAATAAATACTGAGCCTAAATTGGGGTTTATGATGCCCATGTCAGTTGGTTTTTTTGTAGACATCAAAATTGGTTTTTGGAGTTCTGAAAAAATAGGAAAAATTAGTAGAAATGCATGGATCTAAAAATTTCTAAGAGTGTTTCACTTAAATATTGAACAGGACAATCCATGGTGTCTAAAACAAGCTATTTTAGTTTCAGTTTTCATTGTAGATGTTCCAAATCTAGCTATAATAAGTAATAATATGTATAAACTACTTTTAATTACCTTATTAATCATGTGCCTTTATATTATTTTAGGATCTAAAATGAAATCAAAGAGAGATTGTAGTGATTCTGTGGTGAATTGATTACATATTGAATCCATTCTGAAAAGTTAGAGAAAGGGTCTATAAAGTATTTACATATTGAACTATAGAAATTATGGAAATTATGGAGGATTTATTTGTGGTTTATAAGGAACTTAATAGTGAAACAGTTTTTAGTTAAATTTTAAATGATCCTCTTATTTTATAAGATGTTCAATATGTTCAGTAGGAAATCATTAAAGAGGACATTAAATATCTGATTTTTAGATCAGAATAGAAATGTTTTCACATAAGGGGTTGAAAATAAGAATAATACATGGCACCCACAGATGATATTATCAATATAGAAGAAGAATATTTTTGTGGAATGGAAATAAAGAAGGATGTTTTTGGCTCACAATGGAAGTAGGATTTCTTGATTAATTTTTCATGAAGAAATTGTTTCTAAAAAAGAGTATTTGTATATTATGAAGGATAATCCTAGTTGAAATCAATATTTCCCATTAATACTCAATGAAATCATGCAAGTGATGCTAGCTAATTGGCCAACATTTCCATAAATTATATAGAGATCCTAACCCAGATCAATTACCAAGGCATGTGGAAGAAAGAGGATAGTCTTGGGTGAAAGAGAGTGGAACATAAATAGCATTGGGTAGTCAGCTCTGTCAAGTATTGAACTAGACCAAAACCAACCATTATTCGATGTGGATAGTGAATTTCAGCACATAGAACATTGTCTCTACATGCTTCATTGAGTATTAGAGTCTAGGTAAACTAAGTAAATTAATTGTTTTCTATTTACTTTATGCATGCACTCTATAATATGGGATAAGAAACTTAATGAATATATGGTAAAATAGTTTCTCAAGGTAATTATAAGCAGATCAATATCCAAGAAAAGAGCATAGTAAGTTACCATAATGTTTACAGTTCAAGATCTGGAATGGTAAGAAAAATTTAATGAAAAAATAATTTCTAAAGACTTACAGACCTTGATTCACCATTTACTCAAGGTATATCTCATCTAAGTCCCTTTAAGAACAATCAAATATAAACACATTTATATTTTGGCCTTTTTTTATAATTTATAAACAATATATATTTAGCTTATGATTTCAGAAAAAACACTTTTAGCTTGAGATCATAATAAATTCCATATAATTTCATTAAAAGTTATTTGAAATATAAATATTTAATAATTAATGAATATTCAAAAATAATTTTTTCTAAAACATTTAATTATTTAATTATAAATTTTTTATTTGTTATTTATTTATTTGTTTATTATAAGTAAAATATTTCCAAAATACATTTTATCAGGATTTATAAACATTATAAAAACCAATAGAACCATTTAAAATTTGAAAAATGGTTTTTATATCTTTTTATTTACCCTTATATGGAATCCATATTTTTTAAGGTTATACTCCCACTACCCTTATGTAGGTTATCTACACAAAGGTTTAAGTATATGAACTTTATTCAGTTCTAATTTTATAATGGTATACCTTATTTACCATTACATGAAATCATTTATGTAAAGGTAACTTACAAATTACATTTACATAAATATATTACATAAAGGTAAGAATTGTAAAATAATTAAGTTGACTCTTCATGTAAAGGTAATTCATAGGATAAATTTACATGAACACTCACACATAGTTAAATATTATATTACCTTTATGTAGATCACATAAGTGGAGATGATCCTTACGTTGACCATTTTACATATGGGTAAAAATAATGACCTTTATGTAAATACACCATATATAATGGAAAACTAGAATTTCTAGAAAACTTAAAATGATGCTCTATTTTTTGTTTTTTTCTTAATTTTTTGTAGTATTTCAATAATATATGCATGCTAAATACTCTAATATCACTATTGGGATTAATTATGGTCTAATAAAACTTATTAGATCAATTGAAATCATATAAAATCCCATTTTCAAGGATCTCTCATGCACGATATATAAAAATTACTTAAATATTAAAATGAATAAATACTATAAATATTGTATACCATTCATCGAATAAACTTATGTTACGTCCTTGAACTCTGTTCAATACATTTTATATATAGTATAGATTCTAATTATATAGGAGTGGTAACTCCCACTCCTAAGGTTTTATGGGATTCTCTACGATGGTGTTATCCTCCTCTCATATTTTTCGACGGAGGTTTTTTGAATAGGTGGCTATCCAATCATTCTCTGAAGGATTGGGTGGAAGTTACATTTTCCTCTTCATTAGTGACTTTTAGTCTAACATATCTTCCTTGAGTAATTCATCGACATCTTTGGGATTCACCGTTATTGTGAATCCCTCCTCATCCCAAGATCTATTTTAATCTTATATATCCTATATTGAATCATTTTACTTGTTTCATTGTTCGGGTTAAATGTTGGTCAGATGGTGGATGTCCAGTGTCGATCTCGAGTGGCGTTGTTTGAAGATCCTCTATGTGGTGGTTCCCGGTGACCTGGAAGCGGGTCTAATTTTGGATGGCAGTCAGTCTTCCCTAGATATTTTTGGATTTTCACTCTCCCAGATCATATTGTTGTTTGTGATTCAATGTTTGGGTGAGTTCTCATTATATGATAACTCTATGGGACCTTGGTGATGGTTTCCATTATTCCTTAGGGCATATATTCTTGGTTTCTAGACAATAGATGCATTTTTGGTCAACAGACGAGGGATATGTGGTCGTGGTGTGCTTGATGGATGGTGGTGGAAGATCAAGTGGATGGTTTTTGTGGATCAGAGAGGTTGATGGTGGACTGGATAAACTGAGTGGTTCTTTTTCTACACCAGTGGTATTTTAGTCGGTGTTCGATAAGGGGAGTATACTTCAGTTATTGGGGGAATTATTCATTCATTTATGTCACTGGTTATTTATAATCATTCTTATTGATTGTTGGAATTGGTGGGGGGCTGACCAAGTTAGTTGTATATGGGACAATTCATCGGTGGACTTCTGGATAGCGATCTGGTTGTGGATTCTTCTATGGTGTTGGTTTCAATAGTGATTCGCATGAATTTCAACATTTTTTCATTAGTCTTCTTAGTTCTGTTTATTCTTGGGGTGTATATTTCTTTGTAGTATTAGATTTTCTTGTTGCATTTCGATTGAGTGCAACATTTTTCAAGTACATATAGGTGGGTGGAATCAAAATAGGGATGGATGTGATGACACTCATCATTCACATATTCATCATCACATAGAGGGATGGATGGGTATCTTGTCTTTTATATTTTCTCAATGTTTTTAAACTGATTTTTGTTGCATCATGATGATATTTTTGTGAGTTCATTTCATGTTTTTTTGGTGGGCGGATCCAAAGGGATAAGGGTGTGATAGAACCTTTAATCTGGATCTCCTCCACATTTCTATGTTGGTTGTAGAGGTTCTCATCCATGATGTTCTTCCCGCATGGTGAAACTTTTTAAAATAGGGGTTGACACATAAATTTGACTGATCCCATTTTTAAACTGTCTATAAAGGGGGAAAAGAGACTTTTTTAGTGCTTTCTTTGATGTTCTCTTATATTGGGCTTGTAGGATCATTTTGACCATTGTTTATTTTGTTACCTTAATGAATATTTCCCTTTTTGTAATTGGTTCCCTATTTCCTAGTTATAAAAGAGGTTCTCTCTTTTTATTTCTCAATAAAGGGTTCTTGACCCTCATTATTTTCAAAAAAAATAAATACATTTTATGAAAATCACAAGAGTGGTATAAAAAATCATCCCACATCAATATGTATTCATGGATTGATCTAAATATATCATCATAGGAGGGGGATTCTCTGTCACCCATAGTATTCTAGAAAATCATTTTTCTAAGGATGAAGAGGAAAAATATTTGTAATATATAAATGTTTTCCCTAGTATCTATAACGCACACATTATACCATCATAGGGAAGAATGATTTATAGATCCCTTGAGGATGATCCCTGATAGTGAAAGCATTAACTCATTCATTCAAATTCATTAGTTTATCCTTTGACTAGTTTAAAAATTCATCATATGAATAAAACTCCTCTCACACATTTTATCTTATAAAACAAATATTTTAATGATACCAATTTAGATGATTGGTTTTGAAGTCATAGTCTACGTTAAATAGTTCACCCCATGCATGAAAATTATAATTTTCATGGAATATAATATATATTATATATTTCATATATATATATACAGCGTTTAGTTTATATATCCTTCAAAAATATTGTTTGAATAATTGTGAGACCTATAAATGATATTCCTAATATTAAACTCTTTGAACATAGTATTAAAACTTCTTAACTTCCTAACATCACATGTTATGATGTTAATAATTTATTTTGACTACTTATAACTCTTTATATGTTTATCATCATCATCATTATTGAATGTTTTAAATTAAAAATTTCTTTTGAGGTCATTTGGAAAAAAATTAACCCTTCATGTTGTTTTATCTTTTATAAAACATCTTAAACTTCTTTAGTATATAAAGAAATATTCATTTTATTATGGTAACTAAATATAAATATATATATTTTTATTTATCAACATAACCTAAAGCCTTTTAGGATATAATGTGGTATTTATTATGTAATGGTAACTAAATGAAATTCTTCATATTTAACTTTACCATTATACCCTAAAATATTTTAGGATATTAAGTGATATTTTAATTTGGATATTTAAATAATTTATCTATTATACTTTAAACTTCTCAAAGAACAATAATTCTCTATCTTTACTTTTCTAAACTATATTCTCTATATAATATCAAGATAAGATACACAAACTTCGTTATGTTTATAAAATAACATTTATTTTAATTATTGTTAATATTAAACAAAAAAATATTGTATATATATATATATCATATATGTTGTTCCATGTTTTTAAAAAAATATTTTGAAAATAACACTTTATTCTTTAAAATACTCCACTTCTGGAAGGTGGGAACTACTTCCCTCATATTTTATCAAATATCTTAGATAAACTATTTTATCCAAGATAAAACTCCTTTTAATCATTATCTTATTTTCAAGGTTGTTATATATTCCAATGAATCATAAATCACATATATCAAAACCATTATAACAATTTTTTATAATAACTATTTATTAAAAAATAACTTCTCTTATCTTATAAAAAAATTAGATAAAAACATACATCCTTTATTTAGATCCATTTAATCTTGAAATACCCCTTGTCATTAAAATCCATGATTTATAAACCCCTCGGTTCATCATTTGAAAGAAAACTAAATGGTTCATCAATTATTACCTTGATTTTGAAATTTTATATATTTACAATATTTTTCAAATATATATTTTTTAACATATACACTTCCGAAATTAAATAATAGATTCTATAACATTGTTACTTAACATGGAATCTCCATGGAGTTTCATGAACCCTTTCATGTTTTTGAAAAATTCAATCTTATGGAATTTATTTCCTTCCTTCCTGACACCTTACTTAGAATTCAACAACTTTATATGGCTACTGGATGAAAAATTGTTAAACTTTCCAGATAACTTTTCATATTTTATTTTGAACATTTACCCACTTATAATTTTAATACAACTCCATAACTTGAACACCACATGCCCAATATATCTATCCTAAGCACATTGATAAAATAAGTTGAACTTTTATTAAAATCATCCACATTATCATAAAATTTCCATTGATGATTATAGAATGATTCCCATAGACAGAAAATGCATTAAATGAAACCTCTAGTTACTCCAAATCATTAACATACCAAATAATTTTGAGTATATTAGTGGATCATTTTTTATATTTCACATCTCATAACTTTTCAAACCTTTATTAAATCTGTTTATTCTTCTCATAAGATTCTATATTCATTTTCTGAACAAAATAAACCATTGGTTTCTTGGGATGGTATAACTCTAACACGTGGAATTTTATTTCTTTCTTAAGAATGATTCTTAAGTTTCTATATCAGTTTAAGAATTATCATACATCATTATTTTAAATTAAAATATTAATATCAATGTAGTATTTTATGATGATGATTCCATTATATCTAAAACATAAAATTTTATCAGATGAGTATCATTTATTGTTTTCATTTAATAAGGATGTTTTATAAATATTCTCCCGCTACAATGATAACCCATTTTAAATACATCATATCCATTAGTAGGCCAAGAACCATATTTCACTAATCAATGAGTCTGGGTTACAATTCATCTCACAAATTAATTATTTAGGTAGGTTATCATGGCAATCATATCATATAATTCTCTTGGATATATGAGTGTAAAACTCTTTGTCCGATCCATCGTAAGAAAAAACTCATTACTATTACTTTGGTATCCTTCCTAAGGGTTTACCAATAAATTTTAACCTAATGAAAAAGTTGAATATGAGGCACCTGGTTCTTAAGGATACCTCAATACTTTTTTCCTTACATAAGTTAATCCCATGGAACCCTAATTTATAAAACCCAACCCTGTTGGATGATCAAGGTCTTAAAAGGTTTTTACTTTAGAAGGAATATAAAACATAGTATTTTAATAGTAATTAATATAACTCTATATAATCTCATTTATTACCTTTACATTCATGCAGCAATCTAAAATTTTAGTTTTAAATCCCTTTTTATTCCACCGAATCAGTATGTTCAAACCATATTGATATGTAACTCTTTACACAACTCATATCTTTTTTTACAAACCCAAAATAAAATCCAAATATATCCACACATATGAAAACTCATCCCATGTTTAATGTATAGGAAACTCTTTCACATAATGGATTGGAATTATAAGAAATACATCATCCCCCTAAGAATAGGAATACAGAAATAGGTAGATGATCCCCAATTTTATAAATAGGGCATAATATCTATGTTTAGTGAGTATTTTTTCCATAATTCCCTCTACCAAAGGTTTATTACTCAAGATAGATTTTAATTCCATCTTAATTTTAACACCTAATATGTATAAAATTTAATTAAATTATAAATTCAAGATAAAATACAATTAAATAAATTATAATACCAAGTATGTTACTATTTAAATGAATATATGATAATTTAAAGAATAAATTTAATCACTTTTAATCTTAATCATAAACATATTCTGTTATGAACTTCCACCACTAGGTGCAACATCCAATATTTATTTTCATGTATGACCATCTTCTTGTCTATTTTCATATTCCCTTTGATGATATTTATTTTTTTAGGTGGAATTGAATTCTAAAATTTCATACTAGTTCTACACTATATAGGTCATGGTTGTGGTGTTTTTGGGGTACTATGGTGTAGTAGACAGTTTTAGTCATTCTTCCAAATTTGGAAAAGATATGGGGTAGTGTGAGAAATTTAATGTAGAGGAATATAAATTGAAACTCGTTAAATTTTTTCAATTTCAGGGTCATTATTTCATGGAGTTGGGTTACAACATATCCTTCTTCTTATCTATGGAATTTTATGATGTGATTGTTCCCTTATGGAAGGGTCCCTTTTCCCATGTTTATAGGATCTCATCATTGACTATGATGAGTATTTTTAAAATGTATTGACCATGATATATTATATAATTATCTCTTACCTTGCATCATGGTTTTGTTCCACATTTTCTCCAATTCACTATGTAGTAGTTATTTCTCTATGGTGTTATATTTCCTATATTTCCCTATAAATTCTAAATATCCTCAAACCTAACCTTCTATAAATATATTACTTCAATATTTTAGTGAATCTAGGGATTTTTCAAGAGAACTTACAGCCCCAAAACCTTTATATTCATCCTTGAAGTTATAAGATCTACTCTTGGTGAAATAATTTCTAGTCAAAGTTGTAATCTCTTTTATATATGTTTCTATATTGAGGGGTTTATCTAAATATACAATCATCTTTGTGAATTGTTCAGGAATTTTTGTGGTAAGTGTTACCCTAGGTTTTATCTATACAATAACATGATAATTTTGAGATTTATAGTTCATAATTCTTGGTTTACTTTTCTTCCTTGGTTCCTAGATACTTGGAATGTCATTACCTATGGTATCCACATGGGTGTTAATATTTCAACTTTTTTGAGGTAGGAGGTTTCATGATTTGGATTTATTCTTCCAAAACATTCCTTCGTTCCCTTTTAACTTGGTCTCTAAAATATTTGGAAATCATGATTTATGGCTTTATCTTGGAAATTTATTTTGAAATTGTTTTGAATGGAAAGATCAAGGTTTTTATAAAATGTTTTAGTTTTGGAATATTTTGTGAAAATGGATTCATAACATGGTGTTGTTAATATAAATGGGTTTTAATCATTATTTGTATGGTTTCATAAGATGAAATTATCAATGAATAATTCAAATATGGTAAACCAAAATGTGATCAATGACGAGGTAAGGAGTCATTATTAGGGTTGAACTCTTTCCCCTTAAACCTGTTTAGTTTGGCTAATGTCTGCACCGCGTTGACTAAGTTGTAGCATGGATCCAATCTCAATTGTGAAATATTCCCCCTTAGACCTATTCAGTTAGGTTAATCTGCAAAACAAGTGTGTTACATATCATGATAATAGTAGGAGGATCCTGAGTAATCTAGAAATGATGTGTTTAATAGTCTTGTCTTCTCTATTGATGATCCTTGAAAAGTATGTTTGGAATGTTTATAGAAGTTATTTTAAACCCAATTTATTAATATTATTTATAAATTATGAAAATGGGTGATTTATATATGTTTTTTATTAGACTTTATATAATTATATCTCATGGGTTATTTCTATTTACATGAGAATTGTTGGTGCATTTTATTAAGTCTACTTATGAAACACTTGGTGGGATCCTACTAGGGTATTTTACTCACACAATGTATACACCTTTGGTTTTATGTATATATTTTATTATATTATTTAGGTAAGGTTAATACACTATATGGTGGTGGTGGGTTTTTTCATTAGCAGGGTGTTGGAGTCTGGAGATGAAATCTTATCACGTGGAGTTAGGGGTTGGTATGTTTTGATTACTATGGTTGTTTATTGTACCCTAGAGTTTATTTTTCCTAACTTTTGTATATTTAGACTTTCTTTATTGCTTTGTAATATCATAATTTTTCCTTATCTGTGCAAACTTGTTTTCTGTTTTTTGTATAAAAATCATTACTAAAGGATGTTTTGGATGCCAAGGTGATTATCGAAAACTAGTGAGGATTGGGAAAGCCCTTCAGGACATGTTTCGGACTGGTTTGGGTTACGTATATTTGGGTAATCTAAGTAGTTCCTGACATTGGGAACTCGTCCTAAGACTATAGTGAATACAAGAGTGTCCCTCGAGGCTTGCCACTAATAGGTCCTAGTTTTGAGACTATCATCAAGGGTATAATACATGAAAATGATAGGAATTTCCATCATATATATTAGGATCATAATAAAAAAATCTCTAATCAAAACCAAAATATAAATAAACCAGGATCCATGATAATCCCCCAATGCAAGAATATGGCATACAAATAAAAGTATCTAAATAAAAAAATTCTAAAATAGTTTTAATGGAGAAACTCTATAATCAATCTCTAGCTCCAATATAGTACTATAAAACCACAAACATTTATATAAAAATAATATTATTCTTAGTATCTTTCTTAACATGAAACACTGATTAATATGTGAATTGGGATATATTATAAAAATATTATTATATAAATATCGTAGTTATAACCTAGCCGTTAAATTAGATATATTAATAAGAATAAAAAATTATAAAAAATATTAAAAAAGTTTTTTATAATAAAAATGTATTGATTAATAAATATATACACAATTTTCAGTGAACTCATTTTATGCTTCAAAATAACATTTTATTCAAAAATGGTTTTTATTAATTTTAATGAGTGAATATTATATATAATTTATGGAATTTTTAGAAATTTTGTTTAATAAAAAGGATATAATTTTTAAATTATCATGTAAATATTATCTTAGTGTGAATTTCTAGGATTTTTTTGAAATGATTTATTTTTAAGTGAATAGTGAAAAAATTGATTTTTGTAAAATTGTGATTTATTTTCATAAAATGGAGTAATTTAAAATCTCTATTGTAATTTTATTTTGATATTAAAGTAAAATATGTATTATTTAATTATATATTATCTAATTAATTGTGTATGAATCAATATTAAACCTGATTTTGATATAAGATTATTTTTGGGATTAAAAACACATTTACTATTATTTTTTACGTTTTTTATTTTTATGTTAAATTTATTTTTCCAAATTCAATAGATTGAATCAAAAAAATTAATTCTATATTTTGAATTAGGAGTTTCAAATATGGTAAATAGTTTCCTTTAAAAATTTTCATTGTGAATAGTAATTGTAGTAAATATGTGTCTCCTCGGTAGGGGTAAAATTGGTAAAACATGATTAATGTTATGTGATAAGGCCTAAAAATATCACTAACACTTGTATTTATTTTATTTTATAATTTTTTACCATAAGCATGCATGTTTTTAAAAAATTTCATTTTCATGTCACATTTCTTTGAATATCACATTTATAATATTTTAAGTAAAGGATAAATTTGAAATCCCACTCTCTTAATTTTAATATCTATAATATTTTGTGATAGGGTTAAAAACTGATTTTTTATAAATATTCAATTAAAATATGACAAAAGTTTTATTAAAATTAAGATTTATTTTTATTTTTTAGTGATCGGATAATTACCTTAAATTCTTATGCAATACGACACAGGTTTTATTAAAGTAATACAAAAATCATCTACATGATTTAAAAAGTTAAAGTGGCTTAATATGGATAAATTATTGTATAAAATGAATATTTTAGTGATGTTTTAAAAATTTATATCCAAATTTCATTACTGTCGTGATGTCATTAAAGTAAAATAATGTAAATAGTCCCAAAAATCTCTTTAATGGTATATTATGTTAAATAATATTTTATGTAATGATTTAAATTAATAAAAATATGATATTTTGAAAATTTATTTTATATGGTCTATAATATCAACCATTATCCATTTATGGGTCTGTTTTCCTTTTATAGTAAATTTATTTCCCCCTAAAGTGTAGAAAACATTGATATCATGATAATCATAAAAAGGTTTAAAACTAAGAGATGAGGGTTAAAAAATTACATAAACTTGTTAAAATTTTGTTATATGTTATTATTTTGACTCATACGCATACTAGATTCTAAATATTTCAATTGGTAAATACTTTAATTCGAAAAATAATTTATGTTAATTTAAAACTTTTGGAAATTCCAAGAGTGCCCCTCTCTTCACTTATAAATGGGAATCTCCTCTCTATTCATCCTCACAACTTTTTAGAAATATATTTTTGGAAATAATAAACCTAAGAATCTACATATATAAATGTCTTATAGGTCTTCTCCTTACAAAAATATCAAACCTATAAGGCATAAGGTGTAATCTAAAGTGGTTTTCTGAGGAGAAGGTATATGTCTTGACCAAACTATTCCTTGTTAATTTATTATTTTTCCCCATTAAAATATACCTAAACCATAAAAAATAAAATAATTATATCCCCCATACATAAATACTATTATGATTATATTATATCCATTTTTATTCTCCTTTTCCATCCTATGGTAAATAAAAACTTCGCTCGTGCGTAAGTGTAGATTACCATCTCAACGAAGTTATGTGTTTTTTCATCACCATCTCAAAAGGATGATAAATATAATGCATTTAATTAATATATATTATATTAATTAAAAAAATATAATTATTTTAAAAAACATATCATATATTTTCTTACATTTTCATCCAATGAAAAGTGATTATGTTGTCCATACATAAGTGTGGACGACCACCTCCATGTAGAGATGTGATTAATTTTCTATGTATACATTACATGGATGGTTATAAAATTTTATTTAATGTGTATAATTTATAATAATTTAATTATTAATAATATTATGGGGTGGTGTAATTAATCCTTTAACAATAAACATCCTACCAAAGATGTTTTGGGATTATAAACTGAACTTCCTCAAAACATTCGATGAAAAATTAATTGACGAAGTAACTAAATAAAACATGGTCATAATTGATATAAAAGGGATAATTATAATGTAATTAACATCAAAATGTTCCTTAATCAAGTAAATAACTGATAAAATTTTATAATTTTTGAGTTAAACTATGTACTATGCTAGACACTATTTAAGGTAAGGGACTTTCTTCTAAAGATGTTCTATTAAAGTTTCCATTCAAAAAAATTTTATTATATGTCTATTTTATTTTAAATGTTTAAATTAAAACCTTATTTATTATTAAATAGTTTATAAATTTTATTTTCTACCATATTTTACTTTCTTTATAGTGGTTTATAATGGAATGTTTTTAACATTTTCTATACGAGTCACTTTTGACTCTTTTTTCCATGGTGTAAAAAAATATTTTTATTTAACATAAACAACTTGAAATAAAATTCCAATCATCATGAATTTTCATTTATTTTAAGTTTAATTTAAAATATACCATGTTTATTTTCAAATAAAATATTTTTTGGAATATTTAACGAATTATTCATTTTTAAGAGTTTTCAAAATAAAGGGATATTTCTCCTTGTTTTTATATTGAAATAAAAAGTGACTTTCTTGTATATTAAAAATAGTTTTTCAAGGGTTTCATATTTACAATGTGAAACAACCAAAAAAATCATGATATGGTTATTTTTAATTATATATGATAATCGGTGAGCCTGATATAGCTTATTTGATAGGCAATCGCAATACAGCTTATACGACGGGTGAGCCTGATATGAGTGAACTGGGAGGTTTAATTATATCTGATAATGGGTGAGCCTAATATTCCTTTTCTTCAAAGAAATTATGAGGGTGTCAAACTGGGAGGTTTCTCTTATAGATTTAACTAAGCTCTAATAATTTTTGATATGAGTGAACATAGATTATGAATACAATTCTCTAAGTTTTCTATAAGGTTTTTCTTCTTATTTATATGGGTTTTAAATGTTTTTATTGAGAAAAAATGTTTTTCCATGTGGATATGATTGATTATATATTATAAAATAATAATTAAGAAAAGTTAAATGTTTTATGGATTTTCATTTTTTCACTAGACTAAGGGATTTTTTTCTTCTATATCACTTGTGGAGCTTTTTATGCTCATTATGGGTTTTTAAATTTTTTTCAGGTATGAGTGGGAAAAAATAATACATATTGTTGAAATTCGTGAATATTTTTTTATGAAGATTATATTAGTTAATTTTTAAAAGTTTGATATTGTGGTAAAATTAGACACTGGGTGGAAGTGTCCACTTCGTTATTTATGGGTTTGTTATGTAAGAGTTATGAACCAATTATTTCTAACTCTAAATCATAAAGATCCTCAAAATATAAGAAAGTGAATTCTTTTCTAAAAACTCAATATTATGTAATGTTTTAAGGTTGGGTCCATATATATGGTATCAAAGAAAAGGATTACATTACTTTAGAGGTTATCATGATTTGATTGAGGATAGTTTAATATTTTTAAATACCAATATGGGTTAATAAGTCTAAGTATAGGATAATATCCTAAATTTTGGTTAAGAAAATATGTTGTATTTAACCATGGATTTACATCACTCTCTATATACTAGAATCTGAATATGATTGTAAAAAATATTCACCTTGGGATAATAACACTGAAATTGATGGATAGGGTATTAACTCGATCATCACCTAGTGCATGATGAGTTGGCCTAGGACTGCACGCCTAGATAGACACTCTTAGGGTACATAATTTGGTTAATTCAGATTTTTTCTATGAACAATAATGAATTATTCAAACAAAAGGTTATAGAATTTAATAATGACCATGGATAACCTATATTAAACATACGGTGTTATCGAATGAAAGGTTGGTTGTCGGGGATTAGGAAATTAAAAATTTATTTAACTATTCACTATGATTTACTTGATGGAATTATTAGTTATTGACTCAAAATTTTAATTCATTATGGTAAAATATCTTCTTTAATATGGATGGACAGAAATAAAACACAAACCTCCATTCTCTTCTATAAGATTCAATAACAATAATAATTGTAAAATCTTGTGATTTAGAAACAATATTTAGTATTCAACATACTTGTAAAACACTTTATGAAGTATCTCAATCATCTTCTATAATTAGATATCATGAAGGAACTTCGCATACATTTGACCAAGTTATGGAAGTACATCTATGTTATCATATCCAATTTTTTAAATATCATAAGAGGGTTTATCAATTTTTACAATAGGTGACTCATAAAAAGGATTTATAACCCTCTACTCCTCTAAAATAGAGGGTGAACTTCAAGAATATTATATGTTTATCATGTTATCTGGATTTTTTTTATTTTTATAAACACCAACCATTGTTTGAAAAATTCAGGCCAAAACCATATCCTTAATTATTATGGGAAACAAGTTTGATATGATGTCTCAAGGCTATATATTCAAAACATGGGATTATTTAAAAACTTTAACCTTTTTTAACATCCATTTCAATATATATGTATTGACTATACATGGATAAAAATATAATAGGAACTTGTAAAGGTTTTTAGTAATTCTAACAATTTGTGGAATAAAAATTGAAGATTATGGGTCATCCGTCTTCAAAATTGGGTTTATAATGAATCGTTATCTATATTTTAAAGGCATGTGTGATTTATGTTTAAAGTATGAAACATGAATATATTATGATTTTTGAATATTAAGACATAGTTAATATTTTTTATTGTAGGAAAGGAATAAGATGTAATGTCTTGGATAATGGATTATGAAGATAGTGTAATGATTGAAAGTTTCAACATATAGTATTTCAAGAGTAATGATGTAGTGTTATTTTATTAAATGCATTGGTAAATTTTTAGGTTTTATGTGATGAGAGTACTTTGGGGGACATTTATTGAGTTCACATAATATTTATAGGTATACGTAACTCTTATGTTTTACTTGTGTTGTAGTAAAAAGGATATGTGAGGAGGAATGGTTTTATATTTTTGAGATATATGTTAAAAGGTATTGATAACTTTTAAAGTTAATATGGTCTCTGTTATTGAGTTAATTGTAGTTAATTAGGATAAAATCATTATTATATTTTTGGAACATATGATTTATCATATATATAACCATATTAATGAAATGTAATTTTATGACTAAGTGGTTAATGTTTTTTTTAAATAATTTCACTATTTTGTGAACATTATATGATTATGATAAATAGAAATATTTTTGGTTAATATGGGAATTTATTTAAGAAATAAATACTGAATTATATATTGAAAGAATATATGATTTTATTATAGAGTTATGGGGATTTATGTTATTTATGGAAAATGTTAGCATATTTTGGATATTATATTATTAGGGTATATACATTTTTTATATGGATTTATGAGATATTTGGAGATAATTTTTAATATAATCAGGGAATAATATAAGATCAAATGATTCTAATATTTTGGTTTCAGTTTTGGTCAGGTATATTTTCAGATGCTTTAAGGTTAGATATTTATACAATGTTTAAAAAATAAATTTAGGCATTATTGTTGATGATTTGGAGATTAATATAATATTTCTGTATGTTGGATATCATATTAACTTTTACTAACCAATTTTTGGTTTTGATTAATTTATAATGACATGGAAATAACTTGTAATCATTTTATGGATCTTTTAATCTCTTAAATGTTAATTTTCACTACTGGAAATCCAGCATTTCCCAACGGTTTAGAACCGTTGGGAAAGGCTGCAGAACCGTTGGTATATGTTATACCAACGGTTCTGCAAACCATGGGAAAGTAAGCTGTTGGGAAAGGCTTTTCCCAACGGTTTACACAGAACCGTTGGGATAGGTCAGAAAAAATCAACCTATCCCAACGGTTCTGCCAAACCGTTGGGAAAGGCCTTTCCCAACGGTTTGGCCCGTTGGGAAATCAACAGACAATTTTCTTTCCCAACGGTTTACAAACTGTTGGTAAAAACAACCCTGCAACAGGGTATCCCAACGGTTTCAAACCATTGGGATAGGGTGTTTTTACCAACAGTTCCTGGAACCGTTGGTAAAACAGCTCCATAGAGCCTATGCCAACGGTTTTCAAACCACTGGCATAGGCTTTGCTGTGCAAATTGCACAGCAGCCTGCAATTTACACAGCAGGTCTAGTTTTTGGGCATTTTCATTTCAATTTTCTATCCAATTATTCCCTCGTTTTCAATTCATTTTTCAATCCAATTATTGTACCTGTAACACATATAATGCATACATATAGAGAACAAACCAACACATACAAATAATGAAAACCAACCAACCAACACATATAATGCATCCGGAAAATATACACATCCATAATTAAAGTAGAATTTATAACATAATTATAAACATACATAATTCATTTAGAATTCATTTTAAAATTTAGATGACAATTATATGTGGAATCTGAAATTCAATTCATAATTTGATCGGTTTTTTCTATACCATATATTTTGACCTCAAATGATGTCCATTTTAAACAAAATACATACACCTGAAGTGATAACGGCCACACCGCACCTCATATTGAGGCGGGGTTGACTCGTACACGTCACATTTGACCCATGGATCATTTTTCTAAAGTATCGACACAATCCGAATACGTTTGGTCAGTTTTCCATATGCCAGTTGATGTTTTTCACTTAAAATGACGTTCTTTTGAAACAAAAGACGGACACTATGAGTGGTTCTGACCACACCGCGTCTCCAATTGAGGCGGGGTTGATTCTTACACGTCACATATGACCCATGGATCGTTCTCCTAAAGTTTAAATGGAAACCGATTGCGTTTGGTCGGTTTTCCGTATGTACTTAAAATGTTGTCCATTTTAAACAAAAGAGTGACACTTAGACTAATCCTGACCACACCGCGACTTAGATTCATCCCGGGTTGGCTCGTACATGTCACATATGACCCATGGATCGTTGTGATAAATTATCAAAAGATTACGAATGCGTTTGGTCGGTTTTGCGTATGCCAGTTGTTCTTTTCATTTATAATCATGTCCATTTTAAACAAAAGAGACAGAGTTAGAGCGGTGTCGGCCACACCGCGTCTCGGATTAATATGGGGTTGACTTGTACATGTCACATATGACTCATGGATCTTTGTGCTAAAGTATCGATAGAATTCGAATGCGTTTGGTCGTTCTTCCGTATGTCAGTTGATGCCTTTCACTTAAAATGACATCCTTTTGAAACAAAAGACGGACACTTTGACTGGTGTCATCCGCACCGCATGTCGGATTGAAGCGGGGATGATTCGTACACGTCACATAATAACCATGGATCGTTCTCCTAAAGTTTCAACAGAAACCGAATCCGTTTGGTCGTTTTTCCGTATGTACTTAAAATGGTGTCCATTTTAAACAAAAGAGAGTCACTTAGACTTATCCTGGCCACACCGCGACTCAGATTCATCCTGGGTTGGCTCTTACACATCACATATGACCCATGGATTGTTGGGATAAATTATCAATAGATTCGGAATGCGTTTGGTCGGTTTTCCGTATGTCAGTTGATGTTTTTCACTTAAAATGACGTCCTTTTGAAACAAAAGACGGACACTTTGAGTGGTTCCGGCCACACCACGTCTCCGGATTGAGCTGAAACCACCGTGCAACATTCTAATTATTATTCGTGACGTGTACGCGCAGACGGAACGTCAATCGGACGTGCGGTTTGCGCGGTACGACTCAATATTCGTGTTTTAAGTGATGCGCGCGCTTCGTAAACGCGCGTGAGGGGGGTCCAAACGGGCCGAACGAAGTCGGAATGGCCTGAAATCAGACGACAAATACGGGAGAGTGATTTATGAAGTGGTCGAGCAGACGGCACGTCAATCGGATGTGCCGTGTGCCCTCGGGGACCGACAACGCAGTTCTGGTGTCATAAACGGCCAAAACGGGCGTCCAACGGTCAAATTCATAGCGGACGACCTCAGATTGAGCTGAAACCACCGTGCAACATTCTAATTATAATTCTTGACGTGTACGCATAGACGGAACGTCAATCGGACGTGCGGTTTGCGCGGTACGGCTCAATATTCGTATTTTCAGTGATGTGCGCGCTTCGTAAACGCGCGTGAGGGGGGGGGTCCAAATGGGCCAAACGAAGTCAGAATGGCCTGAAATCAGACGACAAATACGGGTGAGTGATATCTGAAGTGTTCGAGTAGACGGCACGTCAATTGGACATGCCATGTGCCCGCGGTGACCGACAACGCAGTTCTGGTGTCATAAACGGCCAAAACGGGCGTCAAACGGTCAAATTCATAGCGGACGACCTCGGATTGAGCTAAAACCACCTTGAAACATTTTCATTATTATTCGTGACGTGTACGCGTAGACGGCACATCAATCGGACGTGCGGTTTGCGTGGTATGGCTCAATATTCGTGTTTTAAGTGATGCGCGCGCTTCGTAAACGCTCGTGAGGGTGGTCCAAACAGGCCGAACGATTTCGGAATGGCCTGAAATCAGACAAAAAATATGGGTGAGTGATTTCTAAAGTGGTTGAGCAGACGGCACGTCAATCGGACGTGCCGTGTGCCCGCGGTGACCGACAACGTAGTTCTGGTGTCATAAACGGCCAAAACGGGCGTCAAACAGTCAAATTCATAGCGGACGACCTCAGATTGTCCTGAAAACACCGTGAAACATTATAATTATTATTATTGACGTGTACGCGCAGACGGCACGCCAATCAGACGTGTGGTTTGCGCGGTACGGCTCAATATTCGTGTTTTAAGTGATGGGCGCGCTTCGTAAACGCGCGTGAGGGGGGTCCAAACGGGCCGAACGAAGTCGGAATGGCCTGAAATCAGACAAAAAATACGGGTGAGTGATTTCTGAAGTGTTTGAGCAGAATGCATGTCAATCGGACGTGCCGTGTGCCCGCGGTGACCGACAACGTAGTTCTGGTGTCATAAACGGCCAAAACGGGCGTCAAATGGTCAAATTCATAGCGGACGACCTCGAATTGAGCTGAAACTACCGTGCAACATTCTAATTATTTTTCGTGACGTGTACGCGTAGACGGAACGTCAATCGGACGTGCGGTTTGTGCGGTACGGCTCAATATTCGTATTTTAAGTGATGCACGCGCTTCGTAAACGCGCATGAGGGGGGTCCAAACGGGCCAAACGAAGTCGGAATGGCCTGAAATCAGACGACAAATATGGGTGTGTTATTTATGAAGTGGTCGAGCAGACGACACGTCAATCGGACGTGCTGTGTGCCCGTGGTGACCGACAACGCAGTTCTGGTGTCATAAACGGCCAAAACGGGCATCAAACGGTCAAATTCATAGCGGACAACCTCGGATTGAGCTAAAACCACCATAAAACATTCTCATTATTATTCTTGATGTGTATGCGCAGACGGCACGTCAATCGGACGTGCGGTTTGCGCGGTACGGCTCAATATTCGTGTTTTAAGTGATACGCGCTTCGTAAACGCGCGTGAGGGTGGTCCAAACGGGCCGAACGATTTCGGAATGGCCTGAAATCAGACGACAAATACGGGTGAGTGATTTATGAAGTGGTCGAGTAGAAGGCACGTCAATCGGATGTTCCGTGGGCCCGCGGTGACCGACAATGCAGTTCTGGTGTCATAAACGGCCAAAACGGGCGTCCAACGGTCAAATTCATAGCGGACGACCTCGGGGGCTGTCCGGGGGGGGCTATCCGGGGGCTATTCGGGGTCCAGGGTGGAGGGTTGGGGGCTGTACGGGGGGCTGTCCAGGGGGCGGTCTGCGGGGGCTGTCCGGGGGGGGGCTGTCCGGTGGGTGTCCGGGGGGCTGTCCGGGGACCAAGGAGGAGGGTGGGGGGGCTGTGCGGGGTCTGCCTGAGGGGTGTTTAGGGGTTCTTCAGGGGGTTGTTCAAGGGGCTGTCCGGGGGTTGTTCAGGGGGTTGTTCAGGGGTTGTTCAGGGGGTTGTCCGGTGTTGTTCAGGGGGCTGTCTGGGGGGTGTTTGGGGGGTTGTCCGGGGTCCAAGGGGGAGGGTGGGGGGGTTGTCCGAGGGGCTGTCCGGGGGGCTATCCGGAGTCCAGGGTGGAGGGTTGGGGGATGTACGGGGGGCTGTCTGGGGGGTTTTCCGCAGGGCTTTCTGGGGGTTGTTTAGGGGGTGTTCGGGGTCCAAGGGGGAGGGGGGTTGTCCAGGGTCCAAGAATGAGGGGGGTTGTCCAGGGAGTTCACAAACACACAACCACTAAAAGACAAAAACATCCATAAAAACAGACAATATATAAAAATAACTCAACTCCAATACTATATTACGAGTCTATATAAAACCAACGACTAGAATAGATTAAACATCAAATCTCAGTAATATAAGTCAAAAATGTAACGGATCAATATGTCCCACATCAGCATCACCATCACCATCATCATCATCATCATCACCCTCGTCATCGTCCTCCTCATCGTCCTCACCCTCCACAGCACCTTCCTCCTCGCCTTCGCCCTCCTCCTCACCCTCCTCATCTCCCTCCTCTTCCGCATCAGACTCCTCGCCATCATCATCTTCAATCTGGACATCGGCCTGACCACAACTGGAACTGCCACTTGGTGCATCATATATAGAATGTATCGACAACATGTATTCATCAATCGCTGGGCTGGCCTCTGCTGGAAGTGTTGGACATAGAACTTCAATAAAATTCATAAATGCACTGTTTGCCCTAGCAGACTGTTCTGCCGTCTCTGTGGCCCTTTTCTCAGCATGTTCTGCCTATGCCCTAACTTGCTGCAGCTTGGTGGCACTACAACTCGTACCTGAGGCAGGCCAATACCTCGTCAGGGCTATCCTAGGTCAGCAGCGTACTCTGCCAGAATGATCCTCTCCCAACACCTGATATAAGTGATCATATGGCCCAAAATTGTCTGCTTCTTGGGCATCGAGGGCCTCTAAATCATCCCGTTACAAATATAAATATATTATTAAGTTACGAAATATATATTAAAATATAAAATCAATAGATTAAAACTTACAATCTGCTGCTGAGTCACTTCGTTGACAGCACTTCCATCCTTTTTTCGTCTACTCGAGCAAAAAAGTTTTGCTCGAGGCACACATCCTTCAATATTTTGTACTTGCCTCTAAAATTACATTGAAAACAAAAGTTATATAAAAACCTTAGAAAATGATTAAATAATTGAGGAAATAAAAGAAAATGTAAGTCGTAAAGAAAACTTATAAACAATTGTCATACCTGCTGCCTCTCATGATCCGGCATCGTCGTGCGTCCTAGTGTATGGAGGTATTTTTTTGCATCAATGTTTTTTTTATTTTTTCCATATGATTCCTAAATAAAATTCGATAATTCAAAGGATAATATTAATGCAAAACTTGAAAGTTATTATTTAAATAACTCAAATGTAATTCATACCTTAAACTGGGAACTCGTCCAATGAGTAATCATCTGACGATACTGCTCTATAGGACAATCATCCACGACTGGTATCGCCTCTAACTCAGTGCCAACTCTAGCACGCCAGCCAATATACAGCTCATGCTTGTAGGCTCTCCAAATCTCGCCTAAATCCTTAAGACGTTCCAGTCGTGCACCCTCACCATCAGGAAAATTAAATCGAAGCTGAAATCAAAATATTAATTCATATAAATACAAAAATAATTCATGGCATTAAATACAACATATTTTTTTACCCATATCTCTGCCCAAGCTCTATCTTTGACCTCATGTGGCAAATGTCTCCACAACAGTGGGCTGATGGGAATGATGTCGGAGTATTTGGCAAGCGTCGCCAGAAAACTCTGACATTGCTGCCCTGTTTTCCCAACCATCTGATTGTCTTCATTATATTCCACCATAACCTGTGTGCGACGGTTCCACACCGAACGCATGCGTGTACGACCCCGCCCCCGCCTCCTGTCAGTAGATGTATCTGTCATGAAAGAAAAACAAATATTTTATCAAAACATGTTATAATGAAAATAAATATTGCTATAAAAATTTGTTAGGGTTTTATAAATATACCTGCGCTAGTCTGATCAATGAGTGGCGCCGGATCCACAGAACCTGATGGAACACCCTCTGGTGGAACAGGAGTCGAAGACGATGGAATATAAAATCTCGGAGAGACAGAAGTAGAAGGAAACGAAGATGGAACAGTTGTATGACCTGATGCTGACTGGGGAGTGGGAATAATCATGGGATGTGAAAATGATGGGGCAGAAGATGCAGGAGGTAGCGAAAACATGGGAGGCCTAAATACCCCGTGTGTCCCTAACGACACACCGGGATCAGAATGTGGGAAGGCTGAAATGTCAGTGGGAGGGGCAGGGTCTAGTCGGGCACGCGTAGCTCTACGTCCACCTCTGGTACGAACCCTCCTCGTACCACCGGCCTGAGTACTAGGACCAGTACTAGGCTGCTCGTCGAATAAATGTCGACGTAATGGTTAATCCTACAAAACATTTTACAAAAAAAATTAATCACATGACATTATATATTATGTAAATATATATATATATATATTTGAAATAAAGTACTCACTGTAGGCACTAATGGTGGAATGCCCATCTCCTCCATCCGACGATTGTTCTCCGCCATTTTTTTTCTCCGTCTCTCTTCAATTGGTTGCATTTCCTGCATTTGAAAACAAATATGTAATTAATTAGAAAAAGAAAATTAATGTGTAAACCAAAAAACTAAATATATGAGGGAATGAGGGTATTTATTGGTAATTTAGATATCAATTGTTTTAGAAGAGCTTGAATGAATTTAATAAAACATACAAGTTGACTGGGCACACCGGCTGGCCGGTGGTGTCTCACCAGCTGGCTGGTGGTCCACCGGCTGGCCGGTGCTGAGCTCCCAGCTGGCCGGTGGTCCAGACAGAGCAGGCTTTCTGTCTGGGTTCCACCGGCTGGCCGGTGGTCATCCACCGGTTGTCCGGTGACCATAACGGATGGCTGGTGCGCTAGCACCGGCTGACCGGTGGATCTGGCAGAAAGCAATGCTTTTGCCAGAGACCACCAGCTGGCCGGTGGGAATCCACCGGTTGGCCGGTGGACTCAGAGAGTCCACTATCAGCCTTCTTGGGCCAACTCATAGGAAACCTTTTTCCTATCATCAAAACACTTGAAAACAAGTTAGAACATGATGAGAGTGATTGTGATCATTAAAATCCAAGAGAGAGGGGTACAACAGTAATGTTCACCAAGTTAGAAATATTGTTTGATTTGGTTTGAATACAGTTCAATTCCAAATTAGAAAATGCAATTCAAATAAAACAGCAACCAATAAACATTGAAAATTCACATAACGGTCAAGTCAGCTAAAACATATTTGTGATCAATACTAAATAAATATGAATATTACCAACCTTAACAACCCAACTCGAGGTAAACCAAAAGAATTGAGAACATGGATGAATGATTCTATATATTTCCAACCACAACATCAGGTTCACAATCAACTCTGACAATTGAGCTATTGGAGTCATCAAAAGAAATAAATGGATTGGTTCCAATGGCAATAGGGACAGTGTCAATTCCATCATCAGCATCATCAAAAATATTTCTTGGAATTACTTCAACTATGACACCAAATTCTGGTTGAAGTTGATCTTTGACATAAAAAACTTGTTTAGCCATTGATGCCAACACATATGGTTCTTCGGTTGCAAGAGTGTGGGTCATATTAATTACTCGAAATCCACAATCATCAATAAATGTGCCATGTCTCACCATCGAATCAAACCAATGGCATTTCATCATTGTGACTCGTCCATGAGAGTAATAATCCAATATTATTATTTTCTCAACGACTCCATAATAACCCACATTTTCAAGTCGCGGTCTACTATCTAATGCACTGGCATAACAATCTGTTGTGGCAGTAACCATAATACCATCATGTTGTGTTCTCATGTTTTTGGCTCGTTCAGTGACAATAAATATGTACCCATTGATAACAATTGATTTACAGTCACAAACCATGGTATTAGGACCAAAAGCCAAAGCTCTTATTTCCTCAGAGACAGAGTCATCAGACAAACTCAATACCTGCAATATAAATGACAGTTAAACTTAAGTAAATATTGAAATAATTAATTTAAACAGTAATATTTTTACCTTCAATTTTAACCAAGCAGAAAACTCTTTGCTATGCAAAGTCTCTCTCCTTCTCAAAGATAAAGAACGATGCTTCCTATTTATCATTGTTTTATGTTCCCTGTAGATAAAAAAATATGAATAGTTTAACAGATATATATGTAAGATATATATATTCAATTTTGTTACCTGATATAGTCATCGAACAAATCACAGTTGAACAAAACTGTGCGATGTTCCATCTCCCGCTCTTCAAGGATTAATGTCTTCAATGTATATGATCCAGGAATTCCTCCTGTTTGAGGAAGTGATGGAAAACTGGGTTCAATTTTCTCATATTGTTCTTCTTCATTTCTCATTGGTCTGTTCATTCTTGTAGTAAGATCAGACTAATACATTGAACAGAAATCCATACATTCTTGAGCTAAGTAACCGTTCACGATAGAACCTTCGGGATGATTCTTGTTTCGAACATAAGACATTAATGTGAACATATTTCTTTCAGTTGGATACATCCAACGAAAAGAAACAGGTCCTTCGAGAAGTATTTCAGTTGGAATATGGACAGTTAGATGCAGCATGCATGTGAAAAATGATGGGGGAAATATTTTCTCCAACTCACACAAAATTAATGGGGCATCTTTCAACATTTTTTGCAAGAAAGACTTGGACAACTTCTTAGAACAAAGATCTCTAAACAAATGGCACAATCGAATAACACCCACCCTTACATTATTGGACAAAAGATGACGGATTGCTATTGGAAGCAACTCATGCAGTAGAACGTGATAATCATGAGTCTTCAAAGATTTTAGCTTCAACTCTCTTCTATTGACCCGTTTAGATATGTTGCTTGAATAGACATCAGGAACTCTAATAGTCTCTAATACTTCCAAAAATTGTTTTTTTTTTCAGTAGGTGTCATCACATAAGAAGCACATGGAAGTTGCCATTTATTTTCACTAATACGCACAGGATGCAATTCTGGTCTGATTCCCCAATCCACCAAGTCACGTCGAGATCGTAAATCATCTTTTGTCTTCCCCTTTACATTTAGAAGAACTGAAAGAAACATTTCACATATATTCTTTTCAATATGAATTAAGTCTAAGCAATGACGTAGCAAATTGGTTGACCAATAAGGAAAATCAAAAAAGATACTCCTCTTCCCCCAATTGTAACAGGTTTCTGTGGAAACATTCTTTCTCTTTCCAGATTTCATTTGACCCTTCCCGAACGAAAAACTGAAATCTTTCAATTCATTAAGTACATCAGTTCCAGACATACGCTGAGGTGGATCATCGGTCTCTATAGTATTATCAAATCTTTGACGATTCATTCTATATGGATGATCCTTTGGAAAAAATCGTCGATGTCCCATAAAACTGAAACTACAACGATGTTTCAGTCTTCTGGATCGTGTATTCTTCATACAAACTGGACATGACAGTTTTCCCTTCGTGCTCCATCCAGACATCATTGCATAAGCCGGAAAATCATTAATCATCCACATAAGCGCAGCACACATCTGAAATATGTCTTTCGAACATGCATCGTATGTGCGCACACCCACATCCCAAAGAAGTTTCAACTCTTTTATTAAAGTTTGCATGTATACATCAATATCAATGCCGGGATCAGAAGGACCAGATATGAGTATACTCATGAAAGTGAAATATTTTTTCATACACAACCATGGGGGAAGATTATAAATGTGTATAAAAACTGGCCATGTGCTGTGCGAAGTAAGCATCTGCCCAAACGGATTAAAACTGTCGCATGAAAGACCCAGCCTCACATTACGCACGTCAGCTGCAAAATCAGGATGTCGAGCATCAAATCTCTGCCATGAAAATCCATCTGCAGGATGAACCAACTCATCATTAGTCTTCTTTCTCTCGGTATCATGCCATCTCATTTTTATTGATATGTCATCAGACATAACAAGAATATGGAGTCTGGGGATCAATGGAAAGTGCCACATTACTTTTTGTGGAACGCGGGATGGTGTTCCATCAGATTTTGACTTCCAGCGAGATGTGCCACATTTTATACATTCATTTCGTTCAGCAGTTTCTTCCCAGAATAAACTGCAATCTTTAGGGCAAGCATGAATTTTGTTTCTGGAAAATCCAAGTTCTTCAACTAACTTCCATGTCATATAGTGGTTTCAGGGAATATCTGCATCATCTGGAAGTAAATCCTTCAAGAGGGTAAGAATGTAATCGATTGCTGTATTAGAAATCCCATACATAGTTTTTCCATGAAACAATCGGATTAAAAATTCCAGCTTTTTCATTTTATCGCATTGTCGATATACTGGAGTCGTGGCAGCATCATTCAATTTTTTCACCCTATCAATATCATCATTTTCACTAGATGCATCAGTTTTCCTCATATCGACGTCTTCTTGAGTCGAAATCCTTTCCTTTTCATGATGACAAATAAAAGGAAACCGATCATCTAACAAATTCTCCATTCCAGTCCTTTCATTTCGATCATCACTAATTTGAGATTTCATTTTCTCCCCATTGTGATACCACAAAAAGTAGTTTGCTTGAAAACCATTTTTGGTTATGTGGTAGCTGACTTCTTCACGACTCAACCAAGGTCTACCAACACAATTGGAACATGGGCAGTGTATGCGACCACTATCTGAAGCATTGTGAAATGCAAAATCTATAAAGCTCTCCAAATTGTTTTGAAAATCGCTTGAGATACGATCGGTTTCATACATCCAACTTCTATCCATTCTGTAAAAAGAATTCATATAAGTCATTTTGTCATAAACAATTCAATAGGATTGAACTTTAATAGAAAATACATTTAAGTAAATGATAAAGGAAGAAAATAATCATGGTATCAACTACACATGTGAAAAAAACATACTAATGTGTTATTGAAAAAATGTAAAACCAACAAGAACTTAATGTGTTATCACATCAGAGCATGCCTCATCCCATAACCATATTAGTAGGGTATCCTCATATGCGATTTACCTTTTTGAATTAATATGCACTTCCTCACTAGGTACCTGAGTAGATTTCATAGATATAATCATCTCACATCCTCTAAGGCTTCCATTATGAATGATCTGCAGAATAATTTGAGTGATCATGAATCATGCATGGGATCTTCCCATGATCACTATAGATTATGAGAATGAATTATGATAGGTCACGTGAAGAACATCAAACACATATTTTAGATAATTTGAGACATAATATAATAAAATAATTTATAAATCTATGGAATTTGGGATATAAGGTGTGTTGTCCACGGGGGTCGATGATGTTCGGACGGGGGGTTCACGAGAGCATGGCCACCCCCTGTGGCCAGCGCACCCACCCCCCCTGGACAGCCCGTACCCCCCGGGATAGCCCCGCCCACCATCCCAAACAGCCCACACCCCCCTCCCCTACAACCCCACCACCACCACCTAGACATACCAACCCCCCTGGACCCCCACACACCCCTCCGCCACCAGGACACCCCACCCAGACCCCCAAGACAGCCCACACACCTGGGACAGCCCCGCCCACCCCCGTGGACAGCCTTTCCCACCCCCGTGGATAGCCCCGCCCACCCCCGTGGACAACCCACCCACCCCCGTGGACGCCCCCTACCCCCTAGACAGCCCAACCACCCTCGTGGACAGCCCACCCACCCCCCTCAACACCCCTTCTCCCTATGGACATCCCCCCACCCCCTTGGATAGCCCGCCCACCCCCCTGGACACCCCTACCCCCTGTGGTCAGCCCACCCACCCCCCTGGACAGCCCGCCCACGCCTCCTTGACAGCCCGACCACCCCTGTGGACAGCCCGTCCACCCTTGTGGACAGCCCGCCCACCCCCGTACCCCCCCTGGATAGCCCCGCCCACCCTCCCAAACAGCCCACACCACCCTTCCCTGCAACCCCACCACCACCACCTAGACATACCACCCCACCTGGACACCCCACACACCCCTCCCCCACCAGGACACCCCACCCAGACCCCCAGGACAGCCCACACCCCCTGGACAGCCCCGCCCACCCCCGTGGACACCCCCTACCCCCTAGACAGCCCAACCACCCCCGTGGACAGCCCACCCACCCCCCTCGACACCCCTTCTCCCTATGGACAGCCCCCCACCCCCTTGGATAGCCCTCCCACCCCCCTAGACACCCCTACCCCCTGTGGCCAGCCCACCCACCCCCCCTGGACAGCCCGCCCACCCCTCCTTGACAGCCCGGCCACCCCCGTGGACAGCCCGTCCACCCTTGTGGACAACCCGCCCACCCCCGTACCCCCCTGGACACCCTGTACCCCCCCTGGATAGCCCCTCCCACCCTCCCAAACAGCCAACACCCCCTCCCCTGCAACCCCACCACCACCACCTAGACATACCACCCCCCCTGGACACCCCACACACCCCTCCCCCACCAGGACACCCCACCCAAACCCCCAGGACAGCCCACACCCCCTAGACAGCACCGCCCACCCCGTGGACAGCCTTTCCCACCCCCGTGGACACCCCCACCCACCCCCTTGGACAACCCACACACCCCCGTGGACACTCCCTACCCTCACAATCCATTATCCAAAACATATCAAATTTGTTTGAACACAATCCATAATTCCCACAATCCATTATCCAAAACATGTAAACGTCCCAACTCTGATTTACATGTTTTGAACACTCTCCTTCCAAAAATAGAATACAATAACATTAAATAAGTCTTCACAAACACAAACAATATCCTATTTAGATATTAATTTCAATAATCAATTAAACCACCAACACCTGGAAAAAATCTATTTATTAAAACAACTACAACAATATGGTTGAGATCAAATTTTACCTATTCGTATTGGGTGTACCTGTTGGGATGGGGGTGCTGGTGTTCGGATTTGCGAGAGCAGTGGAGTCGGATGGGGTTCGCGAGAGCACCTGAGCGAATACATTAGGGATCTGTCCAAATGGGGAGAGGAGATCGCGATCTGCAATTTGGGGGAAACCTTTGCCAACGGTTTTTATAAACTATTGGCAAAGGCACACATTTCCCAACGGTTCACTGGAACCGTTGGGAAATGTGTGAGTTTAGCACCCCTTTCCCAACGGTTCCACTGAACCATTGGGAAATGTGTGATTTTAGCACCCTTTCCCAACAGTTCCAGTGAACCGTTGGTAAAGGGTCCACCGAAATTCTCTTTGCCAACGGTTTTCTTAAACTGTTGGCAAAGGCTCACTATACCAACAGTTTAAGCAAACCGTTGGTATACTGATGTTGGGAAAAGACTAAATTCCAGTAGTGTTTAGTAATTCATACATGAAAAAAATCCTATTAACTATTCATTTCTTGGAGTAAAAGATGTGATAAAATTGTAATTTTATCCAATCAAAACCAAATTATTAATTTTTTCTTATTGAATTTATATAATCCCTCAACTCTAGGAAAATGATCTTAAAATAAAACTTTTATCTTAATACTGTCATTTTTTTATGAATTGATAGTGTTATTTATCCCCTAATAATTTATGGTTTTTTGGTTATTAAATTTTTCATTTCCATGTTCTCTATCACTCTCTATTAATCATTGGATTTTATTTTTCTCATCTATGTTCATATTTTCACTTCCCATTGATCTTCTCCTTATAAGGGAACACAATTATTTGGTATTCCAGGTGACCTTTATATTTATATTTTCAGATTTTAGAAAGGATATTTTATTATCATTTTTTACAATATAGGATTTCAATAAATGTATTTTTAAATATAGAAAAAAAAAATTACCTTCATTGTCATATATTTTATCTTCAACTCCATTGAACTGTTTTTTTATATTTTAATCCATATTTATTAGGATTGAGAAAGATATTGAGGATGAAATTTATTTAAGGTGGTAGAATATAACACCATAAAAATTTAGTTAAAAATATTACTATTCTTAATAGCTTGCTTATTCATAACACTCATCTTTATGAAAATTGTGATATAATATAAAAATATTATTATTTTAATGTAACTGTTACAACCTACCCACTAAATTGGATATATTAATAGTAATAACCACATTATTAAAAATACTTATAAAGATTTTATATAATAAATATTTATTAATTAATAAATAAATACTTAATTTTAGTGAAGACAATTTATGCTTTAAAATTGCATTTTCCAAAAAAATGGTTTATATTGATTTTTATGAGTGTATAATATAATTAATTTATAGAGATTCTAGAAATTTTATTTCATAATAAGGATAAATTTTTTTTAATTCATCATATCAATATTATCTTATGGTGAATTTCCGGTATTCTTTTAAAAAATATTATTTTTAAGTGAATACTGAAAAGTGATGATTTTTGTAAAATTTTCATTTATTTTCATTAAAGATATTAATTTAAAAGTCTAATTATGATTTTAATTTTATATTAAATTTTAATAAGTCTTATTTAATTATAAAATATATAATTAATTTCAAAAGAATCATCATTATACCTTATTTTGTTATAAGTATATTTTTTTGGCTTATATACACATTTTACTAAAAATCGTATTTCATTGTGTTTTTTATTTTTATGTTAAATAAGTTTATGAAACTTATAAAAATTTAATATTTAAAATTTTATTCAATATTTTGAATCAATATTTTTAAATTTGTTAAATAATTCCCTTTTATTTTTTTTCATTATGAATAGAATCCATAGTAAGTATTTTTCACCTTAGTAATGGTAAAATGAGTATAATGAGATTAAAATTATGGTATAAAGCCTAAAAATTCCCTAAATAATTATCTTTATTTTATTTTACAATATTTTTACCGTAACCATCTAATTTTATATAGTTTTTCAATATATTTTTACCTTCCTTTAATTATAACATTCATACTATTTTAAGTGAAGGATAAATTCCAAATGTCACTCTCTTGCCTTTAATATTTATAATATTTTGAAATGGTAATAAAAAATTTAGTTATTAAAATTTACTTAAAATGTGAAATAATTTTATTATCATGATAATTTCTTTTAAATTTTTTGTGATGGAATAATTACATTAAATTATTATATAACACCGACATAGGATGATTTTAAAAACACTAAAAGTAATCTAATTTATATGAATTATTATGTATCAAAAAAATTTAAATAATTATCACATATTAGTTATGTTTTAAACGTTTATATTGGAATTTAATTACTATACTTATTTAATTATAGTAAATCTATGTGAATTGTCTGCAAAAGACTTTAATTGTGTATTTTGTTAAAAAAATAATTTATTTAATGATTTAAAATTCAAATAAACATTATATTTATACAATTTAATGGTATATGGTCTACAATATCAACAATTTTCCATTTATAGGTCAAATTTATTTTTATTGAAACATTTATGACACCTAAATAGTTAAAAACATTGATGTTGTGGTAATCATCAAATGGGTAAATGAGGAGTTAAAACTGAGAGATAGGGGTAATAACATCACATAAACTTGTAAAAAAATATTTTTGAGATTATTTTGACTCATCCTTGTCCAATATATTAAATATTTAAATTTAGAAGCACTTAAACATGAAATTTAATTTATAATAATTTAATACTTCAAGTAATTTCAAGAGTTCCCCTCTCCTCATTTATAAAATGGAACATCCTCTCCTCTCTTCCTTACACATTTTTAGAACTCTACTTTGGATAATCACAGACCATGTATATCCCCAAAATCAATTTCCATATATTATAGGTTCGGGTCTAACTAAAAAACCAAACCTATATGTCCTATGGTGTAAGCTAAAGAGGTTGTCATAGGAGAAGGTATAAGTCTAACAAACCTATTTCATGTTTATATATTCTTTTACCTCCTTAAAATATTATTGAACCTTGCTGAAATAATAACCTAAGTATATTAAATATAACAAAATGTTATTATGATTATTTTGATACCCTTTTTCATCGCCTTTTCCTTCTTATGGGAAATGAAAACATCACCTGTGTGTACATGTGGATTACCACCTCCACGAAACAATGTATATCATTTTTCATCACCACCTCACTAAGATTGTTATCATGATTGTCACGACCCGTCCTCGGGGCCCCTGCCGTGACTACCCCAAGCCCACCTTCCATAGGCCAGGGGATGGGGACTAGCACCAAGGCGTAATTCCTGATAAAAAGGGAAGGCATTGACTTTATAAAGTAAACAAACACACAGAGTAAGCAAAAAAAAGTAAACACTAAGTAAAACTGGGTACAAAGGTAAGTGTAGAAAACAAAGTGGGACAGAATACAAACCCAAACTGAAAGTAAAGTACAACTGAAAAAGTAAAATACAACAACTGAAAAGTAAAGTCGCAACGTTGAGCCGTCCACTGTAAGTCCCACCTGAAGGATGGGTACAGATAGCCTCCTCAGCTCCTCGGGTCCAGTCGTCCGCTCCGAGTATGTCCCGCCCAGTGGACCACCTCCAGGTACTGACCTGCTCCGCAAGCCTCAACCACGATCAGCGTCGTCCGTTGTCTGCAACCAACACAATGTAGTGCAGGCATAGCCCGTGCAGGGCTGAGTATAAGCTACTCAGTAGGGACCCCAAGACCCCCGAAGGTCTCCCAGAATCCATAAATGATAATCCAAAAAAGAAAGATACAATCACGAAGTAACAACCAACACTACTTAGGTATATGCCCATACATATACCTAAGTCATCAATTTCAGTTCGGCTCCACCATTTGAGACCAAGTTCGATCACGTCCACATAGGATAACACAACACAATCCATAAAGGAAATCTAGACAATCATATCGAAGATAATGATTGAAAGTCAAGACTCAGCCCACACAGGTATATTTCTTCATAGGACGATAGAGATGATCAGATGTAGCCACTGATTCATCTAATCCATCGGACCCACGCTGGACCGATAGGTACTAACCCCCTAAATGACCCATACATGATCGATGGGTACTAACCCCCCCTATGACCCACACAGGATCGAACCCACAGAGGATCGGTAAGTGCTGGCCCACACAGGACCACTGAGCGCGGACCCACACAGGATCGGTAGGCACTGATCCACACCGGATCGCTGAGTGTTGTAGTCTTCGCTGTCAAATCCATGGAGGATTTTTGTACAGTCGTCATCGTGATCGTAGTCACAACCAGCTCTAGGTTTCCTTCACACAGCAAGCTCGTCTCGGGAGGGTCCACTCCAAGAGATGAGGGGATGATACATCAACTGACATGAAGACCGGAGTTGATGTATCCCAAAGTTCTGTATCATCAAAAGGAACTCAACGTGATAGATGACACGTCAATCAGACGCCCGGTCTGAGAGTTATTGGCTTTTTCGTTCCGGGGGCCTGGATGGTTTTTAAGTCAAAACCAACCCGACCACACTCCAACTGCGTCCAAACCTCGAGCGGAATAATCCAAAAGGTCTGTCTCACTAAGAATAATCAAACAAAGTCGATTTCACGTCAATCGGACATCCGGAGTTCATGTTATAAGCGTTTCCGCTCCGAGGGTCCGGTTGGTTTCGTGTTCGAACCAACCTGGCCAAACCCAAAGTTCTCTGAAACCTTGAGTGTAATATACTGAAATGACCGTCTCGATCCACGGATATCAGCGAAACTGACGGTTCATCGATCAGAGGTTTGTAGCCCATGTTATGGGAAAAATACCGAAAGAGGTTCGAATATAGGAGGTTCGGGCTCGGTCCGACCCGGCCCGATACCCCATGGGTTGGCCCAAACCGGGTCGACCCGACCCGGGTCCGGGTCCGGCCCATTAGGGTGCGGCCTGGCCTGGCGTGCTCGGCCTGGCCATCTTGGCCAGGCGGCTCGGCCGAAATGGCCGAGTGGAAGGGGGGCTCGCTGCCCCCCCTGTTTGGGGAACCGCGGTCCCCATGTGGGGGGGGGGATGCTCCTTCGGCCAGCTGGGGGTTACGACCCCAAGCTTCTTAGAAGCTGGCTGGCTCGGTCTGGCCTGCCGGTTGCTGCTACCACGGGACCTCCAGGGTCCCGTCCTCCTGCTCCGGCACTCGCGGCCGGAAGTCGGTCGCCACTTCCTGCTCCGCCGCGGCCTTGGTCCGACCGGCGCCGCGCAACGGTGTCGCGCTCCTCCACCGCGGCCCCTCTCTGGCCGCGGCCTCTTCGAAGTTCTCTGGCGCGGCGCCGCACTTCTCCGCCCATTCCTTTTTATTTCCGCACGGTTCAATGGCACCGCGCTTCCTTGCTCGTGTCGTAAACAATTCAAACAATCAAGGGGGGAGGAGGGTCGGTCGTGTTTGTGCAGTCCGACCTCCTCCCGTTATTGCGGTAACAGGCGGCTCAATTAGAGATGATGATCGGCGATAAAAGTATTCATGAACAGAAACAAAATAATCCCTTACCTCAAGCATTTTCGTCGAGCGAGGTTTGTCGCGGAAAGGGACGTCGCGGAAGGAGACTCTGTAAGCATCGCGGAAAACAGAATCGTCGGCGTCGCATCGTTGATCTTCGAGGATGGATTCTCTCACCGGTTGAGGAGAGGGAAGAAGATGGTGTGACGAACTCCCCTTTGCGGTGACGGAGTTCTTCGTCGAAGGCTCAGTGTTCTTCGCGTTCTTCGATGAGGAAGAACAACGTTCTTCGGAACTTAGAGCTTCCTCTCCAAAATCCTTTCGCACAACAAAACCACCCTAATAAAATAAGTGTTTCCTTATTTTATTACTCAATATAAAGGTTTTTTTGAAATTCAAAATGAATCATTCAATTAATTGAATTAATTGAGCAGTTTTAACATCCCAATTAAAGAGGCGTTTAATATTTAGTTAAACGCGTGAGTTGACTTTCATTTAATGGGGGTGCGGGTGCGTTACCCTATTTAAAAGAGGGGGTTTGAGGAAGTTGAATAGGTGGGGCTCATGTGGGACCCACCCCACAAATATCCTACTTAGTGGAGTAGGATATAGTGGGTCCCACTCCAACCACTAAGCTTAGGTTAAACTACTTTAAATAAAATAAAATTGGTTGCACCATTTTATTTTATTCTTTTACTTAACCCAAAATTTTAATAACCACACCCGAGCAAACGCAACTCCAGAAAAGGTGTTCCTAAGCAATTATCGACGCTGCTGTTTCATTGGTGCCCTAGGATTTCGATTCCGAGCACTGGTTCAAAAGTTAGGAAATCTCGCTCGTTCGTTCACTGAACATACCCGAGATAAAGTTCAGAAAATTATTCCGGGCTCACCGGGCCTCGGAATCAGGTGCCATCAGAAACTGTGTTCTTGTATAATCCCAAAGAAAATTAAGAAAAAATTTCCCTCAAATTTTACGGGTCTTTACATTACTCTCACCTCAGGGCTTTACATCCCCGTAAAGATACATCATAACTAGGGAAACAAAAGTGGGTACTTTGCACGCATATGAGCCTCCCGCTCCCAAGTCCTCTCTTGGAGGTTCCCGTGCTTCCACCTAATGCGCACTAGAGGAATCGACTGTCCACATAGGACTCACTCATGTTGATCCTCAATCTCCACCGAGACCTCCACAAAAGTCGCCCCATCATCAAGGTCCAGCTCCCCATGGTCGATGATATGCGTCGGGTCGTGCACGTATCTCCTCAGTTGAGATATGTTAAAGACGTCATGCACCAGGTGCAACTAAGGTGGTATATCCAGGCGATAAGCCACCTCACCAATCCTGCTGAGGACCTGGAATGGTCTGATGAAGCATGGAGACAACTTGCACCTCGACCAAATCTTCGTAATCCACGTCGAGGTGAGACCTGTAAAAAGACGTGGTCGATATCCTCGAACTCTATTGGCCTCCGCCTCCTGTCATCATAAGACTTATATCGGCTCTGAGTTGTCCTCATCCTCTCCTGGATGACCTGGACCTTCTCTGTCGTGGCCTGGAAAATCTCTGGTCCCACAAGTGCTGACTCCCCAGGGTCTGTCCAGCATAACGGTGATCTGCAAGGTCGGCCGTACAATGCCTCGTATGGTGCCATTCCGATGGTGGAGTGGTATCTATTGTTGTACGCGAAATCTACCAAGGTTAGGTGATCCTCCCTGCTGCGACCAAAGTCAAGGACACATGCACGGAGCATGTCCTCGAGAGTCCGAATGGTCCTCTCCGTCTGACTATCCGTCTGAGGGTGAAAGGCTGTGCTCAGACGTAGCTGTGTCCTGAAAGCCTCCTGCAATCCCTTCCAAAGCTGGGAAGTAAAGAGAGCATCTCGATCGAAGACGATGGATGATGGCACACCATGAAGCCGTAAAATCTCCTGAACGTAGAGACGTCACAATCTCTCTTCTGAGCCCTTCTCTCTAATGGGTAAGAAGTGGTCCGACTTGTTGAGTCGGTCGACAATCACCCAAATGGAGTCGTGACCTCTGAAAGTGTGTGGTAGTCCAGTCATGAAGTCCATAGATATCCTATCCCACATCCACTCCGGGACCTCCAAAGGTTGTACCAAGCCTGCTAGTACCTGGTACTCTGCCTTCACCTGCTGACAGGTGAGGCATCAAGAAACGACCCCAGCCACAGCCTTCTTCATACCCAGCCACCAGTGCTGTCATTTGAGATCCTGGTACATCTTCACCACTCCTGGATGTACCGCTAAAGGGGAAGTGTGAAACTCCCTCATCACCTCCTCCTGTAAAGAAGCCGGTACCATGGTACGTCCCCTGAAAAGGATTACGTTCTCTCCTCCCATAGAGAATCCATCAGGTGTTGTCTTGAGGATATCTACGCATGTTGTGTCTCACAGTCAACATCCCCACGTTGTGCCTCTCTGACCTGATGTAGTAGTGGAGGGGTGACTATGAGTGGCTGAAGAAAGGATAATCCATCTCTATCCACGAAGGATATCTACAAAGTGGCTAGATGCTCTGTCGCCTCACTGAGTAGCTGAATGCCCGTCCTCCTTCTGAGAGCATCAGCTACTATGTTTTCCTTTCCAGGAGTATAGACTCTCTCAAAGTCATAGTACTGGATGAACTTGAGCCATCGCCACTGTCTCAGGTTCAGGTCCTTCTATGAGAAGATGTACCTGAGACTCTGGTGGTCAGAGTAGACTGTAAAGTGCTCACCCATCTGACAGTGTCACCACATCTTCAGAGCGAAGACCACTACTACTAACTCTAGGTCATAGGTAGAATAGTTCTGCTCATGCTGCCTCAACTGACGTGATCCATAGGTGATCACTGCCCACTCCTGCATCAAGACACACCCAAGTCCGGTCGCTGATGCATCGCAGTAGACTACATACCCTACTCCCTCCTCAGGTAGTCTCAAGATAGGTGCGCTGGTCAATCCCTGTCTCATATCCTGGAATCTCTACTGACATATTTATGACCACACGAAGGTTTTCCCCTTCTTTTTCAAAGATGAGAGTGGTGTCTAAACTCTGGAGAAGTCTGGAACAAACCTCCAGTAGTACCCAGCTCGCCCCAAGAAACTCTGCACCTCCTTCATGCTTCTGGGTGGCTCCCAACTAGCACTGCCTCGATCTTCGCATGATCCACTGCAACTCCTGACTCTGAGATGACGTGTCCCAAGAAGTGGAACTCATGTATCCAGAACTGACACTTCGATAGCTTACCGTAAAGTTGGTGCTCTCGGAGTGTGTCCAATACAACCCGCAAGTGGTAGGCGTTCTCCTCCTCAGTCGTCAAGTATATCAATATGTCGTCGATGAAGACTACGACAAATCAATCGAGGTATGGCTGAAAGATCTTGTTCATGAAACCCATGAACACTTCTGTATCATTGGTTATCCCAAATGGCATAACCATGAACTCATAATGGCCATACCGACATCTGAAGCCCGTCTTCTGCACGTCCTCGTCCCGAACTCTGAGATGATGATAGCCTAACCTAAGGTCTATCTTTGAGAACCACTGTGATCCCTTGATCTGATCGAAGAGGTCGTCAATCCTCGGTAGCGGATACTTGTTCCTCACGGTCACCTGGTTCAGGTGAAGATAGTCAACACAAAGTCGCAAGCTCCCATCCTCCTTCTTGGTGAACAATATCAGGGAAGCCCAGGGTGAAACACCGGGTCGGATGAATCCCTTTCCCTACAAGTCCTCCAGCTGTACCTGTAGCTCTCAAAGCTTGGTGGGAGCCATCTGATATGCTGGGGTGGATATCGGGGTTTTCCCGGGGTACAGGTCAATATAAAATTCTACCTCTCTGCGAGGAGGTAGTCCTGGAACGTCGTCGGGAAAAACGTCTGCATACTGATCCACCAATGCAGGTAAGCTCGGACTCCGCATGTCAACTACTCCTCGGATGAGGCTAGCCAACTGATGAGTGATGGGTTGTCCTCTCCTCTGCGTGAGTCCATCCTGTGCTTCAAAGGTTCCCTTCTCGCTGATGAAGGTGAACCTACTCCCATCGGTGCGAACACATCGCACCTTGCGCCTAATGCAGTAAATCAGAGCATGGACTGTAGATAACCAATCCATGACCAAGATGACGTCATCAAGCCTCGATGCCGCTACAAGAAGATCCCAACCGAAGCTCTCATCTCCTAGAGAAATCTCACACTATTATAACCAGTGTGTAGTTGTTGAGTCTACTCCCGTAGGAGTCTCTAGACGTAAGGATTGAGCCAACGGCTCCATCAGAATCTCCGAGCTCCGAACAAGGGCAGCAGCAATGAAAGAATGACTCTCTCTTGTGTCTATAAGAACTGCAGCAAGGGTGGAATAAACACAGATAGTACCTAGAATCATCTCGGGCGCTCCGTGGTCGTAGGCCTCCGCTGCCTGAAGTTGTGCCTGCCTCTACCCGCCAGTTCCCTGTGGTCGGGGTGGACCTCCTGGTGGTGGTGGTGGTAGAGCCTCAAAGCGTCTCCCACCACCTGCTGCTCGGCCAGCTCCTCTGCCTCGTCCGCCTGCTCCCTGCAAACCATCACGGTCGACCCTATGCCTCTGGCTGGGTGGTCCCTCAACCGTCTACTGCTCCTCGACACGATGGGTCGGGCAGTCACGAGCCATGTGGCCCTGCCCACCGCATGCGTAACACTGTCTGCCTCTAGAAAGACTGGCTTTGCACTGTGTGCCCCGAACCTCTGAGCCAGTGTCCTGAGGTCATCCGCCTGAGGGTCTGGTCCGCCTAGACCCATGTGTCATCCGTCGACTACCTTCTGCAGAAGACTCTGCTACGTGCCGCCCCGCGGTAGGTCTCGCTGCTGGTGTAGGCTCAGCAAGAAATCTCTCAATGAGAAGGGACCGCTCCAGTACCCCTTCCTGCGTCAGAATGCTGAGGGAGATCAGCGATGCCCTGATCTCAATCCTCAATCCCTGCTCGAAGTTTTGGGCCCGGAAGAATGGTTCCTGTACCATGTCCGTCGAATAGCGTGAGATATCGGTAAATCTCATCGAGTACTGGGCGACCGACAAGTTTCCCTGCCGTAGCTGTAGTAGCTCCTGGATGCGCACCGCACGGAGGGTGGCTGGGACGAACTCCAAGCGAAAGAGGCTCTCAAAGTCCGTCTAGAGGAGAGATGCCTCGTCGTGCACCTGGAGCATCAAGCTCCACCATCTGCCTGCTGCCGCGTGCAAGAGACTCACTGCAAGGATCACCATGAGGTCTGCTGGTGTCCCTACCAATCAGAAAACTCTTACAACTTCCTCCAGTCAATCCTCGGCTGCCTGAGGGTCCGTCTCCCCGTGGAACCTAGGTGTTCTCTAATGCTGAAACTCATTCAGTGCACCAAGGTGACGTGAACTCTCAGCGGCTGGGGCTGGTAGCATTTGTGGCTCGACGGGTAGGGGTACCACCGGTGCCTCCGCAGTAACAGGGCCCTATACCGAGGCCTCATCGCTCGGTGGGCTGTCGTCACGTACAAAATTCAGAACCCTAGCTGGCTACTGTCATGGGGCCATCCTGAAAAGAGACAGGTGTGCCACGGTCAATACAGTATACCTGGTGAGCTGACACAAGCAATCACAAAAAAAACTTGAAACACACATGCAATTAATGTTTTTGTGAACTAAGTCGGAAATTAGAAGTCAGGGTCCTGGTGTACGGATACGTCGGCCACCGTACCAACACTGGACTCCCTAGACTGATAACCACACTCAATACTCTTAACACTATTACTTCACATATAAAAAGATCAGAGTCCTTAGTTCTATGGCAGAACCGAACTCCTCTGATACCAATTTGTCACGACTCGTCCTCGGGGCCCATGTCATGAATACCCCAAGCCCGCCTTCCATAGGCCAGGGGCTGGCGACTAGCACCAAGGCGTAATTCCTGATAAAAAGGGAAGGCATTGCCTTTATAAAGTAAAAAAACACACAGAGTAAGCAAGAAGAAGTAAGAACTAAGTAAAACTAGGTACAAAGGTAAGTGAAGAAAAGAAAGTGGGCCAGAATACAAACCCAAAATGAAAGTAAAGTACAACTGAAAAATAAAAATACAGCAAATGAAAAGTAAAGCCGCAACGTCGAGCCGTCCACTGGAAGTCCAACCTGAAGGGTGGGTATAGATAGCCTCCTCAGCTCCTCAGGTCCAGCCATCCGCTCCGAGTACATCCCGACCAGTGGATCACCTCCAGGTACCGACCTGCTCTGAAATCCTCAACCACGATCAGCGTTGTCCATCGTCTGCAACCAACACAACGTAGTGCGGGCATAGCCCATGCAGGGGTGAGTATAAGCTACTGATTAGGGACCTCGAGACCCCAGAAGGTCTCCCAGAATCCACAAAGGATAATCCACAAAAGAAAGATACAATCACAAAGTAACAACTAACACTACTTAGGTATATTCCCATACATATACCTAAGTCATTAATTTCAGTTTGGCTCCAGCATCTAAGCCCAAATTCGATCACGTCCACACAGAATAGCACAACACAATCCACAAAGGAATTCAAGACAATCATATCAAAGATAACGATTGAAAGTCCAGACTCAGCTCACACAGGTGTATTTCTTCAGAGAACGATAGAGATGATCAGATGTAGCCACTGATTTATCTAAGCAGTCGGACCCACGGAGGACCGATAGGTACTAACCCCCACAATGACCCACACAGGATCGATAGGTACTAACCCCCGCTATGACCCACAGAGGATCGGTGTGCACTGGCCCACACAGGACCACTGAGCGCTAACCCACATAGGATCGGTAGGCACTGATCCACACAGGATCGCTGAGTGCTGTAGTCTTTGCTGTCGAACCCACGGAGGATTTCTGTACAGTCGTCATCGTCGTCGTAGTCGCAGCCAGCTCTAGGGCTCCCGCACACAGCAAGCTTGTCTCGGGAGGGTCTGCTCCACGAGCCGAGGGGCTGATACATCAACTGACACGAAGTCCAGAGTTGATGTATCCCAAAGTTCCGTATCGTCAAAAGGAACTCAACATGATAGACGGCGCGTCAATCGGACGCCCGGTCTGAGAGTTATTGGCTTTTTCGTTTCAGAGGCCCCGTTGGTTTTTAAGTCAAAACCAACCCGAACACACTCCAACAGCATCCAAACCTTGATCGGAATAAGCCAAAAGGTATGTCTCACTAAGAGGAATCCAACAAAGTCGATGGCACGTCAATCGGACATCTGGAGTTTATGTTATAAGTGTTTCCTCTCCGAGGACCCGGTTGGTTTCGTGTTCGAACCAACCTCGTTAAACCCAATGTTTTCTGAAAACTTGTGTGTAATATACCGAAACGACCGTCTCGATCCAAGGATCACATCGCAACTGATGGTGCATCTATTGGAGGTCTTTAGCCCAAGTTATGGGAAAAAGACCGAAAGAGGTCCGAAAGTAGGGGGTTCGGGCCCGGTCCGACCCGGCCCGATACCCCCTGGGTCGGCCCGAAACGGGTCGACCCGACTCGGGTCCGGGTCTAGCCCAGCCCGGCTGGCGCGGCTCAGCCTGGAACGCTCAGCCTGGCCAGCGTGGCCAGGTGGCTCGGCCGAAACGGCAGAGCGGAAGGGGGGGCTCGTTGCCCCCCTATTTGGGAAACCGCGACCCCCGTGTGGGGGGACGCTCCTTCGTCCAGCCGAAGGTTACGACCCCCGTCTTCTTAGAAGTCGTCCGGCCCGGTCTGGCCGGCCGGTTGCTGCTGCTGCGGGACCGCCAGGGTCCCACCCTCCTGCTCCGGCGCCGGCGGCCGGAAGCCGGCCGCCGCTTCCTGCTCCGCCACGGCCAAAGGCCGCGGCCTTGTTCTGATCGGTGCGGCGCGACGGTGCCACGATCCTCCACCGCGGCCCCGCTCCGGCCGCGGCCTCTTCTAGGTTCTCCGGAATGGCGCGATGGTGCTGAGCTTCTCCACCCATTCCTTATTATTTCTGTGCGGTGAAACGGCACTGCGCTGCCATGCTCGTGCCGCAAACTATTCGAACAATCAAGGGGGAGGAGGGTCGGCCATGTTCGTGCGGTCCGACCTCCTCCCATTATTGCGATAACAGGCGGCTCAATTAGAGACAATGATCGGTGATAAAAGTATTCAAGAACAGAAACAAAACAATCCCCTACCTCAAGCGTTGTCGTCGAGCGAGTTTTGTCGCGGAAAGGGACGTCGTGGAAGGAGACTCCGTAAGCGTCGCGGAAAAGAGAATCATCGGCGTCGTGTCATCGATCTCTGAGGATGGTGTCTCTCACCGGCTGTGGAGATGGAAGAAGATGGTACGAAGAACTCCCCTTTGCGGTGACGGAGTTCTTCGTCGAAGGCTCAGTGTTCTTTGCGTTCTTCGACGAGGAAGAAGAACGTTCTTCGGAACTTATAGCTTTCCTCTCCAAAATCCTTTCGCACAACAAAACCACCCTAATAAAATAAGTGTTGCCTTATTTTATTACTCAAGCGAAAGCTTTTTTTGAAATTCAAAACGAATCATCCAATTAATTGAATTAATTGAAGATTTTTAACTTCCCAATTAATGAGGCATTTAATATTTAGTTAAACACGTGAGTTGGCTTTCATTTAATGGGGGTTCGGGTGCATTACCCTATTTAAAAGAGGGGGTTTTAGGAAGTTGAGTAGGTGGGGCTCGTGTGGGCCCCACCCCACAAATATCCTACCTAGTAGAGTAGGATATAGTGGGTCCCACTCCAACCACTAAGCACAGGTTAAACTACTTTAAATAAAATAAATTTGGTTGCACCATTTTATTGTATTCTTTTACTTAACCCAAAATTTTAATAACCACACCCGAGCAAACACAACTCCGGAAAAGGTGTTCCTAAGTAATTACCGGCACTACGGTTTCATCGGTGCCCTTGGATTTCTATTCCAAGAACCGGTTCAAAAGATAGGAAATCCCGCTCATTCGTTCACTGAACGTACCCGAGCTAAACTTCAGAAAATTATTCCAGGATCACCAGGCCTCGAAATCAGGTGCTATCAGAAACTGTGTTCTTGTAAAATCCCAGAGAAAATTAAGTAAAGATTTCCCTCGAATTTTATGGGTCTTTACAATGATGGATTTAATTAATATATTTTATATTCAAGAAATAATTATAATTTTTAAAAATAACACATCATCTATTTTATTACCTTTCCATCCATTAAAATTTTATAATCTCATTTGTGCATACATGTGGAATACCACCTCCATGAAGTGATGTGATTCATTTTTCTTGTACACTTTACATGGAGAGTTCTAAAATTTTATATAATGTATATATAAATAATAATAATTTCATGAATAATATTCACAATATGATGTAATAATTACTCCTTGGACCATTCTCATCAAACCAAAGTTGTTTTGGTAATACAAACCTAACGTCCTTATAACATTCAGCATAAACATAAAAGATAAAGTGACTAAATAAAACATGGTCAAAATGATATATTAGGGATAATGATAATGGAATAAAAATGAAAATTTTTCTTAATATTGTAAATGACTAATATAATTTTATTTTTTAGTAGTTAAATTACATACAATGTTAGAAAGTATTTAAGGTAAGGGACATTATTTTAAAAAAAATATTTTAATGTTTCCCTTTCAACTCTTTTTCTTCCACATCCATGTTCTATTCAATGGTTCATGAAAATTATTATTTATTATTAAATAGATTATAAATTTCATTTTTCACCATATTTTAATTTTTTATAATTGCTTAAAAATTAATCTTTTAAATGTTTTCCTTTACATTTCCCTTTTGACACTTTTTACCAAGGTATAAAAAAATTGTTTAAGATATACAACATGAAATGAATTTCCTACCAAAATAACATTTAATTACTTTGAAACTTCTTTAACATGTATCCATGGTTATTTTAAATTAAAATCATTTCTAAAATATTTAGTGAATTTTTCATTTTTAATAGATTTCAAAAAAAAATAAGAATTTATCCCTATTTTTATATGAAAATAAAAAGTTCTTTCCATATGAGTTCAAAATATTTTTTTCAAGGGTTTTATAATAAACATTTATGAGCATAAAATGTTTTCTTAATGATATGTTACTTGATAATTTTATATGATAATGGGTGGGAATGATATAACTTATATTACAGGTGAACCTGATACATATTATATGATGGGTGAGCCTGATATAACTCTCCATTGCATTAGGTAATGTTCCTTGTATTTAAATTCATGAAGGGGGAGTTTACTAGGGAGGTTTCCCCTATATATTTAAATAAACTCTAGTTATTTATGATATGATTTAACAAGGGATATGAATATAATGCTCTATGTTTTTTATAAGTTATTTTAGTTTCTTTTTATGGGTTTTAAAGGTTTTATTTTAGAAAAAATTATGATATTCATGTGTATATGGTTTATTTTATGTGATCAAAGAATAATGTCGAAAAGGTAAAAAAAGATGGTTTTTTATGTTTTTTATTATACTAGCTGATTTCTTTCTTTTTTTCCCTTACTGATATTTTTTTCTTATCTTATGTTTTAAAGGTTTTGTAGTGGTTTTAAGGATGATTATAAACAAAGAAGAAGCTAAGTTGAAAGTCATGAAGATTTATTGTGAAACTAAAACACGTTTATTTCTAAAAGTTCTATACTGTGAAATAAATGGGTACTAAGTTGAATTTTACACTTTATAACATATGGTCTTTCTATGTAAGAGTTATGAACCAATTCTCTAAAAATATAAACCATTAAGATCCTATAAATATAAGAAATAGAATTATTATCTATAAACTCAAGATTATGTAATATTTTAAGGTCATGTACTTATAATTATAATCCATATTAGTCAAAAAACATTCATTAAAAACTTGAAAAATAGTTTATAAAGATATAAGAGTGGGTATAACAAGTATACTTAGTAAGATCATACTCAATACCTCTCATAAAAATGTTTAAGGAGTATACTATTACTTTAGAGAACAAATAGTAAAACTGGAAAAAAAATCAATAAAGTTAACTGTCACCTAGAATAACAAAGTCTCACTCACTTAATATTCCTGAATTAACAACATAATATCAAGAATATATAAATCCATGGACCCCACAACCACTTCGCCACGAGTCTTTTTCTTTCAGGCCCCAGTTTCAAACATCTTTTTCTCTCAATCCCTTCCACATCCTTGATTCATCACACCACATTTCATATCACAATACATACCTCAATCCATAATCATATCATCCCCATTATCCCATATCCCACACCACATATACATCTCTTACATCCTTCACATATCTGGTTCAGTAGGGTCTCATGAACATGAACAACACCTACAACATTCCATCCTCCAACCATGAAACCCCCCCACTATATAATATCATTCCACTCATACTAATACCCCATAGGGTCTAATAGTACACCATTAACCCCTCTTCCATTCCCCGTTGGGTCTACCATTACACAATATATTTAGCACCTGAATAATGTATATGTATTACCTTTGAAATAAACATGAAGTATTTGATAGCTTCTTCTACACACAATATCGAGTCTAATTAATCCATTTATATAGTATACCCTTTTTACCTATACATTGGATTGGTGGGTATGAATTGGATTAACCAAATTATGAAATATATATATGATTTTTTTCTGAAATTTAAATGAATTGATTATTGACTAATAAATAATGATTAAATTTTTAATAAAATCGTTTAATGATTAAAAAACCTATTTTTTAAGAATTATATTATTCTCCATGTTATGTATTACTATCTAAACAAAGTATATTGATCACTATGTAAAATTTGTTTTAATTAAATGTATTGGTAATGTATGAATAAAATATCATACATTAGTTTTCTAATGGTTGGGAATTAATATAAAGTCATTTAAATGTAAAAAAATTCATTTTCATAAAACTAATTTCATTTATACAATGTGTTTTAATAATAGTAAATTAAATAAATCATTATTAATTAATGTTTTAAATATAATTTATATATTATATATTCATTAAAATATTTTAACATTCATTTAATATTTTTTACTATAAAATGAAAGAACGTAAATTCAGTTTTATACCAAAAAATTCATTTCTTTTAAAATGAGATTTCATTGCATTTCACACGCTTATTTTAAAATTGATTTTTGAAAATTGTAGAAATTGAATTTTTTAAAATTTATTCCATATTTGGAATCTGTATGTTAAATTTTTTTATGATTCCACCTTCATTATTATCATGACCCGTCCCCCGAGGCCCATGTCGTAACTACCCCATGCCCGTCATCCATAGACCAGGGGCTGGTGACTAGCACCAGAAAGGAATATCCTAAAAGGGAAGGTATTTCCTTTAAACATGTATAAACACATCCCCAACCACATCCCAAAACACTGAAAGGGGGAACCAGTTATACCACTAAAACAAAGCTTAGTGCAAGTAAAAGTGAAAGTAAGTGGGCTAGAATACAAACCAAATAACAAACTGAAAACAGGAAAGTACAAAAGGAAACTCTGATGGCCATCCGCAGAAATCCCCACCTACTTGTGAGAGTAGTGAATCTACTGGAATCCAAAATAGTATATCCTACATGCCTATTCTTATAGGGCCCCACCTGGTTCTCGTCCACCGAGTCCACTATCGTAGTGTCCATCAGTCCCATCCCCCTGAGCACCACTATTGAAATTTCGATCATCTGCACCAGACACAACATGTGCGGGCGAAGCTTGTGCAGGGGTGAGTATAACAATACTCAGTAGGGACCCTGAGACCCTGGAAGGTCTCTCAGTAATCTATGAAGGAAAAAAACCACAATAAAAATATCTCATAGGTAATGACACCCATAAAGACCTCAATAAAATAGAATAATGTAAAAAGACACAGTTCACACCAGGTATACTTAACTACAAAAGTAAAGATGACTAGTCATAAAATTAGATCTTCTTATTCTGTCTAGATGCTCTACTATTGACCCACACACGGTCTCTATTTGTTGACCCACAAAGGATCACTAGGTGATGACCCATAAGGAATCGCAATGTGCTTACGCACATAGGATCTCTAGGTGCTGACCCACTTAGGATCTCTATTCTTTCTTTACGTCCTAGCCAGCCACTAGATTCCCGTACTTAGCACACTTTATTTTTGAAGGATCCTATACTCAATCCATTATTTTTACCTCCAACACCATTAACTCCCACATAGAGTAACCTCAAAGAAACATCTCTTCATAAGGGTCCCAATGCAATAGACGGTGCGTCGATCAGACGCTCGGTCTGTAATTTATTGTATTTTTAGTAAAAAGGGTTTTCTTGGATTTGAGTCTGATCCAACCCATTCATACACCAACATCCGCCAAAACTCACGTGGATTATCTAAAAAGGACCTCCCCATAGCATGGGTCCCAATGCAACTGGTGGTGCATCCATCGGATGCTTGGTATAAGAGATACTAGCGTTTTAGTAAATAGGGACCAATTGCTTTTGGGCCCAGTCCGATCCGGTCGGACTGACACGACCGGCTCGGCCCGAGGGTCCCACATAAACCGATTTAATTAGACGGACCCAAACTAACCCAGTTCAGGTCAGGGTCAGTCTGGTCTAGCCTTTCTAGTAGGCCAGTCTCAATGGGATTTGCTGGACCCAGCCCAGGGCGGCTAACGGTCCGGCCTGCCGGGTCCCCTGGAAACCTGGTCCCGTCCGTCCCTACCCGAAGGGTGAAAGTCTGAACTATTAGCATAGGTATGGCCCTCTAGGTGTGGTTTCAGCCTATCGGTGAGGGTCCTGCCCGTTCGGTGTGGGTCCGGCCCGTCGGTGCGGGTTCGACCAGGACCCTTAGCTGGGGGCGACCTATTAGCTGATGACCGGTCGCGCGGTGCGGCTAGTGGGGTGTCATCCAGCCGGGACAAGGACATTGTGTCGTGTCCGGACCCTTATGTACTCCTAGATGTGGGGCCTCATTTAGTCATGGATGACATACTTTGGATCACCAGCCACCAGAAGGCCCGGACGGGGCCGTCCCTCCACACGGCGCCCGATGCCGCATCTCCCGCGGCCAGTCGGGCACTGCCTCCTACCGCCTCGGTGTGCTAGCGGGCGCACTGCTCCACCCGGTGAGTGGCCCTCAGTCCTTCCATCCATCATGTGGATGAATCATCTACCAGCGTGGTGGCAGAACCTTCGGCGGACCACCAAATTCGCTCTGGTGGTCCGTTCTTCCCGTCGCATGCATCTATGGCCCATAGAGATCACCCATTTCACCACGAAGGCCTCAAATCAGTCATTCCATCAATTTGAGAGTTTGTAAACGAAGAAAACACATAGTGGAGGGTCTCAAGCCTTTTTTTTGTTGGCCCGCACCCTCCACATTAGAATTTTATAATCAAAGGAGGTCCAGGGATTTCACATCGATCAACAAGGATAATTCATCCCCGGATAAATAAATCCCAAAAGAAAATTCAACCTCTCGCATAAACGCATGAATTAAGGATCAACCTGTTTGTGGGTTGATCCATGTTCATCGTTTATAAGAAAAAGAATGGGGAATAACTTTTAAAAATTAATCAACCCCTACCACATTGACGCTCGATGTAGAAGGATTCGTGCTTGAGGTTTCAAGAGGTCGACGTCACTTCCAGCTCCATTCTTTTAGTTATGTCAAGGACGATGGAGTCTCACTGGCATTAATTGTTCTAAATTGGAGAGAAATGTTGTAAGGGGTTTTTCATATAATTCCCACAATTTAATTCCCCTTTATACCACGTGTTGGTTTAATTAAAATAATCTCGTCACAGTATTTCTGTTACGCTGTGACGTTGCGTCGTTACGTTGTTTCATTTATAAAACAGCATCACTATTACGCTTACTTTATTGCATCATTACAAAGTGTGATATGGGATGTTAATGAGCCTAATTAATGCTCTTTGTCGCCACCTAGCTGCTGCATCGCAATGTCATTTTCTGCCACCCAATGGTGAGTAAAGAAATAAAATAATTCTTTCAAATTATTTTATTATTTTTTTCGAAAAGCCCAAAAAATAACTTTTCTTCTTGTCCCTTTCCTACCGAAGATAATTATTTTCTAGGAAAATATCGATGTTCCAAATTCAACGGTGCCTTCATATTTTTAAGTCGATCACCAGTTCAAAATATAGAAAAACTCACTCACATGTTTACTGATCGTACCTTAAAAAATTTAAAAAAATTACTTTCACCTTCGACTAGTGCCAGTCAAGGTTAGGCTCTTACAAAGAGGAAAATGTACCTATGAGATCAATGGTACTCTTGTATTTTCAATCTAAGTTACCATTTAGGATTTATAAGGATTTGACAATAAAATAATTATTACTTAATTATTTTATTCACGGCCAAAAACTAACATCCACTTTTGGCCCACGCTAGCCAATGTTTGTGTCTGCCTACGGAAAACATACCCTCATGAATTTAGCAGTGGTCTCATATTTTTAATCTGAGTCATTATTCGTGATTTCTAAGAATTTGAAAAATAAAATAATTTTATTTAATTATTTTATTTACGGTTATTCCATTATTGGGATTTCCCACTAGAGGCATGTGCCAACTAAACTTTAGTCATGCATAGAGTAAACATACCATCCTAAATGTAGCAGTGCCATTAGATTTCTGATTCTGGAACCCGTTTAAGAGTTATTCCACTTTTCCAAGAAAAATTATCACGCGCATTATTTAAAGCATAACATTTTTCGACGGAATATTCAGGGCACTCCGAGCCTTAGAATTTCACATCGTCTTAGTGTCTGGTCTCGAAATAAATCCATGTAAATAAAAACATAACACAAAAATTTCATGACATTAAATTCTCCCGACCTTAAGTATTTTCATCCCCAAAACCCAAAACAAATGAAAAACAAACAAATAGGGGTACTGAGCACAAATCTGAGCCTCCAACTCCCAAGTTCTCTCTTGAAGATTCTCGTGCTTATACCAAACTTTCTATTTAAAGAATAACATTTTTCGATGGATCATTCAGGGCACTCCGGTCCTGGAAATTGCATATTGTCTCAATGAATGGTATTTAAAAAATTCTATGTAAATAAAGAAATAACAGGGAAATTTCAAGACATTACATTCTCCCCACCTTAGAACATCACATCCCCAAAATCCAGAAAAAAAATCAAAACAAACAAATGGGGGTAATGAGAACAAATCTAAGCCTCCCGCTCCCATGATCTCTCCTAAATATTCTCGTGCAGCCACCGAACACGCACTAAGGAATTTTCAATCCCTAAAAAACACTCTTATAGATCCTCTATCTCCACTGGGAAATCTGAAAATGTCACCCCATCATCACTGTCCAATTCACCCAGTCGATGACATGTGATGGATCATGTACATACCTCCTCAACTGCGACATATGAAAAACACAGTGCACCTGGTGCATCTGTAGTGGATGATCTAGGTGGTACATCACCTAGCCAACTCTACTGAGAATCTAGAAAGGTCTGATGAACTTCGAAGATAGCTTTTCATCCTGGCCAAATATTCAAAATCTTCAACAGGGTGAGACCCCAAGGAAAACATGGTCTCCCTCCTCGATCTACAAGGGTCTTTGTCTCCTATCGACATAAGACTTATGTCTTCTCTTTGTAGTCCTCATCTTCTCCTGGATAATCTTCACCTTCTCAGTGGTAGCCCGTACAAACTCTGCATCCATGAGTGCTGACTCCCCTAGGACTATCCAGTAGAGAGGTGATCTGTATGGCAGATCGTACAAGGCCTCAAACGGTTCCATTCTAACGGTGGAGTGATATTATTTGTTATAAGAAAACTCCACCAGTGGTAAGTGGTCCTGAAAAATGAAACAAAAATCAAGGACACAAGCACGAAGCATATTATCAATGGTCTGTTTGGTCCTGTCCTTCTAACCATTAGTTTGTGCATGAAAATATGTTCTCAATCGCAGATGAGTCATGAATTCCTCCTGCAATCCCTTCCACCACTAGGATATAAAGCATGCATCATGGTCTAAGATAATAATCAAAGGCATCCCAAGAAGACACACTATCTCCAAGATGTAGAGTTTTCCCAAGCCCTCAACTAGTCCCTACTCCCAGATGGGTAGGAAGTGAGCCAAGTTGGTGAGTCAGTCAATGATTACCCAGATAGAGTCATGGCCCCTGGATGTGCATTGTAACATCGTCACAAAGTCAATCAGGATACCATCCCATTTCCACTTCAGTACCTCAAGTGGTTTGGGAAAGCCCACTGAAACATGATTCTTGGACTTCACTAGCTTAAAAATGAGGCATTGTGAAACAAACTCGGCCACTACTTTCTTTATCACTAGCCACCAGTACTAATGTCGGTGTTCCAAGTAAATCTTTACCACTTCCGGATGTACCTTCAAGGGGGGTGTTTGGAACTACCTCAACAGCTCCTCATGTAACATCATGGGTACTATGGTGTGCCCTAAAAAAAGGATGATGTGCTCCCCACCTATCAAAAATCCATTATGAGCTTGTCCTAGGGATAACTGACCACATCGGGCCTTGAAGTCAACATCCAAAAAATGTGCCTCCATGACATTCTATAAAAGTGGGGGAGTGACTGTCATTTACTAAAGTTAAGCTGCTTCATCATCATCCATGAAAGATATCGGCATTACGGTAAGCTACCCCATCACCTCCCTCAGTAGCTGTAAACCTGACCTCATGTTGAATGCATCTGCCGCCACGTCGCCCTTCCCAAGAGTATAGAATATCTCAAATTTTAAGTTCTGAAGGAACTCCATACATATTTGTTGTCTAAAATAATGAAAATACTACAGGAACCTTTCCATCTATGTGAATGTATAACCCTTTTTACTGATTGATGTTCCCATCGACCCTTTGGTAGCGCGTACTCATTCTCCACATTCACTTGGTTAAAGTACTGGTAATCCATACATAACCTCATGTAATGGGTCTTACTAAACCATTCCTCTAAAGCTCCCCCACCTATTCCCCCTGATTTTGAAGCTCTACAAAATCCCTCTGATATAATGATACTAATATCGGTGCCATATCAATTGGTAGAATGACACAGAAGTCCCTCCCCCTGCGAGGAGGAAATACTGGAAACATTTTTTGAAAGGACATTCATGCACTCCACCTCTAATGTTGAGAACTAGAAACTAAAAAGATCTACATCCACGATGGTGTGGCTATCCGACTAAATAGTGATCGGCTTCACCCTCCTATGAATGAGTTTATTTCATGCTACCTAGGTTTCCTTTTTTGCCGACCAAGGGAAACCCTATTCCAATACTATGGATATACCACATCTTATTTACCGAAAATAGTCAATCTGAGCGTGAATTGTGGATGACCAGTCCATACATAAACTAACATCATATTTATTTGACACTACCATCAATAGGTTCTAACCGAAACTCTCACCTCAAGGGTCAGATAACACTATCAGCATAACTGTGATTATCGAGTCTCCTCTCAAAGGTATCTCCAGACGTAAGGATCAATTCAATGGTGTAACTGGAAACTCTAGGTATTGAACAAGATTCGTGATATGAATGAAAGATTAGCACCTATGTTTATTAAAATGGAATCTATTATTAGACACAGGACATACCTCAAATAATTCTTGGAGCCCTTGGGTCATACTATTTCACCACATACAGCTACTCCATTCTTCTATCCTCCAGCTCCCTGAGATAGGTGGGGACCACATTGGGGTGGTTGTTGTAATATGTCAAAATGTATACCACCACTTAATTCTTTATTTTTCTCCCCTTCCACGTCTAATGCCCTACAAATTAATTTGTCCCCATCACTTCATCTTCCCAAAACATTTTACACATCCAAGTCTCCCAGACTGATGACGATTTCCAACTTTCCCACTACTGACATTCACTAGCTATATCTGCTAAGCCAAAGAGCTTTCAACCAAAAGGGTTCTCTCTAGCACTCTAAAATAAGTAAGAATGAATAGATGAATAGTGTTGTCTTAGATGTCCCTGAACACATCTCATTCGGAGGTCCGAGCCCTGAATCACTGGTCGTATCGTATTCATTAAGTACCTGGAATAGTCGGTACACCTCAATGAATACTCATATATTGACATGTCATCCATCGAAAGCTATAAAAGATCTTGGGAACACATAGCCCTTAGCTTTTTTTACAAGAGACCCCTTCTCTAAGAAAGGTTCTCATGCTCTGTCTATAGAAAATTCACCTCATCGTAAGGTCAGGGTAATTAAAACCCAACCATCGCCCTGCTAAGCCACGTAGAAGGCTCACTGCCAGGACCACCATCTGATCTAATGGTGCCCTGGATAGATGGAAAACTAGTAACCACAACAAGCCTATCCTTAGCTGCATGTGAGTCAGGATTTCCTCAGAACCTATGGAGTATTTTTCACTGAAACTTGTGTAAGGAACTCAGCCTACAGGTTCCCTCTACTGTTATCGCTAGTAGAAACTGCTGACCAATGGGTAGTGGTATTGTTGGGACACTACAAGAAGGTATCATCTTAGGAAATAGTCTATATACTGAAGCCTCATCACTTTGTGGACTATCCTCATGGTCACACATTGGAATCCCGATTGGTTGTCTATGTGCAGGCATCTTGAAAGAGAATCAAAATGAACCACGGTTAAAACATTATACCTAGTGAGCTAACTCTTATTAAAAAGAAAATAAGGAGACACTTATGTAACCAATTTCTTCATTTATTTAGCCGAAAAACAGAATTCAAGGTCCTGGTGTATGGATATGTCGGTCGTCGCACCGACACTGAACTCCCCGAATCTGAAAGTTGAACTCACAACACTTAACATTGTTTCCCCAAAACAAAACACGGACTCCCGATCATTGTGGTAGGACCAACCACCCTTTGATACCACTTTTTCACAACCCGTCCCCTAGGGCCCATGTCGTGACTACCCCAAACCCACCTTCCATAGGCGAGGGGCAAGTGACTAGAACTGGAAAGGAATATCCCAAAAATGGAAGGCATTTACTTTAAATATGTACACACACATACCCAACCACATCCTAACCCACAAAAAGGGGGAAACAGGTATACCACTAAAAAAAAGTTGATTGAAAGTACAAGTGATAGTAGGGGCCAGAATACAAACCCAACAAGAAACTGAAAATAGAAAAGTACAAAAGGAATCTATGATGGCCATCTGCAGAAAACCCCAAATGCTCGTGAGAGTAGTGAAGCTACTAGAAGTCGAAGTAGTATGTCATGCCCACCAAGTCCTATTGGGCCCCACCAGGTCCTAGGCCACCAATTCCACCGTCGTAGTGTCTATCAGTCCTGTCCCCCTAAGCAACTCTGTTGAAATTTTGATTGTCTGCACTAGACACAACACTTGTGGTCCAAGCTCGTGAAAGGGTGAGTATAAAAATAATCAGTAGGGAACCCTTTATCCCTGATGGTCTCTCAGCAATCCAAGAAATAAAACACCACAATGAAAACACCCAGAGGAAATGCCACTAGGTAAGACCTCAAACACAAAACATAAAGTAAAAGACGCAGCTCACACCGGGTATATTTAAGTACATAAGTAAAGATGGTTACTTGTAAAGATAGATCTTTTAATTCTGTCGAGAGGATCTTCTGCTAACCCGAATAGAGTCACTAGGTGGTGACTCACAATGGATCACTAGGTTCCAACCCACATAGGATCGCAAGGTCTGATCCTAGGTGCTGGCCCATAGAGGATCGCTATGTGCTAACCCATAGATGATCACTTGGTGCTGACCCACAGAGGATATCTAGGTGTTTTCCAACATAGGATATCTTGGTGTTGACCCATAGAAAATTGATATGTGATGACCCACTTAGGATCTCTATTCTTTCTTCACATCGCATTCATCAATTGGATTATCACATTTAGCATGCTTGATTTCTGAAGGATCTGATCCTCAAGACATCGTCCATACCTCAAATTCCACTAATTCCCACATAGAGTATCCTCAAAGGACCATCTCTTCGTAAGGGTCCCAATGCAATAGACGGTGTGTTGATCGGATGATCGGTCTGTAAGTTATAGGCTATTTAGTAAAAAGGGACTGATAGGATTCAAGACTGATCCAACTCGGCCATACTCCGACTTCCTCCAAAACTGATGTGAAGTATCTAAAAAGGACCGTCCCATCACAAGGGTACCAACACCACTAATAGTGCGTCAATTGGATGTCCAGCCTGAGAGATATGGGTGTTTTAGTAAACAGGGGTCGCATGCGTCTGGGCCCGGTATGACCCTGTCAGACCGACCTGAAGATTCAGCTCAAGGGTCCCACATACCCTATTTTAATTTGATGGACTTGACCTGACCCTATTCGGGTTGTGGTCGGTCTGGTCCATCCGGGCCAGTGGGCCAGCCTCAATGGTCCTTGCTAGACCCGGCCTGGGGTTGCTGAGGGTCAAGCCCACCGGGTTGCCCGTTGACCCGGTCTTGTCCGGCCCGACCCGAAGGGAGCAGCTCTAATCTGCTGTCACAGGTCTGGAACGCTGGGTGCGGGTCCGTCCCGCTAGTGTGTATCCATCCCGCTGGGTACGGTTCCGGCCCACGGGGTACAGGTCGCAGCCTCTTGCCACCTCGGCACACTGATGGGTGCACTGCTCCACCTGGTCGGCGACCCTTGGTCCCGCCATCTAGCACGCGGTCGGCGCCGCGGCATGCCGCCACCGCCGGCGTGGTGGCCAAACCTTCAGTAGGCCACCGTACATGCTCTGATGGTCTATTATTTGCATTACCTATGTCTATGGTCCACGTAGATCATCCTCTTCACCACGAAGGACTTAAATCAGTCTTTCCATTGATTTGAGAGTTTTAACACGAAGAAAACTCATGGTGGAGGGGCTCCAGACTTATTTGTGTTAGCCTGCACCCTCTACATTATAATTTTATAATAAATAGATTTTTGGGGATTCACATTGATCATTAAGGATAATTCAACCCCGGATAATGAAATCCCAAAAGAAAAGTCACCACCCTGCATAAACGCATGAATCCCAGATCAACATGTTCTTGATTTGATCAGTGTTCATCGTTTCTAAGAAAAACAAAGGGGAAGAAATTTTAAAAATTAAACCCCCTACCTCATCGACATTCGATGATGAAGAATTTGTTCTTGAGGTTTCAAGATGTCGATGTCGCTTCTAGCTCTGTTCTTTGGGACGCATCGAAGACGATGAAGTCACGCCGGTGTCTGTCGTTCTTCGTTGGAGAGGAAAAATGCAGATGGTTTATCAGAGAATCTCCATATTTTAATTCCCTATTCTCCCATCTGTTGGTTTAATAAAAAGAATCATGTCATAGTGTTTCTATTATGTTGCGAATTTTTTTCGTTACGTTGTTTCATTTATGAAACAGCATCGCTGTTACACTTACATTATTTCATTGTTACGCTGCATGATACAGGCTATTAATAAGCCTCATTAATGTGTCTTTTCGCTCCATGGTTGGTGCACCGCAACGTCTCTATCTACCACCTAACGGTGAGTAAAGAAATAAAATAATTCCTTTAAATTATTTTATTATAATTTTTTTTGAAAAGTCTGAAAAATAACTTTTCTGATTGGCCCTTGTTGGACTAAGTTGCGTCATTTCTAGGAGAATCTCGATGTTATGAATTCAACGGTGCCCTCAAATTTTTTATCCAAGCATCAGTTCAAAAGATATAAAAACCCACTCCCACATTTATTAAATGTACCTTAAAAAATGTTCAAAAAAATTAACTTTCATGCTCAACCTGCATCGGTCAAGGTTAGGCTTTTCCTAAGGGGAAAATGCCCCTAAGAGATCAATTGTACTCTTGAATTTTCAATTTGAGTTACCATTTAGGATTTATAAGGATTTGAAAATAAAATAATTGTTACTTAATTATTTTATTCACGGCCAAAAACTAACTTCTACTATTGGCGCACGCTAGTCAATGTTAGTTTATACTTAAGGAAAGCATACCATCACAAGATAAAAATTGGTATCTAATTTTCAATCCATGTCACCATTCATGAGTTATAAGCAATTGAAAAATAAAATTGTTCTATTTAATAATTTTATTTACGGTTATGAAATTTTTGTGTACTCTCACTAGACGCCTTAGCTGACTAAACATATGTCAGGCCTAGGATAAACCCATCATCCTGAATGAAACGGTGCCCTCATATTTATGATATGGGCACTCATTTAACAGTTATTCCATTTTTTCAAGAAAACCTCTCACAGGCGCTATTTAAAGCATAACATTTTTCAACAAATCATTCTAGGCACTCTAGGCCTCAGAATCACATGTTGTCTTAGTACCTAGTCTCGAAATAATTCCATGTAAATAAAAAAAATACACATATATTCCCGGACATTACAATTATTTTTTCATAATTAATAGTAACACTATTAAATTTTTTTTACCATGGATAATATTAAAACAGGTTTAACAGGGGTTAAACTAAGATATAAGGGTAATATTGCAACATAAAATTGTATAATTATTTTTTATTTAAGAAATTACACCATATATTATCATAAATTCTAATTTTTATCTATATGGATCCACTTTCACTAGAAAATAACATTTTATTATTTAAATCGTTTTAAGTAATTCAATATGTGTCCTCTACCTCACTTATAAAAGGGAACCTACTATCCCACCTTATTAATGAATTTATGTGCCATATATTAGAAAATACCTATAATAATACCTTTCTAGATTCCTTCACATAATCATAGACCCACTATTATTCTTTTAAAACCAATTTTCAAGGCTTGTGGTGTAAGTCAAAGGAGGTATCTCAAAGAGGCGGTATAAATATTAACTGAGCGCTTCTGATCTTATTTCTTATTCTAAATTATTTTAATCTATTGTATCCATTATGACATGATTACTCTACTTTCATAAATATAATGAGTTTTTATTATCATTAAAACATAAAAATTTCTACCACCTTTCAAACAAATGGAAAATGAAAGTACCTCTCATGTATATATGTGGACTACATAATCCACATAGCGATATGATTAATTTTCCATCACTGCCTGAAATTGATGGATATAAAAAAGGATTTAATAGAAATATGTGTTATTTATTATATAATTACTATTCTTTAACAATAAAATATTATTTATCTTTTGTCCTTTTTCATTTGAAATATAAAATGGTGTTCATACATACGTACAGACTACCATCTTCAAGACTAGTTTAATTCATTTTTCAATATCTACCTTTTATGGATGATTATAAATATATATAATTAATTTATATTATATATATATAATGTTTAATTTTTTTATATGTTGTATCTCTGATAAAAGTACAAGGACTATAATGGCCAAACTGAAACAATTTTGAAAAATAAAACAATTATCACCTAAAACAACAATTTTAATAAAGAATTGTTAATGAATAAGAGATAAAATCTTATAAGTAAACCATATATTATATTTTAAGTATGAATATGTTTAATACATAAAATTTCAATAAATTTAAATTTATTATACATGACTTTAGAGTTCTTACAAAGCAAGTCAAACTTGAGGTAAGTATTTCATGTTAAAATCTAATTTTTAACTAGATAATTTATGCCTAAATTTTTTATGATGAAATTATATGATGTATCACTCAAATATATCATGATTTTCTTATAATATTTTTATTTATGGATGTTACATTTTTTTCTTGCATTTTTCCTCTCTTTAACTAATGAAGTGGTTTACATAATTGTTTAAAGAAAACCCAAACATATTTCTCTCTTCAGTCGGTAATATTTTTCATCCAAGACAATTTATTATTTAAGATGATTTCAATAATTTTTTTACCTTCATAAAATGATTTATTAAATCCATTTTTATTCATGTTTTATTTTCTATAAAAAAATTAAAATGAATCCTCTTGTCACTTTCCAAACAAGGTAATTTTTATTAAATGTGTGAATAGAATATTTGTTTTAATGTATAAATCATTAATGAATTTCCTTGTTCTCATGAATACTACTTTATATGAATATTTGTTTATAATTGTACATGGTTACATCCAAATAATGTTTTTTCATTAATTTTTAATAAATTTTTAGATTTTAAATGAGTGATTTCAAAATGAAAAGGGTATTTTCCTCAAGAAATATTCTAGTGATATTTTGAAGTCAATTTTCATCTATAATAACATCCTTTGATGATACTTATGATTCACTTTGGTTATTAATCTATGATATAATCCTTATATTTTTTTATATTCTTATATATTATGATGATTAAATCTTGATGAAACCAATTTTCTTTTCCATGGGTAATGCTTTGATGAAATGATAATATTTTTAGTGATATTGTAATATACATGTGAATGGATTATGATTATGTGATTGGTGGTTAAATTATATAAATAAAATTAATTGTGTGAATATTACTATTTTATGATATAAAATGGTACATGGGAGGTTATCCCAAGCCCAGAAGAGGGTACACAAGAATTTATCCTGAGCCCGAAGTAGGTACATTGTATAACAACATGAACTTTTATAAATAAAATTCCAATTATGATTTAAATTAAATTTATTAATATGTATTATGGTTGTAGAAAACACATGCACTTCATTGGTTTTATTATATACTATTATATTTAAAATACCGTTAAGAATCGTAAATGTTGATAATATTGCTGTTGAAATGTGATCATATGATCAGTATAAAAATAGGGTTATAAAAATCCAATTGACATAGACAAAAGAAGTGATGGCATGAACTAGTAGGATCATACCCTATGAATCTCATTTATTATATCTTATGATGGAGATAACATCTATAGGATTTTCCCTTGAGCAATCCCAATTTGATATCCAACAACTTATGCATAAGTGAAACTGTTTACAGGAGATGTTAAAGCTCATCAAGATCATGGCCCAAACCATGAACATCGAACCCCCCCATGAAAATCTCAGCATCAGGCACCTTACCCTTAGGGATTTATCTAGTGTATTAAATGGATTTTTATCAAAACCCTAATAATATAAATATGTATATTTTATATAATAATGAATATATTTTCATAATATTATTGTTACTTTATAAATGATTTTGATTTGGATACAATAAAATAAAATTTTAATTTTTGGGTAATATTTAAATTCAATTATAGAATTTATTTTTATGAATTACTGTATTTTTTAAATAAATATTATTTTAATAAAATATTATTATTAAAAAAATTATCAAACATTATCATATAATTTTTAAGAATTAAAATGTAATTTTTATAAGGTTTTGAAAACTCTTATTATCATAAAAACCCAAAATTTCTCAATAAATGTTGATTATTATTTTAAAAGTGAAAATACACATATTTAAAAAATTATTTTGATGAAATTATTATTATATAGGGAATCAAAACTTATAAATTATCTGATGGTAAAATTTTTGTATTTTTTAAGAAAGACAAATTTTTAGTTAAAAATTAAATACCATATCAATAAGCGGTGTGTATTACGACATCATAATAACCCAAAAGTGATTTAATAAATACTACAAAGGGTATCCAAGACCAAATATATTTTTCCATTTTAAATAATTTGATTTTATGTTTCTTTGATTAATTTTATAATCCCTTTATGAACCCTCCAAAACCAATAATATATTTTAAGATTTTAAAATCATTTCTTAAAGAGTATGACTTAATTCCACAACATCAAGGGTATTAATTTATTAATTTCAGACCTTGGAATTATACAATAATGAAAACCACTCCAATTTTTCTGAAACCATGTGCGAAAACCATGGTAATGTTTGTAGTTTTGGTAATTTTTTTATATAGAGTCCAAACCTATGTTTGAGAAATGATAAATAATTTACCACCCATTTCCTTTATAACCCCAATCAATATCCAATTTCTATTCACTAAAAATACTTTGAGTATGTAATTAATCTTACATACACTATATAGTCCTCCAACGTTTCCCCCAATCTCTTAAGAAGATCCTGCCAAGAATTTGGAGTCACACTCTCAAGATAAGCGTTCTTTTCCTTCTCCTCCTTATTCAAGTTTCTTCATTATCTTGTATCTTTTATATCCAATTCCTAATGATGGGATATGTTCTTATATTTACCCATTACTTACCTATGATGTATAAATGGTGGGAGACTCATTTATATCTCATTAATATCTTATATAAACATTTATATTTCCCCTGTTATACTGTTAAAATTTCACCGGGATTTTCCATGCCAAACAAATGTGTACTGAATACCCATACCCATTTTCTGTCAAGGGTGTTCAAATTTATGAACTATTACATATTTTATTAGGGAATTACATTAATTTATTCCACACTCCTTGATCGTGGAATAAAATATGATGATGAATTAATCCATGTTTTACGATCTATTTGGTACACTTAAGCATTATAATGAAATTAAAGTGACAGGTGAACCCAAAATTATATAGTGCTCCAATTAATTGGGTAATATTTTAGTCTCATGAGAAATCATGAACAATATTAGGGAGTGAACCTAATCCATCATGTGAATTTTTTCATCATTATTCCATGGAATTTATCCTTGAACTATATTTAGGATGTAATGTTTTAATTTGTTTCTATATTTCCAATGTCTCCTTTATGTTATCAGGCTATATCATGTCTCATTGTTCATATTTATGATTCTCATCCATTTTATGTCCCATTGATATTAATATTGTCTAACATATATTACTTTCTCCATATTATTCCTTTTTTATTCCCTTACTGGTCCTTATAGATCACCCCTTTCTTATATATCTCCCTAGGCTATCCCATGTAGTTTTAAGTATGAGCATGTTAAAGAGGTTTCCAATAAAGATGATGTATTTCCTATTTTAAGTTTTTATATAACGTATCTAATTCCAAAATACACTGGAATTATTGATCATTCTGGTTTTATAATGTGTAATTATATGTAATTTATCATGAATTAAGGTTTAATAAAGATAAGGGTTTTTATACACTGGTTGTTAGACCAAGCCTAACATGTGATGAATGCCATAGAGGGTTGTCCTTAACTAATATTTCTAAGATTATGATTATGCCACACTTTAGTCTAATATCTTATGAAATGATATTATTCCAATATTATGATAACATGGATCATGTTCTTTGATTTCTTTTTTATTCATATATTCTAAATTTCCATGATTTATTTCATGGCCCATAATTATGATATATGAATTTTTGGGTACAGTTTTCAAATGTTAAGATCAAGTTCACATACCCTTATGTTCATATTTTTATTAAATGTTCATTCATGTCCCCCCAGTTTACCCTTACTAAGCATCAAAGCTCGTCCTTTTTTATGTATCCTTTTTCCCATGACATAAAGATTGTCTTTAAGTTTGATATGTATAAGAAGGGTTCTAGTTGTGAAGAACATGCTGGGAGATGATATATATCCTTTATGTATCATTTGTTTATGTATAAAAGTTTTCAAAGACACTAAACCTTTATAGTTCGACTGTGGGTAATAATGATATTTAATGAATATTTATCTAATAAGGTATAATATTTATGTGTGTAATGTTTGGGTCACCATAGTTGGTATCAAAAAAAGATTTATTTATTTTTGGAAACTATAATGAGGAAAATTTAGTAAACACCCTTAGGATAGTCCCAAGTATAATAGAACATCCTATGTTATGGTAAATAAAGGATTTTGGTTTTCATATAAAATACATCCTTGACTAGATACTGGTAGGGGGATATGGCAGTAGAATAGATGCATCTAGGGGTAATAACTCTAAATAGGGTGGATTGGGTATTAATTCAATCGTCATCATTGAAAAATGAGTGGGAATAATAATAAACACCTGGATAGACACTCCTTGGGGATATTATTGGGATAATTAAATTTTTATTTATGAACCATTATAAAAGATTTTAATAAATGAGGATCAAGTATGACGTACGTTAAACCTATGTTTTCATTAATTGAAAAGAAGGTGTCATGATTTAGACATACTATGAATGATTTTTCATGATTATATGGTTTATCACTATGATAATTGTTACTAACTCTAGGCTTTTTGGTTTTATTCAATGTTTAGACAATTAGGGAACGGTGTAAAAACTAAATTTGATAAAAATTTAATGATTTTCCTCTAGAGAAAACAAATGTTTTGGGATATAGAAGTCAAAATATTGTTGTTATGATTACACATCTTTCTCAAGCTAGGAATCATGCAGAGATTCCAATGTTAAAATGATGGAATAATGTTATGTTGAGTCCTTCATGATACCATATCCAACATCTTTTCAAGGGTCTACTGATCCACTAATCACTGACTGGACCAGTACCACTAAAAAGATATTTTCCATTATCTATTTTTTAGAAGATAAAAAATTTATTTTTTTGTTTATCATTTGGATATAAAATAAGACCAATGATGGAATGTTATCAAGAACATTAGTCAATAAGAATAAATTGACTCTATGGAGTGGGATGAGTTTATAAGGTTATTTTTTAACAAGAACTTCCATCATATTTTTCATATGAAAATGAAGAATGAATTCGTTGAGATAAATAAAAAGATAATGAATCAATTAGTATATATGAAAAAAAATTATAGTATTTTTGACGTATGTGTTATATCCCAAGTTTTTATAAGAAATACTATATTCTATAGAATACAAGATAAGCAACATTGAGCTTAAATGAACAATGTAATATTATTATTTAAATATGATCATTATTACCTAAACATTGAATTGGTGGGTATAAATTGGATAAAACACATTATGAGATACACATAAATTTCCAAATAATAAAATTATTTATTAGTTCATAGTAAATAATCACACAATTTTTATTAAATCCATTTTATTCTTCAAAAATATGTATTCATCAAAAATGGTTTTACTTCCTTTTGTGAGTGAATATTGTAATTAATTTATGGAAATTTTAGAAATTTTATTTGATGAAAAAAGAGATGATTTTTTAAATAAACATATAAATATTATCTTAGAGTGAAATTTTGGTATTTTAGTAAAAAGATTGATTTTCCAATGAATATTGAAAAATAAGTTTTTATTGAAAACCATATTTTTTATTTGAGAATTTAATACATTATATTATTTTTAAAATGGTTTCAAAGTTACATTAGTTATATTATATTGTTAATAATACAATTAATTTCATGTAAATCAATTTTATGGTCAAATTTCATTTAAAAAAATTTTAATACTTAAAAATGAATTTTTCAAAAAAACCTGTTTATCATTGCTTTTTGTGTTCAATCATAAATTAATTTCTACCACTTCAATAAATTGAATCTTGAAAAATAGATTACATATTTATAATTAGAAAGAAAATATTACTTAAATAGTTACCTTTTATTTTTTGCCACTATAAATAGTAACTATAGTAAATAATTATCACCACGGTAAGGGTAAATCGAGAAATTAATGTTAAAAAAAATATGATAAGGACATAAAAATGAGCTGAACACTTAAATTTATACTATTAAATGTGTTTATATCATCCTTTTACATGCATGTTTCTAAAATATGACCTTTTTCCATCTATCATTGATTTTGATCTTTATAATATTTAAGTGAAGGATAAAATAAAAAATGTCATGCTCTTACTTTTAATATGTATAATATTTTGTGTTAGGTAAAAAAATTGTATTTGGTTATTAATTTTTATTTTAAAGATAAATTATTTTTTTAAATGGTTATTTATTTATAAATTTTTAGTGAAAATTAATTACATTAAATGGGTATGAAATACTGAAACTGTAGAGACCCGAAGCCTGACGTACATGGACATTACATTACTTTTGCAGAATACTTAGTACATAACAAAAAAACACACACACAAGGATCGTAATAGTTTAGTGTCTTTGGAAACTCGGAACGTAATCTTCTAATCGTGGTGAAAGATCTTCAATATCTCCCATAAAGATCTTCCCTTTTTTTACCTAAAACCTTTCTTTATATCCTGGGTAAAAGAAAACATAAAAGGGTGAGCTCAAATGCTCAGTAAGGGTATACAAAAGAAAAATCAATCACATCATATTCATAAGAACATAACTTTTGGAAATCTTAACCTGCAAAAGAGAGCAAAATTTCATAACATGGGATAAATCATAGTAGTGAAATGAAATCCAAATAATCATAAATTAAAACATGAAACTTTGTGGCATACACACATAATCATAGAGATTCATTTCTTGTTAGTCAAGACTCATTGCCAAGACTATCTTAGTGGACAAAGTCCCTTTCTGAATCGAGTAACCCTCGTTTCAGTCCTGTTTCACTGAACCGGTATAACCTACCATTTCAGCCATGTCTATCTCATGAGATATAAAATCATTACCCAATGCATTGGAGGGAGATATAGGTCCCACCCATCTCTTAATGAATCCTTTCTTATGTGTGCCACAAAATCATAAATCATACATCATTGCATAACCCATGTAATAAAAATGGGATTCTTAAACAACATGACATCATAAAACCATTCATATAAGATAAAGGAATTCATAAACATAATTCCATCACAACATAGTCAAATCAATGTAAAAATATGGATAGAAACAGAACCCTTTATTATCTTATATGGAAAATAATTTTGATAAAACACTTGAATTGAATTCTTGAGGAAAATATCCTTTCTTCTTCAAAATCAATTTCTTTTCACAAAACATCATGCAATTTTAAAAGAAAGAGATTTTATTGAAAATAGTCATGAAATCTTTTATAGGAATCTTCATGAAAATAAATCTTTATAAAACAGTATAAATCCGTTCGTGCCGTATAAGTTAAAAAAAACATTCTTCGTACTTTTGTCGGAAAAGTCAAAAAGTACCTCGTACGAAAAACGAAAAAAGATTCCTTTCATATCCTTTACTAAAAACTCATAGAAGGGTAAAATTTGATTTAAACAATTGTAGGTGGATGGAAATAATATTACATATTAAGGGAACATGGATGTGGATGATAAAATACACCCCAGTAAATACTTACGAATAAACAATCTCGGATAAAAATGAGATTGTGATATTTTCCCTTACCTTAGGTCCGATTTGCTTCGTATGTGTCTGAACCTCCTGTATAATGATTTAAATAATGTCATTGACTTATTACAGAATCATATTCATTGTTATGATATCATATATGGTTCACTTATGACTTTATATTACCCGTTCTTTTGTAAATTCCATGTTAAAGAAGCGTTTTGGGTAAAATCGTTTCATTTATCGTAGGTGATTTTACTTGTTGTTCTTGACATTATTAATACTTATATCATGATTTACTTACTTCCAGAATATAAAATATGATTTATATATCATATATATTCAGTATATATAAACATATAATAGATAGATAAATGAAATGAAAAACACCATTCATGGAGACGGTAGTCCGTACGTACGCATGAACGCTGTTTTCCTTTCCTTATTGTCTTGAAAGGAAGTAAGTAGATGACATACATATATATATATACATAAATCCAGTAGCTTTATAATTTCATATATTCCATTATTATTTCTTATATATACTTTATAATCATTCTTAAATGGTTAACATGGAGAATGAATCTCATCGCGTCGTGGAGACGGTAGTCCGTACGTACGCACGAGCGATGATATCATTTCTATAAATATTGAATTGAATTGGAGTGGATTATACAATATATCAGAATAAATATGATGTTGTAATAACTATGTATAGTTATTCTTTACACCATTATACCCATCCATGTAAGGTGGTGGTGGAAAATAGATTACACCACGGCGTGGAGACGGTATTCCGTACGTACGCACGCGCGGTGATTTCTTTTTCCGTAGGATGGATAGATGGTGAAATAGGGTTATTTCATACTTATAATAACATATCAGTATATGAGTGATACTGATGTTATTACTTCATAATGAAACAACCTAAGAAGAAGAAGTGGAAGAAGAAATAAAGATGAAAGAATTGGTAACGGTAATTACCTCTTCTTTGAAGTGCCTCTTTGAGACCTCCTCTTAGGGCACTAGAATTGGTCTTTGAGGAAGACCAGAACCTCTAGGATGTTGCTAGGGAAGTGGAGAAGGGATTTTGGCAGGGGTTGGACGAGCTTGAGTGCTCAAATTGGTGTGAGGAGGAGGGGGAGGAGGTGTCCTTTTGTAAGGGAGGAGAGGGGCACCTTAGGAATATCTCAAAATATTATTTTATATTAAAGTCAAAATCGGTTTATAATGGTTCCAAAGGGTCTTATTTCGAAGATAAGGTGGGGAGGGGTCGAAATCCTATCAACCAATAGAATTTATACAAGTTTTGGATATTATTTTAACCTTATCAATTAAATTTAACTCTAAGTTAAATAATTTAACATTTACCATGTCTTTTTGTTTTCTTCCACTATATGGTTAATAAACTTACTATAACATGCCAAACGAACCCCAAATTGTTTATTATTAATATATATATCCTTATCTAAGTCATTTGGCCGAACCTTAGATTTTTAGTAATACAATAACAATTAATAATATAATATTTGATTTAAAAACTATTTTGTGTCAATTTTGACACTATTTGATATATGATTTTTGTGAAAGTCATAACAGAATTAAATGTTCGAACCAAGTTGATTAAATAAACATTAATATATCATAGTAACCTAGAAAATTAGTGTAATTCATAAAAAATCTCAAATTACATTTATTTTGGTGTTTATAACATCAATTATGTCAATATTTCATTAATAAGATAATTACTGCATCATCGTTGTGTCATAAATAAAATAAATTATTTTATGTCTAAAAATTACAAATAAAATACCATAATGTAGGAAATCTTTTTAGCTTTCTAATTAATATTTACAATCGAATTTATCGTATGTATAACCCCATATTAAAAATGATTTACTTATTAAACTTTGATTTTAACTATTTTAACCTTTCTTTAAATAAATTAATAATAAATGTCCTAATCTAATCCAAGTGGGCCTAAATGGTCATATTTTATTCCTAAGTTTGTTTTTGGTCGAATTACACTTGTCCAATAGAATTAGGACATGTGTTAGGGTAATATTAATATCATATTTACCCTTAGTTACCCTATTTACTATTAACCGCGGTAAAAAAGTAAAAAGTTACTATTCACCAAAAAATTATTTTCATCTCATTGAACCACATTTTAGTCCTCGATATTAACCGTGTCTCTCGGATTTTCGAAATTCCATTCACAGAAGCGGCAAAATTAAGTTTTATGAAAAATTCAGTTTTTTTAACTACCACTTAGTAGTTTCACTATTCATCAAAAATTGATGTTTTTCAGAACAATGCCAAAATTTCATCCTAAGCTATATTTCATATTCCGAATTCAAAAATGAAATCTATTTTACCAAATTCATAACATAGATGTTGCATTAATTAATTTTATAATTAAATCCCGCTGTTAAAATAAATAGTGTGTTTTTAGGAAACAATATATATCAAAAGATTGACACATGATTATGTCTTGTTTAAATGTGAAATTACAACCAATGACCAACATTGTATTAAATTGTAAAAATATATTCTAAATATACTTTAAAACCACTCAAATTAATAATTTATCACTATTAATTATTTCGATTAAAAAAGTTGTTTTTAATTATAATTTAGTAATTTTTCACTATTCATCAGAATATGAAAGTTATCCGAAAAGTACCAAAATTTCACCTTAGGCTAAATTCGATACTCCGAATCCAAGAATGAAGTTCATTTTGAAAAATAAGATTTACAGAATTTTAAAAAGTGGTTATTACTATTCATAATGGCTAGTTTTAATAATATTTTAATAGCACATCGTTGTTTAGTGAAACTCGGTATTGCGTATTACACACGCTATTGAGGAAGGTCGCGATTGCGTGTAATGCAAGGCAAGACAAGGATGCGTGTTGTGCAAGCTCCTTTTGGTGTAGCGTACAACACAAGACATTAATAAAATTAAAAAGAATATTTCTTTATAAAATCTTGGGCTGTTACATTCTACCCCCCTTAAAATGAATTTCGCCCTCGAAATTCGTCGGGGTTATAATTGGTTTACTATTCGAAAGTTTCTTTAATAGAAACCCACATCGTAAAAAGGAATATCAAAACCAATCATTAAAAACAAAAGTATGAAACGTAACGGTTACCCAAATAAACTAATCATTGGGTTTCCACATAGGTGAAAATATGGATATGGAAGAGAAATCTAACCATCATGTTCTGATGGAGAGTGGTAGAGAACATGGCTATGGAAAAGCCAGTAATCACAAATCCCTATATTTGTGATGATATAAGGTACCATCTGATTCATCAGGTTTAAGATCACTAGGACAACATTTTTGGTTTTCAAGATCATTTCCCCTAAAGTTGAAAATTTGAATTAGAATAAATACTTACTTTATTTTGGTACAATCTCACTGTTGTTCGTGCTTTGAACAATTTCCACTTCATCTCTTAAATAAATGAAGTTGAATTTGTTATTCGTGAAGTGTTAGCAGATCATGTGATAGAATGACAGGTCATTCCATCTGTCTCAAACAAAAGGTTAGCAAAACTTATATACATAAGTCGATCTATAGTGAGATTAATCATATATGGTTCCTAAAATGGACTTATACTTCATATATCATACTGCTTAATATAATAAAACTAGTTTCTACTAAACAGGGACTTCCTGTAGGCCAGTGGTAGGCGATAAAGGCCAGTCGCACTTCGGTTGTGGGTTCGATTCCCACAGCCTTGTCCGAAGCGATGGGCTGTCGCCTGTCCTGCAGGTTGTCCTTTTTCTAAAACTACATTACTATAACATCACATAAATAATATCAAAAAAATGTTCTATACTTAAACAATACTAACTTATGGTTAACATAATCCATTACAATCTTTAGGCTTATCTAAAATACTTCGGTCCAAGCTCATAGTATAAAGAAAATGATTACTTGAAATGTCGCCAACCAAGCATGTGAATACCATCATTTATCCCCCATATATCTTGTTGGTCACATTCCAATCATGTGAATACTTTAATGATGTATTCTCTTGAAAAAATATGAATAACCATTAAACCTTAGTGAAAACATGAATGCTGTCAAAAGTTAACTCTTTCCACATACCAAAATCCATAAATTCAATATACTCAAACCATGATATAACCTTCTCCTTATATCAGTCATGAGCTCATGAATACTATCAAACATTTTATTTTCTCCTTATCCCTTCATTATGCGCATATCATCTACATTCCAAAAATATCTGAATAACCATTCATGGATACTGGTAACATTAATCAGACAACAGTGTAACAATCCTTACATGTCTCTTTATTCCATAGTGCCATGAGATTACTTATACAACATTACACATGATAAACATGTAATCATTCCACTACATTCTTAAACCATTGACCGAGCTTCAACAATTCTTTCATCTCACATATCATTTGTAGTCTCTTCATCATCATCCACATAAATACTTCCCATACGACCATACTGATTATCTTCATGAGACTTTCCCTTAGGGCATTGGTTTGCATAATGCCCGTACATTCCACATTTAAAACATTTAACCATTGTTGATGTCGTAGCAATACCATTATCCTCATCCATGTTGTTAACTAAACCTTTTCCTTTGCATTTACTTGCTTTGTGTCCTTCTTTTCCACACCCAAAGCATCTTCCAGTTCCTTTGAAACATTCTCCTTGATGCCTCTTCCCACATGATTTACATAGGGGAAATTGAACTTTCTTTCCTCTATGATCATCATGAAACTCCATCTTTCTCTTATTAGCCGAGTCAGGAAACTTACCAAATTTTACTTTATTGATCATATTATGAGATTGCTGATTCGGCATAATAATGATGTTTGGACTTCCAAATCCCATTTCATTATGAAGAATATCATTCCATTGTCCATCATATCCTCCATTATCGTGAATCATCTTGTTTCCAGCCATTTTCTAAAACCCAAAAGAATAGTGTGAGAGGAAAAAATCATAATAAAGGGGGAGTAACTTCAATATCTAACATCTTAGGTTTAATTCTATGATCGTTAGCGTAATTCTAGTACTATAACCTATACGCATACTTAACCTTAGAGACATCCCTAGACATACCTTAGAAATATCTCTAGGGATCTCACTAAAGTTCTCGCATCCTAGTTTCCAAAGGTTGACTAAACCTTTCCTCTGATACCAACTGTAGAGACCCGAAGCCTGACATACATGGACATTACATTACTTTTGCGGAATACTTAGTACATAACAAAAAAACACACACACAAGGATCGTAATAGTTTAGTGTCTTTGGAAACTCGGAACGTAATCTTCTAATCATGGTGAAAGATCTTCAATATCTCCCATAAAGATCTTCCCTTTTTTTTTTACCTAAAACCTTTCTTTATATCCTGGGTAAAAGAAAACATAAAAGGGTGAGCTCAAATGCTCAGTAAGGGTATACAAAAGAAAAATCAATCACATCATATTCATAAGAACATAACTTTTGTAAATCTTAACCTGCAAAAGAGAGCATAATTTCATAACATGGGATAAATCATAGTAGTGAAATGAAATCCAAATAATCATAACTTAAAACATGAAACTTTGTGGCATACACACATAATCATAGAGAGTCATTTCTTGTTAGTCAAGACTCATTGCCAAGACTATCTTAGTGGACAAAGTCCCTTTCTGAATCGAGTAACCCTCGTTTCAGTCCTGTTTCACTGAACCGGTATAACCTACCATTTCAGCCATGTCTATCTCATGAGATATAAAATCATTACCCAATGCATTGGAGGGAGATATAGGTCCCACCCATCTCTTAATGAATCCTTTCTTATGTGTGCCACAAAATCATAAATCATACATCATTGCATAACCCATGTAATAAAAATGGGATTCTTAAACAACATGACATCATAAAACCATTCATATAAGATAAAGGAATTCATAAACATAATTCCATCACAACATAGTCAAATCAATGTAAAAATATGGATAGAAACAGAACCCTTTATTATCTTATATGGAAAATAATTTTGATAAAACACTTGAATTGAATTCTTGAGGAAAATATCCTTTCTTCTTCAAAATCAATTTCTTTTCACAAAACATCATGCAATTTTAAAAGAAAGAGATTTTATTGAAAATAGTCATGAAATATTTTAGAGGAATCTTCATGAAAATAAAGCTTTATAAAACATTATAAATCCGTTCGTGCCGTATAAGTTAAAAAAACATTCTTCGTACTTTTGTCGGAAAAGTCAAAAAGTACCTCGTACGAAAAACGAAAAAAGATTCCTTTCATATCCTTTAATAAAAACTCATAGAAGGGTAAAATTGGATTTAAACAATTGTAGGTGGATGGAAATAATATTACATATTAAGGGAACATGGATGTGGATGATAAAATACACCCCAGTAAATACTTACGAATAAACAATCTCGGATAAAAATGAGATTGTGATATTTTCCCTTACCTTAGGTCCGATTTGCTTCGTATGTGTCTGAACCTCCTGTATAATGATTTAAATAATGTCATTGACTTATTACAGAATCATATTCATTGTTATGATATCATATATGGTTCACTTATGACTTTATATTACCCGTTCTTTTGTAAATTCCATGTTAAAGAAGCGTTTTTGGTAAAATCGTTTCATTTATCGTAGGTGATTTTACTTGTTGTTCTTGACATTATTAATACTTATATCATGATTTACTTACTTCCAGAATATAAAATATGATTTATATATCATATATATTCAGTATATATATACATATAATAGATAGATAAATGAAATGAAAAACACCGTTCATGGAGACGGTAGTCCGTACGTACGCATGAACGCTGTTTTCCTTTCCTTATTGTCTTGAATGGAAGTAAGTAGATGACATACATATATATATATACATAAATCCAGTAGCTTTATAATTTCATATATTCCATTATTATTTCTTATATATACTTTATAATCATTCTTAAATGGTTAACATGGAGAATGAATCTCATCGCGTCGTGGAGACGGTAGTCCGTACGTACGCACGAGCGATGATATCATTTCTATAAATATTGAATTGAATTGGAGTGGATTATACAATATATCAGAATAAATATGATGTTGTAATAACTATGTATAGTTATTCTTTACACCATTATACCCATCCATGTAAGGTGGTGGTGGAAAATAGATTACACCACGGCGTGGAGACGGTATTCCGTACGTACGCACGCGCGGTGATTTCTTTTTCCGTAGGATGGATAGATGGTGAAATAGGGTTATTTCATACTTATAATAACATATCAGTATACGAGTGATACTTATGTTGTTACTTCATAATGAAACAACCTAAGAAGAAGAAGTGGAAGAAGAAATAAAGATGAAAGAATTGGTAACGGTAATTACCTCTTCTTTGAAGTGCCTCTTTGAGACCTCCTCTTAGGGCACTAGAATTGGTCTTTGAGGAAGACCAGAACCTCTAGGATGTTGCTATGGAAGTGGAGAAGGGATTTTGGCAGGGGTTGGACGAGATTGAGTGCTCAAATTGGTGTGAGGAGGAGGGGGAGGAGGTTTCCTTTTATAAGGGAGGAGAGGGGCACCTTAGGAATATCTCAAAATATTATTTTATATTAAAGTCAAAATCGGTTTATAATGGTTCCAAAGGGTCTTATTTCGAAGATAAGGTGGGGAGGGGTCGAAATCCTATCAACCAATAGAATTTAGACAAGTTTAGGATATTATTTTAACCTTATCAATTAAATTTAACTCTAAGTTAAATAATTTAACATTTACCATGTCTTTTTGTTTTCTTCCACTATATGGTTAATAAACTTACTATAACATGCCAAACGAACCCCAAATTGTTTATTATTAATATATATATCCTTATCTAAGTCATTTGGCCGAACCTTAGATTTTTAGGAATACAATAACAATTAATAATATAATATTTGATTTAAAAACTATTTTGTGTCAATTTTGACACTATTTGATATATGATTTTTGTGAAAGTCATAACAGAATTAAATGTTCGAACCAAGTTGATTAAATCAACATTAATATATCATAGTAACCTAGAAAATTAGTGTAATTCATAAAAAATCTCAAATTACATTTATTTTTGTGTTTATAACATCAATTATGTCAATATTTCATTAATAAGATAATTACTGCATCATCGTTGTGTCATAAATAAAATAAATTATTTTATGTCTAAAAATTACAAATAAAATACCATCATGTAGGAAATCTTTTTAGCTTTCTAATGAATATTTACAATCGAATTTATCTTATGTATAACCCCATATTAAAAATGATTTACTTATTAAACTTTGATTTTAACTATTTTAACCTTTCTTTAAATAAATTAATAATAAATGTCCTAATCTAATCCAAGTGGGCCTAAATGGTCATATTTTATTCCTAAGTTTGTTTTTGGTTGAATTAAACTTGTCCAATAGAATTAGGACATGTGTTAGGGTAATAGTAATATCATATTTACCCTTAGTTACCCTATTTACTATTAACCGCGGTAAAAAAGTAAAAAGTTACTATTCACCAAAAAATTATTTTCATCACATTGAACCACATTTTAGTCCTTGATATTAACCGTGTCTCTCGGATTTTCGAAATTCCATTCACAGAAGCGGCAAAATTATGTTTTATGAAAAATTCAGTTTTTTTAACTACCACTTAGTAGTTTCACTATTCATCAAAAATTGATGTTTTTCAGAACAATGCCAAAATTTCATCCTAAGCTATATTTCAAATTCCGAATTCAAAAATGAAATCTATTTTACCAAATTCATAACATAGAAGCTGCATTAATTAATTTTATAATTAAATCCCGCTGTTAAAATAAATAGTGTGTTTTTAGGAAACAATATATATCAAAAGATTGACACTTGATTATGTCTTGTTTAAATGTGAAATTACAACCAATGACCAACATTGTATTAAATTGTAAAAATATATTCTAAATATACTTTAAAACCACTCAAATTAATAATTTATCACTATTAATTATTTCGATTAAAAAAGTTGTTTTTAATTATAATTTAGTAATTTTTCACTATTCATCAGAATATGAAAGTTATCCGAAAAGTACCAAAATTTCACCTTAGGCTAAATTCGATACTCCGAATCCAAGAATGAAGTTCATTTTGAAAAATAAGATTTACAGAATTTTAAAAAGTGGTTATTACTATTCATAACGGCTAGTTTTAATAATATTTTAATAGCACATCGTTGTTTAGTGAAACTCGGTATTGCGTATTACACACGCTATTGAGGAAGGTCGCGATTGCGTGTAATGCAAGGCAAGACAAGGATGCGTGTTGTGCAAGCTCCTTTTGGTGTAGCGTACAACACAAGACATTAATAAAATTAAAAATAATATTTCTTTATAAAATCTTGGGCTGTTACAGAAACAACATTTATTTAATTAATAGAAAAATAAAATAAATGATTTTAAAAATATTAAAAGTATTATAATATGAATGAATTATTATATTATATGATTTTTTTAGATAAATACAACATATTAGAGAGGTTTTAAAGGATTATATTCAAATTATTTTACTTTAATGTTGTTTTCAAGTTCAAATTAATTCAATAGTTCCAAATATGATGTTAATGATATTTTATAAAAAATAATATTTTATTAAATGACTTAAAATTACTAAAAATATATTTTGGCCATGTTTTTTGGAAATTATTTAAACTACCAATCATGGCCCATTTATGGGATAATTTTCCTTTTATAGTAACTATTTTAACCCCTAAAGAGTAAAAACATTATTATCATTGTAATTGTCAAAAAGATAAACAGGGATTAAAACAAAAAGAAAAGGGTAAAAGTATACTCGAAACAAGTAAAAAAATATTGGATGATATAATTTCAACCCATAGTCATATTATATTTATAATTTATAATTTTTTATCCATTTTTTCATTAAAATTAATTTATATTAATTTAATACTTTAATTAATTCCAAGAGTGCCCCTCCCCTCTCTTATAAAAGTGTATATCTAATTCTCTTTTATTCACACTTAAAAATAATTTTATTTCACACAATACATACTCAAATGCATTTCTTTAATATATCCTTCATTGTAGATGTATTGTTTAGTTAAGATACTATCCTTAAATGGATTAATGTGTAAAGTAAATGATATTTCCCAATGAAGTGGTATAACTTTTAATTGAATGTTTTGGTTTTATTTCTTTTTCCACCTCCTTAAAATATTATTCAAGAATAATAATATAATTTCATCATTATATCAAATATTATGATATGTTACTATGTTAATTTCATAACATATTTTCATCTCTTTCTTCCATCAAGTATGAAATGAAATCATTGATTATGTGTACGGCAGACTACCGCTTAGCGAACTGATGTAATTCGTTTTCAATCACCACCACTCATGGTAGGATATAATGATTTATTTAATGTATATATATATATATGATATTAATGACATATATATCATTATATAATGATAATATTTCATCTAATTTCTTACCATTCCATTCATTGAAAAATGGTAACATTATTCATCCATACATGTGGACTACTACCTCCATAAAGTGATGTGGTTCATTTTTCATCACCATATCATATAAATGATATATATAACTATATTTAAATATTTATTATAACATTAATGATAATTATGGAAATATTAAATGACACTTACCCTATTTTCATCAAGATCATTTAAAAATGGAAGTGTTACTCATGCGTACTTTTGGCATACCGTCTCCATGATTATAACGTAGATCATTATTATTAACCATTTTCATAGTTGGCTTTAAAAAAATGATATATAAAAATGATAATTATTTTAGGATTATTATTAAATATATTATTAAATAATGCCTCTTTGACTATATTCAACCTACCAAAGTCATTTTGGACATATGAGCCTAATATCGTCAAAACGTCTGATATGAATTTAATTGATTAATTAATTGATCAAAACGTGGTAAAAGGAATAAAAACATAAAAAAAATATCATGAATGTAAATAATAATAATTATTTTATTATTTATAAAAATAATGAATGTACATGATGAGACAGACTCAAGGTAAGGGACACTTTACTTTAAAAACCCCATTCCAAATGTTTTAAAGATTTGTTTTCTGAATATTTCCCTTCCATGTACATATTATTAAAAAACATTTTATAGGTAATTATATGGACATAAATAAATTATAAAAGAAATTTTTTGTATCATTATTATCAAGTATTTCACAAGGAATATTTTTTTGGAACATTTTGACTGTATTTACAAAAGACAAAAGGAATGTTCCATATTAACATGTACAGTGTCAATGGTTTTTCCTACCACCATAACCATTATTTAATGTTTAGATTATTTTATAATATATCATGTTTTATTCAATAAAAGAACCCTCTTTCCATTTTTTCTAGGTATATTCAAAAAAATGTAATAGATATTTAAATATCTGAAAATGTTTTTTTATGTGTGTGGAGAATAGTTTATATGAATTTAATAATAAAAATTGAAATATTTTCATGTTTTATAAATATTTTATGGTTATTGAACAAATTTTATGATGAAATGTGGTTCATTTATAAACCAAGGTTGGGTGGTTTTGATATAGATCAAGGATAATGGATTCTGTTAAAAGAATGGGTGGTTCTGTTATAAACTAAGGATGGGTGGTTACATTATAAACCAAGGATGGGTGGTTCAATTATATCCCTACAAGACATCGGGTGATGATTATGTACCCTAGATAATTATGATGCAATTTGACCATATTTATTATAAAATTTATAATATTGATATGGAAAATGATTTCCTAAGTTACCAATATGAATTTTTGATAATTTCAAATGATTTTTCATGGAAACAATTTAATTTATGAAATTATTTTAATGATCATTTTTTTAAAGGAATGATTGTGCTCTTTTTATATAAAAAGGTTTGTTTTTATAAAAACACTTTTTATGGCTACTCATGTTTTCTAAGAAACCCTCATGATTATGATTTTTTCATTAAGTTTTCTAATAAAGTGTTTTATGAATACTTTGGGAAGTAAATATAATATCATGTGTAAGGGAATGATTATTCGATCTCAAAATTTATAATGTTAAAGGAAAACTTGGTTATGATCTCAAGGTTTTAAAAAGGACTAAAATGTTCCTTCCTTATTTTTCTATTCCCATTCTTGAGATTTTTTTTCTCATCCCTCATTTTAAAAAAAAATCACATGGTTTTAAGGATGTGTATGGACAAATTTGAGGTCAAGATGAAAATTATGAAGAAGTTTCATGTAAATAAAACATGTTATATCATAAAAGTTTTTTTATAGGAAAAATGGATACTGATAGAAATTTTCCAAAATTTATTGCATGGTATTTTTATATAAGATTTATCACCTAATTAATTAAACCTTTAAACAAAAAATATCATGAACAAATCATTCCATTTTGAGAAAAAATATATAAAATTTGATTTTTTTCTCTTTGGTGGTTTTAAAGGGGAAATTGTGATTTTTCCTATGATAATATCTTAGATAATGTTTCATACCACATTATTATTCCTAAGATAGAGTGTTTACCCTAGGAAATAATTTTGGTGGAATTTTGTGTAGTTTGAATTTTGGTAGAATATTTAATATTTAATTGATAAAATATTATTTATTTGTGCATATTCATTCAGATATATATTCTATTCAGAGTGTCATATTGAAATTTAAACCTCAAAGTTGCATCTATATTAGGGGGTTTTCCTAGGTGAGTCATAATCTTCAATCATTCATTGGTTCGAACTAATCCCCCATTTTCTTCCCTTTCTTCTTTTTCTTTTTTCTTTTTCCTTTTTCATTGTTTTCTCATTTTCTTCTATTTTCTTCTTTCACCAATTTTTAAATCATTTGTACACATCTCCCTTTTGGGTCTTAATATAAAATAGGTGATAGGGATAGGTAGAGGGAGAGGGATAGGGGAGAAAGAGACAGAGGTGAGAGAGATATAGAGGAGAAGGAGGTGCCACCGTGAGGCTTGGGAGGATCTGGATCATCGTATAGCAGCTATGGATCATGAATCTGATCAAATATTCTGGTTTATCCACCAAAGGTATTATATTTTATTTTATTTTTCACTGAGAAACATCCTAAAGTAGTTTTTTTTATTTTTTACCTTTTTTGGGTTGTTGTGGACACCTAGAGGGTTTATATCATGATTTTCGAGGGAAATCAGATGTTTTGGGAACTTTTGAGGGTTATCCATTTGGGAAAACCTATGTACACAATGTTTATTTCAAATAAAACATTTCATGTGTTCTTACTATTCAAGGATTATGGGTTTTTTGGACTATATTTCATTTACTGAGGGTACACATCATGTAGTGGTGACTCGAGGTGTGTTGGGGCACATGTTCTGTAAGGTACATGAAAAGATCATTTCTGAGGTACATGGACAATGTAAATGAAATGTTATTGTCCAAAACCTATGTGGGGGTATATGTCTATGTACATGGCTGGGAACCCCGTGTGGGGTACAAATTGTGTACAAGGGCGGACATTTCATATACTTTTCCATTTTACACGCTGATGATGTACATGGGAAGGTGCCCCATGTGGGGTTACACACCATGTATAGGGTACATATACCATGTGATTTGGAGAAGTACATATTAAGTGTCATGGGGAACATGTATAGGGATAACCTTTATAGTTAAACATTGTGTACTTGAAGTACATGTCATGTAACTTTTCTCCCTTCCTGTGTTTTCCCTATTTTTTCCCCAAAGTCATAATTTGACTTGAGAGTAGTCCATTATGAGAGTTTTTACTTATATACCATGATAGTGGAATCCATTCAACATTTATAGGTTATTCAAATATTGTTTTATTATAAGATATTTTTGTAGATTGATTCTTTCGAGTTTATGGTTCTAGAATCCTTATGAGGGTTTGTTTATGTTTTATGTAGATTAGGTGAGATTGTACACTTGTTTATAACCTTGGTTGAGGATACCAGGTGAGTTTTTTATATTCTATGGATAGATCCCATAATTTTGGTTTGAGTGTATTCTTGTATTATCTTCGCTAGTTTTTAGAGCAGGTGTAGTTCAATTGGATAAATTTGGTTAAGATGACGTTTTGGGATGTTAAGTATAGATGGGTGTTGTTGGATGAGTTTTAGATAGGTATAAGGGACCTATTATAAGTAATTCCCTTCTGGTTAAGGTGTAGCTTGTGGTTTCCCTTCTAGGTGTTTTTTTCTTGAGTTTTCCCTTCTAGGAATGTGGGATCTTGTGTTCTCCCATTTGGGTGATGGATCTTTGAGATGTGAGTTGTGAGACCAATTGTAGTTTCTTTTGCAGGTATTGGCCTAAGATTTTTTTTATTTGGAGGTTCCCCTCATACTATTCCCTACTTAATAATAGGTTTTGGGGACCACGGATGGTGACCCATACTGATTGACCAAATTTATGGTTGATGTCGTTCACATTAAATTAAATTACTGGATTTTGGTGCATCCAAATCTGGTTTTTGAGTTTCTGAGCTAGAAGGTTTAATGATATTCTTATTCAAGGATGGATGAGAGAGGATACCTTTTGGATATTACTAGACTACTAATTCTCCCTGAGAATGACTCTATTTATCCCTTATATTTGTTGGTTGTTGTGATGCGGGGATAGGGAGCTAATCTTTGATATGGATGAGTACAACCTCTATAGTTTACCTGATCTTTCTTGCCAGGGATATTGAATCATGGAGGATATTTCACTCACAAGAATTAATTTTTTATTTTCATCCTAGATAAGTAACCTAGAGATGAGTTGATGGGATTTATCACCTAGTTAGTTATGAATAAATTATGGGACATGGTAGTATCCTCCTAAGTTCAACAAGGAGTCCCTACATCCCATTCATATCATGCTATTAGAGTCATAGATACCGGTAGATTGACATAATTATTTAGGTTCATATGATAATATACTAGGGTTTGGCCTTCTTGTCTACCCTTACATTGTACTTTAGATCCCCTTCTTGATTAGGTGGATGTGATTGATGTTTTGGTTGGGTGATCGACATTTTTTAATTCCTATGGATAGGGCTAGTGTGATTGTTGATTTACCTTAGGTGTCAGGATATAACCTATGCATTGGTGTTTTCAATTTTTTATATATTTATTTTTCATTCTATATTTGTTTCATCTTTGTGCCAATATCCTTTCTTAGAAAAGGTGATCATAAAAGGTGTTTCATGCACATGTTATGAAAACATATGTTAGAAACACCATTGGGGGTGTCCTACAAAGATTTTTTTTCTCACCCCATTAGTAGAGACCCTGTTTTTTCCCTGTAAGACTTTGGAATATTTCTACATATAATTCCAGAGATAGGCGCGAAGACAGCGTGCGATTCGGAGGCCCGGTATGCCCGAAATAAATTTTATAAAAATGTTAAGTGTTTTTATACTATACACATGGCGGGGTTGTGTTTCCTACTAAACGGTATCTCAGATCGAAAATCTGAGGGCACGGTTGCGTCCGGAGCATGCCGTTTACCCTACGCAGGGTGTAAAAGTTACTGGCGCGGGCCTACTATGAGAGATGTCACCCAGGGAAAAAATCGTCATTTAAAAAATGACATAGTGATTTTAATCACTGTAATTCTTTTCAAATATCATTCGAACGAAGTCTCAGAATGGAAATTCGAGACTTAAGTTGAGTTCGAAATGGGGTGTTTTTCTTAGGTGCAATATAAAATGAGAGGGCGCGCCAGTCTCGGATTCCATGCTAAGTGGATTCTTCTATAAATAGAAGAATAGGAATTGGAGTTAGGGTTCTCCCTTTTTTATCCTCTCTCTCTCTCTCTCTCTCCCCGGTTCTTCGGTGTTCTTCGCCATTCTTCATTGAATCAAGGAGAGATCTCCGCCAGAACTTTGGCGGATCAAAGAGGGGGCATCATGGACGCGTCGCTAATGACAAATGGGAAGATCGAGGTAGGATTTCTTCTATTTTTTGAGTTCCAATTAAATTTTTAATTTAAAAATCCATCTTTGTCTCTTGTTTCTTAGTTTTGGTTACACCGTTGATGGCCGCACGAACATGGCTATTAACCCATGATGAAAAATCAAGTTTTGTTCATCGTTCTATTCAACCGTTCTTCTAGTTCATGGGCGCTTACAATTATGCGCATCATATCTTCAATGGATTTTCGATCAGAGGCATGCGCTTCGATGGTCTCGTCGCATGGATCGCAAGTTTAGGCTTAGAATAATTTTCGGGTGTGCGGTGGAATCACGGTGGTCCGCAGAAGGGACAACCATAATAGAACCGTAGGCAGTGGTCAACAGTGGTCCGGGGCAGTGTGCGTAGGAGGCTAGCATGTCAGGCAGCGGGTGTGGCTAGTGCAGAAGAGGTGGGGTCGGGTAGCTCCGAGATAAGCCAAGGTGTGCGGCGGTCGGGGCTTCAGAGCTGCCAGCGTAATGTGGCGCCAGTGCGGACGGCAGAGCATGCGGCGAGAGGCGTCCGGGGGAGTGGAAGGGCGGCGTCTGGTGGCGCGGGCCGCGGCAAGGCGCGGCGGTGCACTTCATGAGGCTCCGGCCCTAGGTTTTTCATGGTCGAAGGGGAAACCTGCAGAGGAACATGGTGCAGGCGACGCCTTTGGGCTATCACGGTCGAATGGAGAACCCGAGGTGGCAACCTCAGCGGTGTGGAGGAGACCCAGACCCGCGTTCGGCAGGTCCTGCTGGCGCGACGCGGAGACCGGCCTTTGCCCAGTATTTTGGGGAGAACCGGACCCCAGGGGTCCGGTGTGGTTAGGTCGGGTTGCGGCCAGCGGACCGCGGTGAGTTATTCCAGACCCGCGGCTGGGCTGCGGGCTGGCGGGGGTGAACCGGCCCAACTCCTTGCATTCGGGGGGGGGGGGGGGGGGGGGGCTGTAATTTTTAAAAGGTGCGTTCGTTTGACGCGCTATCTGCGGCTACAGGTCTGTGTTAGCGAGACTGACTTTTTGAAGTGTGTTTTTGGGTTTTTGGGTTCTTTACCCGAAGGCGGGTGACCCGGAATGCTTTAATTTAATAGTATTAAATTATTATTAATGTTTGAAACGGACCTACTCACGAGCCAGATTTCTATTTGATGCGTCGTCAGAGGCGTTGTGGCCCTGGAGATGAGATGGTCCTTCCAAAGTTGATTCAGAACCCTTGCGGTTTGGTTTCATTACTCAGAGGTATGAAACGCTTATTGCGAATAACTAATTAATTATATAATTAATTAATTTTTCTTGCGTTGAACCTAAATCCTACTTGGGATGTCTGATTGACATGCTGTCAGTGGCAACATGACCCTAGTCCTCTTGCAGAATTTTTGGGATGCTTTCCAAAGCATTCGGGTTAGAGACTAGGTGCGAGCCCCATAGGGCCTAGTTCACACGTTTTACGGTGAAATGTCAATTTTTCACCCGACATCCATTTTGGGTGTTTGGGTACTCTTTTCTGAGTGTTTTTTCTGAGGGGATTGCAACGGCGCAATCTGCCTACCTAAATTCGGGTCCGAGCTATGGGACCCACGAGGCGGCTTTTAGATGTATGCAGTGTTTTTACGACTTATGCTTCATAAGTCTGTTCAGGGAAAACGAATAGCCTACGCCGCATGGTTATCTTCTAGGAACGTAATGATATGATCTGCGTGACGTGTTTCAGGGTCGAAGTATGGGCCCCACAGGGCCCTGATTGCATATAACGCGGGGAGTTGCAGCTTCGGCATCCGAAGTCCGTTTTAGGTGTCGTCAGCAGCATTGTGACCTAGGAATCGAGATGAACTTGAACAGGTAGGATTCAGGAGTTGATGCTGGACTTGAGGCATGGGCCCCACCTATCGTCTTTTAAGCTGTGTGCAGTGTATTGCGACTTTTTGATCACGCGTCTTTTTGGGGCGTATGAATAGTCGTTTCAGCATGTTTTTCCGAGAGCATCGCGATGGTTCAGTTCACCCAACCTCTTTTAGCACTGAGGTGTGGGCCCCATGAGACACTATATGTACATAAAGTGTTGTTCATTAAATTTTCCTTCAGGAGCCCGTTTCTAGTGAGTAAATAGTCTACCTCGCATGTTTTTTCATGAGAATTACAACGGTGTAATCTGTTTGGGAGAGAGGAGCCTCTTTAGATATCTCATTAAATGTGGAAACATGAAAGGTTTTTGGTCAGAGGTTACTTTAATGCACTCTGAACCTACTCATGGTAGCGGTGTTGGTGACACCCAGTGATGGCATGGGTAGTGTGGAGTTATCAGACCAGTTCCGGGTTTTCCATTTAGCGGGGCTGGGTAGTGGGTTACCCGTTGACCTTAGGGTTTACCCTCCAGTAGGGTTGGGCGATGAGTTACTCATTGACATTAGGGTTTACCCTCTAGAGGGGCTGGGCAGTGGGTTACCCGACGACCTTTTGTGGTTTACCCTCCAACGGGGCTGGGTATTGGGTTACCTGACGAAATTTTGTGGTTTACACTCCAGCGGGGCTAGGTAGGGGTTACATGATGACCTCTTGTGGTTTACCCTTCAGCGGGGCTGTGAAGTGGGTTACCTAATGACCACTTGTATTTTACCCTCCAACAAGGCTGGGCAGTGGGTTACTCGACGACTTCTTTCAGGCTCATCCCTTTCTAGGAGGCTAGTCGGTGAATTTTCTCTGTGATTACCAGAGCGAGACCCTTGGTTTCACGGTTCACCGATGAGGCAGCTTTCGCATGTGGGAATGTTGGGCATCAGTGATGGGTAACCTTTGAATTGTTGGCGACTTCTCTTGGGCAGATCCTGGAGATAGGGATCCCCTTACAGACACTTTTGGGTTTCTTATTGAGAATATATATATAAACCCTAATTTTGTTCCCACCCCTTGTGTTCAGTTACTCTCCTTCTAGGAGGGGAAAAGACACGTGGGGTATTCCATGTGCTTTCCATATCTAGCTCCTCTTGGTTGGATGATACTGCTTCCTTTCTCTTGTTGGGTTGAGTTGTACTCTCTCTTTGTTGTACTCTTAAACCATTGTTTTTCTGTCTACTGCACACCATCATTAGTATCTCCTTTGTTGCTCCCTCGAGATTTCGGGGCATCCTACTAAGTATCATTATACTCACCACTAAATGGGCTTTGCCCGCACTTGGTGTTCCCTTGCAGACGACGGATAGGTCGATCGAGACTACAGAAGAGCATAGAGGACACAAAAGTTTGGGCCACATTCAGTGGACATAGGAGGATTTCTAGGTGTGGGACTCACCAGTTGTTTACTTTAATTTACCTGTTGCCAGTTTGTGGCACCTTTATGGATGGTAACATGTTTTTCCCCTTTTACTATTCAGTTCACTTGTCAGACTACTTTCCATCATTACTTGTACTGGTCAGAGTTCGATGAATTTATGTTGGTTTCCCTTTTTAAGCAGTTTTGTATCTTGCTTTCTTCTTCTGCACTTTTTCATTGAGTTAGCTGCGTGTGTGTGTACAGTTTCTTAGGAAAAGTCCTCCCCTAGTTTTTTGTGCCTTCGGTGCTAGTCTCCATTCCCTGGCCTATGGAGGCGGTCTTGGGGTAGTTGCGGCTCGAGCCCCGGTATGGTTCAGGTTGTGACAAAGTGGTATCAAAGGTGGTTCGTTCCTCGGGGCTTTGTTTGGATGTCCCTAAAAAGGAATTAGGTTGAGTTTTGACGTAATAGTGTCAACATGTCTCGAGAGCCGCTCTTAGGCTAGGGAGTCCAGTGATGGTGCAGCGACCGACGTATCCATTCACCAGGACCCTGATAACCCGCTTGTCGACTCGGCACACTGAGACACTTATTAAAGGAAATTTGGTTCATGCATCATATAGGATTGAGTCTTTGATTGTCCTTCTTGAGTCATCTCCCCATCATTGCTATTATATATATGCTCATTTTATCGTGGTATTCCATGATCGGATTCAGGATGTCTCCGCGATGATAGCCATCCAGGATACTAGTTATGGTTCGTGACGACGATTCTGTGATCAACAAGGCCTCAGTTCAAGATCCATCATACGATTACCATTTATCCATGAGGAAGGTAGTAGCACCTCCACCTATGGAGTAGAAGATAGTAATGGCAGCAAGGGCTGATGAAAAGCGCGGGCTGGAAACGCTACGTGATTTCTAGAATCAGAGACCACTGAAGTTCCACGGTGATCCATACCCTCGGACAACGAAGGGTTGGATAGATTCGGTGGTCCGCCTCTTCAAGATTGTTCAGACACTAACAGGTTAGACGGTGAATTTGACAGCCAGTTTTTTTTTTCACCAAGCAGTTTGGATTTAGTAGAGCCAGGGTTACTCAGATGCACGATGAGTTACGTACTCTCATAGGATAACTTCTAGTAGCTGTTTTTTGAGGAGTTCTACCTCTCCTACTTACACTTTTTTATGGTTTCAAGAGCTGTTGGAGCTTCAGTGGGGAGTGATGGAAGTGTGTGAGTACGTGAATAAGTTCACAGACCTTACTTAGTACTCTTTGTATGTGGTCCATGATGAAAACATCTGAGCACAGAAGTTTGATAGAGATCTCTGTAGAGAATATTTGTGCCAGCGTATTTCCCTTGTGCATCCTGACCCATCTCAGGGTGCTGGAGGAGGCACTAGTGACAGTGAAATTTCTGTCAAAGGGATGTCAATTGGCAGGGCCTCGATGCCGGAGGTCTCCCCTGGATGAGTCTCATGCGCATGGTCGGGGACAACGTAGAGCACCGATATGGCCCAGAGTGGAATGGTGTTATGTTTTTGATGTGTGAGGTCACGTGGCATGAGACTAATCGACCAAATTTTCTGAGTTTTCAAGATAGTTGGTAGATGCACCGCCATGACAAGGTATTTTCATGATCCGAGAACTCCCAGGTGAGGAAAGGGTGGTCCCTAGGGAGGCGGTGTTGGCAGAAAATAAGGAAGAACTGTGGTTGGCGGATGACGTTTCGAGGTCCTTCCACCACCACTAGGCGTCGCAGGTCAGACTCAGGGAGCTAACGGATGGGGTTGTGGGTGGCTGTGTGCCATGGATGTCTACAATCCTGAAATTCATGATATGATAAGAGGTATGCTCTGTGTCTTTTTATACATTTCTAAGTAGAACTTGTTAGATACTACGTGAGGTACTCTTTTCGTCTAACACCTTGTTCGAGGGGTTACCGATGGTGATGTAGGGCGTCGGTGTAACCCTGTGTTGGTGTTGTCTGACATACCTTTGAATGCACGGGAAAGAGGGGTTCTTCCCCCACTAAGACGCATTTTTGTGATGTGATCAAAACCATGAGGGAGAGTCAGTACCACCCAAAGAGGACAGTATTGAGGTGCGGTGGACAAGTCCCTCTGACAAGTGCATTCATGGTGGGGTAGTGCGGTGGAGTGTCAGAGAAGGTTCTGGATTTTCCAGTGGGGCTTTTCAGCTTGACCTCCCTTTTCTTGAGGTGCCACTAGTGGGTTTGGAAGAGTGAATGTATTGTGGATTAATCTCCTTCCAAGATGGGCAAAGACACGTGGGGTATGCCACGTGCTTTCCGTGTCTAGCATCGGGCAGTTGGATGAGTTTTCTTGCCAGCATTGTTCGTTGGTACCTTGTGTGCTCAACGTCAACCTTGATACCGTTATCATGTATAGGTTGAGGTGATGGACACCCTATTAATAGAGATATGTGTTTCACTATGTGGTTATGGTGGTGGTAGTCCTTGCACTGAGAATTTGGAGATGCTATCTTCTGGTAGAACACTTTGTGGGTTACTTAGACCACCAGTGTCTCAGGTGTGACCTCACCCATAGAGACTTGAAACTGAGATGACGGTGCTGGTTGAAATTTCTAAAGGAATATGACTTCGAGGTATTCTATGTTCCGGAAAATGGCATTGTTGTAGTATGTTCCCTTAGCAGGAAGTCCCAGACTCATCAAGCGCGGGAAGTTTCATAGTATTTAGCTTCCCTATGGCTGGCCTTGGTGGAGCAGGGGGGTACGACTTTCATACAGTCGATGGTGTTGACTCCTTCACTCCTTGAGCATGTGAGAGAGTCACAGCTAGAGGATGTCGATATCGAAGTATTGAATGATTAGATATCCCCGGGTGATGCACCCGATGGGTATTCTGAAAGAGGGGATCACGAGATCCTATTCCAGGAACAAACTGTGAATTCGGTCATGATGTGGAAAGTAGAGGTTCGGCCATGGAAGTCCCTCTGAGTTTCTTTGGGCTGTGTAAGTGATTAAGAGGTTGCATATCGTCTTTCCCTACCCTCCCAAAAGAAGGTGTGGGCACACATCATCTTCCACGTGTCGTAGCTGATGAGGTGTGTGCGTATTCCTACGCATGCCCTCAAGAGTAGCAGACCTTATAAGTACGAACCACCCCTTTGGTTCGTGTGTTGTGCCAGCATGGTGTTGTGCAAGTTTTCTTGGGAATGAGAGAGCTAGGTTTGAGATATGTATCGAGAGTTGTTTTCCTAGTTTTGCTTTTTGGGGACAAAAAAGCATGGAGGGAATTATGTATAGACCCGTTTTCTCCCTTTAATACTTTGGAATATTTCTACATATAGTTCTAGAGCTAGGCGTGAAGACGGCATGCGATTCCAAGGCCCGGTATGCCCGGAATAAATATTATAAAAATTTTAAGTGTTTTTGTAATATACACATGGTGGGGTTGTGTTTCCTCCTAAACGGTAGCTCGGATCGGAAATCCTAGGGCACAGTTGTGTCTGGAGCGTGCCGTTTACCCTAGGTGGGGTGTAAAAGTTACAGTCATGAGCCTGCTATTAGATATGTCACCCAGGGGAAAATCATTATTTTAAAAATGACTTAGTGATTTTTATCACTGGCTCTCTTTTCAAATAACTTTCAAATGAAATCTCGGAATGGAAATTTGAGACTTCCATTTAGTTTGAAATAGGCCATTTTGCCTAGGCACGATATAAAATGAGAGGGCCCGCCAATCTCAGATTCCACGCTAAGTAGATTCTTCTATAAATAGAAGAATAGGAGTTGGAGTTAGGGTTCCCCATTTTCTCTCCTTTCTCTCTCTCTATCTATCTCTCCTGTTCTTCGGCATTCTTCGTTGTTCTTCGTCGGATCAAGGAGCGATCTCTGCCAGAACTTTGGCGGATCAAAGTAGGGGCGTCGTGGACGCGTCGCTAACGACAAACAGGTGGATCAAGGTAGTATTTCTTCTATTTTTTGAGTTTCAATTCAAGTTTTAATTTAAAAATCCCTTGTTGCCCCTTTTTTCTTAGTTTTGGTTATATCGTTGATTACCACACGATCACGACTATCAACCCATGCTGAAAAATCAATTTTTTTTCATCTTGTTCTTCAATTGTTCTTTGGGTTTTGGGGTGCTTATAATTAAGTGTGCCAAATCTTAACTGGATTGCCGATCAGAGGCATGAGCTTCGATAGTATCATTGCAGGGGTCGTAATTTTGGGCTCAGAATAATTTTCGGGTGTGAGGTGGAATCGCGGTGGTCTGTGGATGGGACCACCGGAATAGAACCGTCGGCGGCGGCTGACGGTGGTCCGGGGCAGCGTGCGCGAGCGACTAGAACGTCAGGAAGCGGGTGTGGCTGGTGTGGATGGGGTGTGTCCAGGTAGCTCTGGAAGGATCCAAAGAGTGCAGCGGTCAGGGCTTCGGAGATTCGGGCGTCGGGTGTCACCGGTGCGGACGACGGAGCAGGTGGTGAGAGGCGACTGGGGGAGAGGAAGGGCGGTGTTAGGCGGCGTGGGCCACAGGGAGGCGTGGTGTTGCGCTTTAGGAGGCGCTGGCACTGGGTCCATCGCGGTCGAAGGGGAAGCCTACGGAGGAGCATGGAGCAGGTGACGCCTTCGGACTATCGCGGTCAGAGGGGGAACCCGAGGCGGCGACCTCGGGGGTGTGGAGTAGACCTGGATCTGCGTTTGGCGGGTCCTGCTGGTGCGACGCGAAGACCGGCCTTTGGCCATTCTACTGGGGAGAACCGGACCCGAAGAGTCCAGTGTGGATGGAGTGGGCCGCGGCCAGTGGGACGTGGCGAGTCGGGCCAGACCCGCGGCTGGGCTGTGGGCCGGTGGTTTGGACCGGGCCGGATGGGGTGAACCCACCATGTTGGGCCCCCTTGCGTTTGGGTGGTCGTAATTTCTAAACGGCACATCCATTTGACGCATCGTCTGCAGCTGTAGTTCCGTGTTAATGAGACAGACTTTTTTCAGTGTGTTTCAGGTTTTTTGGGTTCTTCACCCGAAGACGGGTGACCCGGAACGCTTTAATTTAATAGTATTAAATTGTTATTAATGTTTACAACAGACATACTCACTAGTTGGATGTCCATTTGACACGCCGTTAGAGGCGTTGTGGCCTTGGAGTTGAGACAGTCCTTCCAAAATTGGTTCAGAACCCTTGTAGTTTGGTTTCGTTGCTCGGAGGCATGAAACACTTAATGTGAATAATTAATTAATTATATAATTAATTAATTATTCTTGCATCGAACCTAACTCCTGCTCGTGATGTTTGATTAACGCGTCGTTAGTGGCGGCGTGACCCCAATCCTCGTGCAGACTTTTTGAGATGCTTTCTGAAGTGTTCGGGATAGAGACAAGGTGTGGTCTCCACAGGGCCTAGTTCGCATGTTTTACGGTGAAACACCACTTTTTCACCCGACATTTGTTTGGGGTGTTTGAGTATGCGTTTCTGAGTGTTTTTACAGGGGGATTGCAACGGCGCAATTTGCCCGCCTAAATTCGGGCCCAAGGCAGGGGCCCCACGAGACGACTTTCAGATGTATGTTGTGTTTTTACGACTTATGCTTCTTAAGTATATTCAGGGAAAATGAATAGCCTACGCTGCGTGGTTATATCAAAGGGACACAATGGTAAGATCTGTGTGACGTGTTTCGGGGTCGAGGTATGTGACCCATAGGGCCCTGTTTCCATATAATGCGGGGAGTTACAATTTTTGTATCTGGAGTTCATTTTCGGCATCGTCAGCGGCTTTGTGACCCTGGCATTGAGACAAATTTGACTATGGTGGTTTCAGGCATTGATTCCAGACTTAAGGTGTGGGCCCCACATGTTGTCTTTTAAGTTGTGTGCAGCGTACTATGAATTTTTCATCAGGCGTCTGTCTAGGGCATATGAATAGTAGTTTCGCCGTGTTTTTCTGAGAGCATCACGATGGTGCATTTCGCCCGACCACTTTCAAAACCAAGGTGCGGACCCCACGAGACGTCTTATGGGCATAAAGCGGTGTTGATTAACTTTTCCATCGGAAGCCTATTTCCAGTGAGTATGTAGTCTATCTCGCGTGTTTTTTCACGAGAATTACAATTGTGTAATCTGTTTGGAAGAGCAGAGCCTCTTTTGATATCTCATTAATTGTGGAAACATGAAAGGGCGTTGGTCGGAGGTTCTTTTGACGCACTCCGAACCTACATACAGTAGCGGTGTTGGTGACACCCAATGATGGCATGGGTAGTGCAGTGTTATCGGACCAGTTCCGAGTTTGCCCTCTAGCAGGGCTGGGATGTGGGTTACCCATTTCCCTTAGGGTTTACCCTCTAGCAGGGATGGGCAGTGGGTTACCCATTGACTTTAGGGTTTACCCTCCAGTGGGTCTAGGCAGTGGGTTACCAAATGACCTTTTGTGGTTTACCCTCCAGCGGGGATGGGAAATGGGTTACCTAATGACCTTTTGTGGTTTACCCTCTGGCGGGGCTGGGAAGTGCATTACTTGATGACCTCTTGTGGTTTACCCTTCAGCAGGGATGGGCAGTGGGTTACCTGACGACCTCTTGTGGTTTACCCTCCAGTGGGTATGGGTAGTGGGTTACCTGATGACTTCTTTCAGGCTCGACCCTTTCTATAAAGCTATTTTGTAACTTATCTCAGTGATTACCGGATCGGGACCCTTGGTTTCACTGTTCAGCGATGAGGCAGCTTTGGCATGCGGGACTGTTGGTCATCAGTGATAGATATCCTTTGAACTATTAGCGACTTCTCTTCGGCTGATCTTGGAGATAGAGATCCCTTTACACACTCATTCAGGTTTCTTGTTGAGAATATATATACACATTACTTTTTTCCCCACCCCTTGGGTTCAGTTACTCTCCTTATAGGAGGGGAGAAGACGCGCGGGGTAAGCCAAGTGCTTAACGTGTCTAGCTCCTCTTGGTTGGACGATCCTCCTTCATTTCTCTTGTCAAGTTGAGCTGCACTCTCTCTTTGTTGTACTCTTACATTTTTCTTGTTCTGTCTACTACTCACCATCTTTAGTATCTTCTTTGTTTCTCCCTAGAGATTTCAGGGCATCCTCATGAGTATCTTTATACTCACCCCTGATTGGGCTTTTCCAGCACTTGGTGTGCCCTTGGAGACAACGGACAGGTCGATCGAGACTATGGAGGAGCATAGAGGACACAGAAGCTTGGGCTGCATTCAGTGGACATAGAAGGATTTCCAGGTGTGAGACTCACCGGCTGTTTACTTTCGTTTACCTGTTGCCGAGTTGTGGCACCTTTCTGGTTAGGTGCGTGTTTTTTCCCTTTTACTATTCATTTCACTTGTCAGTCTACTTTCCAGCTTTACTTGTACTAGTTAGAGGTCGATGCATGTATGTTGGCTTCCCTTTTGTAGCAGTGTTGTATCTTGCTTTCTTTTTCGGCACTTTTTCATTGAGTTAGCTGCATGTGTGTGTGTACAGTTTCTTAGGAAAAGACCTCCCCTAGTTTATTGTTCCTTTGACGCTAGTCACCAGCCCCTGGCCTATGGAGGCGGGCTTGGGGTAGTTGCGGCTCGAGCCCCAGTACGGTTCAGGTTGTGACACCATGTATCTTCACCTTAGTGTGTGTGTGTGTAGACCATATGTATTATTTTGGGCTGAGAATAGGATTTGGTTGATCCGGTGGAGGCCTAGTGTGTTATGATTGAGTGTTTCTATTCATGTAGAGTCTTTGGATCGAGATGGAGTAGTTCATAATTCATAATGACTGGGTATGTGGTTTGGATCAATGTATTAGTAGAGCCTTGTATGTTAATTTTTTATATTTTATTTTGTATGTATTAAGCCCTATGGGGGGATATTCTCTTTATGTTTTATAATTTAATCTATATAAATAATTTCATTTATTATATATACTATTATTTATTTATTAATTTATAAACACTTTAATGTTTATGGTTGTATATGTGTTCAACTTATTTTCACTATTATTTCACTCAAATATAAAGTCATAGACTCTCCACTACAGTATTTTAAGCCCTTGACACTAGTCAGTTGCCTCCAACATAAGGGTAGGTGTGCTTGAGGCTTTTTTATGATCTGGACCCAATGACGGGTTGGATTTACCCAGGCCAATTTGTTACAAAATTTTACAAGAGATTTTTTATTTTTATTTTTATAACTATTCATGGAGTTAGTAGGAAAGAGGTAAAGGAATGTTTTAGATATTGTGATGGATATCAGGCTGGTGTGTTATGAATTCTTGTTTTGGTAGAAATTCCAAGTTACCATGGTTATGGGATTATTTTTCTTGGTTTTTAATATTATTATTTTTATTCTCACCTCGATTAATGCACTTGTGTTTGTGGGTTTTATGACGTATGAGTTTTTGGATATTTTCCTGATAGAAGGAGGTTTTTGTTCTTGCATCATGATAGGTACATAGGTTCTTCCTGACATTTCCCTACTTTTATGTGTTTTTAGTAATTATATAGGATCAGTTATTTAAAGTTTCAAAAACTTTTCTTATATAGTTTCTTTATATAAGTACATGGTGGAATTATACTCAACTAAAACAAGGGTATTTTTCTTTTAATGACAGTTCATGTGAATCCCAAGGAGAGGTGATATATGGTGATAGATAATAATTTGCTTCATCTAGGGATGCATGGATACCCTTATGGGTTGGTGTGGTCTTTGGGATACCATAGTGTTATGGTTGGCATGATGAAGGAAATAACATTGGCTAGATGATTGAATTAGGCTCAAGCTTCCCTCTGGTGTTGGTATCCTTAATAATTTCTTTGGTTTAGTAGGTGTTTCCCGGAGCTTTTGAAGTGGGTTTTTGAGTGTTATTGTGGTTTCTTGGCTTCATGGATGGTTTGGAGGACATGTTTTGTTAGATTTCTTTCCCTATTTTTTGTTATTCATTAGGAAGTGTGGTGAGATTCTGTTAGTAAATAATTACTTTGGATCAAAAATCGAGTAGAGTTAGGTTGTGTGATGGATCTTGGAATGAGGTAGATTCTTGGTTTTTAAATGTGAGTTTCAAGGGTTCTCTGGTGATTGGAATTGGCCTTCTTCAGAAGCGTGGTTAGTGGTTTTAGGCACAATAGCCTAGGATCATTATGTCATGGATTTTTTAACCCTGAGAGTCTATGATATGTTGTTGGACCATCACTCTTCCTTGAGAAGGAGATTAGTGGTTGGTGAGGATTTTTGGTAGGAAGCTTTATTAAGTGAAGGAATGTGTGTGCTATTTAGGCATAGTGTTGGTTGGTTTGTGTGGTTGGTGCTCAAGGAGTTGTGTAAGAGAGGATTTAGGATGGGGAGTGCACTATAGGCCATTAAATGTTGTGGATATCATTTTAATAGGTTCATTGGGTGTTAGGGATGTCATTCTTGGTGATTTGGGAATGGGTGGTGGCTGGAGTTTAGTATTGGTGCCCTGGTGTAAGAGGTTTTTCTACATCCATCCTAGGTTTTCAGTAATGTATAGGGAATGGGTCATAGAGTTCGGTGTTGGGTTAATGGGTGAAAATAAGGATAATACTGTGGTGGGAAACATCAGATCAGTTTCAGATGAATGCTCTTTTTACTAAGAGAGTCATGGGTGCTCTAATACCAGTCGGTGGATGGTCATAGTTGTCATAGAATCACTATCATTTAGGATGAAGCATGGTATTTTGTTGATCTCCAAGGCTTCTCGGGGTTGATAAGTGCATATGGTTGGGATATTGTTATGAAGCACATCATAACGGTTTGAGAAAAATAGGCTAAATTTGAATTTTAACACTCATGAGGTTTTTGAGTGAAAAAATAGCAATTTCACTAATCCGGAGATCTTATATTTTTTTTACCACTTCGTTAGTTCCTAAATAGGGTGTTTACCCTAGGAAAAGTGTTTGGTGGAATTCTGAGACATATAACTTTTAGTAGACTGTTTAATATTAAATTAATTAAATATTATATATTCACGCATGTTCATTCAATTATATTTCTATTCCGAGCATCAAATAAAAATTTCATCATTGATGTAGAATCTATATTGGTTAGTTTTTCCTAGGTCGGTAATACCTTGCATTGGTCATCAGGGTCAGGTTATCCCCCCTTATCTTTCTTTCTTTTCCTTTTCTTTTTTCCTTTTTATTTCTTTCCTATTTTTATTATCTTTTATTATTTTCAACCATTTTTGATCATGTGTATGCCCCTCCCTTAGAAATATTAATTGGGGAGACAGTATAGGGGGAGGGAGAAAATGAGAGAGAGAGAGAGAGAGAGAGAGAAGTGAGAGAGGGAGAATGGGGTGTAGCCAGGAGTAGCCAGGTCATCATGTAGAATCTATAGATTTCTAATTGGATCAAATCATCATCGGTTTCCACCTAGAGGTATAACATTTTAATGTTTTCACTAGAAATCCTTTTAGAGTGGTATTTTTTAGTTATTCATGCTTTTGGGTTTTTGGGGACCCCTAAAGGGTTTATATGGTGACCTTCAAGGGAAATTTTAGGTTTCGAGCTATTTTGAGTGTTTTCCATTTAGGAGAACCCATGCATATGGTATGTGGTTTAGAGAAATCATGTTGTTGGTTCTTCCAATTTCAGGAATATGGGTTTTGTGACTCCCCATATTATACCAAGGGTGCATGGTGTGTAGTGGTGACTCAGGGTGTGTTGGGGAACATGGCCATGTGGGGTACATAGACAAATATCATGTGAGGTACATTGAAAATGGTTATGTACTATGTTTGGGAAATCCACGTGGGGGTACATGGAATGTTATATGGTTGGGAACCTTGTGTGGGGTACATGCCACATACGAGGGTGTAAACACTATGTACCTAGGTGTTTTACATGCTAAATTAGGTTGAGGTACACATTAAGGTACCCCATGTGGGGTTACATACCATTTATCGGGTACACATGCTCTTTACATTATAAAAGTATATTCTATGTGGCATGGGGAACATGTGTAGTGAGAATATTTGGAGATACATGTTGTGTACCTGAAGTACACATCTTGTACTATTTATCCCTAGGTTTATTTTTCATTTTATTCATCAGAGACAGAGTTGGACTTGTAAGGAGTCCATTCTAAGAATTTTTCTATACATATTATTATGGTGGAATCATCTCAACATTTTAAGGTTATTTGGGTGGTTTTTTAGGACAAGGGGATTTTGTGGTAGGATTCCTTTGAGGATGTGGTTATAGAATCATTCTAGGTGTTGGGTTGTGTGTTGTGAGGCTTAGGAGAGGATGTGTTATTATTGATCACATTAATTGAGGATTCCAAGTGAGTTCATTTGATGTTAAATAGATAGATTCTAGAATATTGGATTTTGTGGATTATTGGATAATATTTTCTAGTTTGTTGCTTCAGGAATAGTTCATTAGAAGCCTTTAGGTTGGGATGAAATCATGAGATTTCATGTACAAGAGGTGTTAACGATAGAGTTTGATAAAGGTCTGAGGGATCTATTCTAAGGAATGACCTTCTAGGCATGGTGTATCTTTAGGTTTCCGTTATGTTCATAGTGTTTCTTGGGGTTTCCCTTCTGGGTGTGGTGGATATTGATATTTCTCTTCTGGTAAGGAGATATTTGGACTATGAGATATGAGTTAGATTGTGGTTTCTTTTTATGGTCTTGGACCAAGGTTTGGTTTTACTTGAGGATCCCATTATAGGGTGTCCTAATTGAGATGAGGTTTTGGGGACCATAGAGGGGTCACCATGCTTGCTAACAAAAGATATGGTTGATTCTAATCTCAATAGCTCTAGTCGGTGGGTTCAGGTGTAGCCTGCCCTAGTTCTTGAGCTTACAGGCTTGGAAGTTCAGAACTATTCCTTTTTAGGATTGGATGAGATAGAAGACCTTTGTTGTGTTACTGGACTATAAATTAGACATGATATTGACTTTGTTTCTCTCCTTTGTTGGTTGGTTTTTGTGAAACAAGACAAGGGGGATAATGAATTATCTAGATGTGTATATATTACCTAGTTTATCTGATCATCCTAGATAGGGTAAGTATACCATGGAGGATATTGTTCTCTCAAGTCATGGTTTATAAGTTTCAGCATGGATAAGAAGCTCATAGATGCGCTAATAGGTCATTACCACCCAATTAGTTCTATAGGACTACTAGTACATGGAAGTATCCTTTATAGCTCGTATATTTTACTCTCGAGTATTTTAGGCCCTTTACTCTATTTGGAACCCTCTAGCATACATGGAGGCACATTTGATTCCATGTTTCTAGACAGATTATGTGATTGGTTGAGTCAAATGAAGATGGTTCTTGACATAAAAAGATCCTTTACATTAAAGAAAGTGGATTCTTATTTAAAGATTCAATTTATTTATTATTTGAGGTTGGTTATTTACAGTTGGTATCAGAGTAAATGTTTAAATAACTCCAGATATTAGGATTTTTTCATGGGAGGTTAGCTTATGAGGTATGGATATCATCATAGGACTATAATTTTAAGGTTTATCATAAGTTTAAAATCCTAGATGCCACTTATTAGTTTTTAAGTTATGTTATTATTAGGTTATTAATGATATTTTTTGGGTCATTTTATTGGGTTTAGTAATATGTAACCTTTAGGTTTAACAAGATATATTATTTCAGAAGAATGCCATTAAATTTTTTGGATGTGAGCTAAATGGTATGAGATAAACTTTGTGGTTATAAAATTATATAATATTGAAGTTATTAAGGTTATTTTGGATGATTTTTATCATATGTTTAATAAAATTATAAGAATTAAATAAATATAGTTTTTTTCAGGGATAACCCATAGGCTACGGGGATTGAACCCACAACCGAAGGGTGACAAGGGCGTAGCACCTACCACTATCTTATGTGATGTCCTGGTTAGTATGATGTTTTTAACTTAAAGGATTTTATATATAAATATTTATTAGATTTTGGGAATATAAGTTTTATCGTATATATAACCTTGGGATTGAAAATTGAATTTGTTATTATGTGGTTAATGTTATTTAGGGAACACTATATGATTAAAGGAATAGAATATTATATGATTTTATTTAATGAATAAATGTTGAATTATATTTTTGGAAGAATATATTATATTTTTGTGGATTTATGGTGATTTAGTTTATTTATAGAAAAAAATACCATATCTTAGTGATTTTACGATTATGATATATACATTTTTAGTATGAGACTTTAAGAGTGATTGATGGTATTTTTATTTAAATGTAAAATAAATCTTAGAAGAATATTTGATTAAATCGTTCTAATATTTGGGTTTCAATATTATTTAAGAATTATATTAATAATTTTAAGGTTAGTTATTTATAAAATGATCCAAGATGAACATTGGGTGTTATTATTGAGGCATTAGAGATTAATGTTGTATTTCATTTTATGAAGGATTATTCATTTTTGGAATTTTCTTAACTTATTTAAACCATTTCAGTTTTGGCTAATGTCTAAAGATGGGATTCGCAAATTTTTATCTTTTGTTGGAATTATGTGATCTTTTATAAGTTGATTTTATTACTTCATTCATGAAAAATTCAACATGAATACTCATCGTTATGATAAAATATGAGATTTTGGTGGAAATTGATTAAATGATGAAATTTTACTTCTCAACTAAGTATATTTTATTAATTTATTAGTTCATATGGTAAATGAATCCCCCAAATCTAGGAAAAGGATATTGAAAACAAAAACATTTATCCTATTGCTTTCATTTCTAATAAATCATTGTTATTTTTCTAACCACATTGGTTTATTGTTTTGTGATAGTTAAAATTTTCATGATTGTTAACATTATTGTGATCGATGTTCTCTATCACTCTCCATAATTATTTTGGGCATTTAATTTTCTTCCATGTCTATATTTTCACTTCCGACTAATGATCTCCAATTTTGAAACCTATTATGTGTTATTTTTGATGACCTTCATACATCCCTTTCCTCTCTTTTCAAGAGGAATTTTTATTAACCCCTAATACGATGTGGAATTACAAATAAAAAATTAAATGTAAAATTTAATGGAAAAAAATAATTAAATGAGGATATTTTAGTTTCCTAATACTTTAAAATAAAGACTATGTTCGATAGCATACAAGACGCACCCAACTGAGCTTAAATGAACTACGAAATATTATTATTTATATGTGACCATTACAACCTAGACATTGAATTTGTGGGTATAAATAAAATTAAATGAATTAATATATATATATAAAGGTATTAATCAATAAAAATTTATTGATTAAATCCTAGGAAATAAGAACTCAATTTTTAGTAAAGCAATTTTATTCTTCAAAAAAACTTTTTCTTCAAAAATGGTTTTTATTTTCCTTTGCAAGGGGATATTATAATTAATATACAAAAAGTTTAGAAACTATATTTTATATAAATAATATTTTTTTGAAATCATAATATCAATATTATATCTGGGTGAAATTTTGGGTTTCTTCTTAAAAGATTGATTTTCCAATGAATAGTGAAAAGTACATATTTTTATAAAAAAAATTGTATTTTTTATTCCAAATTTATGAAGTTACATTGTTTTTAAAATTGTTTAAAATTAAAAATATTTCTATTATATTATTAATAATCATATTAATTTCATTGAATTCAATTTTATGTTTTAAATTGGTGTAAAAACATTTGTATACTTAAAAAAGAATTTTTCTGGAAAAAATATTTTTTTACATATTTTTTTTAATTTTAAATTAATTTATGCCACTTATTGAGATTTAATATTGAAAAATTGATTCCATATTTTTAATTATGAGGTATAAGTTTCATAAATAGGTATCTTTTATTTTTTTTCATTATAAATAATAATCTTTGAAAATAATTGTCACAATGGTACTGATGAATCAAATAATTAATGTTAGAAATAATATAATATGGTCAATAAAATGACCATAACAATTTACTTAATCCTATTATATGAGTTTAGTTATTCTATGACCATACAATCTTGAAAAATATGACCTTTTCATATATTTTTCCTTTATTTTTCCCTTTATAATATTTAAGTAAAGGATAAATTGAAAAATGGAACTCTCCTGCTTCTAATATCTATAATATTTTAGTGATGAGGATGAAGATAACTTATTTATAGTGATAAATGGATATTTTAAATATAAAATATTGTTTATATTGGTAATTTATTTATAATTTTTTAGTAATAAATAATTACCTTAAATTTCTCTCAACGACAACACAACATTTATTCAATTAATAAAAATTAAAATAAATGATTTTAAACTTATTAAAAGTTGTATAATTTTAAAGAATTATTATTTTACAATAATGTTTTAGAAAAGTATCGAATTTTTTGGATTTGTTAAAGTATTTTATTATAATTCTTTTTTTGTCATGTTGTTTTCAATGTAAAATAAAATTAATAGTTCCAAAATGGTATTAGTGATACTTTATAATAAATAATATTTTATTAAATGATTTAAAATTCATAAAATTCCTATATTTTGAAAATTTATTTAGATATGGTTTGAAATATCAACCATGGTATATTTATGGGCCAATTTTATTTTTATAGTAACTATCCAAACCCTTAAATAGTAAATTTTCTTCTATCATCATAACTCTCATAAAGGTTAACAAGTATCAATATGATAAGGGTAAAAAATAGTCTAAACAGAAAAAAAATTATTTTATGATATTATTTATACCCATACTCATACTATATTTATAGTATATCATTTTTGAGCCATTGTTCCTTGAAAATTAATTTATATTAATTTAATAAATTAAGTGATTCTAAGAGTTCCCATCACCTCTCATATAAAAGGAAACATAATCTCCCTTTTTATTCACCATTAAAAATCATTTTGTTTTAAAAAATACCTTCCCGAATTCATTACTATGATACCTCTATTAATTATATAGATCTTGTTTTAGGAAGAATTGCAACCTTGCAGGGATTAATGCGTAAAGAAAAGGATATTTTTAGAACAAGTGGTATAGCATTTAATAGAATGTTTTAGTTTTATTTATTATTCTATATCCTTCAAATATTATTCAACTATGATGATATAATAACATAAATATATACCATATCTATCTCATGTTTCCATAAAGTGGGAAATGAAACCATCAATCATGTGTATGATAGACTATCACCTAGAAAAATGATGTAATTCATTTTCTATCATCACCTATCATAGATTGATATATTTATATATTTAATGTATATATATATATATATGATATTAATGAAAAAAAATTAATGTTTTAAATAGAATATATCACCTTCTTTATTAACTTTGCATTAATTAAAAAATGGTAACATTGTTTCCGCATACGTGTGGATGACCACCTCCTCGAAGAGATGTGATTCATTTTCCATCACCACATCATATGAATGGAATATATAAGTTTATTTAATGTGATAATATGAAATTAATGGTCATTATAGAAATATAAAAATAACACTTACCTTATTTTAAACGTGATCATTGAAAAATGGAAGGGTTTCTCATGTGTAAGTATATCCTACCATCTCCATGATTGTAATGTAATTAATTTTTATTAACCATATTTCAAAGTTGGCTTCTAAAGAATAATTGATTTATAGAGATTAATAATTATTTTAGGAATATTATTTTATAAATTATGGAATAATGAAAACACTTACCATATTCATCATATTGAATTCATTTTGGAAAACTAATCTGAATAACTTCAAAACATCTGACATGAACTTAATTAATTAATTAATTAATTATAACATGGTAAAATTAATAAAAACATTAAAAAGGTTCCTAAGAATGTAAATAATTAATATAAGTTTATTATTTAGGAAAATGTAGAATATATTTGATGATTCAGACTCGAGGTAATGGACACTTTACTTTGAAAAACTCATTTTAAATGTTTTAAAATTTTGTTTTTTAAGTATTTCCCTTCCATGACCATATTCTTAAAAATTATTTTTATATTTATTTATATGGAAATTAATAAATAATAAATGAAATTTTATGTCACTTTCCTATAAATTATTTCAAATGGAATATTTTTATGATTGTTTTGAATTTATTTAAAAAATAAAAAAAGAATGTTCTATTTTAACATATAAGGAATTAAAGGTTTTTCCGACCACCATAAATGTAATTTTATGTTTGGATTACTTTATAAGATTTATATTTTTACTCAAATAAAAAACCCTCCTTCTCTTTTTTAGGGGTATTTTTTAAATGAGTTTTAAATTAAATGGATATCTCAATATTTGGAAATGTTTTCTTATGGGTATGATGAATATTTTTATGATTGTAATGATAAAAAATGAAAGCCTTAATTTTTTATGAATATTTAATGGTTATTGGTAATTTTTTATGATTATGGGTAGTTTCATTATAAATCAAGGATGGGAGGTTCTAATATAATCCAATTATGGGTGGTTCTATTAAAAAACAAAGATGGGTGGTTTTTTATAAACTAACGTCATGTGGTTATGATATAAACCAAATAAGAGTGGGTCTATTATATCCCTCTAATGCATTAGGTAATGACTATTTTCTATGAATAATTATGATTCAATTTGACCATATTGGTTATTCCATTTGTTAAAGTGATATGGAAAATGATGTCCCAGGATACATACATGCCTTTTATATGATTTCTAATGATTTTAATGGGAATAATTATATTTAAATTGTTAATTTAATGATATTATATTTAAAATTATGATTATGTACTTTTTGGATAAAAAGGTGGTTTTTAAGAAAAATTTTTAAGGGTACTCATGTTTTCTAAGAAACCCTCATGATTATAATTCTCCAATTATGTTTTCTTATAAACTGTTTCATGAAAAAAATTGGGAAGTAAATATGATATCATGTATATGTGAATTAATATTTAATCTCAAATTTTATTATGTTAAAGGTAAAATCTTTTAGGATTTCATGGTTTTAAAATGAACTAAATGTTTTCTTCCTTATTTTTATATGTCCCTTACTATAAATTTTGTTCTCATCCCATGTTTAAAATTTTCTTCACGAGGTTTTAAAGATGGGTATAGACAAGGAATATGTCAAGATGAAAATTATGAAGATGTTTCATGGAAGGGAAACTTATTATATCTTTTAAAAAAAATAAAAATGGACACTAAGGGTTGTTTCGAACATGTATTATATGGGGTTTTTATGTAATTTTTATGACCTATTTTTCTAAAAATATAAACCTAAAAAATAATCAAAATAATAGAAAGTGAATTCTTGTATAAATATTGAACTTATATCTTGTTTAAGGTCAGTTACTTAAAATAAATTTCTAGTATTATCTTTCAAACTAATTGTAATATTGATTGATTCTTTAGTGAATTAAAAAAAGTATTTTAAGGTTGTTAGATATAATAAACATCAATATCTAAAAAGAAATATTTCAATTTACTATTAAGGTATAAATAAATATCAGATTCATCAATCAACTTCATTGTTTTGAAAATAAAATAAAGGTGGAATTCAAAGGAAATTATAATAATAATAACCATGTGGGAAAGAAAATGGTTTTTACTTTATTCCAAAAGTATGGAAACAAATATGGAGGAATTTTTCATAAGGGGACTAGTAAATTCTTGAAGTGTGTAAAGAAATGTTATCAGGAAATCAAATTTCAAAGTAATGTTAATAAGTTAGCTAATGATGTAAATAGATAGATAGCTTTAGGTAATGAACCATCCACACACCAGTGTTTCAAATTCAATGAGTATAAGAATTATGATAACTAGTGATCAAATTTCAGGATTAAAGATAATGGTTGACATTATAATTAAGTTATGCCCAATGAAAATGGAAATATCATACAATCACTATTAATGATACGGTTATGATAACAAAGTGGTGAAAGGTACACTTACCATATACTCTAGAACTGATAATGTCTTGTTTTATCATACATATAACCACATATTTATATTTGAATAATTTGATAATGTATCACATTTTAACCTCAATGATTAGATATTAAATTAGTATTAAAAACACTTAATGGTACAATGATCACATCTTAGGTCTATGATTCTTCTCTGATTGGATTTTTTGGGAATGTGCTTCCTATAAATCTTATTATTATCCCTATAGTTTAATTTTCTATTATTTTGTGCATGGGTGTTTTTTATTTATCTAAATCTTATATTATTTTTTGATGAAGAAAAATCAAATTTTATATTTTGAACCAACAATTGATCATTTATCGATGAGAAGATAAATATATACTTCCAATGGAAATCGTATTCATTTTATGGGTATTGATTACTATTAAAAGGGGGTTTTATCTCATTTGGTTAGAGAGAAACTCAACATAGAGGATATTTATATTGTATGGGAGTTTTTTAATGTCTTTCTGGAAGAGTTGCCTAGTCTTATTCGAATCATGAAGTTGAGTTTCAACAGAACACATACTTGGTGCTACACCTATTTTAAAGGATCTATATAGAATGTCCCTGATTAAGTTATAAGAATTAAAGAATTAAATATAAGAAAAAAATGATAAGGGATTCATTTGTCCAAGAGTGTCTCCATGGGGTGAAACTATTAATTTTTTTAAGAATAAAGATGGATCAATGTGACTATATATTGATTATTAGGAACATAACAAGATCACAATCAAGAAAAAGTATTCTCTGCCTTATATTAATGATTTATTAAAACAATTATGACGAACTAAATACTATTATAAGATTTATCTTTGATCTTGATACTATTAATTGAGTTTCAAAAGTAAATTCATTCCCAAGACAACCTTCTGTATGTGGGATGGATACTATTAATTTATAGTGATCCTATTTAGTCTTACTAATACCCCCACTATCTTTATAGATTTAATAACTATAGTATTTTTATATTTCCTTTATTATTTTTTGGTATTATTTATATATAATATTTTTTTTATATTCTATGAGTAAGGAAGAGCGTGAAGATCACTTAAGGATTTTAATAAAGACCATAAGGAAGGATAATTTTTACACAAAATTTACTAAGTTTGAATTTTGGCTATAAAAAGATTTATTTTTGCATCATATAATCTCAAGAGAGGGTATATCAGTAGATCCATCAAAAATGGAAGTTATTGAACATTGGACTAGACTAACCAATATGAATGGGATCCATATTTTTCTTTGATTGAATGGATATTATTAGTAATTAATGAATAATTTCACATGGATATCTGATATACTCACTAAGTTAACTCTGAAAGGATTTAATTTATTTTAGACTGATGACTGTAAAGAAGATTTAAAGTAACTAAAGACATGATTGGTTTATGTACTTGTTCTCACACAAACCTATAGTGGATAATTTTTTTATTTATAGTGATAGATCAAATAAGGGGATTGGATTTGTTCTTATGAAGAATGATGTGGAGATAACGTATGCCTCATTCTAAATAAAATATCATGAGAATAATTACTCAACTCATGAACTTGAGTTAGAATTGGTAATCATTGAATTAAAGATATAGAGGAACTAGTACCCAAGACATGCATTTTCATGACATAATTTTAATTAACACACTCATAATTTGACTAAAACCTTTAGACACATGAAATATAGAATAAAAATAAATGTAACAGTAAATAATTATTGATACATAAAACAAAACATAATCACAAACCCCACTTTGTTTGACTTGATGCTACACCGGCGATTTGGGTTTTTGTTGGTGGTGGCTTCTGATGAGTTTCTTCTATGCCTTGTGTTTTTAATCTCTTGGTTGTGTTCTCCCTTCTTGGAAGCGGTCCTTCTATTTGTTTCTCGGCATTCTGGGCCTGAGTTCTTTTCTTCCTCTTCAGTTACGGTTCGCTCGGTGGTGGCTTTGAAGGCAGGGTTCGGTGGTCACAGCGTCGATTGGAGCTCGCCTTCAAGGCCTTAGTCCGCTTATTTCTCCACTCTTGCTCCAGGAGTCCCCCGCTCTTCTCCTAGTCGGACTCGTGCGGTGGTTTCCAAGGAGTCTTGGGTTGTGCAGTTCGAGAAGACGACGACATTGCAGTATATGATTCTCATGGTGGTTTCGGCTCAGTCCATGGGTCCCCACTCGACTTGTTCTTCAGGTTTTCTGTGAAGCTTCTTCGACCGGGGTTTTTCGTGTTTTAGATGTGGTTTGTTGCTTCATGTTTCGTTTGGTTGATTCTGGTAAGCGTGTTTCCTGTAACGGTTTGGTATGGTTCGAAGGTATGGATGGAGTTCGTTATGATTTTTATGGTTTCCGGTGTGTTCAGCCACCGGTGGGATGATGTTGAGGATGTGTGGATGTCTACGGTGTCTTTGATGGGGACGACGACGTGATGGACATTGATTTGACATGCCTTTCATCGATTACGGAGGTGACTCAATGCTCAGAATCTGCTGCTCGAGCTGCGCTAGGATCGAGGTTTATTTTTCAATTTTAATATGGATTTGGGTTGATTTGGGAGTTTGTTTAATTTTTTAATTTGTATTACCGCCGACTGTTTTGGGTTGTTGAATGCTTCCGTTTTGTTGTAATTCATATTTGGGATGTGCGGTTCACACTTGTCCTAAAAGTGGCTTTAAGAAAATAACAAAAAAATGGATTTGGCTAGCACAGTGTGCATAATGTATTATAACAATTAAAGAAACATATACCAACAGATGTACCAATAGTAAATGGAATTATTAAAAACATCCAAATGAAATACCATCTGTATAATATAGAAAATAACATATAAATTTTATATGAGGGATTGTTGTTTTAAGATTTTAGGTATCAATATTTTCATATTGAATCAATATAGAACAATTATTTTATAATTTTCCAAGTAACTTATATTTTCATTTTATTCCCCATGTACCATGATTTAAATAATTGAGCTGGTTTTTCAAATATTTCATGTAATATTAGGGTATATTCACATTAATTTACAAAAATGTATTTTATAAATGGAATCTAATTTTCAAAAAATTCTACAACAAGATGAATTGAAACAAAAGTTAGAATTGAAACAGTTGTAAAATGAATAATGGAATTTCCTACTATAAAATTATAATCAGCCATTATTGCATACAGTAAAAGTATTCATATTGGTGAACACTATCAAACTATGCATAATGATTCATATTGTATTCATACAAGTGTAGGTACCTTGAAATAATGTTGTGGACCTTCCCTCATATTGAACGGACCAAGATCGAATGTCTTTAAATCTTGTACATCAAAATTCAATTCATCCACATCAGTTCCTAAAACATCATAATCATTACCATTGGGTATGGATATAGATGGGAAAGACTTAGGGTAAAGCTTTAATTCCATAACTTTCTACTAGTTGAAAATATCAATCCACGTGGCACTTTCCTTGGCGGTCATTTTATACTTTAAACACTTTGACTGTCTCACAAGCTTCATGATTTTGGATATGTTAGGGAACATTTAATTTATTGAGAACCGCAAAATTCCATGGCTTCTTAAAATCATGGGGATTTCTTTATGGTATAGAGTTTTGTTCTTATAGAATCTGTAACACCCCAAGATTTCCTAGTAAGTTAATTTCTTTAAAGTAATTCAATAGCTTGTGCTACACGCAACACCAAGTTTGAGTGAACCATGACTTACCAAACTAGCCGTTCAAAAGCGGTTATGAATATTATTAACAGAATTTTTAATTTTATATAATCCATATAATTTTATAATACATATTATTTTTTCATAAACATAATATAAGAACAAATTTGTTTTTTCAGATAAAAGAAGTATTTTTCAAAAAATGCAATTTTACAACTTTTTAATGGAAAAAACTTTTTAAAACCAATTTTTGAAACTTTTATATATTCAATTTAATGAAATTAAATTATTTTTTATAATCGGGAAATAAATAATTTATTTTGTATAAATTTTTGGTACTTTTCTGATAACATTCATATTTTGATTGATACTGAAAAATACTAAATTTTAATTGAAAACAACTTTTTTAATTGAAATAATTTATAGTGTTAAATTATGCATTCGAATGGTCTGGAATTATAATTAGATTATATTTTTATCATTTAATACAATGTAGGTCATTATAAGTAATTTCACATTTAAATTTCACATAAACACATGTCAATCTTTTGATAGTTTTTACTTTTTTAAAAACCCTCTTTTTAGTTTTGACAATGGGAATTAATTTTAAATTAATTAATGCAACTTATATGTTTTTAATTTGGTAAAATAGAATTCATTTTTGAATTCATAATATCAAAAATTTGGTTAGGGTAAATTTTTTGTATTTTTCTGAAAACATTTAATTTTTTATGAATAGTGAAAAACACTGAGTTATAGTTTAAAACCGACTTTTTATTTAAATAATTATTTATTTACTTAAATTTATAGATATATAATACCTATATAAGTTCAATATAATTCATTGGAGTCATTTTATAATAAAAGTAGATCTATAAAATTTTATTGAACTTTTTACCGTCTTTTACCCACCTCCTAGGAGCATTTGAAAATTTGCATAAAACATAATTTTACCACTTCTCTGAGTTGAATTTAAAAAATATGAGACACATGGATAATATCAGTAATTAAAATATAGTTTAATTAGATGAAAATAATTTTTGGTGAGTAATAACTTTTGACTTTTATTTACCACGGTTAAAAGTAAATAGGGTAATTAAGGGTAAAAATGATATCATAATTACCCTAACACATGTCCTAATTCTATTGGTTAAGTATAATTAGACCCAAAAACCCCTTAGGAATAAAATATGAAACTCTTTGGTCCACTTGGATTAGATTATGACATTTATTATTATTTTATTTAAAGAAGAGTTAAAAGAGTTAAATTCAATGTTTAATAACTAAACCATTTTTAATATAAGGGTAAACATAATATAAATTAGACTATAAATATTAATTAGAAATATAAAAATATTTTCTACATAATGGTATTTTATTTATTATTTTTAGACATTAAATAATTTAATTTATTTATGACACAATGATGATGAAATAATTACCTTATTAATGAAATATTAAAATAATTGATATTATAAATATCCAAATAAATGTAAATTGAGACTTTTGATGAATTACACTAATTTTAAAGGTTAATATTAAATGTTAAGGTTAGTTGAATAAATTTTATTCTAAGTGACAATTTTTTATACATTTCAAAAAAAAACAAATACTAAATAGTGTCAAAATTGACATAATTGTGTTTTTAAAACAAATACTATATTATTAATTGATATAATATTCATAAAAATATAAGGTTCATAAAAAGGACTTAGATAAGTTTATATATATTAATAATTAACCACATTGGGTTCTCTTGGATTGTTATAGTATGTTTATTAACCATATAATATAAAAATAAAAAGAAACATGGTAAATTACAAACTATTTAACTAAGAGTTAAATCTAAAAGATAAGGTTAATATGATGACCTAAACCTCTCTAAAACCTATTGGTTGAGAGTTTTTAGACCCATACCTACCTTATCCTCGAAATAATTCATATTTGAGCCATTAGAAACCGAAAATTATTTTATTATAAAATAATATTTCAAGATTTTCCTAAAGTGACCCTCATCTCTCTTATAAAAGGGCACATTCCCTTCTCTTAATTTCACTCCTCCAAAGAATTTTGGCTCAGCCAAACTCTACCCAAATATACTCCCATATTTCCTCTCTTCATCCTAGAGGTATTACTTTGGTCAGAAAGCCAATGTAAGGATCCCTTTTCATCAAATCAAAAGTAAGAACCCGAAGAAGAGGTAAATATTTCATCACCTCTTTCAAGTTATTTTCTTCTTCCACTTCCTCTTTCATTGTTGTTTCCATTCTAAAATAATAACTCCAGTATATTCTATATACTTTAATATTATTATAAAAAATTTACAACCATATTCATTATTCTATCCATCATAAGAAGGACAAAGTCACCATACGTGGGTACGTACGGCTTACCGTCTCCATGCCGTGGTGTATTTTGTTAGTCAAACACTTACTTATTTGGATGGGTATAATAATGAGTATATATAATGTAAATAATAAATATAACATGTTAATTATTATTTATATATGATATATCATCCAATTACATACGATTTCACCATTAATATAATGATATTGTCGCTCGTGCGCACATCCAGATTACCGTCTCTATGAACGTGATGAGATTCATTCCCTATCGTAAGCATTCAAAAATAATTTTCATTTTATGATTAAAAATAATTTTTATGAACATAGTATAATTATTTATATGAATAAAATAAATCTTATCCATAACAAACATGGATTATATAACCGAGTACATAAAGGAAAACAGATCAATTAACGCCTGAAATGATGATACTACAAAAATATTATTAACAAAGAAATATTAGAGGATCATATGTGATATCATATTTATGTATATAGTTCTTGTATAATTTAATAAAAATTATTTAACTATTATATATGAGTTAAACTTACCCTAGACCAAGGAAAAGTAAAAGGTAATGAGTTTTCATCTCACTTCTATTTTCGTGAGATTCATGCTATATTTGCCACTACTACCTTTTATATGGTGTATTTACTACCCATGATTGTATTGTTTTCATAAAATAATCCAATTTATGGGTATTTAAATCAACATTGGATGATCATTCTTTCATGTGGTTTATGTTTCTAAAGTTACCAAATCTGTATGGGAATTTCAAATTTCAATTTCCACTCATTCGGTTTTATGAAAACTGCATTGATTACATTACTCCATGATTATGTGTGAAATCACTATTTATTTTCTTATATAGTAATTTCCACTCCCCTTTGTGTAGATATACTTTTGATACGCATAATCACCCCATTGATAAATTCTCAATTAATCTATATAAACTTGATAAGAGTAATTTTAACTCAATTTCTATTCATTGAGTTAAACATCCATGTCATTGGTGTTGTTTTTACAAGAATATGTGTGAATGTCCTATGATTGATTTACACTGAACATCCAATAAAATTGAGTGTATTTATATTTTTCACACATAATTATGTCATTGATTTATCCTTAACCTAACGATATGGTCTTTATAAAGTAATTCATCTCAACTTACATTCCATTGAGAATTCTTGGCTGTTATGTGCCAATTCACTTTTATTTGGTGTATATATTTTAAATTGACAAAGTATATCATTAATCCATTTATTCTCACGATATAATAAAGTTATTATTACCTCAGTTATTTTTATTGAAGCATCTCTCATTTGGTTATGAACTCTAACTAAAATATCATTTTAAATGTTTTAAAATTTTATTCTTCTAAATCTGTATCATTAATGTCCATGTATTAAAAATGATTTTAAGGTTTTATTTATATGGACATTAATTTTTTAAAATTTAAATTACTTTTAAATGTTTCAATGTTTTATGGGATTATTTACTTCAAAAATCTATTTTAAACAACTTCTTGATAAATAGCGAGACTTTTAATTGTTCTCATGAAAAAGGGATATTTCCCTCAAAGATTTTTACTGATCATTTTTAACAATGTCAACATACTTTATGAAATATTATTCTTGATAAAGATTGATTTATTATGAAACAAATATTCCGTACTATATTAAAGGTTTTGTGATATTTTTGACTATGGATGTGTTATTTTTATACCATTCATGGTTTATGGATAAAGTATTGACATTTCATATTCTAGTTTTAATATGAATTTTTATGTTATGTTTAAACCTTTCCATATGAGGAATGCATTGGACTTAGTAAGTGATGATTGGAGCCCGCTATATCTCCTCGATGAATCAGTAGGTCTCATGAGACAAACTACTGTCTTAGAACAAGGCCTTGACAAAATCTTATTTGTAGTCTTAGCACAAAGCCTTGACTATGTGGTTATGAAGTTTAGGATTATGCATTCCACCATTATGAAAGTAGATTTTGATATTTCATGTGATTATTGGACTAGTAGAATATCCATTTGAATAAGTAAATAGTATTATTTGATTTTATCTTTTCCATATTATGCTGAAGTTTAAGTTTAAAAGGCTTTTGTTTTAGTCTTATACATTGCCTTAAATGTTTATGCTTATTTATGAATGTTTCGGATATATTGTTATCCTTACTGGGAATTTGATCTCACCCCTTTCTATGTTTTATTTTTTCTAGGATGTGAAGAAGTATTTTATGGTTGACTTATAGGGATAGGCTAAGGATATAAGTGTGTTTAAAAATGGCACAAAATGTTGTTGATGTTTTTATTTCATAATGTAATGTAAAACTTATGAATGTATCTACTAATACCAAGGTTACTAAACTGATCAGTCATTTGGGACATGATTCCTTATATCATTCCAATGTTATGTAATAATGCACCGAATCTAGGTAACTAGGGTCGGATAATTACAGCTGGTATCATAGGAAGTTCAGTACAAGCCTTGAATGCTAGATTTAGAAAAACTCTAATTAGAAAACACTACCCTAAGATAGGAATTGAAAAATTGTATAGAAGAACGTCCAAAAAAAATTGAGAATGTAAATATCATGTGGGTTTTCTAAGAAATACATCCCTGTCTAGATACGAGCAAGTAGAGGAGGCTCTGGTATAGATGTACCTAAGAGTAAAAACTCTGACAAGGAGTATCGGGTTTGACCCTGGCTATCTTCATACATGACAATGGTCATTTCTGTACTCTTGGTTACGACACTCCTAGGGGATATGATTAGGATAATTCACATTTTATTTTCAAACCAATTTGAATTATTTTAATATAAGAGGATAAAAACTAACCTTGGTTAATCCTAAGGTGTTTTATATTGAAAATAAGGTGTTTTGATATTCTCTAAATGATTTTATGACTCACACTCTGCTTTCTTGTGTCAGTCAATGGCTGGATCCAAGGAAGTCATAGTAACATTGAACATGACGTACAAGGTGGGAATGACAGTGAAAATGAGCAATGGAATTGAATGTTGATATGTGTAAAAGATATTATGTTCATGCTGAATCAGTTTTCCAAAAATATGATCAATGAAATATATATTAACCAACTCCCAGACTCAATAAAGAAGAGAAAGGTGATGAATGATAAGAGCCTCAGTAGTGGAGACCATGGAGAAAAGAAATCTCAATTTCCATTATGCAAGAAATGTGGAAAGAGACAACTAGGTAAGTGTCTCAATGGAACAAATAAATGATTTTTGTGTGGGAAATAAGGACATAAAGTAAAGAATTGCAGATAAAAAATGAAGAGTACTATGGAAGAAAATAAAAATGATCCTAAGAATCCATTTACAGTCATTTTCCGTAAATGTAGGGGACCTGGGCATTACCCGAATGAATGCCCTATTCTATAGGATAACCTATTAGTTAATGAAGAACCGATATATAAATAAATGGATGGTTAAATGTTTAAAAGTATTAGTGATATTTTTTGATGGGATTACATTGGAAGACTTTTCTCTTGTATGTGTAACCCTGCAGTTTATTATGAAAAAATGCTATTTTAGGAATAATTTTCTTTTCTATTGTTGATATAGTTATAAATAACCATTTGGGTTTATATGATCCTTGAATTTGAGGCAATTAAAAGTTATTAAATTTTGGGATGAAAATGTAAGGTATGAGATAACATTTGTGGTGAAATTGTGTTATAATTATTTTGAGGAATTTATCTCATTTTGGGAATGTTATAAAATATATTTTTTGAAAATGGAAAAAAAGTAGACTGTGTGACAACCCATCATGTCGGACAAAGTTATGTCAATCGAACCCACAATAAAAGTGTGATTGGGATTTACTGCCTACCACTGGAATACGTGAGGTCCCTAGTTAGTGTGACTAATTATTTTTAGTTAAATAATTTTGTTGATCAATAATAAGTTGATTTTGGATCTTATGTATTCTCAAATGGGTATCCTTAGTATAGGAAAATGATTTGGTGATTAAGTGATAAATGTTATTTTGGAAGCTGTTCGCTCTGTTGGGAATACTATAAGCCAAAAGAAAATAGAATACTATGGAATTTCATTTGAAGAGTAAAGGTGGATTCTTATATATGTTTTTATTGTGGATTTATAGCGATTTGGGTTATTTTTGGAAATGATTAATGTATCATAGAGAATATGTGATTAGGTTAATTACTTTTAAGTATCCAACTTTAACAGTAGTCGACGTTATTTGGAGATACAATTTAACGTGGAAACTGTGTAATCAAATTCTTCTATGTTTTGGGTTTCAATATTAGTTTGTATTGTATTAAATTATTTTAAGGAAAATTTTTTATTTAATGGTATTTATTGAACTTTGGGTATTGTTGGTTTAATTTTAGAAATTAAGATTAGTATTTCTTTCTCTAAATGATTATCCTTTTTGAGGATCATCTAATCTTGTTCTAACTATTTTGGTTTTGGTTAATCTCTAAATACAAGGTAAATATATATAGTTTATCCTTTCTGGATTATGTGATTATATAGAAGTTGATTCTAGCACTTCAGGTGTGACCAAGTCATCTTGAATACTCATCATTTGAAAAAAATGATGAGTTAGTGGTCAAAATTTATTAAAGGATGAATCTCTATGTAAAAAGTAAGTATGTCTCTTTATGTTCTTATTAAATCTCATAAATAAATTCCTCAACTTTATAAAATATAACTTAAAACAAAAAAACACTTTCTGTTTAATTTTCCTACTAGGAAACTAATGATCATTTATCCCATCAAAAGTTTGTGGTTTTATTATTTTTAACTTTCTCCTGATGATGTTTTCTATCACTCTCCACCAAAACTTGACACTTATTTTATCTTCCATATACATGTTTTCCTACATGGAATCCTAGTATGGCTTATCTCGAGTAACCTTTGTACTTCTCATTCTTTATTTTAAAGAGATAGTTTTATTGACTCTTTCTCTGATGTGGGACTTTCAATGAAGTTCCCAATCCAAATTTTAAAATTGCGAGAATACAATTTCCAAAATGTGGGAAGAATGTAACACCCTAATATTTCATAGTAAGTTATTTTTTTAAAGTAATTCAATAGCTTGAACTACACGCAACACCAAGTTCGAGCGCACCACGACTTACCAAACTAGCCGTTCAAAAGCAGTTATGAATAATATTAACTTAATCTTGAATTTTATATAATCCATATAATTTTAAAATAAATATTATTTGTTTCTTAGACATAATATAAGAACAAATTTAATTTTTTCAGATAAAAGAAGTATTTTTCAAAAAAAGTAATTTTACCAACTTTTAATGAAAAACCCTTTTTAAAACCAATATTTGACACTTTTATATATTCAATTTAATGAAATTAAATTCTTCTTTAGAATCGGGACATAAACATGTATTTTGGATAAATTTTTGGTACTTTTCTGATAACTTCAATATTTTGATAAATACTGAAAAATACTAAATTTTAATTGAAAACAACTTTTTTAATAAAAATAATTTATAGTGTCAAATTATGTATTTTAATGGTTTGGAAGTACAATTAGATTATATTTTTATCATTTAATACAATTTAGGTCATTATAAGTAATTTCACATTTAATTTTTACATAAACACATGTCAGTCTTTTGATAGTTTTTACTTTTTAAAAAACCCACTTTTCAGTTTTGACAACGGTAATTAATTTTAAATTAATTAATGCAACTTCTATGTTTTTAATTTTTTAAAATTGAATTCATTTTTTAATTTTTAATATCAAAATTATCTTAGGGTAAATTTTTGTTATTTTCCTGAAAACATTTAATTTTTGATGAATAGTGAAAAACACTATGTTATAGTTTAAAATTGACTTTTTATTTAAATAGTTATTTATTTCATTTAAATTTATAGATATATAATAACTATATAAGTTCAATGTAATTAATTGGAGTCATTATATAATAAAATTAGATGTATAAAATTTTATTGAACTTTTTACCGTCTTTTACCCACCTCCTAGGAGCATTTTCAAATTTGCATAAAATTTAATTTTACCACTTCTGTGAGTTGAATTTCAAAAATCAGAGAAAAAAGGTTAATATTAGTAAGTAAAATTAGGTTTAATAAGGTAAAAATAATTTTTATTGAATAGTAACTTTTGACTTTTATTTGCCACGGTTGAAAGAAAATAGGGTGATTAAGGGTAAAAATGATATCATAATTACCCTAACACTTGTACAAATTCTATTGGTTAAGTATAATTCGACCAAAAAAACCTAGGAATAAAATATTAACCTCTTTTTTCCACTTGGATTATATGAGGACATTTATTATTATTTTATTTAAAAGAAGAGTTAAAAGAGTTAAATTCAAAGTTTAATAACTAAACCATTTTTAATATAGGGTTACACATAATATAAATTATACTATAAATATTTATTAGAAGGATAAAAATATTTCCTACATTATGGTATTTTATTTATAATTTTTATACATTAAATTATTTAATTTATTAATGACACAATGATGATGCAATATTTACAATATTAATGAAATATTAAAATATTTGATATTATAAATATCCAAATAAATGTAAATTTAGACTTTTGATGAATTAAAATAATTTTATAGGTTAATATGACATGTTAAGGTTATTTTAATAAATTTTATTTGATGTTATAATGTTTTTTATGGATTTCCCAAAAATCAAATACTAAATAGTGTCAAAATTAACATAATTGAGTTTTTAAAACAAATACTATATTATTAATTGATATAATATTCCAAAAAATATATTTTTCGGAAAAAAAACTTATATAATGTTATATATATTAATAATGAACTACATGGGGTTCTCTTGGCTTGTTATAGTATGTTTATTAACCATATAATATAAAAATACAAAGAGACATGGTAAATGAAAACCTATTTTTCTAAGAGTTAAATCTATAAGATAAGGTTAATATGATGACCTAAACTTATCTAAAACCTATTGGTTGAGATATTTTTGACCCATACCCACCATAGACTCTAAATAACTCATTTTGGATCCATTAGAAATCGAAAATGATTTTATTATAAAATAATATTTCATGATTTTCCTAAAGTGACCCCCGCCTCTCTTATAAAAGGGCACTTACCCTTCTCTTAATTTCACACCTCCAAATACATTTCGCTCAGTCAAACCCCACCCAAATATCCTCACAACATTCCTCCCTTAATACTAGAGGAATTACTTTTGTTATAAATCCAACCTATAGAGCCCTTTTGATCAAATAAAAAGCAAGAACCCGAATAAGAGGTAAATATTGCATCACCTCTTTCAAGTTCTTTTCTTCTTCCACTTCCAATTTCTTTTTTGTTTCCATTCTAAAATAATTACTCCAGTATATTTTATATATTGTAATGTTATTATAAAAATTGTACAACCATATTCATTATTCTATCCATCATATGAATGACAAATTCAACATACGTGCAAATGTATGACTTACCATCCCCACGTCGCGGTGTAGTTTGTTATTCAAACACTTCATTATTTATATGGGTATAATAATTATTATAAATGATGTAAATAATAAATATAACATGTTAATTATTCTTTATATATGATATACCATCCAATTACATACGATTTCACCATTAATATAATGATATTGTCGCCCGTGCGTACATACGGATTACCTTCTCCACGAACGTGATGAGATTCATTCCCCATCGCAATCATTCAAGAATAATTTTCATTTTGTGATTAAAATTAATTTTTATGAACTTAATATCATTCTGGATATGAATAAAATACATCATATTCATAACAATCATGGCTTACGTAATTGAGTATATAAAGGAAAACAGATCAGTTAACACCTGAAATGATGATACTACTAAAATATTTTTAACAAAGCAATATTAGAGGATCATATATGATATCATATTCGTGTATATAGTTATTTTATAATTTAATAACAATTATTAAACTATTATATAGTATTTTAATCTACCCTTGACCAAGGAAAATTACAAGGTAAGGGGTTTTCATCTCACTTTTATTCCTGTGAGATTCATGCTCTAATTGCCACTACTACCTTCTGTGTGGTATATGTACTTACCATGATTTTATTGTTTGCATAACATAATTTAATTTATGGGTATTTAAATCATCATTGGATGACACTTATTTCATGGGGTGTATGTTTCATAAGTTACCAAATCGGTAAGGGAATTTCAAATTTCAATTTCCACTCATTCGATTTTACGCAAACTTCATTGATTACATTACTCCAAGATTATATGTGAAATCGCTATTTATTTACTTATGTAGTAATTTCCACTCCCCTTTATGTGGATATAATTTTTATACACATAATCACTCCATTGATAAATTCCCAAGTCATCAATATAAACTTGATAAGAGTAAGTTTAACTCTATTTTTATTCATTGAGTTAAACATCCAAGTCATTGGTGTTGTTTTTACAAGAATATGTGTGAATGTCCTCTGATGGATTCACACTGAAAATCCAATCATATTGAGTGTATTTATATTTTTCAAACATAATTATGTCATTTATTTATCCTTAACCTTACGATACTATCTCTATAAAGGAATTCATCTCAACTTACATTCCATAGAGACTTCTTTGTTGTTATGAGCCTATTCACTTTTATTTAGTGTATTTAATTTACATTGACATAGTATATCATGAATCCGTTTATTCTCATGATATTATAAAGTTTTTATTACCTTAGTTATTTTTATTCAATCTTCTCTCATTTTTTTAGGAACTCTAACTAAAATATCATTTTAAATGTTTTAAAAATTTATTCTCCAAAATCATTGTCATTAATGCCCATGTTTTAAAATTGGTTTTAAGGTTTTATTTATATGGACATTAATGTTTTAAAATAGAAATTACTTTTAAAAGTTTCAAATTGGTATGGGAAACATTGATTCAAAAATCTATTTTAAACAACTTCTTGATAAATAGTGAGTTTTTTAAATGTTTTCCTGAAAAAGGGATATTTCCCTCAAATATTTTTACTAATCATTTTCAACTATGTCCACATCCTTTATGGAATATTATTTTTGATTGATTTTGATTTATTATGATAAAAATCCTCCATATTTTATTAAAGGTTTTTTGATATGTTTGACTATGGATGGGTTATTTTTATACCATTCGTGGTTTATGGATAAAGTATTGAAATTTCGTATGCAAGTTTTCATACGAATGTTTATGTTATGTTTAAACCTTTTCATATGAGGAATGCATTGGACTTAGTAAGTGACGGTTGGATCCAGCTCTATCTCCTTGATGAATAGGTAGGTCTCATGAGACAAACTAGTGTCTTGGAACAAGGCCTTGACAAAATAATATTTGTAGTCTTGGCACAAGGCCTTGAATATGTGGTTATGATGTCTGGAATTATGAATTCCATCATTATGAAAGTAGATTTTGATATTGCATGTGATTATCCGACTAGTAAAATATCCATTTAAATAAGTAAATAGAATTATTTGATTTTATCTTTTTCATATTATGCTAAAGTTTAAGTTTAAAAGGCTTTTGTTTTAGTCTTATACATTGCCTTAAATGATTATGCTTATTTATAAATGTTTCCATTATATTTTTATCCTTACTGAGCATCTGAGATCACCCCTTTCTATGTTTTATTTTTCCCAGGATGTGAAGAAGTAGTTTATGGTTAACCTTCAGGGATGGGATAAGGATATAAGTTTGTTTAAAAAGTGTAAAAAATGTTGTTCATGTTTTTATTTCATAATGTAATGTGAAACTTATGAATGTATCTACTACTTCCAAAGTTACTAAAATGATAGGTCTTTCGAGGCACGATTCCTTGTATCATGCCAATGTTATGTAATAATGCACTAAATCTAGGTAAATGGGGTTGGGATGTTATAAAAACCCACCATTCCTGAATTCCATTAGCCCACTAGGGTGGAGGGATTCCCTTTTACAGTGGGAAGTGCATCTATGTGGGGTCGAAGTGCTACATGAGAGCCGACAAGAGTGAGCCCATAGTGGTGTCTTGGATATGTTGCAATTTATGTGACGTTTGACCAACCATGGTTCCCCTAATATCTTTTCTAGGTCTAATGTTATCATCTTGGTACGTGGAAATGGAATTAGGGTTATTGCAGTCAAATTGCGCCTTGTCCTTCCTTTATTCCTGAAGTTTGTCAAAAGCACCACTCAAAGGTTTCCCATTCTCTGGGATGATTACATAGATAAATCTATTGTTATTACAAACCTCTATCATCATCATCATGTATTTCAAGATCCCATCCTGGGCTCTGGACATCTTCTTCCTCCCGACCTGCTCGTGGGACTACCTTTTCTTTTCCATGTCAAATCCTTCTTTGGATTTATTTTATTCCCTGAGCCTCTTGAAAATAATTTCATCCCTACATCATTACATCATAATAAATATACCAATATAATTGAGTTGGATCTCTTATGATTATATTTTCATTCATAGTTTATAATTATTATCATTACAAAATTGGTTTTAAGTTGGTTTTTTCCTATAAAAATCTAGTCATCTACAAGAGGCTATGTAAATCTTCCTCTAATTGAAAAAATAACGCTTCCTTGATTATTAAAAATACAACTAATTATTACATAATATGTATAATTTATGTTATAAAAACAGTTTTAAAAAGTGATTATATATTAATAAATGATGTATTTTTTATGATTTCATTAATTATACATTTAAATTTGTTAATATACAAACTCAAGTAATAATTAATCCTAAAATATTTTATTGAATTGTGTTAAAATTTTAAAACTGATTTTATTCTTGAATTAATATTGATTCAATTTTAGATGTACTATTTGATTTAATTATATAGTGTTGGTATATTAACATAACTATATATGTATTATGATTTATTTTTTTATCCTAATTGAGTTGGATTTCTTATCTAGAAGTACATACGATGATCTATTTAATATAGATAGTACTTCATAAGTATGGAAATAATATAATTATAGGAAATCATAATAAATATATCTAATGAGATATATATATATATATATATATTATATTTTCTCACTCAAACGGTTTCTCCTCTATATTATTTAGTCTTCAATTTCTATATATACTTTAAAATAATTTTCTACTATAAATTAACATATATATATATATATATTGGATTTTTTCAAATATGAATTCCTAGAAAATAATCATATACAATAATTCACTAATATTAATTCACTTATTTTCTATATAAGTGTATACATGTAATTTATAGTGGGAAATCACTGCATATAGTAGTCATGTCACACTTATTTTCTATATAATTGAAAACATGTAATGCAAACTAGAAAATAAGCACATATCTGAATATGTATACTCGAAAATAAATACAAATATGAATCTTCATAGGGAATAAGTACATGTAGAATATTAAAAAACATATAATTGAATGTGGTAATACACTTATATTTTATATGCATTTCCATTTAGACAACTGGGTTGTAGTGACATATAATTTTTATTTTATTATAAAGATAATGTAGGATGTTTACCTTCCATAGGTTACACCAATCTTGGTTTGTTAGTATATCAACCAAAAACTCTCCATGATCAACTCGTATTTCCCAAAAACTTATTGTTTTCTTGATGATCTGAAATAGGGATGATCCAATAACCACAAAGATAAAGAATCCAAGAACCCGAGTAGGATCGGCACAACTAAGTATCTTCTTCTTTCTTTGGAAGGGATTCATAAATAAACCCCTTCATGATATTTTTCTAAAAATTCTCAAACTTCTTGTTTGAGAGATGCCTTAAACTCATCATTTTACCTTCCAATGAAAATCCTAAAACATCAATATGCAACATTTTCAGCACAATGAAAATCCTAAAACAATGGATTATAATTTAAAGGTTGTTTTCTGATTATTTGGTGCTTCGATAGTAATTCATTGGGATTATAATTTAAAGGTTTTCCCCTAAAACAATGGCTTATAATTCTATGTCATTTTTCATTTGAAAGAACTAAAATTCATAAAAAATAAACCCGAATAAAAAAAATCAACTATATTATGCGTTAAGGGTTTCAAATTGAGGAAAAATAGTTTACAAAGAGATGGAAGGTTGAATTTGGAGTTGATATGGGTAGCTCTAGTAGTTGGATGATAGATCGAGAACTCATAGCTCCTGTAACGGAAGGATTAGGAATACATTTAAGAACCCCTTACTGCACTCATTCCTGAAGTATTTAAATGAAATAATTGTATCAATAAAATTGTATAGTCACAATATTATTCCTATAAATTAGATGACTAATTAGAGGAAATGATATGATTGATTATGGGAGGTAAATAAATTAGAATTTATTAAAATATTAATAGAAAGATAAATATAAAGGAAAAAATGAAAGTTAAAATTGGAATAAATGTTATATCATTGGTCAAATCCGTGTACAATGGGTAATCCACAGTTTGAGAATACAAAACAATAATTCATATTTGATAATTTAAAATAATCTATAAATTAAGAAAATCAAAAAAATAATTAAGTGTGATATAGACCCTCAGTATCCAAATAGAATTATTTATTCATGGAGAAGTAGTAAAATCAATGCCCCTTTCATGACATACTAATTCCTCATAATTTCAAAAATCCCTATAGTAAGAAATAATTATAAATTTTATTTATTAATGCATTCCCTATTGTGTTTGGTATATCAATACTTAATATGATGTAATTAAAATATACATGTAAAATTAATCAACATTATGGGCTCCGACATACATCCAAAAAATTGTAAATATTCAAAATAAGTAACGAAAATTATAAAAAAGGTTTATAGATATATTAATGGAATCTATATAAAAACTCAAATTCATAATTGTAGTGAAACAAATATCTATATTTTAATGAATTTAATGCATAATGACCCAACCTTTAATGATTTCTCCTTCGGCCCTTTTTTATAAATATAGGATCACTGAACCCTTAAAGCTTTCCCCTTAAACCTTATTTTTATAATAAATATAGGATTATTAAACCCATATAAAACATTCACCCCTCATCTATGACTCAACCCTATCTCTCTCTCGCTCGCTACTACAAATTCACACTGATAAAGAACTATCATTGATTATTTTTATAAATTGTGCATAGAGATAAAAAACAACCCACTTAATCTCAAAATTGAACACCTAATACATATAAACCATTCACTGTAATACATATTATGCAATATATTATTTATTTTTATAAACTATTAAAAGTGAAAAATGATATGTGGGAAATAAAAATGCTACTTTATTACCTTTCATTTCACACAAATTAGATAAATGAATTTATATAGAATTAATTAGGATATACTCATCATAGATAGAAAACAAAAGTTGTAAGTAATGAACCTCCAATAAATGTTTTACTCCTCCAAAAGAAATAATAATACATAAGAAACCAACAAAAGAGGAAACACTTCTAGAATACATATTAAATAAAAAAATGTAAAATATGTAAAACCAAATAGATAATTTATAGAATATTCCATACCAAAATTGTTTTACTATCTTCCATCCATTTTTGTTTTTCTTGGATTTTTTCTAGAAATTTCCATGAAGAATGAACGTCCATTGAATATTTTTATAAACTATACACAATGATAAAAAAATCATCCCACTTAATCTCAAATTTTAACTCCAAATAAATATAAAAAATGCTCCATAATACATATGTTGAAATTTATTATTTATTTTTACTAACTACTATAAATTAAAAATTCACAATTTGAAATAAAAAACACTATATTATTACCATAAAATAGACACAAATTAGATCAATGAAATTATATAGAATTTAACAGGATCTACTCATTATGTAGAGAAAAAAAGTATTTAAGGAAAGAACCTCATTGAAATGTTTCACTCGTCTATAAGAAATAATAATACATAAGAAAAAAAGTGGAAACAAATGATAAAATACATATTAAATAAAGAAAATGTAAAAGAATAAAAAACAAATGGATAGTGTATAGATGATTCCATACCTAAATATTTTTACTGACTTTCATGCCCTTTGTTATTACTTGGTATTTTTTTCATCCAAAATGATAACTTTTTTAATTAAGGAATTGATTTATCAGAAGGTGAGGGAAAATGTTTGGTGTGAAACTACATGAAACAATAAAGAATAAATTCAAGAAAATTCAATAGTGTTTCAAATACAAATTTTAGACCAATAAAAAGTTGAAGTTCTAAATTTTAACTATTAGCTCATCTAGTCTAAGAATAAATGAATTACTTATATTAATTAAGTTAGTAAGGGATAAAGAATTTCCATAGTTTATAATCCCCTAATAACTGTAAACCATTATATTCATTTTAATACTAAATATGAAACCCTTATAAAGACTTTAATTTCTGAAAATAATGGAGAGTTTATTGAATTACTAAATATTTTCATGTACTCAGCAACTTCTATATTATTAACTCATGTAAGGGAGATAAATAATAAGTATTGATATTAGTTAATACATAGATTTTAATTGACATAATCCATGTGTTTTCTTATTCAGAAACCTAGATCAGCAAGTTGATACACTGAATTTTTTAGAAGTATTTTTCTTACTGATTTTCATTATAATGTCAAGTGCAGCATCACGGGACTACTTGGTGATAGGTTCAATGAAATAATATTTCCATATCTTATATATAGTTTCAAAATGAACATAAATGCATCAAGAATTAAAAAGGTATTCTATAAAAATTATATAGTTAGTTGTAAATTACAAATTATAATTAGATACAAAGGATTGATTCAAAATCATAAATAGTTTAATTCACACGCTAAAAACAGTTTACATAAATTTTAATTCATTATAATAATTATGAAATAATAACTTATTGATGAATACCTAAATAATCATACATAAATAACATACATATAAACAAAAAATTATGATACACATAAAAAAATATTAACATACACAAAAATAATAGATTATAGTAATTGAAACAAAATAACAGATGTTAAAGAAGATATTATTGTTATAGAATTAAATAACTAATGATAAATATAATATAAATAGATTCCAAATAACATATTACTGATAATTTAAAAAAATACCCATATTATTTAATGTAGGACAAATATAGATTCTAGATGAAAATTAACTAATTCTCCTAAGAAGATAATAATTCCCAAATCATGTCATAATTATTACATATTAACAAAATAAAAATTATAAAAAATATGTTTTATTAATAATATGTGATGAATCCATAGAAACATTGATGTGAAAAAACCAAATTATCTATAAATATTGATGTACACTTAATCAAACATTTATGTAAACATTGATCATTATAATTAAATTAATCATTTAAAGGTAAATTACAATTCCCAAATCATGACATCGCTATTTCTAATTATTAGTAGAAAATTTATAAAACGTATGTTGTATTAATAAGATGAAAATAAAATACTAAAACATTGATGTAGACTGAATCAAATTACCTATAAAAAATGATGAAGTATAACCTCTTGAATTAATCTTGCTTGAATTAATGATGAATTAAAAAACTAATAGCAGAATAGAGACATAATGTAATTACTGTAATTAGATACCAACATATTTATCATATTTTAGGTAATTGGAGATCATAATTTGGATAATGATTTTCATTATTCATCTAAAATTGAAATATAGATGTGGCACTATAAAATTAAAGAGTTCAAGGAAACACCTAGAGTTTTAGAAACATGAATACCTTCTATTACAGTAGTAGTTTAAAATATAGATATACCTTCTATAGTAGGGTCACTAGGAACCTACCACTATGATGGAGAAATAAGATTAATTAGTTATATGTAATATAGTTACCTATAATATAGTTACAGTACAAAATTATATGTATTTATTGATCAAGAAGGGTGTAAATGAAAATAAAATAATTAATGTAAACTAATGTATAATAGTTGTGGTAAATTAAAAAAATTAATTAGAGGCACTTAAAAAATAAAATGAATGGATCAAAATAAAAAAATTAAGGGTATCGGTACCTGGAATATGGAATTGGAATATTCATGTAAATGTTTTTAAGGAATAATTAAAACACCATAAAACTATAAAACTAGAATATCTTGATTCATTTAAAACATTCAGCAAGTCAAATAGGTCAACATTAATAAATAAGATGGTGTATTAGGATCTTGAATTTCCTATATTGGTGGTAGAAGCAATCACTTGTGAGGGGTGGATAGTCATTCATGTTGCAGCAGCAGTCTTGGAATCATTAAAAGTAGCCAAATAAAACACCATCTATATACTATAGATAATCGCATATGTAAATTTTTTATCATAGTACCATGAGGGGTTACTATTTTTAATTGTGAGGGAAGATAAAAAATAGAATAAGAAAACCATTTTAGGGAATCATTAAATAAATTGTACACATAAATTTAAATGTATTTAGTTATTTGTGTTTATAAGTAAATTTTAAAATGTTTGATGGAATAAATTGTAAAAAGGAAAATATGGTTATGATACATGCATGGTATATTATATATCAATATAAATGTTTTTATTTAATAAGAAAAAATAAATTCGGAATCATCATACAGTCATCAATAAAACAAAAAACATATAAATTTAAAATGTATCTAGTGTAATGAAAAATTTTAATTTTTCAATGGGGTCTTTAGAAAAATTATTCCTACATATAAAGATATAACTGTTTATAATGTACTAAATTATAAATTATAGATATCAATATATTATGAAACAAATCTAATAGTATATAAAAGTAATGTTTGAGTTCGTAATTTAAAATTTTTATCCTCAAAATAATATATTAAACATGTTACCACATTAGATGATGGACTTCTACTCTAAAAATCCACTTTATTGAAACATGAAATATAATACAGACAAATCTGAAAAATATCAATTATATCATACAAAATAAAAAACAATTAAATAATACATTTCAAACTAACATTTACTTTAAAAATAAAATTTAAACAATTAAAAAACATAGCATTAATGCATATATGGTATATTATATAACAATTAAAAAATTCATAAAATTATCATTGATAATAGAGATTTATAGACATTAATCTACTAATAATGGTACCATTGTTGAGATTATAAGAGATAACCATATAATTTAAATATGAAACAAATAATATTTCATTTTTATAGTCATCCTTGGTGAGGTTCTTAAATAACCAAGAATTGAGAACAAAAGGAATTTCTTGTAACAAGAACAACATACCAGAAAAGAAAAAATCATTCGTTTCATTTTTTAACATAAAATTTAACAAAAAACAAAAAACAAAGGATTATTAATTTAAATGAATTTTTACTATAAAGTACCACATGAAATGGAACTAAAATCTATAATAATCCTCCTTTAAGGTAAAACAAACTATGAAAATCTGGGAATCAGGAGGCACCAAATTGAAAGAAGCAAAGATGATAGTTTCAATAGACTTCTTGAAAATCATGATCGAAGGGAGTTGGTTAGAGAACATACCAATAAGCGAGTATCAAAAATCCAAATCTATAAATTACACTTCCTTCCTCAAGAAGGAAATGAATGGATTCCCATTATATCATTAAATAGAAGGGTAAATTTATGATGAAGGTTCATCATCATCACTTGCAACAGATCTCCCAATAACCACATATGTGAATGTGCGATTGGGGATCAAATTTGGATCGCCTCATTGATAACCTCATGGAAACATGAATTCAATGCTCTCTATAGAAAAGGTAATATGGAAGGTGATGGTTTAGGGATTATCGGAGGGAGGGAAGAAATTTAATATGGATAATGGAGGAGGCAGGGAGGAGGAGGAATCTGGGAGGATAAGGGAGTCTAGGTGTTGTGGGGGTGGGGTGTCAAAAAAAGAGAGGGGATCAGAATATAGGGGTTGGAGATTCAGTAGGTGAGGGAATATAGATCATTATGGGGATTGATGGTTAGGAATCATATGGGAGAATACATGAAGTATGAGGGGAGGGGACATGTAATATGAGGGGATAGAGAAGGGGAGGAGGCAGAGGTGGTGAGGCGAAGGTACTGGTGTAGGGGGAGGTAATGATAGTGGGGATGAGGTTTAGATGGAGAGGTAGAGGCAGCGATGATGTGGAAGATGTGGGGATGTGGGGATGTGGGGAAGTATAGGAATTCATACTATGTATGAGGGGAATTGTTTGGAAGATAAGGGTTTGGAAGAGGCGGAGAGGTGGATAGGTGGAGGTGGAGACTGAGGTGGATGAGGTTGGAACACAAAGGAGATGAATGGGAATGAGATTGAGGCAATGTTAGAGGTAGAGTCTATAGAGGTGGATTCTATGGAGGTATGGTGGTTATCGAGGAGGAGTTGAGGAAACTTAAATTTGGGGGAATCAGGGAGTGAGGATAGGATGGAATGTCACCCAAATAGTTGTGGAGATGAAATGTTGATTGAAATGGCATACCCTTTATTATAGATAATAGATTATATTTATGGATAAATGTGTGACATATATACTTGTCAAAAAAATTAAGTATATATTCACCCAGAAAAAGTTGAATATGTACCAGAGAATATAGTTAGAGTTGATTAATGATTATGAATTCTCAATATATTACCACCCAGGGAATGAGAACAAGGTGGTTGATGCTCTAAGTTGAAAGGATTGTGATATCTTATCTATGATGATAATCACAAAAAATATAATATTTATAGACTTGAAAATAATGAATCTTGAATCTTTAAGGAAGGAAATAAATCTTATCTTGTTTAATTGGGTGTCCAACCATCTACCTATGTGAATTTTAAAGGGATGCAGAAGTAATATGTAGAGCATTAAAAAATGTGAAAAATCTTCCTAATTTTAACCTTTATTGGGATGGAATGATAAGAATTAAGAATCATGTATGTGTCTCAATAATAAAAACATGAAGAATTGTCTATTGAAAGAATCTCAAAGCTCATCATTATTTATTCATCCAGGATATATGAGGATGTATAGAGATCTAAATGAGTATTTCTAGTGGGACAACATAAAGAGAGGTATTTTTTAAGTATGTATCTTGGTACTTGGCATGTCAGAATGTTAAGGACGAGAGATGGAATCCTAAGCGGATGTTATAACCATTACCCATACCAAAATGGAAATGGGAAAATATAACCATGGATTTAATAATTGGACTCTCCAAGACATCTAAAGGGAATAATTTTATTTGCCTTATAGTCAATCACCTTACATAATTAGAAAATATCATTTCTATAAAACATGATTTTTCACCAGATTATATTTATAGGATATATAACAGCTGCCTATCATGAGGTATGTCAAAAATAATTATTTCCCTAGTTGAATTTGTAGTGTAGTGGTTAACCTATGTTTTCTCCATATAAGAGAACACAACAATGAAGTTTGTCACTTTAAATTCAATATATTGATTTTTTTGAAATTATTTGATTTAAAAAAACAAATCAATGAATAAACAAATTAAAAATAGATTTATGAAGCAAGTGATTAAAAATAGTGATATGAAAAAGGTGATCAAGTCAAGTGTGGTTTTTTTATTACAGTGTTATCCTAGTTCCAATTTAGCCAATCATCTTCTGTTAATTCAATTAAAGTGAGATTCGAAAATCATTTCCACTTACTCACATGGTCAAATAATGATGGTCAGGATAAATCTTTCCAAAATATCATATCATTATACCCTCCTTCCTATGTGAGATATAGTTATATTGAATACCCTTAATTGACTTAGGAAATTCCTGATTAGGTCTTGTTCAACCCAAACAATCCAGAATGTCCACTTCCCCTCCTTTACAAACTAATGATCATAGAGTACATAACCAATAATCTTTGGTATATTCAATAATATATAAATCAGAACATAGTGGATCTATATAATTATAATTAATCAAATAAATACCAATAACATAATCTAAAACCAAATATGATCGTACTTTATAATAAAAATATTTATTATAATACTGAAACCAAATTAAAAGAAGAAATAAAAGTATTGTATTCCATGAATTTGAGGAACCCAATAATTAAAAAATGGAAAAAATTCCCTTCCCCAATCAATCATAATTTTTCCCCTCCATGTGAGGGTATCCATGAATAAGGTGGAAGAGGAACCCATTACAAAACTAATAAAAGTGAAATGGAAAAACAAAAAAAATTCTTCTCCAAAATTAATCTGCCAAAATGTTTCCCTATTTATTACAACCAGATGGATGAATATTTTAGATAGGCCTTATTAAGAGGTTTTTTAATTTTTTAAGATATAAACCCTCAAAATTTTAAATACTTTGGACACAGGTACAAAAATTTATTTCCAAATTATAGAAGCTCTCTTTTTCCATCTGATGAGAATCTTCATATTCCTCTAATTTAACTTATGAAAAGGTTTCAATAATGAGATAATTTCTCAATGAAATTTAATTTTTGAATTTACCATAAATTACAATTTTATATCCAAATATAATAACTTAATTTTTTTTCTTCTATCCCAAGGTATACCTCATTTAATAAGGATTTTTCAATTCTTCCAGCCAAAAATATTTTTTAAATTGATTGATTTATTTGGGCCTCTTGAATTTTGAATTAGCACTAGGTATATTTGAAAAAGTTAAATAACACGAACATAGTAATAATTCAAACTAATTCCTTGATTTGAAACAATATTGAAAATATTATGATCAAAAATATAGAAGTGAAAAAAATAGATAAAATTACAGAATTAAGCAATTTTGGCATTTAATCTCAAAACATCACTAAAATCTAAAATAATGCAATTTAACTCAAAATGATAAATTATCATGGATTAAATAATTGAAATACATATGATAAATAATTTAAATATTATCTTTATCAATATACATTAATAAAATGGTAATTTTTTATGGAGTACAAAATTATATTATATTTAATCATGATCTGAGGTTTACCTTGAAGTTCTTGTGAAGTATTTCGAAATATCTAAAAACATAGTTGTGTTTTAGAAATTATTGTAATTATTAAATAGATTTTCAGTTTGAGATAACCATTAAGACCGTAGATTATATATTATTATCATTATTCTAGATTTTAAAGGTGGTTGGGATCAACAACTTCCTATCATCGAATTCTCTTATAAAAATAGATTTCACTCATGAATTAAGATGGATCCTTATGAAACCCTTTATGGAAGGAAGTGAATAAATCCAAAATTATATGATCAATTTGGAGAATTATAGCTACTGGGACATGATCTATTTGAGAAAATGGTTAAAAAAGTGAGATCCATTCAGCAAAAAATCAAGGCATCTTAGAGTAAATAAATGAGTTATACTGATAATCATTAATGAAATCTAGAATTAAAAGTTTGTGAGAAGGTTTTATTTTGAATTTCTCTATTAAATAAGGTTATGAAAGTTCTATGCAATCAAATTTTGATCCCTATGTATATTTTTTCCTTTTATATTCTTGATCCTATAGGGGTTGTATCTTATCTCTTGGATCTTCCATCGAACCTCTCTCATGTTCACGATGTGTTACATGTATCTCTCATGAAAAAGTATATACCTGATCGTTCATATATACTAAACCTTTATGTTATAACATTTTAGAATCATATTTCCTAAGAATAAAAATCAGTATAAATATTAGATCATATAGATAAATTTTTGTGAAACAAGACTACTCATCTGGTTAAAGTTCTCTGGAGGAATCATAAATTCTTGGAAAATACATGGTAACCCTAGGATGAGATTAAGCACATATATCATCAAATTTTTTTCAAAGTGATAGAAATTTTTAGGATGAAATAAATTTAAATTGGGTATAATCTAACACCATAAGATTTTTTATGTGTTTCCTTTGAAATAAACCGGAAGTATTCGATAACTTGTTCTACACACAACAACAAGTCTAAATGAACCTGTGAAATTTCATACCTTTATAAACTAGATTTTAGATTACTGATAATAAATACAATTAAAAAAATTATGATATATATATATATATATATATATATATATTTCTAAATCTAAATTTACGAATTAATTATGAGGAAATAATAAATAATTTTTTACTGAAATTTTTTAATTATTAAAAGATCTATTTTTTGAAGAAATATATTTTCATACATGTTATATACTATTATCTAGAAAATTTAAACTGATAAAGATAAAATATTTATTTCAATTATATTTAGTTTCAATGTATTAATAAAAATTTATAAATTAGTTATTTAAAGGTTAGGAATGATGATAATTTCATTTAAAGGTAAATGATGTTATTTTCAATAAAATGGTTTTTATGCGTGCAATGTGTTTTTATATTAATAAAAAAATCATTATTTATTAATGGTTTGAATTAAATGTATAAATTATATATACAATAAAATATTTTAACATATATTTTCTTTTTTTAATATAAAATGAATGAAAGTAAATTCGGTTTTATGCTTAAAAATATATTTTACAAAAAATGGGTTTTAGTTTCATTTTTCACACTAATTTTAAAATTAATTTATTAAAATTAAAGAAATTGAATTTTATTAAATGGATTAAATATTTATAATCATCATATCTGACTTTTTTATTTGGTTCACTTCCATTTTTTTTATAATTAAAATTAAAAATAGTAAAAAAAGTGTTACCACAATTATGGTTAAAATAGGTTTGATAAGAAGGTTAAACAAGATATAAGGGTGATATTTCCACATATTCATGTATAATTATTATTTATTAAAGATATTTCATCCCTATTTTATCCTAACTTTTAATTATTGTCCATTTGTAGCCACATTCACAATAAAATGATATTATATTATTTAAATCTTTTAAGTAATTATATGTGTGTCCTCTCCCTCACTTATAAATGGGAACCTCCTCTCATCCATTATTCATGAATTTTGAGGCTTCTAAATTGGATAAAAACTACCCTATTAACATTGTATATTCATTCCATTCATATTAGATCCCATTTTCTTCTCTTAACTCTAATCTTTTAGGTTTGATGTGTAAGCCAAATGAGGCCTTCTAATAATAGGTATAAATCTTAACCGAGCTATTTCAATTTTATTTCTTCTTACACATACTATAAACCTGTTTTTTCCATAATAACATGATTAATATGGTATCATAACTATAATTATAGGTTTTTATTACGATTTATAAAACATTTTCCTCCTCATTTCCATCAAATAGGAAATGAAAGTATCATTTTTGAGTACGTGTGGACTACCACATCCATGTAGCGATATCACTTATTTTACACCATCAACTCAAATTAATGTTTATAATTAAAAATTTAATAAAAATATGTTATATTTATATATAATTATGATTTTTGAATGGTAAATTATTATTTATCTTCTTTTATATCTTTTTGTTAGAAAATAAAAATAGTATTCATGTATACTTATAGACTATTATATCCATAAATGATGTAATTAATTTTTATATATCTACATTTTATGGATGATTATAAATATTAATATAATGAATATATATAATATTTATATAATTAATAACATTTTGAAGATTATGAAACCATGATCAATGTAAAATTTCTAGAATTTCCGAACTGAAACATTCATGAAAATTGAAATAGTTATCACCCATAATAATGATTTTAAAAAATAATTATTAATGAATATGTGATATGATGTTATAATAAAAACATGTCTATAATTATAAGTATTAATATTTTTATATTATAGAATTATAAAAAAAATTATTATATAGGAGGTTAGAGCACTTCTGAAGTAAGTTAAACTTGAGTTGAGTGTTCTATGTTACAATCTCATTTTTAACGAAATGATTTATTATTAAATTTTTTATGATGAAATAATATGATATAACTCTCAGAAATATCATGTATTGTATTATTTTATGTTTATTTATAGATATTACATGTTTGTATTTCATTTTTCTTCTCTTTAAGTGCTCAAGAGTCTGAAAGGATGTTTTTAAGAAAAACTGACTTTATTTACCTCTTTGGTTGGGGATCATTTTCTTTTATTTCTATATTTTCTTTAAAATATTTTCAAGAATTTTTTTACAATTTTGAAATGATTAATTAATGTTTTTTACTGAGTATTTATTTTCTATAAAAAATTAAACTAAGTCTTCTTTTCATTTTCTGAACGAGATACTTTTTATCAAAGGTGTAAATGGAATATTTGTTTTAACATATACCACCCAAATGGATTTTCCTAGAATCATGAATTATCCTTTATTTTATGATTACTTTAAAATTTTCCATGTTTCTTTTCAATTTAAATTTTTTCCTTAATATTTTTGAAATTTTTATATTTTACATAAGTGATTTCAAAATAAAAGGGTATTTCCCCCCAAGAAATATTCCAATGATCTTTTAAAAAAAATCATCCATTATAACATAATTTGATGTTAATTATGATTCACTTGTGATATTATTATATGATACTATAATTATTATTTCTATGGATGGATATTTATTATGGTGATCAAATCTTGATAAAAACTATTTTCTTTTCCAAGGGTTATGATTTGATGAAATGATAAATGTTTTCATTATCTTATGGAATGTATATTAATGGATAATGATTATGTGATTATTGGATCCATTATATCCATCTAATAAATTGGGTAAAGATTAATTTTTTATGAGCTCAATGTGTATTTGAGAGGTTATCCCAGGCCTAAAAAGGGTTATACAGGAGGTTATCCTACGATCAAAGTAGATACATGGGTGGTTATCCCAAGATTAATAGGTGATGAATATATTGGTGGTAGTGTTGAAATAATATTTCTATAATCATGAATATTCCATACTTTATGCCACAATTTTATGATATGATATTATTATAATGTTATAAACTCATGGATCAAGTTCTTTGATTCCTTTATGATTTTTATCTTATGAATTTCCCATATTTATTCCATGACTCATTATTATGATCTATTAATTGTTGGATATGGGTTTGAAATGTTAAAAGTATGTTCACATTCTCCTTATACTCATGTTATACATAAGTGGTAATTTATATATCTCATTTTTACCCTTACAAGTCATCTGGGATCACCCTTTATAATATTTTCTTTTCCCCAACGTATGAAGAAATTTTTTAAGAATGATATGCCTAAGAAGGGTTCTAACTATGAAGAACTTAGTGGGAGATGATGTGGATATTTTATGTATAATTCTTCTATGTATCCAATTTTTCAATGACATTAAACTTTTATAGTTCTAGAATATATTATAATTATATGTATTTAATATTCATCTAATAAGATTTAATATTTATGTATGTAATATTTAAGTCACCTCAATATACCTATCATCGCACCAATACCTCATAGGGTCCTCCAGTCACCACATGATATAGTAGTATGATTGTACCTACATCAATCTATCATATCCCATGATAAACCAAAAATGAATATTAGGAAAAATTGATTAGACATCCATTTGTACCCTCACCAAACTAAATGTTAATGGAAAACACTCAGAACCCAATGCTAGTTAGGAATCGATAAGGATATCTGACTTGGGTGGGGTAGGTATAGAAATCAAAAGTAAAATACAAGTATAGTTATAGTCACAAAAAATCTCAACCCTAAAGTCTCACAACCAAATAACACTTCCATTATACCACTTCAAACAAATCATCATTGCCTCACACTTTATTCCATTTCCTAAACCACCAAACCAGCCCCACGTCACATAAAAATAGTTGTAACAATGACCATTTAATCATGCCATTTAATTTTTTATATATTTACTACTTTACCAATCATGTTATATTTTTTATGAATTTAATTTCATATTTAATGAAAACCCATTATAAGTTATAAAGGATTTCTATTCCATGCATTTACCATTCATTTAGAGCTTTTACGTTTTATAAAAAACCATCTTTCTAATTCAATCCTAGTATACATTCTTTTACAATATTATATATTACCAAATAAATGTAATACACCACCGGGATTATATAACATAATCCCATACCCCAAAACATTCCAACGACCATCAAATTTACCACAATACCATATCCTTCACATGTAAACAACCCCACTATCATTTCCACATCAAAAAACATTCCATAATTACATAAAAACCAACACATATCCTATTACCAACCATGGAAAGGTATCCAAAACCCCACTACATAATCTAATACCTCAACTGCATCACACCATAACACCAATGGACTCTAATGAAGCACTTACTACCCAAAACATTCCCATAAATTTTTCATGACCCTACCTGATGGGGCTCAATCCTCAACAACCCAAATCCCGCCTCTAATAGGTCTGGAGCTAGCGACTAGCACCAAGAAGTCATATCACACACATGGGAGGCATTATCCTAAAGTTATTGTATGCATACACACATTCCCTGGCCAATTAAATGCTCTAAAGGTAAAACAATTGATAATAATTCTTTCAAAAATCTGTAATACCATAATCAGATTGTGATATAAAGTACTATAAGGTATAAAAATGGACAAATACAATCCCACCAAAAACTAGGAATAAAGTCTGACCTACACGGAAGGATATTCTTGTTTTAAAATGAAAGACGTGTATGCTCCATGGCCTATTTATCCCAAATTTGTCTAGGATAACACACTCCATGAGATATACTCCCACTATTGGAACTCATCCTATAGGTCACACTCATAAATTTTATCCAAGAAGAAGATTGAAGTTTACTGAGAGGGTTCATCTGATAAATACACTTCATCAGACTACACCTCACCAGAAATATCAGATCTTGATACATAGCTTGGGGTAAATTCCTTGGGATCACTATTGGGACACCAATCCCTACTATTAACATTCTTCTAGATAGGGGATCAACTCCTGTGTCGTGATGGTCATACTGATTACAAAAAAACGTTCCTAAGGAAACCTAAATGTAAAGAGGATTTATCTAGGCCTATTAAAGGGATACATTCTCTAAGATGTTTGGGGGTATAGTCGAATGGTAATACTACAACTCACTCCAGAATAATTGAACTCACCCATACTATACTGATCAATGGGAAGCTTCATAGGGGTCACACTTAAGGATGAGAATGGAATGTTTCACCAAACCCTCATAAAAATCGACCTACAGAACACACTCAACCTCTAATAGTCCAAAAAAAACTCACATGAGATTATAAGAAATCTAAAATCATGATAAATAGGACACTAACCTATCCACAAAGAAGTACATGGTGTTGTATGAGGGGTACACAACATGTCACACTGATCCTAGAACTACTAGTGTCTCACACTCACATGGAAGGTACTTTTCTACAATACACGGTGTGTCCTTGGGGTACACAGCATATAGATGTTGTCCTAGAACTCATCGTGTAATTATTCCTATGGTCATGTAATTTTTTAAGTACATATAATGTAACCCACCACAAATGGCATTTAGAGGCACATAATCTCTTGGACATGCACTCCTCGTACTCATTAATCCACCTAACAGGGTGTACACGGCATGTGGCATGCCCCACACATTGTGTAACACTACCTAGACTCCTTGGAATATACTACCAATACACACCGGAATAGTCAGCTAAAGGACATAAGACATGTGACACATGTCACATGAAATGTGATACTTATATATGTGTGGAAACCCTAGTTCCACACAAAAGAAACTACATGACGTGTGTTCATAGGACCGCACGCCGTGTAGTCATATTTTTCACAAAACCCATGGAAAACTTCACACATCTTTGTGTAGGACTCTATAGGCACCTATTCCACCATGAATCGTATCGTATGTCATGCATTTGATGTTGGTAAAAAAATTCTTGTTGTTGATATCCAGAATCTGGCCATATCAAGGGCCCAGGAAAACACTCATTATTTCACCTCATTGGTGTCGCATGCTATATTAGTGTCACGAACCCTCAATCCATATGTGGATCTACTTCCATCATCATGCACTACAACTGTAACATAGAATATCCGTCTAAAACTAGCAGTAATGATCCATTCTGTTAAATAATAAATGTGCAACGATCATTCATCGGTCATTCATAGATTCATAGGCCAAAAGAGAATTTAAATGATGAACACACATAGAATGTGGAGAAAAAACAATAATCCATAAATGTGAGGAATGAACCTTGTCCTTTTTTTAATCCTAGATCCATTTTGATATAAATGATGAAATAAGAGGTATAAACATCAATGAACAAACAAATAATAATCATCCCCAAATCCCACAAATAAATCCATTCCTAAAAAATGACTAATCCATGAATCAATCTGTTAGTTTATTAAGTCAAATTAATCATGGGATTAGAAAATGTAGATAAATACACACAAAAAAACATCCTACCTTGATTTGGATCAATCACTAGTGAAGAAAGAATCAATGTCTTTATTGTTGGTGAGATCCACAAGCTACAATACACACTGGTCATCGATCCTAGATCTGATAATCATTCCTCTGAGAATGATCTTCCAACTCTCTCTAATAAAATATCTAAATTTATTTGGATAACCCTAGGATTCTTCCCTACAATTGTATTAATAATATTATTAGGTCATAGTGAAAAATTAAACTAAAATAATTGAATTATTTTATTTCTTTAATAATTCTCCGATGACTGTGATCAAACTAAATATCTAACACGTTCCAAGTTTATGTCATGCCTAGGGTAAAAACAAAACTCTTAACTCAAAGGAGGACTCAAAATTATAATCCAAGACTCTATTTGGAGATATTACACTTTTTTAAGGAAACTATGTGTGAGAAATATTAATATATTTCAAAATAACAATTCTGGATTCATGAGGCCTCAAAATCCCATGTTGGCATATCTCCTGGATCTGGTAATATTACCAGTAATATTAAAAAGTCATTAACAAAAAAAAGGGGTCTTGAAACTATTATATAAAGTCATTCATTATCATTCGACTAAGTACTCTTAATATTTTATTTGTGGTTCTCATCCTCTCATGGATGTATTGTTCCCTTTACAACAATTATTATCACTAAAAATATGACCCAAATGTTATTACCCATTTTATCTCACCAGTATAATAGTTTCCTATAAGGTCTCTCAAACATGGCCTAGAAAAGGTTTTACTCTCGTGGTGGAGTGATAATCATCATGATACATAAACTCCACTGGTGGTAGATGATCTTTCCATCTATGTCTCAAAGCTAACAAGCAGACCCAAAGAATGTTCACTACAAATAAAATTATCCTATTTACAAGTCCAGAACACCATGGTAAATCATTGTGTCCAACTACAACTGAGTCCCCAAAGGCACCCCATGTCCTCTCCGTAATCTTTCCATGAAGTAAACGTCACAGTCTATAACAATTGTTGAGGTAATTCCATGAATCTGAACTACCTACTGCATACATATGTGTTCTAAAATCTCAGAAAAGATATATTTTTCATCACACATAGATCTATGAAACAATAATTTTTTTACTCAAAAACTTACCAAAACTACCTTGGTTGTCCAACTAATTCCAAGTTATCTGTATACATCATTGCCTACAAGTTTCAACTATAAAGATAATAGATGTTTCATGGCCACTATAGACAATAGTGGACTAGAAACCTTGATGTTAGCATCTTCTGCCACTTCCATGCCCTAGGTATCCCTCAAACTTATGTTTCCTCAACCTCTTAAGGGTCCATTGTTACTCCCATGTCTAAGAAGAAACATCCAAATAAGTGGACCTTTGAATATATAACAAACTCTAGGAGAGTTTCCATATGACTATAACTCCTAGAGAATGTTTAGAAGAATCCTCTTGTGTCTCACATGATCCAACTCTGACACTAGGTACATGAGGTTACCATCGCAGAATACAACCATGAACTGATCCAAAAAAATGTTAAGGATCTTTTCCAGAAGTCTTGCAATCTCCATTGGTGCATTAAACATGCCAAAGGGAATCACCAATAACTCAAAGAAACTGTATTGACTCTAGGAATCCACACTCGGTATATCCACCTCTTGAACCTAGATATGGTGATAACCCATCCTGAGTTCATACTATGATATCCAATTCCCCTCCATCCACTGGGTGAATAGGTCATCGATTCTCACGAGTGGATATATTCCCTTATGTTACCTAGTCCAAGTGTCACCAATCCACACCCAACCTCAAGCACATATCTTCCTCTCAAGAGAACAAAATTAGTATTCCCAAGTGAGCACACTTGGTCCTATAAGACAAATTTCTCTATAAACTCTTAAATACACCTTCATCCCATGAAGCTCAATGGATTCCATATGACATGATATCAAAAAAATTAGGGGAAATCCTTAGTACCATTCCTTGAGGAATACTAAATATAATTGTAGAGATAAATCGGGAACATCTATAAGACATTTTTCATCATAATATGCCACTATAATAGAAAAAACACCTCATATAATCCATTTATCCAAAGGTATCACTAGAAAATTTATAGGAAATCAGTTGTAACATCTTGCATGTGATCTCATCCTGCTCTACCTAGGATCACTCCTTGTCAAAGGAGGAAAAATATATCCCAAAAAAATGAGAATCACTACTAAAATAAATAGTAGAAACCAATGAATCATGGATAATAGGAAACCATTCCATACTGAGGAAAACATCATAGGGTCTCACCACCACTACGAAGAGATTCCACATGTGGTTATCTCTCTCTCTCTCCTCCAAGAGTCAGTTTACACTATTGGAAGAGGTGTGTAATTACTAATTCACTCTAAATAAGACTCCAATGTAAGGGTCAAGAAAAAAAGGCCCCATTAGTATCACTATGCCTCAAATAGGTTATACACTTAAGGAAAAGTGGCACTTACATTTGTGCGAAAACTGCAACTGATGAAGTGAAGACACATGTCATACCTCAAACTACACTCAAAGCCTCTATGAGATCCCACTACATGGAACTCATACATTACCTTTTCCACCTATTTAACATAACCAGTTATTGATATTACACCTTACCAAAATAAACAAAAAACTCAATCACACAAGTCATAGGATCGCATCTTCCACACATCGACACTATTTGGTTTTAGCAGCATTGACCTGCCTGCATGGTTTTGGATCACATATCAAGAATGTGTCCTTGAAGGGGAATTGTCCCGATTTGTTTCATGTAAAAAATCATGCCAAAAATTAACAATATATGGATATGTTAACACTCTTTGTCACCTTGGAGGAGTCTTGCTGCTAGGACCATCATCATTAAGGGATTATATCCAAGTAGTACATTCACACCAAAGACTCATTCTAGTCCTCTACCACATGATAAGGGGGATATGGCCCACTATATAACCCATTTGGTCTCTAAATATTGAAATCACAATGAAAACTTATCATACATGTGTCATCTATCGCTACCACTAGATTCAACTACTGCTATATGAAGGAAACATGTCACAAGCGCAACCATCTGATAGGTCAAGGGTATACACATTCCAGAAAACCTAGAACACCACCTTGATCCAATCCTTCACTACCTGAGGGTCTGGATCTCTAAAAAATTGTAAATGATATTTGTCATCATAACTCATGTAATATGCTAATCCTATATGTATCATTGTCCTATATTATTGAAGCTATTGACTTGTCAATACATAGATATCATCTTACTGATTCACAAAAGGATATAAGCATCAATTGATAGGTTGTAGTATTAGTCTGTGCCTTCCTAGACGAATCACCTCACAAGTTGGTCCATGAACTGGGGCCTCATCACTAAATTGGGTTTTATCATGACATTGTCTTGGAATCATAGTTGTCTTCCAGTACATAGGAATCTTGAATATTACCAATATGTACCAGGGTCAATGAGTATATATGGGGATCTGACTCAATAAGGGAACAGAGATCACAACCCATTCCTATATGATGCATGTTCCAATGTTTTCTCTATAAAAAATGCCTACATGTACTGAGTCAATAATCAGGTTATCAAGGTCCTAGTGAATGGATACATTGGCCACTACACCAACACTGGACACCCTGGCTTGAGATCCAAACTTCAAAGACTTTAAAAATGTTTCCCTAGTTCCCAAACCAAACCTCATAACTAGACAAAATAAACACCATAATTTGATCCTAAACCCAGGTAGTGTCATAACATTTCTATATGAGTATCCCTACTGATACCATTTTGTAATGACCCGGCCTAACAGGGCCTGAGACTTAACTACCACAAACCGACCTCCCATAGGCTAGGGGCTAGTGACTAGCACCAAGAAGGCATATCACACACCTAAGAGGCGTTATCCTAATGTTTATGTACACACACACACATATCCAAGCCCATAAAATTCTAAAATGTAAAATGGAAGATAACAATGAAGGAATACATCTATAATCCTATAATCTGAGAACGACATAAAGTACTAGAAAGCACAGAAAGGGGAAAAATACATACCCACACAAAACTAGGAATAATGTATGACCTGCTCCAAAGGATAGGACTACTATGAATTCAACACTAGTAAACACCTCATTTTGTCTATACCAAACTAGTATAAACCTTATTTTAGTCCTCTAAGAACTCTATAAAGATATCCATTGTTTATATAAGACAAAACATTTGTGGAGAGAGCCCATGCAGGGGTGAGTATATCAATACATAGTAGGACATCTTGAAATAACCAAACATAAATAATAGGGAGTACTCATCTCGCTATAATATATTCCAACCATAATGTGAGACATAAAATAAAACATCCATATATACTCTTAGTAGATTCACGGTCTCAAGGTATGGTCTGAACCATATTTCCATCCTAGTATTTTTGCTCAAAGTCTCCATACAACACTTATCTTGGGGAACACACATCATGATATATACTTCCAAAATTGACACTCATGCCATAGGTCACACTCTTCATGTATACCAAGAAGAAACATGAGGTATACTAAGAGGGTTAATCAGAGAAAGCCACATGATCAGACTACACCTCATTGGAAATATCGGATATCGATACATAGCTTAGGGGGTCAATGCCCATGGCTCACTAGGCTACACCAAAACCAACTAAAAACATCCTCCTAGATAGGGGATCAATGTATGTGTAGTGATGGTCACATAGATTCCAATAAACCCTACCTTGGGTAACATGAAGGAAATGAGGATTGCTTAAAACCTCTCAGAGGGATACATGCTCTAAGCTGCTGAGGGGTATAGTTTAAGTAGACTGATAAAACTAACTCCAAAAGAAGGTAACTTACCAATAATTTACTAATAAATAGGAATTTGTAGTGGGGTCACCCTCTATGATGAGAATAGAATATTTTACCGAACCCTTATAGGAATAGAACAAGATAACACACTCAACCACTATTGGTCTAAAAAACTCACACATGCTCTCAAAAAAGATTAAATAAGGAGAAATTAGAATGAAACCTATCCTTAAAGGATTACACATCATGTCCCTTGGGGTACATAAAATGTCTCACTAAGCCTAGAACTTCCCTTATATTACACTCACATAGTATACAGTTTTCCACAATATATGATATGTCTTGAAGGTACATAGCCTATAGATGTCATCTTGGTACTCAGCGTTCCATTCTTCCCATGCCCTTTTAATTTACTAAGTACATATAATATAGCCTGAAACACATGTAATTTAGGGAGGCATGATATCCTATTTGTGTAATAATTGTACACGTCAATCAACCTTCCATTGTGTACATGGCATGTAATGATACCCATCCTCCTGGTCATGTACTCCTTGTACATGTTGGTCTGGTCAGATAAGGGTCACACATCATGTCACATGTTTCACATGGAATCTCTAATGCCACATAGAAGGAACTACACAACATGTGATTATAGAACTACATGTCATGTAGTCAGGTTTTTCAAAAAAACACATGGAAAACATCACACACAGTCAGTCGGGACTCTTTAGTCACTGATTCCACCCTAAATAATGTCATATATGATAGATATAAGGTTGATGAAACCTCTTTTCTATTGATAACTAGAATAAATCTGTATTCACTTCTTGGGAAAACACCAATCATTTCAACTCATCGGTGATGCACACAAAACATGTATCATGAACCCGTGATCCATCCATTGATTTACTACCATCATCATGTACTATAATAATCATGTCAAATCTCCATCATAAACCTATGGTGGTGATCTATTGTTCCAAATAATGAATTTACAATGATCTTCTATTGGGTATTCGTTGAATCGTAGGCCAAAAGAGAATGTCAGTGATGAACACACATAGAACGAGGAGAGAAAACCATAAACCGTAAAAGTAAGGAATGAGCCTCATCCTTTTTCATTTAAACCCTGATCCATTATCATAGAAAATATGAACAAATAATCATAAACATTAACAAATAAATAAATAATAATTATCCCTAAATACCGCAAATAGACTCATACCCTAAAAATGGTTGATCCATAAATAAATCCATTAATTGATTAATTCGAATTCATCATGGGATAAGAAAATGGGGATAAATTAAAAAAACAAATATCCTACCTTGATTTAGATCAATCACATGTAAAGATAGAATACTCTTCTTTATCCTTGGAAAGATCCACAAGTTGTGCTACACATCGTTCATCGATCCAAGATCCGGTAAATGTTCCTCTAAGAACGATCCTCCAACTCTATCTCCTCAAATCTATAGGGTCATATGGATAACCCTATAATTTATCAATTGAATCATTTGTATAGTAGTTTTAGGTCATGGTGGAGAATTAAAATAAAAATAATTTAATTGTTTTATTTCATTACTAATTCGCATACGACTGCACTTAACCTGAATGTCCAATATGTTCCAAAGTTATATCATGCCTAAAGTAAAACCCATTATCTGAACTCAGTGGAGGTCTTATATTTTTTCACCAATACTCCTTTTGGGATATATTATACTTTTTTAGGAAATCCACACATTTCTGGTATTAATATAATTAATATATTTTAAAACTTCAATTCCAAGACCATAATGCCTTGTAATCTCATTTTGTCTTGATTCTTGACTCTGAAAATATTCCTCATAGTATTCAAAAGTATTAAATGGTAAAAATTGGGATGTTAAAAAATGAATCCAACCCAGTCTTAAAAATCACCCAGTAATAAACCCCATGTTAACCACAAAATCAAAACCATAGGAATGGCCAATTAAATCGATTAACATCATTATATTTTAGAATCCAGCACTTACTATTCATCTATAAAAAACATACTTTCATACAAATTCTGTTTTCATCACACAACTAGTTCCTAAATATATTTAAGTTGTTTAAATTTTATGAAGGCAGCTCCAATAAAAAAATCACATAAATAACACAAAAGTGTCATCAACATAAACAATTTCTAGTAATATCAGCATCAAACATCATGTACACAAGAAATAATAAGGTAATTATGTAAACATAGGTGATTGGCTAGATTCCCTTCAATTTATTTATGTTTGTTTCATTATCTTGATTAGTTCATCCTATACTCTTCACCCAAAGAAAAAAGGGTGTACTAATTCCACAATTGATATAAATTAAATGATAGATCTCTAATCTCATTCCTCAAATAGAGATTTACAATATGTTGCATAAGAATAAGAGATGATATAATGACCACAAAAAACAATAGAATCCTTAATCAAATTAATCCACAATAATACATCATAAAAAACACATCCCAAACATCACATAATTCAAACCATCACTGCCTCCAAGGATTCATAAGGGAATAATGGAAGGAAATCAAGGTTGAGAATTGAATAACTCCACCTTGGATCACCAATAATCAAGATATTGAACTTGAGGGTAAAAGATAAGAAATATTGGATAAATTTTCCCTTAAAACCACACCTATTTTTCCTAAGATTCAAGGAAAATATAGAAAATAGAAATAAATTTAAAGGGACATGAAAATTTATATTAGTATTGGAAAAAATAATATAATAGTGAAAGGTTAAGTCCCTGATGAAATGGGAATGTTTTTCACAAAACCATGGTGTAAGACCCATGTCCATTACATATTGGTTTTAAGTTAAATTTAATCTTAGAAATCATTCCATAATTCACTCCCAAATCTTATAAAACATGGTGATAACCATGACACAGTGGATACCTCTATAGTAAAAACTCTAATCCTAAAACATCGCAATTCCATAGCATATGTTCCATAACACAGTGATACCCAAAGTGGAAAGGAGTCTAAGATGTCCCTTTAAACTCCATGCCATTATAACACCATAATATTTTAGTACGTATTTTCATTTAAATAAATATTATATTGAATATATTGTAATACGTGCAACATAGAACTAAAATGATTCAAGAAATATTAAAATTGCATGAAGAATAAACCTTCATTAAATAAAAAAATAGTAATCAATTATGATAATTAAATTATGTTATTTTTTATTACTAAAGTTTAATGATTAGAAAATAAATGATTAATGTGATGTGATTAAATTCATTCGATGTTAAAATGGGTATATTTCAAAGAAATTTTTTTGAAGTGTTGTGAATTTTCATAAATTAATCACTTTTAAAATCATTCAATGTATGAACTAATATATTAACACTCAATTTATTATAAATTTATATGAAATAATATTATGAACACTTAAAGTTTAAAAAGTTCTTTTTTCTATAAAAGTTTTTTATTTATATTTAATATTTTCATTTAAAAAATAAATTTATATATTTTATAATTGGAATTTAATTAAATTAAATTTATTTTTTAATTATTCATGTAAAAATTATCTCAGGGTCACTTTTTGAGATATTTCTAAAATGGTTGATTTTTAGGTGAATAGTGAAAATACAGCTTTACAAAAGGTTGTCACTTTTATGACATAATAATGTTATAGGAATGAAATTAAAGTTTGTCAAACATTTTTTATAGACAAAATATATATATAATAAGTAAAATAAATCATTTAAAAATATTATGTTTAATTTAAAACCCCATGTTTGACATTTTAGAACCTTTGGATGCTTTATTCTAATTAAAAATTTATTTTTAATCCTTTATTTTAATTAGGTAATTATAAGGTTACATTAGGTTTTGGAGTCGTTTAAAATTTACATAACTCTACTTTTTTATGTTTACCCCAATTAATTTTATTAGAATCCATTATATACATGATTTTGGTGTAAACCATTTTTTATGCTTAAATTCTATTATTTTTAAAAAGTGTATTTCATTGTGTTTTGTGCACTTATATTAAAAGTAATTTTAACCACCTATAAAAATTTTATCTTGTAAAATGTATTGTATATTTTGAATAATAATATTTAAATTATTTAATAAGGTCCTTTTTAGTTTTTTTATAATGAATAGTTACCATAGTAAAAGTTTTCCCCCACTATAAGGGTTAAAAGGTTTAACAAGGGGGGTTAAACTAATAGATAAGGATTAAAATATCACTAAAACTTGTATAAATATGATTAGTTGAGTTTATTTTGACCCTAACTGATTCTATATTTTAAATATTTTCCATTTGTTGTCACTTTCTCATAAAAATAACTTTATATTATTTTAAATTTGTAAGTATTTAAAAGAGTATACCTCCCCTTACTTATAAAAGGAAAACGATGTAACATCCTTGACATTAAAGGTATGTTTTGTTTTTAAATTATTTCATATCTTATATTTTTCATATTTTTTTTATGGGTAGGGGTCTTAGTGTTATTTTTTTTGAGGTTTTAAAGGATTTTGGGAGTTGGGGGTCAATAATTTAGAGTTTTGGGAGAAACAGGCTAGGAACAGGGCATATTCATGATTTGTTTTAACATTGTGGTAACTGTATGATGTGGCTATATCAATTTCAGTTATGATTTTTGTAACATCTCGATTCCAGAAGCCACCCAGAGGCGCCCCGTACCCGGTTGGTCACATGGCCTCAAGCACATTTCCCTGAACGCCAGAGGTTGCCGACTAGCAATGAGGGCCTTGAGAGTGATAGTGGGGAAACTATTCCCTCATTGGAAAAGTACACAGTGGAGGTAAATAAATTCATACAAGAGCATAAGCAGTACAAATGACATAAAACAGTAACTGCAGAAAACTGAAGTATAAATTGGAGAACATATATAAAATGATGCATGATACATATGTCTAGAAAAACATCCAAACAAGTCACAATTCTGGAATAAAACAGTGCTAAACCAAGTGCAAAATAAATCAGATAAACTCCTCAACATCGCAATCCATAGCTTTCTCCCATGGTCTCCAGCTCTACATCAAATCAAGTACCTAAAGTAGAAGGGCGCTTTCCTTTATATATACCTACAGCAATGTAATCTATTTGGGCCCAAAAACATGGCCCAAACAGGGTGTGAGACTAAATCCCAGTAGGCAACTACCCGAAGACATGTGCCTAACAGTCAGTGAATATATGGCAGGTAAAGTACAGAAAATAGTAAACAAGTAAGTGGTCAGCATTAAACAGTCCACAGTTTCAATATCAAGCAACATCTAAACAAGCAGCTAAACACAAACATGTAACCCTCTAGGAAGTACTCACGGCCATCACCTCTAGTCCTACCTAAAAAGTACAATAAACCCTCTAGGAAACACACTCGGTCTAACCCCTCTGGTTCTATATATGAATCCTCTCTAAGGAAGCACTCATAGTCAATTTTCCTTATAGTCTAATGTAGTCAGGAACTCTCTAAGGAAGCTCATGCGGTCAATTCCTATTATAGCCCCAAGTTCAAGGACACTATGAGGAAGCTCACTCGGTCAATTCCCCTTATAGACCAGGCCGTTCATAGACTCTTTGAGGAAGCACTCACTGTCAATTCCTCTTATAGTCTAAACAGTTCAGGAATAAAATGAAAGAATCTCTGAGGAAGCTCACTCAGTCAATTCCCCTTATAGTCTAAAGAAAACAAGGACTCTCTGAAGAAGCTCGCTTGGTCAATTTACTTTATATCCCTAAGTGGTCCTATGCTATCTGAGTAAGCTCACTCCGCCAATCCCCCTTATAGCCTAAAGTGTTCAAAGACTCTCTGAGGAAGCTCACTCAGTCAATTCCCCTTATAGTCTACTACACCAGGTTCTCACAACCCTCTATAGTTCAACTATCATATTAGTGTAATATGGAAAAGTAAATATATAGAACTACTTGTCTAAATATTCTACAACATAACAAGCATTTCATAATACAAACTCTCCATCCTACAAAAATTGGCATGGAAAACAGGCAAGGCAGCCAAATTGGCTAAAACAGGACCAAACGGTCATAAACAGAACATGCAAGGGAAAAACATCCAAAGCATATCAATAAACCTAATTCATATCCAAATCACCTCTACACAAGCATACAATCATGGAAAAAACAACAGGGGTAAAACGGTAAACACGCAATACCTCGTTCAAGGGTATTGGTGGAATTTACACATAATACTCAATGACTTTGAACAGAAATCACAAACCACCTACCTTGGGGTTAGGATATCTCTATACGTGAACCTAGAATCTTGAATCTCCTTAGAATTTAGTAGATCTATGAAAACATACAAAAAGTTCAAACCATGATATCTCACGAGAGATTAGAAAACAGAAGATGGTGCTCAAGGAGAAGATAGAACTCACTGATGTGATTTCAATGCAACCGACGGTTTTTGATTCCGAGAATGGATGCTCGGCTTGGGGCTCGTCAAATATTCAGGGATGCTCGGTGTTCTCGGACGAACTAGGTTGACAATGAGACGGTTCTGTCTGTCAGACGTCACCCTGGTGCATTTAATGAAAAAAAACAAAATACACGGAGTTTACTTTTAAAGTACACGGAGTGTACTCTCCATCTCCATACTCAGCTTTAGGTGGCCTCCATGTCACTCCCACATATCCATGTGTGGGGCTGCTACACGGCTAGCACACGACCTCTTGTGGCAAGGCAGTACATGGCGTGTACTTGGAAAATTTCCAGAAAACCCTCTTTTTCACAAAAACGACCAGAAAAATAAAACATACATGAAAAGAAGGTCTGGGTTCTTAAAAACTTTCCCCTTAAAGAAATTTGTCCATGAATTTCCCTAGCACGGTGTAGAAGAAGAAACTGCGAACAGTTTCGGCCACTGTGCTCGTACATCGGCATCCCTCTCCCAAGTCTCATCCTACACCCACTCGTACTACCATATCACTCGTACCAGAGGAATAGATCAGCTATAGAGAACCTTTTTGCTACAATCCACAATCCGGATAGGATGCTTCTCAAACAACGCATCCACTTCGAGATCAAACTCCTCAGGTTGAAAGACATGAGATGGGTCTAAGAAGTAACGCTGATGCTGAGAAATGTGGAATACGTCGTGCATAGCCTAGTACATCTGAGGTAACTACAACCGATAGGCAATCGGCCCAACTCTCTCCAACACCTCAAATGGCCTGACATACCTCGGTGAAAGCTTACCCTATCTCATAATCCTCTTGTGTCCCAACCTCGGTGTGACACGCAGGATGTAATGTCCCAGTTTCGAAACCCACCCAGACGATCCTCGTACCCAGTTGGTCACATGGCCTCAAGCGCATTTCCCCGAATTCCAGAGTCTACCGACTAGTAGCGAGGGCCTTGGGTGTGATAGTGGGGAAACTATTCCATCATTGGCAGAGTACACAGTGGAAGAAAAACTAAATAGCAATAGTGGAAGCAGTAAACATCCATACAAGATAAAACAGCGGAAGACTGAAAGTAAAAACAACTGGATCATATATATATAAATGGTGTCTGATACATATGTCTAGGAATAAAGCCAAACAAGTCACAATTCTAGAATAAAAATATTACTAAACCAAGATTCAAAAGAAAGTAGATAAACTCTTTAGCATCGCAAGCCATAGCTTGGTCCCATGCTCTCCGGCTCCATAGCAAGTCAAGTACCTGAAGTAGAAGGGCGCTGGCCCTTATCTATACCTAAATCAATATAATCTGCTTGGGCCCAAAAGCATGGCCCAAATAGGGTGTGAGACTAAATCCCAGTAGGCAACCACCCAAAGATCTATGCCAAAAATTCAGTGAATATATGGTAGGTAAAAGTACAGAAAACATTAAACAGGAAGGTGCTCAGTAGTAAATAGTTCCACAAGTCAAACAATCAAGCAAGCACAGTAACCCTCTAGGAAGTGCACACATCTTATCCTCTCTGGTTCAGTATAATAATACTCTCTGAGGAAGCACTCACGTTCAATTTCCCTTATATTCTATGGAAGTCAGGAACTTTATGAGGAAGCTCATGCAGTCAATTCCTCTTATAGTTCCAAGGTCAAGGACTCTCTGAGGAATTTCACTCGGTCAATTCCCCATATATCCCAGGTCATTCATAGAATATCTAAGGATTCAATCACCATCAATTCCTCTTATAGTCTAAACTGTTCAGGAATAAAATCAAAGACTCTCTAAGGAACCTTACGCGGTCAATCCCCTTATAGTCTAAAGCAATCAAGGACTCTCTAAGGAAGCTCGCTCGGTCAATTCCCCTTGTATCCCCAATTGGTTCTAGGATCTATGTGGATGCTCACTCGTTCAATCCCCATTGTAGTCAAAAGTGCTCAAAAACTCTCTAAGGAAGCTCACCCGATCAATTCCCCTTATAGTCTACTACACCAATTTTTACATCCCTGTGTATGTCAACGAGCATAGAAGTGTAATATGGCCAAGTAAACCTACAGAACTACTTGGCTAAATAGTCTACAGCATTACAAGCATTTCAGAATACAAACTCTCCATCCTACAGCAACAGGCATGGAAAACAGGCAAGACATCCAAACTGGATAAAATAGGACCAACCGGTCATAAATAGAAGATACAAGGGGAAAACATCCAAATCATATCAATCAAACCAATTTATATCCAAATTTCCTTTACACAAGCATACAAGCATGGGAGTAAAACAATAGGGGTAAAACGGTAAACAGAAATACCCCATTCAAGGGTATTCAGGGAATTTTCACAAAATACTCAAAGAATTCGAATGGAAAGGCACAAACCACCTACCTCGGGGTTAGGAGATCGCTATACGTGAACCTAGAATCTTGAATCTCCTTAAAATTCTGAATATCTATGAAAATGTATAAAACATTCAATCCACGATAACATGGAAAAGAGCAGGAATTGGAAAATGATGCTCTAGGAGGAGGAAGAACTCACCGATGTGATTCCAACGCTACCGACAGTGTTTGATTCGGAGGACGAATGGAGGCTCGGGAGTTCGTCGAAGACCTATGGCCATTCGGTGCTCTCGGTCGAACGAGACCTAAAAAAAGGGCATGCTGGCGATTAGACAAGACCCTGTGTGTTTAATAAAAAAAAGTACACGGCGTATACTTTTTAAGTACACGATGTGTACTTAACTTTTCTGTACTCCTCTTTAAGTGGCCTCCAAGTCACTCCCACACGGCTGTGTGTGTGGCTACGACATGGCCAGCACACGGCCTCCTACGACATCGCAGTACACGGCATGTACTCATATAGTACATGGTGTGTACATTGAATTTTTTAAAAACAAAACCTATTTTCCTTGAAAATGACTAGAAAGGGGAAAACATACCTGAAAGGAAGGTATGGGTTCTTACAAACATCCCCCCTTAAATAAATTCATCCCCGAATTTCCTTAGCACGATGTAGAAGAAGAAACCCCAAACAGTTCTGGCCACTGTGCTCATACATTGGTCTCCCTCTCCCAAGTCTCGTCCTGCACCTGCCTATGCTGCCATAGCACTCGTACCAGAGGAATACACCAGCCATGGAGAACCCTTGTACTGCGATCAACAATCTGAATAGGAAACTCCTCAAACGACAAATCCACTTTGAGCTCAACCTCCCCAGGTTTAAAGACATGAGAAGAGTCTGAAAAGTAACATCGAAGCTGAGAAACATGGAAGATGTTGTGCATATTCCGATACCTCTAAGGTAACTGCAACCGATAGGCAACCAACCCAACTCTCTCCAATACCTCAAACGGCCTGATGTACCTCAGCGAAAGCTTACCCTATCTCCTAATCCTCTTGTGTCCCAACCTCGATGTGACATGCAGAAAAACCCGATCCTCGGCCTTGAACTCCAGAGGTCATCTCCACTGATCAGATTAAGACTTATGTCAAGACTATGCAGTAGCCATCCTCTTCCAAAACAACTCTATCTGTTATGCGGTCTCCTGAACAAGACGAGGTCCCAGCAAAGCTACCTATCCTGCCTCCAGCCAATATAAGGGTGATCAGCATGGCCTACCGTAAAAAGTATCATAAGGTGTCATATGAATAGTTTCTTAAAACTATTTTTGTATGAAAAAACTACAAGAGGTATATGTTTCTCCCAAGAACCTCCAAAATCCAGAATGCATTCTCAGAGCATGTAATCAAGAACTAGAATCGTACGCTCGGACTGGCCATCTGTCTAGGGGTGGTAAGTTGTACTCAAAAGTACATGTGTACTCAAAGCCTTCTGAAGCCCCTTCCAGACCCGAGAAGTAAAACGTGCATCCCTGTCATAAATAATGGAGTGTGGAACTCCATGAAGACGTACAATCTTTCAAACGTACAACCGTCATAGCTCATCAACAATGAAGGTATACTTGATCAGCAAGAAGTGAGAGACCTTCATGAGTCTGTCAATGACAACCCAAACTGCGTCATTACTTTGAGGCGCCCTCGGCAAACCGGTCACGAAGTCCATAGTGACGTCATTCCACTTCCACTCGAAAATGGGTAACTGCTATAAAAGTCCTACTAGTCGTTGATGCTCCGCCTTCACCTACTGACAAGTGGAGCACCTCATGATGAAACCAGCAACGTCTCTCTTCATACCTGGCCACCAATATTGACGGTGTAGATCACGATACATCTTGTTGACACCAGGATGAACTTACAAAACTGAGGAATGAAAACCACGCATCAGCTCCGCGCGTATGTCTGCTAGCACCCATACACGTGCCTGGAAACGCAAGATCTCTTCCTCGCCTATGGTATATCTAGGAATAGGTTCCTCTCATGACACACTCTCCCTTAGTACTAGGCCTTTAGAATCTGATAGATTCCTCATTCGAACTCGATCATGAAGAGTAGAGGTAACATCTACAGAAGATATAAAAGTCTGGCACTTTCTATCATGCACCTCCAAATGCATCTCAGAGAACAGATCCATAAGCTACCACTCACTGCTGGCCTCCTGAACTGGCTGTATCTGAGTCCTCCTACTCAACACATCAGCCACCACGTTGCGCTTCTCAGGCGTATAGTCAAGATCAAAGTCAAATAATTATAGGTACTCGACCCACCTCCACTATCTCAAATTAAATTCACACTCAGTGAAGATGTACTTGAGACTTTTGTGGTTGGTGAAAACCACAAAATGCTCTCCTAGAAGATAATGTCTCCAACAATGTAGGTCATGAACAACAGATTCCAAATCCAAATCGTGGGTCAGGTAGTTCCTCTCATGTGGCCACAATTTCTGAGACCTGTACGCAACCACTCCATCACCCTTCATAATTACAGCTACCAGCCCAATATCAGATGCATCACAGTAAATTGTATAGATCTTGCCTGGATCTGGAAAGACTAGTATTGGTGTTGAAGTCAACCTCCCTTTCAGCTCCTAAAAGGCTAACTCACAAGAATCTGACCATAAGAACTTCACACCCTTCTTAGTCAGACCTTTCAATGGTGCTGCCAAGCGTGAAAAGTCATGTTTGAAACATATGTAGTATCCAACCAGCCCTATAAAATTCTGCACCTCAAAGACTTTCTTTAGCTTCTCCTAGGAAACTACATCTCTCACTTTCTCTGGGTCTACTGATACACCTTTTTCTGAGATAATATGACCTAGGAAGTGAATCTGATCTATCCAAAAGTGGAACTTTGAGAGCTTAGAATATTACTGATACTCCCTCAGTGTACTCAAAATGATCTCAAGATGGGTATCATGGTCGTGTCGAGTGTGAGAGTACACCAATATATCATCCATGAAGACAACCATGAAAGAATCCTAGTATGGATGGAACACTTGGTTCATCTATTCCATGAAAACTGTAGGGGAGTTCATGAGACCAAACAGCATAACCATATACTCGTATAGCCCATACCTACTCCAGAAGGCTGTGAGAGGTATATCAGATAGTCTAAAGCACATCTGATGATAACCAGACCTCAATTAAATCTTTGAGAATACCTGGGATCCTCAAAGATGATCAATGAGATCATCAATCCTAGGCAAGGGATATCGGTTCTTGACCATCAACTGGTTCAGCTTCCAATAATCCACACAAATCCTGAGGGTGTCATCTACCATCTTCGCAAACAGGACAGACGAACACCAAGGAGATGTACTGGTTCAGATAAAACCCTTTTCATGCAACTTCTCCAACTGCTTCTTGATCTCCTGCAACTCTAGTGTAGCCATCCTATAAGGAGGAATGGATGTTGTTGTCACTCTTGTCACAAGCTCAATAAAAAATTCTACCTCCCTCACCAGAGGAAAACCTGAAAAGTCCTCTAGAAAGGAATCTCTGATACGATCCACCACTGGAGGAAAATATAACTGTGAAGTCTCATGGTCATCCAGATTTAGATTAGTAATCTAGGTTGAAACCCCTCCCTACCCATGATGCTCTGGACCCGCTCTACTCGGTTGGACATCTCATTCACCCCTATGAAGAAAGGATCCACCCTCTGGTGATATGAAACTCACCCTACAGCGATAACAATCGATGACTGCCTGGAAGGGAACTATCCAGTCCATTCCGAGAATGACATCATAGCCTATAATCTCTAGGACATAGAGGTCCCACATAAAGTTACATCCACCAACCAGTAGAGGGCACTCTCTGCACTGACGTACACTAGCAGTTTGTGTCCCCAACGGAGTGTCTAGCGTAAAGATATCAGCAAAAGAAAAGATATAGAGCCCAAGTCTCTCCTTGACAGAAATAGATATAAATCTATGGGAATACCCTGTATCAAAAAGAGCATAAGCTAAAACCAAGGATTCTAGGATCGTACCTCGAATGGTAGAATGTATGGGATCCTACTCCTACTGGGTCTGCTCCATTGCAAAAGTATTGCATGTACCGCGTCCCTGTGACACTGCCTGACCACTCTGAGCTGATCAACCTTCATGTCTCTGAAGAACCGATGACCGACTACCATGACCATGACCTCCACCTAGGCCTAAATGGTCAGAATAACTCCAATTCCCAGACTGGTGGGAAACTAGTGGCACTGCTCCTAAACGCGGGGTCATATAAGAACCCCAGTCACTAACTGATGGTGAGAATAACTGAAAAAAGCACTAAAGATGACCCATATTGACACAAGATCGGCACTCAACTGGGTCTCTCGGGTAACATGGCCTCGTATTCCCACTTCTCCCACACTGTTAGTACACCACCTGGATACTAGTAGATGCATCCCACCTACTCTAATCTCCCCACATAGCCTCCTTGCATCTCTTCCTACTATCAGCTGGCGGAGCACTAAATCTGGATGCCAAGACGCCCTAGATCACAGCTCTATAATCCCTCAGATTATGTTCTGTGATCAGCTCCTGGTTGATGATAGAGGATATCGAAATCAACCTGAAGATGTTCACTTGAGATCAGATTTCGTGCCTCAGACCATCCTCAAATTTCCATGCAAGGAAAAACTCATCACCTCCTGGAATAGGAATGAAACGCTACAACTCTATGAAGTGAGAGGAATACTCCATAATAGAAAGAGTACCTTGCTCCAAACTCATAAACTCTTGGGATCGATCGGCCCTCAAGGTCTTCAAATAGAAGTAATTGTAGAAGATGCACTGAAACGCATCCCAAGACATATTATTCTGGCGTCCTGCCTATGAGAACACATCCCACCACCTCTTGGTGGAGTCTCTATGCATATAGGTATCGAGATTCAACCTCTTCTCTGGATCTATCCCCAGTTGCTCGAAAATCGTCAGCGTGGATTCTAGACATGATTATGCAGCCTGAGGTCCTCCATCCCCTGAGAAAGTAGGATGATGCTGCTGCTAGAAGACCCACGTCAAATCATCCATCAACGGGGCAGGAAGCAGTGCTCCCTGAAAGGTCTGCATCATCCTCATAAATCCCTCCCTAAACTGTGTATCTGTACCTATTTCAGGTATAATGGATGGTACCAAGGCTGGCACAACTGGAGGATCTGCTAGTAGTCCCTGATCAGCCATGTTTGGTGTCTGATACCATCTGGAAACTAGTGCACAACCAGAGGACGCCTCAGTGGCATGACTCTGCAAGGTCAATCACACCTTAGATCAAGATTATCAAGGACTGAAAACAAGGAGTGCAAGAAGGGAACAAGAGAAAGAAATTACTCAAGTTTTACAAAACATGACTATATAGCATGTACAATTTCTACACAGTGTGTTCCCTTAATCCATTTACATGGGCATGTAATCCTATCTAAACTATTCATGTAACACCTCAAACACACGACATGTTGCCTTAACATAGGGCTTGTACCTGAATCCTCTTCCCCTGCCCGAGTCCTTCTACACGGTTAAGACGCACGGCTCTCCTAAGACAAAACTACATGGCATGCTCATGGTAGACACGACGTGTACTAGACAAGCCTCACCTAGCCCTTGTTGTTAGTAATAAGGTAAGACACACGTCTCACACTACACAGCGTGTTCCGAACAGAAGCGGAATGTTTGTGAAGGTGTAACACTAACCCATGTTTTTTGTGACACAGTCGCATACTAGGGTAAGACTACACGGCATTTTCAATGAGTACATGATGTGTACATGAAATTTTAACACCAACCTGTGTTGTTCGTGACACGGCCGGGTACCTGGGTCAGACTACATGATGTGTTCAACATGGACACAACATGTATAGCTTAAGGTCTTATCCGTACGTGTTGTTGGTTACATGAGCGGACATAGGGTCAACACTACACGATGTGTTTGTCTGGTACACAAAATGTTCCCATCGGACTTTCCCCATCCCATGTCTCTACCCACATGGCCTATGACATGGTTAGAGACTACAAGACATGTACATAAGAAAAACAGTTTCTTCCCAAATAGAAGAACACATGGTGTGTACTTAATAAAAATATCTTCTTCCTAAATATAAGAACACATGGAATGTACATAACACTACATGGCATGTATTCTGGGGTTTTTTGGACAATAAGTCTTAGAAACTACTCTGGAACCCAGAAAACACTGAAACGAACACTGAAGGTGCCAAATTCCGATCTGTGAGGGCCCATACTCCCCACGAATCAAAGTTTGTCATTTTATACAAGTTATAACAAGGAAAAAAATCAATGATCCACCAAATTATTGTCCATAAGGGCCCATAACACCTCAACAACCAAATTTTGGCATCCATTCAAGAAAAACCTTAAACAAAACAATACCCTATCAAATAGTAGGTGTTTTATCAAGACAACTATCTCAACAGGAAGCATATTTTACACAACATCTATCGCAACAACATGCAATCACTAATTCATCCTAGATGTCATGGAAAAAATGAATGAAAAGTGATTTAGAGAAAGTGCCTATATGATGCATGATATGTCATACCTTTATCTCATCTCGTTGCAATAGAAATAGAACCTCAATAATATTAACAACAATAACACAAATAAAGTGAATCACTCAAGGTGAAATCAAATCAACTGTAATAATTGCAAAAGAAGAAAAATTGCAATTAATGAGGTAGATTGGCTTTTCCCTATACACGGGTAAGCTAATCCCAGGCACAACTTATTCCCAAGTACCCATTCCTTCGTATCCCTGGTTAAAGGCTCCAAATAGTAAATCAAGAGAAAATAATTCCTTTGATACTACTTTGTATTGTCCCGGTTCCAAAAGCCACCCAGAGGCGCCCCATACCCGGTTGTTCACATGGCCTCAAGCGCATTTCACGGAACACCAAAGGCTACCAACTATCAGTGAGGGCCTTGGGTGTGATAGTGGGGAAACTATTCCCTCATTGGCAGAGTACATAGAGGAATAAAAACAAAATAGCATAGAGAAACCAGTAAACATCCATACAAGATCAAACAGCAGAAGACTGAAAGTAAAAAACAACTAGAGAACATATATAAATGGTGCATGATACATATGACTAGGAAAGCAGCCAAACAGTTCACATTGCTGGAATACAAATAGTACTAAACCAAGATTCAAAATAAAGCAGATAAACTCCTCAACATCGCAAGCCATAGATTGGTCCCATGCTCTCCAACTCCACAGCAAGTCATGTACTTGAAGTAGAAGGAATCTTTCCTATATCTATTCATGTAGAAATATAATCTATTTGGCCCCAAAAGCATGTCTCAAATAGGGTGTGAGACTAAATCCGAATAGGCAACCACCCAAAGATCTTTGCCTAACAGTCAGTGAATATATGGTAGGTAAAAGTACAGAAAACAGTAAACAGGAAGGTGCTCAGTAGTAAAAAGTTCTACAATTAAAACAATCAATCAAGAAAAGTAACCCTCTAGGAAGTGAACACAACCTATCCTCTCTGGTTTAGTATAGGAAGACTCTCTGAGGAAGCACTCACAGTCAATTCCCCTTATAGTCTAAGGTAGTCACGAACTCTTTAAGGAAGCTCACACAGTCAATTCCTCTTATATCCCCAAGGTCAAGGACTCTCTGAGGAAGCTCACTCAGTCAATTCCCCTTATATCCCAGGTCATTCATAGACTCTATAAGGAAGCACTCACCGTCAATTTCCCTTATCGTCTAAATAGTTCAAAAATAAAATCAAAGACTCTCTGAGGAAGCTCACGTGGTCAATCCCCTTATAGTCTAAAGCAATCAAGGACTCTATGAGAAAGCTCTCTCAGTCAATTCCCCTTATAGCCCCAAGTGGTTCTAGGCTCTCTGAGTATTCTCAATCGGTTAATCATTATTATATCCAAAAGTGCTCAAAGACTCTCTAAGGACACTCACCTGGTCAATTACCCTTATAGTCTACTACACCAGGTTCTCACGTACCTGTGTAGGACAAAGAGAATAGTAGTGTAATATGAAAAAGTAAACCTACAGAACTAATTGGCTAAATATTCTATAGCATTACAAGCATGTTAGAATACAAACTCTCCATCCTACAGCAATAAGAATGGAAAACATGCAAGGCATCCAAACTGGCTAAAACAGGACCAACCGGTCGTAAACAGAACATACGAGGTCAAAACATCCAAAGCATAGAAATAAACCCAATTTATATCCAAATTATCTCTACACAAGCATATAAGCATGGAAGGAAAAAAAGGGGGTAAAACGGTAAACACGCAATACCCCGTTCAATGGTATTCATGGAATTTGAACATAATACTCAAAGACTTCGAATAGAAAGGCACATACCACCTACCTAGGGGTTAGGATATTGCTATACATGAACCTCGAAGCTTGAATCTCCTTATAATGCTGAAGATATATGAAAATGTATAAAACATTCAATCCATGATAACTTAGAAAAGAGGAGGAATTGGAAAATTATGCTCTTGGAGGAGGAAGAAATAAATGATGTGATTTCAATGCAACTAATGGTGTTTGATTCGGAGGATGAATGGAGGCTCGGGGGTTCATCGAAGACCCATGGCCGCTCAGTGTTCTCGGTCGAACGAGACCGAAAAAAGATCATTCCAGACTCTGTAAGGAAGCACTCACCCTCAATTCCCCTTATATTCTAAACAGTTCAGGAATAAAATCAAAGACTCTTTGAGGAAGCTCACTCAGTCAATTCCCCTTATAGTCTAAAGCAGACAAGGACTCTCTAAGGAAGCTCACTCGGTCAATTCCACTTATCTCCCTAGGTGGTCCTAGTCTCTTTGAGTAATCTCACTCAGTCAATCCCCCTTATAGCCTAAAGTGGTCACAGACTCTCTGAGGAAGCTCACTCGGTCAATTCCCCTTATAATCTACTACACTAGTTTCTCACGGCCATGTGTAGGTAAAAAAGCATAGAAGTGTAATATGGACAAGTAAACCTATAGAACTACTTGGATAAATAGTCTACAACATTAAAATCATGTCATAATACAAACTCTCCATCCTACAGCAACAGACATGGAAAACAGGCAAGGTAGCCCAATTGGCTAAAACAGGAACAACCGGTTATAAACAGAACATGAAAGGGAAAAAAATCCAAAGCATAGAAATTAACCCAATTCATATCCAAATTACCACTACACAAGCATACAATCATGGCAGGAAAACAATAGGGGTAAAATGGTAAACATGCAATTCCCCATTCAAGGGTATCAGTGGAATTTGCACATAATACTCAAAGACTTCAAACGGAAAGGCACAAACCACCTACCTCAGAGATATGATATCGCTATACATGAACCTCAAAGCTTGAATCTCCTTAGAATACAGAAGATCTACGAAAACGTATAAAATGATCAATCCACAATAACATGGAAAAGAGTATGAAATGGAAAATGATGCTCTAGGAGGAGGAAGAACTCACAAAAGTGATTCCAACGCAACCGATGGTGTTTGATTTGGAGGAAATAACGGAGGATCAGGGGTTCGTCGAAGATCCACGACCGCTTGGCACTCTCAGTCGAATGAGACCTAAAAGAAAAGCATTTTGGCGATTAGACATGACCCCGGTGTGTTTAATCAAAAAAAGTACACAATGTGTGCTTTTGAAGTACACGGTGTGTACTCGCCTTTTCTGTACTCCACATTAAGTGGCCTCCAAGTCACTCCCACACGGTAGTGTGTGTGGATACTACACAGCCAGCACACGGCCTCCTACGGCATCACATTACACGGCGTGTACTCATATAGTACATGGTGTGTTCTTCGAAAATTTCCAGAAAAACATCTTTTCCTTGAAAACAACCAGAAAGGAAAAGACATACCTGAATGGAAGGTCTAAGTTCTTACACAATAAAACCTGATCCCCGACCTCAAACTCTAGAAGAGGTGTTCTCTGATCATCATAAGACTTTTGTCGAGACTGTGTAGTAGTCATCCTCTTTCGAATCAACTCTATCTGCTCTGTGGTCTTCTAAACAAGATGAGGTCCCAGCAAAGTTGTCTCTCCTACCTCTAGCCAACATATGGGCGATCGGTATGGCCTACCATACAAAGCCTCATAAGGTTCCATATGAATAGTCACTTTAAACTACTATTGTAGGAAAACTCAACAAGAGGTGTGTGCTTCTCCCAAGAACCTCCAAATCCAGGATGCTTGCTCGGAGCATGTCCCCAAGCACTAGAATCGTGCGCTCGGACTGGCCATCTATATGGGGGCGGTAAGTTGTAATCAAAAGTACATGTGTACCCAAAGTCTTTTAAAGCCCCTGTAAGACCCGAGAAGTAAAAAGTTCATCCTTGTCTGAAAAAATGGAGTGTGGAACTCCATGAAGACATACAATCTCTCGGATGTACAACTGTCCCAACTCATTAACATTGAATGTATCCTTGATTGGCAAGAAGTGAGAGACATTCGTGAGTCTATCAATGAAAACCCACACTATGTCATTCCCTCAAGGCGACCTTGGAAAACCGGTCACGAATTCCATCGCGACGTCTTTCCACATTCACTAAAGAAAGGGTAACTACTATAAAATCTCTACTGGTCGTTGATACTCTGCCTTCACCTGCTAATAAGTGGAACACCTTATGATGAAACCAACAACTTCTCTCTTCATACTTGGCCTCAAATACTGACGGTGTAGATCACGATACATCTTAGTGAAGCCAAGATGAACTGCCCAAACTAAGGAATGAAAATCATGCATCATCTCCTCACGTATGTCTGTTGGCACCCATACACGCCCCTGGAAATTCAAGATCTCATCCTCACCTATGGTCCATCCAAGAATAGGGTCATCTTCTGACACACTCTCCCTTATGACTTGGCCTTTAGAATCTGATAGATACCTCATTCAAACTCGATCAAGAAGTGTAGAGGTAATAGCTACAGAAGATAGGAAATTCTTCCCCTGTCTATCGTGCACCTCTAAATGCATCTCAGAGAATAGAGCCATAAGCTCCCACTCACTGCGGGCCTCCTAAAATGCTTCTATCTAAGTCCTCCTGCTCAATGCATCATCCACCAGGTTTCCCTTCCCAGGCATATAGGCAAGCTCAAAAATTCAAAGGACTGTAGGTACTCAACCCACCTTCATTGTCTCAAATTCAGATCACCCTGAGTGAAGATGTACTTGAGACTTTTATGGTCAGTGAAAACCACAAAATTCTCTACCAGAAGATAATGTCTCCAACAGCATAGGGCATGAATAATAGCTGTCAACTCTTGATCGTGTGTCGGGTAATTCCTATCATGTGGCCTCAATTGTCGACACTCGTACGCAATGACTCCATCAACCTCCATAAGCACAACTCCCAGCCCGATACTTTATGCATCACAGGAAATAGTATATCTCTTTCATGGCTTTGTAAATACTAGTATCGGTGCTAAATTCAACCTCCCCTTTAGCTCCTGAAAGGATGACTCGCAAGAATCTGACCATAAGAACTTCACACCCTTCTTAGTTAGACCTGTCAGTGGTGTTTCCAAGAGTGAAAAGTCCTGGATGAAGTGTCTGTAGTATCTAGCCAGCCCTAGAAAACTTCTCACCTGAAAGATGTTCTTCATATTCTCCCAGAAAACTACATCTCTCACTTTCTCTGGGTCTACTGACACTCTTGTCTTTGAGAAAACATAACCCAAGAAGTGAATCTGGTCCATCCAAAAGTGTCACTTTGAGAGCTTGTCATATTACTGATGCTCCCTCAATGTACTCAAAACTATCTCAAGATGGGTAGCATGGCTGTGTCGAGTGTCAGATTACACCAAGATATCCTCCATGAAAACCACCACGAAGGAATCCAAGTATGGATGGAACACTCGGTTCATCAGTGCCATGAAAACTATAGGCGTGGTCCTAAGACCGAACGGCATAACCATATACTTGTATAGACCATACCTACTCTGAAAGGCTGTGAGAGGTATATCACATGGTCTAACGTGCAACTGATGATAACCAGACCTCAATTCAATCTTCGAGAATACCTGATCTCCTCGAAGATAATCAAAGAGATAATTAATCCCAGGAAACGGATATCAGTTCTTGACCACCAACTCATTCAGCATCCGATAATCCACACAAAGCCTGAGTGTGCCATATACCTTCTTCACAAAAAGGATAGGAAAACCCCAAAGAGAAGTATTGGGTCGGATAAAACCCTTTTCCTGGAACTTCTCCAACTGCTTCTTGAGCTCCTGCAGCTCTAGTGTATCCCTCCTATAAGGATGAATGGACACCAGTTCCACTCCTGGAACAACATTAATATAAAATTCTACCTCACGCTCTAGAGGAAAACCTGAAAAGTCATATGGAAAGACATCTCTAAAAGATCCACCACTAGATGAAAGTACAACTGTGAAGTCGCCTGGTCATCCAGATATAGACTAGAAATCTGGGCTATAACTCCTCCCAACCCATGATGCTTTGGACCCACTCTGCCCAACAGAGTGTCTAGCGTCAAGATATCGGTAGAAGAAAATATGCTGATCCCAAGGCTCTCTATGACAGCAACAGATATAAAGTTATGATAATCCCCTATATCGAAAAGAGAAGAATCTAAAACTGAGGCTACTAAGATCGTACCTTAAACTGTAGAATGTCCAGGATCTTGCTCTTGCTGGGTCTACTCCACTACAAAAGTCTAGCCTATTTCGCGGCCCTGTGGCCCTGTCTGACCACTCTGAACTGATCTACCCTGATGTCGTTGAAGATACGGCAACTGAATACCATGGACATGACCTCCACCTCGGCTTGAACAGCAGGAAGAACTCTAGTTCCCAGACTGGTGGGAAACTAGTGGTGCTGCTCCTGAAAACAAAGTCATAGAAGAACCCCTTTCACCAGCTGTTGGTGAGAATAACTAACAAAAGCGCTGAAGATGACCCATATTACCACAAGATTGGCACTCCACTGTTTCTATTGGAAAACGTGGCATCGTACTCCCACTTTTCCCTCACTAGTAGCACACCACCTAGATACCGGATGATGCATCCTGCCTACTCTGATCTCCTTGAATAGCCTCCTTGCGGCGCTTCCTGCTATCAGCTAGCAGACCACTAACTCTGGATACTGAGCTTCCCTGTCTCACAGCTCCAAAATCCCTCAGATTACGCTCTGTGATCAGTGCCTAGTTGACGATAGAGGATATCGAAGTCAACCTAAAGATGTTCACCTGAGATCGTATGCCTTGCCTCAAACCATCCTCAAACTTATGTCCAATAAACAACTCATCACCTCCTAGAAAAGGCGTGAAATGATGCAGCTCTATGAAGCGAGAGGAATATTCCATAACATAAAGAGTACCCTACTCCAGACGCATGAACTCTTGGGCTCGATCAGTCATCAAGGTCTCTGGATAGAATTAATCGTAGAAGACGCACCGAAACTCATCCCAAGTCATGTTATACTGGCATCCCGCATGTGAGATCACATCCCACCACCTGTTGGTGGAGTCTCGAAGCATGTAGGTAGCGAGCTTCACCCCCTTTTCTGGAGGTATCTCTAGATGCTCGAAAATCGTCAATGTGGCTTCTATCCATGACTCTGCAGCCTGGGGTCCTCCATCCCCTGATAAAGTACGAGGATGTTTCTGCTAAAATACTCGCATCAAATCAGCCATCGATGTGGAAAGAGGAGGTGCTCCCTAAAAGTTTTGCATCATCCTCATAAATCCCTCCCTGAACCGTGCATCAGCACCTATATCAGGTACAACAGCTGGGGCCAAGGCTGGCACAATGGGAGGATCTGCAGGTAGTCCCTGAGCAGCCATGTCTGGTGTCTGATCATCGTCTGGAAACTAGGGCACAACCGTAGGATGTCTCGGTGGCATGACTCTACAAGGTCAAGCACACCTTATATCTAGATTATCAATGACTAAAAACAAGGAGTGTAAGAAGGTAACAGGAGAAAGAAAGCATTCAAGTTTTACAAAACATGACTACATGGTGTGTACAATTTCTAAACGGCGTGTTCCCTGAAGCCATTTACATGGGCGTGTACTTCTTCCTATACTGTTTGTGTAACACCCTATACACATGGCATGTTTTCTTAACACATGGCGTGAACTTGAATCCTCTTCCCCTGCCTGAGTCCTTCTACACAGTTAAGCCACACGGCTCTTCTAATACAAAACTACACGACGTATTCCAGATGGACACGGCGTGTACTCAACAATCTTTACCTGGCCCGTGTTGTTAGTGGCACGGCATCTGTACCCAGGTTACATTACATGGTGTGTTCCAGACAGACACGGCGTGTATATCTTAAGGTCTTATCAGTCTGTGTTGTTGGTAACACGGGTGGAAACTAGGTCAACACCACACTGCGTGTTCAAACTGTACACAACATGTTCCTACCATATTTCCCCCATTCTATGTCTCTGACCACACGGCCTATGACACGGTTAGAGACTACACGGCGTGTACATAAATTACATGGTGTGTACTTAAGAAAAATATTTTCTTCCCGAATATAATAACATATGGCATGTACTTGACACTAAACAGTGTGTATTCTGGGTTTTCCCAGACAGTAAGCCTCAGAAACTACTCTGGAACCCAGAAAACACTGAAACAAACACTAAAAGTGCCAAATTCTAATCTGTGAGGGCCCATACTCCCCACAAATAAAATTCTGGCATCCTATACATGTTCTAACAAGGAAAACAGAGTAATGATCCACCAAATTCCATTTTATGAGGGCCCATAACACCTCAAGAACCAAATTTTGGCATCCATTCAATAAAAACATTACAAAAAATAATACCCTATAAAATATAATGTACTTATATCAAGGAAACTATCACAACAACATGCATATTTTACACATCAACCACAACAACAACATGCAATCACTAATGCATCCTAGATGGCATGGCAAGAATGTATGACACATGATTTCTACCAAGTGCCTATATGATGCATGAGATGGCATACCCTCATCTCATTGGGTTACGATAGAAATAGAACCTCAATAACATCAACAATAACAGCACAATACATGTGAGTCACGCAACGGTGCAAATCAAATCAACCGTAAAATTGTAAAACCAGAAAAAAAAATGACAATAAATGAGGTAGATTGGTTTTTCCCTGTACACGGGTTAGCTACTCCTAGGAATAGCTTATTACCAAGTACCCATTCTTTCCTATCCCTGGATAAGATTCCAAACAGTAAGTCAAGATAGAAAATTCCTTTGATACCAGTTTGTAACGTTCCGGTTCCAGAAGCCACCCAGAGGCGCCTCATACCTGGTTGGTCACATGGCCACAAGCGCATTTCCCCGAACGCCAGAGGCTGTCGAATAGCAGCGAGGGCCTTGGGTATGATAGTGGGGAAACTATGCCCTCATTGGCAGAGTACACAGCGTAGGTAGATAAATAAATAAAGGGCTGAATAAGTAATAATGACATACAACAGTAATAATAGAAAACTGAAGTATAAACTAGAGAACATATATAAAATGATGCATGATACTTATGTCTAGGAAAACTGCCAAACAAGTCACAATACTGGAATACAATAGTGCTAAACCAAGTGTAAAAGAAAGCAGATAAACTCCTCAGAATCACAAGCCATAGCTTGGTCTCATGCTCTCCAACTCCACATCAAATCAAGTACCTGAAGTAGAAGGGAGATTTCCCTTATCTATACATGTAGCAATGTAATCTATTTGGGCCCAAAAACATCGCCCAAATAGAGTGTGAGAATAAATCCCAGTAGGTAACCACCTGAAGATCTGTGCCTAATAGTTAGTGAATATATGGAAGGTAAAGAAAAGAAAATAGTAAACAGGTAAGTGCTCAGTAGTAAACATTCCACAGTTTCAATATCAAGCAACAGCTAAACAAGCAGCTAAACACAAACAGGTAACCCTCTGGGAATTACTCATGGCCATACCCTCTGTTCCTACCTAACAAGTATAAGAAACCCTCTGGTAAACCCACTCATTCTAACCCATTTGGATATGTATATGAAGACTCTTTGAGGAAGCACTGACAGTCAATTCCCCTTTATAGTCTAAGGTTGTCAGGAACTCTCTGAGGAAGCTCACACAGTCAATTCATCTTATATCCTCAAGGTCAAGGACTCTCTGAGGAATCTCACTTGGTCAATTCCACTTATATCCCAGGTTGTTCATAGACTCTATGAAGAATCACTCACTATCAATTCCACGTATAGTCTAAACAGTTCAAGAATAAAATCAAAGACTCTCTGAGGAAGCTCACTTGGTCAATTCCCCTTAAAGTCTAAAGCATACAAGGACTCTCTGAGGAAGATCACTCAGTCAATTCCTTTTATTGACCCAAGTGGTCCTAGGCTCTCTAAGGAAGCTCACTCGGTCAATCCCCCTTATAGACAAAAGTGGTCACAGACTCTCTGAGGAAGCGCACTCAGTCAATTCCTCTTATAGTCTACTACACCAGGTTCTCACGGCCCTGTTTAGGTCAACGAGCATAGCAGTGTAATATGGCCAAGTAAACCAACCCAACTACTTGGATAAACAATCTATAGTATAACAAGCATTTCAGAATACAAACTCTCCATCCCACAGCAACAAGCATTGAAAACAGGCAAGGCAGCCAAACTAGCTAAAAAAAGACCAAACAGTCTTAAACAGAACATGCAAGGGAAAAACATCCAAAGAATAGCAATCAACCTAATTCATATCCAATTTACCTCTACACAATCATATAATCATGGTAAGAAAAAAAAGGGTAAAATGGCAAACACGCAATACCCCGTTCAAGGGTATTGGTTGAATTTGCACATAATACTCAAAGACTTCGAACGGAAAGGCACAAACCACCTACCTCGGGGTTAGGATATCGATGTAAGTTAACCTTGAATCTTGAATCTCCTTATAATTTTGTAGATCTACGAAAACGTATAACAATTTCAACCCACGATATCTCATGAGAGATGAAAAAACAGAAGATGGTGATCTAGGAGAAGAGAGAACTCACCGATGAGATTCCAACGCAACTGACGGTGTGTGATTCGGAGAACGGAAGCTCGGCCAGGGGATCGTCAAATATTTGTAGCTGCTCAGTGCTCTTGGACGAACTAGGTTGAGAAGGAGATGGGTCTGTCCGTTAGATGGGACCCCAGTACATTTAATGAAAAAAAAATACACGGCGTCTACTTTTGAAGTACAAGGCATGTACTCGCCATTATCGTAATCCACTTTAGGCGGCCTCTTGGTCACTCCCACACAGCTGTGTGTGTGGCTACTACACGGCTAGCACATAGCCTCTTGCGGCAAGGTAGTACACGGCGTGTAATCAGAAATTACATGGTGTGTACTTAGAAAATTTCCAAAAAACCCTCTTTTCCCAAAAAAAGACCTGAAAAGGAAAACATACCTGAAAAGAAGGTTCGGGTTCTTATAATTTTTATTTTTTGATCATGTTTTGTCTAACCTTTTTGAGGGTTAATGAAAACTGTGTGAGTTTTTTGGGTCTGGGTGCACATCTTACATATTTTTTTACTAGTCTTATGGGTTTTCTTAGGTAACCGTGTGGTTTTAATTTCAAGGGATAGTAGGGACCACATAGTTGACACACTGTTTGTATAACAATGTGTCTTAATCATACAACCCGTATGGTTTTCTTAAAATTAGAAAATTATCCACATACCGTTACTGGTTTTAATCTCTAATATCCTTCTAATATATCATTATCTTGACCCATCTATTCCTTGATTTTTTGGAGGTTCTCTCCCTTAGTGGTCTTGACTTCCTACTCCTCTCCTCTTGGAATTTAATGTCTAGATTAATTTTTTCCATCAATTTTGGTAATATCTATCCATTAGAATCCTAATAATTATTTCTCTAGAGTTAATCATATATCCATGCCATGTTGGAAAGATCTATGAATCCCCATCTAGATCTAATAGAGGATTCATTCTTGATTGATATATCGGTGTTGGATTATGGAAATTAGTGGCCTCTCCTTGAATGATCTTAGATCTTCATTTGGTGATAAGTCTATTTTGGTAAGTTTATGTAGATTTACCCTATTAGAATGAACTATTATTTGAATCCCAATTCTAGAGACTACATGATGGTGGATTGTGTCTTGTTGTATGTAATATTTTTGTGTTGTCATGATTTGGGTATAACCCCTCAATGAATATTCAAAATTGGAATCAACACACTAAACGTAGGAATTAATTATCATATTAATCCCTTATATTGAGTTATTTGGAATGCATGGATTTTTTTTATGTACCTTGTGTAGAAACCCTTTCATTTTAAGGTTTTTTTAGCATGTGTGGGTGTCCCGTGAGACCGTTTCTTGGAATATATTGTCTTTTACTCTCTATGTTTCACATTATATGTGGTTAGTTTATATCCCATATAATGATTTTAATTCCATGTTTAATCCTTTATATGGTGTCCCTTACTTGTGTATTATTTTATAGAATGAGGAATAATTATTGTGATATATTTATGCTTATTATTTTATTCCTTTAATTTGAATTTTCACATATCTGGTGGAACCATGTCTCAGTGTTCTGGTTGAAATATGGCTCTAATGGACTTAGCTGACTCCTTATAGGGGGTCTTGGATGATATGGCTCATTTATGGATCAAGATATGGGATTGATAGCACCAAAGCTTGTTATGTGATTATACCACGGTTGTATCATTTTATACTCCATTGGAAGATTATTTATTGGATGGTATGATATTCCATTGGGGAATATCCTTGAATATGTGTAGAGTTTCATTATTTTTGGTTTTCCAAGTGTGCGTGCCATTAGAGGATAGTTATGGGTCATGGATGTGACTTGAACTTAAAGAATTTAATAGACTTATTCCTTAAAGGAAGAAAATGCATTGTCCTTAAAGGTGGAATAGAATAACATAGAATTATATAATTCATGCAGTGATTACTTATAACCTTCCAATATGGTGATGAATCAAGTATGGTTGGGGTTTGTAGCATCTTGGTTAGTGCACAATTGTTCATTTTTGGATTATTTGATTGATTTTATGTTCATTTACCTTTCCATAATAAAATAATCCTCTATATAAATGTGAATTATTGTTATGTATCTCTTTATGGTTTTATACTCACACTATGCATGGATATCTTAGTGTGTGTGGAGACTTTATGATTAGGGGACTAGAGAAGGAAAAGTGTCTAGTTGAAGGTTGCTAAGGATTTTGGTGTTAAGGGAAAGATGTGATACTAGGGTGGACTCTAAATATATAATAATATATATTTTATTCATTTATTCATTTATTCATTTATTCTATTAATACTATTTTTCAAAATTAACTTTCTGTATTTGGGGTCCATTTGGTTATTATTGTATAAATTGACATGGCACCTATTATAGCATTCTATTTATATTATTTTCTATTGTAATGTTTAGTTGTATTATGATTTTATTGTTATATTATGGTGTATTTCTATGATTACCAAGGGAATATCCTTTCCACATTATCTTTAGACCCTCACTATTAGTTAGAAGTCTCTTGTACATGGGGAGGTACATATGTGGTTATGTGTCACTTTGACTCTGATCTAGTGATTCAGGTCGGGGTGTTATAGACCTCACCCCCTCCATTAATGACACACTTTGAGAGACTTATATTGACCAAGATCCACAAAACTTGTTATCCAAATCTTCTCTCTATTTTCTAGAGGTCCTCATCTCACCAAAAGACTAACCTAACAAGGCTTAAGGAGAGATCGAAGGGAGGATACCCAAGGAATATATAATCATCTTAACTGAATTATTTCAAGATTATTTATTCTTATAAATCATCTAAATCTTATATAACCTCCTCAAAATAATATTATAATTATAATTAGTATACTAAAATGTTATTATGTTGATGAAACAATTATTATCTACCTATTTTCTATAAAATAGAATATGAAAATACCGCTCAAGCATACGTGCGGACTATCGGGACCATGAAGTGATGTATTTAATTTTTCATCACCACCTCTCAGGGTTGGTTATAGATATGGATTTAATGAATATATGTGATATTTACGAAATAATTATTATTCTATAAAGATAAATTATATTTTATCATCCATTTTTTTATCCATTGAAAAACGAAATCATCTCTTGTATGTATGTGCGGACTACCAAATCCAGGAAGTGTGGTATTTAATTTTTCATCACCACCATACATGGATATTTATAAAAGTGTATATAATAAATAAATATTATATTTATTAAATTATTAATATTCTATAAGAATGGCCAAGGTGAAAATACTAGAACCATGAAATAGAAACATGCATGGAAAACAGAATAGTTAACATCCAAATAAAACTTTAACAATTAATTAATAATAAATATGAATAAATGGGTAATAATAAATTATAAGTGAATGGTATCTATTAATAGAGATATAAATATGGTTAAAATATGGATTTATAATAAATTTAAATTTGTTATATAGGAGGTTAGATCATTTTCAACTAATCGGAAGATCGAGATAAGGGTTTAGGTTTCAATTTCCATTAGGAATATTATATGTTATTTATCTCCAAAAAACATCTATTTTATTATCCTAAATTTATTTATAATATTTTCAAGTATTATTTCCACTTTTTACTCTATTTTTTTCTCAAATCAATTGAAATTATTTTTATAAGAAAACCTAACCTTATTTACTGTTTTTCTTAGAATTAATTATCCTATATATCCATATTATTTATATTGTTTAAAGTATGTTATTTTCTATAATTAAATGAATTATTAAGGTAAATTTTAGTTAACTTTGAATTTTTATTTTAAAAAATAAAAGTAATATTTTTAATGATGTTTATACAATTAATTTTTCACTTTTTAAAAAAAATAGGAAAAGAATGTTTTTATAGATTTACTCCATGACCACCATTTAAAACCATCATATCCTTTAATCATTATAAATATTACTTAAAAAGTTAATATTTATTTTAAAATAAAATTATATTAAAATTGATCTAGAGAATTTTTTTATCTTTTAATTGTTATAAAAATAAAAGGACATTTATTCTTATTTTTAAAGTAACTACTTAATGTCATTAAAAGGGTGTTTTTTATTTATGTCAAAATCCTTCCAAGTGGATTGTTATTCAATGGGGATATGATATAACTATATGATCCACCTTATTTCTTTTTTTGGATTGTGATCATATTTTTCCATTTATTGAATGGAAAATATATTGACATTTTTCATACTAGTTTTCCGATAAAAATGTTTATTGGTTACTAACGCATGTTTATTATGTATTTTATTTATTACTCATTAATTAATATGATTAATTCAATGGATATATTAAGTAATGGTTGGGGTCCAAAATTAGGTAGTCATCAGTGCATCAGTGGGACTGATGAGACAAATTAGCATGATTATTTGGCGTATGTCTTACTGATTCTATGTATGATCTCCTAGAATGAGACCTTGATAATTAGATTATGATGTTTGTAATTATGAGTTATATCACTATGAAACTAGTTATTTTTATCCATGTGATTATTTATGTTTTTATTTCATCTATGGATATATTCTTCTTGTATGAAACTAGTTATATGTAACATTTGAATGTTAATTATTTATTCCATATTATTCATCCCTTAGTTATTCTATGATAGATTACATTGTATGATTTTCCTTAATAATCATATAAGATCACCCTTTTTTTATATTACCCATAGGGTATATAGAAGTTAACTTTTAATTATTTTAGAGATATACTAGAATAAATAATAGATTTATCACTAAAATTGTATGTTTTATTTCATATTTTCTAATGTTATGTGAGAATCATGTATATATCTAGTCTCTGAAGACTAATAAAATATTTTAACCCATGGTATGTGATCAATTGTATCTTATTATAATATAATATAGTAAAAAAATTTAGCTACTATAGTCAGTTGTTTATATCCTTATCCAAAGAAATCATGCCACAGTGGTACCTCTAACAAAAAAGTCACCAAATCTGATCTCTCAGGCCCCTACTCTGCAACCACCAAAACCAAATCATATTAAAGCCTTCCAATAGTCTCCTATTGTTGAATAAAATACCATTACATTGTATAAAAATCCCCCTATATAAAATTTCATCTCAAAAACCACTTATCTTTCATTGAACCCCCTCCTGAAACCTCTAGCACCCAAAACTCACAATGTAATAGGTCGGGATAGTCTGAACCAATAAATTAGATACCTATAAAATTATTATCATACTCAAGATTCAAAAAGAAACCCAAAAGGGTAAAAAATATACACCATTATCAAAGTACTATTCAAGATATACCTTTCAAATGATATGATGTCATCAACCAAAAATTATAGTAAGAAAATAATAAATTTAATTAAATCAGCACCAATCCAATCATTACATCGTAAAATCAAATAAACATTCAAAAATATTATGACAGTGGGAAAACATATATGAATCACATTCAGATATAATCTCCTCTAAACCGCTATGACTAAAAAGAACTAAAACTAATGAAATATCTCACTCATACTACACCTTCTCCCGATGACTCTAGATCTCAATTGGACACTATGAATGTCACATCGTCCCCAAAATCCAACTCTCCTCAATAAATGATATGCGAACCATTGTGAATATTACATCAAATTTGTGATAGTAGAAAGATTTTATAGATATTGGATAACTATAGAGTATGTTCCAACTTATAATCCACCTCACCAATGCACGAAAATGCCTTGAAAGGACCAATAAACTAGGGATAGAGGTTACTTCGCTAGAAAACCCATAATTTTCCATAATGATGGGAACCCACCAAGAACACAATATTAACAACATAAAACCATAGTGATCTCTACCTCAAATTATTATAAGATTTATGATGATCCTTTACTACCTTCTTCATCTCTCATATCATTTGAATATCATCTGTCATGCTCTATACCACATTTGGACCAAGGATTTTTGACTCACAGACCCCAATCATGTACTAGGGATAAAGACCAGGATTCCCATATAATTCTTCAAATGTGTCAATTCCAATGGAAGAGTTAAATATTTAATAATCTAACTCAACCAAGGGAAATATATCCATCCCCGATCCACAAAAATTTAGAACAAAAGCCCACAATATATCCTCTAATGTCTGGATGGTCCGCTCCATCAACTCATCTATCTCGGAATGAAAAAAAGTGCTAGGGTGAAATTAGGATATCAAATAATATAGAAATTATCTCTAAACTCTTGAGTTGAAAGTAGTATCCTAATTATATATAATGGTCCTCAGTACCCTATGAATCCACACCACCTCATCTACATATCACCACATGGAAACCTCCACAACACCTGACTCTTTAATCTCCATAAAGTGGCCCTACTTCATCATTCAATACATGATCACCTAAATAGTATCACATCCACCCTATTATCATGGTAGACCAGTGATGAAATCTATCAATATTTACTCCCATTTTCACTTGGGGATACCCAAAAGCTATAAAAAGCCTCCAGGAACATAATGTTATACCTTCACTTGCTTATAGACCAAGCACCACAATACAAACTTCAGTACAAATTTCTTAATCTCAAGCCAAAAAATAGGATCCCCCAGTTCATCATAAATCTTTTCCACATGAGGATTAACTACCACTATTAAACTATGAAACTCATAAGAAACCTTCTTGTGCACCACTGATAGAATAAACAACCTTCCCGAAAAATCATCCATTTTCAATCATCCACCAAACATCCCTCCAAAGTTTCATCATAGAAAACATGGCCATGTATTACATGTACCTCTGAGTGAACCCTCTAAGACTCCTATACCTTGTGAAATAAGTAATATTTAACTGCAATCTAAAATAGAAAACCACAACTACCAACCTATTATGCATCAATACGAATCACCGCAAGCTCCTTCATCTCTCTCTCAACACCTCTAGATTCTAAAATAATATCTCCATATGACTTTTTAATTAGTACATATACAACTATATACACATTCCCCAGGGTATACTAAATCTAAAATTCATAATCCTAGATAAAATCCATCCACCTCCATTATCATATATTCAAATCCTATTGAGATAAAATCAACCACGAGGTCTTATGGTCTGTGAGGACTACAAAGAATTGACTAATGAGGTAATTTGAACATATATTTAGAGAAAAAATACCACATGTAACTAAATATCATGGGTAACATAATTATGATCATGGTAACATAATTCTTATTCCCATATGATACCAATTATCTCTAATACATTAAGACACAAAACAATTTGGGATATGAATCATTACATAACACCTAAAACATCAATCCCTCCTCTAGAAATTGAATCATGGGAGAATTAATCATCCAATCTTTCACATCGTCAAAATTTATCTAACATGGATCAATGAAAAATAAATCTCCGTCCTTCATGATGAAGGCTTTCAATGGGGTCATATCCTAATAGAAGTCAGACACAAACCTCTAACAATATCCTATAAGACTAAAGAAGATACAAACCACTATGATATTCTTGGGTGCAACCCAAGAAACACTTGATTGAATCATCAATGAACCCACTACCACTTCTTGATGAGGAAAAAAATGTTTAAGTAAGTACACCTTATGCATACAGAAAATTCACTTAGATATATTCCCATAATGTAGATGGTGTAAATGAACTTATAAAATAAACCTAATGTGATCAGAATTATCCTTCTATAAAATAATTATTTGCGATATCCACCTCTCTTACTCTAATCTAATGATATCCAAATCATAGATCAATATATAAAAACTTTTTATCTCACTTAAATTGGTTCAAAAAATAATCAATCATAATACTTGGTTAATGGTTCTTGATCATCACCTTATTCATCTCATAGAAGTCTATACACAACCACATACAATTATCCGCCTTCTTAATGAACAACATAGGAGCACCACATAGTGACCCACTAGGTTGGATAAATCCCTTATGCATCATATCATTAACTTTAATTATAAACTCTTGAAACTTAGAATGTGTCATTTAATAAGGATCCATAGAAATATAAAATTCATCGGGTTGTAATTGGATAATGGAATTAATATCATACTGAGGGGGTAAATCCAAAACCTCATTAAGAAAGGAATCCAGAAACTTATCCATAACTCTAGGTAATTGCATCACCTATGCCTCCAATAAAACCAAAATAAAATATTTTAAATAACATAATAGAAACTCTAAACATCTATGGCCCATTTTGAACTCCCACTCACAGATGAAAACCTCATTATTTCCCCCCTCATCATAGAACTATACTCTTCTCCAAAATAAATCAGTAACTATGTGAATATAAAACAATTGATCAATGAAAATAATGACATTATATGGTTGTATTTAAAGTAAAAAATAATCCCTATATGACTTATGGAACACCATCATTATCTTACAACACCTTCACACATCAACCATACTCATTTAACATGTAAATAACATAGTCAACACCAATGGTATTATAACCCTATCCACATTAAGTCCCTAGGCATATACTAAGTCAAGTGTAATAAAGGAGTGCAGCGATCTATAATCAAATAATGAATAAACGATGGTAAAAGATAATTAAATGGTACCTTGAGTGATATTTGGTCCCTATACAATAGGCACATTCATATAATAATTGTTTTGCATATGGCTCCACTACCTTAATACTAAAGACCACATATGAGACTATGCTCAACCCTATCCTTGAGGACAAGGGAAATTATACAGTTATCCTTTACTAGCGCAATCTCTTATAAGTGTAACATAATGTATTATATCCATTACTGATATAACCTCTGATAAAATTATCATTTTTTGGGTTGATATAAAACTTGACATCCCACAATACAATGATCCCCAAGGATTGCCAGGCAGTGAGATTGATAATGTTTATACCTACCCCAAGTAAATCACACTAGTCTAGAGCCCCCTGATAGGTGCATGGGAACTTCTAGATCTTGATAAATTAGAATAAAACAACTAATTTCAATTCCCTTCCAATAGAAACCTCGATGTCATGAATATCATAGATCCTCTAATAATATCTCTACCCCTTGAGGAACTCTGGTGGCTACCCTCTTGAGAAAAATCTAGTTAATAATATAACCTATAAATGACCCTAGCCTTATTATTCACCTCCAAATTTTTATATATAATAAATAGGGTGAATTATAATTAAATCATAGATGAAACAAATGCTCTAATTACTGAGCCCTAGAATCCTCATTCAGAATTCAGTGGTAAAAGAGATAGTGGTTCTTAAAACTAATCATAAGTTATTTCACATTTAGAATATCCTATTAAAGATATAGATACTCCTACTTATTTGACTCCCTCATTATTGATCATAAAAAATCACTATATAACGGCCTCTTGAAATCATCCCATGAAACAAATTCCTCATTCTACTCCCTGATACACAAGATCCAACATTGTCACACTTCCCCAATATATAACTAATGCCTAGTGGAGCTCGATACTCATCCATAGCTTAAATCAAACTAAAATTCATCTTAATATCCTTCTAATAGTACTCTAAATTCATATAAAATATTATCCCCTCATACTTAAACATCTTGTGACGTTGAAATTAACACAGAGTCATCCTTTAAATATTATCCTCCTTGGTCAGTTTAACCCTCATTTGGTAAATATGATCAACCCGTTGAACCTCATCTTCCTGAACCACATGAAAAAAAATGGACAAAGGTAATCTCTGAAAACAATAACCAAACTTCTAATCCCAATATCATGAAAATTATTTAGTCAAAATCATTTAATCAAATTTATTTTGATTTCCAAAAATCATCCCAAACTTAAACACAAGTGTAGATAAGCATGATGCATGTACTTATCATAGTTCACTACCCTACATAAATCACCATTTCACTTGGTTATTTGATAAAATTAGTGTTCATTCATTAGATCATGGGGGCCAAAAATCTTGTTCCTTATCTGGTCTCACTGACTTATGTTACACACCAGGATCAACTAATACTATTTCCCTACCAACCCATTAAATCTTCACTAGTTCATATCTCCAATATCATCCCAAAATCATAACCAAAATCTATAATAACACTTGGTCACAACTTTACCGCATTGGGAACCCTTATTATACCTACAATGAATTTGATAGTAACCCCCAAGGCCCACCTCCAATAGGTCCTAGGTCGGAAACAAGCACTGAAGGTACAAAACATGAAAATGGGAGGCATTAACCTCATATATACTAGGATCGTGATAAGAAAACCAATCAATAAACACCAAAATATAAATAAACCAAGATCCACAATAATCCCTCAATACATTAATATTCCATAAAAATACAAGTCTCTAAATAAAAAATATATCAAACTAATCTTAAGAAAGAAACTTTATTGAAAATCCCTAACTCCGAGCTAGTGTTGTCAAGATAGGTTTCCAAACACACCCTAGAAACCCAAAAAACATTTTATATATTTATAAGGGTGATTATAACATGCATACACAATAGAATAATACTCAAGGACTCTTAATAAAATGTGGAAGGAATATACTAATGCATTAGTAAAAAAATAGCATAACTGACAAGAACCTATCAAGTCAACTACCACCCAACCTCACCAAGGCTCACTCACAGAATATTTCATCAATGAGTAATAAAATAATTTCAAGGATATATAAAGAAATGATCCCCAAAACCCCTTCCCCACTAGTTTTTCACTCTCACAACCCAATGTCAAACATGTTTCTTTTTCAATCCCTTTTATAGTCATTCCATAGCACACTAAGTATCACATCAGAATCCATACCTCATGTCATATCCATATTATCACCATCATCCTATATCCATTACCATATATACATATCATAAATCCTCCACATATCTTCCACAATATGATATTGTGAACATGAAATAAATCCACCTCATTTCCTCCTCCTACTATTCACAAACCTCACCATGTAATATAATCCCACCAATACCAATACATCATCGGGTCTTCTAGTACACCATGTACCTATTGAGGCATTTTTTTGTGAGTTAAATTTATTTTCAAGGAATGTAAATATGTTGAATAAGTATCATGTAAGATTAGTTAATGCACCCAAACATGTGATAAAAAATAATTTACTAAATATAATTTCACCTTGGTTAGTTCATAAATATTGGACATAATATCTTGGAAGATTTTTGGTTCAAGTTTCCTATCATTATTTATATGCAAAAATGAAGTGATTATCGTGGAAGTTTCCTGTAATATTTTTTTATTGTTGAAGTAAAATGATTATTTGATGGTTCAGTATTCTATTGAAAATTTATATGTTTTGATGTTATTAAAGATTGGAAGTCCCATATAGAATTTATATATATCTATGATGGTGATGATGATGATGATGTATTAATAAAGATGAATCATGAAATACTTTGAATTATTTATGTTCATAGAAAATTTCATGCATATATGGATAAGGTTTCAAATTATAGTTAGAAGAATTAGGGGGTGAACAAGAGATCAAACATTATTCGATTCTTATTGTAAATAAGTAGTAAATTCATAAACTATAATACAATAGATCATGTGTGGAACATGAATAAGAAAGTCACAAAATAAGTATTTTGTACATAAAGAATAATATGGGTTGAATTGACTATATAATTCTTATGGTAGTTAGAGAGATTTTGGGTCTCATGATTGGTTGACTGACAATAAGGATAACTAACCACATGATAAGATGTTCACATGGTAGGATGATCGACCACACAATGAGTGATTTCATGTCCTATAGTAAATAAAGTGACAACATTCTTTTTGGTATATCATGTGACTACAATTCAAATGGTTTATCTGGTGATTTGGGATACTTAATTTAAATGATTCAAAGTAAGTTGTTTCTAAATGAAACATATATCACTATTATTATGATTCTTTTAAAAATATCAAAAAGATTAATATCTGAGGAGTCCCAAGTCTTAGTTATAAAATAGTGACATGAAATAGTCACTATAATTTTTGAAATAGAGGTATTCATAAGGAATATAAGATTCATGTATGAGTCATTTACCTGAATCACATATTGTGTAAAGGTGTCTTGATATGAATGTAAATGTGATTTATAGTTTTATTCAAGTACTTAAAGTCCATTTTATTTACATTGTAAATTTATTCACATTATCTTATTCAGTTGATACTTTATTAGACAATACTCATAGAAAAAATATCTTTCACTTCGGTCTATCCATGATTTGGGATACTTTGAAATTAAAGATTAAAAAGATAATATCTTAAATCATATTTTTCTAGGTTGTTAATACTGAATAAAGGATCATGAGACCTATATAGTAAATGAAGATACCATAAACATAATTTATTCATATAGGTATGGAGGATATGATCTCATGAAGATATATTAAGGTTTAAAAAGAAGTGGTTGTGATGGTTATAGCAGTTTAAAGATGATGAATTTTTGAGATTTAATATCAGGAATGATGCAAAAATGATTCAAAATTTCATGTATTTATATTTATTCCATTTAAATTCATTCAAATTATCATGGATGGGAGGAATGGTTTTAAAGAATAACTATTAGAGTTAAAAATATATTTATACAGTTATAATTGTCTTTGAATTAACACGGTTTCTATATAGGGTTAAAGAATTCATAGAAATTGGGTATGGTTAAAGATAATAAGCAAGAGTTTTATTTTTGAATTTTCTATATTTGTTAATTTTGGAAGATTTGAATTAAAAGTATTTATGAAAAATTTTAAATATTAAAATAAAGAATAAATATAAATAACAATTTACTAATGTTTCATGTATTACTATATATATATATTGGATAAAAATGTAGTTATTCAACACTATTATCGTAAAGAAAATTATCCTGTGTTTCAAGAGATGAAGAAAAGACCTGAAACTGATATTATTCTAAATAATTTCTATGTGTTTAAGTAAGTAAAGAAAATACAATATCCACAGAATTTTTGTTCGTCGTTATAGGATAAGAATAATAAAAATAAGAGGGAAGTGGAAGAAGAAGTTTCCAAGTTATTTCAGAAGTATATAAAAGAATAAGGTGTTGTGTAGTTTTTTATTTTCATTGTAAATAGAAAGAAACATAATTCTTGTGCAACATTGTTTTGAACTAAAATAGAAGAAGAAATTATTATGTGTATTTTTGTGAAAAAAAAGTAATAAAATACTTTCTACTATTAAAGAGAAGAGAAATAAAGATGCAACACATCAACGAAAAGGAATAATTCTAAATTGGATTCAAAATGTATTCTTTTCAAACAAAAAAATAATTATAAAGTTACATGATATACTAGAGTGAAATATTCACTAAATAAGTGTATTGGATACACACTCTGCACTCTCAGGATATAAAAGTACAATATTTATAGGTTTTTACTAGTTTTTCAGGTGGCCTTTGGTTTTACTAGATCACACCAAGGATTAAACTTCTTATAATGAGAGGTGAACCTTGTAAATTATTATTCTAATTTTTTGTACATGTTTAATTTTGTTGTGAGAAAGGATGAAATTGATAAGAGGGGGTAAAGAGATCTATTCACTTAACCAGTGTCAAATGTAAAAGAAAAGGGGTAAAACATTTCAATACCAAAGGGAATAAAAGTCACGAACCTTGATTCACCCCTCCCCCACACTATTAGTTTGGTTAACATATTATCTAGTACCATTAATTATTATTAGATCCCAATTTACATCAAATTGTATTTTCAATATTTTAACCTTTTCTCTATTAAAGATATGATGTTTATTTATTGATTTATAATAAAGTGATGTTTTTATGAAGAATTATCTGTTTCATATCAGAATTTAGTTTTTACCAATACCTTGATTAATAGGAAAAATAAATGTATAAATAAGATAAGAAAGATAACCCTGTTGAATAAATAAGAAATTGGTTCATATCCTCCATGAAATTTGTTTTTCATAAATGAGTGCCTAATATAAAATAATATGAAGGCTTGGTTCATTTAACAAACAATAATATGGATACTCTTCTACCTAAAAAACAACAAGAATCATAAGTAATATAATGGAATGTAAAATATCTTGTGAAAAATTTCCAAAAAATAAAGAACCATGTGGAAATAATCATATGTAAAAAGATATTTCATTTGACACATTAAGAGATATGATTCATGTATTACCTAAAGAATTTGTTTTTATAATTTTTGGGGTTCATGAAATAATATAGGATATGATCACTCATGTTGAAGGAGTGGAAGAAAATATGTAGAAAGATTTTAAGAAAATAGCACTGATCTTTATAAATCTCTCTAATTATTTTTTATCCTTTTAAGAAGAAAATTTAGATCTTAAAGATAAGTTCTCCATGTTTGAAGAGTATTGGATTAATAAAATGCAATAAAAGTATGATACCACTAGATAACTATAATGGAAGATCCATGCATTGGAAATAAATCTAAAAACTAGTGTTTATGTCAAGAATTTTCATTTGGATGTTAAATCTAAGAGGATCAAAGATCTCAACACATTGATACAAGATAAGGTCAAAATTATTGATGATGAAATTGGAATAATAAGGAAATATTTTTAAGAGAGAGTTTTATTGATTGAAAATAAGAAGAACTCAATAAATATGAAGTCACTTAAATTTGAAATTTGACCTAGACAATTTGGAAATAAAATATATGTAGTTTTTATAATTAAAGGTGAAAGAAATTCCCACCATACAATTTTATATTGAGTATTCTCATATCAAAATACCTTTATTAAATGGAAATAATATCATTACATAATCTTATGATCATTCTCAATAATAATTTACATAATAGTTACCACAAATACTATATTTTAATGATTTTTCTAAAACTATTTAAAAGTATATAATAGGTTCATAAACAAAAACTATACAAGCATGGATGGGGATAAATGAATAAGATCCTACCAGCATGTCTATAGTGTATATAATAAACTTTATAAGTGTTGTTTCTCCAATATGATAAGAAACGTTAGTGTATAAGGCCAAAAAATAACTTGTTGTAAAATCTAGAAAGCAAGTATGTTTTAAGAGAAGATCGATGTTTGTAAATATTTTTTGTGTTGTGATGTATTTTGGAACTCAAATGAATTTTTAGTACAATCCTTTGAATTCATAACCATAAAGTAAGCTCATGTGAAGGTGTATAAATCTATAGAATAATAAACATCCACATATTTCAAATAATTCATCTACTTCAAAGAGATATGGAAATATTGAAAAAAATTATGATGTTTTCAATGGTTGTGTCTATAAAAGTGATGCTTGTTCATCTAAAAATGTATCTAAACAAATTCTACAAGATAGTATAGAAAAAATGAAAAATAAACATTGTGAAATAATATTGAGATGGATGTAAACAATAGTTTTTATAAGAAGATGTCAAAAAATATAGGTAAGGGATACATAGATATCAAGTTTAATTAAAATCAAATTCAAACCAAGTCCAAGAAGCCCAGGAGAAGTACAAAATCTAAAATGTTGGATGATATAAAATAAACTCATGATAATCCATGTGGAAATTCTAATAATTTTGGAAATAAACCAAAAAATATTTTAGACATTTATCCAATAAATTTGGAATGAGCAAGGAATATAGGGGAAGTATAGTGAAAAAACTAGTGCTAAAGGGAAACAAGATAATACACATAAAGAGCTCATATTTCATGATATTTTACCAAAAAATAAACTATTATGTTAAATAAGGTCTGTGTGAGAGATGAAATAGGGTTTAACACACTACAATAGGTTATTTGAAAATATAACAAATAAAATAAGAAGCCATAAAAAATAATGTTTCAAAATTTATCACATATTATTTTAAGAATACATAAAAAATAATAATCCCATACAAAGAAATGAAATATGTGATGAGTATCTTTCTTCCAAAGATAAAAAATTCTCAAAAACATATGTGGAATCAAGAATAGTGGAGAAACAGGTTTGATAAAATCCTCTCAAACTTGTTGTTCACATTTAGGATAATGAATATCCACTTTATTATATTAAACTTTGTGTGTTGTATTTGTTATTATAATATAGAGAATTTAAAGTGAATCATTCTTTTTGGGGGAGAACCTGAGAAGAAGAAACTCCTGTCCATTTTGGACAAACAAGATAAATATGTTACCATATGAGAATGATCTCCCAATATGTATTTTAAAAAACCAATGTAGAATAATATTTAATGAAGTTAGAGTGTGTTATTTTAACACAGGGTATAATTATTTTGAGTAATTTACTATCCTAGTTTTATCTCTCATTTGGTATTCCAAAAGATTATGTATTTAAGGAGATAATCTTTGATAAATGTATAGAAATTGTCAAATTTTTATATCCACATGAAGAATACCCCTTTTATTGTATTATCAATATGAAACATCATGTAATTAATATCTAGAAATGATCTGAAATTATTAAGACCATTAGTAGTGTCTCCTTGAGGGGAGTAAAAGTGAATAATAATAAATAATCTTCTTGAATTATCATTTCAAGCCAATATGATTATTCTATAAATTTCTTGAACAAAGTTCCATTGAAGAGGTATGATTTATAAATATCTCATCATTTTTAACTAATAATATAATACTAACATTGATAAGGATATATCATTCTTAATCAATGACAAAAAGAGGAAATAATGCATAAGTTCCAGGATAATTGTTTAACCTACAATGTTTGAATGTTCTAATCTATGTATTTAAGTTGGTGAAGGAAAATTCAGGTTGATTTTTTATGAGAATTTTTATGTCAATTAGTATTTATCACATTTAATCTCTCAAATATAGTTAAACCTCCCTTGAAGATAATTTTTGAGTTTTCAAATTTCGTTTGTTATCATCTTATCTTTAAGGAACATATTTTTTGTTTAAATAAAAAACTCTTATTTTCTATACCTATAATGGATATGTTTACTTAGAGTGGAATGGTTGATGGCACTTTTCCTAATCAAAAATTGATTCCACTTTCCCAAGTACTTTTTATTTCTTATCAATAAGGGGGAGAAAAGGTAAAATGAGTTATTTATGGGAATTATAGAGATAAGGAATTGATCTCATATTCATGTATTATTTAGAAGATATTAATAATAAATATAATGGTTTAGTTTGTTGATAACACTTTGTTGAGTTTTATTCTTATCAATGAATATCAATATGTTGATAAATTAACATGGACAATTGGGAATTTCACCCAATATTTTGATAAAGAATAAGTTCCAAATTATGTTTTCTCCTTGATTAGTTCAAAATTATTGGATGAAATATTTTTAAATATATATGTTTTAAGTTTTCTATAATTATTTATATGACAAAATAAAGAATTAATTACCTTGTAATTTTATTAATAGATTCATTTATACTTAAAGGAAAATAATTATTTGAATAATTTTTGTACCTTGGATAATTTATATATTTAGAAGTTATTGAAGATTGGAAGTCACACTCAGAATATAAATATCTCTATAATGGTGATTATGACGATGAAGTATTAGTAAAGATGAACTATGAAACACTGTGAATTCTTTATATTCACACGAAATTCCATGCATTAATTGAGAAGGTTTTGAAGTACATTGCTAAGAAGAATGAGATAAAGAATATATTTAAGATCAATCAATTCTTTTTATAAAGAATGATGAAATTCCAGAAGTATAGTATAATATAGATCATGCATGTACCTTAAAGAAAAAATTCTCCATAGAAGAATTTTTTATAGGAATAAGAAGATGAATTACATTAATCATGTATGTCAAACAATAGTAATAGAAACCATGGGTCTCATGGTAAGTTGACTGAACAAAAGGATAACTAACCACACATTATCAACCTCATGGTATGATGTTCTCATAGTAGCATAACCAACTACATGGGGAGTTACTAAACATCTTGCAGTAGATCAAGTTACTACATGCATTACAGTAGATAAAGTGACTACATGTCCCATGGTTGATCTAGTGATTTAAGATTATTGAATCAAATGATACAAATTAATTTTTTAATAAATTTAAGATATATCACTGTTATATTGATGCATGAAAATATATAAAAAGGATAAAATCTAAGGATATCCAAATCATAGTGAGAAAATAGTGACATGAAATTGTCACTATGATTTATGGAGAGGTGTTTAGAAGGATTACAAGAGTTTATTAGGAGTAATTTAGCATAAGATAAAGTTTTATAAAGTTATATTTATATGTAAATAAAGGTGATTTATAGTTTCATCTAGGTACACAAAGGTCCTTCAACCAACTTTGTAAAGGTGTTTTCATTTTCCAATTCAATCAATTTTTTTATCAAATCCTCACTGTAACAATTATCATGTGATTTTGTTAAGCCATGATTTGATCTTCTATGAAGTTGAAGATGAAAAGGATAAGATCTAAAATTATACCTTCCTTGGTTATTAATAAGGAATAAAGAATCATGATATCTATTTAGAAAATAAAGATACCATAAATGTAGTCCTTGAATTCTGTATAAATGATGAGATATTTTGAAGTTTTAGGTTGGTTTGTAGAGAGAAGGTCATGATAATTACTAAATTTGGACAAGGATGATTAATTAAAAATATTTCATACTTAGAATGATGTATCCATGATCTGAAATTATATGCATGTATATTTATGTGGTTTAAATGTATGAAAATTATAATGGATATAAGGAGCAGTTTTGAATAATATCCATGATAGTTACTACTTATATATAGTTATAACTATTTTTAAAATTACAAGGTTTATATATAGGTTTAAATAAGTAGTGGAATGTAGATCTGGTCAAAGAAAAAAAGCGGAGGTTTTATATTTTAATTTCATAGATCTGATGATTCTAGGATATTAAAATTTAAACTATTTCATGGTTTTGCAAATACTCAAATTAATAAAGAAGAGAAAAATAACTAACTAAGGCTACATGTTGTGTCATATATATATTGTTGTAGGAAGAATAAGAAAATTAGTTTTTTACACTATTATTTTAGAGAAATATTTCTTGTGTGTCAAGAGAGGAACAAGATCCTTGACGCTGATATTATTTTGAATAATTTTTTTGTTTCAAATAAAGAAAATAAAAAAGAGAAGATCTAGTATATTTTTGTCACACGCTAAATTAGAAAAAGAAGAATTGGAAATTAGAAGAAGAAGTAGGTGATTTGGCCATGAATTTCATAGAAGAATAAGGTTTTGTGTAGTCTTATATCTTCATAGAAAGTGGAAATAAGAATAGATATAGTGTAACATTTTTTCACTAAAATAGAATAATTCATTGAGTGTAGTGTTGTTCACTCAAAGGAATAAGTGACTTAATACTATGAAAGGGAAAAAGAAGAATTATTTAACACAATAATGACAAGTAATAAGTATAAATTAGAGTCATAATATCTTTTTCTATCCCTATAATTCATTTTGAAGGTTTGGGATGTAATTGAGTAGGACATGTACACTCTATACTATTGGGAGAAAAAATTATAACACTCATAGTATTTTACTTGTGGATTTTGTGACCTGAGCTATTACTGAATCACACCAAGGATTATCCTTATCATACTGAGAGGTAAACCTTGTAAATTTTTGTGCTTATTGTGTGTGATTATGTTTGTTTTTGATGTGATAAATAATGAAATTTAGAAGATAGAACAAAGAGACCCACTAACTATAACCAGTAACAAAGGTAAAAGAAAAAGTGATAAACAGATTAAAAACTAGTTAGATTAATGGTCAAAAGCATTGAATCACCCCAACCCCTCAGTTTGGTTCATATCCATACTGATCCCTTCATTTCCCCTTTATCCATACCTTGATGGGATTTCCATTACACCATATACCTATTCTTTCACCCATATTGACATAGTCATATCTTCAATGTATTTTTAGATATAAAACAAAATGTTTTCCACTTTAAATGATTAATCTTGTAGATATTTAATTGATTCTATCATTTATGGTATGATACATAGTTTTATGGTAAATGAAAAAAATATATGAAAATAGTGTGTCTTAAACACTTTTCATAACATCGAGAAGTAGTGTGGAACAACACTAGATTTTTTAAGGTTTATTGATGCTATTACAAGGTAAAGGACAGGTCAAGGACCAAACCCGGAGCTCAAAATTGAAGATCCAAACTGAATTGGTTGAAACCTTCTATAAATCAAAATTACATGTCGTGTAATTCATTTACATGACATGCAACTAATGATATGTGTAGTACATAAATAATTACACAGTATGATGGAAACTCATGGGATTTTTCATTACACATTGTGTAATTCACTTACACAATGTGTAACCCTAAACACTTATAAAGAAATGGAAGTTTGATGATAATTAATGGTGGAAGATACATTTTGACACCTTGTGCAATCCATTTTGACCCATAATAATGTTATTGATAGCACCCAAGAACCTGGAAGTTCTATAAATATAAAACTAGGATAGAGGATACAAATATTGGTTCCCGAGGATCATCCCATGCACTGTATTATAGGGATTCCACTACTTTAGGTTTTCAATTTCCATTTTTTTATTTTTTTTATTTTCCCTTTTAACACATATGAAAATTAATAATGAAAGTTTTTACCCTTTCTTCTTCCATCCCACTTTATTTTCCAACCCTAATCTCATTATCTCTCTCTTCCCATCATTCATCGTGATCTCTTCTCACATTTCAATGGAAAGTGACTAACCCAAGGCTTGTCCCTAAGAGAGATTTGATGGTGTTATTAATTATTACAATTCAATTCAGCACGTTTTTATTATATTTCTATTGGATGTGAGTGTATTGAATGGGTATGATGGTTTTCCACCATGGCATTATTTCCAGTTCCATTCCTTTTCTGTGATTCATTAATTTTCCCTCCCTTATCTCATACAAACCCTTCAAACAGTGGTGTTGGGGATTCCTGAAGGGATAAAATAGACTATGGGGGAGTCGGGTCTTTTAGGAATTTTATACTTAATTGAGGTGTTATATTATTTAAATATTGTAAGATGTGGGGTTTGGTATGTTTAAGGCTTTATAAAATAACATAATTAATAAATCAATGAATGAAATTTGTTAATGAGGTCTCATCAAATGAAATATCAAATTGAATTTTAATAAAAAATAAATAACGATTGAACTCATGTTATCAAACCCTGGACAAAGACCTTTCTTTTGGACCCTCCTTTTGTGTTGCATCTCCACGTAAGGATAGTGTTATTTTCTTTCATTGGATTTTTTTTAGAAACCAAAAAACTATTTCTTTTAATAAATAATAATAACCCAAAAATAATGAGATTAGGTGAATTAGAAATTAGTGATTGAATCGATTGTGATTATCCTCATGTGAGAAGGCCCTAGTCCGCCTCTATGCTGCATTATGAAAATAAAATTGTTTTTTTCACATCTCATGATAGGTTTTCATTCCAAAAGGGCATTTTTGTTAGGGATATAAGCGGTCTTTTGATCACTTTTTCTAATTCACGTTTTTTTTAATATTTTTATTTGTTTTCTTTATAAAAAATGTATTTCCATGATGTATTTAGATTTATATTATTATACATGGGTATATTACTTACAAGTGTATCAACAATAATAACAGCAACAAGAAGAATATAATAGATCATAGGTTCAGGAACTTAGAGATAACATTGAACAACTGACGAGAAAATTAAAAATTGTGGTTGAATATGTTCATGCATTAATGGAAAAACCTTAATCTGAACTGAAGAAAGATCCTGATAAAGTGGTGGAATATATTTCCCCACTAATTTTTGAAGTTCAATAAACTGAGGAGAAAAATGAGGAGAAACTTAAAGATTCATTTCACCTCACTCAACCAATGCAGGTGGAGATATATGAAAGAGACATGTCAGTTGATTTATGAAAGGGAGATCAAGTGAATTTGGATAAATTTTGGAGAAATTGGATAGAAATTGAAATGAAATGTCATCTCCTAGTATAGAAAGAAGAAGAATCATCACCACTACACCACGCTCTAGCCTTGTAAGAATAAGAAGAACCCATATAAATTATTGAATTCAAAGAAAGACTAAAGAACCCTAAATATCGACTTCCATCCAGAAAGAATCAAATCTAAAAGGCACTTTCCACAGAAGAAGAGATTAAATATAAACCAAATAATGTATATGATACATTCTTGAACTCAAATTCATTTAAATTAATTTAAAAATAATTGTGTATAAACCCTATTGTTTTGATTTTTCCTAATTAGTTGACTCTTATTATGCTCTGAAGTATGATGAGGAAAAAGAGAATGAAACTGTTGGGGAACATATAGAGATCCCTAAAGACATTGAATATTTGGTAGAGGGAGTACAAGAAGAGATCCCATTGGGTCTAATGGAAGAACAAGAGATACGCACTTGAAACAGTAAAAGAGAATATTATGAAATTAATTCTAAAAATTTAAATTTTATTCATATGAATTTAAATTCTAAATATCCCTTTTATTATTATTTTTATGAAGAAAAATTTAAGAAACCGTTGGATAGTGAAGAAGATGTTTTACAAATACCAATGAAGGGGATGAGGTTCCATACTTCATCCTACCCCCTCTATGCAAGATATACCTCATTGTGAAGGGGTCATATATAGTGTACTCTATAAATGGAATTTTCCTCAACAAAGAATACGAAGAAGTTAAAGTTGGTATGACCAACATGTGGTGGTTCAAGTCCAAGAAACTCCACGCACTATTAGATTATGGAAAATAACTGGTACTACCCATATATAGGTAGTCAAAACCTAATACCCAGTTGGGGGATCAAACCAAGATTTATCTTTTTATTTTATTTCTATGTATTTAATGTAAATTATTAGTTTAAGAATAAATTAGGATGCAGCAATATATCCCTCTATCATTTTGATCTTACATTGACATAGAACTTTTACTCATAAGAGTGGTTTTATTTTTTAGGTCCATCTATAAGGAACCAAATGGTAACATGAATAAATTGGAAAAACTGGTTGGAGTACATGTTGGGAAAGGAACAGACATTAGGAAAATGCTGGAAGACTAGGCCATGAAATGAAAATACACATCATGAAATGAATTCATGACATGAACAGAGACAAAATAGAAATGTTCACTAAAAACTTGCGAAACCCAACTCAAGCTTCATTGAAAGTGGATTATGAGTTTTAATTCCATAATTTTTTTACTCACATTAATTTAATTTATTTAAGATATTTATTGAAATTTTTAATGCCACACTTTGAACCCTTGTAATCTAGTGTTGATTTAGGAGACATAAGTTTCTATGTAAAATCATTATTCCATGTTTTGGTTTTCATTATTGACATGACTAGATGAGTGAAATGATAAAATGAATGATTAATTTTAAAAATAAAAGGAAAAAAATTTACAAATCATGATTTTTTGGGAATTATTTGATTTTTTTAAATGAAAGACTTCTTAGAATAAGAATGTTTTGAATTTATGAAATTGATATGGATTGGTTTATTATTTTTGTGCATCACCATGCATAATTTTCCGAAACCATATGTTCTCATCCCTGAGAAAAAATCTAAACCAATATTTCAATTTCTTTCCATGGTATATATCTTGAGAGTCTAGGGAAAGTTTTTTCTATATTTTTCTTGTAATATTATCAAAACTATGAATGAACATAATCAATTTTAATATGATTGAGGAATTTTTATTGTTGATCCCCTTTATCCTTAGACCTGCCTTGACATTAATCTTATTATTGACCATATAATCCATGAATGACTTTTTTAGGAAATGAGACGTGTTATAACCCTATTATATTCATTCTAACTCTACTCACAGTATATTTCATGATATTGAAAACACTATGTGTGGGGGATTGGTTTTCATGGTAGTTGGGGATATACATTATTTTGGGGGGGGGGTTCCATGAGATTTAGAGAAATACTACATTTTCATTGGACTTTATTATTCACCTCTCTTGTTAAAAACAGTAAAAAGAGTATATGAAAAAAATAGGTTCTATCTTTTGAGGATAAAAAATCAGCATTTCTAGACAAAGGATCTTATGATTTATGTGTTTAGGTTGTAGATGTTATATTTTTCTTAAACACAACTTTAAAAAAAATTCAAAAATGAAAAAATTATAAGAAAAGGAAAAATAAAAAAAATAAAAAAATAGGGTGATTCATTCATTATGCTGATTGTTATCATGTGCCTACTATGATATTAAGGATTGTGACGGGCCTTTTTTACTGAATCTTTTAATTTATCTTATATTTTAATATCATGCAGTATTATAAAGAGTCAAATCTTTTATTTGAGCTTATTTTTAATCCATTATCCTGCCAACATTAATCCCTACAGAAATTTTAACCATAATGAAAATCCCTCGGTATTGATTTTGGTTTTTGTATTTATGCAGTGGAGATATTATATGCCTTTCATTCCATTGGTAAGTGACATGTACTTGAGGTATGATCACAATTATAATTTTATTTTTTACCTTGAGAGATGAGTAAAAAATGATGTAAGGTAAATTTCAAGTGTCATTAACATTAATGATGAATTGATAAATAAAAGTGAGAGGATGGAGGGGAATTGTTGTTTTGAATATTGAAAATTAAAATACATGATTGAATTTATTTATTTTAATAATGATGAGATTAATTAATTATTTAATGAATAATTTTAAATTTCATTTTCCATTATCAAACATTTCATTCTATTTCTGTGGAAACATAAATATTTTTAGAATGATATTCTTATGAAATGTTTTTGATATTACATGCTTGTAAATAGGAAAGATCTTTGTGTGGGGGAATTTATAGATTAATATCTTGCATGTATTTTTGGATATAAAAAACAATTATTTTTCACTTTTAATGATTAATCTTGTTAGTGTTTAATTGTTTCCATATTTTGTGGTAGGATATAGAGATTTATAAAAAATGTGAAAAAAGATGTGAATATAGTGTACTGCAAACAATTTGTGGTGCGTCACAAAGCGGTGCGGTGAAACATTGGATATTTGAAGGTAGATTGATGTTTTATCAAAGTAAAGGACAAGTCAAGGTCTAAACCTGGATCTCATAATTGAAGATCCTAACTGAACTAGGTGAAACCTACTAGAAATCAAAATTACACATTTTGTAAGTCATTTAAGTGATGTGAAACATAATATATTTTCAATATGGGGAGAATTATGCAATGTGAAGAAGAAACCACATGGCCTCACACATTATATGTCATGTAATACACTTACACGATGTATAACCCTCGATGTTGAAACAGAAACAGAAGTTTAATAGGAATTAATGGTGAAAGACCCATTTTGACACCCCACACAACCTATTATGACCCATTATGATTCCATTAATGGACCCTAAGCAACTGAAAGCCCTATAAATACAATCCTAGGATATAGGAGAAAGTGATCAGTTACCAAGGATCAATTATTATGATAGGATGTACAGATGTAATTTCTTTAGGTTTTCAATATTTCTTTCTCTTATTTTTATTTTGTTGTCCCATGTAATGCATATGAAAAATTTTAATTAAAGTGTTTCCCATTTCTTATTACATCCCACTTTATTTTCCAACCCTAATCTCATTTTATCTCTTTTTTCATCTTCCACCACGATCTATTCTCACTTTGAAATGGCAAGTGACTAACCTGAGGCTTGTCCCTAGGTGAAATTTCATTGTTTTCTTAATTATTTTTCTTCAATTCAATTCATTTTTATTCTATTTGTGATGTATGTGAGATTATTTAATGTGTTCTAAGTTTATCCACCATGGCATTATTTCTAATTCCATTATTTTTCTTTGATTCATTTATTTTCATTCCCTTCTCTCAGGAAAACCATTCATACTATGCAGTTGGGTTTCCATAAGGTATTAAATTATATATAGTGGAGCCTATTATTTTAAGAATTACATTCATGGTTGAGGTGTTATCTTATTTGACTATTAGAGGAGGTAGGTTTAGTGAACTAAAGGAATTCTAAAATAAAAAACATAATAAATCAAAGGAAAGTAATTCTCTAATGAGTTTTGATAAAATGAAATATCAAAATTAATTTTAACAAAAAATATGAATGAACCCGAATTATCAAACCCTAAACCAAGACCTTTATTTATTAACCTCATTTTGTATTGCATCTTCATGTCCCTATAGTGTAATTTTTTGTAATTGCATTATTTTCCAAGACAAAAAATCCATTTTTTCAAAAAATAATAAAACCCAAAAAGAATTAGATTAGGTGAATTTGAAAATAGTGATTGAACCAACTGTGATACTCCTCAAGTGAGATGACCTTGGTCAGCATCGATACTGTATTAGGAAAATAAAATGGCTTTTTTCATGTCCCTCAATAGGTATAAATACAAATTCCCCATAGGTTCTAGAAATACACTTCATACTATGGTAATATGATCAAACCTACCTTGATCCATCACAACTCATGATACATGAGGTGACCCAAATAGTATATAGATAAATATTGCATCATTTTAGACAAATATTTAGTACATTTCACAATAATACATATCCAAGAACAATAAATGTTTATTGTCTTTTAAGATTATATACATAATAAACTTATTTCATGAAATATATTCAACATCTCCCAAAAATTTATTCTCTCATAGTAACCTTCTTGTACATTTCTTAGTGAATACCTTTCTTTATAACTTGGAGAAAATGGAACCATAATAAAATGTGAGATTGAATACTTGGTAAGGGTAAAAAATGGAGATATAAATTGATGATTATATGAAAGAATAAGATAATCATAAGGGTATTATAGCATGATCATAACTTAAAAAGTTCTTAACAAATCAATAAAAGATCATAAATCATGAGTCTTGGAATAAATATTTAGCATTTTAAAAGACATTAGTCATAAGAGTGGGGATTCATCATTAATCAATCATGAACCATGAAACAAAATCCTAAGTATAAGAACAAGTCATAATAATTTTGGCATAATAATAAGTGTAAAAAACATTTCATTAGTCAAGGGTCACTTTTAGGATTATCATCACATAGTGGGAAAAGTCCAATAATGGATTGGGTTCACTCTAGAACCTCTTTTCATTCGAGGAACATGTTCACTCCCTATACTATTTCATATTATCTCATGATTTATCAATCATTACCCAATTAATTGTAGTGATTTTGCAGACCTTCCAATCACATAACTAAAACCATACATATCTGTTCCAAAAGGTCATAGAAACATTCATCATTCCATTATAGCATAAACCATGGAAAAGAAATGGGTTTCATAAAAATTTTATCATCACATAATCATAAGTCATATAGAGAAACAACATGGATGGTATGATTAGATATTATCCCTAATTAATCATAAAAAACATAAAATTATTTTGAATTGGATGACAAATACCCTTAAAAGAACATTCAAAAAATTCTTTCAAAACATGAGAAAAATATCCTTTCCTTTTGATAAAACTTTAAATAAAAATAACTAGAATACTGTGAAAAATATTTTCTTTTAAAATATCCATGGAAAATTTTAAATTAAACTTCAAATAAAATAATGTTTCTGATGGTAGTATAATTTGTTTGTGGGGTAAACGTTAAAACAAATATTACTTTCCATTTTTTTCTAAAATTTAATAAATAATCAGTTCGTAAAAATTTCAAAACTCATTATTAATAATTTAAAAATAAATAAAAATATGGTTGCAAATAACATTAAATAATTATGGGATCATAGAAAAATATATAATTGAAATCATTTTAAATAACATGGCCATTGAAGAAAAAGTTCCTCAACCAAAGAGGAAATGAAGTCAACTTTTCTTAAAAACATTTTCTAAATTATTTTAAGTAGAAAAGATAGGATAAGAAACTGAAAAAATTCAAAAATAAATTTATTAGAAGAAAATATATGTGGTATAAGATATATAGAGCATATAATTACCCTAAATTATATTCAAGCATAAACCATCCTAATTAAAAATGTGATTTCAAGATAAACGCTTACCTCAGGTTCGAACTTTCTTCATACATGGTATTAAGTTCCTATATAATAAATTTATATTTATTATAAATATTTTATATGAAATTATTAATAATTATCTTACAATATAACAATACCTTTTAATTTATAATTACTCAATTATTAATAATTCTTTATTAAAATCAACATTCAGTGAAAACTGGTTTGTTTCCCATGCATATTTTGGTTTGACGATTGTGATCCATGCACCTTTTCATGGTTTCGTCATCAAAAAAATATTAATAATGTTATAAATACAATATTAATTTATTATATATGATTTTATAACCATTAATATAATTTTTTGATGAAAAATGAATTGCATAACTTCATTAAGATGGTAGTCCAAACTTATGTATGAGTAAGGCTTACATTTTCTAGTGAATGGAATGAAAAATAGGTGAATAATAATATAAATATACATAATCATAATAATTTCATATATATCATATATATTCATTAAATCTATCCATTTGACCATCCATGTATGGAAAACATGAAAAATGATTCACATCACTTTGTAAAGGTGGCAGTCTACATATACTTATGAACGATGTTATCATTTATCATATGATGGAAACAGGGTATGAAATGGTTGTAAAATTTACATAAAAACATTTTAGTATATTTATTATATTTATTTAATCATTTTTATATGGTTATATAATATTTATTAGAGGTTAATGATCAAAGGAACTTAAAATAGATCAGTAAAGACAATTACCTCTTCCTTGGGAAACCACCTTTGTATTAAAACTTAAGCCTTAAAAGGTTGGTATTTTGGGAAGATTAAAATATATAGAAATAGGGAGGGAATTTAAGAATATATTTGGTCTGTTATTAGCTAAAATATAGGACTAAAAGTTTGTGAATAAGTGAATAGTGGAGGTTCCCTTTTATAAGTGAGGTTGGTGGCACTCTTGTAAATACATAAAACATTAAAATATAATGAACTTTTATTATAGCACAAGTGGAACCAAGGTAATAAAAATGATATGATAATATAAATTGAAGTTGAATTTAATTTATAAAATAGTATTTAGACAAGTTTTTGGTTATTTTAATCCTTATCTCTTTAGTTTTAGCCCTCGTTGACCCTTTTAACCTTTACCATAACAACAAAGTTTTACTATGGTTATTATTCATTTTCTCCAAAAATGAATGTGGTCTTAATAAAAAATTTGTACATTTGATTCCAAATATGGAATTAATTTTATCAAAAACAATTTCAATAACTATTCCAAATTTATTTTAAAATAATGTGAAAAATGCAACAAACACTATTTTTAGATAAATGTATTTTTAAGCATATAAATGAATTTAATCCAATTTTTTCTCTAGTAAAAAAATTAAATGAAATTATAAAACAATTATTGAATATATTATTTAAAAATCTAATTAAGATAATTAATAAATAGTGTTAATTTATTAATATATAAAACACATTTCACACATGATTCATTTTTTATGAAAAAACATCTTTTTAAACATTAAAATTCTTATATTTTCATTTCTAACCTATTGATAACCAATGAATTAATTTTATAAATGTGTAAAAAATACTTTATTATGTTTAATACTATGAGTAAATTTTAAGTAAAACATATATAATAAAAACAATTTTCATAAAGAAAATATTTCAAAATAGTTCTTTAGGATCAATAGTATTTCCTAAGTGACTTATAAATTATTTTCAACAGTATCATCTCATTTAAATACCATATAATGTGATTCATTTTATAATGTATCATAAATATTGATATAATTTAAGTGATTCATACTTCACAATATATTAGACATATTTATTAATTAAATATAAATATATTGTAAAATCTTGGGGTGTTACAATACACCTGAAATAATGAACGGGGAAGATGAAGTAGTTAGCCATATGTTCCCTCAATATCATTGATGTCAGGGGAAAACAACTAAAACCTAAATCAAGTGGGGTATTAGTAAGGTTATCTTAGTCAGTTAGGATTCAGAGATAAATCATAAGTAAAATATAATTATAGCTGTCGTCACACCCAAGACCATCCCTAAAGGGTCACACATAAAAAACATTGCCACACTACCACATCCACTACACAATCACTACCTCACACTATATTTTTTTCCACTTAATAAACCACAAACACTTCCCTACATACCATATAAAGTAGTTGAAATTGTTTTTGTTTAATTATTTCATTTAAATATTTCAATATATACCACTTTACACAACATGTTACATTTGTTATACCATTAATTTCATATTTAATGACAACCCATTCTAATATATAACCCACATTAAATATAGAAATTTCCCTTAAAGAATTTACAATTCATTAACATATTTTTTTCTTATTCAATCACATCCCACATTCATTTACTATATTTACAATTAATAAACTTATATTCCACACCAAGGAGCATCTATAACATAAGCACATACCACAACACAAGACAAAAACCACCAAATCTTTCACAATATATTCTCTTTTCCATGTAACCAACCATGTTACCATTTCCAAATCAACAATAATTTCATTATTACATAAAAAAATATCTATCCTATTTCTAACTGTGATGAGGAATTTATATCCTCGTGGCATAATTTTTATCCCCAGCTACATCTTTCCATACCACCCATGGCATCTACTACAACACTTGTTGCCCAATACGTTCCAACAAATGCATATAAACTATCCATATAAATAACCTGGTAATAACTCCTATATTAACCATATAATCACATACATGGTAATAATTAATTCATTTAACAAGAAAAATCATATATCATCACCCAAAAATTACCACTATAATTTAGTTAAAAAATTCTTTCATGACAATTCTTTTTTCTACACAACTATTCCATTTTTTTATTTAAGTTATTAACCTTTATGATTATGGTTTCAATAAAAAAATCACATAAATGACATAAATATTCATCAACATAAATAATTTTTAGTAATACTAGTATCAAATATCAATAACATGATTAATAACAAAGAAATAATTTAAACACATGTGAATCACTACACTACTTTCAATTTCCTTATGCGAGGTTTATTATCTTAATTAAGTCAATCCATAATCCTCAACCAAAGAAAAAAATATCATGAGAATCCCATGATTTAAAAAAAAAATTGATATTTCTTCAATACCCTGTCTTAATCAGATCATGATAATCTTCTACATAAGATGAAGAGACGATCGAAAGATCCCAACTGCACAATAGAATATTCAATCAACCTATAAAATAATAATACCTCATAAAAACATAGTACAAAAATCCCTGAATTTTAATTAACACCACTACCAATAATTTCCAATGGAATAATGTGAATAATACAAGGATTATAATAGAAGAAATAACCTTGGATCATCAATAATAAATCTCTTAATATTGGGGGTCAAATCCAAGAAAGAGTGGATGAAAGCCCTCTTAAAATCACACCCATGACACCCAAGAGTTAATGGAAAGAGAGAGAATATAATGGAAGTTAAAAGGGTTTTCAAATATATACTCAAACTGGAAAACATAACATTTTGGTGTGATGGTAAGGATCATGGTGTAATGAATAATTCTTTTCACAAAACCACAGAGTAAGATCCATGTCCATGTTGTAGTGGGTTTAAGTTAAATTGAATCCTAGAAATTGTGTCACATTCCAAACCCAAATACTATAAAACTATAAGATTAACATGGTGTAATGGATACTTAAAAGGTATAGAAATTCATGCCTTGAACAAAACCACACCACAACATAAGTGTATTTTCACAGTGGTACCCAAAATGGAAGGGTCACTTATCCAAACCCCCTAAACTCCACACTATAGCCAATGAAATCATACTATAATGGTACCTAAAATAATAGGGTCACCAAATCATACTTCTCAAGACCCTATTCCACAACCACCAATAATACACCATAGATAGACCTTCTATATTTCCTCTCATGATGCAGTATATACCTCTACATCATAGAACTATCCACCCCCCCCCCATCTAAAAAAATCATCTCAAACTCCACCAATATTTCCTATAACCTCATCCTAGTACCTCAAACTCACAAAACTCACAAAGTATAATGTTTGGAAGGTTCAGAACATTAAATATTCAAAATATAACATTTATATTCATGAATAATAAAATTTGGAACACCATTAAATAAATAAATAAATCAAAAATTTATATATGAGATAAACATTAATGAAAAAATCAAAAATAAATTACAAACACTTTATAATTTTGGCATGAATAAATACAAAAAATTTATTTTTATCTAATATAAACATTTCATATTATTATTTACATGGAATTAATATAAAATCCATTATATTAAAAATATGGAATTTTTTATGAAAAAATTATTATCAAATAATAAATATTTCATATTTTATGTAAGAAATTTATATAAATAAAATATCACATAATTGATTTTATTTAAACAATTGATCACATAATTATCCACAACTCCATTTATAATGGTTTAAATAATTTCAAAATTAATCCATAATATAAAACTTTTATATTTATATTCATAAACAATTAAAAAATAAATATAAAAACTTTTATATTTTACTTTATTTTAATTTAAAAAAATTATATAAATTATTCATCCATGAAAATCAACTTTAAACCTAGATATCATCTAAGAAAATGTTTCTGTTTCTATTTAAATACTTATATAATATTCTAAGTGGTCCCGGATATCTAAAGTCAATAAATGTTTTGATAATTTTCACAAAAAAAATTTAAAACCATTTAAAAAAGAATTCCCCACGGCATGGGGTTTCCCAGGTACAACTCTTATAACAGGAAGTGTCATGTTTTATTTTGTACTTATGGTTATACCATAGACCTGAAATATTTTACAATACAATTTAGATAGATCCAAAACACTTTTATTTAACACGGTTTTTTGGTAAATCCATTTTCGAGAAGCCTTCAGACATTCTATGTTAAAGTATTTTACATAACCTAAGTATTTTGGCAATGTTGTTTTTAAAATTCTATATAATTATAAAATATTGAAACTATTTCAGAGAGATTTTGTCCTTTTTAAGAGAATCCATTTCAATAATCCATGTAAATATGGGAAGCATACTATCTTATACTACTATGTTATGGCAGTCCTCATGGTGTAGGTTTTCATGCCAGAGTGTGTGGCTAACCACAGCATAAAACATTATACTATGATGCTTTGTTTTATATTATTTTTTATCTTATCCATGCTTCCAATTTCAAATGGACTATGTCATGGTCTCTAAGATTTCAAGAACAAAATACATGTTTTAATTATTTTATATGGCTTGGTTTAGAACCAGCCAAAAATGACCATTTTCTTTGGGATACATCATGGTTCCTAGAAAAATCATTTTCTAGATTTCTTTATTTATTTTAAAATCAAACCAAAATTTGATAGATAAACTATAATACCAATTAAGGGTATTAATTTGATGACTAACATACAAAAAGTGTATGGTTTTAGTATGAGAGAGTTTTTAAGATTATGTATTAAAATTTCTAAAACCATTCATTAAGAAGAACATTTACATAACTAGATGGAAATAGCTGACTCAACACCTAGAAAATTTGGAAACTAAAGTAGGAGGAAGAATAATTAACCACTTCTATAGGAATTGACAGGGGAGGATATTCATATGCAATATGGGTTTCTAGAGTAAGTAATAAAGATAAAGGAAACTGATTTTGGTTTATGGAGAAGTTTATGTAAGATTAAACAAGTCTTGTTTTATATTAATCTAAATTTTAAATATAATACTAATATGGAGAAAATGATGAATTTAGATTCTAAAAAAATACATAATTTTGAGGATGTGATTCCAGAATCTTTCACGTGATACAGCAAAAGTGGTAGAGAATAAAGATCTTACATTTCTCACTATATGGTTCAGTTGCAGTGGAACACATCTAGTCAACTTGATCAAGTGGGGGGACATCCATGAAAATTGGAAGGCAATTAAACCATATGTATTGGTTAGATTATATGAAGAACCAATATAAATATAGTGTAATGGTAACTTTTTTAGAGAGATAAAACAAGGAGTTGAAGGATATGATGTTGGTGGCCAGTAAAGATAGAGAATTGAGTGGAATAGGTTATCATTAGAGTAATTCCCCAATGAAAAAACTTCTAGAAACAAGGAATCACAAAAGAGTTTCTAGATATATTATTTCATATTTGGATAGGTTTTCATAAGGATTCACTTGTAATTAGATCTAGGTAGGGTCCTGAAATATATGTCTCTTATAATCAAGGTTCTCTCTTATATTAACTCCTTAATGTATGTAACATTTTATTCTTCTCTTATGGAGTATGATTAAGTTATATACCATGTTATTCATTATTTTTCACCTGTGATGAGTATATTATTAAACATTATTTATCTTGGTATATTCTTCTATATTTTGGAGGTGATTTTATTTGGTGGTTGGGTTATGATAACTCATTAGTTCCAAATACATTAACTTTGTGGTTCCCTTTATATTATGGATTTTCTAGATCTTTTTCCACATTGGAGGTTCTAAAATGTGTCTTCCATATTAGAGCTTCCAAGTGTAACAAGTTGTATCAAAGCTTGGTTGTAATGTTTAACACATCATAACCTAGTCAGGTTTTTGATGAAGATCTTATAGAAGACTTAGGATGTTAGTTCTTACCTTTTTCATTTCTTATTTAGTGGTAGTTCATTATTTTCAAGGAATGGATTTTTAAAAGGCATGGTTTGAGTTAATGTATTCAATTGAAATAGAGGTCAAGGGAGAATAGGAATACAAATCCTAAACAAACTTGGATAGAGTTTCATAAGTTTTTGTCCTAAAAGGTAGATACATGGACTAAAGAATAAGTAAATGGTGGATTTGATTCCAATATTGGGAAAATTATTTAAGGAGAGTGATTTATTATGATTTAAAAAGTCCAAGGTCTACATTTGGCATTATAAAATGAAGGGGTGTTTACTGTAAATTGATGGGACCAAAATTTATATTTCTGAAAGTTGTAGTTACAGATGTTACAAGTCTCTTATAGCGAAAGAGAAGTGTTTTTTACTACATAATTTCACCAAACTATTTGATTTCTGTAACATTAGAGTGTGGTTCATGCCCATGTTATGAATGGAGCTTTCGTTCATTAGTGGGGGAATTTTTTTATGAACTTAATTTTGTATATAGAGTATGGAAATTCATATAAGGGGTCTATATTGGTGGTAAAGTGTGAGAAAACATTACATCCAACCAGGTCTCTGGAAAGAGAAATTTATACCGAATAGACTTCAAGATGTAGGGAGTTGTGGCATGGCTATCTTGACCAATTTAGTAATAAGGGGATGAAAATCCATATTATAAGGATTTTTGGATCTCAGATGAATGGACTATAGAACATGTGTGATTTCAATTCTCAAACATAGTGAAACGTGTTCTTCATGGAAGATGGAGTCACTACAGTATTATAGTATGTCTGGTCTATTCTCAAAAAAATCATTATACCCTTTCTACCTTCATTGATGATTCATCATGGAGATGTGTGGGTGTTTTTTACTCAAGAAAAAATTATTAATTTTTAGAAAATTCATCATATGGAGAACCATTGTTGAATGAATACCATAAAAGGTCTTTTGGTGAAGAGTTCAAAAGAAATGGGAATATGAGAATTGTTTTAATTGGGATTCCTTACAGTTTAATGGGATTTGACATACAAAACCTGATATTAGTGTTACATATAAAATTTTTAGACTTTTAATGAAAAGTATATATACATTTAGAGGATCCCTGGAGATGTATTATGTTGAAATTACTCATATTACTTGGATTCAAATTATGTTCCTCAAAAATGGTTATATAATATGTTTTGGGTCTAGGTAAATATATAGATTATATTTTGGATCAATGTTGCTTGGTTTCATTTATGGAAAGATATTTTAGAGTAACTGTGGTATATAATTAATATTTTACTTATTATATCACTTAAAAAGTCTTCGATAGATGTCTCCCATGACCATATCGATTCCAGAAGAGGGAATGATTTCCCAAAGTTCTAATCATGTTCTGTTATTGAGGAGTTGTGATGGAAACTTTGATTCTAAATCTATGAAAATTACTATAGAATATCTCCATAGTTTTTGAATATACTCTATGATTATGGTTGGATCCTATAATGTGTTAGAACTAGGTTGAGATACAGTGGGAGTAATGGACTATTGTTTTCCTTAGTTTAACTGAGTGATGGAATGGTGTCTCTAAATTGTTTTAGTGGGAGTATGTTAGTTCAATAATACCATACTTCCTAGAATTGGTTATAGGTGGAGTTCTATTTCATTGGTATTTATAAATCCATATGTGTTATAAATATCTTGTATTATAGAATCTTTGAATGAATTTTTTGGAATGCAAGGTACATAAAGAGTGATTTCATGGACATAGTACATGGTGTAGCTTTTTGATGGGTCTTAAATAAATTTTAATGGTACTAAAGACACTTTAATTTAGAGGAAGCCTTATAAATTAATTCATGTGGTTTCTTGATAATTGAATGGGTGATAAGTTTTTGGGGAAATTATAGGGGTGTAGCTTCGTACCTTAGTGGAGTTTGGATAATTGGAAGGATGGTGGGGGACTACATTAACACTAGGGAGAAAGAGGGAACATAATATGAAATTAAAAAATTCTCTAGAGGGGCTTATTAGAATCATTGAGAATGTTATTAAAGTTTGATATTATTAATATAAAACTAGGAAAATAATTTTCAATTGGGATATTATTTGGTTTTGGTGTGGTAAATGTTTTATGGTTAAGTGTTGTAATTTCCAGAACTATAATTCTATAATAAAACTTATAAAATCATATGGAAGTAGCTCACCCATAACATAGAAATTATATAAGAAGAATTATTATATATAAATATCAACCAATTCAATAGGAATTTATGTAGGGGGATTTTTGGATGTGAAATGAGTTTCTAAAGGAATTTTTGAAGTTATAAACAAATGATTCTAGATAATGAAGAAGGATATGTAACATTAAATAATTATTACATGAGTTTAATATAGAGTTACAATGTAAGATTAATCCAAAGTGGTGGATGAATCCATATTCTATTATAATCAATTAATATAGAAGATTTTATTATAGAATCATTCACATGATGTAAAAAAAGGAACATGGAATCTATATATTTCAATATTCCCTAGAAGAATCAGTTGATGTGGTGGAGTTTGATTGATCACCTTAACCAAGTGGAGGGACATCTATAAAGATTGGAAGGAGGAGAAACTATAATGATCAAGAATCTATTGTGTAGCGCGTCTATAAATAGATTACTGTGGTTACTTGTTCAATTTATTGAACCAAATTGTTAATGGTTGTGATGCTAGAGGTTGGTGAAGCCGAAGAATTGAGTGATGGTAGTTCTTGTTAGTGAGATTCTCCAATATAAGTGATTATAGATAGAATGATCCATAGAAGTGTTTCTAAAAATATTGTTTTTTATCAAAGTAATGTTTTCTAAGGATTATATTATAACAAATTCGGGGTAGGTTTCTAAAATATATATCCCTTATAACCCATGTTATCTCTTTTATTCTCTCAATAATTTACATAACATTGTATTGTTCTCCCATGAAATAGGATTAAGTTCCAAACCATGTTATTCAATATATTACCTATGTGATGAGTGTGTTCTACCATTTCATTGAGCTTAGGAGAGTATTTTGTGATTTGGAATCAATTTGATGTGGTAGTTGGGGTATAGAGTATTCTTAGTTTTGGAAACATTGAATTCACAAGGCTCTTTCCTTTCTGAGTTTTTTAAATCTTGTTTCTCATTGGAGGTTCTAGAAGGTATCGTCTAGATCAGAAGTTCTAGGCACATAAAAATGTATTAGAATAAAAATTCTAAAATAGGAATAATCCTAGAATCATTATAAACATTTAGAACGAATAATAAAAAAAGATAGAATAGAATATATTTCACCTTGATGATATGGTATATCCAATCTTCACATTGTCTTGATTGAGATCAGATGAGGATAAGATGAAGGACTCCTCACTATAATGGTTTTCATGAGTAATACTAATCACCTGACATATGGGTGGTAACTTCCTCTTATATATGGTCAACTAGAACCTTCAACTTAAAGGATGGAGAGAATGAGAGCTAAATAGAATTGAAATTTCGGAGTTCTAATGATCATAAGATCACATCCAATAAGTTTATAAATATTGAACTGACATATATTGGAAAAAAAGGAAACCAATTTTTAGCCTATATTAATTTAATAATTTTATATAATTCTAAAAAAATTTAACTCATTTGAAACATATGGTTCAATATCTACATTTAATGTTGAATACTTAAATATTCATAAAATATGTTAAAATTATCAAAATTCATCATCATATGATGAATAAAGGAATATAATAGTCATTGGGGGATAGGATATAAGAATCCCACACCATATTACATAATTTATAAGGTTGTTCAAAGAACCACCATTGTATATTGAATCATACTATGTTCTAGATCTCCTTAGAACAAACCCCAACATAGGAAATGTCAAGGTCATTCCTGTTTTAATGCATAATTCTATCAAAATTTGCAAATATTATGAAAAGTTGGTGATGAAAAAACCTTACAAAAACATAGTTTTAATAAATATATATGACCAAATATATCGTTAGGTATTATAAGATAAATCTATCTACTTATGATAAGGGAGTAAGAAGGACGGATATGGTATAAGTTTATATGGTTAGTTGATCAATTATGATTTGGAGTGGGGTTAATGTCATTTTATATGAGAATACAAACTCCACTAGGCCATGGGAATGAATAGGGATTTTAAGTGTATACCTTATACTCTTATGGAAGGTGATTTGGAAATATTTTAAAACTTTTGTTCCTTGAGATGAAAACATAAGACCATATCATATGTATGGATAGACTTGATGCTTTTTTCACTTGAAGGTATTATTCATTTATTCTGAGGAGAAAGGGATGTTATTTCTTATAAAAATTTTCTATTTATTCATGAAACTTAATCCATATCCTTTTAATTAGTATGTTTAATTTTTGATTCCATGGATACAGGAAGTCAACACTTGATACCAATTATCGATATGTATCCTAATGTTTTCACTAAGGATTCCTTGGGAGTAACCCTATGAAAGGATTTAAAATGTTCTATTTATATTATATCTAGATTTAATCTAATTTCTCCACCTCTATACCACATGGAACTAACAGATTTATGCTATTTAAAGACTCTGTTGTATGAATTTTAATGGAAGGGGTATATTTGATCCAATTTTTTTCCTTAGGTAGCACCTGTATAACTAAGAAAGAAGATGGTAGTATACAATTAAGAATTGAATATTGGAAACTGAATCAAGTGATAGTAAAGAAGAATTAGTACCCATTTCCATGAATTAAATGATTATTTGATCTGTTAGATGGAACTAGGAAGTTCTCTAAAATTTATATTTACTCCAGATATTAATTAAGGGTGAGATAGGATAACATACTAAATAAATCTTTTTAAAGTTTTAATAGCAATTATAAGTTCTAGGTCATGCATTTTGGTGTGTTTAATGAACATTATTTTTCAATGGACTTGATAAATGAAATATTTCAAAATTATTTATCTAATTTTATGGTGGTGTACAAGGATGAAGTATTGACTTTTTCAAGAATAAAATATGATCATGAAAACCTTAGAGGTTGTTTTAGATATTTTTTGTCCACATAAGTTATACAAAAATTTCCCTAAATATTCTTTTGGGATTTAGGAGAAGAAATTCCTTGGACATGTTGTTAGAATAAGGAAACCTCTTTCAATCGTGATAAAGTAAAGGTTGTAATGTCATGGTAAATTTCCAAGAATGTCTTCAAGATTTATTATTTTATTGAACTGGATTGATATTACAAAAGTTTTATCAAATACTTCCAAAAAATGGCTTACAAAATGAAGTATCTTACTCAAAAATTGAGTTAAGATATAAAAAGGCTTGGAATAGATTTATATAAGACTTATATATATACTAATTATAATACTATCTGATCAAGGTTATGGTTATAAATTACATTTAGATGTTTTGGGAGTAAGTTAGGGATTTTTTATTTTTCAATGGGGTCCTTTCATGGTTTACATATTGAGACAGCTAAAACATGTGGGAAAAAATATATTGTGATTTATATGGAGTTTACTATGGTAGTTCACACAATAAGTGTCTTAAGTTATAATCTATTTGATAAAATTTTATTATATGTAATGATCATAAGAAGTTTAAGTATATCTTCTTGTAACATGATCTAAATTTGAGACAACATAGGTTGGTGGAGAATCTCCAAACCTTTGATTTTGAACTTTCATATACCCCTATAAAAGGTGGTGTTGTAGTAGATGCTTTGAGTATGAAGACTCAAACTCAAGATATTAAGAAAACGAAAGATTACTAGAATCTAATTGGTGCGCTAGCTAATTTTTATATAGAAATTAATGAAATTAATAGAAATGTAGTTCTTTCCAATATAAATTTTTCATCTCCATTATTATAGGAAGTCATAGAGTTGGGTTATCTAATAGTGAGTGCAAGGGGATATGACATACCTCTTATGATGGGTATATTGACAATGTGTGTATTTTATCATCAAATTTGACTCTATCAAAGAGAGAGAATGGTTTTTCTTGAGTATTTTGGGAGTAGAGTGATGGGTATCTTCATTCACTCTAGTTGACTATTTAATTCTAGGATTACAAGTATGTATAATGATATAAAGTAGATGTTTTGGTGAAAATATGATAAAGTATTTCACTAAATATATTTCTTAATTTTTGGTTTGTCAGTAAGTGAAGGTAGAGCATCAATATCCAACTGGGTTGTTGTAACCCTTACCTATATTGTCATAGAATTGAGAGGATATTGTTGTGTACTTTGTGATAGGTATACCTATATTACCTTTAAAGTATTATGTTATTTGGGTTTTTCATATCAACTCATAAATTTGTCACACTTATAACCTATTTGGGAGACTAAATTAATTAATATATTTTACAAGTTATATATCAAGGACATTTTCAAGCATCGTGGTGTTTTTAAGACTACTATTTTAGATAAAGAACCTCATTTTACATCAATATTCTAGAAGGAACTTTATATTATCTTGGAAACTCAATTGAGGTTGAGTATAACTTACCATCCTTGTATGGATAGGAAAATGAGGAAAAATATTAAAATATTGTAGGATATTATTTGTCCATGTGTTTTTTTTGGGGATATCATGGAAAGTTCATGGTCTTAGAAGTTCATATCATGTTCAATGCATCAAAAGAAACTAATTAATTTTCAAAATTTATCATCATCAAATCAACAAGTAGTGAGGAACATAAATAATTTGGGTGTACATTAATTTTTTAATAATGATTCATCATTGTCGATCATGATGGAGTTTTATTGATGGATATCATTTAGTGACAGAATAATGACTATCACCTATAAGTTATGACACCATACACTAGAATCCTCATACTCTATAGGAGGATCCTTAAACTCCAAAGGTTTTTTAGCACATTTCCTGATAAATATAATTGAGAGTATGGCTAAAGGGGTCTTTGAATATCAATTATTAGATTCACAGAAAATTCCAAAATGAGGATACCCATTTTTATATAGGATCACTTCATTCAATGAAGGAAATCAAGGTTTCATTATCATCTATGGTAGCTGAAATCTTTTACCCATAATTTATGCTTATTGGAGTTTATGATCATGGAACATTTAAATGATAATTATAAGTTTTTATATCCATAAATTAATCAACATGTTGAATCATAATTGATGGTATGTTTTGTGGAAGATGTATTACTACCCATGTAATGAATCACATGCATATTTTTATCTATGAAATAGTAATATCTTTACTGTAAAAAAATAGTTCATGTTGGATTTATTAATAATAGGTAAAGTTATTTTGTGTTTGAGAATGAGAAGTTGTGTAGATCAATAATAGATGAAGATATTGTATAGAAATAGACATTAAACTTATGATAATAATTTAATTTTTATAGAATATTTGAAAAAGGTGAAAGCTTATGGATTCACTAAAGGATATATTTAAAGAGACACTTTATCTCTATAAAAATCATGGAAATAGTGTTCCTTGGTTTGAAGAAGGTAGAAGTTAGAGTGTGAAAATGGGAATTTTTCCCAGTTTTTTCAATATTTTTTGGTTCAAATGAGTTGGAAATTATAATGAATAATATGTTTATAAGTGTTCTAGAATTAGTATAAGGAAACCATGATGCAAGGGAGTACACCATACCATAATATGAGGTGAATTTTTAAAAACATGAAAGGTTCATATACATTTTCATCTATAGATTTTTTGAAGGAGTTTCACACTTAAAACCACTTTCCATGCCATAGTGGTATATAGAGTTCAAAGAATATAAGGACAACCCTCATAGCCAGCAACCAGGTAGCCTACCATCTATGATGGTGTATGAGATCAAATGTGCCTACTAAGTGAGTAGTAAGGGAGAAGAGTATGTATTTTAGGTTAGAACTATGTGGTAATAAGGACCATAATGTAGGGAGGAACCATAAATAAGAGCATTGTGTGGGGAGACACAGTGAACCACCAGGACTGGTAGGGCCCTAAGGGATTTTATAGTGAGTTGATTCAACATCCTGGTTAATAAAAGAGTTTTAATCAGTTGTATTTCTAAAGTGGGATTCATACTAAGTGGGTAACACTACAAGATATGTGACCATATAATTGTGTAAAAATATTAAATTCCATAAATTAATAGATTAAGAACACACCACAACATATTCCTTGAAATTTTAAGGGTGTTTTCCTACTAATTAAAAGGGTTGAGATATTTAGAGACTATAGAAATCCACAATGCAGAGTTATAGATCACACTGTAGACCAAATGAATCTAGAAAATTTCACACCACAAAAGAGACTTGTGTCATGGAGAGGTTGTTTTTGGATATAGAAGGATGTTTGGAGATTTTATTTTTGATTTATTACTAGAAGTTTCACCATGAATTATTTTTCCAGACTGCAACATGAAAGCAATTTAGTTCAGTTAAGGTGAAAAAAACTTATCACACTATAAAGGATTATGTTTCATCATGAGATATATTTTATATATAATTAAAAAATAATTGATAAATTAGCATGAATTTGATGGCCAGATTATTATTTAGACATTCAATAACTTCCATATCAAATCTCATTGGTGGGGATCAATTTTAATATGATCTGAAGGTTGATATTGAATATGAAGAATTTGGAAGTTATTTTTTGTTTCAATTTTAAATTTTAAATTCAAACACAATCTTGTATATATCAGTTCATCTATACAGAATAAGAATAGATATAGAAAATATAGAAAATACAGATAAATAATGGAGTGTAAATAAATGGAATTACATGTTATATAAAAAGGGTGATAGTAACATGGACTCATTGTAATAATAAAATAGGGAGACTAAAGCTATTTATGAATATAAGTATTTTGAATATTGGGTCTGACCTATATAAATTATTATGCATATTATTTATGATCAGTTTCAATCGGAATGAATATGTGTTCACATTATTAAGGAATGGTTTTTGTCGCTCTCATCATTGAAGAACAGGGAGAATAATAATTCCTTGATAGAATTATTATATCTAGAACATAATTATTGTGCAAGGTCAGATAAAATAAATAAATTCACAAATATTATAATATATATTTGTTTATGTCAAAAATCATATTTTGCAGTAGCATTTTGAATTCACTTAAAAATAAATATATGGAACTTATGATATATTTTTAATGTATAGAACTTACCATGACCTTAATTCCAATAAACTAATAATATTATTACAAGTCTACAAACTAATAGCTTCAAAAGAATAGTATATGGGGGAGAAGGAGAGGGAGTGATCTCTGGAAAGTAGTGAGTTTTCCCAAGACCATCTACAGGCAGTGATCCTTGGGAGGTGGTGATATTATCCTTAAAACTTTTATAGGAAATGATCCTTGGTGAGGAGTGACCTTATATAAACTTTTATCCACCAAATAGTGAGTTATAGTGGATTCAGGAACACTATCAAAATGTTGATTGTTTTCTCATTAGAGTATACTTTTATAGGTGAACCATGTAAAATCATTATGTGTTTTTCATTTATATTTCTAAATCTGTGTGACTTAGGTTAATTGAATAAGAAAGTGATTGAAAGTTTAATTATGTTTCTTATAACAAGGTAGAAAAATCCTAAATAAAGAGGCAAGATCTAAAAGATATGAAAATATATTATCACCATTATTTACCCACCCACCCACCCTCTCAAGGTTTCTAAGATCTTTGAAATTTATATCATATCCAATAGGTTCTATTACAAATTTAACATTAAAGATCCATTATCATATTTTTATGGTTACTATTTCTTAAAATGATAGAATTATTGTTAAATATAAGAATATAAAATAAGGAATTACTAATCTTAAAGTACAACTTGAAGGTGATCATAAATAATTAGATATATAAATAAATAAGAACCATAATATTGGAGTATTGTTGAAAAAGTTTTATGAATATGTTGAATGAATTGAGGCTGAATAGATGTGGCATGAACACGTTTTTGAATATCATACTGAAACTTATAAAGATTCAAAATAATACTTTATTAATATTAAAAAGGTTACATAACAATACAAGGTTATTAAAAGTTTTATTGATTCTATTTATGAATGAAATGATAGAATTATGTGTCTCAAGTAATAATTTAAAAAAAACCAAAGATCTCTTAGAAGAATATTTTTTTTAAATATAATGTTTTGAAGGATTAATTTGTGAAGATGATACACATGAGTATGATGAGTTTATTGATAAATATGATATGAGTAAGGTTGTAATAAAGGGAAGTCATTAAGGAAGATATTTATAAAAATATTAAATCTCTATAGAATCTGTTGAAAGAATCAGATGATTATATAGTAATACTTTCTAATGATCTTAGTGAGAAATTGGTTCAATGAATATGTTTCCTTGATAAAAAATGGTATAGATGAAAGTATTTGATGATGTATACTCAATTAATACTCTTAAATTGAAATTAAAATCCTTTGAAGTAGCATTAAATTAAGGTATAGCAATTGGGAATGATCGGTTATATTTTAAGGAAAAAGGATTAAAAAACTTAAAAGATATTCAGTATCACTACAAGAAGGAAATGAAGAATGATTAAATATTCTAAAAAGGGAATATGAAGACAAAGTAAAATATTTCAGTATAAATTTAAGTGCGTTGTTTTGTAGAAAGTTGTAAATAATTTGAACACTCAGTAGAAACAAATAATGAAATCTGCTATATATTTTTTGAGTCAATGAGAAGGAAAGAATTATATATTTAAGTTCATAGATCAATGGATTCATGTAATATAGGTTTAAAGGTTGATACATTATCATAAAAATAAATCAAGAAACATACAATGAATTAAAAAAGGTAGATAAGTGGAGTTTATAAAGGTGAATCTAGAAAATAATTTTAGAAAGTGGATAAAGTGATTGAATGAAACAAATAGATTCAAATTAATAAATATAACCATTTATGTTTCTATTATGGGAATTGTTTTCATATAGTGATCTTTTTTGAAGATGTTATTAAAAAAATTTCATATTGTAGAAGGGAAAAAAGATATACGTCTTTAATTATTTAAGAAATTAGGTAAAATTCATATAATTCTAATTATTTTCCTTCTAATCATGGTGTTAGTGGTTTGAATAAAAAATAAAAATTAAGAAGAAAATGAATTCAACTTATACCTTTGGAGGATTTTTTTTGTGGATATAAAGGTTACATTATTAATGACTATATAATGGTGGTTATGGGATGGAACCATTGATGAAAATAAGAAGTGATTATCATTGTATAATATTTTATGAATGTGGTTGAAAAGAAATTTTTTTAGGGTATTTTGATATGATAAGTGGTATTGAAAGAAAATATGTTATGTTAAAGAACAAATTCATGTGTGATAAAAAAAGTCTTATTGATACATCACATTTAGGGAATTATATTGGAAGGTGTGAATATTTCATCATGAGATGTTATATTCATTATAATATTTTTTATATTTCAAGGTACTATAATAGTAGAATTAATTGAGATATTAAGATGAGATCTATTACTCATTTATAAGTAGGATAAAAGAATAGAGGAATTATAAATTTTCCTTACTTATACATGGATTAATGAATTAGAAAGATAATAATAAGAAAATTCAATAGATAACTTATTAATAACCAAAGTTTGTTCGTTCATATAAACCTTACTATAAATATAATAATAAACCATGGAATGTAAATAAGAATTAAATTGTAACTCCTATCTTCATGGAGAATAAGAAAGTGACATGCTTAAGTGGATTCATCCATATCACTATGAGGAAGGAGTATAATACTGGTAGAGTATCCATTTCATAGAGAAATAATCATGGGAAAGCATGAAAATATGGTGTATTTAATGAGAAGACTTGTACTAGTGAGATGAAACTCACTAAGGAAATAAATACGATTCTATTAAAGAATAATTAGGGATTTCATATTATCTAAATAAATAAATCTTACAATAGTTGAATCTGTGAGAATATTACCACAAAGGGAACTTTCAAAAAGTCAAATTATTCATAATTAAAAATGAATTAGTTGTATTGTTAAAATAAATATCACTCTGAGAGATTTAAATAAGAATGGAAGAATATGGTTGGTTTGAAATAACAAACCAAAATCATTAACTTGAGGATTATTGGAGGTACCACTCTTCCTAAGGTGTAAATATATAAATATATATATATATATTATTAATGTGGGATTAAGGGGGATACAATCCATGGGGAATATGAACTATGTGTATATTAAAATAAAAAATAATGAAGAATAAGAAGTTAAAAAATCATTGAAATTCAATAATTTAATTGATAAAATATAAAACTAAAATAAGTGATATTTGAAGTGTCCACTATGATGTCAAAGTAGAAATATATTTCAACAATTTATATCTTTAATATTATAAGTATAAAAGTTTCAGATAATGAGTTGTTTGAGAGATTTAAAGAATAACTTTGTTAAATTTAGGAATACATGTAGTGATAGAGAACATCAAGTGGTTTTAAGGGATAAAATTATTTTCTAGTGGTTTCATGAATTGATATCTTACAATCAATATGAAGAATCAAAATTGAATCTATTTATTCATGATGGAATGGTGAAATAAAATGGTACTAATTTATATTTAAATTAAAACAATTATTAAATACAAATATGAGACTTTCAATTGGTGACAAGTAGATTCTATAATTCTATTGTTGGTATAGGGATTTACCAAGAAGTTGAAATCCTTGAATAAGTAAATGGACAACCTGATAGTGTATCATCTATTTTCATGGAAAAGTATTTTTTCTATAAATTTATAAACTAACATTATAGTATCATGTTAGTATTTTTTAGGATACTTAAGGTTACTAAGAATATTGACTTATCAATTTTAATTGGTTTCTATGTGATGGAGCCTCACACAATATATGGTGTTCATAACTAAAGAAACAAAGGATATTTTTTATGAACATTCAAAATATTGTTAGCCTAATAAAATAACGGTGAATACCTGTGAAGAAAATAAGATCATAGATATCATTTAATATTAGTAGTTTCATATTTATAAGTGATATAAATTGTTTAAACATGTGTTATGTCTCACACTATGTGAATTAATTTTTACGCACTGACAGTTTTGTGTGAATGTGATTAAGATCACAAGAATTTTGGTATTGAATGATTTATATTTCTCAATATTTAGGGAATACATGGGAATTAGTGAATCATATTGACAATACTGGTGTAATTTAAAAAATATATTTTTTCACATAATGAGTTATGAGTTAGTACGCTTATAGGAATTGTTGATGGATCGTTGCTAAGGGATAAACACTCATTGAACTTATGTTGAGAAGTATAAAGTTGTCAGTGAGAGTGTTTTGGAAGTTGAATAAAGTTTGGTTGATAGTTTTCAAACATATTTTTATTATATTTATAAAAGTATTATGATGTGAAATCAAAGGTTTTGATAATATTTTTATAAGTGGTGTGACAAAATATTTAAAGCTTAATATGAAAGGTGAGTATAGTCTCTCTTAATATGGAATTCATGGAAGTAGGAAAAGATGTGGATTTATCTTAAAAAAATCTAATGTAATAAATTTATTGATTAAGGGGGTAATATCTGATGGAATTTCCCCTTATAAAATTCATTAAGATAAGGGATATATTATGAAAAAGAATTTATAGATACCCAAAGGAGGATATAACATAAAAATAAAACTGATGGTGAGTATGCCCTTAGTATTTTATTGAAAAGGGGGAGAAAGAGTTAAATTTATTATTATTTTAATACACCATTAATATATATTAATAAGGAATTATAGTGTATTGATAGTATAGTATTATTTGTGGTATGGTAGTATTTTCAACAAAATCCTAATTAGGGGAATGATGAAACCAAATAGGTTCTGTTGGATTTAATGACAATATGTAAGGATATTGTATGTTGAAGAATAATAAGTTTTGTGGCTTAAAAATAGATGAATATTATGTATGGATACAAAATTTAATGTCCTGGTGGTGATAGAATATTCATGGAAGATTTAAAGAAATTGGAACCTCATGTATGAACTAGAGGGGATATTTAAGGGGACATGTTATCTCTATTAAAACCATAGAAATAGTGTGCATTGTTTTGAAGAAGGTGTAGGTTCTATTATGAAAAATGGAAACATTTCGAAGTTTTTTCATATTTTTTGGTGAAAATTTGTTGAATCTTATAATGAATAATATAGTAATAAGTGTTTCATAATAAATAAAATTAAACCATTGTTCAAGGGCATACACCACACCATAATCCAAGGTTAAGTCTGATTAACATGTAATGTTCATGTAATTTTCCATTTATGGAGTTTTTGGAGTAACTACATGTCACAATACCATTGAAAATACCCCAATGGTATTTGGAGTTAGAAAAATAGGGTCATCCCTCAAGGCCATCACTTTATTAGCCTACCATCTATGATGGTGGTCAAGATTAAAGATACTAGCTGAGTGAGTGATAAAGGATAAAAGTAACTAATGTGGATTATTATAGGTAGTCAGAAGGACCACAGTGTAGGGAGGAACCATGGGCATGACCGTCATGAAGGGTGGAACGATGACCCACTGGGATGATTTGGACCCTATGGGATTTTACGGTAAGTTGATAGCACATACATGATAATGAACTATCACTCACCTAGTTACATTTTCAATGTGATATTCAATCAAAGTGTATTATGATAAAATCCAAGTGACTACGCCATAGAGTATAGAGATTCAATTCAGTAAAGGAAGACATGAAGACCACACTACAACATATTTCATGTGATTTGAAGAGTGTGTTTCTAATAGTGTTATGAATTGAGACATTTTGATTCTATAAAAATCTACAATATTGAGTTGTATACCATGTCACATGTAGAATAAAGTTGGAGACTTTAACATCGTAGAAGAGAATTTTGTTATAGAGAGGTTATTTTGGAAGATCAAATGATGTTTGGAGATTGAAAATGTGATTTATTTTAGGAGTTTATTCCATGAATTATTATTTCACACTACAACATATATAGAAGTTTTGTTTAGCAAATGTGAAACCTAATCATCATGTCATAAAGGAGTATCATGTGTTGTGACATATAGTTTCTATATAATTTCAACAATATTGTTAAATTAGAAATTATTTAACAGCATGGTGGTTATTTGGAAATTAAACAACTACCATTTTGAATCTCATGTTGGGGATTAATATGAATATGATCCAAAGGTTGATATTAAAATGGGATAAGTTGGAAGTTAGTTATTATTTTAATTTAAAAGTTGAAATTCAAACACATTACAAGTTATATTAGATTTACTATGTTGAATTATAAGATATATAGAAAATAGAGGAAATATAAAGTAATAATAGAATATAGGGAAGTGGAACTATGTGTTATAAAAATATGGTGAAAGTAACAAAGACTAATTTCATATCTGAAATAGTGAGTTATGTTGGATTCAAGTACACCATCACAATGTTGAGTGTATGGTCCTTAGAGTATCCTTTTATAGGTGAACTATGTAAATATATTTTTGTGTCTTTAATTTATATTTATACATCTATGTTACTTGATTTGATTTAATATGAAAGTAATTAAAGGTTGAATTATGTTCCTTCTAACAAGGAAGTAAGATTCTGAATAAAGAGAGAAGATTTAAAATAAGTGAAAATATATTAACACCTTAATTCACCCCCCCCCCCACCCTCAAGGTGTCATGGGTATCCACAATATTAAAATATGATATACTTATTTAAGTTCCTATACAATAATCTCCCACTTACACTAAAATCCATATAGACTTTATGAAAAAAATCACAACCCTTTGTGAATTCGTGCAAACTATTTTGGATATGATTTAACAAACACACTTAATATTTGAAAAACACTTTATACAAAATTCAATCCTTATTTTATTTCCCAACTATGTAACCATATGAACTTTTTTTCATGGAAAAAAATGAAATCTTAATTTCATATAATGTAAATAAAGAGAGACCTCTAGAAAAACGTCAGTGCTACTCAAGCTACTAAGGGTTCTAGTTTCATCTCATTAAAACATACACATAACTCTATATGAACATTACCACCCCCAAGGTGTATCATATAAATTATATTTATACCTATATAATCCCTTTATATATGACATAAAATGACCACTAGACATGGAACATTTTAATCTAGTATAATCCAACTCATATATTCATGATTATATGAAATTAATTGACCATTTTGAATGAATACATAACATTCCATTCATCTCGATAGTAGAGAACATCACATGTTACTAAACTAAGAAAATTCATTCATTTTATCGGTCTAATTAAATCATGGATCCAAAGGTATTTACTTTTTATACAAGTTAATAAATCTCATCTTGGTTAAGTTCCAAGTGATGACATGATCAGAAACATAACTAACAACCCCCGAATTAGCTAATCCCCAAGTTTTACATAATAAAGGTATCAAATTATGAAGTTTATAATGCTATATGTCTTATTATCCATACCTAATGTGGATTCATAATAATAATAAACCCCTAAGCATATGAATGATCCTATGAAATTCCATGTGATACACATTGGAATATCATTTTAAATAATAATTCATAACTTATTATCACATGAGTATATTCTTTATATATTGTATACAACTATTTTAATCAATTAAAAGATTTCAATCATGATAATATTAATATATAATCAAAACCCTTAATACATTGTGGTGATAATCAATTAGGGACAACTCAAATTCTTACTTTTAGGGGATATTATCATTACATTGTTCGGGTAATATAATTTCATCATACATGAATGAATGATAAATAGAGATTGTCATTATTATAAAATCATGATGCATTTAAAACCATTTTATAAAATATATAATGTATATAATACCAATAGATTTAATATTTCCCTTATTTTTTTGTTGTTATAATAGTTTTTTCAAGGGATCTAAAGCATTTTCATATATATCCACCAAATAGGTCATAAATTCAACCCTCTCAACAATCTCTTGAATGGGATGGTGCTTGTGAACAATTTTTTGGGTGCTTTGGTGAGATTGAGATTCCTTGGCCTAAGAAATGTCACTATTATTTTCATGAAAAATCTTAATTTCTCCCTCGATTCTAGGATAAACTCTAATTTCAATAATAAACTTCCTAATCACAATAGATTATTTTATATTATCTGATGTATTGATGCATTTTCCTATGTTATGAAGTACCTTAAGGTGGATTTTTTGGAACTCTTCCAAATAGTTTCTCTATTATTTAATTAAAATAAAAACCTTATTTAATATCACATTATATTTTTCAAAATTGAAATAACCTTCAGTGTATCCCTTTATAATGGGACCATCATCTCCTCCAAATATTAATTACATATCCTTACTTATTATTAATTACTTAGGTATGTTCTTGATAGCAATTCAGAAACTCTCACTAGGTTTGGATTGGTATCTACTAGTTATTCTCAAATCATAAGGAAAATAGAGTCGATTACACAATATGGAATACATGATAGATCATATTGTTGAAACATAAGGAATCATGTCCATTATTTATAACTCTTCAGAAGGATTTGGAATCTTCCTAAGATTCTTTTAATGAAATACTAGTAAATACCCATTCTTGGAATTATCCATTATAAACCTCTTTATAATTCACAAATATATATATTCTTTATTATTCTAAGTATCCTCTTAGATTTATCCCTATAGAAATTCAAATCAAATATACTACTTACTTTACCCAATAACAAATTTATAGAATGTAAAATCAGGAAATCAATTTTTATAAATAACATGTCATCTACATAGAATATCATCAACAAAAAAAATAATCCCACTAACTTACATATATAAACAAGAATCATTTGTGTCTGTTATAAAACAAAACTCTTTGACTTCATCATCAAACCTAATATTCCAACTCAAAGAGCTTTTTTAATCTATAAATTGAATGTTGTAATTTGAAAACCTTAGTAGAATGATTTGGATATTCAAAATATTTAGGTTGTATCATATACATGTCCTTTACTAAATTCCCATTAAGGAAAATATTCTTGGAATCCATTTGATATATCTCATGATAAAAAGGTTTAGATATATTGACTAATATCTAAATTTAATTTATCATTGAAACTGAAGAAAAGGTTTATTCATAGTCAATTCCAATAATTTATTTGTAACCCTTTTCCATCAAGAAAGCTTTAAAGGTATACACTCTACCATCCATGTTAGTTTTATTTTGGAAAAACCACTCCCACCCTATGTATATTTCCCCTTCAGGCACATCTACCAAGTTCCAAACATGGTTAGTGTACATGGATTCAATCTCAGATTTGATGGGATTTGGCCACTTCTTGGAATCAAAACTCTTAATATCCTTTTGATATGTAATAGTTTCGTCATAAATGAACATTAATTCATTATAATTTTCTATAATAAATGTATCACCCCCAGATTTTATTATGTATTACATTAAATAAATTATTTTATAATATATAGAAATACAAATTCATTTGTGAAAACTACTTTTCTTCTACAGGAATTATTTTTATAAAATGTGAATTTTTATTAAAGTTATTGCTTTTAAAGAATGATATAAATAGAATTTATTGATTAAATTAAAGTATTTATTGGTGAAATAAATTATTAACATCTAATAAATAATTATATATATATAAGTAATGTTAATTTAATTATTCATGGTTAAACAAAAATGTTTTTTTAACATTATTTTTTTTGTTATATAAGTTTTATTTAGAATATAAATTTTACAATTTTACAATTTTAATATGATAAAATTAACTTATTTTTTATTCATTAGGAAAAAATTACCATAGGTTGAAATTTTGGTATTTTTTTGAAATGATTGAGTTTTTAGGTGAATAGAGAAAAACATCATTTGTCATGAACCAGACCGGGTACCCTAGTAACCCGATAACCGAGCTAGTCCTGACATGACCTGAAGGGTGTTCTTGATCCCCACGGGATAGATACTAGTACTAGGCATCAAACAACATACAAGTGGGAATGATTTTTCCACAATAATGTGGAAGGAAAATAAAAAAGATAGTATGTATAACAAAAGGAAAACTCCACTAAGAGTAAAAGTACCAGAATATAGATAGGCATAAAATAAAATGTAATAAAACCCAAAGTACTAAATAAGAAAATATCCTCAAGTTCCCTAAGAACACACCTCCCCATGTCCAAATCTCAACAGCTGGATCCACCTCCCATAGATCCCTTCCCTTTGCTCAAGCCTAGAAGAAGAAAGTCTACAAACACCCAAAGGAAAAAAGTAGGGTGTGAGCCTAATACCAGTAGGATACCACCAAATATTCCATAAAATATTCCAAATATATATTATCTACACAAATATTTCAGTTTTTAAAATAAATAAGTTTGAAAATTCAAAATAATATTTAAAAAAAACGTGCTAAATAGTTTCGATATGCTGGAAAATTCATTTAATGCACAGGATTTAGTTTACAAGAGATGGAATATTTCTAAAACAATGGCTTCAGTAAATCATTTATATAAAATAGTTTATATAAATTTAGAATGCATGTAAATTAGTTCCAAAAAATATTGTCATAAATTTATATCTCAAATATAAATAAAGAAGTGAGCAACATGGTCATCTTCCAAAACGTACGATAGTATTAACTAGCTATAGGATTTCGCACTCTCTATGTGAAATCAAAAAAATGTGTATACACACATCCATATGACACTTACCAAAGGAGAATTGTCACTAAACTGTCAGGGATGTGACCCACCATAAGAATGTTTTAGAATGTAGTTATAGCGTAGAGTGTATCCAAATAACTCGCTTACTACAAAAGGATTTCATGCACTCTTACATGATGGGACAAGTATATTAAGACTTCTTAAAATATGATCAATCCCATTATTCTATTTCAAAAGTTCCAATTCATTTCCATTTAAAACCAAAACAGGTTTTATTCAAAAACTTTTTTTTTCACAAGATAAAACCATTCGGTTTTAATCAAATAATTTAAGCCATTTTCATGATTTTGAAATCCATTCAAAACTAATTCCATCATTTTCTCAATTAATTTTCACAATTAAATTAAACAATTTAATTGAAAACATTCTCATTAAATCTATAATTTAAATTCATCAATTTAAATCATCCAATTTCCATAAACCCGCCCCAATTCACTAAAATTGAGGGTTTTCTAAATTTTTGTGCCAAAACCATTTCAAATCCTCTAATTCCATGGAATTGGGTTTTTATCAAAGAAATTGAAATCAAGATTAAGAAATTGAATTTAAAATAGAAATTGAAATAAATCAAACAATTTTTTGGTAGTCAATTTGGAAAATCGGGATAGAACCACCTACCTCTTTTTCGAAAAACTACACTCACAATGGTACCCATCAACAAGAATGAAGGTGTGGAAGACATCGAAACTCTACCTAGTTCTAAGATCCAACACCACAATACATGGATCACTCAATACTAATATGATCCATTTAAAACCCAAGATTATAGGAAGATATAAACTTGAATAATATGGGGGAACACTTACCAAGGAATCTTACTGCAAGAAGAATAAAGATCCCAAGCCGTTTGGTTCGATCTAGAAGCAGTTGAGTCTCTAAAAAATGCACCATAACTTATTTTGGTCAAGATCCAAGAAATCTGGAATGAAAATGACAAAGAAAAATATCCAAATGCGTGACTTTAAGCTCGGCATGGGCCGAGTCATAGCGTGTACCTTGGGGTCACAACGTGTAGGACACACTGTATAAGTATTTCAAAACATCTGTCACCTCGGGTTACAAATTCAATATTTATCACCTAAATGATGTGTACTTCAGGTACACGGCATGTACCAACTCATAGTCTGACTTTCCTATTCAATACCTGAAACCAACTCCCAGTACACAATGTGAACTTTAGGTAAACGATGTGTGCCTATATTAAAACTTATAGTAAATCCCAAAAAACTGTTTTTAAGGATTTTTGACTGAACAAGGATTTAGAAAAGGTGTAAAATTACCTGTTCAAGGTAACATAATGTTACAACCTCCCCATCATAAAAACAATCTGTCCCCAGAAATCCTATGAAGAATATTCCATTCAAAAGAGATGAGGCCACTACTCTCTCATCAATGCCTCCCTCTCCCATATCTCATGAGATTCAAAACCATGCTTCCATAGCACATGAACTAAAGTTATTTTACTCCCATGAAGTACCATGGTCTCAAAGAACTATCCTAAATGGTTTCTCAGTTAATGATAAATCATGCTCAATCTCAAGATCACTCCAGATCAAAACATAAGATGAATCAGATAGATACTTTCTCAACTGGTATATATGAAACATGTTATGTATCGACGTTATCTGTAGTGGAAGTGAAAAATGGTATGCAACCTTTCCCACCTTCTCAACAACCTCTAAAGGTCCCACAAAAAGAGGTGAAAGCTTACCTTTCTTCCCAATCCGTCGATGACCGAACTAGGGTGAAACCTTTAAGAACACCTAATCACAAACTAAAAACTCCAAAGGTCTACAATGTCGATCAGCATAAGACTTATATCAGCTTTGTGCTGTCAACATCCTCAAAAAAAATTAATTGTATCTTTTCTATCATTTCCTGCACCAAGAATGGTCCAACTAAAGAAATTTCATCTACCTTCGACCAACACAATGAATATTTACAAGTTCGTCCATACAAGGCCTCAAAAGGTTCCATTCTGATTGTGGACTAGTAACTGTTGTTATAAGAGAACTCAACCAGCCCCAAGTGATCATCCCAATCCCCTATGAAGTCAAGAATATAGGCACAAATAATATCCTCAAGATTTTTTATAGCGCTTTCTATCTGTCCATCCAACTATGGATGGTAGGTTGTGCTCAAATGGACATGAGATCCCAATTCCTCCTAAAGGCCTCTCCAAAAGCAAGAAGTGAACCGAGGATCCCTATCAGAGACTATTGAAGATGGAACTCTGTGAAAACAAACAATATCTTTCACATAGAGATTTCATAACTCCTCAACTTTGGTCCTATCGTGAATGGGTATAAAGTGAGCCGACTTGGTCAACCTGTCGATCAAAACCCATATTGAATTCTTCTTTCTCTGGGTACAAGGAAAACCAACCACAAATTCTATAGAGATCTCATCCCATTTCCAATTAGGGACTAGAAGCAGTTAAAGTAAACCCAAAGGTTTTTAATGATCATATTTCACATATTGTTAGGTATAGAAATGAGAGACAAACTCAGGAATGTCTATTCTCATGTCTGGCCACCAGAACTATCGCCTCATGTCATAGAACATCTTAGTGGTTCCCAGGTGAAAATCCCACTGAGAATTATGGAAATCCCCCATCACTAACTTTTGTACTGCTAACAGCACAACGAAAGAGTCTCGATGTCATAGAATACCCTCTTTGGAGAATGACCACTAGGAAACTATCTCCCCACCATGAAGTGGTTCTCTAATTCTACAAAAATCATCATTAAGATCTTGATCTTCAAGAATCATCTCGAGAAGAGTAGACGTCAGCAGCACACTAGATAAAGAAACATCAGCCCCTTACTCCTAAACTCTGATATGAAACTATGTAAAGAGAGCCAAAAAATTCCACTCTTCCACAGATTCTTTCACTATCTGGCTTGGAAGTTTTCTGCTCAAAGAATCAGAAAAAACATTCCCTTTCCCTGGGGTATAGGTGATTTCAAAGTCTAAAGGATGCAGGTACTCCACCCAATGCCTCTGTAGAAGATTCAATTTTTTTTGGGATAATATAAAACTCAGGTTTTTGTGTTCTGAATACACCAAAAACCTTTCACCAAAAAGATAATGCCACCAAATTTTAAGTGCATGCATCACATATGCAAGTTCTAGATCGTGGGTAGGGTAATTCATCTCATGTGGCCTAAGCTAACGAGATCCAAATGCTACTACATGATAACCCTACATAAGAACATAGCCCAAGCCAGAACCTAATGCATTAAAAAAGACCACATAGGCCTACCCAGATTCTAGAAGAGTTAACACCAGTACAGTAGTCAACAGACATTTCATATCAAAAAAAGAACTCTGATATTTATCATCCCACACAAACTTAACCCCCTTATGAGTCAAATAATTCATTGGAGAATCCAACTTTGATAAGTCCCTCATGAACATGCGGTAATATCTAGCTAAGCCCAATAAGCTCTGGATCTCGAAGACATTTCATAGTTGCTCACACATCATAACAGCCTTCACCGTCTCAGGATCAACTGATACACCCTGTTCAGACACCACGTGTCCCAATAATTTCACACCCTGAATCCAAAAAAACACACTTTGAAAGCTTGGTATAAAAGAGGGTATTTCTTAGTAGACTCAGAACTGTTCTAAGATTTTTCATGTGATCCTCCTCGGACTTGTAGTATAAAATAATGTCATCCAAAAATAATACCACAGAGGTATCCAGATACTCAGGGAAAATCTTGTTCATTAAAACCATGAAAACTACATGAGAATTTGTCAAACCAAAAGGCATAACAAGGTACATGCTCTGAAAGGTAATTTTTAGAATGTATGATTGCTTTATCCTCAACTGATGGTAACCAGATCGAAGGTCTATATTTGAAAACCACTTTGCCCCTTCTAACTGATCAAACATATCATCAATCCATGGAAAAGGAAATTTTTTCTATATCAAAGCTCGATTGAGATTTTGATAATCAACACATAATTGAAGAGAACCATCAGACATATTAGCAAAGAAAACTGACACTGCCCAAGGTGACACACTTGGAAGAATAAATAATTTCTCAAGAAGGTTGTCCAACTAATACTTCATCTTTTTTAGCTTAGCTGGTGCCATGCGATAAGAGGGGATAGATACTAGTTAAGTCTCATGAATTAAGTTGATATAAAACTCACCCTCTCTCACTGGTGGCTGAATTGAGAAATCTGAAGTGAACACATCGGAAAACTTCGTGAAAAGTGGAGGAAGATCACCACCCATGGAATCTCACTCCAGGTCAAAAGAGAACACTAATATCACTTTCCCCAACTCTGGATAAGATAGTTCAGCTCTGCTCGACTTGGATTTCATTCTCCTCGAAAAACAAGGGAAACACCACTGGGTGTAGTAAAGTAGACCCGTTAAAGATAACAATCAATTCAGGATTTGTTGGCAATGATCCAATCCATCTCGAATATAACGTCATGAGATTTAATGTCAAGAACAAGAAAACTACAATCTAGATCTACATTAGATAGAGAGAAGACACCATCAAGACTGTAGAGAACCTACTCTATCTTTGTACCAAGGGGTGTAGTAATATCCATTGCACAAGATATTTTCTACATAAGAAGATTAAGAAGGTCAACAATACAGGTTGAAAAAAAAGATTAAGATGCACCAGTATCAAAAGGATCTATCACTAATGATGAAGCAATGGTAATGGTACCTCTCATAGTCATTAGACCTGTGTATGCTTCCTCTAGAGACTCATATACTGCGTGAAAAAGTTGTGTTCCGGATACCTATGGATAGAACCCTTTTGAATGTTAAGCACTTGATTTTCCCACAGTGTTAAGAGGAGCTGATGATTCTATCCCACTACGTGGGGTAGAGAAGTGATTTTAGAACCTCTGTAAGTGTCTTGAACATCTGCATGAGATAAAGCTCTTTGGTGTCTCAGTGAAAACCCTCTTAGAATTTCATGGCTTGCCACACTAGTATCAAGTCAAAGAACTTCCTCCTAGAGCTGTAGGAGGTCTGTAATGACTCTTCCATCGATAACTTCCATGGAGATCATCATGCTTCCAATTTACATTGAAGGAAACAACACTGCCACTGTGAGAAAAAGGAAATCTCGTCAACCCTGACTTACTAGCTAAGTCCATCACAACCATCATCGTCTTATCCAAAACATCTGCATAAGTGGCCAGATTCAGCAAGAAAACCTAAGAATGGATATCTAATCTAAGTCCCAACTCAAATCATTGATCTTTCATCCTCTCATTAGATACAATATCAGGAGAAAACTGCACCCTCTCAAAAAAGTGATTAGAATAGTTAGTCACAGTTTCATTGGCCTAATCTAGCTTGAAAAACTCTAAATCCTTATCCAACACCACCAACTATGGATAAAACTAATTGGTAAAAAGAAACTTAAAGTATTTCTATTCCAATCCCACATGTTTCCCTGTTTTAACTATCATTTACCACTATCTCCAACAAGGTCCCTCCATCACGAAGGTGGCACACTTCACCCTGAACAATCCCAGTGTTTCTAAGAACTCAAACAAACGTTCTATCTTGCCCAACCATTCCTTAGCATGTTGAGGATTGGTGGAGACATTGAATACTGGTGGCTTATAGTGAAGGAACTATTGAGAATGATTCTGAAGAACATCCCCCTGAGAATCCACAGCTGGATACTAAGCAGAAACTAGAGGTGGTGCCTGTCCTAGAGCTTGGATAGTGCGCACAATCACCTTAACCAGATTTAGGCCAAAAATAGGATTTTCTTTTTTAGGTTCAGCAGCATCCTTTTTATGTATCTAATTCACACATATCCTCATAGGAATGATGATACACAACATTAGAAGATAAAATTAAAACATTAGATTAACACTCAAAATGAGTAGAAAGATAAAATATTCTCAACAAAAGGGACAAACAAGATTTTCATTTCAACCTATCAAATTATCTATAGGGAAAAGACTAAAACTAATCGACAAGATGTTTTTCCCTAACCACCCCTGGATACTTAAGGTTCATTGCAGTGAGATATAGCTAGGAACTCACTTGCAACTACCTCCTAAGTCCCAACAAGATTTCAAAAAATGCATACTGACTTTAAGAAGAAGAAAGATCAAGAGCCTCCTCTGATACCAATTTGTCACAAACTAGCCTAGGTTCCATAGTAACCCAACAACTGAGTCGGTGCTAACATGACCTGAAGGGCGTTCCCAATCCCCATGGGCTAGCGACTAGAACCTGTCATCGTACAACATACAAGTGAGAACAATTATTCCACAAGAATGTGGAATCGAATGATAAAAGATAGTATACATATCAAAAGAAAAACTCCACTAGGAGTAAAAGTACCAGAATACAGAGAGGCATAAAAGAAAAAGTACTACAATCCAAAGTACTGAATGGGAAAACAGCTCCAAGTCCCCTAAGTACACAACTCACTACATCCAAATCTCTACAGTTGGATCCACCTCTAAGAGATTCCTTCCCTTTGCTCGAGCCTGGAAGAAGAAAGTATACAAATACCCAAAGGTAAAAATAGGGTGCGAGCCTAAGACTAGTAGGATACCACCAAAGATTCCATAACAGATTCCAAATATAGATTATCCAAACAAAAGATTTTTATTTTCAAAATAAATAGGTTTGTCAATTCAAAAAAAAATATTTAAACAAAACATGATAAATAGTTTTGATATGGTGGAAAATTAATTTAAACCATAGGATTTACTTTACAAGAGATGGAACATTTATAAAAAAATGGATTGAAAAATAATTTATATAAAATAGTTTATGTAAATTAATCATTCATGTAATGAAGTTACAACAAACATTGACATGTATTTATCTCTCAAATATAAATAAACAAGCGAGAAACCTGGTCATCTATCAAAACATACGATAGTATTAACCATCTATAAGACTATACAATCTCTATGTGAACTCAGTAAAATGTGTATACACACATCCCTAAGACACTGTCCAAAGTAGACTCGTCACCAACCCCTCAAGGATGTGACCTGCCACAAGTATGTTTTAGAATATTGTCGTAGTATAAAGTGTGTCCAAATAACTCACTAACTACCTAATTCTTTTAGGAACTCTTACATGATGTGAGAACTATTTTAATACTGCTTAAAATATGATCAATCCCATTCTTCCATTTCAAAAGTTCCAATTTCTTTCCCTTTAAAACCAAAACATGTTTTATTCAAAAACATGCATTTTTCACAAGATAAAACCACTGGGTTTCTATAAAATAATTTAATCCATTTTCATGAGTTTGAAATCCATTAAAAACTAATTCCATTATTTTTACTAATTCATTTACACAATTAAATTCAACAATTTAATTAAAAACATTTCCATCAAATCCATAATTTAAATTCAACAATTTAAATCATCTAATTTCTATAAACCCACCCCAATTCAATGGAATTGAGGATTTTCCAAATTTTTGTTTCAAAACCATTACAAATCCCTTAATTCATTGGAATTGGGTTTTTAGCAAATAAATTGAAATAAATATTAATCAATTGAATTTAAATCAGCAATTGAAATAAATCAATCAATTCGATGGTAATCAATTTGGAAAATCGGGATGGAACAACCTACCTCTTTTTTAAAAAATGACACTTGCAACAGCACCCATCAATGAGAATGAAGGTGTATAATACCTATAAATTCTACCTAGTGGAAAGATACAAAACCAAAAGACATGAATTCATCAATCCCAAGAAGATCCATTGAAAAACCAATAGAATAGGAAGATAGAAACTTGAATAACAAGGGGGAACAATTACCTGGGAATCACACTACAAGAAGAATGAATATCCCAAGCCATTTAGTTTGATTTGGAAGGATTTGAGTCCCTGAAAAACACACCATAACTTCTCTACGTAGAGAGACAAGAATTTTAGGATGAAAAGGAATGATCAAAATAGAAAAATGTGTGACTTTAAGCTGGGAGAGAGCCGAGTCATGACGTGTACCTTGGGGTCACAATGTGTAGGCCATGCTGGATAAGTACGCCGAAAAACTCATTGCCACGAGTTACAAATATGATATTTTTTACCTACACGACGTGTACTTCAGGTACACAGTGTGTACCAACTCACAGCATGACCTCCCCATTTGCGGCCTGAAACCAGCTCCAAGTACATGGTGTGTACTTCAGGTACACGGTGTGAGCCTGTCCTGAAACCTGTAGTAAATCCCATAAAACTATTTTTTAAGGATTTTTGAATGAACAGGGACTTAGAAAAGGTAGAAAATTACATGTTCAAGGTAACATAATGTTACACAATTTTTAGAAATTCTATAAATCTTTAGACATCAATATAGTATAAACATGACTAAAAAATTTCTAAAACCTTTCAATTGACCAAATATTTATTTAAGGAGTAAAATAAATCATTTAAAACTATTATGTTTAATTGGTAAACCCATGATTGACTTTTTAAAACATATATAATATTTTATTCTATTGAAAAATTATTTTTGGCCTTTTACTTTAATTGATTATTTAAAATGATCCATTTAGTTTTGGATTCTTTTTAAAGTCACAAAACTATACATTTTATTTTCATAAATAAAAAAAATTCATGGGGATCAATTCTATAAATGATTTTGTCTTAAATTCATTTTTATTGTTAAAAAGGTATTTTTATAAAAAAACATGTTTTTAATTATGTTTTTCATACTTATATTAAAAGTAATTTTTACCACCCCTATAAATTGAATATCTTAAAATGGATTCTATATTTTTAATAATATTATCAAAATTATATAATAAGATATATTTCATTTTTAGTCATGAAATTAAGTTACCATAGTATAATTTAGTCACCATGGTAACAGTTAAATGGGTTAAAAAGGGTTAAAACTATCTGATAAGGTCAAAATATCACAAAATAATATATATAATTTGTTTGGATGAGTGTATTTATACATATAAAATTCTATATTTTAATTTGGGTTTTCTGGATTCTACTTTACCATGAGAAATACATTTATATTATTTTATAGATAAGAGTATTTCCAAGGGTACGACTCTACTCACCTATAAAAGGAGCCTATATCCCCCTCACTTATCAACACACTATGATCAATTTATCTCAAAAAAGATATAATAAAAACACTCCAAAAAACCTTATCCATGAACTAGATGTTTTTTTCACCAAAATACCAGCCTAATATGGCTTAAGGACTGATCTAATGGCGGATACTCCCGGAAGAGGTAATTGTCTTAACCTAGTTCTTTCAAGTTTTTTCATTTTCAACCTTATTAAAAATAGTATATAACCATATTAAAATAATAAAATCAGTATAATTATTTTAATAAAATTTCATTATGTTAATGTGTCAACCATTATCTACCTCTTTTCCATCCAATGAAAAATGAAAATGTCATTTGTGTGTTTGTGCGGACTACCGCCTCCATAAACGGTGTATTTTATTTTTCATCACCACCTCACATGGATAGTAATATATATGGATTTAATGAATAAAAAATATATCTATGAAATATTTATTAAATTAGGAAATATAAATAATTATCTACTTTCTTTCCCTCTCATTCATTCAAAAATGAAAATATCACTTGTGTGTACACGCAGACTACTAACTCTATGGATGATGTATTTAATTTTCCATCTCCATATAAAATGTATGGATATAAAAATATATTTAATGAAGAAATATTATATTTATAACTTTATTAATAATCTATAAAAATGACATCATTATTATTAAATGTAAATTTCTTACTCAATTAGTCTTTATAACATGCTCTTATTTTGGTTGGTTTTACCATCAATATGAATGATGTTATAATGATTATGTCATTAATTGGTAAATAAAGTTATATAATGGTAATACTATGTAAAATAAATGAATTTAATTTTTAATAATAATTATTTAATCATTATATATATATTTTTATTCACAAATAAAATGAATTCTTTTTATGAAATTAATTTTTTTTAAATGATATTTTTATGATTTCATGGAAAATCACCACCCTAAGTTACATACAATGACAATGAGACTATAATAACTATATCAAAAATATACTAAAAAATTATAAATATTATATAGATAATTAAACTATTCCATGGTACCAGGACCAAAACCGCTGAATCAGAACATGTGTGGAAATCAAAATAGTTAGCGTAAAAATATTGATTTTAATAAACAATTATTACTAAATTGGTAATAATAAATTATAAGTGAATATTATATAGTAAGATAAATATAAATATGGTTTTAATTTATATTTATAATAATTCTAAATTTATTATAATGGGTTTTTGAAATTTTTTAAACAAAGAGAAGTTCGAGGTAAGGGGATTTTTAACTCACCTTACTTGTTGGGTTATATTACTTATTTATTGACTATTTTATTCCATTATTATGTGGGTTATGACTCATTATATTTTAAATTTATTATTTAGACTTATTTTATGTGGATTTAAATTTTTTCCACATAATAACTTCATTGATTTATTCTTACTTTAAATGTCATAATCTTTTAAGGGGTTTTCATCTTAATTTCCATCTATTAAGATATGATTTATATTTTAAACTTGTATTATTTTATGTGGTGTATATAATTACCATGTATTTGTTTAATAATAATTTACATGAAATTAAATGGATTTAAAATCCATATTATGTTTTCTCTTTCAATATTTTTTTATTCAAATTTTATAAAAGCTGTAAAGATTTTTGATCTCAAATTTCCTTCTTTGAGATAGGTTTATAATTATGCACATGTTTTAATTTATATGGTGTATATACTAAATATTTAAGATATTATGTCATTATTATATTTATACTCATGTTATTATACGTTCATTATCAAGTTATTTCTTTCAAGGTATTTTTATTTTAAAATCCATAAAGGATTTTATTTAAAATCATTATTTTAAAAGTTGTAAAGTCTTTTACACAATTATTTCTCTTCTATATTCATATTATTCATATTATTTCAAGAATTTTCTTATATATACTTAAATTATTTTTTAATTTAATATTTTTATTTCTCTAAAAAGTTTTAAAAATGAATATTTTTAGTTTTTTCTGTATGGGTTGGTTTTGAATTTATTTACAAAAGTGTGAAATGAATATATATATATATATATATATTAACATTGACCACATGACCTCATTTTATTATCATCATCAACAATATTTTTATTAATATTTATTTACAATTTTCAATTTTTATTCAAATAAAATACTATTCCCATTATTCTATGAATATTTCAATTTAAAATATCATAAAAGAAAAGGATATAATTTTTATTAAAAACTTTTAAAAAGGGGATTTCATTTAACTTATGTATACTTTTATATTCCATGATAATTTTTTTTACATTTTCATAGTTTCTTATCAAGATTAAATAATTTTAAATTATCATAAAATTAATTTTTTAAAAGTATTCTTTACACCTCATGAAATGAAATTTGTAAGTGATTTATAACTTTGTTTTTAAAACAAAATTAAAAAAAATAATGAAATTATTTTATATTTTAACTTTCATTTTAATATCTATATATAAACAATTTATATTTTACAATGTAAAGTTTTAAAATCTATCTATAATGCTATTATTATTTAAATCTTTGGATGATTTAATATTTTGTATTAACCAATCAAATTCTACATTTCGTCTTATGTGTTACCATATGAAAATATTATGTGACTGATTTTCTTTCCATGGGTTTATAATATATATCAACATAATTTAATGATTCTAATGCTCCAATTGGGATATATTCTAATTATACTATCCATATTATTTCTGTGTATGGACTATGATGATGTTTTGTGGAAATATTTATGAAACCCATTTCTTTTTATGTGTTCAGTAAGTTATGAGAGAATTTAGAATGTCTTTATATTCTTATGGAAAAAATATGTATGGTATTAATTATTTATTAGGTTGTAATGGAATTATATATCCCTCTAATTCATTAAGTAGAAATTTATATCTCCTAATATAGTATGTATGGTACTTGTGAGTGAACACAATCCACTAAGGAACTTTTTCCACCAAGGTTTAAAGGGAATAGGGAGTGAACTCAAACCAATAAGGGGATATATATACTATGTGAAGATGGTATTAGTGGTTATCCTTAATAATCGAATTTATTTTCTATGCTTATTTATGTGACATGCTTTTATACCATATTATTGGGGCTATTTTATGCTCTTATGGCTCATGGTTGATGATTCTCTTATAATTATTTTCATATGTTATGACAAATGTTTATTCCATGACCCATAGATTATGATATATATTTTATTTGGTATGAATCTCTTATGTTATACCTATTAACTTTTATTATGTTCTCATACCCATATGATCATCTTATTCTCACTTATGATCTTTGATTGTTAATGCCTATGTTTACCCTTACTAAGTGTTTGATATCACCCCTTTATGTTTCCTTTTTCCCAAGTTATGAATAATGATATTTTGTAAGAAATTTCTAGAAGGGTATCATTTGTGGATATTTTTATGGGTGATTTTTAAAACTTATTGTGAAATAAAAAGTTCTTGGTATAATAGGAAAAATATACATTTTATGAGAAAGATATGTGTTTTTTTATATAAGGGTTTTCCTAATTATATAAAACTATAAAACTAAATGGTATTGGTTATTTAAGTGAATCAATTTTGGTTATTGATAATTAAATTATTGATGGATAAATTTAGGTCACTTCAGATGGTATCAAAGCCAGTATGTAAAGAATATGTTTTTGTCAGTGTATCGGGGTGTACAAGTCTAGGGAATCCTAGTTGTTATCAGAGTAGGGTTTAGATAACTTATAGGTTAGGATGTTATCAGATAAAGATATTTTATAGTTATAAATAGCATTATGGGTTGATAATTTTATGGTTTATAAAATTTTTAAAGGAATGGATACCCCTTTTAAGGTATTATGTGATTGAATTTTGAGGTGATTAATGATATTTCATGATATTTTTATTATTTTTTATGAAGAAAATATTATTGAAGTTTAGATAACCATTTAGGTTGGTATGTGATTTGATATTGATGTAAATATGGTTAATTGTAAAAATGGGTTTATTGATATTGGGAATATAAGTTTAGAAGTATAGATCACATTGGGTGTTGAAAAATTATTTGGTGGCAAGGTGATTTGGGTTATTTTGGGAAAGGATTAATATATTTTTGGGATTATTTATGATCAAGTTATATATTTATTGGTATGTGATTTTGTGATTGAATAATGTTTTGGTGGGATAATGGTTATGTTTAATTCTGGGAGCATGGGTTTCCATGATATTTGTGTTTATAATGTGTTGAAAGAGATCATGATAGTTTCGGGTAGGTTATTTTTATATATTAGGTTATTGATATTAAGAGGATAAAACTTAAATATGATATGAACTAAAAGATATTTATAGTGACATAATTAAATTGAATGTATCATGGATTAAAATTAAGGTTTCATTCTATAATACATATTATAAATAATTTTTCATATTAATTTATTTATTGATTATTATCATAATGATTTTTTTATCATTTGGTTGAGAATAGTCTCACGAAAATGATGCAGTGAAAGGTATGTTTCTAGAAACAGAAAGGTATTATAAAGGAATTTTCATTGGAACAAATGGTTAACAAAAAATAAAATCTAGATATATGTATATTATGAGGTAAAAATGAGTCTTATCCATGATATTATGGTGGATGAATCATTTAAATTAATGATTATATTAAGAACATCCTCATTGGTTTTCAATAGTGAGAGAAAATAAAATTGTGAGGATGTAATTTATTAAAGGGGGTATAATGTTACACCAATATTTTTTATTGTATATTACTTTAAATAAATTATTTTATAATAAATAAAAGATGAAAATTCATTTTCAAAAACCCCTTTTTTAAAGGGACTATTGTAATAAAATATGTATTTTTATTAAATTTATTACTTTTAAAGAATGATATAAATAATATATAATGATGAAATTCAAGGAATTATTGGTGAAATAAATTATTAATATGAAACAAATAATTAAAAAACTATAAGTAATTTTAATTTAATTTTTTATGGCTAAAAAAAGATTTGTTCAAAAACATTTTTTTTGAATATTATATATATTTTATTTAAAATATAAATTTTATAATTTTATAATTTTGATATGATAAAATGAAATTATTTTTTGGATTCCACAAGAAAAAAATATATTGGGTTGAAATTTTTGGATTTTTCTGAAATGATTGATTTTTAGTTTAATAGTGAAAATATCATTTTTACATATACCGTAACTTTTATGAAATCATTATGATATAATCATGAATTAAAAATATATGAAGCCTTTGTATTTTCCAAACACGTATTTAAGTATTAAAATAAATCATTTCAAATTATTTTTTAAATTTTGAAACTCATGCTAGAACTTTTGAAACCTAAGTTATATTTTATTCTAATACAAAAACTATTTTGGTCCTTTTCCACTAATTAAGTATTCACAATGATCAATTCGATTTTTTATTGGTCTTAAATTCACGTAAGTCTCATTTTTTCATAAACAAATTAATTTCATGGGGATAAATTCTATAAAATAATTTGGTCTAAATTAATTTTTATGCTTAAAAAGTTGTTTATTCTAAAATATATTTTTATTGTGTTCTGTGTACTTAAACTAAAATTAATTTTTACCAACAGTATAAATTTAAATTTTTAAAATAGAATACATATTTGGAATCATTTTATTCAAGTTATTTAATAAGTTAAATTTAATTTTTAGTCATGAAATTATGTTTCCATAGTAAAAATTAGTCACCATAATAAGGGTTAAAGAGGTCAAAACTATGCGATAAGGTCAAAAAAATCACAAACTTATATCTATAATTTTATTATATTAGTGTATTTATAAATATAATATAATATATTGTATTTTTTGTTTTCTTGGTTCCACTTTACCTCAATAAATAAATTTATATTATTTTAAATTTAAGACTATTTACAAGGCTATCACTCATCTTATCTATAAAAGGAGCCCTTCACACCCTCACTTATCCACCCACATTAAGCACTTTATATTGACCAATATATACTAATAAAACTCCCCAATTACCTAATAAATGACCTATAGGATATATTATCACCACAATACTATCCTAATAATGCTAAAGGAGATATCCAAAGGAAGGTTCCCAAGGAATATGTAATTTTCATAACCTAGCTATTTCTAGTTTCATCCTTCTTAAACTGCTTAAAAATATCCTATAACCATATTAAAATAATTAAATTGAAATATTTAGTTCACTAAAAAGTTATTATACTAATGTAACAACCATTATCTATGTAACACCCCAAGCTTCCATGGTACGTTTCCCTTTGAATAATGTAATAGATTGCGTTGTACGCAACTTGGAGTTTTAACACACCACGACCAATCAAACTAGCCATTATGAATAGTAATACCCATATTTTTAAATTTTATAAATTTTATTTTTCAAAATGGACTTCATTTTTGGGATTCAGAATATCAAAAATAGCTTAGGATGAGTTTTTGGTATTTTTCTGAAAACTTTCAATTTTTGATGAATAGTGGAAAACACTGCGTTATTAGTTAAAACTGAATTTTTATTCAAATAAATAGTTATTTTATATAAATATATATTAGGTAAAAATAGATACATAATACCTATAAATTTTCAATGTAATTAATTGGAGTCATTTTATAAAAATATTATATATATAAAATTTTATTGAATTTTTTACCGTCTTTTACCCACATTATAGGCGCATTTGAAAATTTACATTAAATGTAATTGTACCGCTTCTATGAATTGAATTTCAAAAATCAAAGAGATACAATTGATATTAGTAAGTAAAATGTGGTTCAATATGATGAAAATAATTTTTGGTGAATAGTAACTTTTGACCTTTCTTTACCACAGTTAAAAGTAAATAGGGTAATTTAAGGTAAAAATGATATTATAATTACCCAAACACATGTCCTAATTTTATTGGATAAGTTTATTTCGACCAAAATCAACCTTATGAATTAAATATGATCCTTTTGGTCCAGATGTATTAGATTAAGACATTTATTATTATTTTATTTAAAGAAGAGTTAAAAGTATTGAATTCAAAGTTTAATAACTAAACCATTTATAATATAGGGTTATACATAATATAAATTCAACTATAAATATTAATTAGAAATATAAAAATATTTCCTACATAATGGTATTTTATTTATAATTTTTAGACATTAAATAATTAAATTTATTTATGACACAATGATGATGCAGAAATTACCTAATTAATGAAAGATTAAAATAATTGATATTATAAATATCCTAATAAATATAATCTGAGACTATTGATGAATTAAACTAATTTTATAGGTTATTATGACATTTTAGGGTTGATTAAATTAATTTTTTTAAATTTATAAAGTTTTTATTACTTTCACAAAAACAAAATACCAAATAGTGTCAAAATTGAAATAAATGAGTTTTTAAAAAAAAATACTATATTATTAATTGATATAATATTCCTAAAAATATAAGGTTCAGAAAAAAGACTTAGATAAGGTTATATATATTAATAATTAACCACTTGGGGTTCTCTTGTCTTTTTATAGTAAGTTTATTAACCATTTATTATAATAATACAATAATACATGGTAAAAGTTAAACTATTTAACTAACCGTTATATCTAAAAGCTAAGGTTAATGTGGTGACATAAACCTGTCTAAAACCTACTGGTTAAGCATATTTTGACCCATCCCCACATTAGTCTCTAAATAAATCATTTTTTAGCCATTATAAACTGAATATGATTGTATAATAAAATAATATTTCAAGCTTTTCCTAAAGTGACCCTCACCTCTCTTATAAAAGGGTACTTCCCTTTCTCTCAAAATCACAACTCTAAAGCCATTTGGATCGGCCAACCTCTGCTAAAATATCCTCCCAACTACCCTAACCTCTATATAGAGTCCTTATTTTGATCAAAAAACCAACCTAAAGAGCCCTTTTGATCAACTCAAAAGGAAACTCCCGAAGAAGAGGTAATAATTTCACAACCTCATTTAAAGTTCCTTTCTTCTTCCACTTCCTCTTTTTTTGTTGTTTCCATACCAAAATAATAAATATATAACCTTATACATATTTTTATGTTATTATAAATATGGTAAAACCATATTCATTATTCTATTGATCCTATGAATGACAAGTCACCATACGTTCGTACGTATAGCTTACCGTCTCCACATCGTGGTGCAGTTTGTTATTCAAACACATCATTATTTGGATGGGTATAATAATGAGTATAAATTATGAAAATAATAAATTTAACATGTTAAGTGTTCTATATATATGTTATAACATCCAATTACATATTATTTCACCATCAATTGAATGATATTGTCGCTAGTGCGTACGTACGAATTACCGTCTCCACGAACGTGATGAGATTCATTCCCCATCGTAATAATTCAAGAATAATTTTCATTTTATGATTAAAAAAATTAAGAACTTAATATCATTATTTATATGAATAAAAAACCTCTTATCGATAACAAACATGGATTACATAACCAAGTATATAAAGAAAAACGAATCAGTAACACTAGAAACAATGATACTACTGAAATATTTTTAACAAAGAAATATTATAAGATCATATATGATATCATATTTATGTATTTGGTTATTGTAAAATTTAATTACAATGATTTAACTATTATACAGAAGTTTAACATACCATTTATCAATGAAATGTATAAGGTTTGGGTTAATTCTACAATCTCTTCATTATCTGAGGTTGTTTCTATGTGAGTATCTACTGGGACCTCTTTATCATCCACATCCATGTTTCTTAAAATATATTTCGAAACATTTTTACTATTTACTAGACTATGGGTTAATGTAATTTATACCCTTGTTTCAATTTTATGAGATTTTTATAAAGGAATCTTTCTGTCGTTTTCCAAACAAGGTCATTTACGACCTTTTTGACAAAATTAATGAAATAATGTTTGTTTTAACTTATACGGAGGGTGCAGCTATTTTCTGCCATTGTAACATTGTCAAAGCTTCCCTTACAACCTTATAAGATTATTTTCAAAATAAATGTTTTATTTTATAATTATGTAAATTTTAAATGATTTAAAAATAGAAATATATATTTCTATCAGATATTTTTTATTTCATCTATGTCAACTTCCTTTGATGGATTTTACACTTGTTTAAAGTTGATTTATTATGATACAATATTCCATATAGTATTGAAGGTTTTGTGATATTTTTTACTATGGATGTGTTATTTTTATACCATTCATGTTTTATGTTTAAAGTATTAATATTTCTTATGCTAGTTTTAATATGAATGCTTATGTTATGTTTTAACTTTTTCATATGAGGAATTAATTGGAATTATTAAGTGATTAGTGGAGCCCGCTATAGCTCCTCAATGCATCGGTAGGTCTCATGAGAGAAAATAGTGTCTTGGAACAAGTCCTTGACAAGATCTTATTTGTAGTCTTCGTATGAGGCCATGAATATGTGTTTTTGATTTCCGAAATTATGCATTCCATCATTATGAAATTGGGTATTGATGTTGCATGTGATTATTTGACTATTAGAATATCCATGAAAATAAGTAAAAGGAATTATTTGATTTATTTTATCCATATTAAAATGAATTTTATGTTTAAAAGGCTTGTGTTTTAGTCTTATACATTACCTTAAATGTTTATGATTATTTTTGAAATTTTCTACTATATTTTTATCTTTACTGAGCATCTGAGATCACCGATTTCTTATGTTTTATTTTTATTAGGATGTGAAGAAGTATATTACGATTAACCTGTAGGAATAGGATAAGGGATATAAGAGTGTTCAAAGAGGACACAATGTTTTTTTATTTCATGATGTAATGTAAAACTTATGTATGTATCTAGTACTTCCAAGGCTGCCAAACTGATCGGTCTTTTGGGACATGATTCCTTGTATCATGCCAATGTTATGTAACAATGCACCGACTTTGGGTAATTGGGGTCGGGGTGTTATAGTTGGTATCAGAGGAATTTTAGTACAAACCTTGCATTCTATATTTATCAAAACTCTGATTAGAGAACATTACCCTAAGATAGTCTTTGAGGATTAGTATAGAATAACTTCCTAGAATTTTAGTAATATAGAGATTTTGTGTATTTTCTAAGAAATACATCCTTGTCTGGATACGAGCAGGTAGAGGAGGCTCTGGAACAGATATAACTAGGAGTGAAAACTTCTACAAGGAGTTTCGGGCTTGACCCAGGGTATCCTGGTACATGACAATGGGCTTCGCTTCACTCTTGGTTACGACACTCCTGGGGGATATGCTTGGGATAATTCACATTTTCTTTACAAACCATTATGAAAGATTTATGAGTATATACCTCCTCGAAGAAAACATTTTTATGATTATGGATTATATCCATAAATTATTCAATTTATGTTAAGTGTTTTATAAGTTTGGAATTATGTATTGCAATTCATAAACTAATCTACTGTATGCCATTATTTAGAAATGGAGCCCAGTGGAAGGAATGAAAACCGTATAAATATACATAATCCATGTAGGTATTTTCCTCCTACTCAAGATAATTATAGTGGATCTGGTGATGCAACTGGTGCTGATTAGCTTATCAATATTCTGGGACAACTCACTCAGGTTATGAATAATAACCTTACTCATATGAACCAGCCTGATTCACAACGTGGAGGATCAATGTTAGACCTCTTCTTGAGACAATAACCACCAACATTCAATGGGAATACAAATTTATTTGTATCTAATCAATGGATAAGTTACTTAGAGAAAATATTTCATTCTTTGGGGAGTAGCGAAAGGGAAAAAAATTTCACGGCAGTTTATCACCTAATGGGAGATGCAGATCAATGGTGCTCATTAATTCAAAACACAAAGTAAGATGAATAAGTATCAAATATGGAATGGAGGGAGTTTAAATATCTTTAATTAGAAAAATAATTTCCTCGTGACCATCGAGAAGATATGGAAATACAATTTCTGAGTCTGAGGCAAAAGCAGGATGAGAATGTCACAAAGTATGATGATAAATTTACAAGATTAGTAAGGCATCTAGGAGATTATATAAGTAACCCAATAAGTAATATTGATATATTATTTCATGGGTTAAAACCATTTATCTGTCGATCATTAGTCTCACAATCCTTCTCACTGTATGAAGATATTGTCTCATGTTCTATCAAGATATAAACAAATTCTCTAAGTCTTACGACTTTAAAGAAAAGTAAGAGAAGAATAGAGATGATGAACACTCTGGAAATGAAAATAGGGGGAAGAAGGGAAAATTTGAATATCCATCCTATGGTAAATGTGGGAATAAACACCCTAGTACATTACTAAAGGGAATGGGAGTCTATTACATGTGTGGTGAAAAAGGCCACCAAGATCGTGACTATAAGAGAAAGAAAGAGGTTTTCAATGTTTAATGCTAAAATTATAGAGAAATAGGGCATTATGAAAATGAATGTTCTAAGTGTCAAGGAAAATTACCTCATAAAATTCCAAGGGAGAAATTCCATGCTTATGTGATAACTAATGCTAAGGTTGAAGCTCCGAAAGATGTGGTGGAAGGTAATTTAATGGTTTCCTCAAGTATATCCAATGCTTTATTTGATTCTAGATCATTGCATCATTTCATATCTTCACAATTTTATAAGAAAATTAGATATTTCCAATTTGATTTAACAAGGGATTTTTGAGTCAAAACTCCAAAGGGAAGTATCAATGCAACAAAGTTTTGTGAATCAGTCCACATTAAGGCATATAAATTTTCCTTATCATCTGATCTCATCATCGTACCCATGATTGAATTCGATATAATCCTCAGTACGGATTGGATTTCGTACTATGATGCGAAAATTTATTGTAAGAAGAAGGAGGTTACAATTTTTGATGATGATAAAAAGTACCTTATCTTTAGAGCAAAAATTCCACCACCAGATTCTTATCTAGATCCACCCCGAGTATCTCTACTAAATTGAATTATTGGGGAGGAAGATATTGAAATAACTATGGGTGAGGAAAAGAATGTTCAAATTTAGGATGTACATATTGTGCAAGAATATGTTGATGTGTTTCCAAAGGATTTACGTGGACATCCTCCAGAACAAGAAATTGTGTTTTCCATTGATTTAATTCCTGGTTCAAGGCCTATATCAAAGACCCCATATTGAATGGACACTAGGGAATTAGTGTAACTAAAGAAACAACTAGATAAATTGAGTAATAAGGGATTTATTCTCTATAGTGTTTCTCCATAGGGATCCCCTGTTCTTTTTATTAATAAGAAAGATGGATCTATGAGGTTGTGCATTGAATATAGGGAGATCAATGCTATAATAATAAAGAACAAGTATCATCTACCTTACATTGATGATTTATTCAACCAACTTCATAGAGCTCAATATTTTTTAAAGATTGAAATTTGATCTGGATATCATCAGTTGTGTGTGAAGAAGGAGGATATTCTGAAAATAGTATTTTGAACCAGGTACGGGCATTCCGAGTTTACAGTAATGCCTTTTGGACTAACTAATGCACCCTATATTTTCATGGATCTAATGAATAGAGTTTTCAAGGAATATCTTGATGAATTTGTAGTGGTATTTATTGATGATATCTTGGTATACTCAAAAAGTGACAAAGATCATGAAAATCACTTGCACGCTATTCTGAAAACCCTCAGAAGAAATGAATTATATGGGAAGTTTAGAAAGTGTGAATTGTGGCTTCAGTAAATTTCTTTTCCTTTCCATATTGTCTCTAAGGAAGGAATATTTATTGATCCTTCTAATACAAGATAAATACATGAATTCTATAACAGATGAGTATAATTGAGGTACATAGTTTTATTGGTTTAGCAGGTTATTATCGGTGCTTCGTCCAGAATTTTTTCCAATTGGAAAACCCATTAACCAATCTCACATATAAAGGGGTTAAATTTGTTTGGAAAAAAGAGTGTGAAGAATGTTTTGAAGAACTGAAGAGAATATTAGTCAATGATTCTGTCTTGAATCTACCATTGGGGAATGATGGGTTTATTATTTATAATGATGCTTCAAAGAAAGGACTTGGTTGTATTCTTATGTAGAATGATAGAGTTATTTTCTATGCATCATGACAGCTAAAAAATCATGAACAAAACTATACCACTCATGATCTTGAGTTAGCGGTTGTAATATTTTCATTGAAGATATGGAGACACTATCTCTATGGTGAAAAATGTAAGAAATATACCGATCACAAGAGTTTGATGTATATTTTCTCACAGAAAGAACTCAACATGAGGCAAATACAATGGCTTGAACTACTCAAGGATTATGATTTCACTATACACCACCACCCGGGGAAAGAAAATAAGGTGGCAGGTGCTTTGAGTAGAAATGGTCATGGAGTTTTGAAAAAGATGAGAGTTGAAAGGGAACCTATGTTCATGGATCTCGTAAAGATGGATATGAGAATAATCATAGAAGGTGAAACATAAATACTTTCTCAAATGGTTGCCAAACCATATTTACTGGAAAAGGATAAAAAGTTATAATACTAATGATGAGGAGTTTCAAAAGAAAATTAAATATGTGAATTATGGGAGAATGATCAAATCTGTATATGAAGATGGGATTTTGAAATTTGGGAAGAGACTTTGTGTTCCTGTCATACTTGATCTAAAATGGAATTATTAGATAATGCTCATAGATCAAATTTCTCTGTACACCTTGGTATCCCTATGATGTATATATATTTGAAGGAACATATTTGGTGGGACAACATGGAGAGAGAGATTTCTGATTATGTGTCAAGATGTATGGTTTGTCAATAAGTGAAAGCTGGAATACAACATCCTAGAGGAGTCATGCAACCTATTCCCATACCTAAGTGGAAATGGAATGATATTATGATGGATTTTAACATGGTACTACCAAATACTCCTATAAGTAATGATGCAATATGGGTCACTGTTGATCATTTTACCAAGTCAGCATATTTTATTGAAATAAGAGAAGATTTACCACTTAAACATATAGAAGGAATATATACTAATGATGTTGTAAGACTTCATGGAGTACCCCTATCAATTTTTTCTGATCATGATCCCCATTTTACATCAAGATTCTAGAAAAGTATTCAAAATGCATTGGATACTAAACTTTGTTTGAGGACTGCCTACCAGCCTCAAACTGATCGAAAATCAGAATGGAATATTCAAACCTTAGAAGACATGTTGAGATCTTTCCCACTTGACTTTCAAGGTATGTGGGATCAATATTTACCTGAGGTATAATTTTCCTATAATAATAACTTCCATTCATGTATTTAGATGGCACCATTTGAAGCATTATATGGAAAGAGATGTCACGCACCAACTTGTTGGTATGATGCTGATGAAAGAAAACATGTAGGCCCATAACTTGTTGAGGAAACAATGGAAAAGGAAAAAATTATCCAAATCCACATCAAAGCAGCTCAAAATAAGAAAAAGAGCTATGGCGATAACCAAAGGAAGGATCTAGAATTTCAATTTGGTGATCATGTTTTCTTGAAGGTATTTGCATGGAAGGGTGTTATACGATTTGATAAGAATGAAAAATTAAGTCCCAAGTACATCGGACCTTTATAAATTCTTGAACAAATTGGAGTTATATCTTATCATTTGGAAATGTCTCCAAGTCTCTCCCAAGTTCATGATGTGTTCCATGTATCACTGTTGATAAAATACATGCCTGAACCAACACATGTACTCGCCTATGAAGAAATAGAACTAGAACCAGGCCTATGTTATTGCAAAGAGCCTATCAGAATTCTTAATATCAGAGAACAAGTGTTGAGAAACCAGATGACTCGTCTGGTGAAAGTTCTATGGAGAAATCTTAAGATAGAAGAAGAAATGTAAGAACCCAAAGATCTTATGATGAAGAAGCACCTGAATATTTTTATGCTATAATATTCTAAAAATTTTGAGGACGAAATTATTTGAAAGAGGGGATAATGTAACACCCCAATATTCCATGGTACGTTTCCCTTTGAATAATTCAATAGCTTACGTTGTACGCAAATTGGAGTTTTAACACACCACGGCCAATCAGACTAGCCGTTATGAATAGTAATACCCAGTTTGTGAAATTTTATAAATTTTATTTTTCAAAATGTACTTCATTTTTTGATTAATAATATCAAAAATATATTAGCGTGAATGTTTTGTATTTTTTTGAAAACATTCAATTTTTGATGAATAGTGAAAAACACTGTATTATTAGTAAAAACTGATTTTTTATTTAAAAAATTAGTTGTTTTATTTAAATTTATATTAGGAAGAAATAGATACATAATAATTATAAATGTTTAGTGTAATTCATTGGTTTCATTTTATAATAATATTATATATATATATATAATTTTACTGAACTTTTTACCGTCTTTTACCCACCTTCTAGGCGCATTTGCAAATTTTCATTAAACATAATTTTACCACTTCTGTGAATTAAATTTAAAAAATCCAAGACACATGGTTGATATCATTAAGTAAAATGTGGTTCAATAATATGAAAATAATTTTTTATGAATAGTAACTTTTGGCTTTTATTTACCACAGTTAAAAGTAAATAAGGTAATTAAATGTAAAAAATGATATTATAATTACCCTAAAACATGAACTAATTCTATTGGATAATTATATTTCGGCCAAAATCAACCTTAGTAATAAAATATGATCCTTTTGGTCCACTTGGGTTAGATTAGGACATGTATTATTATTTTATTTAAAAAATAGTTAAATATGTTAAATTAAAAGATTAATAAATAAACCATTTTTAATATAGGGTTATATAGAATATAAATTCAACTATAAAAATTAATTAAAAAAGATTCAAAAAATTCCTATATAATTGTATTTTATTTATAATTTTGATACATTAAATAATTAAATTTATTTATGACACAATGATGATGCAGTAATTACCTTATTAATGAAATATTAAAATAATTGATATTATAAATATACAAATAAATATAAATTGATACTTTTGATGAATTAAACTAATTTTATAGGTTAATATGACATGTTAGGGTTGATTAAATATATATTTTTCGAATTTATAGAGTTTTTATGACTTTCACAACAACAAAATACCAAATAATGTCAAAATTGACATAAATGAGTTTTTAAAACAAATAATATATTATTAATTGATATAATATTCCTAAAAATATAAGGTTCGGCCAAAGTACTTAGATAAGATTATATATATTAATAATTAACTGCTTGGGGTTCTCTTGGATTTTTATAGTAAGTTTATTAACTATTTATTATAATAATATAAGAATATATGGAAAAAGTTAAACTATTTAACTTAGAGTTAAATATAAAATATAAGGTTAATATGGTGACCTAAACCTATCTAAAACCTATTGGTTGATAGGTTTTCGACCCATCCTCACCTTATACTTGAAATAAATCATTTTGGGGCCATTATAAACCCAATATGACTGTATAATAAAATAATATTTCAAGGTTTTCCTAAAATGACCCTCACCTCTCTTATAAAAGGGTACTTCCCCTTCTCTCAAAACCACACTTCCAAAGGCATTTATCTCTGCCAAACCCTGCTCAAATATCCTCCCAACATCCCTCAATTATACCTAGAGTCCTTACTTTGATCAGAAATCCAACCTAAGTATCCATTTTGACCAACTTAAAAGGAAACACTTGAAGAAGAGGTGATAATTTCACCACCACTTTCAAAGTTCTTTTCTTCTTCCACTCCATATTTCTTTGCTGTTTCTATACCAAAATAAATTACTCTAGTATCTTATAAATAATGTGATTTTATTATAAATATGGTACAATGATATTCATTATTCTATCCATCCTATGAATGAAAAGTCACCATACGTGTGTATATATGGTTTACCATCGCCATGTCGTGGTGTAGTTTGTTACTCAAACACTTCATTATTTGGATGGGTATAATAATGAGTATAACTGATGTTAATAATAAAATTAACATGTTAAGGATTATGTATATATGATATACCATCCAATTACATATGTTTTCACCATCAATATAATGATATTGTCACTCGTCCGTACGTACGGATTATCGTCTCCACGAACATGATGAAATTCATTCCCCATCGTAACTATTCAAGAATAATTTCCATTTTATGATTAAAAATATTGTTTAAGGGATTAATATAATTCTTTATATGAATCAAATAAATCCTATCCATAAAATACATGGCCTACTTCACCAATCATACAAAGGAAAACGAATCAGTTAACACCAGAAATAATGATACTACTGAAATATTATTAACAAAACAATATTAGAAGATCATATATGATATAATATTTTTGTATTTTGTTTATGTATAATTTAATTAAAATTATTTAACTATTATACAAGAGTTTAACATACCCTCGATCAACAAAAAGTACAAGGTAAGGGTTAATTCAACAATCTCTTCATTATTCGGGGTTTTTTATACCTGAGTATCTACTGGGATCTCTTTATCATCCACAACCATGTTTCTTAAAAAGTATTTCAAAACATTTTCAATATTTCCTAGACTATGGTTTAAAGTCATTTATATCCTTGTTTGACTTTTTATGATATGTTTATAAAGTAATCTTTCCATCGTTTTCCAAACAAGGTCCTTTACGACCTTTTTGACAAAATTAAGGAAAGAATGTTTTCTTTAACTTATACGGCGGGTGTGGATATTTTCCGCCGTTGTAACACCTTTGAAGATTTCCTTACAAGATTATAATATTATTATCAAAATAAATGTTTTCTTTTATAATTATGTGAATTTTAAATTATTTCAAAATAGAAAGAGATATTTCTCTCAAATATTTTTGATTTCATCTATGTCAACATCCATTGATGAATTTTACACTTGTTTGAATTTGATTTATTATGATACAATCTCTCATATTGTATTGAAGGTTTTGTGATATTTTTGACTGTGGATGTGTTATTTTTATACCATTCATGTTTTATGGTTAAAGTATTAACATTTCGTATGATAGTTCTAATATTAATGTTTATGTTATGTTTCAATATTTTAATATGAGGAATTCATTGGACTTAGTTAGTGATGGGTAGACGCTAAAGATCCTCGATGCATCGGTAGTTCTCATGAGACAAAATAGTGTCTTGGCACAAGGCCTTGACGAAATCTTATTTCTAGTCTTGGAATGAGGCCTTGACTATGTGGTTATGATGTCCGGAATTATGCATTCCATCATTATAAAATTCACTATTGATGTTGCATGTGATTATTCAACTAGTATAATATCCATGTGAATAATTAAATGTCATTATTTGATTTTTTTTTTATATTATGCTGAAGTTTAGGTTTAAATATCTTTTTTTAGTCTTATACATTGCATTAAATGTTTAAGCTTATTTCTGAAAGTTTCCTCTATATTTTTATCCTTACTGAGCATTTGAGATCACCCCATTCTTATTTTTTATTTTTCCCAGGTTGCGAAAAAGTATATTACGATTAACCTGTAGGAATATGATAAGGAATATAAGAGTGTTTAAAGGGGACACAATGTTTTTGTTTTTTTATTTCATGATGTAATGTAAAACTTATGTATGTATCTGGTACTTCCAAGGCTACTAAACTGATCGGTCTTTCGGGACATGATTCCTTGTATCATGAAAATGTTATGTAATAATTCACTGACTCTCAGTAACTAGAGTTGTGGCATTAAAATCTACCACATTTCTATCTAATGGAAAATGAAAACTCCACCCATGTGTTCATGTGGATTACCACCTCTGTGTATGATGTATTTAATTTTTTATCACTTACTCACATTGGTTGTTATAAATATTCACTTATTGAATAAATATTATATACATTACATAATTATGAACCTATAAAGATAAATAATTATCTACTTTATTTACCACCTATCTATTAAAAAAGATGAAAATGTCACTAGTGTATATACATACTACTGCCTACGTGGAAAATTTATTTCATTTTTCATCACCTCCTTACATGGATATTTATAAAAATGTATTTAATGAATAAATATAATACTTATAACATGATTAATATTCCATAAAAATTATATTATCATTATTATATAACATGTTTTTACCCATTCATTTGTTATAACAAGCTCTTTTTTCATCGGTTTTATCTTCTACATGAACAATGTTATATTGTTCATGTCATGAATGATTATATAATGTTAAATAATGGTAATGTTTAGTAAAATTAATGAATTTAATATGTATAAATGATTATGAAAATGTTATATGTACATTCTTATTAACTAAAGAAATCAATTTTTTTATGGAATAAAATTTAAAAAAATATAATTTAATTATTTCTATGAAAATCATTACCATAAGTTCCATAAAATGGCTAGGGGACTCTATAACTATATAAAAAAATACTAGACGTCTTCATGAACATTATGAAGATTATGAAGCCATATCCAAGGTGTAAGTAATGTAACCATTGAATCAAAATATGCATAGAAAACTAGATTTTTAGCACAAAAATATTAATTTTAATGGTATATAGTAAGATAAATATAATTATGTTATATATATATATATATATAATAAATACTAATTTATTATACATGAGCTTAGATCATGTCTGACCATGTGGAAGTCTTAGGTAAGGGTATTTTTAACTTGATTTCCTTTCATTGGGTTATATTAGTTCTCTATTGACTATGTTATGAAAATATTGTGTGTGTTGTGACCTCTAATTTTTTTTATGTGGTATTTATACTTTTAATGTGAATTTTTATTTTTTCATATAATAAATTAATTGACTTATTATTACTTGCAATTTTATGGTCTTTTAAGAGTTTTTCATCTCAATTTTCATCTATTGAGATATGCTTCATATTAACCACTTGTTTTATTTTTTGTGGTCTATATAATTCCCATGGATGTGTTTTATAATATGTTCCACTAAATTATAGGTATTTAAAATTGATTTTGGGTTTTTTATTTCAATATATTTTGATCAAAATTTCCATCTAAAATTTTCTATCATTAGATGTGTTTTGAGTTATACACCTATTTTTTTATATAGTGTGTGTACTATATTCTGAAATATTATATCATGAATTTATTTATATTAATAGTACTGTAAGTTCCTACACAATTTCTTTCTTTCAAGGGAGATTAATTTAAAAGTCATAAAGGGGTTTATTTGAAATATTTTTTTAAAAAGTTTCGAATTATTTTGTCCAACTATTTATCTATAATATCCATATTCTTTATAATATTTCAAGAATTTTCTTTTATATACTTAAATTATTGTTTAAGTTCATATTTTAATTTCTCTATAATGGTTTTAAAAAAGGAATATTTTCAATGTTTTTTTCATGGTTCACTTTTGATGATCTTTATAAAAGTGTGAAAAGAATTTTTTTTTTAATTTAAACTACTTACCCTCATTTTAATATTGCCATAATCATTATTCATTATTAATCTTATTTTCCCTAAATCCATGGCTTTTTAAAGAAAATCATATTCCCATTATTCTATCAATTTTTTTAAGTTATCAAAATAAAAAGATGTTATTTTTATTAAAAATATTTTAAAGTAGATTTCATTTTGCTTATGTATATTTTAATCTTCCACTCCATATTTGATTATATAAGAATAATTTATTTAAAATATCACATTATTGTAAATTATATATAAATATTGTTTTAAAATTATTATTTACACCTCATGAAAATAGTTTTAGAAGTGATCTATAAATTTTTTTAAACAAAGTTACAAAAGTTTTAAAGAAATTACATTATAGTTTCAATTCCATTTTACTCTTTATCTCTAAAGAATATATCTTTTATGAAGAAATGTTTGAAAATAAACCTATAATGATCTTATTATTTATATATTTGGATGATTGAATTTTTTGGATCAATCAATCAAATTCTTGATTTTATTTAATGTGATACTATATGAAAATATTATGTAACACATTTTATTTCCATGGGTGTCCCATATATGTAAACATCCTTCAATGTTTCATATACTCCACTAGGTATTTGTTCTAATAATACCATCCACCATCTTTCTATGGATGGCCTAAGATGATACTTTATAGAAATCATCATGAAACTCATTTCTTTTTAATGGGTTAAGTAATCAGTAATGAAATGAAAAATGTAGTTATGTACATGCAGCACACATATATATTGTATTCATTATTTTATGGGAGGTTCAAGAATTATATATTCCTAAAATGCATTGGGTAAATATTTATATCTCATGATATATTTTTTAAAGGGCCAGGGAGTTAACCAAATCCACTAAGGGGATTTATACACTAAGGTTTAAAGGGAATGAAAATTAAACCTAGTCCACTTAGGTAATCTTTCCACTAGGTGATTATAGTCTTATAAGTGATACTTGATGAGGAAATTTTTTTATATGGTTATTTATATTATACACGTTTATGATATATTCTTGTGCCTATGTTATTCACTTATGGGTCACAGTTGATGATTCTCTTATGACTCATGTCGCATTTGATATAATAGATTTTTTCTACGATTCATTGATTATTAATAATTATTTTTTAGTTAGGAATATATTATGTCATTTACATGAACTTTTATTATGTTCTCATACCCATATGATCATATTATGCTAACTTATGATGTTATATTATTAATACTGATGTTTACCCTTGCTGAATGTTTGAGCACAACCTTCTTATGTTTCCATTTCACTAGGTTATTAATAATAATATTATTTAAGATATGTTTAGAAGGGTATCGTGTGTGGATAATTTTATGGTAAATTTTGAAGACTTACTATGAAATAATAAGTTCTTGGTATAAATGAAAAAATAACGATTTGATGAGAATGATATGTGTTTTTTAGCAAACATTTTACCTAATTATATAAAACTATAAACCTATAAGGTATTTGGTATATAAGTGACTCAATATTGGTTATTTATAATATAATTATGTATGATTAAATTTGGGTTTCTTAAAATGGTATCAAATTCTATATGTAAATAATATTTTTTGGCACCATATCAAGGTGTACGAGTCTAGGGAGTCTCAAAAAATCCATATCCATCGAGATCCTACTTAATATTACTAGAAATTATTGGTTTTGGTATAAAATAAGTTGATTTATTTTCCAAAAATCTTTGTGGAATAGGCTCAACCTCTACCTTTTGAACACTTCTTGTTTTTTGTTCTTTAACTTTTTTGAATTCGACATTCCTCCCACTAACTCATTGACATATATATTCCTTCTCAATAAATATTCTAATTTATGCTATAAAAACTTTTTGATAAGTAGTATTATATAAATAATATCACATAGTTTCCTTTGGATAACCAAAAAATAATCATTTATTTTATTTGTGGTTAAGTTTATCAAAATCTAAAAGTTGTATGTATGCTTCACAACCCCAAATATTTATAAAACACAAACTAGGATGTTTCTCAATCCATATCTCATATGGTGTTTTTATTAATACCTTAGATGGAATGAAGTTAAGAAAAATTGTAATATTTTATATATTATATATCAATAATGAAATATTAAGGTCACACTAACTCATCATCAATCGAACCATTCTCAATAGGGTATGATTACTCCTCTCAGATACACTATTCCATTATAGTGTTTAAAGAAGGGTGAGTTTTCAAATAATTCCAAAATATCTTAGATAATTAGTGAATTATTGGATTGAGTATTCACTATTATTATTTTATTGTAAAATATAAATACTTACTCCAAATTAATTTTTTACCTCATTTTGAAACTCTTTGAACTTTTTAAAAGTTTCAAGCTCATGTTCATCATCAAAACACAACCATAATGAATAATATCATTGGTAAAGGTCATGTAGTACCTAAAAACATCAATTTATTGACTACTCATTAGAATACATAAGAATGGTTTTGTTAGAGTCTAATGACATTTATCAGATCCAGTGAAAGTGATTAAAAACCCTTCTTTACAGATCTCTATGAAAGATAATATGAAATTGTGTAAAATACTAAAATAAAGAATACTACAAAACATGCATACCATAATCCATAGAAGACACTATAATATATTCATCTCTATATGAATTTGATAAAGATAGAATAAGTGGAAAAATCATCCTACCTTCATGATGTATCTATTGGATGATCTGAATCACATGCCATATATACGGGATTCTCCTGGTTCACATGATGTTCTAGAATCTCTGCACGTAAAGGAAGAAAAATAAATAGAACTTTGGGTTCAAGAGAGTTTTTTCCAAGAATCATGAAATTCCCTCACTTCCATCCCATGGTAGTTATATAAATATAATAACCTAAGTCATTCCTTTGGTTTTTGGATTTTATTCATGCATTATAACATGTGGATAAATGTTATGGCCAACTTTATGTATCTAATGCATGAATTAACTCCCATACATTCCATATTATGTAACTATTACATTAATAATATCCTTTGTGTGATAATCAAGAAATTATTAATATTTATCATTTTTACATAATTTTAAAATTCATGGGCATGAAAATCATTATTTTCATACAATAAAATCTTTCTTATATATGTATATCATACATACATATAAGGATTTAGGGAATATTCCCATCAATATATCACTTTCACTAAATCATAAAATAATTTGTTTCATTTCACCTTATAATATATCTTATACAAAAACTTTTGAAACTATATACAAAATTCCTATTTGATATGTTCCAAAACAATTTTGTAAAGCTATCATTAACTTCACCTTGTATCACCTCATATGAAATACCTTATGAATACCAATCTAAAACACTTTTTTATCAACTCTAAAACATTTGTGGAGTATCTAGATATGTAAAAATCAGTCCCTATTTAATCAAAAAAAAAGTGTAAACCTATGGTCCATTATAGTGTTGATAATAAATAAAAATATCTCAATCTATAAGTGTAAGAAAATAGTGGCCTCTAGCAAAGAATCAATTCTGCTAAAGCTATAATGGGATCTTGCGTGATCTCCATCAAAGACATGTATCTTCATACCTATGTCCACCAGTTTAAATCATATATAAAAATGAATTCTCATATTTTCCCTTTGACCAAGACATCGACTTCCCATAGGACAAAGATCATGTTAATCCCTTATATCCAACTAATTTATTATTGATTCTCATAGTATAGAGTGAACTGATCAATGAATACATCATATATCATTCACCCTTCTCAATAAGAACATCACTTGACCCTTATCTAGATATATATATATATATAATATCTTATTATGGTTGAACACTCTCATAGTCTATCTTAAATTAAGGCCCAAATTTCATACTCATCGAATGAGAGGAAAAATCTGATCTTTGTTAAGGTCCAACCGATGAAATGATCAGTAACATACCCAACCACCATAGTACTAACTAATCTAATATAAATATTTTCATAAGTATGGTAACAAAGTATAAAGGTTCTCATGCTAGGTATTTTTCTAACCTCAGGCAGTGGAGACTCAAATATTATCTATGAAACCCTAGTATACTAAAGACATCTGTATGACACTCCATGTGTTATACTTAGTGGTTCATCCAGTTCACACAAAGTATCATATTCTTTTTCTGGTGCCTCCTGAGAATATTATTTATCTCTATACAAGAATCATAATCATGCTTAATATTAACATTTCATCATAACCTATAAAACTCAATGATGAAAATCTGTTAGGGATAAACTCAAAGTCATACTTTGAGAGATAAATTATCATTGTAATTCATGGAATGTATATCTATATATACATTTTTGTAGAAAATGATAATTAATCATAAAACGAATGTTTCCTTTGATATGATAAATTTTATTACTCTTAAAATCATTAATAATATTTAACAAACCTAATATAAGCACAATTTTAACATATCATATATGATAAGATGACGGACTAGCCTTATGTTTTCTACACATTCTAGGTTTTTTAGTGAATTAAATCAAATTTAATTTTTATAGCATCTATATGTGAATGTCTAATAAAACACTCCCACTAACCTTTATTTAATGGTTGGGTTCGAAGCCTCATTTTATTATTTAAAGTAAAGGCCACTTTAGACTGGGTAGAGGGAGACCCATTGCATAGCCCAAAGGCCCAAGGACAAGTGGCCTGAATACTAGGCTTGAAAGCCCATTTTTTGGCCTTAAGGGCCCCTCGGTGAATAGTACTTCTACAGTACCTGGGTTGCTACAGTACTGCCACCGCTACTGTTCCTGCTACTGTGCCTCCACCGCTACACTGCCATTGCCGCAGCAGTTCCACCGCTGCTACAGTACTGTTGTAGTACCCCAAAAATTAATCCCTGCCCCGATTTGATCCTGGGTCTTCTGGATTCCAAGCAGGAGCCTCTACTACTAGGGTACATGCTCGTTGGCCACTCCCACTAACTCTTTAGTGAGAAACAAATATAAATAAATCAATTTTTAACAATGTTGTGATCTAGGAAACATATTGCTAACTATTAAACTTGTTGAACATATTAAAACTTCTTAACTTCATAACATCAAATGTTACAATGTCATCTTATATTGTTTACATAGAACTCTTTTTAAGATTATCATCATCATATTTGTGACCCTATTCCATAAAAAATCCTTGAAATAATATAATTACTTACATTATTATTTATTAATGCATCCTAACCCTATTAGGATCCCTTCACACCCTCACTTATCAACCCACATTAATCACTTTATATTAACCAATATATACAAATAAAACTCCCAAAATTCCCTAATAAATGACCTAGAGGTTATATTATCACCACAATGCTATCCTAATAATGTAAAAGGAGATATCCAAAGGAAGGTAACCAAGGAAGAGGTAATTTTCTTAACCGAGCTATTTCAAGTTTCATCCTTCTTAAACTGCTTAAAAACATCCTATAACCATATTAAAATAATTAAATTATAATATTTAGTTTACTAAAAAGTTATTATACTAATTTAACAACCATTATCTATGTAACACCCCAAGATTCCATGGTACGTTTCCCTTTGAATAATGCAATAGCTTGTGTTGTACGCAACTTGAAGTTTTAACACACCACGACCAATCAAACTGACCATTATGAATATTAATACCCACATTTTTAAATTTTTTAAATTTTATTTTAAAAAATGGGCTTAATTTTTGTATTTTTAATAATGAAAATATCTTAGGGTGAATTTTTGGTATTTTTCTGAAAAATTTCAATTGTTGATGAATAGTAAAAAACACTGTGTTATGGTTAAAACCGACTTTTTATTTAAATAATTAGTTATTTTATATAAATTTATATTACGTAAAAATAGATACATAATACCTATAAATGTTAAATGTAATTAATTGTATTCATTTTATAATAACATTAGATATATAAGATTTTATTGAACTTTTTACCGTCTTTTACCCACATTCTAAGCGCATTAGCAAATTTACATTAAATGTAATTTTACCGCTTCTATAAATTGAATTTCAAAAACAAGAGAGACACAATTGATATTAGTAAGTAAAATGTGGTTCAATAGGATGAAAATAATTTTTGGAGAATAGTAACTTTTGACTTTTATTTACCATGGTTAAAAGTAAATAGGGTAATTAAAGGTAAAAATGATATTAAATTACCCTAACACATGTCCTAATTCTATTGGATAAGTGTATTTCGACCAAAATAACCCTTAGGAAGAAAATATTATCCTTTTTGTCCACTTGGATTAGATTAGGACATTTATTATTATTTTATTTAAAGAAGAGTTAAAAGTGTTAAATTCAAAGTTTAATAACTAAACCATTTTTAATATTGGGTTATACATAATATAAATTCAACTATAAATATTACTTAGAAGGATTAAAATATTTCCTACATAATGGAATTTTCTTTATAATTTTTAGACATTAAATAATTAAATTTATTTATGGCACAATGAAGATTTAGTAATTACCTTATTAATGAAAGATTAAAATAATTGATATTATAAATATCCAAATAAATATGAATTGAAATTGTTGATGAATTCCAATAATTTCATAGGTTATTATGACATTTTAAGGTTTATTAAATAAAAAAATTTATTAAAGTTTTTATGACTTTCACAAAAACAAAATACCAAATAGTGTCAAAATTGACATAAATGAGTTTTTAAAACAAATACTGTATTATTAATTGATATAATATTACTAGAAATCTAAGGTTCATCAAAATGACTTATATAAGGTTATATATAATAATAATTAACCACTTGGGGTTATCTTGGCTTTTTATAGTAAGTTTATTAACCATTTATTATAATAATACAAGAATACATTGTAGAAGTTAAACTATTTAACTAAGAGTTAAATCTAAAAGATAAGCTTAATATGGTGACCTAAACCTATCTAAAACCTATTGGTTAAGCTTTTTTCGACCCATACCCACATTAGGCTCTAAATAAATCATTTTGGAGCCATTATAAACTAAATATGATTGTATAATAAAATAATATTTCATGCTTTTCCGAAAGTGACTCTCACCTCTCTTATAAAAGGGTATTTCCCCTTCTCTCAAAATCACACCTCAAAATACATTTGTCTCAGCCAACCCCTACTCAAATATCCTCCCAACTACCATAAATTCTAATTAGAGTCCTTAATTTTATCATAAAACCAACCTAAAAATCCCTTTTGATCAACTCAAAAGGAAACACCCGAAGAAGAGGTAATAATTTCACCACCTCTTTCAAAGTTCTTTTCTTCTTCCACTTCCTCTTTTTTTTTGTTTCCACACCAAAATAATAAATCTAGTACCTTATAAATATTTTTATGTTATTATAAATATGTTAAAACCATATTCATTATTATATTCATCCTATGAATGAAAATTCACCATACGTGCGTACGTATGGCTTACTGTCTCCATATCATGGTGTGGTTTGTTATTCAAACACTTCATTATTTGGATGGGTACAATAATGAGTATAACTTATTAAAATTATAAATTTAATATGTTAATTATTCTATATATATTTTATAACATCCAATTACATACTATTTCACCATCAATAGAATGATATTGTCGCAATATTGTACGTATGAATTACTGTCTCCACGAACGTGGTGAGATTCATTCCCCATCGTAACCATTCAAGAATAATTTTCATTTTATGATTAAAAATAGTGTTTAAGAACTTAATATAATTATTTATATGAATAAAATACATCCTATCCATAAACAAATGTCTTATATAACCAATCATATAAAGGAAAATGAATCAGTTAACACCCGAAGCAATGATACTACTGAAATATTTTTAACAAAGTAATATTAGAAGATCATATATGATACCATATTTAGGTATTTGGTTCTTGTATAATTTAATAAAAATTATTTACCTATTATAAAGGATGTTAGAATACCCTTTATCAAGTAAACGTACATGTTCAGGGTTAATTCTACAATCTCTTCGTTATCCAAGGTTGTTTATACGTGAGTATCTACTGGGACCTCTTTATCATCCACATCTGTGTTTCTTAAAATATATTTCAAAACATTTTTACTATTTAATATAATATGGGTTAAATTCATTTATACCCTTGTTTGACTTTTATGAGATGTTTATAAATGAATCTTTCTGTCATTTTCCAAACAAGGTTCTTTACGAACTTTTCAACAAAATTAAGGAAAGAATGTTTTTTTAACTTATACGGGTGGTGTGGATATTTTCCGCCATTGTAACACCTTCAAAGATTCCCTTACAATCTTAGAAGAGTATTTTAAAAATAAATGTTTTCTTTTATAATTATGTGACTTTTAAATGATTTCAAAATAGAAATATATGTTTCTCTCAAATATTTTTGATTTCATCTATCTCAACTTCCTTTGATGGATTTTATACTTGTTTCAAGTTGATTTATTATGATACAATCTTCCATATAGTATTTAAGGTTTTGTGATATTTTTTACTATGGATGTGTTATTTTTATACCATTCATGGTTTATGTTTAAAGTATTAACATTTTTTATGCTAGTTTTAATATGAATGTGTATGTTATGTTTCAACCTTTTCATATGAGTAATGCATTGGACTTAGTAAGTGACGGGGGGAGCTGGCTATAGCTCCTTGATGCATCGGTAGGTCTCATGAGACAAAATAGTTCCTTGTCACAAGGCCTTGACAAAATATTATTTGTAGTCTTGGTACGTGGCCTTGACTATGTGCTTATGATGGCTGGCATTATGCATTCCGTCATTATGAAATTGTCTATTGATGTTGCATGTGATTTTTTGACTATTAAAATATCCATGGGAATAAGTAAATGGAATTATTTGATTTATTTTATCCATATTATGATGAAGTTTATGTTTAAAAGTCTTGTGTTTTAGTATTATACATTACCTTAAATTTTTGTGCTTATTTATGAAAGTTTCTGCTATATTTTTATCCTTACTGAGCATCTGAGATCACCCCTTTCTTATGTTTTATTTTTCTCTAGATGTGAAGAAGTATATTACGATTAACCTAGAGTAATAGTATAAAGGATATAATAGTGTTCAAAGGGGACATAATGTTTTTTTTATTTCATGATTCAATGTAAAACTTATGTATGTATCTAGTACTTTCAAGCCAACGAGCCCGTACCCGAGTGGTAAGGGCTCCTGCTTGGCATCCAAGAGACCCGGGTTCAAAACAGGGTGGAGGCGAATTTCTGGGTACTGTAGCAGTACTATAGCAGTTACTGTTCGGTACTGTATCAGCTGGAACTATTCACCCGATTTGGGCCTTCGGGCCATCGGTTTGGGCCTACAGGTCTCCAGGGCCTTTAGGTCATCAAAGGCCTTCGGGCCACAGGGCCTTCGGGTCACATAGACCATGGAGTAGCCCACTTCACACAGTACATGCCCCAGAAGAGGATCAGAGCAACAGGAGTAGCAGCCACCAGATGCAGAGCTAACCGGATTGGAAGAATGAGAGGGTATGGTAGCCGCCATCGGGACCAGCAACCGTGCAGTTTTGTACGAGGAAATTCTAGCCAATCAGCAATGCAAGGTGGGGAGCTAAGGTGATCAATGATGAAAGAAACTGGGGGAGGGGCAGTTCTATTGGTCTGGGTCTACGGGTCATGTAATGGGCATGGTTTGCCTCTGGGCCTTCGGGTCATGTATTGCGGGTCATATCGGGCCTTGGGCCTTGGGCCTACGGGTCATGTACGGGTTCCTGTTCAACCCTTAAAAGGGGGATTATATATATAAAAATTCCTTCGTGCCATTCAGAGTTATCTAGTACTTTCAAGTCTACCAAATTGATCAGTATTTCAGGATATCATTCTTTGTATCAACCCAATGTTATGTAATAACACACCGACTCTGGGTAATTGGGGTTGGGGTGTTACAGTTGGTATTAGAGGAATTTTAGTACAAACCTTGGATTCTATATTTTGAAAAACTATGATTAGAGAACATTACCCTAAGATTGACTTTGATTATTAGTATAGAAGAACTTCCTAGAATTTTGGTAATGTAGAGATTTTGTGTATTTTCCAGGAAATACATCCTTATTTGGATACGAGCAGTTAGAGGCAGCTCTGGCATAGATGTACTATAAGGCCCCAACCTTAAACCTTACTTAATTATTCAATTAAATGAATACTTCACATTGAGGATCTTTTCAGGTTTAGATTTTTAGAGAATTAGGTCAAAACTATTACATCTCAAAAGATTACATAGTAGACACTTCTACTAAGTTTCCATAACATAAAAAAAACTTAAAAAGAAACATGTCTAGTTCCATGTTTTAGATAGCATATCTTTCCTTGATCCCATCCTTGACCCTATTCATCTTTAAGTCCTGTATAAAACATTTCAAAAACATGGGATGAGCATAAAAAGCCCAGTAAAGGATACTCAAAGAAGGAAAACTGTTAGTTTTTCCAAAACAACAAGTAAACCATGAGTACTTTACCAAAGTAATACTTTTCACCTTTATGAAGTAGTAAAAACTCTTCACTGAATAAAAGATCATTACTTACCCTTTTTGTAACCAAAATATTACCATAAAACCCATATAAAGAACACATAATGTAAAAAGGTAACTTGGGACATAAACATACTTAAATGGAATAACCATAAGGTCGACTTCCACTCATACTTAATGGAATAGTCATACGGACGACTTCCACACATACTTAATGGAATAGCCATACGGCTGACTTACATACCCAATGCATTGGAGGTTATAACTTAACCACCCGTCATGGTATTCACGGCACCACCCGTCATATGGTTTATCACATAACCACCCGTCAAATGTCCAAGTACCATTAAAAAAATCATAAGTCATAAAACAAATATAATGTAAAGAAAACATTTCCACACTTTGATCAGAATATATCACTTAAATATATTGACATAACAAATCCATTATAAAAACCATTTTCAATACCAAAATACATAAAAGAGTATATGGTATTTATTTCATTTTAAAAAAACATTACGGCTTGTTCAGGAAGTCAAAGACCAAATAATACTCGCGGCGGCGGAAAAGGTCGTTGTCACCGCGTACGTTAAAAGAAACATTCCTTTTTGTCGTTTTGTAAAATGATTCATAGAAAAAGATTCCTTTTGTATAAAATTAAAAGTCAAAGGGGTTTATACACCGTATAAAAGAAAGTTGTGTATAAAAAGAAATATTCCTCAATGAAAGGAGATTGAGACGAAGTCCCTTACAAAGACGGTATCCTTAGATTAAGGATAAATCAATTATATGATTATGTGTGACAAATACGAATACACAAAATATAAGTGGATATTAAGTGTAAAACAATCAGAGGTCATTCACACATAATCATGGAAAAACAAAACCAATGACATAGATATTTAACTCAATGAAATGAGATTGAGTTATGATTTTCGATACAAGTCCGTCTAAATGACATAAGAATTTATCAATGAGATGATTATGTGTAGAAATAGTATATCCACAAAAACTTTTGTGGAAACTACAACATAGAGATTCCACACATAATCTTGGCATAATAAAATCAAGAATTAGAGGTTTAACCCAAATAATTTAAAGTGGGTTAAGAAGTTCCCTTACAGAAATTCGACAGCCTAACGGCGTCACTTCAAAACATATAAAATGAGTTGATGAGAGATAAAAAGGGTATCTCATCACTTGGACATAAAATTTACATTAATAAGGATATATAAGAACATATCCCAACATAATAGTATGTGAATTAAAATATATAACAAAATAAGTCCTTTAAAAAGAGGAGGGTGAAAGGTTCCCTTACCGACTTGGGTAACTTTCGAAACGTACACCCCATTGAAGAAGGGTCATACAATGAATATGTAAGTACCCATAAATGAAATTATATTACACAAAGAGTATAATAATGGGCAGTACATACACCACTCAAAGGAAATTGTGGCAAATTTAGCATAAATCTCAGGGGAATAAAAGTGAGATGAAAAATCCCTTACGAAAACTCGACAGCCTAACGGTGCCACTTAAAACTTCCAAAAATGGATTGATGAGATAAAATAGGGTATATCATCACATTAAAATAAAATTTAAAGCAATAGGAATATAAAATAACATCCCCCATCATAAAAAAGAGGAGCTTAAAAGAAGTGACATAAAGGAGAGTACTTAAAGAGAAAGAGAGAGGTTAGATCTCTTACGAAAATTCGGCAGCCTAACGGCGCCACTCAAAACTTCCAAAATGGATTGATGAGAGAGAATAGGGTCTCTCATCATATGAACATAAAAATTACAGTAATATTAATATAAAAGAACATCCCAATCACAATAAATATGATCTAAGAATGAATGACATAAAAGAGTGTACTTAAAAAGAAAGAGAGGAGTAGGATCCCTTACCTCGGGTCCGACTTGACTCGATCGTTCTTTAACGTCCTGAATAATAAACATGAGTTAATTTATATTTTCTTAAGAACCTTTTTCAAGTTCATTATTCCTTTTATATCACTTATTTACATTTTATAAACATTATGTAATCATTTAAGTTAATAATGTTTGTTTTGTCGATATTTGGTTCTTAAGTCGAAAGTGAACTTCTTACAATTACATGTTGTTCGTGTGGTCAATGGTTCATTATATCCAGGATGATATTCATGATTTGGATATCATATATATCATATATATCCAGAATATACATGTATTTATAATATTACATAATCATTTAGAGGTAAGAAATGAAATGCACCGTTCATGGAGACGGTAAGTCGTACGTACTCATGAACGCTACTTTCATTTCTTTGTCATATTAATTGAATTAAAACTAAATGAGAGGTATGTATATTTTAATTCCAGAATTATATTCATAATTTAGATGTATCATTCATCATATATATCCATTATATAAATGTACTTATAATAGGACATTACATTTGGGGATAAGAAATGAAATGCACCGTTCATGGAGACGGTAAGTCGTACGTACGCATGAACGCTACTTTCATTTATATCTTATACTTTAATGGAAAGAAATAATAATGATATATAAGTATATTATAATTCTAGTATAACATCATATATAATAACTTTAAATCCATCCTTTATACGTCCCACATATGGCATTAACGAATCAAATCACTTTGAGGGGGCGGTAGTCCGCACTTCCTAAAATGAAATTATCGTGTTTACCCATAATGGAATCCATAAAGGTATGCTCAAAATAAATAATACAAAAGCTTAAGGAAAACATAAACATATTATATATCATATATAAATATGGTGACATCTTAATGGCCACCTTTTTAGGTGTTATATGAGTGTTGAACAATCATCGTTTCATGAGGCAGAAATTCGCCATCCACGGAAACAGTATGTTCTTTAACCATTAGATGTAGGTGTGTGTAATTGTAGCTCGAATACTTAATATAAAAACATCCTATTATATTTAAGATACTGTATTTGTTACAAAATAAATGAATAAAAAGAGTTTAGGGGGTTGGAGAGGAAAAATAAAACAAAAGGACTCAAGTGAAGACATTACCTTAAAATCGGGTAACTCCCTTTGGTTTGAGCTAAAAGGCTTACTTGGGAAGACTTCTGCCCAAAGTGAGGCCTCAAGGAGTTAGATAGGGATGTGTAGAGACAAAATTGGAAGGGTTTTTCTGAGCCAAAGGCTTTGGGAGTGTGGGTAAGGAGGTATAGGTGGGGGCCTTTTATAAGAGGAGAGGAGGGGCACTCTTGTAAAGTTACAAAATGTTACTTTATTTTCAAAAGAGTTTCGGATTTTAAAGGTCCCACATTGATGTATTTCAAGTATAAGGTGATAAGGATTCTAAATCCACTCATCCAATAGGTTTTGAACATTTTTAGGTCTTATATATTACATTATCTTTCCATTTTATTTAAATCGTTAAATAATGAGGTCATCGTTGCATCATCATGATGTCATAAATAATTTAATTTATTTAATGTCTAAAAATTATAAAAAAAATACTATGGTGTAGGAAATCTTTTTATCTTTCCAATTACTATTTATAGTGAAAAATCGGACTTTTATAACCCCATGTAAAAATTGTTTTAGTAAAACATCTCATGTGTGTGTCATTTTTACTTTAACATTAAATAAAAACGTATTTATGTCATTTTCCAACCAAAGTGGCTCCATGGGGTCTCCAATTTGACCCATAGATTGTCTTGGTCGGCCATGACACATCCAATTATGGTAGGACATGTGTCTAGGTCATTTAATTTTATTAAAACATTATTCTTACCTTAAACTACACTAATTACCTCTAATCGCGATTAAAAACATAATAAGTTACTATTCACCAAAATATTATTTTAATCCAATTGAACCACATTTTACTTCTTAATGAAAGCCATGTATGTAGGATTTTTTAAATTCAACACACAATGATGGCAAAATTTCATTTAAACGGAAAATCAGTTTTTATAAGTACCACTTAGTGGTTTCACTATTCATCAAAAATTGAAGTTTTTCAGAAAAATACCAAAACTTCACCCTAAGATATATTTGATATTACGAATTCAAAAATGATGTCTATTTTACAAAATTCAAAACATATAAGTTGAATTAATTAATTTAATAATTAATTCCCACTGTTAAAACAAATAGCGTGTTTTTATGAAACAAAAAGTATCAAAAGATTGACGCTACTTTAAGTCCGATTTCAAAGTGAAATTAATTCCAAATAACACTATTGGATTAAATGGTAAAAATATATTCTAATTTCACTTTAAAACAAATTAAAAAGATAATCTAATCATATAAATAAATTATATTAAAAAGAGGTTTTGAATTAAAATACAACATTTTTCACTATTCAGAAAAAATTGAACTTCATCGGAAAAATACCAAAAATTTATACAAAGTAAATTTTGATGTCCCAATTCTAAAGAAGAATTTTATTTTGTCAAATATAACACATAAAATTGTCAAAAAGTGGATTTAAAAGAGGTTCGCCATCAAAAGGTGGTTAATCGACCTTTTAAAGAATATTAGAATGTTTACGCTTAAAATTGGATTCATTCGCATTTTTAATCCTCTAACATTTATTGTAAAAAGTAAAAATATTTGACAAACATATATAATCATTTTTTAGTTAGTTCTGTTCATTCTTGCCATTACAACGTCTAGGCGTTAACTACCATTGAAAATAATATTATTTTATTATTAGAGTGCAACGTAAGATTTCCAAGGAACTCATTGTTGTGTATTGGGTACGCCATCGAGCATAGCATTCCCTTTAAAGTAATATTAATATTTTTTTCACAAATATGGATAAATATAAAAATGTCATATTCTTTATTTACCTGGGGCGTTACATCCTTCCCCCCTTTTGTAAATTGCGTCCTCACAATTTTAAAATTGGGCTCGGAAACATCCTTGAAAGTCCCACATCGGAACAAAAGTCGGTAAAACAATCACTTTAAAATAATGGGAGAGAAGTACAAATGTCACCCGAGTTAACCCATACTAGGATTCCAAGTATGAAAATATGGATATGGAGGAGAAAAAAAGGGTCATGTTCTGATGGAGAGTGATAGTAAACATGTCTAAGAGAAAGTTAACCACAAGAAAATCACAAACTTATGATGGGTTAAACGGTATTCGATTCACCAGTAGGAAAAGTTAACAGACAACATTTTTGTTTTAAGTTACTCTTCATTGAGGAATTTATTTTTTGAGCTTAACTAAATCATAATGAAACATACTTACTTGTCACGTAGACTTTAAACATTTACTATATTCCTTAATCAAACTCATATTTTCTCCAAAAGACGAGTTTTTAGGAAGACTTGTTCGCATTAAGAGTACTATAATCAACTTCCTGAGAACCACCTAATCCACAAAAGAGAACTATATAATTTCCATGTCTTTAGACCTTAACCAAAACCAAAACCAAAAAAAAATGTTAGTACAAGATCAAATAATCCAGAAAAGGATAACCCTTTATAAAAATAAAATCTATTCTTAATCTCCAAAATTTGTCCAACAAAACCCAAAGTTCAACGAGGACCATTCGATAAACAATTGGACCATAAAATTCTTCAAAGTAAACCAAACTAAGATTGAAACCCAAATATTTAAAGGATTTAGTCACATAGTCTTCCAAGTTAAATCGTAACATTTATCTCGAAACAACATCAGTTTCTCTTAAAGTCTCGTATTTAAAAGTAATTAACCTAATCACATATCCTCCATGATAGGTTAATAAATTTCCATAGATAACCCAAAATAAACATACTCTTGATTCCTAAAATCATCTAACTAAAAAGAATCATTCAAACTAACTAGGGACTTCACATAGTCCAGTGGTAGGTGATAAATACCAGTCGCACTTTGGTTGTGGGTTCGATTCCCACAGCTTTGTCCGACGTGACGGGTTGTCACACGGTCTGCGTGTTGTCCTTTTTCCAAAACTACATAATTATTAAAACATTCCCCAAAAAGAGATAAAATATTCAAAAATAATCATAACATATGTTAACCTCAAGTTTATCTCATGCCTTTCATTTTCCATCATAACATATAATTACCCATAATTACCTCAAAAGTAAGGATCATATAAACTATAATGGTTACCTTTATAATTATTACCTGAACTTCCACATTGATTGGTCATCTTGTACATATGCATTACAGATCATACCAAGGTTCAAGTGGTTGATCATGACTCCTTTATAGTTGGTTTAGAACAACCATGAGTTTCCTCATTGAATCCCCCATTTTATCTAGTATCTTAATCAGAGAACCACCACAGTTTCCTTCAAACCTGTTGTCTCTTTGGTGCCTGCTAGATCCATCCATTCACTAAAAACAGAAAAGTCAGTGTGAGTATATCAACAAAACCATAATTTACTAATGAGGAAGGTAAACACTAAGATATACTTACCCATTCACTTTATCTAAAACCAGGACTCTTTCTGAAATCCTAACCATTATGGTAATGTCACTTATGCTTAGAGGATACCCTAACCTCTAAAGTTATCTAAACCGACCTATGATACCAACTATAAGGTCCCAACCTTAAACCTTACTTAATTATTGAATTAAATGAATAATTCACATTGAGGATCTTTTCAGGTTTAGAGTTTTAGAGAATTAGGTCAAAACTATTACATCTCAAAATATTACATAGTAGACACTTCTACTAAGTTTCCATAACATAAAAAAACTTAAAAAGAAACATGTCTAGTTCCATGTTTTAGATAGCATGTCTTTCCTTGATCCCATCCTTGACCCTTTTCATCTTTAAGTCCTGTAGAAAACATTTCAAAAACATGGGATGAGCATAAAAAGACCAGTAAAGGATACACAAAGAAGGAAAACTGTTAGTTTTTCCAAAATAACAAGTAAACCATGAGTACTTTACCAAAGTAATACTTTTCACCTTTATGAAGTAGTAAAAAATCTTCACTGAATAAAATATCACTACTTACCCTTTTGTAACCAAAAGATTACCATAAAACCCATATAAAGAACACATAACATAAAAAGGTAACTTGGGACATAAACATACTTAAATGGAATAACCATACGGTCGACTTCTACTCATACTTAATGGAATAGCCATACGGCAGACTTCCACACATACTTAATGGAATAGCCATACAGCCGACTTCCATACCCAATGCATTGGAGGTTATAACGTAACCACTCGTCCTGGTATTCACGGCACCACCCGTCATATGGTTTATCACGTAACCACCCGTCAAATGTCCAAGTACCATTAAAAAAAATCATAAGTCATAAAACAAATATAATGGAAAGAAAACATTTCCATACATTGATCAGAATATATCACTTAAATATATTGACATAACAAATCCATTATAAAAACCATTTTCAATACCAAAATACATAAAAGATTATATGGTATTTATTTCATTTTAAAAAAACATTACGGCTTGTTCAGGAATCCAAAGACCAAATAATACTCGCGGCGGTAGAAAAGGTTGTTGTCACCGCGTACATTAAAAGAAACATTCCTTTTTGTCATTTTGTAAAATGCTTCGTAGAAAAAGATTCCTTTTGTATAAAAGTAAAATCCAAAGGGGTTTATACACCATATAAAAGAAAGTTGTGTATAAAAAGAAATATTCCTCAATGAAAGGAGATTGAGACGAAGTCCCTTACAAAGTCGGTATCCTTAGATTAAGGATAAATCAATTATATGATTATGTGTGAAAAATAAGAATACACAAAATATAAGTGGATATTAAGTGTAAAACAATAAGAGGTCATTCACACATAATCATTGAAAAACAAAACCAATGACATAGATATTTAACTCAATGAAATGAGATTGAGTTATGATTTCCGATACAAGCACGTCTAAATGATATAAGAATTTATCAATGACATGATTATGTGTAGAAATAGTATATCCACACAAAAGTTTGTAGAAACTACAACATAGATATTCCACACATAATCTTGTCATAATAAAATCAAGAATTAGAGGTTTAACCCAAAGAATTGAAAGTGGGTTAAGAAGTTCCCTTACAGAAATTCGACAGCCTAACGGTGTCACTTCAAAACTTATAAAATGAGTTGATGAGAGATAAAAAGGGTATCTCATCACTTGGACATAAAATTTACATTAATAAGGATATATAAGAACATATCCCAACATAATAGTATGTGAATTAAAATACATAACAAAATAAGTCCTTTAAAAAGAGGAGGGTGAAAGGTTCCCTTACCGACTTGGGTAACTTTAGAAACGCACACCCCATTGAAGAAGGGTCATACAATGAATATGTAAGTACCCATAAATGAAATTATATTACACAAAGAGTATAATAATGGGAATTACATACACCACTCAAAGGAAATTGTGGCAAATGTAGCATAAATCTCAGGGGAATAAAAGTGAGATAAAAAATCCCTTACGCAAACTCAGCAGCCTAACGGCGCCACTTAAAACTTCAAAAAATGGATTCATGAGATCAAATAGGGTATCTCATCACATTAAAATAAAATTTAAAGAAAGAGTAATATAAACGAACATCCCCCATCATAACAAATAGGAGCTTAAAATAAGTGACATAAAGGAGAGTACTTAAAGAGAAAGAGAGAGGTTAGATCTCTTACGAAAATTCAGCAGCCTAACGGCGCCACTCAAAACTTCCAAAATGAATTGATGAGAGAGAATAGGGTCTCTCATCATATGAAAATAAAAATTACAGTAAGATTAATATAAAATAACACCCCAATCAAAAGAAAGATGAGCTTAGAAGGAATGACATAAAAGAGTGTACTTAAAAAGAAAGAGAGGAGTAGGATCCCTTACCTCGGGTCTGACTCGACTCGATCGTTCTTTAACGTCCTGAATAATAAACTTGAGTTAATTTATATTTTCTTAAGAACCTTTTTCAAGTTCATTACTCCTTTTATATAACTTATTTAAATTTTATAAAGATTATGTAATCATTTAAGTTAATAATGATTGTTTTGTCGATATTTGGTTCTTAAGTCGAAAGTGAACTTCTTACAATTACATGTTGTTTGTGTGGTCAATGGTTCATTATATCCAGGATGATATTCATGATTTGGATATCATATATATCATATATATCCATCATATACATGTATTTATAATATTACATAATCATTTAGAGGTAAGAAATGAAATGCACCGTTCATGGAGACGGTAAGTCGTACGTACGCATGAACGCTACTTTCATTTCTTTGTCATATTAATGGAATTAAAACTAAATGAGAGGTATGTATATTTTAATTCCAGAATTATATTCATCATTTAGATGTATCATTCATCATATATATCCATTATATACATGTACTTATAATAGTACATTACATTTGGGGATAAGAAATGAAATGCACCATTCCTGGAGACGGTAAGCCGTACGTACGCATGAATGCTACTTTCATTTCTATATCATACTTTAATGGAAATAAATAATAATAATATATAGGTATATTATAATTCCAGTATAAAATCATATATAATAACTTTAAATCCATCCTTTATACATCCCACATATGCCATTAACGAATCAAATCACTTTGAGGGGCGGTAGTCCGCACTTCCTAAAATGAAATTATCGTGTTTACCCATAATGGAATCCATAAAGTTATGATCAAAATGAATAATACATAAGCTTAAAGAAAACATAAACATATTATATATCATATATAAATATATTTACATCTTAATGGCCACCTTTGAAGGTGTTATATGAGTGTTGAACAGTCATCGTTTCGTGAGGCAGAAATTCACCATCCACGGAAACAGTATGTTCTTTAAACATTAGATGTAGGTGTGTGTAAGTGTAGATCGAATACTTCTTATAAAAACATCCTAGTATATTTAATATACTGTATTTGTTACAAAATAAATTAATAAAAAGAGTTTAGGGGGTTGGAGAGGCAAAATAAAACAAAAGGACTCAAGTGAAGACATTACCTTAAAATCGGGTAACTCCCTTTGGTTTGAGCTAAAAGGCTTACTTGGGAATACTTCTGCCCAAATTGAGGCCTCAAGGAGTTATATAGGGATGTGTAGAGACAAAATGGGCATGTTTTGACCGATCCAAAGTCTTTGGGAGTGTGGGTAATGAGGTAGAGGTGGGGGCCTTTTATAAGATGAGAGGAGGGGCACTCTTGTAAAGTTACAAAATTTTACTTTATTTTCAAAATAGTTTCGGATTTTAAAGGTCCCACATTGATGTATTTCTAGGATAAGGTGATAAGGGTTCTAAATCCACTCATCCAATAGATTTTTTACATGTGTAGGTTTTAGATATTACATTATCTTTCCATTTTATTTAAATCGTTAAATAATGAGGTCATCGTTGCATCATCATGATGTCATAAATAATTTAATTTATTTAATGTCTAAAAATTATAAAAAAATACTATGGTGTATGAAATAGTTTTATCTTTCCAATGAATATTTATAGTGAAAAATATGAATATAATAACCCCATGTAAAATTTTTTTTAGTAAAACATCTCATGTGTGTGTCATTTTTACTTTAACATTAAATAAAAAGGTATTTATGTCATTTTCCAACCAAAGTGGATCCATGGGGTCCCCAAGTTGACCCATGGATTGTCTTGGTCGGACATGACACATCCAATAAGGGTAGGACATGTGTCTAGGTCATTTCATTTTATTAAAACATTATTCTTACCTTAAACTACACTAATTACCTCTAATCGCGATTAAAAACATAATAAGTTACTATTCACCAAAAAAATTATTTTAATCCCATTGAACCACATTTTACTTCTTAATGACAACCATGTATGTCGGATTTTTGAAACTCAACACACAATGATTTCAAAATTTCATTTAAACGGAAAATCTGTTTTTATATGTACCACTTAGTGGTTTCACTATTCATCAAAAATTGAAGTTTTTCAGAAAAATACCAAAACTTCAACCTAAGCTATATTTGATATTCCGAATTCAAAAATGATGTGTATTTTAAAAAATTAAAAACATATAAGTTGCATTAATTAATTTAATAATTAATTCCCGCTGTCAAAACAAATAGCGTGTTTTTATGAAACAAAAAGTATCAAAAGATTGACGCAAGTTTAAGTCCGATTTCAAAGTGAAATTAATTCCAACAAACACTATTGGATTAAATGGTAAAAATATATTCTAATTTCACTTTAAAACCAATTAAAAAGATAATATAATCATATAAATAAATTATATTAAAAAGAGGTTTTGAATTAAAATACAACATTTTTCACTATTCATTAAAAATTGGACTTCATCGGAAAAATACCAAAAATTTACACAAATTAAATTTTTATGTCCCGATTCTAAAGAAGAATTTTATTTTGTCAAATATAACACATAAAATTGTCAAAAAGTGGATTCAAAAGAGGTTCTCCATCAAAAGGCGGTTAATCGACCTTTTAAAGAATATTAGAATGTTTACGCTTAAAATTGGATTCATTCGCATTTTTAATCCTCTAGAATTTATTATAAAAAGTAAAAATATTTGACAAACATATATAATCATTTTTTTAGTTAGTTCTGTTCATTCTCGCCATTACAATGGCTAGGCGTTAACTACCATTTAAAATAATATTATTTTATTATTAGAGTGGAACGTAAGATTTCAAAGGAACTCATTGTTGTGTATTTGGTACGCCATCGAGCATAGCGTTCCCTTTAAAGAAATATTAATATTTTTTTCACAAATATGGATAAATATAAAAATGTCATATTATTTATTTACCTGGGGTGTTACATGTACCTAGGAGTGAAAACTCTGACAAGGAGTTTCGGGCTAGACCCGGGGTATCATGGTACACGAAAATGGGCATTGCTTCACTCTTGGTTACGACACTCCTGGGGGATATTCTTAAGATAATTCACATTTTATTTAAAACAATTATGAAAGATTTATGAGTATATACCTCCTCAAAGAAATTTTTTTTATGATTATGGATTATATCCATAAACTGTTCAATTTATGTTAAGTGTTTTACAATTTTGAAATTATGTATTGTGATTCATAAACTAATCTACTGTATGCCATTATTTAGAAATGGAGCCCAGTGGAAGGAATGAAAACTGTATCAATGCACGTAATCCATGTAGGGATTTCCCTCCTACTCAAGATAATTATAGTGGATATAGTGATGCAACTAGTGCTGATCAGCTTATCATTATACTGGGACAACTCACTTAGGTTATGAATAATAACCTTACTCGTATGGAGCAGCCTGATTCACAACGAGGAGGATCAATGTTAGACCGCTTCATGAGACAACAACCACCAACATTCAATGGGAATAAAAATTCATTTATAGCTGATCAATGGATATGTTACTTAGAGAAAATATTTCATTCTTTGGGGAGTAGCGAAAGGGAAAAAGTTTTCATCGCATTTTATCACCTCATGGGAGATGCAGATCAATGGTGGTCATTAATTCAAAACATAAAGGAAGATGAATAAGTATCAAATATGGAATGGAGGGAGTTTATAGATCTTTTCTTAGAAAAATAATTTCCACGTGACCATCGAGAAGATATGGAAATACAATTTCTGAGTCTAAGGAAAAAGGAGGATGAGAATGTCACAAAGTATGAGGATAAATTTACAAGGTTATCAAGGCGTGCAGCAGAATATATATGTAACCCAAGAAGTAAGATTGATCGATTCTTTGATGGGTTAAAACAATTTCTCCATCGATCACTAATCTCACAATCCTTCTCATTGTATGAATATGTTGTCTTATGTGCTATCAAGACATAAAAAAATCTCTAATTCTTACAACTTTAAAGAAAATAAATAGAAGAACAGATATGATGAACACTCTGGAAATGGAAATAAGGGGAAGGGAAAATTTTAATTTCTATCTTGTGGTAAATCTGGGAAGAAACACCCTAGTATATGCCTAAAGGTAATGGGAGTCTTTTAGATGTGTCTTGAAAAAGGCTACCAAGCTCTTTCCTATAAGGGAAAGAAAGAGGTTGTCAATGTTGAATGCTACAATTGTAGAGAAATGGAGAATTATGAAAATGAATGTCCTAATAGTCAAGGAAACTTACTTCATAAAAGGTCAAGGGAGAAAGGTCATGCTTATGAGATCACTAATGCTGAGGTTGAAGCTCCTAAAGACAAGGTGGAAGGTAATTTAATGGTTTCCTCAAGTTTATCCAATGCTTTATTTGATTCCGGATCATTGCATTGTTTCATATCTTCCAAGTTTTCTAGGAAAATTAGATATTCCCAATTTGATTTAAAGAGGGAGTTTTCACTAAAAACTTATAAGGTAAGTATCATTGCAACAAAGTTTTGTGAATCAGGCCCCATTAGGTCATATAAATGTTTTTTATCAGCTGATCTCATCCTTGTACCCAAGATTGAATTTGATATAATCCTCGGTACGGATTGGCTTTCGAACCATGATGTGAAAATTTATTGTAAGAATAAGGAGGTTAAAATTTTTGATGATGATAAGGAGTACCTTATCTTTAGATCAGAAATGTCACCACCTGATTCTTGTCTAGATCCACCCCCAGTGGCTCTACTAAATTCAATTATTGGGGAGGAAGAGATGAAATAACTATGGGTGAGGAAAAGAATGTTCAAATAGAGGATTTACCTATTGTGCAAGAATATGTTGATGTGGTTCCAAAGGATTTACATGGACATCCTTCAGAACGATAAAATGAGTTTTCCATTGATTTAATTCCTAGTTCAAGGCCCATATCAAAGACCCCGTATTGAATGGCCACTAGTCAATTAGTGGAACTAACGAAATGAATAGACAAATTGGGTAATAAGAGATTTATTCTCTATAGTGTTTTTCCATAGGGAGCCCCTGCTCTTTTTTTAAGATGAAAGATGGACCTATGAGGTTGTGCATTGACTATAGGAAGATCAATGCTATAATAATAAAGAACAAGTATCTCATACCTCACATTGATGATTTATTCGACCAACTTCATGGAGATCAATATTTTTCAAAGATTAACCTTCGATATGGATATCATCAGTTGTGTGCGAAGAAGGAGGACATTTCAAAAACAGTATTTTGAACTAGGTACGGGCATTACGAGTTTACAGTAATGCCTTTTGGACTAACTAATGCACCCTCTGTTTTCATGGATCTAATGAATAGAGTTTTCAAGGAATATCTTGATGAATTTTTAATGTTATTTATTGATGATATCTTGGTATACTCAAAAATCTACAAAGATCATGAAAATCACCTGCACACTATTCTAAAAACCCTCAAAAGAAATGAATTATATGGGAAGTTTAGAATGTGTTAATTGTGGCTTTATGGAATTTCTTTTCTTTTCCATATTGTCTCTAAGGATGGAATCTTTATTGATCCTTCTAAGACAAGAGAAATAAAATAATTCCAGCAAAGACGAGTATAATTGAGGTAGGTAGTTTTATTGGTTTAGTAGGTTATTATCAGTGCTTCGTCCATAATTTTTCCCAACTGGAAAACCCATTAACCAAGCTCACACGTAAAGGGGTTAAATTTTTTTGGACAAAAGAGTGTGAAGAATGTTTTGAAGAACTGAAGAGAAGATTAATCAATACTTCTATATTGACTCTACCATCGGGGAATTATGGGTTTTTTATTTATAATGATGCTTCAAAGAATGTTCTTGGTTGTATGCTTATGCATAATGATATATTTATTGTCTATGCATCATGATAGCTAAAAATCATGAACAAAACTATCCCACTCATGATCTTGAGTTAGCAGTTGTAATAATTTCGTTGAAGATATGGAGACACTATCTCTATGGTGAAAAATGTGGGATATATACTGATTACAAGAGTTTGATGTATATTTTATCATAGAAATAACTCAACATGAGGAAAAGACGATAGATTGAACTACTCAAAGATTATTATTTCACTATACACTACCACCTGGGGAAGGAAAAGAAGGTGGAAGATACTTTGAGAAGAAAAGATCATGGAGTTTTGAAGAAGATGAGAGTTGAAAGGGAACCTATGTTCATGGATCTAGTAAAGATGGATATGGGAATAATCATAGAAGGTGAAACATAAATACTTTTTCAAATGGTTGCCAAACCATATTTACTATAAAGGATAATGAGTTTTCAGACTGATGATGAGGAGTTTCAAAAGAAAATTAAATATGTGAATGATGGGAGATTGATCAACTTCGTATATAAAGATGGGATTTTGAAATTTGGGAAGAGACTTTGTGTTCCTGACATACATGATCTAAAAAGGGAATTTTTGGATGATGCTCATAGATCAAATTTCTATATACACCTTGGTAGAACTAATATGTATAGAGATTTGAAGAAACATTTTTGGTGGGACAACATGAAGAGAGAGATAGATGATTATGAGTCAAGATGTATGTTTTTTCAAAAAGTGAAAGCTGGAATACAACATCCTAGAGGAGTCATGCAGCCTCTACCCATACCTAAGTGGAAATGGGATGATATTACAATGGACTTTATCATGGGACTACCAAATACCCCTATAAGGATTGATGCAATATGGGTCATTGTTGATCGTCCTACCAAGTCAGCACATTTTCTTGCTATAAGCAAAGATTTACAACTTGAACATCTAGAAGGAATATATATTAATGAAGTTGTAAGACTTCATGGAGTACCCCTATCAATTTTTTCTGATTATGATTCCCATTTCACATCAAGATTTTATAAAAGTCTTCAGAATGCATTGGATACTAAACTTTGTTTGAGCACTGCCTTCCACCCTCAAACTGATGGACAATTAGAATGGACTATTCAAACCTCAGAAGACATGTTGTGATCTTTCCCACTTGACTTTCAAGGTATGTGGGATCAATATTTACCTCTGGTAGAATTTTCCTATAACAGTAACTTCCATTCATGTATTCATATGGCACCATTTGAAACGTTATATGGAAAGAGATGTCATGCACCAACTTGTTGGGATGATGTTGGTGAAAGAAAACTCATAGGCCAAGAACTTGTTGAGGAAACAATGTAAAAGGAAAAGGTTATCCAAATCCACATCAAATCATCTCAAAATAGGCAAAAGAGATATGTCGATAACCAAAGGAAGGATTTGAAATTTCAAGAAGGAGATCATGTTTTCTTGAAAGTATTTCCATAGAAGGGTGTTATAAAATTTGATAAGAAGGAAAAATTAAGTCCCAGGTACATCGGACCTTTTGAAATTATTGAACGAATTAGATTTAGAGATTATCATTTCGAAATGCCGCCAAGTCTCTCCAAAGTTCATGATGTGTTCCACATATCACTGTTGAGAAAATACATGCCTGACCCAACACATGTACTCGCCTATGAAGAAATAGAACTGTAACCCGACCTGTCTTATTGCGAAGAGCCTATCATATATCTTGACACTAGAGAATAAGTGTTGAGAAACCAAATGACTCGTCTGGTGAATGTTCTATGGAGAAATCATAAGATGGAAGAGGAAACGTAGGAAACTAAAGATCTTATGATGAAGAACCACCTGAATATTTTTATGCGGTAATATTCTAGAAATTTTGGGGACGAAATTATTTAAAAGAGGTGAGAACTTAACACCCCAAGCTTCCACTGTACGTTTCCCTTTGAATAATGCAATAGCTTGTGTTGTACGCAACTTGGAGTTTTAACACACCACGGCAAATCAAACTAGCCATTATAAATATTAATACTCACTTTTTGAAATTTTATAAATTTTATTTTTCAAAATGGACTTCATTTTTGGATTCAGAATATTAAAAATATCTTAGGGTGAATTTTTTGTATTTTTCTGAAAACTTTCATTTTTTGATGAATAGTGAAAAACACTGCATTATTGGATAAATATGATTCTTTATTTAAAAAATTAGTTATTTTATTTAAATTTATATGAGGAAAAAATAGATACATAATACTTATAAATGTTTAATGTAATTCATTAAATTCATTTTATAATAATATTATATATATATATATATATAATTTTATTGAACTTTTTATCGTCTTTTACCCACCTTCTAGGTGCATTTGCAAATTTGCATTAAACATAATTTTACCACTTATCTAAATTGAATTTAAAAACTCCAAGAGACATGTTTGATATCAGTAAGTAAAATTTTGTTCAATAAAATGAAAATAATTTTTGGTGAATAGTAACTTTTGCCTTTTATTTACCATATTTAAAAGTAAATAGGGTAATTAAAGGTAAAAAAAATAATATAATTACCCTAAAACATGACCTAATTCTATTGGATAAGTATATTTCGACCAAAATAAACCTTAGTAATAAAATATAATCCTTTTGGTCCACTTGGATTAGATTAGGACATTTATTATTAGTTTATTTAAAAAAGAGTTAAAAGTGTTCAATTCAAAGTTTAATAAATAAACCATTTTTAATATAATGTTATCCATAATATAAATTCAACTATAAATATTCATTAAAAAAGATAAAAAAATTCCTATATAATTTTATTTTATTTATAATTTTTTTACATTAAATAATTAAATTTATTTATGACACAATGATGATGCAGTAATTACCTTATTAATGAAATATTAAAATAATTGATATTATAAATATCCAAATAAATATAAATTGTGACTTTTTATTAATTCACTAATTTTATAGGTTAATGTTACATTTTAGGGTTGGTTAAATAATTTTTTTTTGAATTTATAAAGTTTTTATGACTTTCACAAAAACAAAATACCAAATAGTGTCAAAATTGACATAAATGAGTTTTTAAAACAAATACCATATTATTAGTTGATATAATATTCCTAAAAATATAAGGTTCGTCAAAAGTACTTAGAAAAGATTAGGTATATTAATAATTAACCTCTTGGGGTTATCTTGTCTTTTTATAGTAAGTTTATTTACTATTTATTATAATAATACAAGAATACATGGAAAAAAGTTAAACTGTTTAACTAAGAGTTAAATCTAAAAGATAAGATTAATATGGTGACCTAAACCTATCTAAAACCTATTGGTTGATAGTTTTTAGACCCATACCCACCTAATCCTCGAAATAAATCATTTTGAGTCCATTATAAACCCAATATGATGGTATAATAAAATAATATTTCAGGCTTTTCCAAAAGTGACTCTCACCTCTCTTATAAAAGGGTACTTCCCCTTATCTCAATACCACACCTCCAAATCCATTTTTCTCGGACAACCCCTACTCTAGTATCCTCATAAAAACCCTCAATTTTACCTATAGTCCTTACTTTGATTATAAAACCAACCTAATGATCCATTTTGATCAACTAAAAAGGAAACTCTTGAAGAAGAGGTAATAATTTCACCACCTCTTTCAAAGTTCTTTTCTTCTCCCACTTCATATTTCTTTATTGTTTCTATACCAAAATAATAACTCCAGTACCTTATAAAAAAATTTATGTTATTATAAATATGGTACAATGATATTCATTATTCTATCTATCCTATGAATGACAAGTCACCATACGTGCGTACATATGATTTACCGTCTCCATGTCGTGGTGTAGTTTGTTACTCAAACACTTCATTATTTGGATGGGTATAATAATGAGTGTAAATAATGTAAATAATAAAAGTAACATGTTAAGGATTATGTAAATATGATATACCATCCAATTACATATGATTTCACCATCAATATAATGATATTGTCACTCGTGTGTACGTACGGATTACTATCTCCACGAACGCGATGAGATTCATTCCCCATCGTAACTATTCAAGAATAATTTAAATTTTATGATTAAAAATAATGTTTAAGGGATTAATATCATTATTTATATGAATAAAATACATCCTATCCATAACAAACATGGCCTACGTAACCAAGCATATAAAGGAAAAGGAATCAGTTAACACCTGAAACAATGATACTACTTAAATATTATTAACAAAGCAATATTAGAAGATCATATATGATATCATATTTATGTATTTGGTTTTTGTATAATTTAGTAAAAATGATTTAATTATTATACAGGAGGTTAACATACCCTCAATCAACAAAAAGTACAAGGTAAGGGTTAATTCTACAATCTCTTCATTATTCGGGGTTGTTTATACGTGAGTATCTACTGGAACCTCTTTATCATCCACATCCATGTTTTATAAAAAGTATTTCAAAACATTTTTATTGTTTCCTAGACTATGGTTTAAAGTCATTTATACCCTTTTTTTACTTTTTATGAGATATTTATAAAGGAATATTTCCATCGTTTTCCAAACAAGGTCCTTTATGACCTTTTCGAAAAAATTAAGTAAAGAATGTTTTCTTTAACTTATACAGCGGGTGTGGATATTTTTCTCCGTTGTAACACCTTTGAAGATTACCTTACAATCTTATAAGATTATTTTCAAAATAAATGTTTTCTTTTATAATTATGTGACTTTTAAATGATTTCAAAATAGAAAGAGATATTTCTCTCAAATAGTTTTGATTTCATCTATGTCAACATCCTTTGAGGGATTTTACACTTGTTTGAAGTTGATTTATTATGATACAATATCTCATATTGTATTTAAGGTTTTGTGATATGTTTGACTATGAATGTGTTATTTTTATAGCATTCATGGTTTATGGTTAAAGTATTAAAATTTTGTATGATATTTCTAATACGATTGTTTATGTTACGTTTCAATATTTTAATATGACGAATTAATTGGACTTAGTTAGTGATGGGTAGAGCCCGCTAAAGCTTCTCGATGCATCGGTAGGTCTGATGAGACAAAATAGTGTCTTGGAACAAGGCCTTGAAAAAATCTTATTTCTAATCTTGGCATGAGGCCTTGACTATGTGGTTATGATGTCTGTCATTATGCATTCCATCATTATAAAATTAGCAATTGATGTTGCATGTGATTATTCAACTATTATAATATCCATGTGAATAATTAAATGGAATTATTTGATTTATTTTTTCCATATTATGCTTAATTTAATGTTTAAATGGCTTGTGTTTAGTCTTATACATTGCCTTAAATGTTTAAGCTTATTTATGAAATTTTCTGCTATATTGTTATCCTTACTGAGCATCTAAGATCACCCCATTATTATGTTTTATTTTTCCCAGGATGAGAAGAAGTATATTACGATTAACCTACATGAATAGGATAAGGGATATAAGAGTGTTCAAAGGGGACACAATGTTTTTGTTTTTTTATTTCATGATGTAATGTAAAACATATGTATGTATCTAGTACTTCCAAGGCTACTAAACTGATCAGTCATTTAGGAAATGATTCCTTATATCATGCCAATGTTATTTAATAATTCACCGAATTTGGGTAACTGGGGTTGGGGCATTACAATCTACCACATTTCTATCTAATGAAAAATGAAAACGCCATCCATGTGTTCATGCGGACAACCACCTCCGTGTATAATGTATTTAATTTTTTATCACTTCCTCACATTGGTTGTTATAAATATTGACTTATTGAATAAATATGATATACATTACATAATTATGATCCTATAAATATAAATAATCATCTACTTTATTTAACACCTATCTATTAAAAAAGATGAAAACGTCAATGGTGTATGTGTAGACTACTGCCTACATGGAAAATTTATTTCATTTTTCATCACCTCCTTACATGGATGGTTATAAAAATGTATTTAATGAATAAATATAATAATTATAACATGATTAATATTCTATAAAAATTATATTATCATTATTTTATAACTTTTTATTACCCATTAAATTGTTATAACATGCTCTTTTTTCATCGATTTTATCTTCTACATGAACAATGTTATAATTTTCATGTCATGAATGATTATATAATGTTAAATAAAGGTAATATTTAGTAAAATTAATGAATTTAATATGTCTAAATGATTATGAAAATGTTATATGCATATTTTTATTAACTAAAGAAATCAATTCCTTTTAGGGGATAAAATTTAAAAAAATTACAATTTAATTATTTCTATAAAAATCATTACCATAAGTTCCATAAAATGTACATGGGACTCTAGAACTATAAAAAAATACTAGACGTCTTCATGAACAATATGAATATGATGAAGCCATAACCAAGGTGTAGGTAATGGAACCATTAAATCAAAACATGCATGGAAAACTATATTTGTAGCACAAAAATATTACTTTTAATGGTATATAGTAAGATAAATATAATTATGTTTTTGATATATATATAAAATAAATATTAATTTATTATAAATGAGGTTAGATCATGTCTGACCAAGTGGAAGTCTGAGGTAAGGGTATTTTTATCTTGATTTCCTTTCATTGGGTTATATTACTTCTCTATTGACTATGTTATGAAAATTTTGTGTGTGTTGTGACCTCTAATTTTTTTATGTGGTATTTCTACTTTTTATGTGAATTTTCATTTGTTTCATATAATCAATTAATTTATTGATTATTACTTTCAATTTTATGGTCTTCTAAGAGTTTTTCATCTCAATTTTCATCTATTGAGATATTCTTCATATTCACCACTTGTTTTATTTTGTGTGGTTTATATAATTCCATTTGATTTGTTTTATAATATGTTCCATTAAATTATAGGTATTTAAAATCAATTTTGGGTTTTTTATTTCAAGAGATTTTGATCAAAATTCTCATCTCAAATTTCTTTTCATTAGATCTGTTTTGAGTTATACACCTATTTTATTTTATATGGTGTGTGTACTACCTTCTGAAATATTATATCATGAATTGATTTGTATTAATTGTAATTTATGTTCCTTCACAATTTCTCTATTTCAAGGGATATCAATTTAAAAGTCATAAAGGGGTTTATTTAAAATATTTTTTTTAAAAGTTTTAAATTATTTTGTTCAACTATTTATCTTTCATATTCATATTATTTATATTATTTCAAGAATTTTATTTTATATACTTAAATTATTGTTTAAGTTCATCTCTTACTTTCTCTATAATTGTTTTAAAAGTAATATTTTCAATGTTTTTTGCATGGGTCACTTTTGAATATCTTTATAAAAGTTTGAAAATAATATTTTTTTAGTTTCTACTACTTGACATCATTTTAGTATTTTCATAATAATTAATCATTATTAATCTTATTTTCCCTAACTCCATGGTTTTTTAAAGAAAATCATATTCCCATTATTCTATCAATTTTTTTAAGTTATCAAAATAAAAATATATGCTATTTTTATTAAAAATATTTGAAAATTGGATTTCATTTTACTTATGTATATTTTAATCTTCCACTCCATATTTGATTATATAAGAATAATTTATTTAAAATATCACATTATTGTAAATTATATATCAATATTGTTTTAAAATTCTTATTTACACCTCATGAAAATAGTTTTAGAAGTGATCTATAACTTTTTTTAAACAGAGTTACAAAAGTTTTATGGAAATTCCATTATAGTTTCACTTCCATTTTATTCTCTATCTCTAAAGAATATATATTTTATGAAGAAATTTTTGAAAATAAACCTATAATATTCTTATTATTTAAATATTTGGATGATTTAATCTTTGGTATCAATCAATCAAATTCTTGGTTTCATTTAATTAGATACCATATGAAAATATTATGTAACGCTTTTTATTTCCATGGGTGTCTCATCTATGTAAACATCCTTCAATGTTTCATATACTCCACTAGTTATATGTTCTGATAATACCATCCACCATCTTTCTATGGATTTACTAAGATGATGCTTTATAGAAATCATCATGAAACTCATTTCTTTGTTATGGGTTAAGTAATCAATAATGAAATGGAAAAAGTTTTTATGTACTTGTAGCACACATATATATTGTATTCATAATTTTATGGGTGGTTCATGAATTATATAGTCCTAAAATGAATTGGGTAAATCTTTATATCTCAAGATATTTTATTTAAAGGACCAGCGAGTCAACCAGATCCACTAAGGGGCTTTATACACCAAGGTTTAAAGGGAATGAAAATTGAACCTAGACCACTTAGGAAATCTATCCACTAGGTGATTATAGTCTTATAATTGATACTTGATAAGGAAATTTCTTTATATGGTTATTTATATTCTACACGTTTATGACATATTCTTATGCCAATGTTATGATCTTATGGGTCACAGTTGATGATTCTCTTATGACTCATGTCTCATTTGATAAAATAGATTTTTTCTATGATTCATGGATTATTATCAATTATTTGTTAGTTATGAATATATTATGTTATTTACATGATATTTTATTATGTTCTCATACCCATATGTTCATATTATGCTAACTTATGATGTTATATTGTTAATACCAATATTTACCCTTACTAAATGTTTGAGCACAACCTTCTTATATTTCCATATCACTAGGATATGAATAATAATATTATTTAAGATATGCTTAGAAGGTTATCGTGTGTGGGTAATTTTATGTTAAATTTTGAAGACTTACTATGAAATAATAAGTTCTTGGTATAAATGAAAAAATGACCATTTGATGAGAATGATATGTGTTTTTTAGTTAAACTTTTACCTAATTCTCTAAAACTAAAAACCTATAAGGTATTTGGTATATAAGTGACTCAATGTTGGTTATTTATAATATAATTATGTATGATTAAATTTGGGTTTCTTCATATGGTATCAAATTATATATGTAGAGAATATGTTTTGGAACCAGATCTAGGTTTACGAGTCTGGGGAGTCCCAAAAAATCCATATCCATCAAGATCCTGCTTAATATTACTAGAAATTCATGTTTTTGGTATAAAATAAGTTTATTTATATTCCATAAATCTTTTTGAAAGAGGCTCAACCTCCAACTTTTGAATAATTTTTGTTTGTTGTTCTTGAACTTTTTTGAATTTGACATTCCTCCCACTAACTCATTGAGTATTATATTCCTTCTAAAGAAATATTCTAATTTATGCTATAAAAACTTTGTGATAAGTATTATTATAGAAATAATATCTCATATTTTCCTTTGGATAACCAAAATATAATCATTTATTTTATTTGGGGTTAAGTATATCAAAATTTAAAAGTTGTAAGTATGATTCACAACCCCAAATATTTATAAAACACAAACTAGGATGTTTCTAAACCCATATCTCATATGGTGTTTTTATGAATACCTTATATGGAATTCAGTTAAGTAAAATTGTAATATTTTATAGATTATATATCTATAATGAAATATTAAGGTCACACTAACTTATCATCAATCGATCCATTCCCAACAGGGTATGATTACTCCTCCAAGATACACTATTCCATTATAGTGTTTGAAGAGGAGTGAGTTTTGAAATACTTCCATAATATCTTAGATAATTAGTGAATTTTTGGATTAAGTATTCACTATTCTTATTTTATTGTAGAATCTAAATACTTTCTCCCAATTAATTTTTTACCTCATTTTGAAACTCTTTGATCTTTTTAACAGTTTCAAAATCATGTTCATCATAAAAACACAACCATAATGACTAATATCATTGGTAAAGGTCATGTAGTACCTAAAACCATCACTTTATTGACTACTCATTAGAATACATAAGAATGGTTTTTTTAGAGTCTAATGAAATTTATCAAATCTAGTAAAAGTGATTAAAAACCCTTCTTTAAGTATCTCTATGAATGATAATATGAAAATGCATAAAATACTAAAATAAAGAATACTACAAAACATGCATACCATATCCATAGAAGACACTATAATATATTCATCTCTATATGAATTTTATAAAGATCGCATAAGTGGAAAAATAATCCTACCATCATGATGTATCCATTGGCCGATCTGAATCACATGCCATACATGCGGGATTATTCTTCATCACATGATGTTCTATCATCTCTCCATGCAAAGGAAGAAAAATAAATATAACTTTGGGTTAAAGAGAGTTTTTTTCAAGCATCATGAAATTCTCTCACTTCCATCACATGGTAGTTATATAAATACAATAACCTAAGGCATTCCTTTGGTTTGTGGAATTTATTCATGCATTATAACATGTGGATAAATTTTATGGACAACTTCATGTATTTAATGCATGAATGAACTCCCATACATTGCATCTTATGTAACTATTAGATTAATGATATCCTTTGTGTGAGAATCAATAAATGATTACTATTTATCATTTTTCCAGAATTTTAAAATTCATGGGAATCAAAATAATTATTTTCATGCGATAAGATCTTTCTTATATATGTATATCATATATACATATAAGGATTTAGGGAATATTCCCATCAATGTATCACTTTCACTAAATCCTAAAATAATTTGTTCCATTTCACCTTATAAAATATCTTATACAAAAACTTTTGAAACTATATACAAAAATACTATTTTATATCTTCCAAAACAATTTTGGAAATCTATCATTAACTTCACCTTGTATCACCTCATATGAAATAACTTATGAATACCAATCTAAAACACTTTTTTATCAACTCTAAAACACTTTTAGAGTATCTATCTATGTTAAAATTAGTCCCTATTTAGTCAAACAAAAAGTGTAAACCTATGGTCCATTATAGTGTTGATAATAAATAAAAATATCTAGATCCATAAGTGTAAGAAAATAATGGCCTCTGGAAAATAATCAATTCTAATAAAGATATAATGGGATCTTGCAAGATCTCCATCAAAGACATGTATCTTCATACCTATGTCCATCAGTTTAAATCATTTATAAAAATTAATTCTCATATTTTCTCTTTGACCAAGACATCGACTTCCCATAGGACATAGTTCATGTTAATCTCATATAGCCAACTAATTTATTCTTTATTCTTATAGTATAGAGTGAACTGATCAATGAATACATCACATGTCAATCACCCTTCTCAATAGTAACATCACTTGACCCTTATATGGATATATATATATATATATAATATCTTATTATGGTTGAACACTCTCGTAGTCTATCTTAATTTAAGGCCCAAATTTCATACTCATCGAATGAGAGGAAAAATATGATCTTTGTTAAGGTCCAACCGATGACATGATCAGTAACATACCCAAACACCCTAGTATTAGTTAATCCAATATAAAGAATTTCATAAGTAGGGTAACAAAGTATGAAGGTTCTCATGCTAGGTATATTTCTAACCTCAGGAAGTGGAGACTCAAAAATGATCTATGCAAACCTAGTATACTAAAGACATTTGTATGACACTCCATGTGTTATACTTAGCGGTTCATCCAGTTCACACAAAGAATCATATTATTTTTCTTGCGCCTCCATATAATATTATTTATCTCTATACAATAATCTTAATCATGCTTAATCTTAACATTTCATCATAACCTATAAAACACAATGATGAAAATCTATTAGGGATAAACTCAAAGTCATCCTTTGAGAGATAAATTATCATTGCAATTCATTAAATGTATATCTATATATAAATTTATGTAGAAAATGATAAATAATGATAAAACAAAGGTTTCCTTTAATATGATAAATTTTAATACTCTTAAATTCTTTAATAATATTTAACAAACCTAATATAAGCACTATTTTAACATATCATATATGATAAGCTGACAGACTAGACTTATGTTTTCTACACATTCTAGGTTTTTTAGCACATTAAATCATATTTAATTCTTATAACATCTATATGTGAATATCTAATAAAACACTCCCACTAACCTTTTTTAAAGGTTGGGGTTGAAGCCTCATTTTATTATTTAAAGTAAATACCTCTTTAGACTGGGTAGAGGGAGACCCATTAAATAGCCTGAAGGCCCAAGGACAAGTGGCCTAAATACTAGGCTTGAAAGCCCTTTTTTGGCCTTAAGGGGCCCTTGGTGAATAGTAATTCTACAGTACTTGGTATGCTACAGTAGCTACTACAGTACAGCCACCTCTACAGTGCCTCTGCCGCTATATTTTTGCCGCCACTATAGTTCCACCGCAGCTACAATACTGTTGCAATACCCTGGAAATTAGTCACTACTTGTATTTGATCCTGGGTCTTCTGAATGCCAAGCAGGAGCCTGTACTACTAAGGTACAGGCTCATTTGCCACTCCTACTAACTCTTTAGTGAGAAACATATATAAATAAATTCATTTTTAATAATGGAGTGATTTAGGAAACATATTCCAAACTATTAAACTTGTTGAAAATATTAAAAATTCTTAACTTCATAACATCAATTATTACAATGTCAACTTATATTGTCTACATAGAACTCTTTTTAAGCTTATCATCATCATTTTTGTAACCCTATTCCATAAAAAAATCCTTAAAATAATATAATTACTTATATTATTATTTATTAATACATCCTAACCCTCTTAGGATATTTAGTAAAATTCACTTTAAAAATTTATTGGTGTAATTATTTATTTGTTAAATTTAAAATTCTTTAAGTCCAAACATACTCCCACTATCCTCTTATACATTATATTATATTCATAATATCTTTCTATGATAAACAAAACTTTTTTTTTGGAAATTACATTCATTTCTTTTTAATATGAATACTAAACCCTTAAACTATTATTTCAATATCATATATGGTATAAAATGTGTTTAGAACATTTTTAATTTAAAAATAAGACTTTATTAAAATATACCACCAATGGGTGGTAGGAACACAATCCCGCATATTTTAGAAAATACTTGGATAAACATTTTATCCTGGGTAAAATAATTTTATCTATATATTCTTCTCAAAACATGTTACAGAAATTGATGAATCATAAACCATATGTAAATAATTAATCGTATCATATTGTTAATAAAAATTCATTGTCATTGAAAAACTTCTCTTATCACTAAATTTAAATGAGATTAAGATACACATATTTTACATAAATTCATTTGATATTGATAAAATGCTTTACATTCAAATCATTTATATAGTAATGGTTTACTTCATCACATGAATATAAACTAAAATCTATATCAATTATTTTTTTGATTTTTAACTCATGTATATTTACAATACATTGCAAATTATACATTCAATATCATATACCTTTCAAAACTGAAGAATTAATTTCTATAACATCCATACTTAACAAGGACATTCCATGGGGTTTCACAAACTCCTTCAAGTATTCTAGATAATCCCATAATATGGAATTATTATTCCTCCTTCTTAATAACACTAGGTTTTAATAACTTTTATTGGATTATTGAATAAAGATTAAAGAAATTTTCAACTAACTTTTCTCTTTCTAGTTTGAAATTTTACCCACTTCTACTTTCCATACAGTACTAGAATCCATACATCATATGCCTAGTTTATCCATTCATATAATTTTGAGAATATTATGTAAGCTTTAAATGGATTTAATAAAATTTTCAGATCATTTCCATAAATGATAATAAGATAAATTTCATAACTATAATAATTAATTTTTTATCCAATTCCTTTGAAACCTTTAATGAATCACTTGATGACTCCATAAGTATCTAGATTCACTTGTTATATAATTTTAACACTTGGATATTGATTAAAGAGTTATTCTAACACATACAATCTTCCTTAAAAACTTTTATTAAATAACTAATCTTACTTAAGAAATTTTCTAAAGTTACAAGTCTTAGTTTCTACTATATTAAGCTTCTCATAATAAAGGATTAATTTTAAATCTTAGATTGATGATAATGATGATGATATTATCTAAAATAGAAGTTTTTAATAGATGGGTATCATTCTTTATTAACTATTTAATATGTACATTTATTAAATGGGCTCCCACTAAAATGATAACCCCCCTTTTGAAAATTCATTATACCCATTAGTGGTCCAAGATCCATATTTCACTAAGAAAATGACCATTAATTGGCATGAAACTCACCGATTATTTATTTAGGTAAGGTATCATCCCAATAATTTTACATATGACTCTTTAATAGTTGAGAAGATAACACTTTTTCTAATACATCATATATACAATACCGACTCTATTCTCCTAATATCCCAGTCCTTGGGGTTTCCAAGCTAGTGTAACCAAAAGAAAATGTAAAAAATGATCTAATCACAAGACAATATAGGGGAACCCTTTTTGTGTGAAAATACCCTAGGATGATCTATTATCACTCATTACATTCTTTCCTTACATATATAATCCAAAGGTTCCCCACTTTAGCATCAAATTATTGGTTCTAAGAGGTTTTGAGGTGTTTCAAAGAAGCTACAAGTTGATAAGAATATGTTTTCTAGGATAGTTAAGAATGAATGAGGCTTTCCCAAAAGGGTTATATCTTGTTTTCAAACATAAATCACCTCACTTTAATAAGCTTTCAAAAATGGGAAATTACATAGAGAATATCAGACTGAGCCTACCAGACCAATTTCATCGGATGAACTTTACTAGATAAAGATTATTGGCCTAGGTATTGTGTTGAATGATCACATTATCCTACTTAGAAGCTTCATAATATGGAATGTTTTGATTAATAAATATGATGATACTTTATTTTTATCATAGCTCTTAACATAATAATTATTTAAATACCTCATTGTCCAAGCCATGTCGAAAACAGGATAGAATCATTTTTGTTTACATAGTTCTTACTATGAATATTTGAGGAAGTTACTTAGGATGAACCTATCAGTTAGAGGTTTTCATTAGTAGATTTTGTGTTTGATGTTTATGGTTATTTGAAAGAATAGTTGTATGAAGTTACATGTTGTGCACATTATGTAAGGGTAACACCCAATTTTCATATGTTGTATCTAGTTAAATGAAAATCTATGAAGTGTTATCAGACCATATTTTTAAATATTTATGATCAGAGGAAATTTATCAATGTATAAATGGAAGTTTTTTATGAGTGTTTTCATATGAATATCATCATAATATCTCTCACAATGTCATTGGTTGGATTCTATTGGATGAACCTTCTATGTTGATGAAGGGTGTTTACATTTTTACAATGACTATTGGGTGAACATATATGAATTTTTAAAGTGGATTTATTAAATAATGATTGAACACAAGTCATTGAGTCATTAAAAATACAATTTTAGTTGAAGTTATGAGACATATGTTTTTGTATTAAGTTCACCGGTTAGAGTATGGTGTGTAAAGGAAACTATCAAAGAGTTATGATACAATTCATCAGATGGTGTAAGTTTCTAGAAAAATACTACTAAAAGTTTCCTATGAAATTGTCTAGTTACATCGGTCAGAGTCTCACTGGTTGGAAGTATTGTAATAATGTTTTATCTGATTAATGGTTCAAAGGTTTTTTAATAGTGAATAAATTTTTCAAATTTATGGTTGAGGAAGTTCATTGAATGTTTTAGATGAAATATATTAAATTAATATTCAATAATATTCTAGAATAATTTATAATCATCTAGTGAATTGATATGAGTATGAGTTTTTTATATTTGAATTTTCATTGAGTGGGAAAATAAAATTGGATTATGACCTTCACTCCTACTTGAAAACCTATAAATAGAGTATGAAAGTATAATAATGTGTGACTAATATTCACATTTTAATATGTTAGGTATATAACTATATAGTTATAAAATTTATCGGACAAACTTTATGATGAAACCTCAGATAGAATATTATCATATGGAGACTTCACATTGGTTGGTATCAGACAGACGGTGTGTGGAAATGATCAGTCGAATAAGTAAAAAGAGTCAGTAATCGAATTATTGAATTGGGATTAGTTTAAGGATAAAAGAAAAAAAATTCTATCAGGTGGTATTAGATAGACATTATACTGAGGTGATCATATGGATAGTGTGACAGTATTGGTTTCAATATTAAAGAAGGCATTATATGGAGTATACCAAATGAACTCGTCTGACATAAAACCATTAGACTAAAGGAAGTTATTTCCTTCTACTATGTAAGAAAATGAATAAAAATTACTTTCAATAATAGTGATCATGAAGATATATCAATAAGATCAGTGATAATATACTAAAACATTTTTTTGATGGTTATTATGGTTGTTACAAAAATATTTGTTACATCATTTACTTGTGAGAGGATCACATGCACTATTAATTGATTATAGTACAATTAAAATGTATTTATATTACATTCTTGATGTAACCACATTCAAAAGATTTTCTCCTAGTGGATTTTGTGGTTTTGGATTACTTAAAAAGCATAAAAAGGACTTGATAAACTTACTGTGTAGTGAACCTTGTAAATACTTATGTTCTTATGGTTGCGTTTGTGTACCTATTTTCAGAAAAGTCATATCTATTTAATAAGTGGTAAAGGTTGTTTCATAAAAAATAAAATATCATTGATTCACGCCCTCACCCTCACAATGATCATATAGATCCTGATTGATCCTTTCAAGTGGTATCAAATCAAAGGTTCCCTTTGTTGACTCTATGCTAAAAAATTGGAAAAATAATTTTTTATAGATGTTCAGAACTTTGTGAATAAAGAGTGGATTATTGTATTTTATGGGAAGAATTATCATATTTTGAAATATATAATGTTTCTTCATCTTATTTATAATGTTTATTAAGTTCTTGATGTTGTTATAGATGGTTTCCTTCCTTGTATTGAATTTTTTCTATTTAAAATCATTGATAAGAATGATTTGGAGAAAATGGGAAAGCTAGAAATGTTATTCTTTCCTCGCTATTTTAAATTTATTTTCTTAGAGTTAAAGAAAATACAATGGTTAAAGGAATCTAGGATAAGTTAAATAATATCTATGGAGAAAATTCTAAAGTGAATAAAGTGAAGTTATAAATCTATATATTAAAGTATGAAGATATTAATATGGGTGATGATGAATCTATTTTTGGATTATTTACAAGGATGATTGATATTTTAAGCACTATAATATGTCATAGTGATAAGTAGGAAGATTCAACCATTTTTAAAGAGATATTAAAAATTATTCTAGAAAAATATGATGCTTAAGTTTCATCCTTAAAAGATAGAGATCCTAAAACTCTTTCTCTGGATGATTAACATAGCACTATCATTACTTGTGAAATAATAATATAAAATTCCATCATAAATAAGGAGAAATATTATCAAGAAATTTCTTTCAAGGCCTCCAAGAAACGAAAATCTAATAAAGTTTATATTGAGAAATAATCAAATGAATCTAACACCAAAAATGATATTTTCAAAAAATTTGATAATTTCATGTCTTTTTTTATAAAAAGATGAAAGGTGGCATAGGAAGGTACAAAATAAAGTTACCTATGAAGCATTTTTTCAAATTTATTGGAAATTTTTCAAAAAATTTCCAAGACTTACGGAATATGAAGAAAGTATAAAATATGATATAAATTTAATAAGATCCCTTAAGAAGAAGATAGAAAAATCTAATCCATATTTTAATGTTAAGGATAATAAGTTCTCTCAATATTAAAAAAAATAAATTTGTTGTTTAAACATGAGGGAGATGATGATAGTTAATAAGAAGCTGATAACTCTAGTGATGAAGCTATTGAGAAACTTCGCATTACAAAGTGAATGATGAAAAGGTAACCAGTGATAAAATCATTGTCTCTGAAGAAGAATAATAATAATAAGAGACTTATATAGAGTTTATTCTCAAGTGAGAGTTGAAATAATGTCTTAAAAAAAATTAAAGTCTTGAAAAATATAAAAATAAGTTGAAGGAAGAAAATATTTTAGTAAACAATCAATAATCGTTTCCTAAATAAAATTCTTATTCGATAAAATATATTGATAATATAAATAATTTGGTTGGGTAAAATAAGAAACTTAATTTCAATCTTAAATAATAGATGAAGGTAAAGGAAGAAGAATCAGAATTTATTCAACAAAAACTTGTTAAAAATAATAAGGGAATTAAAAGTTTTTAAAATTTATTTACAAAAGTTTGTAAAATTTATAATAAGTATAAACCTTATGATGATTAATAAAAATTCTTCTTACAAGTTAATAAAAAGGTTTAAGACATAAAGAATAAAAAAAAGTTAGGAAAACCATGTATGTATCCAAAAACAAGTAGAGTTGAAAACTTTAAGTTTCTAATGTTTCAAAGTCTAAACGAAAAGCTACTACTACTGGAGATTATATTGAGGATGATAATAAATATAAGATAAATAATAACATTTTAATAAGTAGCCAAAACTTTGGTGTACATAGAAATATCAAAGTGTAAGGTAATAAAGTTGATGAAAAGTAGGAACACAATTCTAGATAGTATGAAAGTTACAAAGGGAAATATGGTTTCTATGGTTACTTCTAGTATTATATATGTTTTTTGAATATTTGAAAAAATTATTGGTTCAATCACAAATACTATATTGAATTTACAAGTAACTAGAGACAAAGTTTGAGGGGGATTCAACCCACTCAAAGAAGAAAACCTGAGAATGTTTATTTTAAGATTGAAAATAGATTCCAACCCATGGAAAGTATTTTTAAAAGATGTTATCATCCTCTAAATATTGAAAAATTTAGTCTTTTCATTTTATTGGTATTAAAAAAATTACAAAATCTTAAAATTCATATGATAAGGAAGAAATGGTAAATAAAAACCCTTGGTTTTTGAAACTACTCACAAAGATACAAAAGAATAATTACCTTGGATATTGGATAGTGGGTGTTATTCACATGTTTCTATGTATTTAAAGCTATTAAAGAATTTAAAATATTATAAAAAGGGTACAGTGGCCTTTTGAAATGATAAATCACTTAGAATCAAAGGTGTCATATCAACTATCATTAGGGAAGAATAGTTAAAATCCAAAATAGGATTGTTTATTATTGGGATGAAACAAAACTTATTGAGTGTTTCATAGATTTTTTATGAAGATAACAAAGTTTTTTTCAGAAGATGTAGTTTCACTGTTAAATGAATTGAATATGGGAAAGTAATTATGAGTGATAAATGAACCAATGGAAACTTATTTCAAGTTGGTGATGCACATAGTTCATCTTACCTGAACATTATGTAAGAAAATCAACTTTATAATACAAGGATGGGACATATTTTTCAGAGTAATAAGAGAAATATAAAAAAGATATAAAGTATTCATAATATTCCTAACATGAAAATTATTATATATCATTGTTTCTCTATATTCCATAAAGGTAATATTACTAACTCAACATCTAAGAAAGTTGAAATACATTCAAATCATCCCTTGGAGATGATACATCCTAAAATTTATGGTCCCATGACAAATAAATCATCAAATGAAGATAAGTAAATTATTTAGTTCATTAATTAATCTTCTGCATTGTATGTATTATGTTTTTGAAAAAAAATAGAGGCTCTCAAAATGTCTAAGAGTTTCAAGAGAAGTGCATAAAAATAATGTTAATATTCTATGAAGAACATTCGAAATGATAACAATGGAAAATATAAAAACAAAAAATTTAGATATTATCTTGAAAATAATGGAATTCCTCATGTTTTTAGTGCACCATACACACTAAAACAAAATGGTGTTGCTGAAATAATAAATAGAATCTTTGCTGAGATGGTAAAAACAATATTGATCAAACATGATACTTCTCTATATTTTTTCAGACAGGCTACCAGAGCAAAAATGCATATTAAAAATCAATGATTCTATAGGTTGAACTCTGATATGAATCCTTATTATATGTATTAAAAATAAACCCCAAGTTTGAAATACAAAACGGTGTCTATTAATCCTTGTGTTATAAAATTTAAAGGTAAGAATCTTGGGAATTTTGATCAGAGAGGTATTGATAGAATATTTCTTGGATACCCTCCTAGTGGTAGAGGATAAACGTTTTATAATAAAGAAATATGATATATTTTTTACTCAAAATATATTAAAATTCTTGAACATTATGATAAGAAAGTTTCACTGACAATTACATATGGTGATTAAAGTGAAGATGAATTGGTTTTAGTTGATAAAAAATTTATTAATGATAATAATATTGTTGAGGTAGCTCGAGAAGAATATTCTAACTAATCTATCTCAAGTGATGAGGAATAATTACATTTATCTCATTCTAGGATGAGAAATAAAGTGTAGTCCATAATATTATTGGAGACCAATGAAAATAGGTTCAAACTAGAATAAAATCAAGGTTATTATCACATACTTTATTATATTCATGGGTTGATCCAAAATATATTGTTTAATCCATGTATAATCAAGAGTATATTGATGATATGAATGAATACTTGGATCATATTGAGAAGAATGTTACTTGGGAACTTGTACCCAAACTAAATAATGATAATTTTATTGGTAAAAAATGGGTGCTCCAAAACAAGTTAAATGAAAAAAATTAAGTGATAGTAAATATGGAATGACTGGTTTGTAAAGGTTACTCTCAAATTGAAGGCATTGATTTTTATTAGACCTTTTCTATAGTGGAAAGATTATAAACTATAAAAATATTTCCTATTATCATTGAACAATAGAGATATAAAATTTTACAGATGGGTGTCCAGAAAACTTTTCATAATAAAGATCTAGTTGAAGAATTTAATATTAAACAGCTATGTCAATTCATGCACGGAAAAGATGAAATCTATGAGTGTAAATTAAATATTGAGTTTAATGGGTTGAATAAATATTTGGGATATTGGTATTATAAATTAGATATTTTTTTAAGGAATTAAGGAAAGGAATAGTTGATAATAATGTCTACATAAAATAAAATCAATAGGTTTCTCTCATTGTGATTGTTTATGTTGATGATTTCATATTCTCTAGAAATGATGAAAAACTTATGAGAATATTGTTGTGGATATGAATAATATTTTTGATATTTCCATGTTAAGATAAATTAAATACTTTCTTCTATTATATATATCTCCAAATAATTAGAACCTTTTCTTATCTCAAGAGAAGTATGCTAAGGAAATTTTGAATAAGTTTTTCACAGAAAACTCAAATATAGTTTCAAAAACTATTTTAGTAGGAACAACATTTTTAAAATATGAATATGGAAAGGAGTTTGATCCTAAATAATTTATGAAGTGGGTTGTAATTTTATTATATTTAATGTATTCAAGTCTAGATATATTGTATCATGCTACACTTTGTTCCATGTATCAAATTGTACTATAAGAATCTCATCTCAAGGATGTAAAATAAATTATTAGGTATATTAAGGGAACAACTGATTTTGGGTCAAAATATGATAGTATATAAAATATTGATCTATTTGGATACATATATGAAAATTGGGAAGGAATTATAGAAGATAGAAAATAAACTTCTACTGGAATGTTTTTCTTGGGATAAAGATAAGTTAGCTGAAATACAAAGAAACAAAGTTTAGTGATTCTCGGTATGCTGGAAGCTAGGTATGTTTCTTCCACTCAAGATTAAATATAGATTATGTGGATTAAGAAACATTTATAAGAATTATTTATTAATGTGAATTTTCCCCCTCTCTTGGGTTGTGATAATAAAAATGTTATACATATCACTAATAATCCTATTCAACATTCTCATTCTAATCACATTGATATCAAATACCACTTAATCAAAGAGAATGTGTAAAATAAATAACTAAACAAATATTTTTTTCCTGAAACTGATCATGTGGTTTATATTTTCCCTAAACTATTGTCGAATAAAACATTTCATAATATAAGGTTGATCATGGGTGTACAAACTCACCCTCTTTAAGGAAAAGGTATGTGTTTCATCCCCTCTCTCATCATGTCTTTTCATAGTGTTTTTAAAGGGGGAGAAAAATATTGTAACATAAATCTATCCATTGATATGTGTTTTACCTTTAAAGGTAATGCATTTATTTAGGGGGAGCACTTTAAATTGGTAAGTTGTGGTTTTAGCATGTGTGAACTATTTTAACAATCTATTGAAGTGGATAAAGGAAATATTTTTCTTGTATGATAAAGCCTTTTTTATGAATGTTCCAATTATAAGAAGAAGTTTCCTAAGAGTTGTATGAAAATGTTTATTAAGTCACTACATATGGATAACATGGTATTTTTGTTTAATTATTCTTGTTTCTTACACTAATTTCACTCATGTGGGATTATAATTGTTGGATAAGTAATCCATTTCACAATTTATAAATTTTTAGTGATTTATGTTTATTGGTTGATAATAAGATCCAAATGGGGAGACTGTTGGAACCAATAGGTTTTGAGGTGTTTTGAAGAAGCTGGAATGTGATAAGAATATGTTGTTTAGGCTTGTTATGAATGAAGTTGGTTTACTCAAAAGGGTTCTATCTTATTTTCAAAAATAAATTACCTCACTTCTATAAGATTTTTTATTTGTGAAATTAAAGGGAGAAGATCATCCTAATTCTACTGGACCGTGTTTATCGGATGAACTTTACCACGTGAATTTTATTAGACTAAGTGTTGTGTTGAACGCTTATCTTATGGTACTTAAATGTCTCATTGGGCATAATATTTCAATGAATAAATCTAGTGATTCTTTTTTGTTTTTATAGTTCCTGACATCATTAGTATTGAAATACCTTATGATCCATACCAAGTATACAGGGGGAGAAAATCCTTTCTAGGTAAAAATTTCATACTAAAAAACTATAAGGAAGTTCACCGGATAGAACCTACCAGTCATATGTTTGGATGAGTAGATTTTGTCTTCAAAGTTTAAGAAGTTTTGAAAGAATAGTTGTATGAAGTTACATGTTGTGCACATTTTTTAATGGTAACACCTAATTTCCATACACTGTATAAAGGTATATACAAATATAAAAATCTACAAAGTGGTATCGGATAATATTTTTGTGAATATTTCTAATCAGAGGAAAGTTATCAAAGTACAAAGATAATTTTTTTAAAGATTATTATCGTAAAAAGGTCATAGGATAATTTCTCACAATGTAATAATTTGGATTCCATCAGATTAGTATTCTATGTTTTTGAAGTGTGTTTACATTTTTAAAATTTATATTGGATGGAAATGTATGAAATTTTAAAGTGAAGTTACTAAATTATTATTGAATGTAAGTATTTGAGTTATCAGACAGATAGTTTTGGTTGAAGTTACCATAAGAATGTATTTTTATAAAGTTCATTTATCATAGTATGTAATGTGAAAGAAATGATAAAAGAGTTATAATGTAATTCATCATAAATTTTAAGTGTATGGAAAAAGTATTCTGAAATTTTCCTAAAAAGTTGTGTAGGAACATTGGTCGAAGTCTCATCAGTCATAATTATTGATGGGAATTTTTAATGGATGAATGATTGTAAGGTTTTTTAATATTTAATAATGTCCTAAAATATAATTTTGCGGAATTTTGTTGAATAATGTGGATGATAGAGTTTAAATGAAGCTTCAAGAATATTCTAGAAAATTGATAAGTTTTTAGAGAACTGAGATTAGTATAAGTTTTTGATATTTTATTTTACATTGGACAGGAAAATAAAATTGGATTTATGCCTTTAATAATACTTTAAAATATATGAATATAGGATACAAGTAAAGTATGGTGTGACTACTATTCACATGTGAAAAGGTTAGGATAATCTCTATAGAGTTAGAATGATGATTGTATAGACTTTGTAAAGAAACATCAAACAAATGATTATTGGATAGAGACTTTCCATCAGTTTTTATCAGATAGAAGGTGCATAGAAATGATCATAAAATAAAGAAAAAGTGGTCGTAGTAAAATTTTTAAAGTTTCATTAATAAAAGGATACCATAAATAGTTTTCATTCACTTGATATCAAATAGATAGTATGATAAGATAATTATATGGATAGTGTGATAGTATTGGTTTTAGTTTGAAAGAAGGAACTTGATGGAGTATACTGAATAAACCCATTGGATGAACCCATCAAACAGACAACAAAAATACTAAAGGAATTTCCTACTTACTATTGGGAAATAAAGTAAAGACAATGTTCTTGTAAGAATAGTAAGTGTCGAGATATATAAAGAAGAACAGTGACAACATATTGAATCCTATTGGTGAAGGTTCTTATGATTGTTATGAAAATAATTGTTACATAATTTATCTATTAGAGGATCACATGCACTTTTGATTTATTATAGTTCAATGAAAGTTTAAGTATAGTCCCTTCTTGTTGTAACCACATAAAAAGTATTTTTTGTTCTAATTCTTTTTTTTTATCTTGGATTATTTTCAAACTATACAATGGACTATCTACTCTTACTGAGTAGTGAATCTTGTGAATGATTGTGTTACTTTGGTTGTTCTTGTGTGATTATTTTTAGAAAATTCATATCTATTTCACAGGAGGTTAAGGTTACTTCATAAGAAAGAAAATATTAAAAAAATATTATTAATTCACCCCGCCCCCTTTAATTATCACATAGATCCTAATTAGTCCTTTCAAAAACTACATGTTTAGATGATCAAAGTCTTACCAAGTTCCACTTTGTAAGGAATATCACACTTAGTATTTGAATGGTATTTTAATCTCACTATATTTTCTAATTTTATTCCCTTTATTTATGCATGCTTTTATTAATTTATTTTGTAATCTTATTACCACCATAAAAACAATATAATCAAACCATATTGACGTGTAACTCTTTAAAAACCCCACAAGTTTATATTACTAACATAAAAAATATACATCAAACATATTCACACATATCAAAATTCATAACAAGCATAAGTTACATGAACACTTCTTATAAAGTTTTATAATTATATGAGATTGACAATATTCACATGAGTAATCCTTGAGTAATAGATGGCCAAACCCATTTCACATCCTGAACAATGCATAAGCCTCCAGGTATGTAGGTTGGTAGTCTGTCCCCAAGTCCCTTTGCCAAGGGATACTTTACTCAAGAGAGAATCTAATTTATCATAACTCGAACACCTAATATTCATAAACTATATTCAGCAATTAAGTTCAACTTCATAACTTCAATTACAAACTGAGGTCAAGGTAGATGGAAAATGAAATTCATTACACATAATTTCATATAATGTAATGAAAGGCTATATTCTAGAATAATTTTAACATTTAGACTAAATATTACACAATATTCACATTTGGTAAAAAAATTAATAAACATGAATATAGCGGGGAATAACCTTTAAATAAATGAAAAATTCGTATATTTAAATATGAGATAAATATTTATGAACAATTCATAAATAAAATATAACTATAAACTCTTTTATAATTTTCATCTTTAACATTATGTACATTCTATAATTTTTAATATAAATATTTCATATTCATTTCAATGTGAACTCCTTCATATTTATCATTATATGGAATTTCAATTTTGAATATATGATACTATATGAATTATAAACCATGTATAATCTAAATTCTATTTTTTAAACATTTTACATCATCTAAATATCATATACATAATAATTATTTAAATCTTGATCATGTCAATCATCAAAAAACGTTGATTTGGATTAAATAATATCCAAATAAGTCCCCTTTTAGTTTGAACATTTAAAAATAATTAATTATGAACAATTCATAATTTAAATATCAACATTTTATATTTTGGCCTTATTTCATAATTTATAACCCTTTATAAATTATATTCTTATGATTTCTAAATAAAAAAATTATTTATATATCATAAGAATTTATATATTGATTTTTAAAAGGTATTTAAAATATTAACATGTAATATTTGGGAAAAATAAAAGTTTTTATTAACATTCATTTAATTAATTATAAACCATTTATAATTTATTTATTTAATTATTTATAAACCCTTTATAAATTAAATATTCCTAAAATGCTTTTTATAATGATTTATAAACATTTTCTAAACCATTTAAAACATTTCATAATTTAAAAACATTTTTTAAAATATTTTCTATTTTCCCTTATGCAAAATTCCAATTATACATAAGTGTAACCACCTTAAACCCTTATGTAGACATTCTACCTAAGGGTAAAGTGGTTTTGGATCCCTTGTATAGTGGTAGAACTCCATGACCCTTATGCAGTATCATTGTATAAAGGTAATAAATTTATGAAAAAACCCTTGTGTAAGTGTACTACCTTTACACATCACATTTTCATAAAGGTAATTATAATGTTCCCCATATGAAGACCTTCTATGTAAGGGTATCATGTAAGGGTAAACAATATCATACCCATATATATCTCTTTTAAAACACTTCATTGCCTTCATATAACCAATATATATAATATTAAGTCTCACATAACACTTACATAGACCTTATGGAACCACTGCGTAAAGTTAAGACTCCATTTTACCTTTACACAACTCCGAGAAACCTCACTGCAAAAGGGTATAACCTTTACGCATTTGGGTTTTGTGTAATGGTAAGAGACCAGTCACCTTTATGTTGTTATAGGAAAAACATTATTACCCTTACATACCATTATATCACATAAGGGTAAACATGAATGAGGGTAAATAGTATGACACCCTAACATAACCCATTTCATATAAGGTTAACATCATGTAAACCTTACATAGAATGATTTGTATAAGTGTAAATAAAATATGACCCTTACGTAGACCACTCTATGTAAGGGTGAATCCTTGGTTTACCTAGAACATCTTAGCTATGTAAGGGTAAGGTCTTGGTTACCTTTACATAGTATAGATGCATAAGGGTAAACCCTTTTAAGAAATCAAATTTCTAGAAACAAGGAACTACTCTATTTTTTCGATTACCTTCTTCATTTCATTGAATGTTTCATAAAAAATAAACATGGGTCAAATTGATACCACTGAAGGGTTTTGTTAGAGTCTAATAACATTTATTAGATCAATTATAAGTGATTAAAACCCCTTATATGATGATCTCCATGCAAGATAATTTTAAACTTCATAAAATATTGAAATAAATAATATTGTAAAACATTAATACCATACTCTGTGCAATCCATTGCAACATATTTCTCTCCATATATGTTTTATAAAGATCACATAAGTGGAAAAATCATCACACCTTTATGATATATCCATGGGATCATCTAAATCACATGTCATATATGTAGGATTCTCCTTACTCTCATAATGTGTTAGCATCTCAACATGTAAAGGAAGAAGAAGAGAGAGATATTTAGGTTAAATAGAGGTTTGTCCAAGAATCATATGATTCCCCCACTTCAATTACATGGTAGTAATATAAATATAATCACTTGAGGATACTTGATAGGTGTTGTTGCCTTTGTTCATACATTATAACACATGAATAAATATTATAGCCAACTTTATAAATCTAATGCATGAATGAAATACCATATATTATATCTTATGTAAATATTACCTTAATGATATCCTTTGTGGTAGAATTAATAAATGATAATTTTTTATCATTTTTCCACAATCATAAAATGTATGGGCATGAAAATCATAATTTACATGTAATATGATATTTCTTATATATATATCATATATATATATATAAGGATTTAGGTCATATTCCAATAATATACATCAATATGTATAATATTCAATAATCAACTATTCTTATAACCTTTTCCACTAAAATGTTCTTTGGTCATTTTACTTAATAAACAAGATTTTTATTATCAAATGATTCATAATAAAATGATTCCAACAATCCATTTATATGGAGACTTTGAATTTTTTATCAAATATATGTCCAAATATACAATTAAAAATATAATTGGGGTTAGAATAAACCTTGATCTTATTATTTTGAATTTTATATATGGTATTATCCATTTATATAATGTATAAACTATTTCTTATATTTCCAAATATATAAAACATTTCATTCGTATATATAAAAAATATATTAATAATAATGGTTGAATATACCATCTTGTACAAATAAGATACAGAAATAAAATTTATATTTATGGAAGGAACATAATAATAGTCTTTTAATTTTATAAATAATCCACTAGGAAGACTTAAATCATAAGTGTCGACATCCAATGCAACAACTCTTTCTCCATTTACAACATGTGGATCTACTATACCCTTCTTCAACTCTTTCTCCATGCATTATCTAATACCCATGAGTAATATATATGTAAAAAATCTATAAAATTTACATTTATATGCTTATAATGCTTCTCTTTGAGAACACTTCTCAACCTTAAATACCAATCTATAATAGTTTTGTAGGTCATACCTATAATATATATCAAAATTATAAACATTATGCATGTTATAATCTATGAAATATATATATATATATATGGGTGATTATCATATTTTATATATTTTAATGCGTAATTTTGATGAAAGTGCTCCCACTGAAATGATGTGCACATACATCATTTGTAGTGACCCAGGTTTTATCCGAGTGTGACTTAGCTCAATTTTGAATTTCTTAAGTCTCAAGATCTATGAAGGGGTAACATGGTAATTTTAACCAAGCTAACAACACTAGAAAATTTATCTAAAGGTTTATTTAGTTTTATAATATGGTATTTACCCACAGGCTAAGTCGAAGTGGAAAATTTAGTATCTTGGACCCTCAGAAATAATATAATAAAAATATTATATTATTTATAGTTTTTACACATTTCTTTTCAATTAAATTTTTATATATTCTAAACAAGGGATCATATGGTAACACTAAGACCATGGTTGATACTGGAACATGTGGTTTACCCAAGGTGGAAATTGAGTTTTATTCTCATTAGGACTTATGATGGTGCGTAGTCACGAGCGATTTAAAAATGAATGGATTAATTAATTAAATTAAATTATTTAATTTGTTTGATTTAATTTTTTTTCTATATATTTCACTTCAATATAATATCAGGGGTCATCCATAAAACCCCATATATTATATGGGGGCCTTGTGGTGAATATTTAGTAATGACTGAGTGAAAATTGAGGGAATCAATGACAAATTCTTCAAGAATGCCGATGGTGATGATGTGGGTTTCTTCTTCACAAATGATAAATATTTTTGTGAGGTGTGGATTATTAGTTATAAATTTTCCCTATATTATTTTATTTTCAGGTATGGATTGATTTTTTTATTTGATTCCCTAATTATCATTGTATGACCCTGTAAATTTATAAATAATCATTTTGGACGGAATCATTTGATTTCAATTTTTCATGTGATTATTAAATGGTTTTTAGCTCCTCGTTCAATGCATAAATTCAAATGATCAATGTTTATTATCCACATAATATTTATTGGTGTAATTGTATGTGGGAATTACTTCAAATATCATGGTGTGTGGGAGAATCATTGGATGATGGAGGGTCACTCCTCGATAGTGGTGTCACAGGTGTCAATTTTGGGAAAGAAAATAGTTCTTCCTAAGTATTTGTTTCATGTGGATCACTACGATATGATCCTTTTGTACATTCATTCCCATTTTTTAGGAAAGATATTCATATTTAAATTTTATCTTTTAGGATAAATAACGATCTTTGGGTGTGTTTTTTGAGCTTTATGGGATTCAAATTTGGACACACGAGTATTCCTTTCCGAGAATAATTCTATATAGGAAGAAATGGAGTCCATATATTTGATATTAGAGATGTGGAATAAGGATATATTTTTATGGTTGACCCTACCAGCTTTTTTTAGTTAATTATGTCGAACAAGCATGATACTCATGGTATTACCAGTAGTTAGAGACCCACCTGGTAGTGAATTTATATCATGACATAGGTTCTCCTCTAACCATCGTCAGATAGGTTTGGTGTCCCACCATTGGGATACGAAACCTAAAATAGGGACATTATTTATCCCATATTGGTATAGGACCAATATTTTCTACATATGGGATTAGATAGATTCAGTATTTTTCCAATTTACATGGGACTGAGATCCTATATCTATGAAGTTGGAATTTCACTCATCTAAAGAGATTAGGTGGGATAGGGATCCTTTGGTAGAGTCAGTATTTCACTTGTTTTCATGGGGAATGGATCCTCTAATATTATATATATATACTTTATGGTTTGATTTATTTTTGGTATCTCATGTGTTTTATTGATGATATATCTTAGATGGTTTGAAGGATGTGGTATTCCATCAACTGTATATCATGCTTCAGTGATGAGAAAGCTCCCAATTCTAGATTTTGGTGATAGAATCATAGTTTTTAAGAATAATCATATCAAAAAAAATTGAGTCATTTAACTCCTTTATAATCCATTGGTGGCTTTGATATGTGATGTATGGTTGTTTAATGACTTCATACATTATGGGATCTTCAATTTTTCAAGCAAATCTAGTTACTTGTGTGAGGTGGATTTCAATTATTAGAGTTGAGATGATCAAGAATACTATGTGTCTCTAAGACTTATAGAATTTGATAATATATGGATTATTCTTACTTTCCTTTCTCCGAGACTCTCTTTAATACTAAGAGCTACGACCTAACTTGTTTATTTGGGTTCCCTTTGTGGTTTTTTGGGTTATCCTGCTAATTATTTTTATACTCACCCATATAAGGGCCTTGTTCGCATATGGGTTATGTCTATGAAAACAGTGTATGAGTTTAGAGATAGTTTGGGTGGTTTAGAGTTCGTTTGTCTTGTTCAAGGTTGATTCCTCAAAATTCTTGGTGATTTTTTATAGATGGTTTGTGATGGTGGTGGTGATCATTGCTACTAGAGTGGTATAAGAGTACTTGGATGATAGATTATTTTCTCATTTTCTTATTATCTAGAGGCTTGTTTAGTGTAATGTTTCCCTTGTCTTTACCTTATGGGTTTTACATGTTATTTCTGTCTCATTCATATATTATAAAGAGCTTGGTTGATCATTTATATGTCATATTTGGGTTTTTATTATATTTTTATTGGAAATATGTATTTATTATAGGTTGATATACATTAAGGCATCATGTTTTATGAGATATATCTACTCAGTTATAGTCACTATCCCCTAGCCTATTGGTGATGGTATTGAGGAATAACTTTCCTTTTATCACTATATTGAGTAGGATCATGGTGGTTTGGGTCATTTTAGAGTAGTATCACAGAAGTTTTATCCTAGGGACAATGTTTGGAGTTAGTATTCATGTGATGATTGGTTTGGGAATTAGTGAAACTATGTTAATGGGGTATTGAGTTTGGTTATCAAACTAGGGATATCAGTATAGGTTTAGTGTCCAATGTATCATTTCACTATGACTCTAATAACCTATTAATCAACCAATAGCTCGAAGACATCATTATGGGGTACAATCAATTTGGTGCATGCATCATATTATGGTTAGTTTTCATGTTCTACCTATTTCAACTTTTCCATATATACTCTAACACCTATGGGTTTACCCTATCGAGTAAAGGGTTTTCCCTAGTAATAGTCATCTTGTATACGAAGGTAGAGACATGAAGTACCCATGCCTATAGTGGGGCCTCTCTCTATCAGTTATTGCTTAATGCGTCATGGTTTTGATAATTTAGTTGAGAGTTATGAATGATCAATTATATAAAGTAGTTTATCTCTCCCTCTTGTTCTTAGTTTAAATATTTCTTGTAGAGTGTATGGTAGTGCCCACTATGTGGGATGCGACTACCCATAGACCAAATATTTTGTGTTTTTTCGATGGAAGAGGCATCGGGAGTTTACGAGGTGATCCCAAATCTCGAAAGACAATGGTTCATTTGGAGTCTGAGACTCATAGTTCCATATAGTTCAAGATTTTACAGAACAAATTTTGAATCTAGTATCAAGATTCCTATATATAAGGGTTAGTCATTTGTGGATGAAATTTTCTCAAACTCATGATGGGTTTTCTTTACCATGGAAAGAGTTTGATGTTTTTTTGGTATATAGTTTTGTCCAAGGATATTGAACCATTTATAGGGATTCATGACCATGATTGAATATGTGTCATGGAAAATAGAAACACATATAGGTTGACACCAGTAAGATAAAATCATTCTACATAATACGTTATCGTGTTAGATAATCTTATGGGACACCTAGCTAGACCTTGGTTAGTTAGAGTGTTTCCCCTAAGAGTGAATTTTATTCACTCGCCCTTTTATTGAATTAATATATCCTTGATGGAAGAAGAGGTTTCTCTAGATAATTCCTCATAAAGAAGGATAGGTGTAGTTGTAACCACCTCGTAAAGGATTGGTTATCTTTTTCTTATGTCCTGCGGAATTTAGTGATGGGTTGGTGAGGTGAGTCCTTTATCAATAATAAAGACCCCCTTTATTTTATCCTATAGGTCCAAACTTTATGTTATTAAGTTTTACTACCAGGATAGTTCTTATTGTAGATTTATTCATTATTAATGTATGTGAGGATTCTCTTCCCTTGCATTTAGTTGGGCATGGGGATGAATTTTAAGGGTAACCCATGGTAGACCCATGTTGAAAGGTTTATATATGCATCATATTTGTTTCTAAGTGTAATATTAAAATGTTATAGAGTAGGATGATCATCCCCTTATGGTAGTTTCATAGTGGGTGGAATGAATTGTTATCCATATCAATTAAAGAGTTTAAAGTTAGGAATTTGAGGGATTTTCCCTAGCCTTACTGTGATAGTATTCGTTACGCAGAAAACCATCATAGTGTGGGATCTAGAATCATGGGGTAATGTTGGTATTTATGATGTTAGACCCATGGTGGTTGGTGATATTAGAGTAACACAATATGGTCATGGTAATTAATTCTTCTAGCATAGGACTCTATGTTCAGATGATGGATGAGGCACATAGGCAGTTAGTTTCAAGGATATTTTTTCTAGAGTGGAATGGGATGTGTTTCTCACCTTTGATAGACGGTGATGGCCCCACTGTCTTCCCTCATGTTTGAGAGTTCAAGAGTGAAAATTTCAATGTATTGTTCTAATTTAACTGAGTGTTCTTTAGTGGTGGACCTAAATGGTTTTTATAAAGGTGGTGATCATGATGACCACTTCCCCTAATGGTAGGTGAATCTACCCTTAGTGTTTTTTCTATTTATCAAAATTGAAATTATGAATATATAATTACTTTATAGATCATGTCCCACAGTTTATAGTATCCATTAGATCCTTGTGGGTGTTCCCATACCATGAAAACTCTTACTATGAAGTGAAGGGGGAGGTTTTTTCCAAGTATTTCTGGTTATTAGTCACTCAATCAGTTATTATCTTAGGGTATATGTTGTGACTTTGTGTTTTAGTTTTATTTTTTTAAATGAGGGGGGATACTTTTTATGAAAAATAATATAAATATGTGTTGGTGTGATTTGAATAATAATTGTGATAATGGATAATTTAATAGAATGAAATATCTTCTTGTATACAGAGGTTCAAGTGTCCCTTAAATGTGATGATCGATGTGCTGATCATTAGTGAAATCAAGTACAAGTTTTAGTGGATGTAGAGATGTTATCTACAACATTTTAGAATCAATAATTAGTTTACTGATAAGGGATAAATATGGTTTGAGGAGGCCCTGATTAAAAGTAGATAAATTATGGACTTTCTATACATGGTCATGAAATTTGGAATTTCCCAGCTCAGTGTAAGTTTCATTAATCTCATCCTAGGTTTCATACTACCACTATGTAAGTGTGAATTGCCCAAGAAAATTTATGAACTTAGGATGTGTGTAAGTTTCATTATTAAATTTGGTAAAGTAATTAGGAGTATATATGTGAATTATCACAAGTATACATGGGAATTCATCTTTGTATACATGTAAAATCATATAGGGAAAGTTTCATCTGGCCTCTATGTATAATTGATGCATGACTAAGTGAAAATGATAATTCTTCTATATAAAAATATAAGTTTTTAGTTTTTATAAATGATGATGACAATGACTTAGGCAATGTAATATTTGTTCTTTAGTGGTTAAAAAACATTATTTAATTATTATTTAATCTATTTATCATATGGAAAAGTTTCATTATAGAGGAAATTAATTCTCATGAGTCAGAATGAAAAAAATAATTAGAATCTCAAGTTGTACAAATTTTCTAATCAGATCTCATATATCATGAATATATTTGAGAATGTTGCTGATTTATGAAATTTTGAGTTATATTCTAAGAATAATAAGATCATATGATATTATGGTTGAAGCCAAGGTGATCAGGTTTGTGGCACAAACTAAATCAGTAATTTCATAACTGTATTTACGATCGTTCTCATCGCAAGGTGTGGAAAATTTAATTCCTTTATAAACAAACTATCTAGGTAGTTAGTGGTATTAAGTTTCGATCCCATTAGTGAGGATAAGAAAATAATTTAAGAAAAAATTCAATGAGTTTTGGCCAATTATAAATACAAATGGAACAAAATGAAGAAAAAAGGAAATCTTGAAATGATTTTTGAAAAATAGTTGAAAATAGAAGAAGGGAAAGAACGATAAGTAAAAATGACAGATTGGGGTTGTAACTTGATTAGGGTTAATTAAAAAAGTTACTCTTTTATAATAAAATTATTTATTAAATATTCTCGCATTATGGATTTAATTATATTACTACTTATTAGTCTGATAATAGTTAATTGTGTATGTAAACACCATTCCATTGGTCTAATGATTGAATTTTCAAATACACGACACAAAAATACCCCTAAAATAGTGGAAGAAAACTTTCCCAATGGTTATGGGTTTTCCTATTATAACTCCTTTAGTGTTCACCACTGGTGTCATTCTTGGTCAAATATGACTCCACCATAGAATTTAGAATTAAATAATTAATGAAATTATAAAGAAAAATTCATAATTTAAAGAAAAAAATCAAAAGTTCTATTACAACACACCCATAACATTATTACAACCCTCATTGTAAAAAATCAACCTATTATGACCATGGTCACAATGTGCTGATTGATTAAAAACTCAATCCCTACTATGGATATGATAGGATAAGGGTAAAAGATATGACTTACACTAAAAAAGGAAACAAAATAAAAACCCTACTAGATTTTGGGGAAGATCGAATGGAAGAGCATCAACACCTCCCCCTGGGATAGCTAACTCAAAATTCGGAGGCCTTCCACTCTATTTATAGAAAAATAATTTACATATCATGTGTTGTAAAGTATATGGAGTGTGCTCGAGTCAACCTTTTCTACCCTTGTTTTTTCCTCTGGTAGGTGGCCAGCCGCACCTCCCATTGAATTTTAAGCATCAGTTGTTGGTTGGTGGAATTACACAATGTGTAGAGCCTCCATACAAGGCATGTGTCCTCTCTATCAGCCACCACCTCCTTCTAGAATAACATACATTCTGTGTAGATTTAATATACAGTGTGTGGATTCTGCTCGAAAATCATGGGTGTGTACTCGGGCTAGTCGAGTTGTGTATCTTGTAAAAGTAAACGATATGTGTTTATAAGTACACATTATGTATTCATGAATTTTTCTTCTAATTTTTCTCAATATGTTATTTCCACTAGATACTCCTAAAAATTACCATGAACATGAAAATAAATCATTTGATCTATAAAATAATAAATATTTAGAGAAATGGGTTTTGAGATTAATAAAGTGTATGAAAAATTACACATAAATTGAGCACATCAAACTCCCCTTCACTTAGCCATTTACTTTATCTTAAGTAAAATATCAACATAAAATTAAAATAATATATAATCTAAAAATAGAAGCATTCCATTAATTATAACTATAAATATTATAGTCATAGAAGAGGATTTTAAAATTTACAAAACAGATCTTTATTGAAAATATATTCTATTCATGCCTTATATATAAATTAATTAAATAGTTTAATCCTCTTTTAGTTACTTTTTTCAAAATTTAATAAAAATTCATGCCACTTTATGATTTACCTCACCCAATAAAGTGAAACACTTATCACTATAAAATAATTTAATAAAATTTATTCTCAATATTAATTATATTCACTCTATCCATAAGATTTTAATTAATCTAATTATCCACTTAGAAATTAAATCACAAAAATCATGAGGTTTTTCAATAAGTTTATGAAAAATATAAGGCGGAGGGTAGGTAGGTAATGATGTGAAAATAATATCAAGGGTTTGAAAAAAGTAGGTTTAATTCTTAAATAATAATGAATGAAATTCAATGAAAACTCTTAATGAAAATGTATCGCTATAAAAATAATTCATAGGTCATCATTTTCATTATCTTCCCTTTCCAACAAAAATTTGTAAACCATCGATAAGTGTAATGAATTAATCAAGTCCTCTTTTTAATTTTTAATTTTTTTAAAGAGATAACCACTTATGAATACAAAGAATTATTTTTTTTAAAACCTTTTTTCTAAATGAAAAAGAGATAATCTCCCCCACACTTAATTTCATGTACACTAACCAAAATATACCATAAATATCTAAACTCCCTCTTTAAATCTCAAATTTATAATCATGAAGTATTATCAAAGAATTAGGTTAGTAAGGATAAATAGGCTTGTGATGTGGTTTCCTATCAAGCAAATTCATGATTTCTATGGTTTTTACAGAGATAATATATAGGGTGGGTCTCAAAGTCGAAAGGGGGTGAAAATATCAATCAAATGCCTCATAAATTTTAATTTGATTCAAAATATTCATGTTTTGAATAGAAAAAATTACAATTTATAGTATTTATTCATACCATAAGAATATATCTATAAAAAGGGTATAAGAAAGAATATGACAAAGGGATTAGAATACCTCTCGGGAATGAGGATAAAATCGGTTAATCTGGCCATGAAATGAATATAAATGATCATTATAATAAATGTAAATGGCAAAGAATTAATATAAAAATCAAATTATATCAGCAATAATTTTTAAATAATTTAAAATTAAAATAAGAATGTAAATTTTTAAAATTACAATATATGTATTTTATTTATAATTATAATTAATAAAAACGTTTAAAAATTTTAAAATTGTTCATAAAATTGATGATTTCTATAAGATTAGTCAAAGGGAAAAGACTATTATAGTCAATAAAGTCTCCCCCACAATTAATATCATATGTGGTCCTCCTTGTAAAACACCAAGTAGGAGAAGATGTTGTGTAATGACATAACAGGACCAAGTCAAGGGAGTAATGAAAGAAGTAATCCAAATAATTTCAATGAAAATAAATGAAAAAATAATACTTCCCTCGGTGCGAGATTGAAAATATGGAAAGAAGTTGAAAGAAGATTCACATAACGTGCTCGAGGTCCTGTGACTGTTGATGAAATGGAAAATGTATTATGAATTCATAAAAATAATAATAATAAAACCAACATAGACCAGATATATATATTGAAATAACTACGTGTTAGATCAGTAATTGGGTGGCCTCGGGAGAGACAATGTAAAAAACGTATGGGGGTCCTATAGGGAGTATGAATCTACAGTGGAAACTAGTGGTGTGGATCCCTCGACCTACTATGTGGGTGTGGAATGAAGATCTTTTTCCCCATCAGTGGAATTCGCCGATGGCTATGGATCCAGATATGGAGTAGGTTCTGGTGGAAAGACAATTCATAGGTTCTAAAGAATAACTCCCATAATTCCCTCCATTTGATCAAGGTTTCAGTCCATGGCATCAAGGTAGGCATGAACTGAAGCATCGTCTGAGGGAGTAGGTGTAGGTGGTGTTGTGGATGGTCCAATAGTAGTAATGGTGGTAGATAAAGGGTTAATGGATGAGGTGGGAGGGAGGAAGAGGAAGGGAAATCTTATGGAGGTGGTGGGATTAGATCAGTATCACCTATTGGGGTAGGTGGGTCCTCTCTCGATGTAGATAGTGTTGGGTGATCCTACATGATAACAAAGGTTTCCCCCTACTTTGAGGCCAATCCCGTGTGAATAATAATAGGATAGTTCATTTGTTGAAGAGAACCTAAGATATCATGAGGGAGAGAGAACTAACCCCCCCCCCCCAAATGGTGTTCCAACCTAGGGTCGTAAATCTCACCATTCAGGTTACCCTAATGGTCGGTGAACATGGAATGGAGGTAGGAGGTGGTATAATAGGTCAGGTTTGGGTAGTCATTTTGGATGATGCAAGAAATAAGTTCCATGTCACAGTTGGACACAACACCCATGTCCTCATAGCGGGGAAGAAGTATGGAACTAAAGTAATGGTGGATGAAGAGGAGGGAAGTGGAAATGATTAGGGTTCTCTTCTGTGAGGTGGGGGCTACTGTAAATTGGGTACCATATGCTCCCACCACATAGAAGGTAGGTTGAAGTAGTCAGGGGAGGTGATGGTGGAAAAGGGGGTGGGGTAGATGGATGAGGTTAAAAGTCACACCCTTGGACAAACTCATCCATTTTCAATAACAAAAAGCATCCACCCAATCTAAATATGGTCATATTCATCTTTTTATTGGGTGTCTCTTGATATATCACCTCATCAAACTTGAATGTTGTAGAAAAATCAAAAAATAAATCTCAAAAAGTGGGAGTGCTGACCTAAAAGATAGAGATTTGATGGGTGTGCCCGAGTAGGTCCCCAGTCTCCTCCTAGAGTCCTATTTGATTTGGGATACTCATGTTGAAAAATATACTACTTAGATAAATGGTGCATCATCAAAAACGTCATAGTCAGTCTATTATAGGAAGTCACTCGTCAAAAATTAGGCAGGGGTGCAGCTGAGGTCAAGCTGCCTCCCATGTCAGTTTTGGTGGTGCACCAGCTACTGGAGTGGATGGAATTGAAGAAGTAGAAGTTGGTGGAGGTTTCATTAAAGTCCCTGATGGTGTTTTGTTTTCTACAAAGTTGGGCCTCAAGGAATCTGTGGGACCATAGGATACTGTGGAAGGTGAGTTAGTCGATACTAATGGTGGTATAATTGCCAAGGTCGATAGTTGGGAAAGTGGAATTTCCATCGTAGAAGACTCCTCTAGTGTCTCCATGTGTACCTGGTAAGAAGTAGACTACTTATTAGTGTGAGAAGACATGGGACTCTTCCCCTATATCATGACCCGTCCCTCAGAACCTGTGTCGTGACTACCCCAAGTCTACCTTCCATAGGCCAGGGGTTAGCGACTAGCACCGAAAAGGTGTATCCCTAAAATGGGAAGGCATTGCCTTTAAACCTGTACAAACACACAGCCCAAGAACACAACAAGATGCAACCATGAAGTAAAACTACAATAGTAAAAGTGTGTAATAATAGTAAAGGGGCCAGAATACAAGCCCAATAGAAAGATATAACTACAATAGTAAACAGTAAACAGCTCCTGGAATCATCCACCAAGGTTCCTAGCTGAAGGGTAGGTACAGCTCATCTCCATAGACCTCTATGTCAACCATCACCATTGTCCATCGTCAGTTCCTAGCTCCTCGAGTCTCAGTTAAGGCTGCCCGTCATCTGCACAAGACAAAAAAAGGTGCGGGTGAAGCTCGTGTAGAGGTGAGTATAACAATACCCAGTAGGGACCCTAAGACCCCCGAAGGTCTCTCAGAATTCCAAAAAGGAAAACTACAAATCATGATCTCAATCAAAAAGCACAAAGAAAAAGACTCAGCTCAAACCAGGTAAAAAAATTATTGTTCGGGAATAAATATGATTAGCCCTAAGCTATATCATTTTATTGCTTTAGAAGTTTTACACAACTGAACCACGAGGGAGATGTTCTATTGTCGATCCACAAAAGGTCATATATCACTGATCCACGATGGGACACTCTAAGGATGGTCCTCTTCGGGTCGCACATTACTGATCCACATAGGGTTTCTAGAATGCAGATCCACATAGGGTCACTAGATGTTGATCCACACAAGGTCGCTAGATGCTGATCCACACAGGGTCGTCAAGATGCAGATCCACATAGGGTCACTAAGATGTTGATCCACACAGGGTCTCTAGATGTTGGTCCACCCATAGTCGCTATGATGTTAATCCACACAGGGTTTCTAGATGTTGATCCACACAGGGTCACTATATGCTGATCCACACAGTGTCACTAGATGTTGATCCACATAGGGTCGCTACTCAGATGACAACCAACTATAGGATTCCTCGCACCCGGTGCGCTTGAGTTCCATAGTATATGCTCCTCTTGATATAGGCTGTTATTAAAATACTATAAAAATCAACTAAGTAGTAACCCAAAAATCCATCATATCGTAAGGGTTCCAACACAACAGACGGTGTGTCAACCGGACTCCCAGTCTGTGAGTTATAGGCATTTTAGTGTCGAGGGCTCGGTTGGATTTAGGTACAATCCAACCCGGTTGTAATCTAACTTTCTCTAAAAATCAATTGGAGTATCTCAAAAAGATCATCTCCCTCCATGGATCCCAGCACCATAGATGGTTCATCAAATAGACATCTGGTTCGCAAGATACAGCTCTTTAAGTGAAACTAGGCCCGAAAAGGGTCTTGGTCCGGTCCTACCCAGTCAGACCGACCTAGTTCCGGTTGACCCACCCAGTCTGATTTCAACCCGGCCTAGCCCAAACCGACCTGGGCTGGCCCGGTTGGGCTAGGCAGCGGTGGGATTGGATTTCTAGATGGGCGAGGCCCACTGAGTGATGCAACCCAATGCACTGGCGCGGCTCGCCATCCTGGTGGCCGCCCATCTCCTTGAACAGCTCAAATATCCATTTGGATCTTCAATCAGCGGCTCCACTTCACGCCGCCATGTGGTCCGCAGGACTCGTGGGGCTTGGGTCCTCCTCTTTCGTGGCTTTGATCCCTCAGCCTCTTCACAGCAACACGTGAAGGCGCACCGCCTTGCCAGCGCATCCGGCTGAGTTCCGGACACCCCTTCAGGTCTGTCGTGGTGCCAAGCAGTGCCGCCCTCTTCCACGGCTGTAGATCAATGGTTGTTTCCTTCATCACCGGTGTTGCACTAACAGATCTTCTGCGAGCCACCAGGTGAGATCTGGTGGTCCGTTTTCCCTTTCACTCATGCCTATGGGCCTCCCGGGATGTCGTCATTGCTGTGTGGCTCCCAGATTCAGGGTTCTGCCGAGTTGGAAATTATTCCCCCAAAGGGCGCGACAAGAATGAAGCAGGGGAGGGTCTGGGACTTGTTTGTTCGGCCTGCGCCCTCCGCGTTAGCATCATAACAAGCAGGAAACAATTTATTCATCTTCAACTCAAATAATTTAACCATGAAAAATCCCTTACCTTAAGAATCGTTGGAGTCATCATGGTGGTGGAAGTAGAATTTGTACTTTAATGAAGCCACCGGCATTCATCATTCCCAGTTTTATCCCTCCAATGTTGTTGTCCAAGATCTCATTCCTCATTGGTGTAAGATTCCACAACACTTCGTCATAGGTTCCACTCTTCCGTGCCAAAATCCCACACTCGAGCATCAATTAAATACACCAAAGAAACAACTGATTTTCATAATTTTAATGCAGTTTATTTATGAACTGCATTTAACCTTCCAACGTCGAGGTTACATAAATAAAGAGTCAAGCCATTAAATTTCTTGACAACAAAGTGGTCCTACCACTGCTGCTCAACCGTTGGAGAAAAATAAAATAACAATTACATGTTATTTTATTATTCTCTTAAAAGTATGAAAATTATCTTTTTCTCCCAACCTACTGCAGTTGAAGTTAAGTCTCCCTTAAGTGAATCCCAGTGCTACAGATTCAATGGTGTCCTCGGATTTCAATTCCAAGCACCGGTTCAAAATTTAGAAAATATCACCCACACGTTTACTGAACGTACCTTAAAAAAAGTTCAAAATTCTATTTCGGGTACACCGGGCCTCAAAATCACACGCTGTCAATTTTCAAATACTCGTAATATTTCCAAATAATTAAAAATATTATATAGAATTTTAGGGTCTTTATATTCTTCCAACATTGGGTATTTTCATCCTTGAAAGCTACAATAAAACTAGGGAAACAAGATGGAGTACTGAGCACATATTTGAGACTCTCGCTCCCATGTGCTCTTCTAGAGGTTCATGTGCTGCCCACAAACTTTCACCAAAGGAATAGATCACCCATGAAGGACCCGCTCCTTTAGATCCTATATCTCTATCGAGAACTCCATAAATGATACCCCATCGTCAATTTCCATCTTGCCCTAGTCGATAACGTGCGATGGGTCATTCACGTATCTCCTCAGCTACGAAATGTGGAAACAATTATGCACCTGGTGCATCTATGGGGAAAAAGATAGATGATATTCCACCACACCTACTCTGCTAAGGATCTGGAAGGGGCCGATGAACCTCAAAGATAGCTTGTCGCCCTAGCCAAACCCCTGTAATTATCGTCGAGGTGAGACCCATAGGAAGACATGATCTCCCTCTTCAAACACCAAGGGTCTCTGTCTCCTATCAGCATAAGACTTATTCCAACTCTATGCAGTCTTAATCCTCTCCTAGATGATCTGTACCTTCTCCGTGAAAGCCTATACCAACTCTGGACCCATAAGTGCGGACTCCCCTGGGTCTATCCAGTATAGTGGTGATCTACAAGGCTACCCGTACAGGGCCTCAAACGTATCCATGCTGATGGTGGAGTGATAAATTTGTTGTATGTGAACTCCACCAGTGGAAATTGGTCCTCCCAACTACGGAAAAAATCAAGGACACAAGCACGAAGCATGTCCTCGAGTGTCTGAATGGTCTGCTCTGTCTGACCATCTACCTGAGGAAGAAAGGTGGTGCTCAAGCATTGATGAGTTCTGAATTCCTCCTGTAACCCCTTCCAAAGACAGGATGTAAAACATGTGTCATGATCTGAGATGATCACTGATGGAACCCCGTTAAGATGTACAATATTATGTATGTAGAGATGTCCCAAGATCTCTACTGATCTCTTCTCTTGAATGGGTAGGAAGTGGGCTGACTTGGTGAGTCAGTCAACGATCACCCAGATAGAATCATGACCCCTGGACGTACATGGTAGCCCTATCACGAAGTCCATGGATATTTCATCCCACTTCCACTCTGGTACCTCAAGTGACTGATCTAAGCCTGTTGGTACCTGATGCTCAGCCTTCACTTGCTGACAAGTGAGGCATTGAGATACGAACTCCACCATTGTTTTCTTCAATTCTAGCCAAGAGTACTGATGCTAGAGGTCCTGGTACATCTTTTCCACACCAGGATGTACCGCCAAATGGGATGTGTGGAACTCCCTCAATGCATCCTCTCGAAGCATCACTAGTACCATGGTGTGTCCTCTAAAGAGGATGGCGTGCTCCCCACCTTCATAAAATCCTTCAAGAGCCTGTCCTGAGGATATCTGAGCATGTTGGTCCTTGCAGTCTATGTCCCAAAGTTGTGCCTCCCTGACTCACTAAAGGAGTGGGGGAGTAACTATCATAGACTGGAGATAATCTACACCATCTCTATCCAAAAAGGACATATACAATGAAGCTAGCTGCTCTGTCACCTCACACAACAATTGTAGACCAGACCTCCTACTGAGTGTGTCTGCTTGTACGTTCCCCTTCCCAAGAGTGTAGACTATCTCAATGTCATAGTACAGGAGGAACTCCATCCATTGTTGTTGTCTCAGGTTCAGTTCCTTCTATAAGAATATATACATGAGACACTTGTGATTAGAGTAAATATTAAACCGTTCACCCATCAAGTAGTGCCACCACATCTTCAGCGCAAATACCACTACCACTAACTTCAGGTCATGAGTAGCATAGTTCTTCTCATGTTTTCCCAACTGTCGTAAGCCATATGCAATCACTACTCACTCTTGCATCAGTACACAACCTATTCCGGTCTCTGATGCGTCGCAGTAGACTACATACCCAATGCCCTCTTCTAGTAGCCTCAATATGGGGGCACTCGTCAATATATGCCTCAGCTCCTGAAAACTCCGATGGCACTTCTCCGTCTACAAGAAAGGTTTCCACTTCTTCATCAAATATTTCAAGGGTTCTGCTACCCTGGAGAAGTCATGTATGAACCTCCAGTAGTATCCATCCAATCCCAGGAAACTTCGCACATCGGTCACACTCCTAGGTGGCTCCCAAGCAAGCATTGCCTCTATCTTCGTCGAATCCACTACAACTCCAGCCTCCAATATAAAGTGCCCTAGGAAGTGGAATATCCATATCCATAACTATCACTTAGAGAGATTTCCATAAACTGGTGCTCTAGGAGTGTATCCAGAACTATCAGTAGGTGTGTGGCATGCTCCTCCTCCGATGCTGAGTATATCAAGATGACGTCAATAAAGACAACTATGAAGCAATCATGGTATGGCTAGAAGATCCTATTAATAAGCCCCATAAACACTTCTGAAGCATTGATTATGCCGAATGTCATCACCAAGAACTCATAATGGCCATACCGACACCTGAAGGTCATCTTCGGTATGTACTCATCTTGTTCCCTAATCCGGTGATATCCTGATATGAGGTCTATCTTAGAAAACCATTGAGCTCCCTTTATCTAGTCGAAGATTTAATCAATCCTAGGGAGTGGATACTTGTTCTTCACGGTCACCTGGTTCAGGTTCCGATAGTCCACACAAAGCCTTAGACTTCCATCCGCCTTCTTGGAGAACAAAAACGGGGATGCCCATAGAGAAACAGTAGTCCTTATGAACCCCTTCCTCTACAAGCCCTCCAGCTATAACCAAAACTCACGAAGCTCAGCGGGATCCATCGGATATGTTGGCATAGATATCGGAGTTTTCCTGGGGTACATGTCGATATAGAAGTCAACCTCTCTGCAAGGAGGTAGTCCCAGAGCCTGATTAGGAAATACATCAGCATACTGGTCCACCAGTACAGGATAACCTGGACTCCTCACGTCAACTAATCTGAGGGTAATTTTATCCAACTTATGAGTGATCGGCTGCACCCTCCTGTGAGTAAGTACATCCTGTGCTGCAAAGTTTCCCTTCTCATCGGTGAAGGAAAACCTGATCTCATCCTCATAGACACACCACACTTTTCCCCTAAAACAATCGATCTGAGCATGGACTTTGGATAGTCAGTCCATACCCAATATGACATTGTAAGGCCTCGACACTACTACTAAGAGATCCCATCCAAAACTATCACCTCCTAGAGTGAGCTCACACTATCTGCGCTAGTGTGTAATCATCGAATATTCTACCATAGGAGTCTATAATCGTAAGGATCGAGCCAATGGATCCATCGGAATCTCCAAGCTCCGAACGAGTGTCATGGAAATAAAAGAGTGATTGGAACCTATGTCAATAAGAAAGATAGGTAGGGTGGAATAGACATATATCATACCTCTAATCATATTTAGATCATCATGGTTGTAGGCACCTTCCGCCTAAAGCTGAGCTCGCCCTTGTCCACTTGTTCCCTATGGTCGGGGTGGACCACCTGGGGGTGGTGGTGGTAGAACCTCAAACTGTCGTCCACCTCATGTTGCACAACCTGCTCCTCTACCACATCCACTGCCCTGCGGACCCCCTCGCTCAAACCTCATCCGCTTCCTCGGCTATCCCTTGATCTTCTACTGATCGTTGGTATGGCGGGTCAGGCAATCGTGAACCATGTGGCCCTGCCTGTCACATGTGAAGCATAGTCTGCTTCTCAATTGACCCCCTCTGCCTCGCGAGCTCCGCACCTCCGACCCTACATCCTGGGGTCGTCCACTGGAGGGTCTGGCCTACTTATACCTCTTCGTCATCTACCTACCACTTGCTGTAGATGACTCTGCTACCTATCATCTAGTGGTGGCTCTCACCATCGGTGTCTTCTCAGCTAAGAAGCTCTCCAGCAATAATGCTCACTCGAGCACTCTAGTCTGCGTCGGGATATTGAGTGATATCATCGATGCTCTGACCTCCCACCGGAGACCCTACTCAAAGGTTTGTGCCCCTGGAGAAAGGTTCTAGTACCATTTCTATGAGGTAGAATGAGAGGTCAGTGAATCTCACCGAGTACTGGGCCACTAATAGGATTCCCTTCTGTAACTGCAGCAGCTCATGGATATGTATTGAGCATAAATTCGTTGGTACTAACTCCGCCCTGAAGAGGGTCTTGAAGTTCAACCAGGTGAGTGTCACCTCCTCATGTGTCTAGAGTATCAGACTCCACCATCTCCCTATTGTTCCCTAGAAAAGCTAGTAGCTAGGATCATCATCTGCTCTACTGGTGTCCCAACTAGGAGGAAAACTCTATCCACAGCCTCCAACTAGTCCTCAACTGCTTGGGGATCTATCTCACCTTGAAACCTTAGAGGCCTTTGTCTCTAGAACTTGTGAAACACGCTCAATCAATGTGCACCGTCCTCCAGTGGGGCTAGTGGAAACTTATTCCCAATGGGTGGTGGTGTTGATGGTGCCCCACCTGAAGGTGCTAACACAGTAAGAGGGCCCTGCACCGATGCCTCATCGCTCGGTGGGATGTCATCGTGAAATCTCTCAAAAATCCGGGATGGCTATCTATGTGGTGTCATCCTGAAAAGATACAGGTGCTCCATGGTCAAAAAGTTATACCTAGTGAGCTGACTCAAAAGAGATCAAAAGTAAAACATTTCCATAACACACATTATCAGTGTTTTAGTGCACCGAGTCAGAAATCAGAATTCATGGTCCTGGTGTATGGATACATCGGACGTCGCACCAACATTGGACTTCTCGAACTGAAAACCACACTCAAAACACATACCTATATTGCTCCATTGGAAATATCATAGTCCTAGTTCTTCGGTATAACTAACTCCTCTGCTGATACCACTTTGTCACGACCCGTCCCTTGGGGCCCATTCCATGACTACCCCAAGCCCGCCTTCCATAGGCCAGGGGTTGGAGACTAGCACCATAAATGTGTATCCCTAAAATGGGAATGAATTACCTTTAAAATTGTACAAAAACATAGCCCAAGAACACAACAACATGCAACCATGAAGTAAAACTACAGTAGTAAAAGTGTGTTCTAAAAGTAAAGGGGCAGGAATACAAGCCCAGTTGAAAGATAAAACTACAACAGTAAATAGTAAACAGCTCCTAGAATCATCCACCAAGGTTCCTACCTAAAGGGTAGGTATATATCATCTCCATAGATCTCCACGTCAACTGTCACCGCCGTCCACCATCAGGTCCTAGCTCCTCGAGTCTCAGTCAAGGTTTCCCATCATCTGCACATGACACAACAAGGTGTGGGTGAATCCCATGCAGGGGTGAGTATAACAATACCCAGTAGGGACCCCAAGACCCCCAGAGGTCTCCTAAAATTCCACAAAGGAAAACCACAAAGCATGATCTCAATCAAGAAGAACAAAGTAAAAGACTCATCTCAAACTAGGTAAAAAACTCAGAGTTTAAGAATAAAGATAAATATCCTTAAGCTATATCATTTTATTCTATTAGGAGGTTTCCACAACTGAACCATGAGGGAGTTGTTCCATTGTCGATCCACACAGGGTCGTATATCGTTGATCCACGATGGGCCGATCTAAGGCTGGTCCTCGTCGGGTCATGCATTGATGATCCACACAGGGTCGCAAGAATGCTAATTTAAATAGGGTGACTATGATGATGATCCACACAGAGCCGTTAGATGCTGATCCCCATAGGGTCTCTAAGATGCTGATACACATAGGGTCTCTAAGATTCTGATCAACACAGGGTTGCTAGATGATGATCCACATATGGTCACTATGATGTTGATCCACACATGGTCAATAGATTCTGATCCACATAGGGTCACTAGATGCTAATCCACACAGGGTCGTTACTCATATTACAGCCAGCCATAGGATTCCCCACACCTGGTGTGCTTGATTTACATATTATATGCTCCTATGGATATTGGGCATACCTAAAATGCTAAGAAGATCCACGAAGGAGTAACCCAAAGGACCGCCATATCATAAGGGTTCAAGAGCAATAGACGGCACGTCAACCGGATGTCCGGTCTTTGAGTTATAGGCATTTTAGTGTTGAGGGCCCGGTTGGATTCAGGTACAATCCAACCCAGTAGCCATACTCCAACTTTCTCCAAAATCCAAGTGGAGTATTTCAGAAGGATGGTCTCTCTCCAAGGATCCCAACACCACAAATGGTTCTTCAAACGGACATTTGGTTCGCAAGATATGTCTCTTTAAGAGAAATTGGGCCCAAAGGGGTCAGGTTCCGGTCTGACCTGGTCAGACCAACCTGGCCCGACCCAGCCTGGGCCGAACTGACCTGGTTTGGATCTGACCTGGCCCGGCCCATGGGGCAACGCGGCCCGGTGTGCTGGAGCGGCTCGCTAGCCGGGTGTCCACCCAGCTCCCCGAACGACTCAAAGAGTCATTTGACTCTTCAATCAGCAGCACCATGTGGCTCTACCATGTGGTCCATGGGACCCGAGGGGAATGGCTCCCCATCTGCTGCAACTACAATGTTGTGCACCCTTCACCGCGGCATGCAACAGCGCGCTGCCACGCCAACGTAACAGTTCGAGTGTTGGCCACCCCTTCAGGTTCACCGCGGCGCTAAGCGGCATTATCCTCTTCCTTGGCTGGTGAGCACCGGTCATTACCTTCACCACCGGTGTCGATCATCGGTGCCATGCCAGAATATCTTTCTTGGGACACCGAGTGAGATCTGGTGGTCCATTTTCCCTTCCACTTGAGCCTACGGGCCTCCCAAGATGTCGTCGTCACTGCGCGACTCCTAGATTCACGGTTCTGCCGAGTTGGAAATTCGTCCATCGAAGAGCGTGAAAAGAATGAAGCGGAGGAGGGTTCGAGCCTTTTTCATTTGGAATGCACCCTCTGCGTTATCATTGTAACAAGCGGGTAACAATTTATTCATCTTCAACTCAAACAATTAAACCATGAAAAATCCCCATACCTCGAGAATCGTTGGAGTCATCACGGTGGTGGAAGGAGAGTATGTGATTTGATGAATTCATCGGTGTTCCTCATTCCCGGTTCGATCCCTCTGAAATTTCTATCCAAGTTCTTGTTCCTCATCAGTGGAAGACACCATAGCACTTCGTCATAGGTTCTTCTCTTTCATTCCAAAATCCCACGCCCGAGCTTCAATTAAATAGACCGAAGAAACAACTGAGTTTCACAACATTAATGCGGTTCATTTATGAACCTCATTTAACATTCCAACATTGAGGTTAAAGAAACAAAGAGTTAATCAATTAAATGTCTTGGCAACACAGTGGTCCCAGCACCACCTCTCAACCTCTGAAGAAAAATAAAATACCAATTACATGTTATTTTATTATTCTTTTAAAATTCCAAAAACTATCTTTTTCTCCCGACCTACTGTGGTTAAAGTTAAGCCTCCATTAAGTGAATCCCAGATTTATGGATTCAACGGTGTCCTTAGATTTCAATTCTGATCATGCATTCAAAAGTTAGAAAATGATGCCCACATGTTTACTAAACGTACCTTAAAAAAAGTTAAAAAAATACGTTCTGATCACATCGGGCCTCGAAATCATTTTCTATTAATTTTCACAGACTCATAATATTCCCAAATAATTAAAAAAAATATGTAATTTCCAGGTCTTTACACCCTCAATAGATCTATATCATCCATGATCTAAAAATAAAGAAAATATAAAAGAAAACAAAAATAAAAAAATAAAGTAAAATCAAAATATGAAATGTACACAACATGTGAATACATAGTACATGGTGTGCAGTATGATCAAGATTCCAACCCATGTTCTCTAGATACACATGATGAGGGGGTTGGTTTTTGGCTAAATTGAAGTAAATGGTGTGTAGATGAGTAACACGATGTGTGTGTGTGTGGACATGGGTAGCCTAGTATTGTATCATTGTGTAAAGGCCTCTGTGAAGTGGGGAAGATATCAAAGTACATGGAATGTGCTTAATGATCATCCCATGTGTTGGAACATGCACATCAAATTTGTGTGAGTACCCTGACTTGGCTAATTCATCTAGGAATAAGTACACAACATGTACCAAATTCACACTCCATGTTTTTAACATGAGTATCTTGGTCATGTTTTTCTATGACATGGGTTGTTCCTGAGTGGGAAGAGCTAATATTACCTGGAATGTTCCACACATACACTTCATCTGTATTCAAAATTTTGAATAGATAAAAATGTGGTTGTGTACATAGAGTACACGGTGTGTGTTCTTTGTGTGTGCCCATGTACTTCAGGTATCATCCAAACACCTCACAGATATGAAAATTGTGATAAATGAATGAAAAACCTTTAAATAAAGGTAGATGAACTACATACCTAGATCAAGGATTTAAATGAGGAATAAATATGGTCCTAAATCACACTTAAATAGAATATTAGAATAGGGGTTTTATTGGTGTACAGTGGAAAAATATAGGGTAGGGAATGGGATCACGCAGGATGAGGGTTCCCGAATTTTATAGCTAAAACAGAGAGTGTGTATAATAGTGTACACACCATGTATAGGGTATTTTTATGTATATTGTTATTATTTTATATTATTTATTAATTATTATTTACAATTATATGTTAATATATATAAACTAAAATAAATCTATACACATAGTGTATTCTAAAAATAATCATTATGTGTTATAATATTAGAAAAATAAAACTACAAACTTTGGTTCAATGCTTGGGTGTGATTCGAACCAGTGACAGGTTTGATCCAAGTGTGTGCCCTCGTCCACTGGAGTAAAGTTTTTAGTACTGATTATTTTATTATCTTTGAAATTTTAGAAAATAGGTTAAACACTGCATAGTTAGAGGAAGATTGTGTGTCATGTGGTTTTAATTATTTCAAGATCAAGATGATGTAGAGAGATTAGAATAATTTGAACCTGAGTCTATTGGACCCTGGGTTATGACTCTAAAAATTAAAACACATCACCCTCAAGTGATTTCTTATTTTTTTTAAGTCTTTTAAATTATAAATGAAAACATTAAATACAACAAACATGATTCTTACTAAAATACATGATGTGTGGATTTAATTTTGTGAATAGGGGTGGAACTGAGTTGACTATAAGGACTAAAACCCAGGTATTTTGAACCATGGGCTATGACTCTTCTAGTTTATTCATCCCCACCATCATTTTTATTTTATTATGAATTTATTTTAATAACTTTTTAAAACACCACATACAACCTTTAATAAAACCTGAGGTGAAAAGGAATAAATCCTATTCCAAAGGAGGGTGTGGAATGATTCAAACTGGTGACATCTCAGGAACCTTCCAATGAACTTTACATTAACACGAGATTCATTCCAATTTATTGATTTAGTCAATTTCTATTTATACATAAATTACTATTATAATATACACTAAAAAAAGTTACACAATCTGTATATTTATACACATACCATATAACCCCATTTTATTTACATTTAAATAGTAGTTTAAAATAGATGAATGAAAGGATATTACATGGTGTGTGAAGGAGAAGTACACACTGTGTATTTGGTAAAAAAAATAAAAGAGAGAGAGAGAGAGTGATAGAGAGTGTGTGTGGGGGTCCCTCAAATAAAGAACCTTTGTTTTAGGTCTTTGGCTCTTCCTGAGTAAGATCACCAACCTATTATTTGAGGGAGGATGTGTCTTTAACTATGAAAACCACCAAATATGGATGGTTCCATCCACTTTTAGCATTTTTACTTGACATTCAAGTGGTCTGAGTGGTGGTTTGTATTAACCTTTCTCTATGGATAGTAAATACTGAAGTTGGACTTGTTCCATGGGTTGATCATGTATGTCATCCACCTCTTTGGGTTCCTGATTCGATATACTAAAAACCTGAAAATTATCATAGGAATCCTTCATAGAAAGTAATAAATAAACTGAGTTTTCATAAATAAATAGTTAATGAAACTTACTATTAATATGACATGACATTTTCCCATATTCAAATTTTTTGTATTGGAAATCATGTTTTGAAATTTTTAGTGAAAAAAAGTAAGACTCGCATCATAAAAAGTTTCCTTTGTTGATATAGAATAAGAACACCCAACTTCATAATCAACTAAAATATTCATATTAGAAATTATCTCAAAATCTTTCTCTACCAAATTTATATGTCATCCCAACCATTTGGTTTGGTCAAATTGGTATGTCATAAAGGTTTCCATCATCAATAATAATTTTTTGGTATTATCTGCAAATGGTTCCATAAGAGAAGATTTTGGTGGGGTGAAGGATGTACATGGGTATTCCTCATACTAAAAATCATCATTAATATATAAATGTTATGCTTTCGAATAATATTACAACATTTTTGGATCATAAAGATAGAAATTCTCTCCATGTAAAGTATACCAACCCCCAGTTGAATAAATATGCATGGGGATGTGAGGTGAAGGTTCACAAGATAAAATTAATAAATGAAAAGAAAATTTTGGGTAAACCAACCTAAACTCAGACTCACACTACTTCTTTCCAAATATACCCAACAACAGTGCCATAATTTGACCACTCCCATCGTGACGTGTGGAAAATTTGATTCCCTTCTAAACCAACTAATTAGTTAGTTAGTGGTAGTCGAGGTCAATCCCGCAAGGAAGGAGAGGAAAAGAAATGGTAGATGCAAATTTCCATGTTTCAGCCGATTATCCAAACAAATGAAACAAAATGAATAAGAAAGTAAATCCTGAAATGGTTTTCAAAAAATAATTGAAAATAAAATAAGGGAAAGAATGATAGGGAAAAATGATGTCTCGAGGTTCCAACCTGATTATGGTTAATTTAAAAAGTTATTATTATGTATTAAAATTATTTATGAAATATTTTTACCATGGGGATTCAATTATATTATTGTTTCATGGTTCAATAATAGGTAATTTTATATTTAAACACCAATCCCTTGTTTAGTGATTGAATGTTAAAATATATATTAAAATAATTCCACTAAAATAATAGTAGTAGACATTCCCAATGGTCCTAGGTTTTCTAATTTGAACCCATTTAGTATTCACCACTAGTGTCATTCTTGGTCTAATAATACTCCATCAGAGAATTTTGAATTAACTCATTAAAGGAATTATAACGAACATTTTATAATTGAAAGAAACACATAAAAATTTCTATTACAACATCATCATGACCTTATTACAACCCCCAACATAAGAAATTCATCCACTTATGAACATTTTCATGGTGTATGAATTGATTCAAAACTCAATCCCTACTATGGATATGAGAGGATAAGTCTAAAATGGATTAAATAAACTAAAACAAAACGAAAACACAAAAAACATACTAGCTTCGGGGGAAGATCAAATGAAAGAGAGGCAATACCTCCCTCCCCTTGGGATAACTAACTAAAAATAAGAAGGGTTGCCTCTATATTTATAGAAAAATAATTTACATGGTGTTTGTTGTGAATTACATGGAGTATACTTCGTTCAACCTCCTTTGCCCTTTTTTCTCTTCCAGTAGGTGAAAAAATGTACTACCCATTGAATTTTAAGTGTCAGTGGTATATTGGTGGATGTACATGGTGTATAGAGATATTGTACATGGCCTTTATCCTCTCTATCATCCAAAAACCACATCTACAAGGACAAACACAACATGTAGAGTTAATACATAGTATGTGGTTTCTAGTCAGAAATCATGGTTGTGTACTCAGGTTGGCCAAGTCGTGCATCTTACAACAATACATGGTGTGTGTTTATAAGTACACATAATATATTCTTGAATTTTTCTTATAATTTTTCCTGATATGTTATATTCACTATAAAATCCAAAAAAAATACCATGAACACAAAAATAAATCATTTTATCCATAAAAATAAATATTCATTGAAAATGGGTTTTGAGCTTAATTAAGTGTATGAAAAAATAAGCACAAATTGGGAACAATAATTTAATGGGAATTTGTGATTACAAAAATAAATATTATTGAAACATCCCAAGTAAGTAATGAATAATATATATTTTTATCTATGACTATTAATGAATTAGATAGTGTTTTAGAAGATTAAAATGAAAATAAATCCAATCTTAATCATGGAATATACTAATATTTTTAAAAGATTGTTTTACTGACTTTTAATTGAAAACCATTTTTAAATATATATTTTGACAATTTTATAAGATATGTTTGTCAAAATAAACTTATTCATTATTATTGGGACATCAAAATTTACTTTGTGTGAATTTTTGGTATTTTTCTGATAAAGTTCATTTTTAATGAATAGTGAAAAATGTTGTATTTTAATTCAAAACCTCTTTTTAATCTAATTTATTTATATGATTATATTATCTTTTGAATTGGTTTTAAAGTGAAATTATAATATATTTTTACCATTTAATCCAATGTTGGCCATTGGAATCAATTTCACATTGAAATTGGACTAAACTAGTGTCAATCTTTCGATACTTATTGTTTCATAAAAACACGCTATTTGTCATGACAGCGGGAATTAATTATTAAATTAATTAATGTAACTTATATGATTTGAATTTTGTAAAATATACATCAATTTTTAATTCAGAATATCAAATATAACTTAGGGTGAAGTTTTGGTATTTTTCTGAAAAACTTCAATTTTTGATGAATAGTGAAACCACTAAGTGGTAGCTAAAGAAACTGATTTTTCGTTTAAATGAAACATTGCCACTTCTGTGATTTTATTTTCAAAAATCTGACATACATGGTTTTCATTAAGAAGTAAAATTTGGTTCAATGATATTAAAATAATTTTTTTGTGAATAGTAACTTTTAAGTTCTTAATCGCGATTAGAGGTAATTAGTGTAGTTTAAGGTAAAAATAATGTTTTAATAATATGAGATTAGCTTGAAACATGTCATAACCTTATTGGATGTGTCATGGCCGACCAAGAAAATCCATGGGTCAACTTGGGTACCCCATGGAGCCACTTTGGTAGGAAAATGACATTAATATCTTTTTATTTAATGTTAAAGTAAAAAATGTCACAAACATGAGTTATTTTACTAAAACAATTTGTACATGGGGTTATTCAAGTAAGATTTTTGACTATAAATATTAATTGTAAATATAAAACGATTTCCTACATCATAGTATTTTTTTTATAATTTTTAGATATTAAATAAATTAAATTATTTATGACATCATGATGATGCATCGATTACCTCATTATTTAACGATTTAAATAAAATGAAAAGATAATGTAAAATCTAAGACCTACACTTGTCAAAAACCTATTGGTTGGGTATATTTCGAACCCTTATCATCTTATCCTAGAATTATATCAATGTGGGACCTTTTAAATCCGAAACTCATTTTTAAAATAAAGTAACATTTCTTTACTTTCCAAGAGTGCCCCTCCTCTCCTCTTATAAAAGGCCCCCACCTCTACCTCCTTACTCACACTTCCAAAGCCTTTGGCTCATCCAACCCCTGCCCATTTTGTCTCTCCACATCCCTCTCTAACTCTTAGAATCCTCACTTTGGGAAGAAGTCTTCCCAAGGAAGCCTTTTAGTTCAAACCAAAGGGAGTTACCCGATTTTAAGGTAATGTCTTCACTTGAGTCCTTTTGTTTTATTTTTCTTATCCAACCCCCTAAACTCTTTTTATTCATTTATTTTGTTACAACTCCAGTATCTTCAATATACTAGGATGTTGTTATAAGAAATATTCCAGCTACACTTACACAAACCTACATCTAATGGCTAAAGAACATACTGTTTCCGTGGATGGAGAATTTCTGCCTCACGAAACGATGATTGTTCAACACTCATATAACACCTTCAAAGGTGGAAATTAAGATGTCACTATATTTATATATGATATATAATATGTTTATTTTTTACTTAAGCTTCTGTATTTTTCATTTATGGCATACCTTTATGGTTTCCATTATGGGTAAACGCGATATCTTCATTTTAGGAAGTGCGGACTACCGCCCCCTCAAAGTGATTTGATTCGTTAATGCCATATGTGGGACGTATAAAGGATGTAATTAATGATTTTATATATTATATTATACTGGAATTATAATATACCATTATATCATTTTGATTCCATTTCATAAAATATGAAATATAAATGAAAGTAGCGTTCATGCGTGCGTACGGCTTACCGTCTCCATGAACGGTGCATTTCATTTCTTACCTCTAAACGTTATGTAATATTATAAATGCATGTATATAATGGATATATATTATATATATTATATCTACATCATGAGTATAACTCTGGATATAATGGATACATGAACAACTTGTAATTATAAAGAGTTTATTTTTGACTCAAGTACCAATGATCGTTAAAACGACCGTTAATAACTTAAATAATTACATAGTGTTCATAACATGGTAATAAGTGATATAAAAGGAATAATTAACTTGAAAAAGGTTCTTAAGAAAGTATAAATTAACTCAAGTTTATTATTTAGGAGGTTAAAGAACAATCGAGTCAAGTCGGACCCGAGGTATGGTACTTCGTCTCAATCTCCTTTCATTGAGGCATATTTTTGTTTTATACACAACCTTCTTTTATACGATGTATAAACCCCTTTGACTTTTACATTTATCCAAAAGGAATATTTTTTATACGAAGTGTTTTACTAAACGAAAAAAGGGAATGTTTTTTTCGTACGTATGCGGCGACAACGACTTATCCGCCGCCATGGCCATTATTTGAGTTTCGGTTTCCTCTACAAGCCATACTTTTTTAAAAAAAATAAATATCGTGTTTTACTTTTATTTTATTTTGGTATTGAAAATGGTTTTCATAATGTTTTTATTATATCAATGTGTTGTATTGATATCTTGTGATTGAAATGTGGAAATGTTATGTTTCCTTTATGCATGTTTTATGTGATACGATTATGTTATGGTTCTTGGGAATTTTTTATGAAGACGGGTGGTTCCGTGATAAACTAAGGGAGGGTGAGCCCGATATAGCTCTCCAATGCATTGGGTAACGCGAAGGAGTGAAATATTAAGGTTTCTCCGAAGAGATTTAGGGAATATACTGTGATGGGTATTCCAAACGTAACCAAGAGGGTTACTCCCTACGTAAGAATGTTATGAATGCCTCAAGTTACCTTTATGTCTTATGATTTCTATGATTTATTCATGATTTGATGAGGTATATTAAAGTGCATATGTTTTATGGGTAAATTATGATTTCATTCTTATGTATATATGTACCCATTTTTCCTTTCCATATTTTTATATCCCTTACTGAGCTTTTTATGCTCATCCCAAGTTTTTGAAATGTTTTTCACAGGTCAAGGGAAAGGTACATGATATGATGATAGTGTCAAGGAAGTGTCAAGAAAGAATCCATGTTTTATTTTAAATATGTTTCCATTGATGGGAAAAATGAATACTATCTTTTATGTAACCACTTTGTTTAAATGTGGAATGTAATGCATGTTTTATGATCTAATTCTCTAAAACTCTAAACCTGAAAATATCCTCAAGGTGTAATCTTGTAATAACTCAAGATTAAGTAATGTTTAACGCTGTGGACTTATAATTATTTCTTTTAAGTTGTGAAGGAGATAAAAAGGTAGTTCAATATAAACTGATTTGTGCTTAAATATTCTAATCTACCAATTCAAGTATAAAGAAAGAGACTGGAATTATTTTTAACTAGGTTTTGAGTCATGAAAGATAATTTCACATGGAATATTTTATTGAGTGGGTCATGACAGATCATGGGAATAAACAATAATTATTCCATTATAGTGCTTTAATTTGGAGGTTAAATATTCTTTATGTTATTCCATCTCAGGATACTGATGTTGATGCTAGTAAATGTTCTTATCAATTGATCTTAAGAGTTTTTCGAGGAGTTAACAAATTAAATTGAGAGGGAAAAGGAAGTATCATGGAATATATACACAACTTTTGTGTTTACTAATAAAATTATATAGAAGGAAGTCTAAGTGAGAAACAATAGAAGTATTGAGCACTTGAAAAGCTACAGAAGAGTCTAAATCTAGGGATACATCCAAGAGGATGAAGGTTTTATGCACCTGGTTTTTTATAAAGATGGGGAAAATACAAACACCTAAAGATATGGAGAGATTTTCAAGGCCGAAATTTTTGTTCAAGTCACTATCAAAGTTCTAGAAGTTGTATACAGGAAAACCAAATCCATTGATCACATGGAGGAAGATCATATTAATGGGTATAGAATTAACCAAGTGTAATAAGGATATATTTCTATTTTTGATTAAAACCATTGTATCCAATAAGGTGTTATTGAATAATATAACTTATCATGATTGAGTCATATAACCAAATAAGGATATTGTGTAGAAGGTGTGATCTAGGCATATAACTAGTCATGACTATTGTGTGGTTGGGGTGCATAACCAACCACTAATGTTGTGGGATTGGGGTGTATAAATGATCCTAGATATAGACACTTATAGATATAGTGGAGAAACCATGATTTGGTTGTATAACCAATCATGATAAAGAGTATTATTTTATTGAAAGACCTTTTAAATCCTTGTGTATTTCACATCCTCTACATTATATTTCATATGAGGTGAGGCTGGGAATTGAGATTGAGTGAATCAAGGTACTAACAAACTATACAGGTTGAGATTAAAGTAGGACATGTAAAAAAGAAAAATGGATCACTAATTCATTCTCTCCCCCCTCTCAATGATCTCAAAAATCCAAGGTAACTTTATTTTTGGCCTGATAAAGTAATTTCATTTAAATAATCAGTAATGTTCACTTAAGATTATGGTGGATTTGGTCACCTGATGAGTATTTGTGTGACTTTGATCAGTTGGATGAGGTTGGAGAAATTTATGAAGTGTTCATTGATAGATTTATGAAAATAGTGATGAAAACATAATAATTTTGTCTTTGATGGTGTGTGTGAGAATGTTTTATATTATAGTGTGGATGGGAGTTTCCTACAGTGTTTTCAGTATAGGTTTTGGAGTAAGGTCCATGTTGTTATTGTGACACAAGCTAGTGACTATGGTTTCATTTTACTTTCAATAAGAATATGATATAGATACTAACAGAAGTATAGATGTTCATGATAATTAATAACACTTCTAGTTTCAGTTTATAATTTGGTGAGGTGATCTATGATGTATATGGATGGGTATTTTATACAAAAACCATCAAGAATTCTATTTGAATGTAGCAAGAGAGGAAATCTCACTATTAATTACCTTATTAATTGGACTTTTTGAGATGATTATCGATGGTTCATGGTTTTATTTAATCACATGTGGTGAATGAAGTTCGAATTGGATAATTGTTTGGGTGATAATTTATGTAAATACTTGTTCAAAATGAATTTATGTTTTCATTTAACTCTTACTTCTAGATGGCTCAAACGAATATCCTCTAGAGTGTAAGTGGATGTTATGTTCCTTAGAGGCTATGTGTCAAGTTCACTTGGATCTTATAGAATCATAGAAAAAAGGAAGTTTTTTGATATTTTCATTCCTCTACATAGGTTTTCCTTGTAATATTCTTTTAGGTAGATCTTCGATTATCTTCCTTTTCTAGGATGAAAGTTTTAAAGTGCAGAGGATGTAGTGACCTCGGTTTTACCTATGTGTGAATTAGATAAATTTTGAGTTTTTAAAGTCTTGGGATCTCTCTTAGGGTAAAACAGCCATTTTACCCAATCTAAAAACCCCAAAAAATTATTTGAAGGTTCTGTTTGTTTCAAATTATAGTGTTTACCCCTTAGGTGAATCGATATTGAAAAGTGATTGTCATGGAGATTAAAAAATATTATAATAAAAATATTATATTATTTATATTAAGTGTAAGTTTTTTCAATTAAATTTTTATATATTCTAAATTATGGATTGAATGGGAAAATTGAGACCTTGGTTGAGATTAGAACATGGGGTTTCCCATAAGTGTGACCTAATTTTCATTCACATTAGGCATAGTCACGGGATATTTAAAAATGGATGGATTAAATAGTTAAATTAATTTATTTAATTATCTTGGCCTAATTATTTTTCTATATATTATACCTCAATATAATATTTATGGTTATACTTATATCCCTATAGATTTCATAGGAGGTCCTTTAGGTGGATCTTTTGCAAAAATCAAGAGGAAATTCAGGGAATTGATAATGAATATATCAATAACACTGACAACGATGATGTTGGTTTCTTTTCTCCAGTGATCTATACTTTTGAGAGGTAAGTCCTTTATATTGTTATATTTTCTCCATATTCTTTTATGTTTTGGTATAAATTTATTTTTTGAATTCAATTTCCTATATCTTATAGAATAAACCCTTTAAATTTATGAATGACCATTTTGGATAGAATCATTTCTTTTTCATTTTGCTTATGATTATTCAATAATTTTTATCACCAATAATCAATTGATTATTCACAATATCCGATGTCAATTATCACCTTTATGTTATTTTTTTCCTCCCTCTCACTCTTCATCTTCATATCTAACCATTATTTAGCCATATATTTTATTATTTTCATTTTTTCTAGTTTGATATATGATCAAATTATCTAAGAGTGTAGGAAAATTGGGGAATAAAATCAGATATCATGAAATGTGGTAGAATAATTATATAAAGTTGGGTAATTCCCACATAGTTGTGTCATATATTTTAGGTGGATTTGGGGCATTTGGTCTTGGGCATGGTGTAGGAGACATAGACTAGGGTTGATGGAAATTATCGATCAAGATAGGGGGCACATGGAACATGTACACAGATGCAGAAAACATGAACTGGAAACCTAATTTATGATATTTAAGTAAATGGTAAATAATTAATATTAAATAACATTAAAATAATTAATAAAATTATAGTGAAGGGAGGGGAGAAGTAGAAAAGGAAAGATGAGGTTAGTTACTATCAGCCTACATCTTGTATGATGAAAAGAATAAAAGGAAGAAATAAAATTAGAAATTAAAAAACAATAATAAAAAATAATGATTAATATATATATATATTAGAGCATATTTTATATTAATAATAACATAATTAACATTGTTATTAAAAATAAACCTTGTTCCGGTTGTAACATTACATTAGAAAATCAAATTGAAGATATGATTATGGTATTTATACCCAGATGTTGAGAAAAACAATTCAATATTGATATTTCAGTATCCAATTCAAACTCATGACATGAGCCCCCATTCCTTTCAAAACACATGTTTCATCAGTGAAACATTAAAATGGGTATTTTTCACCGGATGCATATTTTCTTCACCGAGTATTCATTTTGGGAAAATAAATAGTTTGACCTAAGTATTTTTCCATTTATATTTCAAGGTCATGATATTTTTTTCCATATATGGAAACTTTTTAGGAAATTTAGGCATATTTACATTTTATCTCATAGGACCGACAACAGGGTTTAGGTGTGTCCATTGATCTTTATGGGATTTGGATTTGGATATATGAGTAGTCCTTTCTACATATAATATCATGTATGAAATTGTGGTGTTCATATATTCAATATAAAATATGTTGTTCAACGTAATATGAGAATGGTTTACCCCTATATATTTGGATATATAATGATAGGGATCAGGCATGGTACTCAATGTATTACTGGTAGTTAGAAGGCCACCTGGTATAAAATTTATATCCACACATAGGTTCTGCTCTCACCGTCCTTAGGTAGGGTTAGTATTCCATCGTTGGGATAGGGATCCTCCATTGGATTATATATTTTTCCAATATAGGTATGGATTAGGGATCCTCTACCTGAAGGATTAGATATAATTGATTTTTCTTCAACTTATATAGAATTAGGATCCTTTATCTATGGAGTCAACATTTTTCTCATCTAAAGAACTCATATAGGATAGGTATCTTCCACTAGAGTTTTTATTTCATAATTTTCATGTGGTGGATATCTTACATTATTAGAGATAGAGATATATAATGTGTGGGTTGTTGTATTTTTTGTAACTCAAGTGTTTAATTGATGATACAATATTGATGGTCCAAAGGATGAGGTATTCCCTCAAATGGAAAGAGTGATTCAGTGATGTGTAGGCTCCCCATTGTGACTTTTGGAAATGGAATAATAGTTATAAAGGATATTTATTTCAAAACTATTTTAATATTATAACTCTTTTGGCATCCCTTGGTGGATTCCAGATGTAATTTATTGTTGGTCAATGACTATAGACTTGGTGGGTTATTCAATGTTCTGATCACCACTAATTTCTTATGTGATGTGGATTTTAAGGATTTTAACTATGATGATTGGTACTACTCTATCTCTAAGAATTATATCATTTGATAATATCTAAATTATTCTTTCTTTATTATCTCCTAGACTATCTATAGTACCAATAGTTATGATCCAATTTGTTGTTTTGTGTTACCTTCATGTTTTTTGGGTTGTCCTACTAAGTAATTTATACTCACCCATACAAGGGTCTTGTTCCCACACATGTTATGTCTATGTAGATAGAACACAAGCTCAAACATGGTTTGGGTGGCATAAAGTTGGTGTAACTTATTAGAGGCTAACTCCTAGTGATTCTTGGTGATTTTTTTATAAAATGGTGGTTTTTAATAGTAATGGTAACCACTGTGAATGGAGTGGTCTAGAAGTACTTGTTGTATAGAGTAGTTTCTCAATTCCTTGTTTTCCAAAGACTTGTTAGGTGTGCTATTTATCTTGTATTTGCCTTATGGGTTTCACTTGTACTTTTTGTCTCATGCATGTACTATGTAGAGTTCAATTGATTATTTATATTTCTAGTTGGTGTTTTGGATATCTTAAGTATTGGATATATGTATCTTTTATAGGTTGTAATAGACTAAACACACCCATTTTGTGAGATATTTCTACTTGGTTATAGTCACCATACCCTAGCCTATTGGAGGAGGGCTTGGGGTGGCCCTCTTGCATTATCAATAGCATGAGTGGGGACCCAGTGGGTTGGATCATTTCATCATTACAATTTGTGATCTGAGTTCAATATTTCACTAAGTTTTTGGTAACTTTATCATATATCTCATCACATATTCATTTAAGTAGTAAATCATATTGATATTAGATAGTAGAGTGGATTATAATTTTCCTAAATCCATCATATAGAAAAACTAAACTCTCTTCCTATAGTAACCAGGTCATGTTGAGGTCTCCAAAATAATTGTAACCCAAATATCATAGTTTAATATGGGCATGTAATCCTATTAGGTTCACTCATACCCAAGATGCCTTATATATGATAGCCCATGAGAACTTAGTTTTAGCATGGCCTTTCTAGTTGGATGATTGAGGTCTTAATATGTGTTTTCTATGGAAGTAATCTCACACTTAGTATTCATGGGGTTTTATTTTAAAGTCTCATCAATTTAATATACATCATATGTATATTAAATTCATAATTATTTATTCCCATGAAATATTTATTATCTAATATTTAATTATATTATACATGCATGATTCAAATGATTTAGTTTCAAAATCCCTATTTTGTCTATGAAATTAATATATTCAAACCATATTAATGTGTATATCTTTACATAACCCACAGTTTGTGTTATGAACCCAAAAAATAAATCCAAACATATTTAAAAATATATAAATGCATCTCATGCATAAGGAACATGAAATTTTCATGTAAAGGTATAAATTATATGAAATTGGTGATCCCCACATGAATAATAATAGATACAATCATATCAAACCCCCACATTTATATAATAAGGAATAATACTTCAGGATAGTGGGAATTCCAACTGAAATTCCCTTTACCCGGAGATACTTTACTCAAGAGATATTTCAATTTCATCACAACTCTAACACCAAATATATATAAACTATATTCAATAAATAAATTCAATCTAATAAACTTAATTAGAAACTAAACTCAAGGTATATAAAAAATAAATCTTATGTTATCATACATATCATTTAATTCATTACTTCATAATTTTATAACAAGTAAATTTTCATATAAAATTAAGCATATAAAGTATTCACATCGTATAAAAATTTTATATACATGAATATTTAAAAAGAATAAGCTAATAAATAAACATTTTATTTATTATCCTAACATGAGATATAAATATGAATCGTTTATATTTTATTTAGGCATGAAAATATATTATTTACAATGCCTAACACTTATCTTTTAGAAACAATTTATAAACCATAATCAAAATTATATAAAAATTATTTATCACATTTTTAAGGAAATTCATATTTTAAAACTGATATGACAAATATTAATCATAAAATATGATAGGGAACCTTATGTTGGTGTCTTCTCTCCTTGCATAGTCTCTGATCATAATCAGTGTTACTTCCTATATCATTTTTAGGATTCAATGATCTATTTTTTTATGAAGCATCATGCATTATATTAACGTAATGTCAAATAAATTTGTGTTCATTATGTTATCCCATAACATAATTTTTGGTAGAATGATCACATTACATTATCCCATAAAATCATGTTAGGAAAACTCATAATATTACATTATCCTATAACATAATGTCAAGAAAATAAATTTGGTGACTAACAATCATCCAAGTCAAATCATACATTATGATATGGCCTGAAACACCTTACTATAACACCCTGATATTTTGTGATTTTTTTCAAATGAATTTAATATTTTCAATAATTTTTGTTACAAAAAATACTGATTATATTTTTTATTATAGTAAACACTGAGTTTATCTTTGGTTACATACAACAATGAGTTTCTTTGAAAGTGTACATCACACACAGCATCGAGCTTCTGTGAACCATGAAATAATATTATTTTAAATATGTATGTTATAGCCTAATCATTAAATATGAAGGTATTAATAGTATTAAAAAAATTATTAAATATATACATAAATTTCATACTCAATTTAAATTTATTCATAAACACTTAGTAAATAATAAATTAATTTTTAGCAAAGTAATTATATTCATCAGAAATATGTTTACTTCATAAATCATTTTTTATGAGAAAAAACAATAATTAATTTACAGAGATTATAAAAAATTTATTTTATAAAATTAAATTGATTTTTTGAACCATAATATCTAAATTTACTTATGGTGAAATTTTGATAATTTTTCTAAAAAATATTGATTTTTCAATGAATAGTGAAAATACCAATTTTTATAAAACTATCATTTATTTTCAATAAATTAAGTAATTTAAATTCAATTTTTTTTTAAAAGTAACATAATTATTACATATTAATATTTAATACATTTAATTATTTTTTTAATCAACTTTATATTGGATTCCATTTTAGGTTTGTTTTTGGGTTAAAAAATGTTTTTTCTGAAAATTGTTTTAAAGTGCATAATGTTTCTCCATTTTACCCAATCAAAATAATACCTAATGAAAAATGTGTTGAATGAAATTTATAGATTATATATAAATAAATTTCAATTTATATTCATACAATTATTATTATTAGACATAGAGTTAATATAAAATCATATTGTGCTTGAAAAATACACTTCTTGAAAACTTATTTTTTCACTTCTACAGGTTTTGTTTTAAATTAATTTTTTGGCACATTTAGAATAAATTATTTGAAAAAATAAAATTAATTTTTTAAAAAATAATTTCAAAATTATATTATATTTAATTGTGTAAAATTTTCTAAAAATATTAATTTTTTGATTAATAGTGAAAAATACTGAATTTTAGATGAAAACTACCTTTTCGTTTAATTTATTTATAAAGTAAATTTATAGTTTAATTTTTTTTAATTTAAAATTAGATAAAATATAAACCAATTTATCCAATTAATTAAATTTAAATAATTTTAATATTTAATTTCTAAATAAAAACATTTTAAACTTTCGAACATTTTCTCTTAAAAAAACCACTTTCTCATCACGTCTGTGAGGTTATTTTTAAATTAAATTTTGCCACTTTTATGAATTTAATTTGGAAAAATGGATTTCATATTTATAATCACCATAATTTATATTATCTAATAAGTTCAACTAAATTTTTTACCAAAATGGAAAGCATAAATAGTAAAAAAAATATTTATCGTGGTTAAGGTAAAAATTGGTTTATCGGGGTTAAACTAAAAACATAAGTGTTAAAATGACATATAAACATTTAAAAAATATATTTTATAGACATATTTAGAACTTATAATATATAATTTTATAATTTTATCCATTTTATACCCTTCTGGTATGTGAAAACATGGGTACACCTTTTCTTTTCAAAAAAGTATAAGTGTGCCACTCACTTCACTTATAAAAGGCCACCCCCTCTCCTCCATTATTCACACCTTCAAACCAATATAATTCAAAAAATACCTTCCAAAATAACTTTAAAAATTCTTGAATCCCATAATATAATCATTATTTTGGACATAACACCAAATTAACAAAGATTTTGGTTCAAACCTAATGAGGATACCCAAAGAAGACGTAATGTTCATCAACAAGAATTTTTTTACTTATTCCTAAACCTCCTTAAATTATTATTATCACATTATTATATAATAAAAACAGTATATTAAATATAATTATATTTTTTATGTTTATATACTGAAACTCATGGCCGATTGTCGCCTATCGACTGGTCAAAGTTCCGGTGCTCTGCTAATGTGTATAGCAGCACTCGGGTCGAATCCTCGGCGATGATACTTTGTAGTAGTCGTTTGTTTTTAGTTGATTGTATTTTGATTAGGGGGTTTGTTTGCAGAGCTTAATTGAAATGGTTTATGGATGATGTTTGATTTACCAAATTGATAAAGATTGGGGTGAGTTCATCATTAGGTTAGTTAAGCTTGTGATATCCTCGAGCTTTGCTTTATATTGCATTTAAATTAACACCCATGTCACAAGATGATGTTGATTAGAATTATTAAGTGTTAAGGCTTTAAACCAAGACTTAACTTAACTTAAGGTTATAATCTCAATCAGATCTTATTTATGGTTGTGTATTTATGGTTCCAATAATCCATGGAAACCACATGTTAAACAAAACAAGTCATTAATCCATGACATGTTAAGTCCAACATACATAATGTTAATTCAAAAAATATTCATCGAGCAGAAGTTCTCAATCACTTAACATACCTAAATTATAACTCACCCCAATTAGAGATTTACTCAGCCATTTGGGTGATTAATAATCTGGTTATAATTATTATGATTATAAATTAATAAGAGAAGAAAAAGAAAGGGATAAGAAAAGAGTGGTACGTCGACACACACACACGAACAATGATGATAATTAAAAACAAACTTTCGATTGAATGAGGAAGCTAAAGAAGGGAAGGGGATTGAACTGAATTTAAACTATTTTAAGAACATTAATATTAAAATACAGAAGGTGGAAGAGAATAAGAGATATTGAAGAAGTAACTTGCATTAAAACAGAATTACAAAGAAAGAGAATTACAAGATTACAAAAATGAAGAACACAAAAGTAAGTGAAAAGAAAGAGAGGAGGAAAGGTCTCTCAAGTGTAAACTTTAGTATGGCAGGTCCTCCCAAGACTTTGGCAAAGATTTGGTCGTGCCAATATGATCTCCTATCTTTTGAAATGCCAACCCCTCTCAAGCAGAGAAGGAGAGAGTATTTATAGCCCAAGGAGTGGACTGTTTGCATTCCCAATCTGTCCCTCCACTTGGATCGCCAATTTGGGAATTCAGACAGCCTAATATTCAAATATCTCATTCTTAAAAGTTTTAGAAAATAATTTTGTCCGACGACTCTAAAAATGTGGAGTCATTTGGACGTAAAGATAAAAAGTTATGGCCGGTTGCATAAACAAACTTAAACTGTCTATTTCAATCCAGTCTTTTTGAAGTCCATAATGTGAAAGGGTTTTTGAATATTACGATGCCTTCAAATCCGAATGGTTTCTTCAACAAAGTCGGCCTCCTACATCTCCTATTTCACACTGAAAAATCTCAGCTCTCTTGGATGATTACATCAGGAGATATGTCATTCATACTATACTGATTTTCATTCTCGTCCAGAATGGTGGGCTGGACTTAAAAGATTTATTTGGGCCCCTTGTACTTGGATTTGGGCCATGAAATTTTTATCCAAGATGACATGTAGTGTCCCCCGAATTATGATGGAGAGTTAAGGTTTTTGGACTTCTGTATTGAGCCCAGTAAATAAATCTTCAAGGCCGGTCCAGTTTGTTCACAGATTCTTTGGTCTTGTTTGTGAGGACCATATGACCATTCAAATGGCAGAATTGGATCATGGTGACTTCTAATGAAATGTTTTATATTGAAAGGAGAATCCTAAAAAACATAAACCACACAATTTGGATCAGTATAGTGATATTTATAATTAAAACATTAAACTGACTCAATTTGACTACTTCTAAAAATGCTCAAATATTATACTTAATATTAAAACATTAATATTTCACACAAATTATGCACATTTCATATAAAATAAGTAAAGGGGGAATATAATAAGTCATGAAAATATTAATAACATCAACTCCCCCACACTTATATTTGCGCGTGTCCTCATGTGCAACAAATATAAAAACATGACAAAATCATTTTCACTCACCAACAAATATTAAAATTTTGTTTTCTCCAATCAGGGGAGGTTTAGACTATTTCACTCATCCATATTGAATTCCATCACAAATTTGGTTCACAATAATGCATCAGAAACAATTCATTTTTTCATGTTCAAGGTTTGAATTGGAAAATGTAGGCACTCAAAACTTACTCCTCTCAAGATGATAAAAATGTATTTTAGGAGGTTCACTCATTCACCAACAAAAAGTGAAAATCAAGAGTTTGTAAGAGCTCTCAGCTTCCATTCCCAAATCTAATGTGTACAAGAATAAAGAGGTATTTTAAGGGGTTTTTCAGTGGCTATGGGACGGTAGGTATATAATGTCCAAAGGAAAAGAGGGGTTAAAAACACCAACATGGAAAAATCAATGCACATTTTTTTTTGAAATTTTATTTGAAAGGAAATAGAAACACATATTTACAAGGGCATGAATGTGTGATGAATGAAAAGTGAGGGAGATAGAAAATGGAATAGGGTGAGATGATGGAATATGTAAAACATGGAAGACTTCCAATAATGACACAATACAAGATGATTCAAGTGTTCTTTTTTTTAATCTCTTTTTGCTCTCTTTTTTCGAAAGTTGTGCTTGAAACAAGTCTCACAGTCATCTCCCAACCCATGCTTGATCTCCTCATGGAACTAATTTTAGTAGTTATAACACGATCAAAGGTTGATGATGAATGATTTTTGACCCACCCAAGACACAACCCATTCCTTTTTTTCATTTTTTTTAATATATATTTTTTTCTTTTTTTTTTTGAACACTTTTCAATGACTTTTGTACAAATAAAAATTACACATATACACCCCAAAGCTCACAGAATTACAACCTCTCCCCCACACTTGAATGGATGCTTTCCCTCAAGCATATGATTACACATTGGAAATCAATGAATGTACGCCCAAAAATGAAGTCCATTCCCCCCACACTTAAATTTCGATAAATTGTACAATGAAAATCCATGAAGATGTTGGGTGGGAAAAGGTATTAGGCTTGTAATGTGGCTATCAAAAGAAAGGTTTCCATAGTCTCAAAGGGGCTTTCAAAAGTAGGATCAATGTAAGGGTAACGGGAGGCTATTTGACTATTCTGATTCTCATGTGGCTTAGAAAATGCCTCTATCATATTAATGCACACAAAAGATGGAAATTCAACTCGAAGGTCTACAAACTCAAGACTCACAATCAGTGGTGAAGACACATAATGAAAAAGATGGCCATAGATGACCTTGGCATGAAGGCTAATGTTATTCCTCACGATAGGGGAGAATAATTTTCCACCAAAAATTGTTCATTCAAAATGTTTGTTATTGACACAAAATTGTTTACCCAAGTTTGAGATAAAAATTCAATATATTTGAGTTTAAAACAAGCTTTTTGACTCCCCAAAATGGTTGGACAGAATTTCAATATTGGATGATGAGTAATTATGACACCCCTTTTGTTTTTTTAATTTTCATTTTTTTTAATTAAATTTTTTTAAATTTTTTTATTTTTAATGACACATCCACACAAAAGAGAGAATAGAAAAAAAAAGTTGTGGAAGAATGTTGTAAAAAAAATGAGAGGGAGAGAGGAAGAAGAAGAAATAGAGAGAAGAAGAGAGGGAAGAGAGATTGAGGAGAGAGAGAGTTAAAGGGAAAGAGGTTCCCCCTGGTTTGGATTTGGCGGGTCTCCATCCAGTGGTGGTTCTATTGAAGTGGATGGGGTTTTGATGGAAGTCGACGTGGTTCCTAGATTTTGAGACCTCTCATGGTGATGCTTTAACCGATGTCCGTTAACCGTGAATGTTCTTTTTGAAGAAGAGTCTTGGACTTGCACTGCACCAAATGGGTAAACATTAGTAATAATAAAAGGTCCATCCCAACGAGAATTGAGCTTACCTGGGTGAAGTCGAATTCGAGAATTGAAGAGCATTACCTTTTCACCTTCATGAAATACCTTTCGAAGAATGTGATTTTCATGGAGTGACTTTACCTTTTCTTTGTAGAGAATGGAGTTCTCATACGAATCGAGTCGAAGCTCCTCCAATTCAGTCAACTGCAACAATCTTTCTTCACCAGATTTTTCACAATCAAAATTACAAGTTTTGACAGCCCAAAATGACTTATGTTGGATTTCAACTGGTAAATGACAGGCTTTACCAAAAACTAGCCTAAATGGAGACATCCCAATGGGTGTCTTATAGGCTGTTCGATAGGCCCAAAGTGCTTCACCAAGTCTATCGGGCCAGTCTTTTCTTGTGGGATTAACAATTTTTTCAAGCACTCTTTTCACTTCTCTATTAGAAAGTTCATCCATTCCATTTGTTTGAGGGTGATATGCAGTGGATGTTTTATATACAACCCCATTCTTTTTCAAAAGTGACTCCATGGTTCTATTACAGAAATGAGTTCCTAAGTCACTTATCAAAGCATGTGGTGTTCTGAATCGATGGAAGATATGGGTTTTGAGGAACTCACTCACAGTTTGAGCATCATCTTTCCTAGTGGGTTTGGCCTCGACCCACCTAGAAACATAGTCAACAGCAAGGAGAATGTAGGATAATCCATTGGAAGGGGGAAAAGGTCCCATGAAATCGATGCCCCAAACATCGAAAAGCTCACAGAAGATTAATGGATTTTGAGGCATTTCGTTTCTTTTGGAAATTGTGCCAAACTTTTGGAAAGTGGGACATGATTGACAGAACTCGTGTGAGTACTTGAAGAGTGAAGGACAAAAGAATCCAGAATCTAGGACCTTTCGAGAAGTCCGTTGTGTTCCAAAGTGTCCACCTCCAGGCATTGAGTGGCAGAATTCCAAGATGGAGGATTGTTCAGTTTCATCAACACATCTCCTAATTACCATGTCAGTCCCAGTTTTCCAAAGTTTATTATCTTCCCAAAAATAATGCTTTGAATCACTTCTCATCTTTTCTTTTTGTTCTTTTGAAAAATATTCAGGGAAAACACCAGAAACCAAGTAATTGATAATTGGGGCATACCATGGTAAATTTGGTGTGAGAGATGAGAGGTGTTCAGTTGGAAATTCAGGATCAATTATTTAAGAATGAGAAGAATTATAAATTCTACTCAGGTGATCAGCTACAGGGTTTTCTTTTCCAGGTTTATCTTTTATCACAAGGTCAAACTCTTAGATCATTAAAATCCATCTTATTAGCCTTGGTTTGGAATCACTTTTCTTAAGTAAGAACTTTAATGCTGAGTGGTCCGTGAAGATGATGATTTTGGCACCTAAGAGATAGGACCGGAATTTATCCAAGGAAAAAACCACAGCTAAAAGTTCTTTTTCAGTCACAGTGTAGTGTGATTGAGTTTCATCCAATGTTTTTGAGGCATAAAAGATGACATGAGGAATGTTTTCTCTTCTTTGACCAAGAACAGCCCCAATGGCCCTATCAGAAGCATCACACATCAATTCAAATGGTAAGGACCAATCTGGGGGTTGGATTATTGGAGTAGATGTGAGAGCAGATTTGAGTTCAATGAAGGCTCTCTTGCAAGCCTCATCAAAATTGAATGTGACATAATTTTGAAGTAAACGAGTAAATGGGAGGGAAATCTTGCTGAAGTTCTGAATGAATCGCCGATAGAAACCGGCATGACCAAGGAAGGATCGAATGTCTCGAACTGATTTGGGTTCAGGAAGTGATTGGATCACCTCAATTTTGGATGGATCAACTTGGATACCCTCTTGAGAAATTATGTGACCTAGAACAATCCCATTTGAAACCATGAAGTGACATTTTTCAAAATTCAGCACAAGGTTGCACTTGACACACTTTTGAAGGACCAAAGAGAGTGAATGTAAGCAAGATTCAAATGACTCGCCATAAATGGTAAAGTCATCCATGAATACCTCCATGCAATTCTCAATGAATTCAGAAAAGATACTCATCATACACAGCTGGAATGTTGCAGGAGAATTACAAAGGCCAAAAGGCATTCGCCTATAGGCATAGGTTCCAAAGGGGCAAGTGAATGTGGTCTTTTCTTGGTCTTGAGGTTCGATTGGAATTTGGAAGTAGCCAGTGTAACCATCAAGAAAGCAATAGTGTGACTTTCCGGCCAATCTCTCAAGCATTTGGTCAAGGAAAGGAAGTGGGTAGTGATCTTTTCGTGTTTCAGCATTCAATTTGCGATAATCGATGCACACACGCCATTTGTTTTTCACTCGAGTTGTGACCACTTCTCCATGTACATTTGTGACAACTGTTATCCCGCCCTTCTTAGGAACGACTTGAATTGGACTAACCCATTCACTATAAGAAATTGGGTAGATAATACCAGCTTGAAGAAGCTTGGTAATCTCTTCCCTAACTACCTCAAGTATGAGTGGATTGAGTCTTCTTTGAGGTTGCCTAATTGGTTTGGATGATTCCTCTAGATGGATGTGATGCATGCAAAGGGCAGGGTTGATTCCTGGAATATCCTCTAGGGTCCAAACTAAGGCATTTTTGTTTTCCTCTAATACTTGAACAAGTTGGGACTCCTCAGTTTCAGAAAGTGAAGCAGAGATAATGACAGGGTAGGAGGGATCATGGAAAAGGAATGCATACTTGAGGTGTGAAGGAAGTGGTTTTAGATCAGTTTCAGCCTTGATTTGAGAGATAGACAAGTTAGGAGCAGGAGAAGGGATTCCAGATGGGTTTGGATCATTTTCCTCAACACTGTCCAAGGTGGAGCAGTAGAGATCAGAGTTGATGTGGGATTTAAGAGAGTTTTCAAGTTCCTCTAGATTGATGGAGTCTATGAATGAGAGGTCCACATCAACTTCACCATTTATGACTTTGTTAATCATGGTGCAGATTTCACAAGATCCTTTATCATTAGAACATGAAGAACATGGTGGATTGGGGTTCGATTGAATCTTAGAAGTGTCCTCAAAATCATGGATTGAGAATGCAGAGTGATCCTCAGATGGGTATCGCATGGCTTGGAAAATGTTGAACTTGACCAGTTGGTCACCGAATTCCATGGATAAGATGCCTGAATGGACATCAATCTTGGTTCTCGCAGTCATGAGGAATGGTCTTCCTAGAATTAGGGGAGATCGAGAAGAGGTCGTCTCACCTTCCATGTCACGGACATAGAAATCAGCTGGGAAGATAAGATCATTGACCCGAACAAGAACATCCTCAATTATCCCCTCAGGACTGGTAGTGCTTCGATTGGCTAATTGAATGACAACACCCGTTGGGTGCAAGGGACCTAGACCAAGGTTGGAGAAAATGGATTTGGGCATGACATTTATTGAGGCTCCAAGGTCTATGAGTGCATCATCAAAGTTGGAACTCCCTATTTGACATGGAACCGTGAAGGTCCCTGGATCTTTTCACTTCATGGGAATGGACTGTTGGGTTGAAACATTTTCAATGTTCTTAAGTTGCCTCTTATGGGTGCACAATTCCTTAAGAAACTTGGCATACTTAGGGATTTGTTTGATGGAATCTAATAGGGGGATGTTCACTTCAACACGTCTAAACATCTCAAGCATTTCAGGATCAGGTTCAAAGGACTTCTTAGGCTTGGAGATGGCTTGAGGAAAAGGAATTGGGTTCCTTAGAGGAATGGAAGGAGGTGAAGGAGTGGATTCAAGTTCCTTTTCCAGCTTTTTGTTCTTTTCATTTTCTAGATCAACATCGAAAGGGGAGGTAGAGCAATCAGCATGGGGCATAGCAATTTGCTTTCCCGATCTAAGTGCAATTGCACTTACATTACCCTTAGGGTTGGGTAATGGTTGAGTTGGGAGTTGGGATGAATTGGATGGTTGTTGCTGGCTAAGGTGGGATGCAAGTTGACCTATTTGGGTTTCAATGTTCTTGAGGCTAGAATGGGTGAAGGAAGCAAGATCCTCTACAGCACTTTCCCATGGTTGTTTAGAAGAAGAGGCTTGTCCCAAATTGGGTTGGCCTTGATTTTGGTTCTTGGGAAAGCGATTGTATTGGGTAGGGAATTGGGAAGGCTCGTTAGGATAGTGGAATCCAGGAGGAGGATTGTTCCTTTGGGGTTGAGGAACAAAAGGATAAGGTTGATGGATGTTACCACCACTTTGACCATATTGGAACTGGTTTGGATTTTGATGAGGGAATGGAGGAGGATGAGAAATGGGATTACCATACCTCAGAGGTGGGTTAAAGGTAGAAGAGAAGGGCTCAGAATGGGGTTGGTTGAAGTTTCTAACAAACTGACCTGATTGTTGAGGGTTGAAGTTTCACTGAGCATATGCCGCATTGAGCTACATTGGACTATATGAATCAGATGGATCATCTTGAAGTTGTGGACATGTGTTAGTCGGATGAGATGGAGAGTTGTAGATTCCACAATTCTTGATAGGTCTAGGGAATAGTAACTGTGGAGAAGATGAGGTTGGGGATTTGGTAGCCACCGCTAGTTGACGCACAAGACCTGTAAGTTCACTCATCCACTCAGTCATCTTGTTGGGATCTATGGATTGATTCTCTTGGGCTTGTTTCACTTGATCATGTGCTCGAGTATGGAATTGTTGCGTGTTTGCAGCCATGTTGCTTATGAGTTCTCGTGCAGCTGCAGGAGTTTTGTCAACAAGAGCACCGCCACTTGCGGCATCAATGAGAGTTCGCTCCATAGCCAATAACCCCTCATAGAAGTATTGGATCAGGAGTTGGTCAGGGATTTGATGGTGTGGACAAGTTGCCACAATATTTTTGAACCTCTCCCAATACTCATGGAGTGATTCATTAGGGAATTGACGGATGCCGCTTATTTCCTTTCGGATAGAAGCTGTTCGGGAAGCGGGAAAGAACTTCTCAAGGAAAAGTCTCTTCATGTCAACCCATGAGTTTATGGAACCAGGTGGGAGGTAGTAGAGCCAAGACTTGGAAGAATCCGCTAGGGAAAAGGGGAAATATCTAAGCTTGATTTGTTCTTCAGAAACCCCTTGAGGCTTCATGGTAGAGCATACTACTTGGAACTCTTTAAGGTGAAGATGTGGATCCTCACCGGCTAGCTCGTGAAAATGAGGTAGAAGATGAATCAAACTCGATTTGAGTTCGAAGTCAGCTTCAATGTTTGGATATTGAATACCAAGAGGTTGGTAATTCATATCAGGGGCAGCGAGTTCTTTTAGGGTTTGTTCCCTAGGATTGGCCATTTCAATTTCAATTGGTTGGATGAGGACTGGTTCTTGAATTATTTGAGTATCTCTTATGTTCCTCCTAAGTTGGCGAAGTGTTCGCTCAATTTCAGGGTCAAACAAATCCGAGGGATTGTTTGGAAGGCTACGGGGCATTCAGAGAGATTTTGGAAGAAAGAGGAAGACGGGTTTTTCTTTGTATTTTTTCAGTTTATGATTTTTATGAGAAGACGGGTTTTTCTTTGTGTTTTTTTTTCAATTTTTTTTAAAATTTGTTTTTTTTTGTGTTTTCTTGACAATAACCAGAAACTAATGACTACTTAAAGCACCATCCCCGGCAATGGCGCCATTTGAAACGCACGGCCGATTTTCACCTATCGACCGGTCAAAGTTCCGGTGCTCTGCTAATGTGTATAGCAGCACTCGGGTCGAATCCTCGGAGATGATACTTTGTAGTAGTCGTTTGTTTTTAGTTGATTGTATTTTGATTAGGGGGGTTTGTTTTCAGAGCTTAATTGAAATGATTTATGGATGATGTTTGATTTACCAAATTGATAAAGATTGGGGTGAGTTCATCATTAGGTTAGTTAAGCTTGTGATATCCTCGAGCTTTGCTTTATATTGCATTTAAATTAACACCCATGTCACAAGATGATGTTGATTAGAATTCTTAAGTGTTAAGGCTTTAAACCAAGACTTAACTTAACTTAAGGTTATAATCTCAATCAGATCTTATTTATGGTTGTGTATTTATGGTTCCAATAATCCATGGAAACCACATGTTAAACAAAACAAGTCATTAATCCATGACATGTTAAGTCCAACATACACAATGTTAATTCAAAGAATATTCATCGAGCAGAAGCTCTCAATCACTTAACATACCTAAATTATAACTCACCCCAATGAGAGATTTACTCAGCCATTTGGGTGATTAATAATCTGGTTATAATGATTATGATTATAAATTAATAAGAGAATAAAAAGAAAGGGATAAGAAAAGAGTGGTATGTCGACACACACACACGAACAATGATGATAATTAAAAACGAACTTTCGATTGAATGAGGAAGCTAAATAAGTGAAGGGGATTGAACTGAATTTAAACTATTTTAAGAACATTAATATTAAAATACAGAAGGTGAAATAGAATAAGAGATATTGAAGAAGTAACTTGCATTAAAACAGAATTGCAAAGAAAGAGAATTACAAGATTACAAAAATGAAGAACACAAAAGTAAGTGAAAAGAAAGAGAGGAGGAAAGGTCTCTCAAGTGTAAACTTGAGTATGGAAGGTCCTCTCAAGCCTTTGGAAAAGCTTTGGTCGTGCCAATATGATCTCCTCTCTTCTGAAATGCCAACCCCTCTCAAGGATAGAAGGAGAGAGTATTTATAGCCCATGGAGTGGACTGTTTGCATTCTCAATCTGTCCCTCCACTTGGATCGCCAATTTGGAAATTCAGACAGCCGAATCTTCAAATGTCTCCTTCTTCAAAGTTGTATACAATAATGTTGGCCGACTACTCTAAAAATTTGGAGTAATTTGGACGTAAAGATAAAAAGTTATGGCCGGTTGCATAAACAAAGTTAAACTGTCTATTTCAATCCAGTCTTTTTGAAGTCCATAATGTGAAAGGGTTTTTAAATATTAAGATGCCTTAAAATCCGAATGGTTTCTTCAACACAGTCCGCCGCCTACATCTCCTTTTTCACACTGAAAAATCTCAGCTCGCTTGGATGATTACATCAGGAGATATGTCATGCATACTATACTTATTTTCATTCTCGTCCAGAATGGTGGGCTGGACTACAAAGATTTATTTGGGCCCCTTGTACTTGGATTTGGGCCATGAAATTTTTATCCAAGATGACATGTAGTGTCCCCCGAATTATGATGGAGAGTTATGGTTTTTGGACTTCTGTATTGAGCCCAGTAAATAAATCTTCAAGGCTGGTCCAGTTTGTTCACAGATTCTTTGGTCTTGTTTGTGAGGACCATATGACCCTTCAAATGGCAGAATTGGATCATGGTGCCTTCTAATGAAATGTTTTATATTGAAAGGAGAATCCTAAAAAACAATAACCAAATAATTTTGATCAGTATAGTGATAGTTATAATTAAAACATTAAACTGACTCAATTTGACTACTTCTAAAAATGCTCAAATATTATACTTAATATTAAAACATTAATATTTCACACAAATTATGCACATTTCATATAAAATAAGTAAAGGGGGAATATAATAAGTCATGAAAATATTAATAACATCATATACATACCTATAATCATCTCTAGTTCCATTAAATGGGTTACTAAATCATTATTCGTGTATATGGTGGACTACCGCCTAGAAAACCGGTGTCATTTTTTTTCCATTGCCACCTATCAAAATTGAAAATAATGATGGATTTATTGTTTATATATGATATATATTATATTATTATTCTTATATAATTATTATATCATACATAATTTTATGATTTTCATTTTTTTGGGAATATTATAACATTTCTCGTCTGTGCAGTAGACTACCGACTCACGAAGCGATGTAATTTGTTCATGATTTAAATGGAAGATAATAAGGATAATTTAAATAAAAATATATGATAAACATGAAATAATTATGATATTAATGAAATATTTATCATTATTAAGATATAATATTTAATTTTCTTTCTTATCTTTTCACTCACTAAAATATGATAATGTCATTTGTGTACCTAAGGACTACCGCCTTCACGAAGCGATGTGACTATATTTTCTTCACCACACCACATGTATGATATGTATAAGTATATTTAAAGATAAAAATATGGTATTAATAATATTGTGATGATTATTTAAATATAATATGTTTCTTTACTCCTTTCCATAATGATCATTGAAAAATGTAAATGTTACCCATGCCTAAGTATGGCTTATCATCTCCATGATCGTAAGGTACTCCATTTTTCAAAACCATATTTCATGATTGGTGTTAAAATTATAATTAATGTATAAATATTATAATTATTTCATTATTATTATTCTTAAGATGATGGAACCATGATCAAATTAATAGGACTGAAAATAAAAAATCAAAACATATATGAAAAACAAAGAGGTTATTACCCAAAACATGACTTTAACAAGGAATTGTTAATAAATGGGTACTAAAAGGACATAAGTAAATAACATATGTTGTTATATATATATATATGGTTATTTAATATATGTATAATAAACTTATATTTATTATAAAGGAGTCTTGAATTTTTACAAAGGAATTTGATACTTAATGTAAGGGATTTCTAGTCTCTCTTTTCTTTTTGGGAGGCATATGAAAATTTACCAATAGTTTCTTTTTTTTATGTATATATTGACCCTTTGACATGTTGTATAATTAATACACTTACTTTCATGATATTATTGGTTATATTTAATATTATTCTTTTCTGGGGATTATTATTCAATGTTACCAAAGTGGTAAGGGTTTTATGATACAATCTCATCGTTTATCAGGATTGTTTATGGTTATGCTTTAGATAATGAAATATTATGATCCATATCTCAAGAATTCACATTAATTTTATTATCCTCTAGTTATTAATGATAATTTTATTTAATAGTACCATTTTTTCCTCTTTGATAGTTTAAATAATTGTGAAATATTTTAAAACAAATCATCTTTATTTATCTCTTCCGTCAAAAACCCTTTTTCTTCCAAAATCATGTTTTCTAAAAAGGTTTTAAAAAATGTTCTTAAAATTTAAAAAATGATTTTTCAAATAAAATTTTTAATATTTTTACATTTTTAAAAAAATAAAGGAATATTCATGTTATTTTGAAAATAATTCTGTTTTTCTTTTACCAAAAATTTGAAAATTATATTTATTTTTAAAATGCATGGCATGGATATTATGTCTCGTTATCATGACCACTAAAATATTTCAAGATTATCTTACAAGTTTTCAAATATCTTTTCAAATAAAATGGATTACTTAATATTTTTTAAATTTAAAATTTTAAATAAATTATTTCAAAGTAAATAAGGATTTTGAAAATGTTTTAAAAAGTTTTTTCAAAGTGGAAAGGATATTTTCATCATGAAATTTTTTAAATGATTTTTAAATATTACTCTATAATTTTTCAATTTAATTTTCAAATAAAATGATTTCCAAAAAAATATGTTTTAAAAATTAATTTTCAAAGAAAATTTATCTTCCTCAAAAAACATTCCAATTAATCTTTCAAAATAATTCTCTATTTAAAATGGCATCATTTGATGATACTTATTCTTTACTATGGATGTGATCTAAGGATACCATTCTTATTATTTCTCTAAATGATTTATTTTTATGATGAAAATATATTTATGAAACTTATTTATATTCCATGGGTTATACCATGATAAAAATTTTATGAAACCCACTTCTTTTTCCATGGGATATACAATGATGAAATGATGAAATGATTATGAAACCTATATCTTTTCTATAAGTTATAATATAATGAAAGTTTTATAAAACCCATTTCATTTTATGGGTTATTATATGATTAATTCTTTATGATATTTTGGAACACATATGTATGATTTTAATTATATTATGGGTGGTACCTATATTACCCTACAATGCATTGGATAATGATTTATATCTCATGAGATATAAAGGATAGGAAGGGGGAGTGAAACTGATTCAATAATGGAATTTTTTGTGATGATGGTCTTGGGAGTGAACCTTGACTACTATTATGGTTTGGAGAGTGAACTTATTCCACTATAATAGATTTGGAAATGATCCTTGACTATTATGGAAATGATTTTTTAGGCATATATGTATGACAAAATTTTATGTCTTATTCCAATGTTATTCTCTAATGTATTATGTTATTCTATTCCATTATGATTCATGTATTATGAATTTTCAATATTTATTCCATGACTCAACATTATGGTCTTTGGTATGTACGATATGGTTTTCATATGTTATAATCATGTTCTCATACCATTATGTTCATGTTATTCTAACATATTTCACATATTTACCCTTACTGAGCATCAGATCTCATACTTTCTTATGTTTTATTTCCCTAGGTTATGAAGAAATGTTATAATTAGGGTATGTTTATGAAGAGTATTTAATGGAAGGTCTTTATGGGATATATTTAAGATCTTTCATTAATTAAGAATATGGTGGGAAAAATCTCCAAAGACACTAAACTATTATGGTCCTTGGACATGTTTTTGTGAAATGTAATTAATATTTATCTAAAAAGATATAATATCCATGTATGAAAATCTTGGGTCTATATACAAATGATATACATGTTCTTAATAAAAAATCAGAGAAACATGTTTAGTCTAAGTTGATCATGGATTCAATATCACTGAAGGGTTTTGTTGGATCATATCCTGATTAACCCATCAAAACAAACCCATTAAGTTTCATAGTTTATCATCATTAAATCAATATGTAGTAAAGAATGCAAATAATACATGTGCATCTTAATTATTGAATAGTTCTTAACTGCTATCAATCATAGTGGATTTTTCTTGATAGATATTATCGAGTGGAATCATAAGTACTCTATCCTCTATGGGATGATAGAATAATTATAATCATTGTGTGCTATGAGACGATCCAAAAACTCCAAAGTTGTGTTGGAACCTTCCTTGATAGATAAAAATAGAGATTAGGGATGAAGAGAGAATTAACTATGGATTATTATAGTCAAAAAAATTACAATAGGAGGATACCAATACTTATATTGGCCCCATAAATTCAATTAATGGGGTTTAGGTTTTTATTACATCACATGTTAGCTTACATACATTACCCATAAGTCATGACCATTGGGGATTATGGTCATAGAAAATTTCATCAGTCACCATATGTTTTTATAAACATAAATAAATCATCCTGATGATTCGTAACTGATGATATATCATGTAGAAGATAAGGTAATTTACATTAGATTGAAATAAAAAGTCTATATTTTTTATATGCATCACATTCATATCACTAGTTATGATTTTGGTATATCATTCAATATGATATACCTATTTTAGATCATATCCAATAGGAAGACCATTTTTCCTTGGTGGGATTTGCCTTTAATAATATATGCCATCCCTTAATATGTATTAAACTATTAAAATCATTATATATTAAACCTTTCTATTCACCCTTATGTTGAGTGGATATAGGTGAAAAATCATTTATTGCACAAAGTTTGGTGAGAGAGATAACAAATTGAATTAAAGTTATTAATAAATAAATAGTTATGACATAAAATTGAAAAAATACAGATAAGTATCATAAATTATGACCCTTAAAGATTAATGTGGGTTATTAAATTTTATTTCAATTTTTTCATCATTTAAGACAGTGAAGTATTAGTAAGTAAAGGGAATTAGTATCATGGTTTATGGGTCCTTTTGAAATTTCATAGAGGATTGTAAAAGTAAAATATTTTTTAGTATTACCACCACAATATGAGTTGATTCATAATTTATTTTATGTATCTCAGCTAAATAAATATTTGTGGGATCCATCTCATGTTCTTGGGTGGAATTTGGTGGAATTGGAACCTAATTTGACATTTTTTTGAAAATCCCATGTAAATACTAGATAAAAAAAGAAACTGTGTTAAGAGTAAAGCTTACCCTTTTAGTGAAATTTTTTTTGTAGCATGGAAATGTTCAAGAAGAAATGTGGGAAAGGGAATATATCATGTGGAAGTGGTGGCTAAAACTTTTTTAGGAATCCAAATAATTTTCTAGGGGCGGTGATTCTTTTTTGTTGGGAGAATTATAACACATACGTTTTTATGAATATATAATAAACTGGTTTATGAATACAGTTCGCTAATTAAAGTGTCAGTATCATAAATTGTAATTAAATTTTTATATTTAACTGTGATATATATTTTTGTTTCGTTATTTTTGGGGGTTAGTTAATTATGAGGGTTGAGATATTAATTCATGAGAAATAAAAATAAAGCATCATTCAATGGATATTTTTGGTGGTTTGGAGAATTAGTTATATAAATTAATTACAAGTTTTTAAATTGGAATGATTAGTTGGAATTAATTTTGTTCAAATATATTAAATTAGAGGAATAGGTATAGAATTTATGAGTGGGTTATAGAATGAAAATTAATATGGATTTATGGAATTGATAGGGTAAATTCAATCATAATAGAGAAAGTTACTTCTATATTTTATAAACTATCATATAAATTCCCTCATTTATCATGAGAACTCTCATTACATAGAGTTCCTTTGTGATGAAGGCATGGTTAAGTGACCAAAAGATTATAAAAGTGATCTTTTTATTTAGAGTATGTGTTATGAATTATTTAATAAATTATTTATAGTTTATTAAATGTTTTCTCTAATGTTTAAATGTCATAGAACCCAAAATTATAATATTATCATATTTGGGGTGTTAAGGAGGGATTCATGACTTTTAGCAGAGGTGTCGTTTCAATCACTAGATAATATTCCTCCAACTCCTTCTCCTTCTATGCCTTGAAACCATAAAATCGCATAGGTTTATTCCTTATTTTCATGGGTGGAATGCTTCTCTATGGATTTCATACACTTTTAAAGAAAAAGACACATGTTAACCATGTTAAATAAACACATGTCATGCCATAATGACAAGGGGCCATGCCAAATGATCTTGTTTCATGCAAAATGTCATATAGAGGGGAATTGTTCTATTTGTATTATAAAGGATATCAAATAGAGGTATCATAGTAATAGGTATTAGTGTTTCACACTATAAATATCATTGAATTGGGGATTTCTACAATTATTTTGAAAGTACATCTAGGAAGGTGGTTCTGAACTATTCTTAACTTGGCTAGTCATTACAAGGATTGTTAATGATTTTTAAACAATGATTATTTATCAAATATTTGAGATAAACTTATATATGTTTTTTTATATTAGTATTTTTTTAATCCTTATTTCACATATATATTGGGGTTTCAATATCCATCTTAAAATTTTTCATATGTAGGTTTTAGAAAAATTTATTGACAAGTTTTCTAATGATGGATTTGATAAATTTTATTATTACAAGGGTTTATGTTTTAGAATTCATTTTGAATGAGGGTTTTTATTATGTTGTTTTATTATTCATTATAATTTAATTGTGGGGATTTTGTAATTTAATTAGTAAAATAGTTATTTTATTATTTTCAAAAAAACATTTGTTTATATTTTCAAAAGTGGGATTTTTCTATTAGGGATCTTGAGAGTTATGTTTTTTGGATGGATAAAAAAATATTTCATCAGGGTTATATGTCTAGTTTCAGTACTCTTCCAAGATGGGGTTTAGTTTTGGGTAGGATGCGTACATTGGTGTGTAGATGGGTGATGAATTTTTCCATATGATATAACCATGTGAATGATGGTTTATCAAGATAGAAACTAAATTACTAGTAATGAATATTTCATTGTGGGTTTCTCTTTAATGATTATATTATTCCTTGGTAACCTGATAGTTATTTATACGTGATTTTTTTTATATACTTGAAATATTATCTATGGGGGTCATGCTTATGACTTGGTAATTTTTTATTTGATTATTACTTCTTTTTAATAGCCCCAAATTTAGTAACCTAGAGTCAATGTTTATTATATTACATTGCTACAATATATAAGAGTTCACGTCCCATAATATTGAGAAGTTTATTAGTCCTAGGAGACTAAATACATGCATTATTCCCAAATTAAATTTGAAAACATAAAATAAAACTTAGTCTTCAATGGGAACTTTATCATTTATTCTAGTATATCCTTGAAATCATTTTCAATTCACCTTTTAATTTCCTATTGAAAGGAAACAAAATAAATAGGTGGTATCAGATTCTTAGTGAGGAGTTGCATACAGTGGAAGCTACCGTGCATTATTGAATGTTTGAATAATATAGTGAGATAAATTATAATCAAATAATTTATATAAATAATATCATGAAATATAGATATATCCATGGGTGAAATTGAAACATAAATAATCACATTTATAAAAAATTATTTTGTAGTGATAAAATACATAATTCTATACATCTTAATCTTATCATAAAGGCCTAGTGCTAATACATATTACATACAATCAAGCCCTTATGCCAAGATATCATAAATAATTAGGCGGTTATACACCAAATACCCATTCTAGTTTGTCTTATGAGATATATTGATGCATCAAGGGAATATATAATTTCAAGCCCCACCCATCACTAAATAAGTCCAATGCATCCATTATATGAAATTAATGAATAAAAAATTCAAAACCTCATCAAATATCAATAGTGATCAATAAACATCCATATTGGAAAACTATCATACAGAATGTAAATATTTTCCCCAATAAAAAAATGTAATAATATGACCATGATCCATATAGATAAATATGTTGGATTGTTTCATTAGAGTACATCCCCAATGTAACATAATAAACCTATTGATTTGGATTAAAAACCCCTTTATAAATACATTAGAAAGTTTCTTTGAAAATAAGAATAAATAACCTTTTATTTGGTGGATTCTAAAAAAGGAAAAATTCCCAAATTAATAGGAATAGAATTTTCTTTAAAAACTAAATAAACTTGGAAAGGAAGATTAATAAAAATGAATATTCATTATGGTGGGAAAAGGAAATCATGCAGTAAAATTTAAAAAACATTATTTTCATACTTTTTTAAAGAAATTAAAAAATTTGATTTTATGGAAAACATTACAATATTCCTTTTAAACTTTTGAATATAAATCCAAATTTAATAGAAATTGAACTTAATAAATAATTTAATTATTAAAAATAACATTCTTGAAGAAAGATAAAGAATATATATGGAGGAAAAATATTCTCGATCAAAACTAAGAAATAAGGTAGGATTTTATTATATATATTCTTTCGGTTGATTCGAGTACCAAAGATAAGAAAAATGTAAAGAATATTTAAAAAAATATAAATTAAAAAAGGATAAGGAAATAGATAGTATTTATAAGATTAATAACATATAATTCCCCCAATGTAAATTGAAAAATAAATAATCCCAATAAAAAGTGAGATTGTAAAATAAACTCTTACCATGGACTTCCGCTTAATCAAACATGCTCTAACCATATGTATAATTATTTTATATTTATTATACATTTATATGAAATCAATTTTTATATTTATATTACTATATACCATTCACTTATAATTTCTCATTACCCATTTATTAATAATTATGTTTTAAAATCAATATTTTTGGGTTAATTGTTCATCTTTACATGCATGTTTTGGTTCAGCAATTCTAGTACTTGCACCTTGATCATAGTCTCATAATCTCAAAAATGTTCATACAATTGTAGAATATGTGGTTGGATGTCATCACCATACCATCCAGGGCCTACTTGGCTATAGCTAATCCAAGTGAGACACCCCAAGCCTTCCTTTAATAGGCTAGGGGCTGGTGGCAAGTGCCAAGTAGGCATATTAATGAAATGAGTGGCCTTATCCTATGTACTTGTATGCACTCACAGAACTAGATCGATAAAATAGTGTAGATATATAATAAAGTAATGAACATATAGAGTGTAAATAATTCATAAAATAACATCTAGTAAATTCATATCAGATTAAAATAGTATAAAACAAATTATATAAAGGGGGAAAACACACCCAACTAGAAATACAAGGGGGAAACCCAAACTGACAATAATTATAAAGAGTTGAGTGAAGGAGAGCCTGAATATATATCCCATAGTCCAACCACCAAACATGGTTAGCACCACTATGTGCTACTATGATCCACTGATACCAGTTCCATTATAATCACTACTAATCTATCAGTCTACTTCATAAGACACAACATGCATGGGAAATCCCATACATGGGAGAGTATATACATGACCAGTAGGACACCCTAAAAACAATGAAGGGGAAGATATACTAATAAAAAATAGTTATATCAGACCATAAATCAAGAGGGTAATGAAACCCAATCATCAGATACTCTCAAAATAAACCTAATTGAGAGAGATAAAGGGGGTCTCCATCTCCACAACCAAGCTAAGAACGACGAGTCGTCCTGAATCACCGAAGGCCCATCTCTAATTTATGGCATTGTTCTCATCCATATATTAATCTTTGTGGTGGTATTTCACCTCTCCACTATTATCTATATCCTAGGGGTCACTATCTCCTATCCATGCATCTCACGCAGTCTCACCATAAATAGTATGTAGATCCCACACCTCACCAATATGCTTCACAGCTGAGAGAGTACTAACTCCATTGGAGGACCCACTCCTCATTAGAGCTCAAATATGGGGGGTTCCACTCTATAGATAGAGTAACTTCTCCCAATATAGTATGGTATTTACAAATCTACTTGTGTAAAGTGTATGGGGGCATGTGCCCTGGTACATTAGGGGGGTTTCCAACCCATATGACACTCTAATGATCACACCTGATTGCTACTACTAGCTAAGCATTTCTAAGATAATTTTTCTACTATAATCACTTTGTGTCATATATATTCTACCAAAATAAAGTTCAACATCATATTCTATGTGAAAAACTACTCAGAATGGACTACTCACGTGTCAAAATATGAATCTATTAAGAGTTCAAAGAACAAATATGAGACTCATCATTGGTGTTATGTGATAAAACATAAATCTAGAAAACTACTACCATGAGCAATCATGAATGGAAAAAAGGATCATTTCTTTTTGATCTATATGGAATAACACTTCAGATGGGCTATTTACTTTCCCAAAATGAACACTTAGGGAATAAAAACTTTTTTTGTATCACACATGAAGGTCACTTCATGGGATTGATCCATATATTGGAATTAAATACCCAACATTTGTCTTTAATATACCACCTAAATATCATGATCATGATTACACAGATGGATCATCAATTGAACATTTTATGAAGAAGTTAAATCAAAAAAAATATTTCATAATAATAATAATAATACTATAATTATTATTATTATATAATATATAAAATATAAAGGGAAGGGGTTGGAGAGATCATGTTGGATCCTCCCCCCTTACATGCCTAAAGGGCACGCACCCCCCCCCCTTGGATTCCTATTCATCATTTTTATTTGTTTTTTATTTTTTTTTATTTTATAATATTATTTTTTATTCTTTCTTCCCTTCAATTCCATCGTCTACTTCCCCAAATTCTTAGGCGGAAACCCTAAGCTACACCATCCCCTCACCTCGCATGTAGAACCTACCATAATATATGGTGCCTCCCATTGTACGCAGCTCTTCCCATCACACTTGGAATCTCCCATAATATTCAGCACCTTCCATCACACATAGCCAGCCTCAGTAGCGGCTTCCCCTCAACTCTGAATCCTCATTGAACTGACTCTCATTGTCTATCCACCACTATTTCCATCTTTCACCACGTAGTCATGTTCCAGTGATCTTTTACCCCTACACTCATAAACACCATCGAACATAAAATAGATTTAAGGGAGATAGAGATAAGGGAGAGGGAAAATTTGAATTATGTTCTTCATTTCTTCCATTCCTGGTTACCAATGTTCTCTCCTAAAATCACCACCATGTTCAAATGATCATCTCAAAGTTATACTAGCCCAAAAAATGATCGATGATGATCTAAAATTAGTTGGATAAAGGAAAATGATAAGATATTGTCATTGTAAACACTGATCATCAAATAATAATTGGAAACATAAATTTTAAATTAATTAATTTAAAAAAATCACCACATTTTAAAAGAGTATGATCAAGGGTCAAAGAATATTATACTTGAATTGGAAATACAGGAAGAACAGAGAAATAAATTGAAATAATGAGACCTACCTGAGTATGGATCAATCATTAGTGAAAAACATGTTCTCTAGTGATGAATATGATGGTCCTACTATGTTTTTCATCCATCTCACAATTCACCTTGATCTATTCATCATCAGTCCTCGATCCTAATCCGCTAAAAAAATGCTTCCACCTCCTCTCTAATATCCTAGGGTTATGCAGATAATGTTGGGTATCTTCTGTAATAGGGCATTTATAAGGGACGATGAGGTTCTGAGCTATTAAATAAATTAATTTATTCATTTAATTCACCTACCAATGATTTTATTTCATGGAATGTCTAATACTGACCAACTTTATGTGGTGAATATGTTAAACCCCATGTTTCAGAAACAATAATGGTCTTGGATTTCCCATAAAAGGATCCAATCAACTAGAAAACCATTATTTCTTAAAAACTATGTGCATTTGATATATATTATATTTAATATTTTTAATATATCCAAATTGAGGCTCTCTATGCCTCAGAATCCGGAACTGAATCAGTTCCTAGCTTAGAAATTATTCTAAAGTCATACAAGGAAAATAGATTCATTATAATCTATCCACGTTCAAGAATTTCCATCATAAAAAGAAAAAATATACTCATATAGAAGGGTACTAATCTCGCATCTTGATATCCCACTCCAATAATCTCTTTTGGAGGTTCCTGGGCCACCAAAAAACACAAACCCAGGGGAAACACTTTCTCTAGAAGGGTATTCATCCACCTGATCAAAAATGATACCAAACATCATTAAAAGGAAACACTATAACACCCCGAGATTTTATAAAAAATATTCTTTTTAATTTCATTAATGTCTTGTGTTATACGCTACACCAAAAGGAGCTTTCACAACACACATCTCTGACCTGCCTTGAATTACACGCAATCGTGACCTTCCATGATAGCGTGTGTTGTACGCAACACCAAGTTTTGCTAAACAACGATATGCTATTAAAATATTATTAAAACTAGCCGTTATGAATAGTAATAACCACTTTTTGAAATTTTGTAAATTTTATTTTTCAAAATGGACTTCATTTTTGGATTCGGAATATCAAAATTAGCTTAGGGTGAAATTTTGGTGATTTTCGGATAACTTTCATATTTTGATGAATAGTGAAAATTACTAAATTTTAATTAAAAACAACTTTTTCAATCGAAATAATTAATAGTGATAAATTGTTAATTTGAGTGGTTTTAAAGTATATTTAGAATATATTTTTACAATTTAATACAATGTTGGTCATTGGATGTAATTTCACATTTAAACCAGTTATAAACAAGTGTCAATCTTTTGATAGTTATTATCTCTTAAGAACACGCTATTTGTTTTGACGACGGGAATTAATTTTTAAATTAATTAATGCAACTGATATGTTTTGAATTTGGTAAAATAGAAATCATTTTTGAGTTCATAAGATCAAATATATCTTAGGCCTAATTTCTGGTATTTTTCTGGAAACTTTCATTTTTTGATGAATAGTGAAACCACTAAGTGGTAGTTAAAAAAACTGAATCTTTCATAAAACTTAATTTTACCGCTTCTGTGAGTGGAATTTCAAAAATCCGAGAGACACGGTTGATGTCAGTAAGTAAAATGTGGTTCAATGAGATGAAAATAATTTTTGGTGAATAGTAACTTTTTACTTTTTTTTACCACGGTTAAAAGTAAATAGGGTAATTAAGGGTAAAAATGACATTATTATTACTCTAACACATGTCCTAATTCTATTGGATAAGTTTAATTCGACCAAAAAAAATCTTAGGAATAAAATATGACCATTTAGGCCCACTTGGATTAGATTAGGACATTTATTATTAATTTATTTAAAGAAGGGTTAAAATAGTTAAAATCAAAGTTTAATAAGTAAACCATTTTTAATATGGGGTTATACATAAGATAAATTTGACTATAAATATTCATTAGAAAGATAAAAATATTTCCTACATAATGGTATTTTATTTGTAATTTTTAGACATTAAATAATTTATTTTATTTATGACACAACGATGATGCAGTAATTATCTTATTAATGAAATATTGACATAATTGATGTTATAAATACCCAAATAAATATAATTTGAGACCTTTTATGAATTACACTAATTTTCTAGGTTAATATGACATGTTAGTATTGATTTAATTAACTTTTTTCTAACTTATCATTCTGTTATGATTTTCACAAAAATCAATTACTAAATAGTGTCAAAATTGACATAAAATAGTTTTTAAAACAAATATTATATTATTAATTGTTATTTTATTCCTAAAAATCTAAGGTTCGGAAAAATGACTTAGATAAGGTTATATATATTAATAATAAACAACTTGGGGTTCGTTTGGCTTTATATAGTAAGTTTATTAACCTTATGGTATAAGAACACAAGAAGACACGGTAAAAGTAAAATTATTTAACTTAATGTTAAATCTACATGATAAGGTTAAAATAGGAACCTAAACTTGTCTAAATTCTATTGGATGAGGGGATTTCGACCCATACCCACCTTATCCTCTAAATAAATCAATTTCGAGCTATTTAAAACCGAACTTGACTTTATAATAAAATAATAGTTTTTGTTATTCCAAAGGTGCCCCTCTCCTCCCTTATAAAAGGGCACCTCCTCCCTCTCCTCCTTACACCACTTTGAGCCTTCAGGCTCGGCCAAACCCTGCCAATTTCTTCTCTCCAATTCCCTAGAAACATCCTAGAGGTTCTTGTCTTCTTCAAATACCCATTTTAGTGCCCTAAAAGGAGGTCTCAAAGAAGCACTTCAAAGAAGAGGTAATGTCCGTTACCGATTCTTTCATCTTTATTTCTTCTTCCACTTCTTCTTCTTTAGTTGTTTCATTGTGAAGTAATAACATCAGTATCACTCATATACTGATATGTTATTATAATTATGAAACAACCCTATTTCACCATCTATCCATCCTACGGAAAAAGAAATCACCGCGCATGTGTACGTACGGAGTACCGTCTCCACGCCGTGGTGTAATCTATTTTCCACCACCACCTTAATTGGATGGGTATAATGGTGTAAATAATGACTATATATGACTATTATAAAGTGATATTGATTATGAAATAGTATACATACACTCCAATATAATTCCACGATCATAGTAATGATATCATCACTCGTGCGTACGTACGGAATACCGTCTCCATGATGTGATGCGACTCGTTCTACATGATCTTCATTGCATAATGATTATATAAATGAATTGAATGAATGAATATGATATATATTACACTAATAACATTCTGGAAATGAGTTATCTATAACCTAAATATAATAATAAGAATTTATTCTACAAAACACGCATAAGAACAAAAAGTAATAAACACCCGAATAACAAGTAGTAATGAAATATTACTAATAAGAAGCTAAGAATATGACCATATATGATATCATAACAATAATTATGATTCTGTAATAAGTAAATAACATTATTTAAATCATTATACAGGAGGTTCGGACACGTATAAATCATATCGGACCTAAGGTAAGGGAAAATCTCGCAATCTCAATTTTTATCTGAGATTGTTTATACTTCAGAATTTACTGGGGTGTATTTTATCATACATATCCATGTTTCCTCAAAATGTAATATTATTTCCATCCACCTACAATTTTTTAAATCCAATTTTACCCTTCGGTGAGTTTTTAGTAAAGGATATGAAAGGAATCTTTTGTCGTTTTTCGTACGAGGTACTTTTTGACTTTTCTGACAAAAGTATGAAGAATGTTTTTTTAACTTATACGGCATGAATGGATTTTTAAAACATTATTTCCAAGAAGCTTACTTTACAATTTTTCAAGTTTATTTTTAATCAACTTATTTTAGTTTAAAATTTTATGACATGTTAAGAAAGGAAAAATGTTTTTGAAATAGAAAGGGTATTTTCTTCAAAAATGGAGTTCAAGTGTTTTATCAAAATTATTTTCCATCTAAGATAATATAGGGTTCTGTTTATAAACCTATTATTACATTTATTTGATTATGTTGTTATGGAATTATTTTTATGAATTCCTTTATCTTATATGAATTGTTTTATGATGTCATGTTGTTTAAGAATCCCATTTTTATTACATGGGTTATGCAATGATGTATGATTTATGAATTGGTGGCACACATAAGAATTGTATCATTATGAGATGGGTGGGACCTATATCTCCCTCCAATGCATTGGGTAAGGATTTTATATCTCATGAGATAGACATGTCTGGAACGGTAGGTTATACCGGTTCAGTGAAACAGGACTGAAACGAGGGTGACTCGGTTCAGAAATGGACTTTGTCCACTAAGATAGTCTTGGAATGAGTCTTGACTAATAAGATATGATTCTATATGATTATGTGTGTATGCCACAAAGTTTCATGTTTTAAGTTATGATTATTGGTATTTCATTTCACTACTATGATTTATCCCATGTTATGAAATTATGCTCTCTTTTGCAGGTTAAGATTTCCAAAATGTTATGTTCTTATGAATATGATGTGATTGATATTTATTTTGTTTACCCTTACTGAGCATTTGAGCTCACCATTTTATATTTTCTTTTCCCCAGGATATAAAGAAAGGTTTTAGGTAAAAAAAAGGAAGATCTTTATGGGATATGTTGAAGATCTCTCACCACGATTAGAAGATTATATTCCAAGTTTCCAAAGACACTAAACTATTACGATCCTTATGTGTGTGTTTTTGTTATGTACTAAGTATTCCGCAAAAGTAATGTAATGTCCATGTACGTCAGGCTTAGGGTCTCTACAGTTGGTATCAGAGGAAAGGTTTAGTCAACCTTTGGAAAATAGGATGCGAAAACGTTAGTGAGATCCCTAGAGATATTTCTAAGGTATGTCTAGGGATGTCCCTAAGGATAAGTATACGTATAGGATATAGTCCTAGAACTACGGTAACGATCATATAATTTAACCTAAGAAGTTAGATATTGAGGATAATCCCCCTTTATAATGTTGTTTTCCCTAGCATGATTTTTGCCTCTCACACTATTCTTTTTGGGTTTTAGACGATGGCTGGAACCCAAAGGAACCGTGTTGATCAATAAAATGGACAATGCAATGATTGTCCTCCTGAACAAACAAATGTTATGGGAGATGGAGTGAAAAATCTTATTGCTATACTTACACAAGCTATGAATCATTCTGGACTTCCAAATGAGCATAGAAGGGAATAATATTCTATTGAGTCCTTCATGAGGCAATGTCCACCTTCTTTCAGTGGGACTTCCGATCCACTTGTTGCTGAACAATGGATCAGTACCACTGAAAAGATATTTTCAGTTCTTCAATGTTCTGAACATGATAAAGTCATCTTAGCAGTATATCGTTTGGAAGGTGAAGCTGATCAATGGCGGAATCTTATCAAGAATACGAGGCCAAGAGATGAAATTGAGTCCATGGAATGGGACGAGTTCAAGAACTTGTTTTTCAGAAAGTACTTCCCTTGTATTCTTCGAACAAAGATGGAAAAGGAGTTTCTTGAGCTGAAGCAGAAGGATGATGAATCTGTTGGTATATACGAAGCGAATTTTACAAGACTTTCAAGGTATGCATCTGGCATTATCATCCAACCTGAAAGTAAAGTTGATCGATTTTTCAGTGTCTTAAAACCAAGTCTTCGAAGGGAATTATCTATAAGAGACTTCAGTAGATATGAAGAAATTGTGCGTTGTGCTATCAAGGTAGAAATGGAATTTGGTGTTACATATCCATCTCATGGTTTTGACAAGAAACGAAAGATGGAGTTCAAGGAGAAATCTCAGAATAATGGTGAAAAGAAGATGAATGTTTCCTTATGCACAAAGTGTGGAAAGAAGCATGGTGGAGATTGTCTTAAAGGGACTAGAAAATGTTTTAAGTGTGGAAAAGAAGGTCATCGAGCAGCTGAGTGTCGAAGTAATGGAAAAAGGGTTTCTAATGATGTGAATAAATCAAACACTGCAGAGAACGCACCACCAACACTTCAATGCTTCAAGTTCAAGGAAATGGGGCATTATGCTAATAAATGCCCTAATCCAAGGGTTAGTGATGATAGACATGAGCAACCGCTTAAGGAAAAGGATAAAGGGAAGTCACATGCAGTCACTATTGGCGATGTTGAATATGACAACGATGTGGTGGAATGATTAAGTGTTTATGTAATGAGATTCCAAAATAATGTTGTATTATGGAGTATTGGAATATTTATATATTGGTCTAATGTGGTATTCAAAGTGATTGAGATATTTTTGGAAATAAGATGATATGCGCATAATGTAGGGAAAATGAGAAAATGAAATGTTTAACAGTATTCATGAGCTCATGATTGATATAAGGACTAAGTGATATCATGGTTTGAGTATATAGAATTTTGAGGATTTTGGTATGTGGAAAGTGTTAACTTTTAACTGCATTCATGTTTTCACTATGGTTCAATGGGTATTCATTTTTTCAAGAGAATACATGATTAAGGTATTCACATGATTGGAATGTGACCAACAAGATATATGGGGGACAAATGATGGTATTCACATTCTTGGTTGACGACATTTCAAGTAATTGTTTTCTTTATACTATGAGCTTGGACCGAAGTAGTTTAGATAAGCCTAAAGATTGGAATGGATTATGTTGGACATAAGTTAGTATAGTTTAAGGATAAAACTTTTTTTGATATTGTTGATGGGATGTTATAGTAATATAGCTTTAGAAAAAGGACAACCTGCAGGACGGGCGACAACCCATCGCTTCGGACAAGGCTGTGGGAATCGAACCCACAACCGAAGTGCAACTGGCCTTTCTCACCTACCACTGGCCTACAAGAAGTCCCTGTTTAGTAGAAACTAGTTTTATTATATTAAGCAGTATGATATATGAAGTATAAGTCCATTTTAGGAAACATATATGATTAATCTCACTATAGATCGACTTATGTATATTTAATAACTTTTGTTAAGCTTTTGTTTGAGACAGATGGAATAACCCGTCATTCTATCACATGATCTGATAACACTTCATGAATAACAAATTCAACTTCATTTATTTAAGAGTTGAAGTGAAATTGTTCAAGTCATGAACAACAGTGAGATTGTACCAAAATAAAGTAAGTATTTATTCTTTAAGTAAATGATCTTGAAAACCAAAAATGTTGTCCTAGTGCCCTTATATCCGATGAATCATATGGTACCCTAGATCGTCACAAATTTATGGCTTTGTGATTGCTGGATTTTCCATAGCCATGTTCTCTACCACTCTCCATCAAAACATGATGGTTATATTTCTCTTCCATATCCATATTTTCACCTATGTGGAAACCTAGTGATTAGTTTATTTGGGTAACCGTTACGTTTCATACTTTTGTTTTTAAATATTGGTTTTGGTATTCCTTTTTACGATGTGGGTTTCTATTAAAGAAACTTTTGAGTAGTAAACCATTTATAACCCCGATGAATTTCGAGGGCGAAATTCATTTTAAGGGGGGTAGAATGTAACACCCCGAGATTTTATGAAAAATATTCTTTTTAATTTCATTAATGTATTTTGTTATAAGCTACACCGAAAGGAGATTTCACAACACACATCTCTGACCTGGCTTGAATTACACTCAATCGCGACCTTCCATGATAGCGTGTGTTGTACGCAACACCAAGTTTTGCTAAACAACGATATGCTATTAAAATATTATTAAAACTAGAGGTCATGAATAGTAATAACCACTTTTTGAAATTTTGTAAATTTTATTTTTCAAAATGAACTTCATTTTTGGATTCGGAATATCGAAATTAGCTTAGGGTGAAATTTTGGTGATTTTCGGATAACTTTCATATTTTGATGAATAGTGAAAATTACTAAATTTTAATTAAAAACAACTTTTTCAATCGAAATAATTAATAGTGATAAATTGTTAATTTGAGTGGTTTTAAAGTATATTTAGAATATATTTTTACAATTTAATACAATGTTGGTCATTGGATGTAATTTCACATTTAAACCAGTTATAAACAAGTGTCAATCTTTTGATAGTTATTATCTCTTAAGAACACGCTATTTGTTTTGACGACGGGAATTAATTTTCAAATTAATTAATGCAACTGATATGTTTTGAATTTGGTAAAATAGAAATCAATTTTGAGTTCATAATATCAAATATATCTTAGGCCTAATTTCTGGTATTTTTCTGGAAACTTTCATTTTTTGATAAATAGTGAAACCACTAAGTGGTTGTTAAAAAAACTGAATCTTTCATAAAACTTAATTTTACCGCTTCTGTGAGTGGAATTTCAAAAATCTGAGAGACACAGTTTATGTCAGTAAGTAAAATGTGGTTCAATGAGATGAAAATAATTTTTGGTGAATAGTAACTTTTTACTTTTTTTTTACCACGGTTAAAAGTAAATAGGGTAATTAAGGGTAAAATGACATTATTATTACCCTAACACATGTCCTAATTCTATTGGATAAGTGTAATTCGACCAAAAACAACCTTAGGAATAAAATATGACCATTTAGGCCCACTTGGATTAGATTAGGACATTTATTATTAATTTATTTAAAGAAAGGTTAAAATAGTTAAAATCAAAGTTTAATAAGTAAACCATTTTTAATATGGGGTTATACATAAGATAAATTCGACTATAAATATTCATTATAAAGATAAAAATATTTCCTACATAATGGTATTTTATTTGTAATTTTTAGACATTAAATAATTTATTTTATTTATGACACAACGATGATGCAGTAATTATCTTATTAATGAAATATTGACATAATTGATGTTATAAATACCCAAATAAATATAATTTGAGACATTTTATGAATTCCACTAATTTTATAGGTTAATATGACATGTTAGTATTTATTTAATTAACTTTGTTCGAACTTATCATTCTTTTATGATTTTCACAAAAATCAATTACTAAATAGTGTCAAAATTGACATAAAATAGTTTTTAAAACAAATATTATATTATTAATTGTTATATTATTCTTAAAAATCTAAGGTTCGGACAAATGACTTAGATAAGGTTATATATATTAATAATAAACAACTTGGGGTTCTTTTGGCTTTATATAGTAAGTTTATTAACCTTATAATATGAGAACACAAGAAGACACGGTAAACGTAAAATTATTTAACTTAATGTTAAATCTACATGATAAGGTTAAAATAGGAACCTAAACTTGTCTAAATTCTATTGGATGAGAGTATTGAGACCCATACCCACCTTAGCCTCTAAATAAATCAATTTGGAGCTATTTAAAACAGAACTTGACTTTATAATAAAATAATATTTTTAGTTATTCCAAAGGTGCCCCTCTCCTCCCTTATAAAAGAGCACCTCCTCCCTCTCCTCCTCACACCACTTTGAGCCTTCAATCTCGTCCAAACCCTGCCAATATCTTCTCTCCACTTACCTAGAAACATCCTAGAGGTTCTGGTCGTCTTCAAAGACCCATTTTAGTGCCCTAAAAGGAGGTCTCAAAGAAGCACTTCAAAGAAGAGGTAATGTCTGTTACCGATTCTTTCATCTTTATTTCTTCTTCCACTTCTTCTTCTTTAGTTGTTTCATTATGAAGTAATAACATCAGTATAAATCATATAATGATATGTTATTATAAGTATGAAACAACCCTATTTCACCATCTATCCATCCTATGGAAAAATAAATCACCGCACGTGCGTACATACGGAATACCGTCTCCACGCCATGGTGTAATCTATTTTCCACCACCACCTTACTTAGATGGGTATAATGGTGTAAATAATGACTATATATGACTATTATAAAGTGATATTGATTATTAAATATTATACATACACTTCAATATAATTCCATGATCATAGGAACGATATCATCACTCGTGCGTACGTACGGAATACCGTCTCCACGATGTGATGCGACTCGTTCTACATGATCTTCATTTCATAATGATTATATAAATGAATTGAATGAATGAATATGATATATATTACACTAATACCATTATGGAAATGAGGTATCTATAACCTAAATAGAAGAATAATAATTTATTCGACAAAACACGCATAAGAAAAAAAAGTAATAAACACCCGAATAACAAGTAGTAATGAAATATTACTAATAAGAAGCTAAGAATATGACCATATATGATATCATAACAACAAGTATGATTCTGGAATAAGTCAATAACATTATTTAAATCATTATACAGGAGGTTCGGACACGTACAAAGCATATCAGACCTAAGGTAAGGGAAAATCTCGCAATCTCAATTTTTATCCGAGATTGTTTATACTTCAGAATTTACTGGGGTGTATTTTATCATCCATATCCATGTTTCCTAAAAATGTAATATTATTTCCATCCACCTACAATTTTTTAAATCCAATTTTACCCTTCGGTGAGTTTTTAGTAAAGGATATGACAGGAATCTTTTGTCGTTTTTCGTACGAGGTACTTTTTGACTTTTCTGACAAAAGTACGAAGAATGTTTTTTTAACTTATATGGCATGAATGGATTTTTAAAACATTATTTCCAAGAAGCTTCCTTTACAAGTTTTCATGTTTATTTTTAATCAACTTATTTTAGTTTAAAATTTTATGACATGTTAAGAAAGGAAAAATGTTTTTGAAATAGAAAGCATATTTTCTTCAAAAATGGAGTTCAAGTGTTTTATCAAAATTATTTTCCATATAAGGTAATATAGGGTTCTGTTTCTAACCCTATTATTACATTTATTTTATTATGTTGTTATGGAATTATTTTTATGAATTCCTTTATCTTATATGAATTATTTTATGATGTCATGTTGTTTAAGAATCCCATTTTTATTACATGGGTTATGCAATGATGTATGATTTATGAATTGGTGGCACACATAAGAATGGTATCATTATGATATTGGTGGGACCTATATCTCCATCCAATGCATTGGGTAAAGATTTTATATCTCATGAGATAGACATTTCTGGAATGGTAGGTTATACCGGTTCAGTGAAACAGGACTGAAATGAGGGTGACTCGGTTCAGAAATGGACTTTGTCCACTAAGATAGTCTTGGAAATGAGTCTTGACTAATAAGATATGATTCTATATGATTATGTGTGTATGCCACAAAGTTTCATGTTTTAAGTTATGATTATTGGGATTTCATTTCACTACTATGATTTATCCCATGTTATGAAATTATTCTCTCTTTTTCAGGTTAAGATTTCCAAAATGTTGTGTTCTTATGAATATGATGTGATTGATATTTATTTTGTTTACCCTTACTGAGCATTTGAGCTCACCCTTTTATGTTTTCTTTTCCCCAGGATATAAAGAAAGTTTTTAGGTAAAAAAGGGAAGATCTTTATGGGAGATGTTGAAGATCTCTCACCACGATTAGAAGATTATATTCCAAGTTTCCAAAGAAACTAAACTATTACGATCCTTGTGTGTGTGTTTTTGTTATGTACTAAGTATTCCTCAAAAGTAATGTAATGTCCATGTACGTCAGGATTAGGGTCTCTACAAACACCATCCTCAAATTCCATATCACCCCAGACAACATCATACAGTGAGTTGTGCACATATATCCTCAGTTATGACATGTTTAATACATAATGCTCCCAGTCTAACTATAGTTATTGGGCTATGAGGTACACCACCTCGCTAACCCGACATAATAACAGGAAAAAAGGCCAATTGATCCTTAGAGATAGCCTATTGTCCCAGATAAATTCTCATGATCTATGATGAGGTGAAATCTCATAGAACACATGATCTCCTCATCAAACTCCAAAGTCCACTATCATCAATCCACAAAGAAAACCTAACATTTAAAAGTATTCCTCATCAACCTATAGATGAACTACACCCTTTAAAACCATCACTAGAAATAAATTTAGTCCCAAAAGCGTTGTCTCCCACTATATGTGGATGGTAAAATAGTGACCTTTAAGGTCTCTATACACATCCTAAAATAGTATGACATAGATGGTGGAGTGGTAACTATAGTAATACAAAAAACTCCACTGATGGTAGATGATCCTCCCAGATATGGCCCAAAACTAAGATGAAAACTCAAAGTATTTTTCTATAACCTGAATGGTTTTATTTTCCAATCCATGTTTCTGGGGGTAGAACAGTAATTATTGGTCATAACTTGGTCCTTAAGGCCACATGAATTATTTCTATAATCATTAAGTGAACTGAGAATCAAGGTCTAAAATGATTATCAATGGAATTCTATGGGGTTGGACTATCTCTTTCATGCACCAACATCCTAAATTCTATACTGATTTCTGATCTCAGATTCTTAGGAATTGGGCCAAATTGGTGAGTCAATATAAGATCACTTAGATAGAATCATAGCCTCTCACTTATCATGGAATATCCAACATGAAAACCAAAAAAGATACCATCCCATTTACACTTCCATCCAGGAACTTTATCCTCCACCTGCTGATTGGTGAGGCATAGAGAGATAAACTCATAAACATATTATAATATTATTGGCTACCCAGCCCAATGGTGAAGGATCCCAGTACATCCTCACCTCTTTTGGATGTACTAATAAGGTAAACCATGAACCCTCCATATAATCTACTCTCATAGCATGACTGGTGTCATCGTCCATCCTTTAACAAGGATGATGTGTACCCCACCATCAGAATATCCATCATGAACATGTATAGTGGATATCTGGTCATGAAAGACCTCACATTCGATATCCCCAAGTTGTACCTCCCTCTCTCAATGATGTTTTTTATTAGATTAAGAAGACAAAAACATAACAAGAACCCTACCGCCCTCAAGTAGGAAAAAAATGTTGAAGGCCAAGCGCATCCCCTTGGACAATACTCTTACACTCGATAGGGAGCGAGTCCATATTATGGTAAACCACTAGATCCTCTTCTGGTCTTCCCATGTGAGCCAGCACATCCGCAGCAAAGTTCGTTTCCCTCCAGATATGATGTATCAACTGACCTTGATTGGTTTCCATAATTCATCTATGAATAATGTAGGTCAACTCCCAGGTCATCAAATGTCGCCCTTGAATAGCCTTAACAAGAACTTCAGAATCCGATTCAATCTTTGTCACTTGGAATCCTATCCTTCGACAAATCCTCAAACCTATAAGAAGTGCCCGAGCTTCCGCATCGATTGGCGATATGTTGAACTATACTCACCCCCCAAGTTCCAACTATAAAGAGTTCAACTTATATGTTACCTTTCTCAAAAATAGTGTATAGAACACTTTATTTTTATCATCTTCCACCATGGCCACACCCTCAGGTGGCTCTCAAGATAGAACTTACACAACATTTAATGGGTATATTATCACTCCCATGTCTGAAAATACATATCCTATGAAGTGGACCTCTTGAATACAGAATTGATACTTGGAGATCTTTCTATAAATCAGGTACTCCCAGATCATGTCTATAACCATCCACAAGTTTCTTGTGTGCTCCTCCTTAAATTTCGAGTGCACCAGGATGTCACAAAGAAGATTTCCATGAATGAATCCAAGAAGGATTAAGGATCTATTTCATAAGTCTCAAAAACACTATTGGGGTATTCAACACACTGAAGGGTAACACCAAGAATTCAAATAAACCATAGTGGCTTAAGGAATCCACCCTTGGTACACTATCCTCTCAAACCCAAAACTAGGTATAACCCATCCTGAGTTAAAAACTCCAAGAACCACTTTTCCCTAATCCATTGATCGAAGAAGTCATTGATTCTTGGGGGTGGATACTCCTTCCCAAGTCACCCAGTTCAGGTGATTTTAATCCACACCTAACCTCAATATCTCATCCACCTCTTAGGTGAACAATATAGGGCTTCCCAGGTGATCACTCTTGGTCTAACAAAGCCCCTGCTCTGGAGATTTCTCCAACTATACATTTATCTCTCACAGTTACATGGGTTCATCTAATATACTAACATAGATATTAGGTCATCCATAGTTTAATTCTATATAGAATTCAAACTTATGATGGAGGTAAGATTAGTAAATCCTCAAATAAGATACCGTCTCACCTCTCCAACATCATAGGAAACTAAAATATCATCACATCCACTTCTCTAAGGGGAATACTAACCAACTGATAGTAATTAAATTGTATCTTCTTGTACAAGATTTCATCCTTCTCTTCCAGGGATACCTTCTCACCAAGGAAGGGATATCATGTCCCACTAACTCATATACACTACAAACTTCATTGGTGATATTCCACTGAGCATAGATGGTAGAAAACCAGTCCATAAAGTGGAAAAATCATAGGGTCTCACTATCGATATGGAAATATTCCATGTGAGGCTCTCTATCTCTCCCTCTTAACTCTCAGAGTCAGGTCACACCATTTATAGAAGTGTGTGATCATCTATCCTCTTAGCAAGATCTTATGAACACAAGGGTTGATTTAAACAGGACCTTCTGGTATCACTAGGTCTTGAATAGGGGATATATTTAGGTAAATGTGGCTATGACTCTATGCTAGAACTACAGTTAGAGAAGTATGGACACATGTCATATCAAAAACCACACTCAAAGCCTCAAATTACAATATCCTACTACCTAAATATTTCTTTTTATTTTCCCACATGTTCCCTACAATCAGGGCTCACTCCAACACCTTAACACATTAGAATGAACTCAAACATACAAGTCAAAGGAACTCATCCACCAAACCTCGTCACTATCCTCTTTGGGAAGAACTAACTTTCCCACATGGTTTTAAATATATTTACAAGAACATGTCTTGGTGGGGGATGTGTACCTCTTCCTTTCATGTTCAAAGTCACATCGTCAAACATCACCAACAAAGGGATCTATTGATGCCCTGTATTTCCCTAGAAAAGTATCACTACTAGGACTATTAATAAGAGGGGTTATATCCAAGATATACATTCACACTATAGAATCATGCCAGTCCCCCACCACTTGATAAAGGGGTTTGGATCACCATGAAACATGGGTGATCTATAAATATGTAACTCATTAAGCACACAAATTAAACATGTGACAAATTTTCGTACCACTAGAACCAACTAATACATAGATAATATTGGTTGTGATTAAAACCATCCAATAAGTCAGGGTATGAACAAGCTAGAAAACTCATACCACCACCTTGATTTAATCCTCAACTACTTGAGGTTTTGGGTCGTCATAAAACCTAAGTAGTCTATTATTTGAGACCTAGGTCATTACTAGGTTTAGGAAAAATAAAATATTTATAAACCCTACTGAAGTCTAGTGTAGTAGTGACTAGGGTTCAATCCACATGGAAGGAATTCTATAAAAGGTACGTTGAGTGGGACCAAGTTAAAGAGAAAAAAAAACTAAAACGAGTAATAAAGAGTGAAATTATAAGTGAAATAGTGGTGATGAATTTAATGGAATTAAGGTTTGGGAATAAACAAAAGAAAAAGTGTGAGTGTAGAGAGTGGTGATCATAGGATGGTATGGAGGATTCCATTAAAGGAACTAGGGAATTTGATTGGATGGTTTGTTTATTCCAATTTGATATATATATATATATATATATATATATTTGATATTTTTCGACCTTTATTCATAGAAAAGTGTGACTGGATCTTGGTGAACATAGGATGGTTATTTTTTTTTGAATTAGAAAACCTATAAATAAATGGATTCTTTAGTTTCCAAACCACAATGTCTATTAATCCACTCAGTGAAACAACTATATTAATTTTCCTTGAATATACTATCCACTACTCAGATAAAATTCCCAAAAACAAGTTAATGGAAATCAATAAAGATAAAGAATCACTCATGAAGTTTGGAGATTAAAGGAACTGAATTACTTGAACAATGGAAAAAGGGTAGGATCCAGCCACACTTGACACTAGAATGATGTTAATATACACCCCATCTCAATCTAATTCCCTAACTTTAGGTTAGCCAACAATTATAATATATATATATATATATCAAAAAATTGATTGAGAAGTCGGGGAATAGAGAAGAAACAAAAATAATAATAAATCCCCCAGTAAGGGCTTCAAAAGCTTCTTCTGAAACTATTGGATAAAATGGACCGGTGTGCCTCTTCATTAGTCATGCCTTCAATGAGTCACTATAGTAGTCTATGTATCAGGATGTTCACCCCCTCCACTTTTTATCTCACCTTTCTCAATATAAAGATAAATTCATAAATTTTCTACTTGATCCCTACAAAACCTTATTCCAAATAGTATTGCACCTACTCTATAACCAAGCTTTAGTCATGGAATTTTGAACCTGGTAGAACTTCTTGGATGTCCTCCATGTGTAAGTTCACAAAGTAAGAATTCAATTTGGATAGTGTACTAATCCTTCACCTAAATTAACAATGTACCTGATTGTGTTCAGGCAATCAAATGGTTGACGTAACTGAATATCGATATAAGAATTTATTACCACATAGCCATTTTCCTCACATAGGTGATTGTTTGCAAAGTTAATTCCCCTCACCTAGCAGTTTTTCCACATAATTATTTTCTCATGTTGGGGATTGGATCTCATGTATCCATTTATCCCACATAGTTGATTGACCAATGTATCTGATTGGATGACTTAGTTGATTGAATGATGTAGCCAATTAGCTCCTTTACTATGATTCTCAACCCATCCTGCCACTAAATTTGAACCGTTGAGTTCCAAAGACACCTAAGGAATGAGAAAGATATATTATCGAGTAGATATTCTTAGATCAGACCTAGAAAAATCACCCACTTCATTATTTTGTATCAATAGCATCCACAAATATTCAAAAATTGTGCTCGGTGATCATGGAAGGAGACACATTGAGCTTAAGACATGGATGTGGATGTGGATTCTTCATCACTGGATCAGATTGAATTTTAGTATGCTTGAGTTCATAACTTTGATTTATTAATAGGCAGCATTGGATAAGGGTCCAAGTGTTGGGAGTAGCATCGTCTTCATATTACCATGGTTTCACTCAGTTTTTGTCCCTCTTCATATGGGTAATCCCATGAAGATAGAGGTGATACTGGCTTCGGCCTCTTTAGAAAAATATGGTCCCCCACCATCGGCCAAAGTAACCAGTAACTCCAAATATGAATTGGTAGAGGGTGATGGAATCATAAAATTCCAACTATAGGGTCAGCACAGTGGAATGTTTTTTGATGTTTTTAATCTAGTGTCGGTATATAATCAATCAAGATTATTGAATTTGAATAAGGATTATATATTTTTTGATATATTTTCATTTCATTCATAGGTGTTTCTATATTTTCTCATTTTTCCCAAATAGTTAATTTGTTTGAATTCATGATTGATCCAAGATACTTCCATATTTCTACCATACCAGCTATAAATATATATTTTTTCAAATTAACTATCATTAAAACTCTTAATAAGAAATTTCATATAGTTCAAAGATGAAGAATAATAAAACTATGAATTTTAGTCAATTGAGCATCCAAAAAGAGTAAATTTGATTACAAAACTCAATGAACATTAAATCTAACTAGATTCACTCCAAATTCAATGATTATCCATTATAATCTCAATTTTCATAAGAATAAAATTTGATTCATAAAAATAGATGTGTCAAAGTGTGATAAAATATCACTACATCAATCTCTCCCACACTTAATCATTTTCACTCTTGGGCAGTGAGATTCATTCAATTATTTATTGACATAACTCCAAATAATTATTAAGGAACATCCTACCTAGGTTCAATATTATAGAACCTAATTAAATAAAATCATCAAATCATCCATTATTAATAAATTCATGCTTCCTATGGGAACTTTCCACACTTTCCTATTTTGATCCAATATCAAACTCCAGTTCAAGGAGTACAGACCAGAGATACCCATGTGGAATTAAATTTATAACAATAGAAATAAGAAACTTTCACTCCCCCTATATTTCCTTATAAATCAATTTTACCCTTATTCATTTGGGTTCAATATTCCCCTCACTCTCATGATCTTGTTTTTGACGAGGACACTTTATTTTAATTTTTCCTAGCCATAAATTAGTGCATAGAATGGTTCATATGACTTATTGATTTGTCTTTATTTATAGACACACACTCAATGACCTTGTCTCAAAAACTCACCATGGGATACCAATTTCCCATTTTAATCCATATTAAAAGTATTTATAATACTATTAAATGATTTGGATCCCTAATATGTTCCATTTTGCCCAGGATAATTATCCAGGTTTAGGTTCCAACTCAATATTCCTCATGTTATAGTTCTAATTCCTTAAGATTCTAACCAATCAAACTTCCTTTACCTAGTTTTCAAACAAAATTTCCATAAATATAGTCAAAAATATCACTCATAAATCACTCAATCCTCACATCTTCATAATCAAAAAAATAATTCAAATGATCCATAACATTCTTCTCTAGGGAAGACACATTAAATTCCTATTTTCCAATAAAAAATATTATATTTACATACAAAAATATGATTAAGTTCACAAAAATGGAGTGATTTGAAAAAAATCACAGGTGTGTTGATGTGGCATAATAGAAGCATAGTTAAGTCATAGAGATTGTCCCACCTACCCCACACTTAAAACATAACATTGTCCCCAATGTTTAATTATAAAGTGGGATATAGTTTCATTCAGAACAAATTTTCAATGCAGTAGTAGAAAGGTTGGTAGGAGGTTGTAAGAAAGTTCAAAATAACACAATTTCTAAACATCTAATTGATTTTTAAAATCAGTTTTTTTAATTTCATGATTTATAGTGTTGTATATATTTAAAATAATTTCAAAAAATAGATCAAAAATAAGAATGATAATCATTAAGAAGCTAATCATTCAAGTAAGAAAACATTTTCACAATTTTCAAAAGGAAATCAAGGGTTATTCCCCCATACATAAAAACAAATAGCATAAAGAAAAATATGTGTAGAATTTGAACTATCACTCCCCTTTTGTAGAATATTTTAAATTATGAGTTCAAATACATAAATGTTCCCATTTTTCTTTGCTATTATCCCTCTAGGTAGCATGGCCATCTCCTATATAAATTAAATAGAGATGAGGTTAGAAGTATAAATTCATGAAAACATACAAAAATAAACATAAGTTGATAGAAAATAAAGGAAATAAAAAAACAACCCATGGGTTATCTCCCATGAATCACTGAGTTAAAAGTCTCCAGTCAGACTATAAAAATGGGTCAACATTAAAGGAGACTGATGGTAGCCAAACCTTTTAGTTTTTACTCAATGTAATGCTTCACTCTTTCTCTATTAACCAAAAATGTTATGTTACCATGTCAAACTAATTGCACTACCCCATTTACTAGCACCCTCAAAATTATGAATGGCCCTAACCAATTGGATCTGAGTTTACTAAGAAACAACTTCATCCAATAATTAAACATAAGAACCATCAATCCCATTTGAAAGTGTCTATTTTTAATTATATAATCATGAAAATATTTCATACTTTTCTTATATATCCTAAAATTTTCATACGATTCTCTTCAGATTTCATCCAGCTCACTTGACTCTTGAAACCTTCTTTCCCCATCAGTATTAAAATAAAAATTAAAATTATTTACTTCCATAAAATAATTATGTTGTATATCTATAGAAAAATGAAAATAGTTTCTAAAAACCATATGATATTTTCAAATTCCTACTGGGGTTTTATAGGAGGTTCTATAATCCCATGATGCATCATCTAACTTTAAGGACCAATATTTCCTAGAGTTTTTTACAATTTTTTCTAATATTATTTTTAGTTACCTATTAGATACTTAATATTATCCACTATATTGTGGATTATAGGTTATAAAAGTTTTGTGTGCACATCCATATTTATCCATCATGGCTTTAAATTTTAATTTTTTAAAGTGTGATCCATTTTTATTAATGAAAGCCTTAGTAAATCCAAACATTGAGAAGAAGTTCTTTTTTAAAAACTTGATTACACTACTAGATTGGTTGTTTAGTAATTCTAAAACCTCAACCCACTTTGGTATAGTCAACTACAACCAAAATGTATTCATTTCCACATGAGTAAGAAAAAGGGACCATGAATTCCATTCCCCAAAGTTCAAAATTTTCAACTTCTAAAATTACCTTTTGGGGGAGATCTTTAATTATTCTTACATTACCAATTCATTGAAATTTTTTACACCCTACAACCAGACTTTGAGCATCCTTAAAGAGAGTTGACCAATATAATCTATATTGTAAAACCTTTTGAGCAGTTCAATCACTACCATGATTTCCTCCCCATGAAGATGAATGAAAACTCTTGAGAATGGACAGAATTTCTTTCTCAGGAACATATCATCTAATAATTCCATTTTAACACCATATGAATAATAAAGTATTATAACATAAAAAATATTTATGTTTAGAAGTAAACTGTTTTCTCTGGTTTTGATAAAAATCCTTAGGTATATTTCCATTAGTGATAAAGTTAACAAAGTTAGTAAACAATGGAATGTTCCCAGTGAAATAGAATAAATATTTCCATCTGGAAAAGAATATTTTATGTCCTTATGGTATTAATTTTGATTATTGGGTAGCCTAGATAGATGACCATCCATGAAATTTTCATCCCCATGTTTATCCATTATTACTAAGTCAAATTATTATAATAGTAGAACTCATATCATCAGTATTGGTTTAGTTTCTTTATTAGAAAATACATATTTAAGGTTTGAATGATCTATAAATATAATGACTTTGTATCCTATTAGATACTTCCTAAATTTATCTAAATCAAAAACTACACTAAAAGTTCCTTCCTTGTTGTGGGGTAACTCCTTTGAGCCTCATCAAGAAGTATCCAATAATAATATACTAAATACAAATTTTTCTTCTTTATCTGTCCTAAAAACCTCTCACATCCATGTTACTAGTATCACACATAATTTCAAAAGGGAGTTCTTGGTCATGGGTAGTGATAATTAGTGCAGAAATGAGTTTATATTTAATAAAATTAAGATTTGAAACACTTCTCATCAAAAAAAAAATGGTGTGTCCTTAATAACAAGGGAACATAGTGGCTTAGTTATCTTAGAATAATCCTTGATGAATCTCCAATAAAAACCATCATGTCATAAAAAAACTTTTAATCCCCTTGATGTTTTTTGGTAGAGGGTTATTTTTTATTATCTCAATTTTAGTAGTATCAACCTCCAATATATTATTATAAACTTTGTTACCCAACAAAATTCCTTCAGTAACCATGAACTATAATTTTTCCCAATTTAAGACAAGGTTTTTCAATTCACACATTTTCAAAGAGGATTTAGTTGTTTTAAATAGTCATCAAAATCAGAACCTTCTATCGAAAATTCATCCATGAAAACTTCATTAAATATCTCAACAATATGAAGAAAAAAAATCCATCATGAATCTCTAAAAGGTAGCAGGGGAACCACATAAACCAAATGTAATTATTATGTAAGAAAATTTCTCAAATGGTCAAGTGAATTTGGTTTTATATTGGTTCTCAGGGGTAATGGGAATCTGATTTTATACACAAAAAACATCTAGAAAGTAGAAAATTTGATTCTTGACTAGACTTTCTAATATTTGATCTAGAAATGGAATTGGAAAATGATCTTTTCTAGTGGAATAGTTAAGTTTATTATAGTCTATATAGAATTTAAAATTTTTCATGGTTTTGGTATAAATTTGTTCATTCTTTTTAATAGTTATCACAGTCACTCCACTCTTCTTAGTGACTATCTGAATATGACTAAACCATTGACTGTATAAAATGGGAAATATTATTCTAGTATCAAGAAACTTAATCAATACTTATATAACTAATTCCTTCATGCTTTGGTTAAATATTTATTGATATTCCACCCATGGATTACACTCATATTACATGGGAATTGTTTTCATGAAAAATGATGGACATATACCTTTTATATTAGTAATAAACCAGCTAGTGGTAGACTTAAACTTTCTCAAAACACCAAACAGATTATCCTCTTGAATTTACTAAAATTTAGAATAAATGATGAATAGTAATGTTAAGTATTCTTATAAAAATGAATATTTCAAATGATCTAGGAAATTTTTAAGCTTCATAGTGGGAGGAACTTAGATTGAGGGAGGAAACTTGGGTCTGGGGGGTCCATGGTTCTCATGTTTCCTCCTAAAGAGTGCAATGAAAAAATATTATTCTTCAAAACTACTATATTTAGAAAAAAACTCCTCACATCCATATTCTTTGAGATTGTAAGTAGAAAAATCTTCTAAGGTTTTCATGTTTGAAAAAAAATTCTTGAGAAATTTCAAATAAAAATTGAATTTAATAAGAACCTAAATGAAGGTAATATATATGGTTATCTTCTTAAAAACTTTTGGAAATTTTAATAATTCATAATACTAATTTACCTTCTTAATTATTTAATGAAAGGGAATGGATAGGGAAAAGTTCCTCGTGATGGTGGGAAAACCCTCAACTTCCTCTATAGCATTTTACTTTCCTTTATTGTACTTGATTTTTAGGATTTGTTTTGGTGATTTTTCAGAAAGTAAAATAGGATTCATCTAAATTTTAGTAACTCCATTGAAATTTTTATATTGGTCAACTTCCAGAGTCTAATTTTTAGTTTTTTTCACAATTTTTACTAGGGATGGATTTGAGATATTTCTAGACTGCCTATTATGTTTGGATACCACTTCTAGTTGTGACTATCATGGAATTATCCCTGGTATTTTAATTAGTGGTACTGGGTAGTTTTCCCTTATCTCTAACTCCTATAGTTTTTTACTAATTTTTCCACTTATAAATATAAAGTTTAAACCTAGATTCTTATTGTGACTTATAAAAATTATTTTTTTCAGTTTTCTCATTGAATATACCCATAACCTATTGAAAAAATACTTTAACTTTATATTATGAACTAAAATTCTCATCCCTTAGTTGGGGATGGACTTGATTCCTATTTTATTGAAAAGTATGTAGAGAAACAGGTATCATCACTCCCCACACTTTCCAAGATAGGTTCGGGTGGTTTCATAATTTGTGGTTATAATTATTCAAGAAATAATAATCTATAAATTTAATTATAGTACTATACCTATAAAGATTTACATTTTCAGAAGTTTGGTCCTGAATATCAAATTTTGGACAGTAATATTTTTGATGGACAAAAAACCCACATTGATGACATTTCTCCCTATGAGTGTGTTGATGATTTTCATTGTAAAATTCAGATATTTTTTACTTCAACATGGGGAATGGGTGTGGTTTATTTCTTAATGATGGTCCTCCTTATGGAAAATTTTCATTGTAAATTTTGTGCCATGTTGGTGAAAATATTCTTGATCTAATCAATAATTTTATCAGAGAAATTTACTCATGAAGACTGGTAAACTAAGGTTTGGTGGTATGGTGTGAGATTTTTGTAGAATGAGTCCATGAGAATTTTTTTGTACACTAGTGGTTAGGTAATTACCTAATTATCCTTTTGAATATATCCCAAACTTCATAGAAAAAATCTCTTTTATCTTTTAATAATCTGGTGATTTTATGCCTAATTTTAGAAATCATTCTCCTTGGATAAAATTTCATGACAAAATGTTTTTACAATTACTCCCATGAATAAAAAATATATTCATCCATTTGTTGGAACCATGTTTTTCATTACCTTTCACACAAAATGGTCAGACTCTAAGATTTAATTATTCCTCACTAAATTATCTAAGTGGTAATTGTTACATTATTCCATATAAGTCCCTGATGAAATCTAGTGAGTCTTCATTATGTAATCCATGGTATGATGGTGGCATAGATAGGTGGGGTTACTTAATATCATAGTTTCTTGATATAGGAGTCTACCTAATTCATTATGGATTGTTTGGAAGTATAAGAACCTAAAACTCCCTAAGCCTCACTCTATCAATTAGCTCATTTCTAGGTTGTGGAGGTTTGGCATTTACAACTTGGTTGAATCCTTGAAAAGATTTATTTTTTATATCTTACTCAATATTTTTCATTGCAATTTTATTCTTTATTTTCAAATTAAATATATTTTTGTTCATTTAAATAATTAATTCTTCTAGGTTTTTAGATGATGAACTAGTTTTCATTCACTTCTTTTTCAAAAAAATATTTTATGTTCTATTGATTTTTTTTGTTTACTTGGCCGCACATGAACTTCCCCAACAACAACACCAAAATTTGTCCAGGAACCAGATCATTACTAGGTTTTGGATAAATTAAATATTTATAAACTCTACTTAAGAATAGTGTAGTAGTGAGTAGGGGTCAATCCATATCTAAGGAATTATATAAAAGGTGTGTTGAGTGGGACCAAGTAAAAATGAATACAAAAAAACTGAAATGAGAAACAAAGAGTGAAATGATGAGTGAAATGATGATTGAAATGGTGGTAATGAAGTTTATGGAATGATGTTTAGGTAATAAACAACATAAAAAGTTTCAGTGAGGAGAGTGGTGATCATGGTATAGTAGAGAGGAGTATAAGAGAGGAACATTGGAATTTGATTGTCTATTTTGATTATTTTTATTTTATTTTTTATTTTTTATTTTTTATTTTTTATTTTTTGAGATTTTTCTTCCTTCATTCATGGAGAAGTGTGACTAGATATTCATGAAATGAGGTTTCCCAATTCTTTTGAGTGTGAAACCGACAGATAAATGTATTCTTTTGTTTTTCAACCACATATTCCACTTGTCCACTCAATGAATCCATGATATAACTTACCCTTGAATGTATTTTCCTCTACATAGATGTAATTCCAAAAAACAATTCAATAGAGACCAATAAATCCAAATAATTCATGTAGTATGGTGATTAAGGAACTAAATTACTTGAATAGTGAAAAAATAGTATGATCTAGCCACACCTAACACTTGAATTAATTTAATATACTCCCTAGCTTAATCTCATTCCCTAACTTGAGTTTATAAAACCATTATAAAAAAATATTCAATATATCAAGAAATAAGGGATTCAAAAATGTAACACCCCAAGCTTCTACGGTACGCTTCTCTTTGAATAATGCGATAGCGTGTGTTGTACGCAACATTGAGTTCTAACACACCACAACCAATCAAACTAGCCATTATGAATATTAATACCTAATTTTTTAAATTATATATATTTTATATTTCAAAATGGACTTCATTTTTGGTTTCGGAATATTGAAATTATCCTAAGATGAATTTTTGGTATTTTTCTGAGAACTTCCAATTTTTATGAATAGTGAAAAATACTTAAAAACAACTTTTTTAATAAAAATAATTTATAGTGATAAATTATAATATTTAGTGGTTTTAGAGTATAATTAGAATATATTTTTACCATTTTATCCAATGGTGTTCATTATAATTAATTTCACTTTGAAATTGGACATAAACAATTGTCAATCTTTTGGTATATATTGTTTCTTAAAAACACGCTATTTTTTGTGACAGTGGGAATTAATTATAAAATTAATTAATGTAATGTATATGTTTGGAATTTTGTAAAATAGATATCATTTTTGAATTCAGAATATCAATTATATCTTAGGGTGAAATTTTGGCATTGTTCTGAAAAACTTCAATTTTTGATGAATAGTGAAACTACTAAGTGGTAGTTAAAAAACTGAATTTTTCATAAAACTTAATTTTACCACTTCTGTGAATGGAATTTCAAAAATCCAAGAGACATGGTTAATATCAAGAAGTAAAATGTGGTTCAATGAGATGAAAATAATTTTTGGTGAATAGTAACGTTTTACTTTTATTTACCACGGTTAAAAGTAAACAGGGTAATTAAGGGTAAAAATGATATTAATATTACCCTAACACATGTCCTAATTATATTGGACAAGTGTATCTCACCCAAAAACAACCTTAGGAATAAAATATTATCATTTAGGTCCACTTGGATTAGATTAGGACATTTATTATTATTTAATTCAAAGAAGAGTTAAAAGAGTTAAAATCAAAGTTTATTTACTAAAACATTTTTAATATAGGGTTATACATAAGATAAATTCGATTGTAAATATTCATTAGAAAGATAAAGAGATTTCCTACATAATTATATTTTATTTATAATTTTTAGACATTAAATAATTTAATTTATTTATAAAACAATGATGATTCAGTAATTACCATAATAGTGAAAAATTAAAATAATTGATATTATAAATACCCAAATAAATATAATTTTAGACTTTTAATGAATTAAACTAATTTTATAGGATAATATGACATATTAGTATTGATTTAATTAACTTTGTTTGAAGTAATAATTCTTTTATAAGTTTCACAAAAATCAACTATTGAATAGTGTCCAAATTCACATAAAAGAGTTTTTAAAACAAATATTATATTATTAATTGATATTAAATTCCTAAAAAACTAAGGTTCGGCCAAGAGACTTATATCATGATAGGTGTATCATTAATGGACCACTTGGGGGTATCTTGGATGTATATAGTAAGTTTAGTAACTATATAATATAAAAATACAAAGTGACATGGTAAATGTCAAACTAATTAACTAAGAGTTAAAACTAAAATATAAGGTTAATATAGTAACCCAAACCTGTATAAATTATATTGGTTGAATTTTTTTCTACCTATACCCACCATAACCTTTGAATAATCAACTTTGGATCCATTAGAAACCGAATATGAATTTATTATAAATTAATATTTCTAGATTTTCCAAAGGTGCCCCTCACCCCTCTTATAAAAGGGAACTCCCCCTTCTCATTACTTCACATCTTCAAAGCCTTTTGGTTCGGCCAAACTCTGCCCAAATACTATCTAAACTTCCCTCACTACAACCTAGAGGCCTTAGTTGGATCATAAATCCAACCTAAGAGGCCCTTTTGATCAAATTAAAAGGAAGAACCCAAAGAAGAGGTAATGTTTTCACCACCCTTTTTCAAATTCATTTCTTCTTCCAATTATTCTTTCTTTGTTATTACCATTATAAAATAATAACTCCAGTATCTTATATATAATGTGTTGTTATTATAAGTATGGTACAACCATATTCAGTATTCTATCCACCCTTTGAATAACATGTCACCATACGTGCGTACGTACGGCTTACCGTCTCCACGTCGTGGTGTAATTGTTATTCAATATATTATTATTTGGATTGGTATAATAATGATGTGTAACTCATGTAAATAATAAATATAACATGATAATGATTCTGTATATAAGATATAATATCCAATTATATATTATTTTAATATCAAAAGAATGATATTGTCGCTCGTGCGTACGTACGAACTACCGTCTCCACGAACGCGATTAAATTCATTCTCCATCGTATCCATTCAAGTATAATTATCATTTGATGATTTAAAAATAATGTTTAAGGACTTTATATCATTCTGGATATGAATAAGATACAACCTATCCATGACAAACATGTCTTACATAACAAAACATATAAAATAAAATGAGTAAGTTAACACCCGAAATGACGATAATACTAAGATATTATTAACAAAGAAATGTTAAAAGATCATATATGATATCATATTAATATATATGATTCTTGTATAATTTAATAAAAATTATTTCACCATTATATAGGAGGTTAACCTAACATCAACCAAGGAAAAGTACAAGGTAAGGGTTTATTTCGCAACCTCTTCATTATCCGAGGTTATTTATACGTAATAATCTACTGGGATCTCTTTATCATCCACATCCATGTTTCTTAAAAATGTATTTCAAAACATTTTTACTATTTAAAAGAATATGGTTAAAAGTAATTTATACCCTTGTTTTACTTTTTAGAAGAGTTTTATAAAGGAATCTTTCCGTCATTTTCCAAACAAGCTGCTTTTTAACCTTTTCGACGGAATTAAAGTAAGAATGTTTTTTTAACTTATACGGAGGGTGTGGCTATTTTCCGCCATTATAAAATCATCGATGCTTCCCTTACAAGCTTATAAGAATATTTTCAAAGAAAATGTTTTTTTTTAGAATTATATGACTCTTAAATGATTTCAAAATAAAAAGATATATTTCTCTAAAAAGAGTTTTGATTTCATCTATGTCAACATCCTTTGATGGATTTTACGCTTATTTGAAGTTGATTTATTATGAAACAAAACTTCTATATTGTATTGAAGTTTTTGTGATATGTTTGACTGTGGATGTGTTATTTTTATACCATTCATGGTTTATGAATGAAGTATTTACATTTCGTATGCTAGTTTTAATACGAATGTTTATGTTATGTTTAAACATTTTCATATGGGAATGCATTGGACTTAATATGTGACGGGTGGAGCCCGCTATAGCTTCTTGATGCATCGGTAGGTCTCATGAGACAAACTAGTGTCTTGTAACAAGGCCTTGACGAAATATTATTTTTAGTCTTGGCACGAGGCCTTGGCTATGTGGTTATGATAGTATGGAATTATGCATTCCATCATTATGAAAGTGGTTATTGATATTGCATGTGATTATTCGATTAGTAGAATATACATGTGAATAAGTAAATGGCATTATTTCATTTTACTTTTGCCATACTATGCTGAAGTTCAAGTTTAAAAGGCTTTTGTTTTAGTTATACATTGCCTTAAATGTTTATTCTTATTTATGAAAGTTTTCCCTATATTGTTATCCTTACTGGGAATTTGAGCTAACCCCTTTTCTATGTTTTATTTTTCCCAGGATGTGAAGAAGTAATTTATGAATGACCTGCAGGGATAGTGTGAGGGGATAAGAGTGTGGACTATGGAGACTATGTTGTTGTAGTTTTCATTTTATGATGTAATGTAAACCTTATGAATATATCTAGTGTTTCCAAGGCTACTAAACCAATTGGTATTTTGAGATTTGATCTTTCTTGTGATCATTACAATGTCATGTAATAATGCACCGACTCTAGGTAACTGGGGTAAGGGCGTTACAGTTGATATCATAGGAAGTTTAGTACAAACCTTGGAATCTAGATTTAGATAAACTCTGATTAGAGCACATAGATTTAATATGGACTTTGAGGATTAGTATAGAAGAACTTCCTAGAATTTTGGTATTGTAGAGATTTTGTGAGTTTTCCGAGAAATACATCCCTATCTGAATACGAGCAGGTAGATGCGGCTCTGGCACAGATGTACCTAGGGGTAAAACCCGAAAACACCGCTTTGAGCTAGACTCGAACGGGAACTGGTGCATGAAAATGGGCCTTGCTGCACTCTTGGTTACGACACTCCTGGGGGATATGCTTAGGATAACTCTCATTTTATTTACAAATCATTATGAAGGGTTTATGAGTATATACTTCCTCAAAGAAAACATTCATATGATTATGGATTATATCCATAAATAGTTCAATTTATGTTAAGTGTTTTGTAAGTATGGGATTATGTATTTTGATTCATAAACTGATCTAGTTTATAACATTGTTTAGAAATGGTTCCTAGTGGAAGAAATGGAAACAGTATCAATGCACGCACTCCATGTTGGGATTTCCCTCCTGCTCAAGATAATTATAGTGGAGCTAGTGATGCAACTGGTGCTGATCAGCTAACCACCATACTGGGATAGCTTACTCAGGTTATGAATAATAACCTTACCCGTATGGAGCACCTTGATCCACAGCGTGGAGGATCAATGTTAGATCACTTCATGAGGCAACAACCACCAATGTTCAATGGGATTACAAATACCTTAGTAGCAGATCAATGGATATTTTCCCTAGAGAAAATATTTCAGGCTTTGGAGAGTAGTGAAAGGGAAAAAGTTATCATGGCAGTTTACCGCCTCACTGGAGATGCTGATCAATGGTGGTCATTGATTCAAAATATGAAGGAAGATGATGAAGTATCAAATATGGAATGGAGGGAGTTCAAAGATCTATTTTTAGAAAAATACTTTCCTCGCGACCATCGAGAAGATATGGAAAGGCAGTTTCTGAGTCTGAGAAAAAAGGAGGATGAGAATGTCACAAAGTATGAGGCTAACTTTACAAGGTTAGTAAGGTATTCTAGAGATTATATACGTAACCCAAGAAGTAAGATTGATCATTTATTTGACGGGTTAAAACCATTTCTCCGTCGAGAATTAGTATCACAATCCTTCTCGTCGTACGAAGACATTGTCTCATGTGCTATCAAGACCGAAAAGAAATTCTCTAAGTCTTATGACTTTAAAGCAAAGAAAGAGAAGAAGAGATCTGCTGATCAATCTGGGAATGGGAATAAGCGGAAGAAGGGAAATTTTGAATATCCATCATGTGATAAATGTGGTAAGAAACACCCTGGTACTTTCTTGAAGGCAACGGGAGTCTGTTACAAGTTTGGTGAAAAAGGCCACCAAGCTCGTGATTGCAAAGGGAAGAAGGAAGCTACCAATGTTCAGTGATACAATTGCAGGGAGATGGGGAATTATGCAAATGAATTTCCTAAGCGTCAGGGGAACTTACCTCAGAAAATTCCAAGGGATCAAGTCCAAGCTTATGTTATCACTACTGCTGAGGTAGAAGCTCCGAAAGACGTGGTGGCAGGTAATTTAATGGTTTCCTCAAGTTTAGAAAATGCATTATTTGATTCTAGATCATCGCATTGTTTCATATCTTCCCAGTTTTCTAAGAAAATTAGATATTTCCAATTTGATTTAACAAGGGAGTTGTCAGTTAAAACTGCTAAGGGAAGTATCATTGCAACAAAGTTTTGTGAGTCAGTCCCCATTAGAGCACATAAATGTTCTTTATTTGATGATCTCATCGTCATACCTATGATTGAGTTTGATATAATCCTTGGTATGGACTGGATTTTGGACTATGATGCGAAGATTTATTGTAAGAAGAAAGAGGTTACGATTCTTGATGATGATGATAAGGAACACCTTATATTTGGAGCAGAATCGTCACTCCCTAATTCTTATCTAGATCCACCCCCAGTAGCTCAACTAAATTCAGTTATTGAGAAGGAATAGAATGAAATAACTGTGGGTGAGTAAAGGAATGTTCAAATATAGGATGTACCTATTGTAAAAGAATATGTAGATTTATTTCCGGAAGATTTACCTAGACATCCTCCAGAACGAGAAGTTGAGTTTTCCATTGATTTAATTCCTGGATCAAGGCCTATATCGAAGACCCCTTATAGAATGGACACTGTAGAATTAGTCAAACTAAAGAAATAACTAGAGGAATTGAGTAATAAAGGATTTATTCACCCTAGTGTTTCTCCATGGGGATCCCCTGTTCTTTTTGTTAAAAACAAATATGGATCCATGAGGTTATGTATCGACTACAGGGAGATCAATGCTATAACAATAAAGAAAAAGTATCCCCTACCTCGCATTGATGATTTATTTGACCAACTGCATGGAGCTCAATACTTTTCAAAGATTGACCTTCTATTTGGATACCATCAGTTGTGTGTGAAGAAGGAAGACATTCCGAAGACAGCATTTCGAAACAGGTACGGGCATTATGAGTTTACAGTAATGCCTTTTGGATTGACTAATGCACCCTCTGTATTCATGGATCTGATGAATAGAGTTTTCAAGGAATATCTCGATGAATTTGTGGTGGTATTTATTAATGATATCTTGGTATACTCAAAAATCTATGAAGATCATGAAAATCACTTGCGCATTATCTTGAAGAATTGAGAAGACATGAATTATATGGGAAGTTTAGCAAGTGTGAATTCTGGCTTTAGGAGATTTCTTTTCTTGGCCATATTGTCTCTAAATATGGAATCTATGTTGATCCTTCTAAGACCAAGGCAATCCAAGAATGTCTAGCACCTACGAATATAACTGAGGTACGTAGTTTTATTGGTTTAGCAGGTTATTATCGATGTTTCGTCCAGAATTTTGCCCGATTGGCTTACCCATTAACTAAGATCACACGTAAAGGGGTTAAATTTGTTTGGAAAAAAGAGTGTGAAGAATGTTTTGAAGAACTTAAGAGAATATTATTCAATGCTCCTATATTGACTCTACCATCGGGGAATGTTGGGTTCGTTATTTATAGTGATGCATCGAAGAAAGGACTTGGTTGTGTCCTTATGCAGAATGATAGGGTTATTGCCTATGCATCACAACAGTTGAAAATTCATGAAAAAAACTATCCTACTCATGATCTCGAGTTAGAAGCTTTGATCTTTGCTTTGAAGATATGGAGGCACTACCTCTATGGTGAAAAATGTGAGATTTATACTGATCACAAGAGTTTGAAGTATATTTTCTCACAAAAAGAACTCAACATAAGGCAAAGGAGAGGGCTTCAATTACTCAAGGATTATGATTGTACGATACACTACCACCCGAGGAAAGCAAAAAAGGTGGCAGATACTTTGAGCAGAAAAGACCATGGAGTTTTGAACGTGATGAGAATTGAAAGGGATCCAATTTTAATAGATCTAGTGAATATGGACATGGGAATAACCAGGGAAGGTGAAACATCAATGCTTTTTCAAATGGATGCCAAACCATCTTTACTATAAAGGATTAAGAGTTCTCAGATTGATGATGGAGAATTTCAAAAGAAGATTAAAGCTGTGAATGATGGGATATTGAGATATTTTGTGTATGAAAATGGAATTTTGAAATTCAGGAAGAGGATTTGTGTTCCCGATATACCTGATCTAAAAAGGGAATTGTTGGATGATGCTCATAGTTCCAATTTCTCTATACACCCTGGGAGCACCAAACTGTATAGAGATTTGAAGGAACATTTTTGGTGGGACAACATGAAGAGGGAGATTGCCGATTTTGTGTCAAGATGTATGGTTTGTCAACAAGTGAAAGCTAGAAGGCAACAGCCTGGTGGAGTATTGCAACCTCTTCCCATACCTGAGTGGAAATAGGACAATATTACGATGGACTTTGTCATGGTACTACCAAAGACTCCTAGAAGGAATGATGAAATATGGGTTATTGTTGATCATCTTACCAAGTCATCACATTTTCTTTCTATAAGAGAAGATCTACCACTGGAAAGTCTAGCAAGACTATATATTAATGAGGTTTTGAGACTTCATGGAGTACCCCTATCGATTATTTAGGATCGTGATCCCCATTTTACTTCAAGATTTTGGAAGAGTCTTCAGAAATCCCTGGATACTGAACTTCATTTGATCACTGCTTACCACCCTCAGACAGACGGACAATCAGAACGGACTATTCAAACCTTAGAAAACATGCTGAGATCTTGTTCACTTGACTTTCAGGGTATGTGGGATCAATATTTACCTTTGGTAGAATTTTCCTATAATAATAGCTTCCATTCGAGTATTCAGATGGCACCATATAAAGCATTATACGGACAGAGATTTCGCACACCAACCTGTTGGGATGACGTTGGTGAAAGAAAACTTGTAGGTCCAGAACTGGTGGAGGAAACAATGGAAAAGGTGAAGGTAATCCAAAATCACATCAAAGCAGCTCAAAGTAGGCAAGAGAGCTATGCCGATAATCGAAGGAAGGATTTGGAATTTCAAGTCGGTGATCATGTTTTCCTGAAGTTATCTCCATGTAAGGGAGTCATACGTTTTGGTAAGAAAGGTAAATTGAGTCTCAGGTACATCGGACCTTTCGAAATTCTAGAATGAATTGGGGTTGTAGCTTACTGATTGGTAATGCCGCCAAGTCTCTCCAAAGTTCACGATGTGTTCCACATATCTCTGTTGAGGAAATACATGCCTGACCCAATGCATGTACTCACCTATGAAGAATTAGAACTGGAACCCGATCTATCTTATTATGAAGAGCCTATCAGGATTCTTGATACAAGAGAACAAGTACTGAGAAACCGGACGACGCGTCTTGTAAAAGTTTTGTGGAGAAACCATAAGATGGAAGAGGAAATGTGGGAACCCGAGGAACTTATGATGAAGAACCACCTGAGTCTTTTCATGCGGTAGTATTCTGGAAATTTTGAGGACGAAATTATTTGAAGGAGGGGAGAATGTAACACCCCAAGCTTCTACGGTACGCTTCTCTTTGAATAATGTGATTGCGTGTGTTGTACGTAACATCGAGTTCTAACACACCACAACCAATCAAACTAGTCGTTATGAATAGTAATACCTACTTTTTGAAATTATATATATTTTATATTTCAAAATGGACTTCATTTTTGGTTTCGGAATATTGAAATTATCCTAAGATGAATTTTTGGTATTTTTCTGAGAACTTCCAATTTTTATGAATAGTGAAAAATACTTAAAAAAAACTTTTTTAATCAAAATAATTTATAGTGATAAAGTATATTATTTAGTGGTTTTAAATTATAATTAGAATATATTTTTACCATTTTATCCAATGGTGTTCATTATAATTAATTTCACTTTAAAATTGGACATAAACAATTGTCAATCTTTTGGTATATATTGTTTCTTAAAAACACACTATATGTTGTGACAGTGGGAATTAATTATAAAATTAATTAATGCAACTTATATGTTTGGAATTTTGTAAAATAGACATAATTTTTGAATTCAGAATATCAATTATAGCTTAGGGTGAAATTTTGGCATTGTTCTGAAAAACTTCAATTTTTGATGAATAGTGAAACTACTAGGTGGTAGATAAAAAACTAAATTTTTCATAAAACATAATTTTACCGCTTCTGTGAATGGAATTTCAAAAATTTGAGAGACACGGTTAATAGCAAGAATTAAAATGTGGTTCAATGAGATGAAAATAATTTTTGGTAAATAGTAACTTTTTACTTTTATTTACCACAGTTAAAAGTAAATAGGGTAATTAAGGGTAAAAATGATATTAATATTACCCTAACACATGTCCTAATTCTATTGGACAAGTGTATCTCGACCAAAAACAACCTTAGGAATAAAATATTATCATTTAGGTCCACTTGGATTAGATTAGGACATTTATTATTATTTAATTCAAAGAAGAGTTAAAAGAGTTAAAATCAAAGTTTATTTACTAAAACATTTTTAATATAGGGTTATACATAAGATAAATTCGATTGTAAATATTAATTAGAAAGATAAAAAGATTTAATACATAATTATATTTTATTTATAATTTTTAGACATTAAATAATTTAATTTATTTATGACACAATGATGATGCAGTAATTACCATAATAGTGAAAAATTAAAATAATTGATATTATAAATACCCAAATAAATATATGTTGAGACTTTTAATGAATTAGACTAATTTTATAGGATAATATGACATATTAGGATTGATTTAATTAACTTTATTAGAATTAATCATTCTGTTATAAGTTTCACAAAAATCAACTATTGAATAGTTTCAAAATTGACATAAAAGAGTTTTTAAAACAAATATTATATTATTAATTGATATTAAATTACTAAAAATCTAAGGTTCGTACAAGAGACTTATATCATGATAGGTGTATCATTAATGGATTACTTGGGGGTATCTTGGATGTATATAGTAAGTTTATTAACTATATAATATAAAAATACAAAGTGACATGGTAAATGTCAAACAAATTAACTAAGAGTTAAAACTAAAAGATAAGGTTAATATAGTAACCCAAACCTGTATAAATTATATTGGTTGAATTTTTTTCGACCTATCCTCACCTTAAAATTTGAATAATCTACTTTTGAGCCATTATAATCTGAATATGAATTTATTATAAATTAATATTTCTATATTTTTCAAAGGTGCCCCTCACCCCTCTTATAAAAGGGTACTCCCCCTTCTCATTACTTCACATCTTAAAAGCCTTTTGGTTCGGCCAAACTCTAACCAAATACTCTCTAAACTTCCCTCACTACAACCTCGTGTCATTAGTTTGATCAGAAAGACAACATATGAAGCCCTTTTGATCAAATCAAAAGGAAGAACCCGAAGAAGAGGTAATGTTTTCACCACCCTTTTTCAAATTCATTTCTTCTTCCACTTCTTCTTTATTTGTTATTACCATTCTAAAATAATAACTCCAGTATCTTATATATACTGTGATGATATTATAAATATGGTACAACCATATTCATTATTCTATCCACCCTTTGAATAACATGTCACCATACGTGCGTACGTATGGCTTACCGTCTCCACGTCGTGGTGTAATTGTTATTCAATATATTATTATTTGGATGGGTATAATAATGATGTTTAACTCATGTAAATAATAAATATAACATGATAATGATTCTGTATATATGATATAATATCCAATTATATATTATTTTAATATCAAAATAATGATATTGTCGCTCGTGCGTACGCACGGACTACCATCTCCACGAATGCGATGAGATTCATTCTCCATCGTATCCATTCAAGTATAATTATCATTTGATGATTTAAAAATAATGTTTAAGGACTTGATATAATTCTGTATATGAATAATATACAACCTATCCATGACAAACATGGCTTACATAACAAAACATATAAAAGAAAACGAGTAAGTTAACAACCGAAACGACGATAATACTAAGATATTATTAACAAAGCAATGTTAAAAGATCATATATGATATCATATTAATATATATGATTCTTGTATAATTTAATAACAATTATTTCACCATTATAAAGTAGTTTAGCCTACCCTCAACCAAGGAAAAGTACAAGGTAAGGGTTTATTTCGCAATCTCTTCATTATCCGAGGTTGTTTATACGTAATAATCTACTAGGATCTCTTTATCATCCACATCCATGTTTCTTAAAAATGTATTTCAAAATATTTTTACTATTTAAAAGAATATGGGTAAAATTCATTTATACCCTTGTTTTACTTTTTATAAGAGTTTTATAAAGGAATCTTTCTGTCGTTTTCCAAACAAGGTGCTTTTTAACCTTTTCGACAGAATTAAGGTAAGAATGTTTTTTTAACTTATACAGCGGGTGCGGTGATTTTCTGCTGTTATAAAATCGTTGATGCTTCCCTTACAAGATTATAAGAATATTTTCAAAGAAAATGTTTTATTCTATAAATATATGACTCTTAAATTATTTCTAAAATAAAAATAGATATTTCTCTGAAAAAGAGTTTTGATTTCATCTATGTCAACATCCTTTGATGGATTTTACGCTTATTTGAAGTTGATTTATTATGAAACAAATCTTCTATATTGTATTGAAGGTTTTGTGATATGTTTGACTGTGGATGTTTTATTTTTATACCATTCATGGTTTATGGATGAAGTATTTACATTTCGTATTCTAGTTTTAATACGAATGTTTATGTTATGTTTAAAACTTTTCATATGGGAATGCATTGGACTTAATATGTGACGGGTGGAGCCCACTATAGCTCCTCGATGCATCGGTAGGTCTCATGAGACAAACTAGTGTCTTGGCACAAGTCCTTGACAAAATCTTATTTGTAGTCTTGGCACGAGGCCTTGGCTATGTGGTTATGATAGTCTGGCATTATGCATTCCATCATTATGAAAGTGGTTATTGATATTTCATGTGATTATTAGATTAGTAGAATATCCATGTGAATAAGTAAATGGAATTATTTTATTTTACTTTTTCCATACTATGCTGAAGTTCAAGTTTAAAAGGCTTTTGTTTTAGTTATACATTGCCTTAAATGTTTATTCTTATTTATGAAAGTTTCCGCTATATTGTTATCCTTACTGGGCATTTGAGCTCACCCCTTTTCTATGTTTTATTTTTTCCAGGATGCGAAGAAGTAATTTATGAATGACCTCCAGGGATAGTATGAGGGGATAAGAGTGTGGACTATAGAGACTATGTTGTTGTAGTTTTCATTTTATGGTGTAATGTAAACCTTATAAATATATCTAGTGTTTCCAAGGTTACTAAACCAATCGGTCTTTCGAGATTTGATCTTTCTTGTGATCATGCCAATGTCATGTAATAATTCACCGACTCTGGGTAGCTGGGGTCGGGGAGTTACAAAAACGTATTCTAAAATTGTTGGATCGAGTATCCTAGTGTGCCTCTCCATTGTTCATGCCTTCAACAAGTCATTATGGTAGTCTGTATATTAGGATATCCCTCCCTATCTATCTATCCTCTCCTAATATAAAGATAAAATTTAGAAATTTTTTACTTTATCCTTGAAAAACCCTTCTTCCTTATGTCATGGAATTTTGATCCTAGTAGAACTTCTTGTATGGCCACCACATGTAAGTTCAGAAAGTAAAAATTCTCTTTAGATAGTGTACCAAACCTCTGCCTGAATTAACAGCATACCCAATTTTCTTCATGTAGATGAATGGTTGGATTATCCAAATATCTATGTAGGAATTTGATAGCATGTAGCAATTTTTATCATGTATATTATTGTATATGTATTCAATTCCCCTCTGGTAGTTTTATGGTTCACATTGATGTTTTTCTCATATACGTGATTTTCACTCACATAGCTATTTCTCCCACTTAGCTGATCGACCAACCTGTATTATTTTATGAAATATCTAATTGGATAAATTATATGATTTGAACCTTCTCTATGATTCCAAGCCCATCTAGTATCCAAATTCAAACTGTCAAGTGACATAGGCACCACATGATTGAGAAGGATCTCTTCTCGAGGGGATTTCCTTAACTCATTCCTGGAAAACATACCATCTACATAACTTTATTTAAAAAACATCTAAAAATATTCAAAATGGTGTTTATAAATCATGGGAGTAGAAACATCGAGCTTAATACAAGGATGTGGGTGTGGATTCTTCAGAAGTGGATTGGATTAAATTTCAGTATGCATGAGTGAATAACATAGATTTCTAAACAAGCGATATCAACTAATAACCTAAATATTAAGAGTGGTATAAAATTAATCTTATTAGGGTTATGATCATTTTAATTACCTCTTCATATGATAATCACATGCATATGGAGGTGGAACTAGCCTCGGCCTCTTTAGCAAAGGAGGGTCCCTCACAATTGGCCAAGGAAAACGGAAAATCCAAATCTAAACTGGTGGAGGGTGGAAGCATCAACAACTTCCAACTATAGGGTCAACATAGTGGATATTTTTTAGATATTCTTGAGAAAATTTTGACATATAGTTGATCCAGATGATTGAATTTGAACAAAAAATATAGATGTTTTTCAATTTTTGTGTTTCTTGAACAGGTGTTTCTATATTTTGTCAATTTTTCCTAAATAGTTAATCTGTTTGAACACATGATTGATATAAGAGACTTAAATATTTCCACCACAGTAACTAAAAATATAGATATTTTTAAATTAACTATCATTAAAACCTTAATAATAAAAATCATATAGTTCACAGATGACGAACACTAACACCATGAATTTTAATCAATTGAGCATCCAAAAAATGAAAATTTGAATAAAAAACTCAATGAACACAAAATCCAACCAGATTCATTCCATATTCAATGGTTCTCTATTATAATATAAATTTTCATAATAATATCATTTAATACATTAAAAAATATGTGGAAAAGTGTGATAAAATAGCACCACATCATCTTTGTCACTGAAACTCATGCAACATGCTAATCTTGTGTGTACCATCATCATATCCTACTATAGCTATCAACTACTCAAAATACAGATGATCACCCACCTATACCACTAGTGGTGGGTCCATTAATTTCTTAATGGGTGATAACACTACTCAGTTCCTTCCTAGAGGAAACACCTCATGAATGGGTCCCCAAATTGAGGTTCCATTGCTCAACTGGTCATTGTCATGAGACTATCTCAGAATCCTTGATGGAATTCATTATGGAGACATATTGAAAATTATTAGGGCATTCCATGTTCATAGAGAATATATATGTAGCTAACTCAAGAAGGAAATGGAAGTAAAAAAATCCAATCATATATCATGCATGTACCATTTATTTCACTACAGCCAATGCCTCGGTATACCGAGTTAATAAATAGGTAGTCAGAGTCCTGGTATATTGATAATTCAGTTACCACACCAACACTAGGTTTCCTATCCTGTGATCTGAACTCAATAATCTCCAAAAATTTTCCCTAAGTTCCCAAACCAAACCTCATGACATGTCCAACTTCAAAATCCAACTAGAGGATGACCACCTCTGATATCACTCATTCAGGATTTGACCCACCAGGGCTCACCTAGATTGTGGTAAGCTGAGTGATAAACCCTAATCCCACATATAATAGGCCAATAACTACAACCAAAAACTGAGTAAAAATAATAATGAAATGGAATTCCTTAGCCTAAGTACTTGTAGGCACACACACACACAAATCCATACAACTGTACAAAGGTATAATAAAATATTGAACATATAGAGTCTAAAAAATGCATGAAATAACATTTAGTAAATTAATATTAGAGTAAATAAGTATAAAATAGATGATATAAAGTGTTAAAATACACACCCATATAGAAATACATGGGTAAAACCCAAACTAACAACAATTGTAATGAGTATAGTGGGGGGATCCTGGCTTTAGATCCCAGAGTCCAACCACCAAACATAGTCAGCACCACTATGTACTACTAAGCTCAAATATAGTCACTACTAATATGACTATTGAAAACATATGAAAAAATATTTATGGGAAAATCACATGTAGGGGTGAGTATATAAATACCCAGTAGGACGCCCCAACAACTATTAAGGGGAATCAATAACAGTAAAAAATAGTGAACTCAACCCATAAAGTGAGAGGGTAATGAAATCGAATCATCATATATGCTCAAAAGAAACCCAAGTGAGAGAGAAAGGGGATCTCAATCTTCACAACCTATATAAGAATTGTGAGTTGTTCTATAGATCCAAAGGTTCTTCTTTAATGGATGGAATCATGTGTAACTATATGAGAATTTGTGTGGAGGGCCTGCACTTTTCCACTGTGATCCATAGATGATGGGGCATTATATCCTAACCATGCATCCTGCACAATCTCACCAAAAAAGGTGTGGAGATCCCACAACTCACCACTACACTCTAAAAATGAGGGAGAACTAACTCTTTTGTAGGTCCCACTCCCCGTCAAAGTTTTGAATATGAGGTGGTTCCACTCCATAGATATAGGACCCACACCCAATGTTATATAGGGGGTTTCCAACCCAGATTGTGTAAAGAGTATGGGGGACCTATTCCCAAGTGAGACCAAGGGGTTGCTAACCCAAATAAAACTCTGATGATCACACCCAATCAATATTACCGACTAATCATCACTAAGATAAGTATATCCCCAGAATCACCTCACATTATATCTCTACTACCAAAACAAATGTATTGTGTTCTATGTGGAAAATAGATCAGAATGGACTACTCATGTGTCAAAATTCTAATATTGTAATAGATTGAAAAACACACATGTGGCTCATCATTGAACCTATAGAATAAAAAAATTCTACCAAAATTCCACCACAAATAGTTACGAATGGATAAACGGATCATTTCATTGCGATCTACATGGAAAAACACTCGAAATGGGATATTTACTTTCCTAAAGGGACACTCTCTTAAAAAAAACACATTTTTTCATGTCACGCATAGAGGTCTCTTCATGGGCCCAATACATGAGTTTGAATTAAATACCCAACATTAGTCTTAAATTGACCACCTGAATATTGTGATCATGATCACACAAACACATTGTAAATCCAGCATCCTATGAAGAAGTCACATCAAAAACTAGATTTCGAAGTAATAATAATAATAATATTGTTATTATTATTATTATCATTATTATTATAATTATTATTATATAATATATAAAATAAAAATGGAATGGGTTGGAGATATCATGTTGGATCCACCCCCCTTACATGCGTAAAGGGCACGCCCCACCCCACCCCCACCCCCACCCCCTGGATTCCTCTTCATCATTTTAGATTCTTGTTATTTTATTTTATAATATTATTATTTATTATATCTTCCATCCTACCCCATATTCTTCTTCCAAAATTTATTAGGTAGAAACCTTAAGGCACACCACCCCTCCCCTTATATGTAGTGTCTCCCATCATATGTTGCACCTCCCATTGCACGCGGCACCTCCCATCACATATACCTAGCCTTAGTTCCAAACTTCCCTCAAACACGTGACCTCATCATGCTAACCATCACTCTCTAACTTACATTGCACACTACTTAGTCACGCTCCATCGATTTCCTACCCCTACATGTATAGCTACCGTAGAAAGGCCCCTGTGGATAATGAACTCCAGTTGACCACATGAAATAGAGTGAATGGGAAATATATAAGGAAGAGGGAAATTTCAAATTACTTTCTTCATCACTACCATGCCCAGATACCAAAATTCTCACCTAGAATCACCACCAAGTCAGAATGGTCATCCCAAAGTTAAACTAGACCAAGTGAAAATATATGATGACTGGATATTATATAGATAAATTAAAATAGTAAACAATGGTTTTTGTAAATACCGATCATTTTAAAATCATTTGCAACATAAATTTGAAATGAATTAATTTAAAAAAATCACCACATGACAAAAGAGGGTGATCTAGGGTATTATAATATTATTTAAAGTTTAAATTTAAATAAAAACAAAGAAAAAAATAAAAATAAATATCCGTACATGATTATGGATCGATCTTTTGTGAATAAGTGTTCACGAGAAATGAAGACTATGGTCCCATTGTATGTGTTGTCTATCTCACAATTCACCTCAATCTATTCATCATCAATCCTCAATCCTAATATACCAATGAAGAATTCTTCCTCATCTTCTCTAATATCATAGGTTTATTAGGGTAATTCTAGGGATTTTCTATAACATTGTATTTATAAGGGAGGATTAGGATTTGAACTATTAAATTAATTCATTCATTCATTTAATGTAACTTCCAATGGTCATATTCCACAAAACGTATGATTCCAACCAACTTTATATCATTCCTAGGGTAAACCCCATGTTCTAGAAAACTCCCACGGTCTTGGATTTTATATTTGAGGTCCCAATCAATAGGAAAATCATTATTTCTAAAAAAATGTGCATTTTCAATATATATTATATTTAATACTTTTAATATATCTACATTGAGGCTCTCTAGGCCTCATAATCCCATGCTGACTCAGCTACTAACTATTAAAATATTACTTAAATATTAAAAATTCTTAAAATGAAAAAATAGAGTTATTACATTGATATAGTTTTAGATTTCAAAAGTCATTTCATAGAAACTATGTAACAATTTTCATGAAATGCTTAAAAATCTCTTTTTTTAGAAATTTTGATTTCATAAAAAAGAATTAATTTTATTAAACAACATACATAGATACATTACTATTATATAATTATGAAAAAATATATAAAATAAATCATTATTATATGATATTATCAGTATTAAAATTCCTTAATCATTCCTAAAATAAACATTATAATATTGTTCACTTATGTGTCAAAACTGGCCCAAACAAGAGCATATTATAATAGTTGAATGAGTAAGAAAATGATATTTCATAATGATAATATATATTTTATAGAAACTTAATGATTTCTAGAACATTTTATGAAATTGGTAAATTATTTTTTAGAATAGGTTGATTAAAGATAAATAAAATAGAATGGTGAGAAGTTATTACTTACAAAGTGTCTCGGTAAGTTCATTTTATGCGGTTAAATTTTACGATAACCATTTATTATAAATATTATTAATAGAATGGTAAAATTATCTTTATAGAACCTTAATAATGTTACAAATAATATATTTATTCATTAAATCCAATTTTAAAACCAAACATGTATGGCATTGATGAAAAATAAAATACATTGTTCATAGAAGCAGTAGTCTGCATGTAACACAACAATATTTTCATTTTCCAATGGATGTGAGAGAAACAAGGTATATAATTATTTATCTTTATAGAATCATAATTATGTCATGTATATATTATCTATTAATTAAATCAAAATTTATATCCATCCATGTGATTCTTTGATAAAAAATGAAATATGTCGTTCATGGAGGGGGTAGTCTGCACATGCATAGAGATGATGTTTTCAATTTCCATTGGATAAAAAAATGTAAATAATGGTTGTTCCATTAACATAATAAAATTTTATAAAACTAATTATATCAATTAAATTATATTAATATGGTTGTAGAATATTTTTAATAGGTTTAATAAGTAAGAAACTTGAAATATATTGATTAAGACAATTACCTCTTCCTTGGGTAACCTCCTTTAGATAACTCCTTAAACATTCTTCTTTTGGTGTGACCAAAACCTATAGGTAATCAGTAATGGTTTTGGGGTGTTATTTTGATATATATTTATCAATCTAGATTGTTTAGAGTGGGTGGATAAGTGAGGGGTTTAGGGGCTCTTTTATAGGTAACATGAGTGACACCCTTGCAAATACTCTTAGCTTTAAAATAGTATAAATGTATTTCTCAAGTCTAAGTGGATCCAAGGAAACATAAATTTGAAGATATCATAGTATAGGTCTAAATTAACTCATCAAATCAAATTATAGATAGGATTTTCAGACATTTATGACCTTATCAAATAGATTTAACCCTTTTTATCCCATTTAGTCCTTACCGTGTTGACTAAATTTTACTATGGTAACATAATTTTATGAATAATAATGAAATGAACCTTATTAAATAATTTTAATGTGTTGATTACAATTATGGAATCAATTTTAAAAGATTCAATTTTTAGAGCCCCTAAACATATTTACCACTGATAGGGGTTGGTTCATTGGTTTCTTTTTACGAATTCTTTTCTTTTAATTCAACCAACTGAACTTATGAAGGTTCTAGATCCACTAAAAGATATCTCATGATCTTACCTAATATGAAAAAACAATGATATAGAGCACATAACATGATATTTAAAAGTTTTGGTACTAATACCTACTCCTTTCATGTTTGTTAGACCCCCTAACATGGATTCTCTACTATAATATTATTATCAATTGCAATGGTTTAGGTAGAAATTGGTTATACACCCCTTTAGTCGATCCTCCTGTTGATCCTGGTTATACCCCCTAGTAATCCAAATCTTATGAATTAGTTGGATAGACCCCACAACCATATTATCCTACTTTTGTGTCTTACTACAGTCATATCCTTCTTCCAACACCAACTAAAATACTTCTTCTACATTCAGTACTAACTGAATGACTTCTTCCCACTTTTAGGGTTAATCCGAAATTAGAAACATCTTCATTATTATGGATGATAGTCTTTCTCCACCATCCTATAGTTTTAGTTTTTATCATGTAAAACTCTTCAAGGTCTTAAACAGTTACCTGTAGTAGGTCTATTTTCATTGAAACTCTTCTCATATCATGACAGATTTGAATCTTCTTCAAATACTGAGGAACATGTTATTACCTTCTTATATATTTTTATGAATTTAATTTCTTCTTCCTTTGATAAAAATATATATCATTATTCTCAAAATAATATTTTACAATGGACTCAAGATCTATCAATTCTATAAACAATATTCATCACCTGTATATATCATTTATATTTAAAACAATATCATAAATATAATCCTCATAATTATCATATTAATTATCCATGAATATGGAAATACTATAATCATTGGTAGAAGGTAAATTCCTCATTTAATTTGGTAATTAAATCCCAAATTATCTTCTCAATAATTCAAGAAATTATTTCATGTCCAATGTAATAGAATAATTCTTCATTTAAAAGATCACTCAAATACCCAATAGTCTTGGGTCTTCTTCTCTTTCTTCATGCGGATTACATAAATAAAATATCAAAAAACATAGACATCACCTTATTATTATTGGTATCATTTCATGATTAATAACCCATAATAATTCCTATTTAATTCCATGATAACTATTCTCCAAATCCTTCAATAAATATTCAGATTAAATATCCATGGAATTTAGGTATTGTTTCTCCTGTTTTCTTCATGCGGTTTGTAATAACTATGAAATTATCTTACATATTTTCTTTGTTTATTTTCACATGAAATTGTGCATGGAAGATCATTCTTCATGTTCATGACAGATTATATGCATGAATATCCCATACATGGAATGCATAGTACCATTATTCGATGAAAATCAAATGGAAGTTTCTTCCATTGTTTCTCTCATTCATCTTTCAAGCATGCAAGTAACACCGCATGAATGATCCATCATTTTGATCACCCCTCATACATAAAACTAATAGTGAAATTATCATCTAGGGTTTATTCTTGATCATACATCATGTAAATATTATTCTACCTTTAAAATTTCATGGTATCTCCTCCTACCATAAAATATCATGATAGCACCTCCTACCATGGTATCTCACAAAATAATATTCTACCTTCGAGTGGTAGCTCCTCATAACATTGAACGGTGTCACTTCCTGCCATCAAGTATAATGGTAGAATCTCCGTCACTAAATATAGAACCCCAATACTCACTATAGAACCCCAACATTAATGGTATCACCCCAATGCTATCACTTTAACCTTTTACCAGTATCATGCCTTTTACACCTTCTAATGGTAGAATCTTTTTTCACTATCTAATAGTGGCATGACCTTTTACTGCATTGTGATGTATTCTTTTATGATGTATCATTTTTATTATTACCCTTACATGAGCCTTGAAAACTCATTGTTACCCTTACACATCAGTGAGTATACCCTTATTCATGTATAACAAACTTCATTTAACCCTTACGTAACTCACTAGTACCCTAATGCAAGCTAGGTTACCCTTATGAAAGCATGCATGTACCTTTATGTGGTCCAATTTATACCCTTATGAAAGTTTTGGATATCCTTTTGTTTCCTTCAAAATTTTGAATATACCTTTATGAAAGTCTCCATGTACCCTTACGCAAGTGTTATATGCCCATATCCAAAGCTTCAGTTACATTTTCACATGGGCCTAAGTACCTTTAGGCAGCACTATATCAAACTTGGTACCCTTATGCTGCCTCACAATTACCCTTACTCAACACTATATAAATTAGGTTTACCCTTATGTAAGTAAATTTACCCTTATGTAGTGTGTAAATTGTGAGTATCGCCTTTAGGAAGGCAATAGAAAATGTGATTTACATTTATATAGCTATCCAATTTGACTCAAAATCATCTAGGTCTTTTTTCAAACACCTCAAGTAATTATTCACTTCTCCTCATGAAAAATTAAATCATATTTTTTTGTTCTTCAATCAATTACTCATGAAAATAGATGTTGGTATGGTATTATTATCAATTAATCATCATAAAAAAATCATAAAATTATTTAATTTCTCATACAATAATGTAATGTTGCACGGACTTATTCATCTTTTTCTTAAATATTTTATAAACAATATTCCATCATTGGAACAAGTCTTTGACATTTAAACTTCTTAAAAAATGATATATTTACAAGGATAATTTTCAAATCATGAAATGTAATTCCATTATAAAATTAAATATGTGTGATCAAATATCTTTTCTCCCCATTATTTAAAATCAAATGTAAAGGGTGATTTAGGGGTTTTCTTATCTCTTCATTTTACTTTCAAAGCATTCTCTTTCCCTTTTTCATAGAGAAGGATGATGCCACATGGTTCTCTTAGAAACGAGTATTTAATTGGTATACTCTAAGTCTAAATAGCCGAACTCTATGTAGAAAACAAGATAGATACAACCAAGGTTGTATATATTGTCCATGAACTTCCATTAATATGATATCAAGATCATAAATTCTCAATTTTCTTTTTAGGGGCTGAAATAAATAATATTTATCAATAAAATTATAAATCATGCACACACTTCAATAACCACATCAAAAAGTTCAGGTGTAAAATATATATATCCCCCTTCTTATCTCAAAATCAACTCCCACTTGATGATTATTATCAATTTAATCATATTATGGATAACGAAGTGATTTTCATACCTCTTCTTCCAATTTTATAAACTTGTTCAGATGTTACATATTTACTGTATAGTAAATATTTAACATATTTAACTCATAAATACTCCCCCTAAATGGATGAATCAATATCCTTAAATTTTTTGTTCTTCAAGTTTTTCATTCAGGCTGAGAGCTTTTTTTCAACCTATCCCATTATTTTCTCTCAATCTTAGTATTTCCTTTATGTGAAATTTTCTTTTATATTGTATCCATTTAAGAATATGGAATTACATGATATTTCTCTTTATTTAAAAATATCTCTCACTATCTAGGTATAATATTTATGAATTTATTTAGAGCATTTACATATTTAAAACACTTATTACACAAGTGACCATATTTCTTCAAGTTACTAGTAATGGATAACTTCTTAATAATTTTTACCTCATATTCTAATTCTAATTTCTTTTATTTGGATTTATAAATTTTTCTAGCCTTATCCTTTTTCCTCTTAGAGGTTTTTATAGGACTACTTAGGAAAACCTCTTCCTTAATAGTAAAAAGTTCTATCTTGGAATATGTATTCATTGGTGGATTTAACATTACATTTTTCTTCCACCTTCTTCACAACTAGAAAAAAAACATGATTTTTATTCTATTTTTTTATTTTACTTTAAGATAATTGTTGTTAGTTCTTATATTATTTTACTTGACACACCCTTTGTTGAGGCACATTTTTATTTTCTAAAACATTGAACCTGTTTTTTAAGTTAAGGGGGATTTTCCAGGATAAGAAATCTTCTTTTAAGTAATATGAGTGGAGTGTATATATATGGATTTTTTACCCTTTTATGCATTCTGAAAATTCCAATACCTTTCCATATTACTTATATTAGAACAAATGAAACATTTACCATAATATTCATACCTCATTTGGTCTCTCCTTGATTGATATATTGGAACTGTTGGAATTATTCTAATATTTTTGGTAATGTTGGATTCAAAACATAAACTCATGATGTGCCTAAATATTCCAAAATAAAAGTAATTTGGTGATTTCATATTTATTGGAACCATAATTATATATTTTTAAAGGAACAATAATTTACTTCAAGATTTCAAATCTATATTCCTCTTTGTTGTAACACAAGTATATATGGATTTTAGAGGGTCTTCTCTTTACAAGTGTTTATTCTATCCTTAATGTATTTTATTTTCATATCTTTCTCTTTCAATTGAGTAACCATTACATCCATATTTTAATTATAACCCATGCCTTATTATATCATTTATTCAAGTTGAGTTTTGAGAGATACGATGTTAGCATTAAACTCTTTCTCCATGTACATTTTCTTTAAAATATATTGGGAAATATATTCAATAATATCAATTTTCTTCTTCATCCTAGTTACTATTTTCTTTATAATGATATTATAAGAAAATTCTTCACTTATCAATCTTTTTTTCCAATGAAAAATATTTTATCATAAAATAGTAAACTTCATGCATGATTCTCCATTGGTCTTATTTTTCATTGCATGATCATTCCTTAAAATAGAAAATCAATGTTGTTGCCTCTTCATCACCAGAATAACATCTATTTTTCAGCTCCAAGAGAGAGTATGAAACTTCACATCCTTTTTCTATACAAGTTTTAGAATCAGTGATAATGTTAGGATCATATTTTACCTTATCTAGAGAAGATAACTTCTAGTATGACTTCTTCTTGTTCTTATTCTCACAAAAGGAAAGGAGGTTTATTTCATCTCTAAATTGGGTGCATAAAAGGATGAATAGACATTATCCTTTCTACTCATCAGATTCTTATTAGGGAATTCTATGAAAATATTTCTAAATCTGTTACAATTACACTCCTTTGGTAATTATTTTCATTCCTTCTTCACTTTACCCTTTTAAAACTTTATTGAAATAAGGGATATGATCTCATTGAAATCCTTATCAGATTCCATATTCAAAACATCTTGTATCTTTAAAAGTAACCATTATTCTGACACCACTTTTAGTGTACAAGTATATATTTACCACTAAGAGGTGGTAATTATTGGTTTATTTTTTATGAATTGTTTCCTTTTAATTAAACCTATTGAACTTATTAAGGTTATAGATTCACTTGAACTTATATCACAGTATTACCTCATATAGAGAAATAGTGATAGAGAGATAACATCACATGGTATTTACAAAGTTTGATACTAAGACCATCTTCTTTCCATATTGGTCAGACCCCCATCATGGATTATCCACTATAATATTTTTATAAATTACAATGGTTTAGAAAACAATTGGTTATACGCCCTAGTAGTCAATCCTCTAGTTGATCTTAATTATACCCCAAATTAATCTAATTATTCTATCTCGATTGGTTAGACCCCCCCCAACCATCTTCTTCTTATCTAGAGTACCACTAGAGTCTTCTCTTGCTTCCAACACCAATTGAAAAAATTCTTCTGATTTCAGCACCAAATTAAATAATTTTTCCCTTCTTTATGGTTGATCCACAATTAGAATGATCTTTATCCTTCTGGATGACCTTCCTCATCCACAAACCTAAAGAATTAGGTTTTCTCATGTAAAAATCTTCAAGGTCTTCAATATCTACATGCAATTGGTATGTTGGACTTTAAACTCTTCTTGGATTATGAATGATCTTAATATTCTTCAAATAATCAGGAACATGTGATCACCTTATTACAGAATTTTCTAGATTTGACTCCTTTTTCCTTTGATACAAATATATATCGGCCTTCTCAAAAAACTCTTTCACAGTGGATAAAATATCTATTAATATTCTAAAAAATATGAATCACCTACATATATCATTTATATTCACAAAATCATCATTAATATTATTCTCATAATTATTATAGTAATTATTAGTGAATATGGAAATAATGTGACCATTGGATATAGTTTTTTTCCTCATTTAATTTGGTAATTAAATCCCAAATTATCTTTTAAATTTTTTTGGGAATTATTTCATGTCAAATGTCCAAGAATAATTCCTTATTTAAAATCTCACTCAAATACCTGATAGGCTCAGGTCTTCTTCTCCTTTTTCACATGGCTTACACAAACCAAATATAATGGCTCATAAACATCACCTTATTATTATGGGTATTATTTAATGATTAATAACCCATAATAATTTATCATTAATTCCATTATAATTATTCTCCAAATCCTTTAATAATTTTTCCAATTAAATATGCATGTAATCCAGGTATTATTCCTCCTATTTTATTCATGTGGTTTATAATAACCACGATATTATGTCATATAGCTTATTTATTTATTTTCACATGTCATTGTGCATGGTAGATACTTTTTTATGTTCACGCAAGACTGTATGCACGAATATCCCTTTAATATCATGTATAGTACTATTCCTTTGATGAAAATCAATTAGATGGCACTTACATGGCTTATCGCATTCCTCTTTCATGAATTTATGTAACATTGTAAGCATGATTAATCATTTAAATCACATATTATCCATAAAACCATTAGCATAATTATCATCCAGGCTTTATTCTCGATCATACCTCATGAAAAGTTACTTCTACCATGTAAAGGTCAGGATAGATCCTCCTACCATCGGATCTCATGGAAGCACCTTCCACCATTGTAGCTTAAGATAGCATCTTATACCATCAAGCGGTAGCTCCTTCTACCATCAAGCGATATCTTATCCTATCATAAATTAGTATTTCTTCCTACCATAAAGGCTAACAGTAGCATATATATCACTAATAGTATCACCCCAACATTGGTGGTAACACCTCAAAACTGATGGTAGCACCCTAATAATAGAGCTACCACATTCTACTAGTAGCATTCCTGATTCACCTTCTAAAGGTAACATATCCTTCTTCACTATCTAATAGTGGAAAGATGCTGCATTATTTTCCTAGGGCATGGAAAAAGAAAATTTATTTTCTTAATTCAACATAGTGGCTACCATGGTCGTCTCACTTTATGAGATTTTCAATAGTTTACCTACTTAATATAATTCACCTAAACTATTTTTTTATGAAAAAATTAGGTTATTGGATTTGATTAATGGAAAACATAAATGAAGTTAAAAACATAAACTAACATACAATGTAAAAATGAATGAATAAATAACTTGTTCTTTTGTGGTTTGGATTTAGGTTCCTTATAGTATTCATATTGGTTGATTAAATTTACTTTGATAACCCAATTATGAAACCTCACTCTTGGATTAATACTCTTTTATTTAGTGATTGTGAAACCTTAAATGCATAAGAAAACTATATCCCACATCCTTATATAATAAAGGATGATGGAACACCTCAATCAAGAGTGTGACACATTCTAATACATGCTTTCATCATATGTCATTTCATCCCTTGAATGTATCAACTCTATCATGTGAAAATATTGTGTTTAAAGGAAGGAAGTGAAAAGGTTTAAATAAATAAATAGAAGTGAGTTTGAGTTTCATGTTATAGTTTGAAATCACCACACTCATAAAATTCTATCTTTCTCACCAAAAACATAAATAAAACATTTAAATTTGAAGAACATAATTCAAGACACTAAATCCTCCCTTGAGGAAAAGTCTCGGGTTAGTCACTCATTGTCGAGTGCAAGAGGTCATGGAGGAAGAGATGAGAAGAGTATAATGATAGAAATTAGGAGAGTAGATTTAGATCATGTAATAGTGTAATAAATAAAAATTATAGAATAATTTTTATTAAATAAACAGAATGAGTTATAGGAATTAAACTAAATTATTGAAGAAAAATAAAAAGTAGAAAAAACAGATCATCCAGCAGCATTCCACTCTCGATCCTCTAATCTTCTTTCTATGGTTCATCCTCCTTGTATTTATAGAGGTAGGAAAACTCTTAATCTCTCTAATTTGTATCTTTTAATATATTATCAATCAATTAATGTATCTTTTTTGAAGATATTCATCATTGAATTTGATGAATTCTTGGGAATTTCTAAATTCTAGCACTGAGGTGAAATTTTCACAGTGGTGGTAGCATCATTCACTATTGCACATCCATTGTTGGCCCAAAGGTAGATCATATCCACCATTGTCCCAATGATAGATCATGTTCTACCATTGGTGCACTGGTATCAGATATTTTTTATTCATTCCATATGATTCTTCCACCTTCACATTCAACCTAATCAGTGGTGGTATCAATGACTTGGCCTCCTCCTTGGCAGATCGAACTTCATCAAGTGATTCCTCCATGTGTGGTAGTAAGGGAATATTCTTTATGTAGGTTCCTTTGTTATGCATAGTTCATGCATGGAATTGGAGAGGGAGAACCTATGGTAGTGGTGAATGATGATAGCAGTGGTATATTTGGTAGTGATAAAAATCTCAAGAAAAGATTGATTCTCTGGTGACATGGTGGTGATCAATGGTGAACGGGTATAGGGAAGTGGTAACTCCAAGATTCAGTTGGCATCAATGAAGTTCTTTGGTGACCATTGTGGGTGGTTGGTAGTGTTTAATGGTGGATAAGTAGTGTTCAGTGAGTCAAAGGTAGCATAGTGGTGATAAATGGTGGTAGGCAATGAGAACCATCCAGTGGTGGCAGGCAGTGGAGAGCGACAATGTCCAGCGGGGGTAGAAAGATTCTATTATAGGATCAATGGTATCATGTGAAACTATTTTCCCAACATTGGAACATGTGCTACCATTGGAGCCAATGGTGGAATGTGATACCATTGGTTACAATTGTGTAATGTGATATCATTGGTGCCAATGGTGGTATATGCTATAGCAGCATCCCTTCTTGAACATATTTCTTCATGGTTTCTCACATACTCTCAATAGTGAAACCAAGGTACATTTGAGGTGTAACATCCTTCTTCAGATATGGAAGTGGTGAGATAATACTCTTAGGGTTATCAACGGTACATTTCTCATGCTCTAGTAGTGGTCTAGCAGTAATGAAGTAGGAGGTAGTAGCATCGTAGAATTTTCTTAGTTCTTGGTAGGTGTGATAATGGAACTTTTATCCTTCATCAAAATCCGTGTCATTCACAATGGATGGAAGAGGATTAAAATAGAATTTTATGGATTATTTTATCCTTAAAATGGAGTATATGATAGTCGATCGAGGGTCTGGGAGTGATCAAAGGTGATCTCAAGAATTGGCATTTGGAAATAGATTGAGATTAATCTTTACATGTGGAATCAATGGCGGTTCTTTAGTGTTTATAGATGACGATGATTGAGGAAAAAGGAAGAGAGCAGCAGTATTGGGAGAAATCAGGTATCTGAGCACAAGGGAAGTGTAGGTGAGTCATAAAGGTGATGTTTTTATTAATATTAATAGTACTCGTATCTTTTCTATCCACCATCAAAATGGAGATGTGTAATCACACTTTCAAAAGTATCAAGTCGCATATCTCCCACCACAATGAGTTAGGATGGGTATCTAAGGACCCCATACCACTAATATGTGATGCCCCATGCTAGTGAATCCTTACTACCATCATTCCATGGGTTTCACAACCATAGGCTGATGCATATGTGCTTTAGTATAGCCATAAATGCCCATGAATTTCGTCCTTGCAGGCCCTATATGGGCCTGATACCCCATGCGGTCTCTTCCACAAGTGTTGGTCTTCCCTAGGGCCTACATGGTTGGGTGGCCCCTTGTGGGATTTCCATGTGGCATGTGGACCCTTAGGTATAGTGTTGTCCCAATTATCCTCTTTTGTTATTAAGAACTAAAAAATAATATAAAATTACTAACCAAATTTCATAGTAATGAAATAAAATGACAACCTCTAATTATCAAATAATTTTATCCATCTCAATTCTACATTTTAAATTTATCATATTATAGTTAAACATTGAAATTCATGGTAATTCCTCGTTAAAATCCTTCAATATCCTTTAAGTAATGTTAAAATTTATGCATGAGAATTTTGTGTGTTAAATACCCCCACACTTAAACCATGATTATCCTAAATTATATAATCTCAACAATGAAAATCAGAGGGCACCAATGTTACTATTATTTAAATATGAAAACAATAAAATAAAATGATTATAATTGTTGAATAAAACTTTTAAAAAAATATATAAAATATTAATTCAATTTCTCAATTTTCAAAGAGATAGTCAAATCTGGTATTTTAATTTTTCCCATTTGAAAATGATGGTAATTTTCTTCTCATTCATTCAAGATCCTTAATTCATTTCTATTAAACAATCCAAATAATGATCTACATATCTTGAATCTTTTATCTCATCACTCATGATATTAATTCAAATAGATTTATTCTAATATCATGAGAACATGATACTTATCTACAAGTTTGTAAAGGAACTAATTTCTCCACTTTTTAAAGAAAAAATACAAATAAAATCTTAAATACTTGAAATCAAGGTTCAAACAACTCTGAGGCTTAAGGGTGGAAGGAATTGATGATTAAAAATTAAGACTCAAGGAGGAAGTTTCTCTCTAAAGTATAAATCATGATATAAAAAGTGAAATCTCAATGAAATTCTCTCCTTAAAAATAATAACTCCAACTTCCCATGCTCAAAGTAAAGGTAATAATAAATAAAATCATAATGCATGATGTTCACCCATTTGATTTTTCTCTAATTTTATACTTTTTTATCGAAGTACCTTTTTATCATAGTTTTTTTTACTTATGCTTATAAATAATCCTCACATCCACCACGAAACCACATACGATAAAAATAATTGTTCTATTAATGGTGACTTTTTATTATTCTAAGTAACAACTCAATCCATTTTTTTATTTTTTTTCAAGAAGGGAAAAGGTGAAAGTACAATGTATGAATCAAAAAACCTTTATCATACCCAAAGATAACGTACCCACACTTTTTACTTATAATTAATTTAATCCCTTTTACTATGAATTTTCCAACCCCCTCAATTAATCTTTAAAATATCATTAAAAATAATAATATGAGGGTATAAATGGATAAAAATGGATTAAAACATGGATCATTCCTAATAAAGGAATTTATGGTCTCTATGGGATAAACAAGGATTGATGTAAATGTGGTATCACGGTTAAGGAATTTTCAAAATATTCATCAATCATTTTAATGTGTTTTTATATAGTCATATCTTAGAAAAGTTTCAATGAAAGTTCTAATAGTTGTAATTTCCCAATATCACTCATGAAATTTTCTCAAGAATAAAATAGAAATTACTTGGTCTATAAATCCTCTCTGGAATGGGAAATATGATATTGGGACAATCACTTAAGGCATGACTAATAATAATAAATCAATTCACATAAATTTAAGAAATTCAAATCATGAAAAATTATAGGTAAATTTCATTTACATGAATCAACCAATTCCCTCAAAACATGATTCGTCATTTTAATATCCATGTTTCACTTTTAACCATTCAATTATCCATTTTACTCATTCAACCTCATTAACATTGAAATATAAAATATGGAATTATAGGATTCCTAAGAAACACATGTCTTCTATATAAGTCAAGTAAAGCATAAATCCTAAGCATGGGCATAAAATTTCTAGTTTAAATCTCAAAATATCCATCTCAAAAAAATACAAGGAGTTTGAACATAAATAATGTAATAATAAACTTCATATTCTCATGTAACTTTATTTATCTTTCCTCCATGATTTAATGGGACTTCCTTATTCCATCATGTCATAAAAAATTAAATTGATTAATTAACCACAAGGATCATGTAATTAAATCTCAAAATGAATATAGGGAGTGGGGATACATGTTGGACTAGTACTAATAATGAAAATGAAATATAAATTCTTAGAAAACAAATAAAAGGATAAGTATTGGTATTATCCCCCAAGTGGGTCCTAAATTTTTAATACCTTTAGAGGGAAGTACTAGATATCATCCATAGTCAGTTGGTGGATGGATCTTCTTATACTTGAACCAACACATGTGGATTTTCTCAGCTTCCACATCTTTCTTCTTGTTGAGGAATGATCCATGGATAGATTATACCAAATTCATCCCCATAAAAATTAGGTAAAAATTTTATGGAAGGGGTGGGATGGAGCATGGATCATCCTCCTTCATGGTTTCTACTTGTGAAACCTTCTCCTTCTTTTTTAGTGATGGATCAATATGTGCTGCATGAGTTGAATGATGAAAGGGAAAGTAAGCAGGTATTTTTACTTGGAAAAAAATAAATTTAAATTTAAATTATACCTTTCAAAGTGAGAAGTATTTATCTAGTTTTCCTTAGTCTTATCTACTTATACTTCCTCATGGGATTACTAAAATACACGTTTAATAAAATTATGGATCTTCGTGTGTTCCCTAGCTAGTGTTAGTGTTATTGTTTTATCTTCCTCTAAAGAAAAGTGAGGATTGAAAAAACATAAAAATTTAATGCAGTTATGAGTAATAATCAATTCAGATTGAATAAAATCAAATGAAATAGAGTTTTATATAAGATAAACTCTCTGAATTGATTTAGATTCAATATCTTCTTTATTGGTGAGTGTCTCTTGGAGTTGGATGGTAGAAAGTGGAGGCAGGTAGATGGGCTTCTCCATATTTTCTTCAAATTCTAATACTTGAGTGGTTTCCTAATATTCCATGGATTTAGATAATTAGATGGGTTTTGGATCTTATAATATGTAAGGAATGGTGATATCATGTTGTACCTCATACAGATTCCATAAGTTTTCCAAGTATTGTTAATCTCCCATATGTATCTCAGCAGGTAAGTATTCCTTATCATGAATCCACACTATATCATTATGGTAATCTTGGATTTGGGTCCTCAAATGGTTAGTTTGTTGATAATATTTGATTTGGGTCTCAAATCCTTGGATGTATTCAGTAAAATTGGGTATCTTAAATTGTACTTCCTACTGTCCTTTAGTCTTTGATAATCAACTTTGGCTTCATCAATAATATTTGGAAATTCTTGAGATGATTGTACAGAGTCATAACCATTCATCGTATCCTTTCCTAGGTCATTGGTTTCATCAATACTTTGTATGAAAGCCTTATCATCATTGTGTAGAACTTTCTTTTGATCCTTCACCCCTGAGTAACTACTCTAGGAATTGAAAAAAAGGATGTTTGAAAAATCATAAAAAGAATTTTTTTAAGGTTTTTTTTATAATCAACAAAATATATCTATTTTTATAAAAATAAAAAGTTAATAAAACTCTAATTATCTCCCCAAAATGGTTCCATTTTTTTACAAATACCTTTCATGGGTAGTGGAAAAGGAAAATATATTTTTCTAGTGAAGCGCAGTGGATTACCAAGGTTGTCTCACTTGAGAAGATTATTGGTTTTTTACCTACTTAATCTAATTCACCTAAATTAATTCTTTTTTTTTAATAAAACAATTAGGTTTTAGATTTAGATTAATTTATAATTTAAATGAAGTTAAAAACTTAAACTAACATGAAATACAAGACAGAATAAAGAAAGAACTTGGACTTTTTGGGTTCAGATTTGGGTTCCTTATATTATTCATGTTGGTTGATTAAATTTAGTTTGATAACCCAATTATGAAACCTAACTCTTGGATTACTACTATTTTATTTATTGATTTTGAAACCTTGAATTACTGAGAAAACTAGATCCAACATCCTCATATAATCGTCATTGATGGAACACCTCAATGGAGAGCGTTACACCTTCCAAGACTTGGCTCCATCATATGTTCTTTCATCCCTTGAACATATCAACTCCATCATGTAAAGAGATTCTGTTTAAAGGAATGAAGGTAAAAGATTTAAATAAATGAATAGAAGTGAGTTTGAGTTCCATGTCATGGTATAAAATCACCACACTCATAAAATTCAATCATTCTAACCACAAATATAAATAAAACATTTAAATTTGAAGAACAGAATTTTGGACACCCAATCCTCCCCTAAGGCCAATCCTCGGGTTAGTCACTCATTATTAAGTGAAATTTATCATGGTGGAAGAGATGATAATGTATAATGAGAGAAATTAGGAGAGGATATTGAGAGCATGTAATAGTGGAATAAATATTAAGGATGGAACAATTTTTATTAAAGAAACAGAATGATCCACATAAATTAAACTAAATTATAGAAAAAAAAACAAAGCATTCAACAGCAATCCACTCTTGATCCTCTGATATTTTTTCTCTAGTGTATCCTCCTTGTATTTATATAGGGTAGAAACCTCTTAATCACTCCAATTTTTATCTTCTAATGTCTACTCAATCATTAAATGTGTCGTTTTAAATATATTCATCATTGAATCTATTGAATTCTTAGGAATTTCCAAATTCCAGCATTGAGGTAAAATTTTCAAATTGGTTTTAGTATCACCTACCATTAAAAATACACTATTATCCCAATACTAGATCATATCAACATTTGGCCCAAAGGTATATCATGTGATACTATTGACTCAACCGTAGATCATGTGCTACCATTGGTGCACTGGTATCAAACATTTTTTATTCATTCCATATTCTTCTCTCTCCTTCACAATTGGCCTGATCAGTGATGGTATCAAAGACTCTACCACCTCCTTTATTGATCAAAATTCAGTAGATACATCCTCCATGTATAGAAGCAATGGTATCTTCTTTATTCAGGTTCCTTTACCATGCATGGGTAGTTCATGGAACTGAATGGGAGCACCTCTAGAAGTGGTGTATAAGGATGGTAGTTTTGGATTTAGTATGTAGGTTCTGGGCGTAGTGGAATTGTGTGATGGGCGATGCCCAAATCTGATTCTTTCTGTGATCAATGATTAATCTGAAATTTAACACAACATTGAACATCATTATCAATGGAATTAAATCAAATAATTAGACAATATAAATTATGATGTAACCAGAGGGAGGATCATCACATATTATTTATAATTAATTTAATTTATTAAGAATTATCTTTGTTGTAATTAATTCTTTGTTAATGAATCTAGAAACAAATATTCATTTTTATGTCATTGCTTTGTAGGAATCAAGTGCACATTCTCTCTAGGGGTGATCCACATGTGTTCCACGAATCTCCATATATCGCCAAGGGAATCTTTTTGTGCTGGCACGGAAGATCCTTGCACTTGCATCATTCGCCTTTGATCACTTAGAGAATCGCTTCCAAAGCATTCTCCTTGATCTGGTGGAGTATGATTTCTCTTAGTTCTTGAGAGAGTTCTTAGAGAAGATATATCTCAAGGGTTTGAGAGAATTCTCCAATTCCATTATGCACAACCCAAACAAATGAATTTATTTATTTAAGAAAATAACATAATTGGGTTTATATATTGGTAGGGTGAAAATAAAATAATTGCACAAGTGATCTTAATTATTTATTTTATCATAGAAAAACCCCATGTCAAATAATAATAATAATATAATTATTTCTCGACATGTTCTTAACTTGCGAATAATAATTAAATATTATTTAATCAAATAATATTCAATATTTATTATTTCTTACCAGACTAAAAATCTCAGTTCTCCATTCCTCCATAATATTTATCAGACCTTGAATAATTTTTATTTATTTATTAAATAAATTTCACTTCATTATTCACCAATAAATAAATAAAAATTATATTCAATTAAATATAAAATAAATATTTATTAAATAATCCACTCACATTATATTATCCTGAATAACTGGTGATGAGATATATGCGATCAATCATACATTAATAATTATTAAACCATGTGTGAGGATAATATTTATTCAACCTATTAAATAATAAATAATAACATATTATTTAACTAAGATTCTGGATTCACTTAGTGTGTGACCCTCTCGGCCTCTTTCTTAGTGGAATTAGGTGGATCAGCCTAAAGTACAAGGTTAGTGTCTAGTAACACACCAAGGCACCCATGGAGAAAGATGTTAATACCTCAATAACATAATACCTCATGTGGATTCTTACTGTGTAATATAATCTCTTTATCTAGATATCTCAAATCAAGCATGTTTAATGTTAGTGTCATCAACCTATGTGCTTCATGTCTCTTTCCTTGACTTTTAAAAATTAAAAATTACTTATAGAACACCATGGAAAAAGAATTATTTAGTCTATATCATTTCCATAAAATTTCCTAAGATATCAACTTTCGTTAAAAATAGAAGGGATAAATCCTTTCTCACATTATTTATTAATGAAATATTACTCATGACAAACCCAACGTATCATACCTCACTACAAACATATGTCATTATTATTTTCATCAATACATCAAATTATATGACTCATAATACTCATTAATAATAATCTCAATATCTAAGGACCAATATACACATCTGCAGATAAGAACATCCAATAAAACATATAAATGTGCATTTTTTTATTGGCGAGTCTCATTCTCATAATATCCTACTAGATATTACCAAGGGTGTACACCATGATAAGGTGAATCAAAGTCCTATGAGACTCCACCCCCGATAGCTAGTATAATTTGTGTCCCTCAAATGATATCATCTAGCTATAGAACATATATTCAATAATAGTGTTGTAGCACTTCAAAGTTCTCATCATGGCAGGGAACTGCTATGACCTTTTAGTGTGACATATACTCTTAAGATATTATCACATACTATGTCATGTATAAGAACAATAATGATGTGATAAGTTGTTTATTAATATTAAAAACCATGAATACAAGTTATCATAAAGTACATAGAAGTTTCTTCTAGGGAACCAACTCCAACAGACTCCTACTTGCACTAGATACAACTACTAACAACCTTCAGTCTTCTAGATCTCACATGATACTCATGCTTCTGTTGAGATATGCCTTTAGTAAATGTGTATTCCAGGTTATATTATGTAGGTAATCTACTTACTGCAACTTCACCCCTCTGATATAAATCCATCAAGAGGTGATACTTCTGAAGTATGTTATTTTTCTGTTGGTGTGAGCTTGGATCTTTTTTAAGAGCTACCACTACAGTATTATCATAATAGAATATAATAGGGTCTTTACTACTAGGTACTACATCAAGATCTTGAACAAAGTTTTGAATCTAAACAGCTTCCTTGGTTGCATCATAAGCTTCTATATACTCAAACTCCGCTGTAGAATCAGTGATAATTGGCTTCTTTGAACTCTTCTAGCTCACAACTCCTCCATTGAGACAAAAAACTTATCTTGATTGTGACTTTATATCATTTTAATATGTCTAAAAACTAGTATCAGTATAACCTTTAAAGACTATCTTCTAATCTCCTCCATACACTAGGAACATATCTTTAGTTCTTCTCAGATACTTAAGGATAGACTTAACACCAGTCCAATGTTTTTCTCCGGGATCTTCTTGATATATCTCTACCATGATCAGTGTATAGGAAACATCAATTATAGTAAATAAAATTTCATACATGATTGATCCTATCACCAAAACGTATGGGATCTTAATCATTCTCTCTTTCTCATGTTGTGTATAAGGAAACATTTTCTTAGAAATATTTAAACCATGTGACACTAGAACCAATCCCCTATTAGATTATTCCATACTAAATATTTTTAGTATCTAGTCAACATATATACTTTTACTTAGTCCAAGTATCCTCTTAGATGTGTCATTAATTATCTTGATCCCTAGAATATAGGTTTCTTCACTTAAGTCCTTCATGGAGAAACACTTGTTTAACCAGTCATTGACAGACTGTAAGACTGGTATGTCATTTCCAATAAGTAATATTTAATCATCATATACAACTAGGATAATGACCTCATTTCCTCTAAAACTATTGTAAATACATGTCTCACATTCATTATTAATGAAACCAAATTATTTTATAGATTCATCAAATCAAATGTTCTGTGACCTAGATGTTTGCTTCAATCCATAAATGGATATCTTTAACTTCAAAATCCTTTTGGTGTCACTTTTAGTCACAAACACTTCTGGTTGTGTCATATATACATCTTCCTACAGGTTCCTATTAAAAAATGTAGTTTTTTCATCCATCTTCTAAATATCATAGTCATGGTAAGCTGCTATAGAAAGTGGAATTTTGATGGATTTAAAAATGGAAACTAGTTAAAAGGTTTCATCATAGTCAGTTACTTGATGTTTTTTAAACCCTTTAGCCACTATATTTTATTTATAGGTATTTACTTTACCTTCCATGTCCATTTTCCTCTTGAATAACCATTTTCATCCAATAGGCTTTACATTAACTAGTACATCGACCAAAACTCAAACTTGGTTTTAATACATGGAATATATTTCATAATTCATGGATTCTTTCCATCTTGCAGCTTCTAAGATCTCTAATTATTCCTTGTAGGAATAGTTTCATCATTGTTAACCAATAATGAGTCACAATCCTCAGGGACTAGAAAACCTTATCTCTCTAGTTCTCTTACTTCCCTTACGATCTTATGCAGTACTTGTATTTCAGGAACTAATTCTTCCATGGGGACCTATGGAATCTATTCTTGTACCAACTCTTTCATATCTTGAGCATCAAATTCATTGAATTCAATATATCTCCCACTATCTTTTTTGAGGATGTTCCCCCTCTTAAGAAATATATCTTTTATGGAGATAGTCACTTTCTTGTCTAATAGGTTGTATAGGTAGTATCCCTTTATTTACTTAAGATACCCTATAAAGATACACTTTGTACCCAGGGGTGCTTTTTTGTTACTTGAGAAGGACTTAACAAATATCTCAAAACCTCATACATGTGTATGAAACAAAACAAATTTCTTTCCACTCTATAACTCAAAGGGAATTCCATTTTACACTTCAGTTGGTACTCAGTTTAATGTTTATGCCGAAATTTTTAATGCATATCCCCAAATTGATAATGGAATATCTACATGACTTACCATCGACATTACAATTTCTAACAAGGTACGGTTCCTCCTTTCACTAAAACCATTCCACTATGGTTTGTGAGGTGGAGTGAGTTGAGATAAAATCCTAAAATCTCATGGAAAGTCAATGAACTATTAGTTAAGATATTCACCACCTCGATCTGACCAAAGTTTCGTTATCTTCTTACCAAGATAATCCTCTACTTCATTATTTAATTCCATGAATTTCTCAAAGGGCTCAGACTTATACCTCATTAAGTAGACATAGTCATATCCACTCAAGTCATCAGTAAAAGTTATGAAGTAAGAATATCCAACTCTAGCTTCTATTGGAAATGGTCCACACACATCAGTGTGTACCAATCATAGAAGCTCTGTGTCCCTTTCACCCCATATACCAAATAGTGATTTGGTCATTTTTTCTTGTAAATGAGCATAACATTTATCAAGTGGTTTTAGCACAAAAGATTCTAAATAACCATCTTGATAGAGCTTTTTCAAATGCTTCTCATTTACATGACCAAGATGGAGATGCCAAATCTAGGTGTCATATGAGTCATTTGACCATGATTATTTATCAATTACCAACACTTATATATAAAAACTATTATTTAAATGTGTCATACCATAACATACATTGTCCTTATAAAAGAAACAACTTTTATTTCCAAATTTGAAAATAAACGCATCTATCTCTAAGAATGATACAAAAATTATGTTTTTGGTAACCGTAGGTACATAATAATAATCTTATAAACCCAAAATCATTCTCATTTAAAATTAAATGTGGTAGTCGCCAATGGAAAGGGTAGCCATCCACACTCCATTGGTAGCTCCTAGATCCACGTCTCCTCTTACAGTCTTTTAAAATATAATTGGTTTCTACATTTGGATATAGATGTGAGCAGCACAAGATGTATCTAATACCTAATGTGTAGATATGGAAACATTACATTCGATAAAAAATACATATTTAGCTTTCCCTTGCTTCTGGGTGTAGTTCCTCTTCCATTGGACTAACTTTACACATGAAAACATACTGCCTCCTTTTCCTTTCCCAACCTATAGATCTTCCCCTTCTTGGAAGGATAGTGCTCTAGATTTTTAGACTATTTATAGGTCTTGGTCCCATTTTCCTTGTTCTTCCTTTCCTTATTCACCATAAGGACTGTGATTTTATCATGTACCATGTTCTTATCCACTTGGTGAATCAAGGTCAAAAAATCTGAAAGAATCGTCTCATTATTTCCCATATTTTAATTAAAAATAAAAATGGAGAAGGTATTGGGAAGTGATGAAAGTATGATATCTATACGACTCATCCTGAAATTTAATCCCTAAGATCTCTAAGAATTCAATGTGGATAATAATCTTGACTACATGAGGCCCAGCCGGTACAGACTCTCCAAGCATAGTTGTGAACAAATCATTGGAGATCTCATACCTATCTTGTATTTACTTATCTTGATAGAGATCCCAAAGGTGAGAAATCATGCTATATGTGTCCATGTGATGTTACTCATAGATAGATAGCTCTTCATCACTGTCCTCATTACCAGGCACAATTGGAAAAGGTTATTCACACACATACAATTTTCATTCATAGTGAAGGATAACATGTAGGTGCCTTTTCCATTATTGTAAATTTGTGTCGATGAAAAGGTTTTACTTATAAAGTATGGATCATAATGGTGTTTTGGGTGTAATTTTATTTTTTTTTTATAAAAAATTAAGATGATAAAAAAAATTAGTAATTTATCTGATAAAATTTAGACAAATAAATAAATAATGTTTATTTTAGTCTCCCACTATTTTATCGAAACTAAATATCCATCACCATTGGATTCATAATATATTATTGGTTGGATATTCTAGTGGAAAGGATCAATATTCCCCATCTCATTACCTCTACTTTGGTTCGTCAAAAAACTCAAATGGTTTTAGGTAGTTACTCCAAATTCCAACTGCATTAACTCACACTTCCTTGATCTGTTGAGTGGAATCTCCAATCCTAAAATCCTTAACTATATTTCCCCAACCCTTACCTCTCAATTACACAAAATCCTTCTTTGGAAGTCAACCCTTGATGTGAACTAAGTTAATTCAACCCAAAACTTCAAGTTAGAATTCCCTGATAATTAAAAGCACCCAAACCTTGGTTATTCAAACACTTAGAACTATGGTTCGATTTTAACTGAAGTAATGGAAGGCTATACCAAATTAATATTTTAATGAGGTATTTTATTATTTTAGTTGTAAATTAATAATTATAATATTTATCACATGATTTTTAATATTCATTGGGTTTACTCAAGTGATTATCCATGTCTCAGATAAGTTTTATGCATAATCCAGTTTATTTTAGTTTTATCATGCATTCTCATTAATACATTAATTATGTGATCGTGAAAAAAAAATCCATAATAAAATAACCATGGAAATTGACAGAAATAAAATAATAAATCAGTGAGATAATGATCTTTACTAATGGTTAGTTTGTCTAGTGGTTTATAAACTAACCATTGATCTAGGGGGAAAATACCTTGAACAGATTAAGTTTTGTGTTACAGATTTCCACATATCCACCTATATATCACCTTGGATTGGTTTATCCTTGGCTTCGAACTTGAACTGCCTCCACTGGCATGGGAGCTCCATCCTTTACATATGCTTTTTACTCACACATAGGTGAGGGGGGAAAGGGTTTATATAAAAGAAATCATGGGCATGCAGTATATACATAATAAATAGAGAGAAGGAATGCAGGACAAAAAATTAATTTAATAATAAATTAAAGGAAACAAATATCATACAAAGGTCTAGTCTATCTCATGATCATCCACATACATGCAACGAATTAATTATTTAATAAAACTAGTATTAAATTTTTAATTACTCTTATTTAAGATAAATCATGCTCGGATCAATTAATTATCATCTTTAATTTATCAATTCTTTTATATTAATTATCATCTGAATTTCCTGGAGATTCTCATCTATTATAATTTTAAAAAAATTAAATAAATCTTTTTAAAATTAACTGTGTACATAAATTTACCTTGGACAAAACTTGATGAATACCCATCCAAATCTACCCAACATGTATTATACTTATATACAGTTTATTATTTAGGACATATAGCATACAATACTTATCATGTACTTTTATGATATATGGTATCAACTTAATGATTACATTAATTACATGAATTTTCTATAATGTGTCGTGATTTAATGCACATAGAGTAACAACTAAAATACAACTCATACATGATATGCATATATTGAACATTACACAGATATTAATTAAAATTTTATAGATATAAATATTAAAACCCATCACATAGTGTGTCTTATCAACTTAATGACCACATGCAAAAATATGTCTGAAGGATTACATAATATAATAAATAAATTTTAAATCTACGTAACTTGGTATAAGTATACGGCATGTGCATCCGAGTTACACTGTGTGTACATCTCTCATCGTCTATCTGAGGTACACGCCTAGGGACTCAACGGGTAAATTGTACCTCATAAACTAGAGTACATAGTGTTTCCAATGGGATACATGTTGTGTGATCTCTCAATTACATGATCACCAGCCAGGTAGGCCATGTACAGTAATACTTGGACCATATGTGACTCAAAGGGACTACACGATGTGTATGTGGGCTACACGGAGTGTACTCCAGCTGATCGTGCACCAGTCTGTCCCAGTCAACACATAGTGTAAGAATTAACTACACTGTTTATCATCAATGCACATGGATTGAGTAATTTCTGAATTAACTCCTAGTGTATTGACTATGAGTACACAACGTGTGACTCCGGTTACATGATGTGTACTCCTGTGTTATCTGGCCAGAAACCTTGGCACCTTCGGATGAGTTCCTTGATTCTAATTTAATCAAAAAATTAATCATTTCAATTTGATCTATGATAAACGAATGAGTAAGAAGAAGATCTCTTAATCCATATTAAAATAATGATTAAAATCTAATTGAAAAAATAAATTACAAATGCATAAATCACCAATGAAATTTAAATAATTATAAATAATTATGTGACTGCTCTGATATCACTTATAGGTTTAGAACACAGTAGAAGCATGTGATAGGCGGTTCCCAAATCTAATTTTTTTGATGATAGATGATTAATGCGAGATTTAACAGAACAGTGAATGCCATGATCAATGGAATTAAATCAAATAATCAGACAATAGAAATTACTTCAGATTCAGAGGGAGGATCATCACATATTATTTTTGATTAATTTAATTAATTGAGAATTACCTTTTTTGGAATTATTTCTTCATAGATGAATCTGTAAATAAATATGTATTGTTGCATTATTTCTTTGTAGGAATCAAGTGCAGTTTTCCTATAGTGGTGATTAACACATGTTCCACGAATCTCCAGACGTTGCTAAAGGAATATATGGGTGCTAGCACGGAAGATCCTTGCGCTTTTATCATCAACTTTTTGTCACTTATAGAACCTTCTAAAGTATTCTCCTTGATCTTGTGAGGGAATATTACTCTCCGTTCTTGAGAGCATTCTTAGAGAAGATATATCTCAAGGACTTGATATAACTCTCCAATTCTATTGTTCACAACCCAAACAAACAAATTATTCTATTTGAGAAAATAACATAATTGGGTTTATATATTGCTAGGTTTAAAATAAAATAATTAAAAAAGTGAACTTAATTATTTATTTAATCCTAGAAAAACTCCAAGTTAAATAATAATAATAATAATATCATTATTTCTTGATATTTGATTAACTTGTGAATTATAATTAAATATTATTTAACTAAATAATATTTGATATTTATTATTTCTCACTGGACCTAAAATATCAGTTATTCATTCCTCTATATTATTTATCAGACCTTGAATAATTTCTATTTGTTCATTAAATAAATTTCACTGCATTATTTTCCAATAAATAAATAAATTTTATATTCACTTAAATAGAAAATAAATATTTATTAACTATTTTTCTCACATTATATTCTCTCAAATAATTAGTGACGGGATATATGTGATCAAGCATACATTAATAATTATTAAACCATGTGTGAGAATAGTATTTATTCAACCTGTTAAATAATAAATAATAATATATTATTTAACTAAGATTCGGGATACACTTAGTGCGTGACCCTCAAGGCCTCTTACTTAGTGGCATTAGGCGGAGTGGCTTAAGTCCAAGGTTAGCATCTGTAAACACACCAAGGCACCCATAGAGAAATAATATAATGATAAAATGACATAATAACTCATACATACACTTACTTTGTAATATAATCTCTTTATATCGATATCTCAAATCAAGTAGGTTGCATGTCGTTGCCATCAACCTTTGTGATCGATGTCTCTTTCTTTGACTTTATGTAAATAGAACTTGCTTATAGAACACCATAGTAATGAATTTATTTAGGATATATCATTTCCATAAAAGGGACTAAGATATCAACTTATATAAAAAAATATAAGGGATAAATCTTTTATTTTATTATTCATTAATGCAATATTACTCGTGATGCACCCAAAGTATCTTACCTCACCGTGAACATATGTCATCATAGTTTTCATCAATATATCGAATTACACAACTCATAATACTCATTAATAATAATATTAAAGTCTAAGGACCAATGCACACATCCACATATAGGAACATCCAATGACATATATAAATGTGGATTTCCTAATGGCAGGTCTCGTTCTCATAACATCCTACTAGATATTACCAAGGGAATACATCATGACAAGGTGCCTAAAATTCCTATGAGTCTCCACCCTTGATATTTTGTATCATTTTTTCCCTCAAATGATATCATCTGTCTATAGAAAAAATATTCAAGAATAGTGTCGTAGCACTTCAGGGTTCTCATCATAGTGGGAAACTGCTATGACCTTTTAGTACGATAGCTACTCTTAGGACATTATCACATATTATGTCATGCAGTAGAAAAACCATTATGTGATAAGTAGTTTATTAATATTCAAAACCATGAATACAAGTTATCATAAAGAACATAGAATTTGGTTCTAGGGAACCAACTCCATCATAGTAGTGATGAAAAGATCGAGCATAGATTGATTCTTTTGTGACATGATGGTGATCAGTGGTGAAAGGGAATGGGGTAGTGGTGACTCCGAGCTTCTGGTGGTAGCAATTGAGTTATTTGGTGAACATAGGGTTAATTTGGTAGTGTTGAACTATGGATTAGAGGTGTTCAATGAGTCAAAGGTGGCATAGTGGTGATTAGTGGTTCCAGGCAGCGAGTGGCATCTAGGGGTGGCAATTAGCAGAGATTGATAGCATCCAGTGGGGGAAGGAAGATGCTACCATTGGCTCAACAGTATCATGTGTTTCCATTGGTCCAATAGTGTAACATGTTATACCATTGGTGTTAATGGTGGCATGTTCTACCATTGGTTCTAATAGTGGCATGTGCTACCATTTCTTCTGACAGTGGTATGTGCTACAGCAACAACCCTTCTTATCTATATTTCTTCATAGTGTATCACCTAATCTCTATAGTGAAACCACGGTTTAGTGGTGGTGGAATCTCCTTATTCAGTGATGGAAATGGTGAGAGAATCCTCTTAGGGTTATCAATGTTTATTTTCTCATACTCGGGTAGTGTTCTAGAAGAAATAAAGTATGGTGGCAGTACAATCATGGAATTTCCTCGATGCTCAGTAGATGTGACAATGGTGCTTTCAGCCTTCATCAAAACCTTTGGCCTTCATAGTCGATTGTGGGAGATAAAAATGACAGTTCATAGATTTGGTTATCTTCAAAAGGGGGTACATGGTGGTCGACCGAGGGTCCATGAGTGATCAAAGGTGATCTCGGGCATAGGCAGTGGGAAACAGCTCAAGATTGAGCTTCACCTGTGGTGTCAATTGTAGTTCTCTAGTATTTACAAATGATAGTGGTAAAGGAAAAAAGGCAGAAAGTGGCAATGTTGGGAAGAAGCAGGTGTTTGAGTGTGGGGGAAATGAAGATGAGTCACAACAGCACTGTTTATATTAATATGAATAGTACCCACATCTTTTTTGTCTCGCATCATAATGGAGACATAGAAGCATGCTTTTATAAGTATCAAGTCATGGATATCCCAACACAATGAATTTTGATGGGATTAGAGGACCCCCTCCTTCAACCGTGAACCACACCATACCAATGAATATTTCCTCATGTCACTCTATGGGTTTCACCACCATAGGAAAATGCATACAGACTTCGGCCTAGCCATACATGCCTGCAGATTTCATACCTGAGGGCCCTACATAGGCCTAGTCCCCCATACAGGATCTGCTACTATTTTTGGCCTTCCCTTGGGCCTGCATGGTAAGGTGGCCCCTCTTGGGATGCCCATGTTTCATGTGGGCCTTTAGGTAGAGTTTTGGCCCAATTGGCCTCTTTTTTTAGGAAACATTGAAAAACATAAGAAATGTACTTAGAAAAATTCAGAATAATGAAATAAAATTCCAAATTCTAATTCTCTAATAATTTAACCAATTTTAATTAAACATTCAACATTGGTAACTTTTTAGTAAAACATTAAAATTCATGGTAATACCTCATTAAAATTTGTCAATATCCTTTAAAAAAATGTTAAAAAATTATGCATGACAATTGAGTGTGTCACATGCCTTATTCACTGGGTCATGATGTGTTCTTATATGATGTAATTGTTTGTTTTTAACTATAAGAGAGTATATAAACACATTGGTACCCTAATGAATCTATGAGGATACCCTTACATAGGTATAATAAACTTATTCATGCCCTTACATAACTCACTGGAACCCTTAAACAGGTCATATTACCATTAGACATGCATGTTTATACCTTTACGCAAGCCTTAGTGTGCCCTTACCTAGGTGTTGGATACCATTACTCAAGATTCTAGCTAACCTTAATAGCCTTTAAAATTATTTCTATACCTTTATTCAAGCCTCCATGTACCCTTACGTAGGTGTTGGATACCCTTATGTAAGGATTCAGTTACCTTTACACATGGGAATAAGTACCTTTACGTAGCATTGTATCAACCTTGGTACACTTATATAGCCTCATGATTACCCTTAAATGGTACAGTATAAACATATTTTACCCTTAAATATCTAAATGTAACTTTACATGACATGTAGATAATGATACTTAACTTTACGCAAGCTATAGAAAATGTGAGTTGCCTTTATTCAGCCATCCAATTTGTCTCAAAATCATCTAGGTATTTTCTTATAATCCTCGTGAAATTCTTCAATTCTGCTTATGCAAACAAAATCATCTTTTCATGGTCTTAAATCAAATCTTCATTGAAATAGATGTTTTTATCATCCTTTTTTTAATTAATCAAGAAAAATAAATAATATTTTGCATGACCTTCTTTAATTCCTCATGAAATAACGGAATTTTTCAGGGAATTTTTTATTTTATTCTTCAATGTGGTGTAAAACAAATATCATCATTGACACATGTCTTTTACATTTAAAACAGTTCAATAATTGTCAGGTATACAAGGAGAATTTCTCAAGAATGGAATCTAATTCCAATAAATGATTCCATAAAAACTCTCCAAGCATCACCACCACATCTCAACTCACCAAAAACATAATGAAACATCATTGAAAAAAAATTCAATAATTGGGCTCAACATAATTTCTAGATATGTTAAAAATTACTTTTAATATAAATATATAAAACACAATGAAAAACAATTTTTAGAAAAATACTTTTTTAAGCATAAAAATGATTTTACACCAAAATCATGTGTAGTGTTGATTCCCAATATTTTTATTGGTTTATAAATAAACATTGGAGAGTTATTTCATTTTAAAACCAATCCAAAACCAAATGGTACCTCTTGAATAATTAATTAAATTAAAATAATCAAAAATAGTTTTTATTATGTTAGAACGTATCTTAGGTTAAAAATGTAAAACATAGATTTATAAATTCAATATAATATATTTAAATGCATTATTATACTTTATTAAATACATTTTTTGGTTGATCAATAGGTTTCATAAATTTTTAATTCATTTTTATATCATTTTGATTCCACAAAATTCATGTTATTGTGAAAACTTTACTCAAAATATTCTCCCAAAAACAAACCTTTAAAAAAATCATAAAAAATTACCCTAAACTAATTTTTTCATAAGGAATAAAAAAAATATTTCCATTTCATTATATTTAAATTCTAAAATTTATAAATTTAATTTTTAAATAAAATCAAATAGTATAAGGTAAAATAGTTTCCTAAGAATAAAAGCTATTTATTTTCAAATGAAAAATCATATTTTTGTTCATACCTTGATAAAATTATTTATAGGATTGTTATATTAATAAATATGAATATGAATTTATATAATTAACATTAATATATATTTATAACATATTTAATAATAATTCTTTTAATAGTTCAAAATAAAAAAAACTATGTTATGGAAGTTTACTTAAACATTAAACAAAACATCCCCTATGAGGTAAAGTAAAAATAAAAACTTTAAATGTATAATGAGTATATAATTGATTATATAACATCATTTGTGTCACTACCCATCTTCAAGGCCCATACCGTGACTACCTAAGCCCACCTTCCATAGGCCAGGGGCTGGTGACTAGCACCAAAGGCGTAAATCCCGATAAAAAGAGAAAGCATTGCCTTTATGAAAGTAAAAAAAATACAATAGAGTATTAAACAGAAGTAAATACTAAGTAAATACTGTATACAAAAGTAAGTGCTGAAAAGAAAAGGGTCCGGAAATACAAGTCCAATAGTAAGTACAGTACAACTGAAAAGCTAATACAACTACAGTAAAGTAAAACAGCAACCACTGAATCGTCCTTCGAGAATACCACCTGAAGGGTGGGTACAGATGGCCTCCTCAGCACCTCGGGTCCCTCCGTCTGCTCCGTGTACGTCTCGCCAAGTGGTCCACCTCTAGGTATCTTCTAGCTCTAGAAGTCTCTACCTCGATCAGCATTGTCCATCGTCTGCATCCAACATAACGTAGTGCGAGCATATCCCATGCAGGGGTGAGTATACGATACTCAGTAGGGACCCCGAAACCCCTGAAGGTCTCCCAGAATCCATGAAAGATAAACCACAAAAGGAAAGATAAAACCATGAAGTATCAACCAACCCTACTTAGGTATATTTCCATACATATATCTAAGTTATCAATCTCAGTTCGGCTCCACTCTTGAGCCCAAGCACAACCCAAATCACACAGGAAAGAAGTCAATCACATTGATGATAATGATTGAAATTCAAGACTCAACTCACACCAGGTATACACAACTTAAAGAGAGTAATAGATGATTAGTTGTAGCCACTGAATCATTTGTCACTGTCGAATGGAAGATACCCGCAGAAACCTAAAACGGCAGTATCTCGTTGTTGTCTAACCCACAGAGGATTCATTCCAGTATCTTTACTGTTGAACCCATGGAGGATTCAGTCCAGTCTCGTTGCTGTTGAACCCACGGAGGATTCAGTCCAGTCTCGTTCCTGTCGAACCCACGGAGGATTCAGTCCAGTCTCGTTGCTGTCGAACCCACAGAGGATTCAGTCCAGTTTCATTTCTATCGAACCCACGTAGGATTCCAGTATAGTTGTCGTCGCTACCGAACCCACGGAGGATTACAGTACAGTTTTCGTCGCTTCCGAACCCACAGAGGATTCCATTACATTTGTCATCGCTGCCGAACCCACGGAGGATTCCAGTACAGTTATCATTGCAGTCGCAGCCAACTCTAGGGTTTCCGCACACAACACACTCGATTCCAGGAGGGTCCGCTACTCGAGCCAATAGGTCGATACATCAACTATCACGAAGTCCAGAGTTGATGTATCCTGAAGTTCCGTCTCATCAAAAGAAACCCAACACGACAGACGACGCGTCAATCGGATGCCCAGTCTGAGAGTTATTAGCTTTTCTGTTCCAGGGGCCCGGTTGGAAATAAGCTCATGCCAAACCCAGAAGTTTTTAAAAGATTTCCAAAACTCACTTAGAGTTTCTCAAAAGGACCGCCTCGTCGTAAGGGTCCCAGTTCCACAGACGGCGCATTGATCAGACACACGGTCGTGAAGTAATCCGCGTTTAAGCGAACGGGCCCAGCCCGTCAAGCCCGGTGGGCTGTCGGGTCAGCCCGTCCTTCCTCGGCAGGTCCAACCCGGCTAAGGGGTCGGCACGACCCGATAATGCATGGCCCGGCCCGATGGGGCATGGTCCGGCCCGTGGCAAGGGGCTCGGCCTGCGCAAGGGCGCGGCGCGGCGCGGCGAGGCATGACCCGGCTTGGCTGGCACGGCCGGGCCCGGCCGGCATCGCCTAGCCCACGGCTGGGTGCGGCCCGGCCCGGCTGGCGCAGCGCGGCCGGCTGTTGGCCGCAACTCGGCCAGCTGGCCAAGAGACGCGGAGCGGGGGGGGGGGGGCGCCGCCCTCCTGTCCAGTCGGCCGAAGTTGGACAGTCTTCCCAGCATGAGAGGCCTGCATGGGTAGACCGGTGTCCTCTTGTGCGGCACCTGCGGGTGTCGTGGCCTCCTCTAACCCGTCCAGCTAACGAGTCAGCTGGCTCACCCACCGAAGCGGCCCACGGAGCGCGGGCCGCAGTCATCTACAGCGCGGAGCCATGGGGGATCGCGGTTCCACCAGCCCGACCGGCTACGGCTGGCCGGTTCTTCTTCGGCCGAGCGGCCCGCGGTTGCGGGATGCGATTCTTCCGCAGGTGGCCGGCGTGCGGCTGACATTATCTCTAGTCTTTGTCACTTCCATTCACCATCACCTCTCCTGACACTACTTCTGTCACCAATATAAACATGGATCAATGGAGGGTCGTCGGGCCGTGTTTGTTTGGCCCACGCCCTCCGCGTTAGGTGATATCAAGAGGCCAAGATGATCACTTGAATTCAACAATAACAAGAGTATAATTTTATCAAACTAAAATTATACAAATCCCCCTACCTTGAATTAAGGTTTGTTCGTAGTCGGAGTCGCGGGGATACGGCATCAACTCATTGACGTCGGGAAAGATGAATCTGAGAATGGTGCGTCATCGGCGTTCTTTGAAAGTGGCTCCTTCTCCTTTGGCTTGGCCGAAGATCGAAGGAGATTATTGTCATTCTTCGGCGTTTCTTCGTTGTAAGGATGGTGTTCTTCGTCGGAGATGTTCTTCGTCAAGAGAAGAACAATTTTCTTTTTATTTCTCTAGAGCCTTCCCAACACAACGTGTGCCAAAAAAAATAATAGCTAAGGCTATTATTTTATTCACACAAGAATTTTAAAACTCAAACACTTTAATTAATTAATTGAAGAGTTCCATTAATTAATTGAAAAGTGTTGGAAAAATTTATGGGAGGAAGGTGGAGAGGCTCCACATAATAAATGAGAGGAGGTGTCAAATTAATTAAGGGGTTGTTAATGGGGTGTTTAAGGGAAGTTGAAGGGTTATGGCTCATGTGGGCCCCACCACACTAAATTCTCACATGGGAGGTTATGTGGGTGTGGGCCCCACCTCTAACTCCCCCTTGTAGGAAAATAACCAACTCTTAAACAATAAAATTGTGTACAACGATTTTATTTAATTTAAAATAAATCCCAAAATTATAAATTCTCCTCCAGAGCAAACGAAATTACGGTAAAGGTTCCCTTAAGCGAATACCAGTGTTGCAAGTTTATCGGTGCCCTCGGATTTCAATTCCAACCACCGACTCAAAATATAGAAAAACATGCATGTACTTTTACTGAAAGTACCCGAACAAAACTTCAGAAATTGATTCCGGGCACACCAGGCCTCAGAATCAGGCGCGGTCAGAAAATGTGGACACGTAAAATTCCAAAGTTTTTAATAAAAAAAATATATTGAAATTTCTAGGCCTTTAAATTACCCCCACCTCAGGGCTTTATGACCCTGTAAAGCTACAACACACACTAGGGAAACAAATGGGGGTACTGATCTCGCATCTGAGCCTCCCTCTCCCAAGTTCTCTCCTGGAGGTTCATGTGCTGCCAGCGAACGCGTACCAGAGGAATCGACCATCCACGTAGGACCTGCTCCTATCGATACTTGATCTCCACCAGAACCTCTGTGAATGTTGCCCTGTCATCGATGTCCATCTCTCCATGGTCGATGATGTGGGATAGATCGTGAACGTATCTCCTCAGCTGAGATACGTGGAAGACGTCATGCACCCGGTGCAACTGAGGTGGAAGGTCCAGTTGGTAAGCCACCTCGCATACTCTACTGAGGACCTGGAAAGGTCTGATGAAGCACGGAGATAACTTGTCGCCCCGGAAAAATCTTTGTATACCTCGTCGAGGTGAGACCCGTAGGAAAATTTGGTCTCCATACTCAAACTTCAGTGGTCTTCATCTCTTATCCGCATAGGACTTCTGTCTGCTTTGTGTAGTCTTCATCCACTCCTGGATGATCTGCACCTTCTCCTTCGTAGCCTGAACCATCTCTGGTCCTACAAGTGCTGACTCCCCAAGGTCAGTCCAGTACATAGGTGATCTGCAATGTCGGTCGTGCAGTGCCTCGTATGGTGTCATCCCGATGGTGGACTGGTAGCTGTTATTGTACGCAAACCCACCAAGGGTAAATAATCCTCCCAGCTACAACCAAATTCAGGGACACATGCACGGAGCATGTCCTCGAGAGTCTGAATTTTCCTCTCAGTCTGACCATCCGTCTGAGGATGGAAGGCGGTGCTCAGACGTAGTTGCGTCCCAAAAGCCTCCTGTAACCCCTTCCATAGCTGGGAAGTGAATCAAGCATCTCGATCAGAAATGATAGACGATGGCACACCATGAAGTCGTACAATCTCCAGTACGTATAGGCATCCCAGGCTCTCTACTGATCCCTGCTCTCTAATCGATAGGAAGTGTGCTGACTTGGTGAGTCAGTCTAGGATCTCTCAGATAGAGTCATGTCCTCTGGATGTACGTGGAATCCCCGTCAAAAAAATCCATGGATATACCATACCACTTCCACTCTGGGACCTCTAAAGGTTGTACCAAACCTACTGATACCTGGTGCTCCGCCTTCACTTACTGACAAGTGAGGCATTGTGAAACGAAATCTGCTACTGCCTTCTTCATACCTGGCCACCAGTGCTATCGTCTGAGGTCCCGATACATCTTCGCCACTCCTGGATGTACTGCTAGAGGGAAAGTGTGGAACTCCCTCAGCACCTCCTCCTGTAGTGAAACGGGTACCATGGTATGTCCCCTGAAGAGGATGACGTGCTCCCCTCCTTCAGAAAATCCATCAGGTGCCTGCCCTGAGGATATCTGAGAATGTCGCATCTCATAGTCAATTTCCCCACGTTGTGCCTCTCTGACTCGCTAAAGAAGTGGAGGAGTTATTGTGAGAGACTGAAGAAAGGCTGCTCCATCTCTATCCACAAAGGATATCTGCAACGCTGTCAGGTGCTTTATCGCCTCTCTTAGAAGCTGAATGTCCGATCTCCTACAGAGAGCATCAGCTACTACGTTCCCCTTCCCAGGATTATAGACTATCTCTAAGTCATAGTTCTGGAGGAACTCGAGCCAACGTCACTGTCTCAGGTCTAGGTCCTTCTACAAGAAGACACACCTGAGACTTTTGAGATTAGAGTAAACCGTAAATCGTTCGCTCAATGAACTATGGGTGTGACTAGCCATTTGTAAAGAACTCGACTACACCCTTTTTTTCTTACATCCTACAAGAGATGCTATGATTTCTCCTTTACTGAAAAGAGAAATCTAGTCTCATCCCCTAGATGAACCACATTATTTTCCTAATACATTCAATCTTGATATGAATGGTACTATTTCATGCCATGGATGACGTCATAAGGCCTCGATGCTAATACCAAGAGATCCAACTGCTACTCTCACCTCCAAGGGTTGAGTCACACTATCGGTAGCAGTGTGTGGTCACTGGGTCTCCTCTAGTAGGTATCTCGAAAGTGAGGGTCAAGTCAACGGTTTTAACTGGAACCTCTCAGTATCAACCACATAAAAAAAGACAGGGAACAAACGTCACAAGAACAAGTGTCTTTTATTAATGCATCTCAAAGTACAAAGACATAAAGCATCCAAAAACAACGACATCAACAAAGCTAGAAGCATCATAAACAAAGGCCTCCAAGTATAGAGCTAGTCTCGCTCCTGTCCACTTGCTGGTCGACCAGCTCCTCTTCCATGTCCGCCTACTCCAGACAGACCTCCATGGTCGAACCTCTACCTCTGCCTGGAAGGTCCCTCTACTGCTTGCTGCTCATCTATAAGACGGGTCAGGCAGTCTCGAGCCAAGTGACCCTGCTCGCTGCATGCATAACAATGCCTACTCCTCGTATGGCTAGATCTAATTCGTGTGCCCCACACAACCATACATGTATCATGGGGTCGTCCACCTGTTGGCCTATTCCGCTTGGACTTCTGTGTCATCTGTCTACTGCCGACTGCAGAAGACTCTGCTACGGTCAGAAAGCCCTGTGGATAGAGCAGTAGCTCCTGAGCCCGCATAGAGCGTAGAGTCACTGGTACAAACTCCGCCCTGAAAATACCCTCAAAGTCTCCCTAGGTGAGATTCGCCTCATCGTAAAACTGAAGCATCAGACTCCACCACCTCTCAGATGCTCCCTGAAAGAGACTAACAGCTAGGTACACCATCAAGTCGGTGGGTGTCCCAACTGTGGGGAAAACTCATGCTAAAACCTCTAGCCAGCACCTGGCTTTCTTTAAATCTATCTCACCTCGAAACATCATAGACCTCTATCGCTGGAACCCATGCAATGCACTCAGGCGGCATGCACTCTTTGCTGCTAGATCTGGTGGTATCGGTGGTCCAAAGGGTAGAGGTGTCGCTGGTACCTCTGCTATGATGGGGCCCAACAATGAGGCCTTGTCCCTCGGTGAGCTACCATCTCATACGTAACTCAGAACCCTAGATGGTTGCCTTCGTGGGGACATCCTAAAAATAAATAGGTGTGCCATGGTCAAAACAGTATACCTGGTGAGATGACTAAAGTAATCACAAATAAAAATTTTGAAACACACATGCAATCAATGTTTTTGTGCACTTTGTGAATCAGAGGTCAGGGTCCTGGTGTATGGATACGTCGTCCGCCGCACCAACACTGGACTCCCTGGACTGAAAACCACACTCAATACTCTTAACACTATTGATTCACTGAAAATAATGATCAGAGTCTTGAGTTCTGTGGTAGAACCGACTCCTCTGATACCAATTTGTCACGACCCATCCTCGATTCTCGTGTTGTGACTACCCCAAGCCCACCTTCCATAGGCCAGGGGCTGACGACTAGCACCAAAGGCATAAATCCCGATAAAAAGGGAAGGAATTTCCTTTATGAATGTAAAAAAACACAACAGAGTATGAAAAAAAAGTAAATACTAAGTAAATATTATATACAAAAGTAAGTGTTGAAAGGAAAAGGGGCCGAAAATACAAGCCCAACAGTAAGTACAGTACAACTGAAAAACTAGTAAAACTTCAGTAAAGTAAAACAGAAACCACTGAGTCGTCCTTTGGGAATCCCACCTAAAGGGAGGGTACAGATGGCCTCCTCAACACATCGGGTCCCTCCGTCTGCTCTGTGTATGTCTCGCCAAGTGGTCCACCTCCGGGTACCATCCAGCTCTACAAGTCTCTACCTCGATCAGTGTTGTCTGTCATCTGTATCCAACACAATGTAGTGCGGGCATAGCTCGTGCATGGGTGAGTATACAATACTCAGTAGGGACCCCGAGACCCACGAAGGTCTCTCAGAATCCACAAAGGATAAACCACAAAAGGAAAGATACAACCACGAAGTATCAACCAATCCTACTTAGGTATATGGCCATACATATACCTAAGTTATCAATCCCAGTTTGGATCCACTCTCGAGCCCAAGAACAACCCAGACCACACAGGAAAGAAGTCAATCACATCGATGAAAATGATTGAAACTCAAGCCACAACTCACACCAGGTATACACAACTTAAAGAGAGTAAGAGATGGTTAGTTGTATCCATTAAATCATCTATCATTGTCGAACGAAAAATACCCGCAGAAACCTAAAATAGCAGTCACTACTACAAATATGGCTTATAATAACAGTAAAAAACGGCCTTTAACAGCGCTAAAAAAGCGCTGTTAATCTCGGTGAAGATAAAGGGGGGTCCCCTTTATCAGCGACAAAAATAGCGCTGATAAAGGGGGACTTTTATCATCGCTAAAAAACACGCTGATAAAAGTTCCCCTTTATCATCGCTAAGCAAGCGCTGATAAAGGTAGTATTTATCAGCGCTATTTTCAGCGCTGATAAATGTATAATATATCAGCGCTATTTTGAGCACTGATAAAAACTACCTTTATCAGCGCTCAAAATAGCGCTGATATATTATCCATTTGTCAGCGCTTAACTAGCACTGATAAAGGCCAAAGATCCTATCCAAAACCAGAACCTGCCCAGCACCTGCACACATTACAGCACCTACACAGAGTCCAAACAAAACCTACACACAGCACACACAACACCCACACACAATTCACAGAAGAACAAAAATGATACATACATTTACTTGAAATCATGAATACAAAACAACACACTTCTATATACATTTCAAACAATGTTTAATTTGGTTACAATTACATTTATCCAACAAACTGTTAAAAAACAATGATGTTCCATCCTTTTTTCATCCATCTGCTCTAAAAAATTGTCATCCATAGCGGTGGTTTCCGAACAAAGAATTCGAACTGAGGGAAAATATTTCACCTGCATAATAAAACAAATATTATGTTAGTAATACAATAATGAAATAAAGAATGGGGTTGCTAAATGGAATTATACTAGTGAGGCACAAAACATAAAATAACCAATTAACGAAATTAGTGTATGGTTAGGGTTAATCATCTATAATAATCAAATGGACCAATGTTTATTAGAACATGGGATATTTAATGATTCGAGGGGGAATATATAAACCTACAGTTTGGTTCTAAGGTTATGATGGTCTCACATTGATGGTTAATGGTTTGTCAAATAATGTGATGAACTTGTGTAAGGTATGAGTTTTTGGGGAAGTATCTCTATATGGTTGAATAATGGATTGTAAGCCACTCAATGAAACTATACGGATTAGAAGTGTGTGTATATTGATTACCACATTTTTGGAAAATGATTTATTTTACCCTTAGGCCTAATAATTCACCTAATTAATGAGTGGAATTAACAAATTTTCACTATCAACCATTAAAGAGGGTTACCCTCATATATCCCTCATTCCACTCAACAAAATCCTTCACACGCACTCTCCTACTTCTCCCTTCCCCCATGGGATATCTCCCTTACTTTTGAGATAAATCAAATATTATCAATTACATTAAAAGAGTGTTGGAATATCTTCAACCCTATTATCCTCCTCTATTGGATACCAATGATGGGCCTTTTTCAACGACATTAAACCTTGGATATATACCTATATCCACGGTTTAATACCATGGATATATGTCCCCCCATTCCATAAAAAAGAAGCACCTCTGCCCCCTTCCCCAGCACACCCCCTACACACAGCCTACCCCCAAGCACACCCCCTACCCCTGCACACTCCCTGCCCCCTGAACACCCCCTGCCCCCTTCCCCAGCACACCCCTTCCCACTGCACTTCCCACCTATAACACATATTTTGGTTCCAAAAAATCCTTCAACAATACCGATTATCTCATGCATCTACCTAGAAATAATTGTGCAAGTCAAACAACAACACATGTGCTTAGATACAAGTTCAAACAAACGAGATACAGAAAATGGATTTTGTTGATCCTCAGTGGTTTCATCATTCACCCCATACACACTGCACACCATCATTCCTTAATTCAATATTTATTTGTTCAAAGATCAATAATATGAATCTGGGGTTAGAAAACATTGAGTAATAAATTAAGATTTCAATACATCGGAGCATTCTCAATTCACCAAAGAAGGTTGTAGGATAATCAATGATCATATATAGATAACATAAGTAGTAGGAATTCAACTTTATCCTATTTGTGTACAATATTCCATCAGGTATGTTGCCCATTCGTTTCTAAACACATGTATATCATCTTCTGAATATGATTTTTTGCGACAATCATGGTAGTACTGAAAAAATATAAATACACAAAGGATTAATAAATATTTTAAATGAACTCGTAATTATTTTAGAAAATACCTCATCAGGGATGCTAGTTTGTTGATGAAATATGATCTCTTTCATAAATTTACAAACATAATAACCACAGTCCTTTCCGTTTGTTTGTTTTGGACACTACAAAAACATCGACAACAATAATTAATTTGTTTTGATATGTTTTTGGATTGTGAAATGTTATTATATATACCCGGATACTTTTCCATTTGTAGATATTGTAGGCATGATCATCCTTATGCCCAGGATTCATGCATTAGACGATATTGATGCACCGGCCTATCATAACATAATCCTCATTAAAAGATAACATAAATTATATAACTAGATGTTTATTTTTAGTGTATTACAAATTAACAAACTCCATCATGCGTGGTCGGTTTGTTGGATATCCATGCGTTGAATCTAGAAAATAAATCTTTGGAGTATCCAAATTGACTGCAATCAGCATCCAATGCTCCCTAAAAATAAAAAAAAGGAATAAATAAATAAAGAAATGAAAATATAGTTGATATGATTAAATTTTAGAGTTTTACCCCTGCATCGTTGGTATTAAAAAGATTCTGTCATCCGTAATTTTGTTTTCAAATGATTTGAGCAGGGATGACATTATTGTAGCCTCTTTATCAGAATCTATTTCATCTTTTGAAGAGGTGGTGTGAGGAATAAGGAGTCCAAATTTTTGTTCATGGGGAAATCCCTTCAATTGTTTTTCATATATACGTCTGCGACAAATATAAAATGTATTTAGTCAAAATTATCAGAGTATATCAGCTTTCGTAAAATCAAATCATGAAAACTTACTTCATGTATACATTTACAACTGAGGTGCCTAGCCATTCATACTTGAGGAGTTCATTTACATTTTCATCACTAATGAAATATGATATTTCCTCTCCATACATATCTTTTTTTAAATCAACTATGTGAGTACTGCCGTCTTTCAACATTGTATCCACATGATCCTGCAACGATATTAACTGTGGATATAGAATGGTCGGGGTGAAGGTGCTCTCAGTAGACCATTTCAATCAGTTGGTTGATCCTTGAGATAGTTTTGAGCTGATATTTTGTTTCACCCCATGGTCTTTTTCATTCTGTAATAAAATTCATTGGTTCAGACCTTTTTTCATTAAATGTTAAAGGTCCAGCTTGAAAAATAAATTGGAAATGAATACCTTTTTGTCGACATGTTTTTTTACAAGAACTGTCGGCCATGCGATGAATGTTCCAACAGCTTGTTCAATCATATGAATGTCGTCATCGTTATTTGGAACAATTAGCTCGGCACTCGGCTCATTATCTATGTTAATTGACACTCTAAGATGATCTTTTGGAAGTTGTCTATTGTGTAGCATGTCTTTTTACGTATTGAACACCGTAGCCCTCGCTACAAGGCGATAGGTGGGAGTTGATAAATATAAATCACAGTCATTTTCACCCTGTGGAATATTAGTACAGGAAAGGTATCAGTGTCTATGTAAATCAAATTTCACAGAAACAATTATTAAAACATTGATTACCTCATCTATGTAAGGTTTTTTAGGGGAATGGCTCGCCTCACAGCTGGTGGGGGGTGGGGCGAGATCGTCACGCATGGTTTGTTGTTGAGTTGTTTCTTCTGTTCACCTCTCACCCATCAATTTTTCTATCATCTCTCTCTGGTATTGTAATTATTCTTGAAAAATAGAAAATTGTTCTTGCATCTTTTCCATTTTTTTCATTTTTCTCTCCCGCTTGTTTTTGTTTTTGAAAATATGTTCGAGGTGTCACCCCAAAATCCGCACCTCTGATGCGACCATACTTTTCTGGCTACTTTAAGGCTGCTGAAAGTATGTCTGTATCTGGTGTGGTTGTTGTTGATTCTTGTGACTATTTCAAATAGAAAATATAGAAAAATAAGTAGTTACTGTAATGTAATAGCGATTTAAAGCAAATCAAATTTATATTAGGTCATTCTTACACATGTTTCCCACACTTTTTGTGTGTTTTCATCTATAAATATCCCCTTCTTATTTACACGAGCCTCCTTCCATAGCACATGGCATGGGATGTATATGGATTTCGATTTAGATTCATCAATCTGCATATAAACATAGAAACATGGTTATGGTGTTTTTTTATGTCAAATATTAGTATTAGGGAAGATTTAAAATACATACCAATTTTTTCTCAAGTTCAACGTACCCCATCCTTGCTTTACGGTAAGGGTACGCTGGTTCTGTTGTGCATTTTTTATTTTCATCACTCAGTAGATGTTTCATAAATAAAAAACTGTCAATCAGAGTGATGAATACAAGAAAATATCAAAAAACGTATTACCCCACACAATATACCTGAAAATTATGCTCCCCACGACGGTTGCTAAATGCATCCCACGCTCCTTGGGATATCAAGTGTGCGTAAAGAGGAGGTGGGTGCGGCTTGATTTTCCCTTCTGCATCTTTAAGATGATATTTCGTTAAAATTGTGCGGAAACCTCTATGAATCCTTCCTGTAACTCTTAATACATATTCCTTGTGCGAGCCATATACTATAAATGCACTGTGCAATGGATGATGAAGAGTAATTCAATGTTTTGGTATTTTATTTTATTTTAATAAATTTAAAAAAATATCATAATGTTACCATAATCTCTTCCCACATTAGTGTCTTCAACCCGGTGACAACATGGTGCAACGACTGTACATCAATCGGCACGCGTTGCCGAGTGATGATTCCAATGTAGCTACTAAAGATGGCTCTGTTGGGGTTAACATGTTGGCCTCGCTGATTCCATCCCACCTCAAATTTGATGCATTTTGCTTTTTCCTTAAGGATATTGGCTAACACTGTCAAACTACGATGCTCTTGTTTTTTTTTTTGCGCTTTCAGAGTTTCATTTCCTACCATTTCCTCAGAATTAGCATCAATATCTTCCCCCGGAGCGCTAGCATCGGCAATGGGACCAACAGCAACAGGTTGAGAATCTTGTTGTTTCTCTGCACTGGGACCACCAGCATCTGGTTGAGAAACATGTTGTTGCTCTGCAGTGGGACCACTGGCTGTTGGTTGAGAGACATTTTGTGCCTCGGGATTGGGCACATCAGCAGGTGCAGAATTCATTATCTAGAGAAGTGGTTTAATATTTAATTTAGATTACATAAAAACATTAGTGAACAGATAATAACATAACGTAACACAATGTATGTTACAATAAACAAATAACCTGATTATTGTACTCTCTTTTTTTTCATTAAAGGCTGAAGAGATTTGACTCCTCTATCGACTATGTAAATTCCTTCATTGTGGTCTCCTATGACATACAAAACGCCGTCTACATTGGGACCGCTGCGAAATGATTGTGAAGTCCCTATAAAAGGTTCAACCTCCGTTGAACTTTCATCTGATCCTTTAGTTGTTTTGTTCGATAACAGAACAATTGACCAATTTTGGTTTGCGGGGTCTGGAATATAAAATACTTGTACTGCCCATGATGCCATTATAAATGGTTCGTCTTTCTCCCCTTCCTTACTAAAATCAACTTTCACGAATCCTAATTCATCTATTTTAACAGCACTCCTGTTATTAACCCACTTGCATTTAAAAATCAGAACTTTGAATTTCATATAATCCAACTCCCATATTCGTTTGATGATGCCAAAGTATGACATATTCGCATAAATTGGATTTTTGTCCTTAGCACCAGAAACATGCATCGCCTCAGCCACAAGTGTAACCCCACTATTTTTCATGGTATTTTCTTCATCATGTTCATTAGTATAGAATGTATAACCGTTAACTGCATAAGCATTGTAAGATAATACGTACACACTTGCTCCTCAGGCCAGCCATCGAAGTCGTTCTGAAATTGAGTCTGGATTTTCATCTAACTGCTTAAAAATATGGTCTCAAAACCATCCTATAAACTGTCGATTATGTGTATCTGATATCCATTTTTCAGCCCTAGAAGGATTCAAATGCCTAAGAATTTCTTTGTGGGTTTGAACATATGGGTCAACATCGAAACTGTTATGCAAAACATAAAGGTGGGCCTGGTCCCGATTTGTAATATTGATTGTGACAACCTATCTTCCAGAAATTCCTTCCCCCTCAAGCCGCCCAGTGTGACGAGATTTCGGTAGGCCAACGATTTCCACACCAGACAGGTATTCGGTACAAAATTCAACAGCTTCCTCAATAATATATTGCTCCGCAATACAACCCTGTGTCCGACTTCGGTTTTTGACATACCCTTTCAAAATATTCATATACCGTTCAATGGGGTACATCCATCTATAATGTACAGGACCACATAGTCGAATCTCTCTCACCAAATGAACCATCAAATGAACCATCATATCGAAAAATTACAGTGGGAAGAACATTTCCAATTCACATAATATGACATCAATTTCTCTTTCCATAGTTGGAAATTTTTTCGGGTCTATAACTTTGCTGCATATAGCTTTAAAGAAGAAACAGAGCTTCGTTAATGTATGGAGGACATTCTTGAGAAAAAATCAATGTAAAGCTATAGGAATTAGATCTTGCATCAAAACATGGCAGTCATGTGATTTCATACCCTTTAATTTTAAATCGCCCATTGACACGATGTTCTTGATATTTGATGAATACCCTTATGGAACCTTTACGTCATTAAAGAAGTTGCAAAACTGATATCTCTCCTACCTCGAAAGAGTGTAAGCAGCAAGAGGAAGAAATGTTCATTTTTCACCCTTCACTAATGCCAACTCTTCTCGTATTCCCATCTCAACCATGTCCAATCTAGCCTTAATTCCATCCTTTGTTTTACCAGGTGCATTTAGCAATGTGCCGATGACACTATCACATACATTTTTTTCAACATGCATAACATCAAGAAAATGTCTGACACACAGACATTTCCAGTATGGTAATTCAAAAAAAACTGATCTCTTTTTCCAACCAGTTTTCGTAAGGTTTTTCGAAAACGGTTTACCAAAATTAGTGTCCAAATCTTTTACTTTCTCAAAAAATTGATCACCTGTTAGTAGAGACGGTGTTGTACATTTCTCTGAACTTCCTTCGAATGATGTCATCCAAGATCAGTACTTATGTCATCGGGGTAGAAATCTGCGATGTCCTGGAAACACGGTTTTCGATGAATGTTTCAACCTAATTGACTATGTACCTTGTTCACAAATGAGACACCCTTGAGTTCCTTTAATACTATATCCTGACAAATTTCCATAAGCAGGAAAGTCATTTATCGTTCCGTACAACATGGCTTTCAAAGTGAATTGTTCATTTTTGTAAGCATCATACAGCGTAACACCTGAATCCCACAATATTTTCAAATCCTCGATCAATGGGGCCAAATAAACATCCATATCATTACCTAGTTGTTTTGGTCCTGATATAAGCATAGATAACATGATGTATTTTCATTTCATGCATAACCACGGTGGTAAGTTATAATTTACCAACATAACCGGCCATGTACTGTGACTACTACTTTGAAAACCAAAAGGATTCACCCCAACTGTAGATAACGCCAGATGAAGGTTTCTCAGCTCGTTCCCAAATTCAGGATACTCATGATCAATTCTCTTCCACTGAGGAGATTCTGTCGGGTGACGTAGTTTCCCATCTTTAATTCTTGTATCTGCATTCCATGTCAATTTTCTTGCAGTCTCCTCACTTCCATATAGGCGTCTAAACCTAGGAATGATTGGAAAGTACCATACAACTTTCGTAGGACTAGAATCATCTTTCTTGTATCAAGAAGCACCAGACTTTGGGCATTCTTTAAGTGATTTGTAGTCCTTGAGAAACAATATACAGACATTCGGACAAGCATGTATTCTTTCAGAGATCATACCCATCGATCGTAGCATTCATTTGGCATCGTATGTTCATCTTGGGAGTTCATTATCTTCTAGGAGCAGTCATTCAGGAGAGCAAATAGTTCCATAAAACTGGTGTCACTCCACCCATTGCCTGCTTTTAAATTATATAGCTTCAATACGGCTGACAGTGCTGTATATTTAGTGCAACTAGCATACAATGGTGTTTTTGCACAACTCTTTAACTTCTCAAACAATTTTTGGCAATCACTAAGTTCATCTTCAACTATCCTTGTCATTTCCTCAATATGATCTTCATCATCATTCACATCTGTAATCACACCCTCCATACGATCGTCTTCACTATTCACGCTTCTAATTGTATCAGATGATCTATAAAATGTCATGTTCTCTGAGTCACTACCTACATTGGTTTTTTTCCCGTGTTTATTCCAACATGTATAACTTTGATCTATTCCGTGAAAGATCAGGTTTTCTTCCAACTTCCCTGGACTAATTTGTCTTGAATAACAACAGCGTAAACACGGAAAAAGGATTTGAGAAGGGTCACATGCATGATCTTTTGCAAACTTGATAAACTCTTTCTCTCCATCTTCATACTCTTTTGTCCACCAATTGGCATTCATCCATTATTTATTCATATTCATCGTCTTTATGGGTTTGATCTCAGGAAATTGCCTAATATTATGTTTTAATTAATCAGGTAGCATTTTTTGGGTTTTATAAAAACAAATCATGGTACAAATGCCTTTAAACACATGTGAAATCCATATACATGGTGTGTCCAGTAGGGTGAACATCGTGTATGTATAAGATACCTGATTTAATCTGACATATATCAAATTTATACCAAGTTAGTCTTACAAAGACTGAATGATGCCTTTGAAAATACATGACATTTAGAACAACTTGAGCTAAAGGTGTGTACTTTAGATACATATTGAGTCACCTCACCAGCTATGCATCACATTTTTGTGGAATACACGGTGTGTAGTCCTTACATGACCACTAGGGGTGTATAGTCTATACACATCAAGTCTCTATGGTATCTATACATGGTGTGAGTGAAGTAAAACACATTTCATCCTGGGCTGTTCATTCATAAGTCAAGTATACGTATATTACCAATTTATATATTCCAATGTTCAACAAGAACCAACCAACATTCAATTCATTTAGTGCACAAACAAGGACCACCAATGGCCACGATTTTCAGCGGGGCGTTTATCCAATACATTTCACAATATAACCATCAATTTCAAACAGTAATAACATGCGAACAAGAGGAAACCAATGAGTAACAGGAGAAAATAGTAATAAATATGAATCTATCTCAATGTACTCATGGTGATGATAAGATGTTGGGCAAGATCAACTATGGGTTGAGAGTACACTAATATTTAATTGAAAAAAACTACTAAAAAATGATCCAGAAAAGGATGAAATATCTTATTCATCAAGTCCATTAATACAACCAATGCATTAGTTAAATCAAATATCATCGCTAAAAATTCATACAGGCCGTAGCTACTCCTAAAAGCAGTCCATGGTAGGTCCATCGATGTCCAACTCATCTAATGGTATCCTAATGTCAAATTTATCTTGGAGAAGATCATAGAACCTCATGGATGATAAATGTGACTATCAATGTGTGGATGAGGATACATATTCATGACTCTCATCAGGTCCAATATCCAATAGTCCAACAAAAGAATAAATACCAATCAACCGTCTATTTTAGAGAACTATAAAACCCCATGGTAAATTATTATGCCATATGAAACCATTATATTCTATATCATCAAATTGTAATTCAAACAACTGATGCTCTTTTGGTGTTATTTTAGAAATTGTTATAGAAACTGAATTTTCTCCCAAAACTAACTAGATTATAAAGTTTATCTCTTTATTAAGAAGTAAATTTTATACCTCATCAGTGAAAACATCCTAAAATGTACTACCATTGGGGAAAACGAATCCTATAATATTCTAGAAACATTTACAATATGCATGACTATTTGAGCCATGAGAAAATACAATATAGATTGAATTGGTTCTACATGACCAGATAGAAGATTCCTCTCATCCAAGTGAAAATAACTCTATCTATTTTGGAGATAAAAAGGTAACTCTCATCTGGGAACAAATGATTTTGGATTGTTATAAAACAAACTAATCCATAACAAAACTAAAATAAAATATTATCATATAAATCATGGGTGGTTCACAAAATAAATGATAACCACCAATATCTAGAGATCATTCCTTGCAACATGTTATATTCTTGGACTATAATACCAATAGTGTGTCGATGGTGGTACAACATCCCCTCTCTTGACCAAAACATCCAATGGGACTCTAGCTACCTATTATCAGAGGAGTGTTTGAGTCCTTCCCAATCTCTGGTTCCATTCATGTTCCCCTACAAAGTCTCTATTTTTTCATGCCCCTAGAAAACCACATTAGGTGGATGAATCTTTTATAAGCATGACACCTCAATCGCAACACCATACAAACCAAACAATCAAAATTTTAGATTTTATAAAGCATCCCTTATTCAATTTTGTTTGTTAATTCAGGGGTTATCACAGAATTTTTATCATCCTGGAGTGTTCATTCATAAGTCAAGTATACGTATATTACCAATTTATATATTACAATGTTCAACAAGAACCAACCAACATTTAATTCATTTAGTGCGCAAACAAGGACCACCAACGGCCACGATTTTCAGCGGGGCGTTTAGCCCATACATTTCACATTATAACCATCAATATCAAACAGTAATAACATGCGAACAAGAGGAAACCAATGAGTAACAGGAGAAAACTCACCATGATGGTGTCTTTAAGCACACGGCAGAGGTGCGTACGTGGCAGAGGAGAGGCGCACAGTAGAGGAGATTTCCAACTGAAAAGAATGTTGGGTCGGAGAGTGATGGCAAGAGGGGGGGTGAATTGCCTTTGTAAAATAATTAGCAACTTAAAAACAATTTATAAATGCAGCGAAAATAAAAAGGGGCAAGACACAATTTGATAACGAAGTTCGGCTTAAACCAAAGCCTACATCTCCGCTCCCAACTCAACCGTTGATAGATTTATACTTCAGCTTGCTTTTTAATGGTTGTAGCAAGAAACCCACTAGCCGTTTTAAGGTAGGCTAGATCACCTTCGTACAGCTTGCTTTTTTATTATGGTTGTAGCAAGAAACCCAAAATGAAAGTGAGGAAGAAAAGGATGGTTTGTTTTAATACAAACCCAATGAAGAACTAAACAATTTAAATAAATAAATTATAACAAACTAGAGGAAGCCTTGAGTGCCATGAGTGTGAGAGTAGTTGATGTAGAGGCAGCCCAAGTCTTCAAGGATGGAAATGGATCACAAGTAGCCTTAGATATTTGTCGTTAGATCTTCAAGGGATCAAAATATCATTCCAATATATCAGGGTTGTTCCCGGCATCCATCCTCGTCTATTTATAGGAGAAATATCCCCAAATACTTCAATATAGCCGTTGGAGGGCTTCCGGAGCCGTTGGGTGTCAAAAGTACAAGTCTGGTCAAAGCCCAACGGCTAGTTTGACTGGGCTTACCGGCTAACCGGTGCTTGGCCACCGGCTGGCCGGTGCTCCAGACAGAAGGCAGAGCTTTCTGTCTGGGCTCCACCGGCTGGACGGTGCTGGGACACCGGCTATCCGGTGGGTCAGACAGAGAGCAAGCTCTCTGTCTGGTTCCACCGGCTGGCCGGTGATGCAGACACCGGTTGTCCGGTGGCACCTGGCAGTGGGCAAGGCCTACTGTCTGGTTCCACCGGCTGGCCGATGGTCAGGCACCGGCTGGCCGGTGGTCAGGCACCGGCTGACCGGTGGCACCTGGCAGAGAGCATTGCTTCTGCCAGAGACCACCGGCTGGCCGGTGGTAATCCACCGGTTGGCCGGTGGACTCAGAGAGTCCTTTTCCAGTCTTCTTCGGCCAACTCTTTGGAAACCTTTTTCCTATCATCAAACAAACTTGAAAACAAGTTAGAACACGATGAGAGTGATTGTGATCATTAAAATCCAAGAGAGAGGGGTACAACAATCTCCCCCTATTTTGATGATCACAATCACAAATGAGAAAGCTTTTAAAAAGGATATGCCAAGTAAAAAAGAAATAAGAAACTTGGACATGGAAAATTTTAGAGATCATACAAGAATTTCATAGATGTATCATGTATTGAAAATGATATTAATCTTGAAAGGATTGAAATAAAGAGAATGGTTCATTTTGAAATTGTAACCATAGGTCATTTAAAAGAAACAACTGAAATCAATAACTTAAAAAGAGCACTTAAAAAGAGCACTTAATTAAATGAAATAAGTAACTATGTAATAGAGAGTTTTTCTCCCCCTTTGGGATTATCAAAATAGGAGGAAAAGTATGAAAGAAAATTAGAAAAATAATAATAAGGAAGTAAGCAATGACAAAAAGGATTGATAGATAAGACAACTTGAATTTTATAAAAGATGAAACATTACATAGAAAGTTAAAAATACAAATACAAAGACAAGTCAAAAAACAGGAAAGGCTCTATTCACTCCTAGAGGGCCGAGAGTGACGATGACGCCTGAAGGTCGGCGGAGCTGGAGGAGCCTGGACCGCCTCAAAGCGATGATCAAGAGAATCGATCCGAGAGTGGAGCTGATCAAACTGAGAGATGAAGTAAGAAAACTGCAAGTCGATCCGGGTCTCAATTTAATCCTGGAAGCGTAGGAATTGATCAGCCGTCACCGACAAGCCACCAGCATCAGCGGGAGGGGGCACAGGCTCAGCAGGCTCAGGTGCATCATCACCCGCTCCATCTTCCTCATCAGCAGCAGCAGCAGCCTCACCTTCGCTGTCACCACTCCCTTCCTCTTCATCAGCACCACTTTCCTCACTATCTGAAAGAGGATAGGCAGCGGCAATAGCAGGAGGCATGGCATGGGAAGGAGGGTGTGAATGTGTCTGAGGGGAGTAAGTCTTGAGAAGGCCATCCTTGTCAGTAATCCACTCCTGACGCCAAGGATGCCAACGAATGTTCATCCGTTGCACCATCATAAAATTGATGATGCTATCCTTCTTTGGTTTCTCGAAGGAGGTAGCACGGAGAGGGACATCAAGAAAGGTAAATATTTTGGTCAACAAGCGCCCGTGAGGTAGAGTTTTGGACTGGCGCGGGTGCTCAGCCACATAAGACATGGCCCGGAACAGGAACCAGACCAAATTGAAATGAATGCCTCTGGTGATATAAGAGAGAAGATAAATATCAATAAATTTCACCGTATCGTGATCACCGATACGGGTTGCAAGGGTGGTCTGAATGAGGCGCTCAATGATGCGATGGTTAGGGGAGAGCTGGGAGAGCTTGACAATGGGATCGTTGGGCTGCCCTGTGAGATGCTCAAGAGCGACAGCAAGATCAAAATCAGGGTCCCGAGGAAACTCCCCCTGAGCAAATGAATGAGGTCCAACATGAGGAACTCCTAGCATCCTGGCAATCTCCAAAGAAGTGAAAGTGATGGGTTGCCCAAGAGCGGTGGTGGAAATGGTATCGACGTCGTCAGAAACTGACCACGTCAGGTGAGCATAAAATTCTTTGACAAGAAGGGGATAAATAACATCCTTCGTAGGAGGTTCAAAAAAAGAATGCCAGTGTTGATATTCAATAATGGAGAAAAGCTCGAGACGAGCAGAAGAAATCCAAGAATAGTCAATTACTCTACCAGGAAGAATGACTTTGTCATGCCAAATGTCCGGAAGTTGAGGGATTGAAGGAGGAGGAGGTGATTCTTGAGCGATACCTTTTCCTTTGCGTGAAGAGCGAGGACCCATGATGGAAAAAGGAAAAAAATTGAGAGAGATTGAGAGAAGAATGGAGTTTGAGAGAGCAAGGAGGAAGAAGGGAGGCTAGGGCAAGGAGGAGCCGCGGGTCTGGAGGGGCCGCACGAGAGAGAGAAGAAAGGAAGGGGAAGGGTTTTAATTTTAACCCTTCCTCCGTCCGGCCCAAAAAAGAAAAACCTGACACCACCGGTTAACCGGTGATGTACCACCGGTTGACCGGTGGTATTAAAATTCATAAAAAATTAAAATAAAATAAAAAGAGTTTAAATAACTTAAAAAAAAATAAGCAAGCCAAAAGAGTCAAATATTTAATAGTGCTCATTGACGAATCATTCCTAACTCCCCCTTAATAAAATCAAAACGTTCAACCGAGAGCGGTTTGGTAAAAATATCAGCTAATTGGAAATCAGTATAAATGAAGTCCAAAGTGATATCCCCTTTTTGAAAATGGTCACGAAGAAAATGATGCCTTAAATCTATATGCTTTGTCCTAGAATGTTGTATTGGATTCTTAGAAATACTAATGGCACTAGTGTTGTCACACCGTATAGGGACATGATCGTAGGAAAGGCCATAATCCAAGAGAGTGTGCTGCATCCAAATAATTTGGGCACAACAATTACCAGCTGCTATGTACTCGGCCTCGGCAGTAGAAAGAGCAACACAGTTTTTCTTTTTGCTACTCCATGAAACAAGGGACTTGCCTAGCAGATGACAGGTTCCACTAGTACTCTTACGATCTAATTTACATCCGCAAAAATCAGCATCCGAATATGAAGAAAGTTTGAAAGAAGTATTAGAGGGATAAAACAAACCAATGTTTTTGGATCCTTTTAAATACTTAAAAATTCTTTTGACCGATTTAAAATGAGATTCTTTAGGATTGGCTTGAAAACGAGCACAAAGGCAAACACTGAACATGATGTCAGGACGGGTCGCAGTTAGGTAAAGTAGACTCCCAATCATACTCCTATAAATCTTGTTATCCACCGGTTTCCCGGCTTCATCTAACGAAAGTTTACAAGAAGTACTCATGGGGGTACTAATTTCCTTTACTTGATCCATACCAAAACGACTTAAAAGTTCGTTTGTGTATTTTCCTTGGCTTAGAAAAATACCATTTGAATTTTGAAAGATTTGAAAACCAAGAAAAAATTTTAATTCCCCCATAAAGCTCATTTCAAATTCTTTTCTCATTAAATCTGAAAAATCAGTACAAAGTGACTCTTTGGTTGAACCAAATATAACGTCATCAACGTAAATTTGGACAATTAAAAGATCTTTGGAAGTGTGTTTTAAAAATAGGGTACAATCAGCTTGACCCATTTTAAAATCATTTTCTAAAAGAAATTTTGTTAACCGCTCATACCAAGCCCAAGGGGCTTGTTTTAAGCCATATAGAGCCTTGGTTAACTTAAAAACATGATTTGGAAATTTTGGATCTTCAAAACCGGGGGGTTGTTCAACAAATATTTTTTCTGAAATAAAACCATTTAAAAAATCACTTTTAACATCCATTTGAAAAAGTTTGAAATTTAAGTGAGCGGCGAATTCCAACAAGATCCTAATGGATTCCAATCTAGAAACGGGCGCAAAGGTTTCACCATAATCAATTCCTTCTTCTTGATTATAGCCCTTAGCTACTAGGCGAGCCTTGTTCCGGGTTATATTTCCTTGATCATCAAGTTTGTTCCTAAAAACCCATTTAGTGCCAATAATTGGATGATCATTGGGTCTTTCAACAAGAGTCCAAACATCATTTCTAGAGAATTGATTTAGTTCCACTTGCATTGCAAGAACCCAATTTTCATCATTAATGGCATCATTAATGGTTTGAGGCTCTAGTTGAGAAAGAAAGGCTTGATGTTCAACCTTGTTTAGGATTGATCTTCTAGTTCGAGTACCGACTTGAAGTTCACCTATAACATTTTCTAAAGGATGGTCTCTAGAAGGTTTCCAAACCTTAGGCAAGGTGGAAGGCGAAGAAGGTGAAGAGGGTTCTTGATGGTCATCCTCCTTTAGAGGAGAAGAGGAATCATTCAAATGAATCTTATCAAGCTTATCTTCAACATCTTCAATGACCGGGTGAGGTTTTGGAAGAGTTTCATCAAATTTGACATGAGATGATTCTTCGATGGTTTTTGAACGTTTGTTGAAGACACTATAGGCTTTGCTTGAGTTGGAGTACCCAAGAAAAATACCTTCATCGGATTTGGCATCAAATTTCCCTAGGTTATCTTTTGTGTTAAGGATAAAGCATTTACAACCAAACACTTTAAAATAACCAACTTTGGGCAATTTGCCTTTCCAAAGTTCATAGGGGGTTTTCTTAAGAAGGGGTCTTACAAGGACTCTATTGATAGTATAACAAGCAGTGTTTACCGCCTCGGCCCAGAAATATTGAGGGAGGTTGAATTCACTAAGGAGGGTTCGAGCTATTTCTTGGAGAGTTCGGTTTCTCCTTTCAACCACTCCATTTTGTTGTGGAGTCCTAGGGGCAGAGAAGGTGTGATTGTATCCTTGAGAGGAACACAATTCATCGAATTCTTTGTTCTCGAATTCACCTCCATGGTCACTACGGAGCGATATAATTTTATATCCTTTTTCGTTTTCTACTTTCCTAGAGAATTTCAAAAAGGTTCTACAAGCATCATTTTTATGAGCTAAAAATAAAACCCAAGTGAAACGAGAAAAGTCATCTACTAGGACAAAGGTATAGAATTTTCCACCTAGACTTGCTACAGGGGTAGGAACAAAAAGATCAAGATGAAGGAGCTCAATATATTTTGAAGTGGACACTTACTTCTTAGATTTGAAAGAAGATTTGTGTTGCTTGCCAAGTTGGCATGGCTCACAAATCAAATCTTTCTTAAACTTAAGTTTAGGAAGGTCACGGATGAGCTTGTTCTTATTAAGCTTTAGAAGTGAATGAGAGCTACAATGCCCCAACCTTCTATGCCAAAGCCAAGACTCATTGTCAAGAGCACTTAAACATTTAACATTTTGACTAGCTAAAGACTTTAAATCAATAATGTAAACATTTTGAAAACGGGAAGCAGAAAATATCAATTTGTTTTGAAAATCAAACACATTGCATAAATCATTTTGAAAATTCACCGAAAAACCACTATCACAAAGTTGACTAATGCTAATTAAATTATGTTTTAAACCTTTAACAAATAAAACATCTTTAATTAAGGAGGTTCTACCAAAACCAATGGTACCTATTCCGACGATATTGCTTTTTGAATTGTCACCGAAGGTGACGTATCCTCCATCGAATTCTTCAAGGGAGTTGAACTCAGAGGGATCGCCACACATGTGCCTCGAGCATCCGTTGTCGAGATACCATGAGCCTTTCGAAGTCCTACTTCTTTGGTGTTTATCCTACAAAATCAAGAGAGAATAGATTTTGGTACCCATATAAGTTTGGGTCCAGAAAGATTATCCAAAAGATACTTTTGAACCCATACTTGTCTAGAGGGATACATCCTAAGATATTCATCCGAGTAGGTAATAATTTTGGGGCGGCCATATCTAGCATTTTTAAAATTGCATTCATAAATCATATGTCCGGTTTTTCTACAATAATTACAAAATTTATTTTGAGAGCTCCCCCTTACAAAAGTAGTGGGTGCTCTGGTAGAAGTGGCTTGCTTGTTAAAGCCAAGTCCATGTGTTGTTCTAGCCGAACGCTGAGAACCTAGTAATTTGGTCAGATTTTGTTCACCTTGGGTGAACTTGGCAAGAGATTCCCTTAAATCTTTAATAGTTGAATTCAAAGAATCAACATTTGGAATATCTTGGACTTTAAGGGCAAGTTCCTCATTCTTTTTGAGAAGTTGATCTTTTTCAGAAATTAGAATTTTGCGTTTCTTTTTTAAGGCCAAAAATTTAGAGGTAAGTTCGTGAAAACCTTCCTCTAATTGATCTCTCGCATTTTGGAGATCTTCATAAGACATGTCATAATTAAAAGAAGAAGATGAGGAAGAGGATTCGGAAGAAGATACCTCATCAAGTGCCATTAGGCATTTTCCACCTTCATCGCTTGAGTCGCTTGAAGACATGGAGTCATCGCTTGCACTCCATGTTGATGCTTTGAAAGCCTTCTTGTTTTTCTTTTCCTTTAACCTTTTCTTGAAAAGAGAGCACTCCGGTTTGATGTGGCCTTTCTTTCCACATTTAAAGCATGTAACTTCTTTTTCTGCTTTTGGCTCTTCCTTTCGTGCCCTTTGAAAATTCTTCTTTTTCTTCATGAACTTGCTCATTTTTCTTGCAAGTTGAGCAATCTCGGATTCTCTATCATCGGAGGAGATTTCTTGCTTTGCTTTGAATGATATGTCCTTTTTCTCCTTGAAGATTTTACCTTCTTTATCGGCTTTCCTCTTCATGGTAATCTCATAGGTCATAAGTGATCCAATGAGTTCTTCAACCGGCATTTTCTTGACATATTTCGCTTCTTGGATTGTCGTCACCTTTGGAGCCCATGAGCTTGGTAGGACCCAAAGAATCTTCTTGACCATCGTCTCTGCAGAAACATCATCTCCAAGAGACTTTCTCCCATTACACACATCAGTAAAGCGAGTAAACATTTCCGTAATAGATTCGTGTGCTTTCATGGTGAAACTTTCAAAGTCTTGACGATACATATCTAATCTAGTGTCTTTGACTTTGTTAGTGCCCTCATGGGTCACTTCCAAAAGCTTCCAAATTTCATGAGAAGTGGTGCAAGTAGAAATACGATTAAATTCATTACGGTCTAACCCACAATGAAGAGCATTCATGGATTTTCCATCAAGCTCAAAATTAGCAATGTCTTCGGGGGTCCATTTAGACTCATCTTTGCTAGAGAGAGTGTAGCCTTGCATAACAATTCTATATATAGGATAGCCAATACTTCTAAGAAATGTAATCATGCGAGTTTTCCAATAAGTGTAGTCGGTTCCATCAAAGAATGGAGCCCGAGTCATGGAATACCCTTCTGGTGCTTGTGAGGAAGAAGCCATCACTATGGATTTTAGGTTTGTAACCGGTTAAGGTATTACAAAAACTTTCCTCTGATACTAAATGTTGGGTCGGAGAGTGATGGCAAGAGGGGGGGTGAATTGCCTTTGTAAAATAATTAGCAACTTAAAAACAATTTATAAATGCAGTGGAAATAAAAAGGGGCAAGACACAATTTGATAACGGAGTTAAGCTTAAACCAAAGCCTACGTCTCCACTCCCAACTCAACCATTGAGAGATTTATACTTCAGCTTGCTTTTTAATGGTTGTAGCAAGAAACCCACTAGCCGTTTTAAGGTAGGCTAGATCACCTTCGTACAGCTTGCTTTTTTATTATGGTTGTAGCAAGAAACCCAAAATGAAAGTGAGGAAGAAAAGGATGGTTTGTTTTAATAAAAACCCAGTGAAGAACTAAACAATTTAAATAAATAAATTATAACAAACTAGAGGAAGCCTTGAGCACCATGAGTGTGAGAGTAGTTGATGTAGAGGCAGCCCAAGTCTTCAAGGATGGAAATGGATCACAAGTAGCCTTAGAGATTTGTCGTTAGATCTTCTAGGGATCAAAATATCATTCCAATATATCGGGGTTGTTCCCGGCATCCATCCTCATCTATTTATACGAGAAATATCCCCAAATACTTCAATATAGCCGTTGGAGGGCTTCCGGAGCCGTTGGGGGTCAAAAGTACAAGTCTGGTCAAAGCCCAACGGCTAGTTTGACTGGGCTTACCGGCTAACCGGTGCTTGGCCACCGGATGGCCGGTGCTCCAGACAGAAGGCAGAGCTTTCTGTCTGGGCTCCACCGGCTGGTCGGTGCTGGGACACCGGCTGACCGGTGGGTCAGACAGAGAGCAAGCTCTCTGTCTGGTTCCACCGGATGGCCGGTGATTCAGACACCGGTTGGCTGGTGGCACCTGGTAGTGGGCAAGGCCTACTGTCTGGTTCCACCGGCTGGCCGATGGTCAGGCACCGGCTAACCGGTGGCACCTGGCAGAGAGCATTGCTTCTTCCAGAGACCACCGGCTGGCCGGTGGTAATCCACCGGTTGGCCGGTGGACTCAGAGAGTCCTTTTCCAGTCTTCTTGGGCCAACTCTTTGGCAACCTTTTTCCTATCATCAAACAAACTTGAAAACAAGTTAGAACACGATGAGAGTGATTGTGATCATTAAAATCCAAGAGATAGGGGTACAAAAAAGAAAACATTAAATAGGTAAAACCCATTAGAATAAAATAATCTAAAACCGAGTACACCATTTACCACATCCCACAAACCCCAAAAGACAATTCATGCAAATAAATTTAAATTTATTGATAGAAATAACTATCTGATCACTAATTTTTATTCAAACCATAGGTGAAAACAAATCCAAATAGGAATTAGAAGGATCACATACCTTGAGAAAAGAAATCCAACCATAATAGTGATCAAGCATAGAACAATGTGAACTAGATGGAACTCAGGATGGGGAATAAGCCATCATGTAATAAGTCTAAGAAATTGGTGTGGGGAAAAAATCCCAACATCCTATTAGTATTTGTGGTGCGATATGTTATACTCAACACACAATGTAAGGGAGTGTGATTTTCCTATATTCTCAACAATTACCTTGCCATCTTATGTTATCCTCTATAAAGGTGTATTTTAATTTTAACTATAATGGGGAATTACCTCCCATCCATCAATTTAATTAGGACCATTTGTATAAGTAAGGCATTATTCAAATTCATATTTATATTACAAAACATGAAGAAAAACATCTCATATGTCCCATTATCCATGTACAATTTCATTCAATGAAATGAAATACACAATTATCATTCTATATAACATGCAGTAGATGGTGTTCCCTTTCAACCCATTATAGATCATTTAAATTCATTTAATTAATTCATTAAATTAAAATAAATCCATCATGTAAAATTCACTCCTCATTATTATTACACATTAAATTTTACCAAGAATGTAAAATTCACTAATAAGGCTCAAAGGGTCTTCAAAATGGGCCATAATCAACATGGAAATTTTCTACATGGTAAATTCCATTAATAATCTAGGCCAAATACCTATAATGTGTCTTAAATTCCATTTATATACCCTTGTATCAAGGGAAACCTCATTTAAAATCTTTGACATAAGCTAAATAGGTGTTCAGGGCAGTTAATAATTTGACATTAAAGGGATAATTTTACTTGGCACACTCAAGGGGTGTCCATAAAAGAGTTCAAGAACATATAACCCATGAAACAAGATTCAATAGGTGTTTATTGAGGTGCAAGGATTAAATAAAGAACTCAATAATATCAATAATCCATTGACTCTTGCAATAACACCTTAAATCAGGATTTCACACGTTCAATTAAAGCGGTAGAAAAAAAATTTACCTGAAAATGAATATCAATAATGGTAGTGGCGGTGAGGGAGGCAGCGCCGGAGGCGGAGGCGGCGGAGGCGGCGGAGGCGGCGGTGGCGGAAAGGCGGCGGTGGCGGCAGAGGCGGAGGCGGTGGTGGTGGCAGAGGCGGTGGCGGAGAAGGAGGAGGACGAGGAGGAGGGAGGAGGAGGGTGGAGGAGGACAAGGAGGACAAGGAGGAAGAGGGCGCGGTGGCGAGGGGCCTGGTTCAGCTTCCGTGAGAGCTTGACCGCGTGCAAGCAAGGATGGCCTGTTAGGGTTATTAAATAAAAACCAACGGAACCTTTATCAGCACTCGTTAAAAGCACTGATAAAGGTTTGTTTTATCAGTGCTAAAATAAAAGTGCTGATAAAACATTCATTTATCACCGCTTTTTTAGCGCTGATAAAGAGATACCTTTATCAGCGCTAAAAAAAGAGCTGATAAATGTTACCTTTTATCAGTGCTAAAAAAAGTGCTGATAAAGGGGTAACCTTTATCAGCGCTTTTAGATAGCGCTGATAAAGGCATACCCCTTTATTAGTGCTTTCTGTTTAGCGCTGATAAAGGGCAGCGCTTCCCTTGCCTTGTTTTGTGGTAGTGAGTATCTCATTGTTGTCGAACCCACGAAGGATTCAGTCCAGTCTCGTTGCTATTGAACCCATAGAGGATTCAATTCAGTCTTGTTGTTGTCAAACCCATGGAGGATTCAGTCCAGTCTCGTTGCTATCGAACCCACAGAGGATTCAGTCCAGTCTCGTTGTTGTCGAACCCATAGAGGATTCAGTCCAGTCTCATTTCTGTCAAACCCACGGAGGATTCCAGTACAGTTGTCGTCGCTCTCGAACCCATGGAGGATTCCAGTATAGTTGTCGTCACTGCCGAACCCACATAGGATTCCAGTACAGTTGTCATTGCAGTCACAGCCAGCTCTAAGGTTTCCACACACAACACGCTCGATTCCAGGAGGGTCCGCTCCTCGAGCCAAGGTGTTGATACATCAACTATCACGAAGTACAGAATTGATTTATCCTAAAGTTCCGTCTCGTCAAAAGAAACCTAACGTGATAGACGGCGCATCAATCGGACACCCGGTTTGAAAGTTATTAGCTTTTCCGTTCCAGGAGCCCGGTTGGAAATACGCTCGTGCCAAACCCGACCATTTCCCAAAGTTGTCCAAAACTCACTTAAATTTTCACAAAAGTACCACCTCATCATAAGTATCCTAGCTCCGCAGACGGCGCATCGATCGGATGCACGGTCGTGAAGTAATTCGCGTTTAAGAGAACGGGCCTGACCCGTCAAGCCCGGTGGGCTGGCGAGTCGGCCCATCCTGGCTCGGTAGGTCCAACCTGGCTAAGGGGTCATCTTGAACTGATAATGCACAGCCCGGTCCGGTAAGGCATGGTCCGGCCCGTGACAGGCGGCCCGGCCCGCGCAAGGGCGCGGCCCGGCTAGGGCCTCCCGGCTGGCTGTTGGTCGCAGCTCGGCCAGCTTGCCGAGCGACGCGGAGCGAGGGGGGAACAGCCCCCCCAACTTCCCAAACCGGCGGCGTCAAGTGGCACCACCCTCCTGTCCAATCGGCCGAAGCCGGATGGTCTTCCCAGTGTGAGTGGCCCACATGGGCGGGCCGCTGTCCTCCCGCGTGGCACCTGCGCGTGTCGCGGCCTCCTCCAACCCGGCCAGCTAACGAGCATGCTGGTTCACCCACCGAAGCGGCCCGCGGAACGCGGGCCTTGTTCATCCGCAGCACAGCACTATGGGGCGTCGCGGTTCCACCAGCCCAACCGGCTATAGCCAGTCGGTTCTTCTTCAGCCAAGTGGCCCGCGGTTGCGGGTTGCGGTTCTTCCGCACGCGGCCAGCGTACGGTTGCCATTATCTCCGGTCGTCGTCGCTTCTGGTCATCGTTGCCTCTCCCGACACCGCTTCTGTCACCAATATATAAGTGCATCAACAGAGGGTCGTCGGGCCATTTTTTCCGGACCGCGCCCTCCGCGTTAGGCAATATCAAGAGGCCAAGACGATCACTTGCATTCAACAACGACAAGAGTATAATTTTATCAAACTAAAATTATACAAATCCCCCTTCCTCGAATTAAGGTTCATTTGTAGTCGGAGTCGCGGGGATGGGGCGTCAACTCGTTGACGTCGGGAAAGATGAAGCCGAGAATGGCACGTCATCGGCGTTCCTTGCAGGTGGCTCCTTCTCCTTTGGCTTGCCTGAAGAACGAAGGATATGATTGTTGTTCTTTGGCGGTTCTTCATTGGAAGGACAGTGTTCTTCGTCGGATATGTTCTTCGTCGAGAGAAGAACACTTTTCTTTTTATTTCTCCAGAGCCTTCTCAACACAACGTGGGCCAACAAAAATAATAGCTAAGGCTATTATTTTATTCACACAATAATTTTAAAACTAAAACACTTTAATTAATTAATTGAAGAGTTCCATTAATTAATTGAAAAGTGTTGGCAAAATTTATGGGAGGGAGGTGGAGAGGCTCCACATAATAAATGAGAGGACGTGTCAAATTAATTAAGGGGGTGTTAATGGGGTGTTTAAGGGAAGTTGAAGGGTTATGGCTTGTGTGGTCCCCACCACACTAAATCCTCACATGGGAGGTTATGTGGGTGTGGGACCCACCTCTAACTCTCCCGTATTGGAAAATAACAAACTCTTAAACAATAAAATTGTTTACAACAATTTTATTTAATTTAAAATAAATCCCCAAATTATAACTTCTCCTCCTGAGCAAACGCAACTACGGTAAAGGTCCCCTTAAGTGAATATCGGTGCTTTGAGTTCATCGGTGCCCTCAGATTTCAATTCCGAGCACCGGTTCAAAAGATAGAAAAACTTACACGTACGTTTACTGAACGTACCCGAACAAAACTTTATAAATTGATTCCGGGCACGCCGGGCCTCAGAATCAGGCGCCGTCAGAAACTACGGACTCGTAAAATTCCAAAGTTTTTAAGAAAAAAATTTACTTGAAATTTCCATATCCATACAATTTGAGGCATTATATAAATATATATACACGTTTAAAGTAAAAAATATAAATTTCTATTAAAAATATTTGGGATGTCACATTCTGGGTGGATTAATATTTGTTATAGTTTGATAAATGGATGGTTAGTTTTCCTTTTTCACAATTATAGATATGGGCTTTATGAGTGAGAAAAAATGTAAATTATAATTGATAAAAAAATCATTGGAATATTAAGTGCCTTTAAAATTAAAGTGTTTTTATTAGTGCTAATAATATATTTGATAAAATCCATTGGTTGCAGCAATGTGCTACTACATTTACAACACTTTTCTGAAATGCATTCAAAATAAAATTAAAATTTAATTTCAAATAAAAAACAAATTAAAATTGTAAAAAAAATTACAAACATTTCAATACACTATAATTAAATTGTTTTTTATAATTTATTACAAATATTACATTTACTAACAAATTCAAAAACACCATGGGCTACCCTATATTCCACTATCTTTGGGACCTGCTCTCAAAAGAGCTCAATCGTGCTACCAATTTCTGAACACACCTCCCCTGCTCTAGAACAAAATAATAGTGTAACTATAATAAAAAAACAATTTTTATGTTAGTAATACTATAAATAAATTAATTAAATCTAAATATGATAGAATTCACTAATTAAATGTCGCTTTTAAATTGAAAACACATACTTTGAGTCATATCGGGCACACCGTGTATTAGATTCACATTTGGTTGATTCCCATATGCCACAAATGATTTTTGGATTATTTTCCACAAGTACCCAGACAATTCAAGCATGTTTACTTGCTTTTGAATATGTGATGTGTATTTTAAATAAAATAGTGATTTTAAATAAAAACACACACTTTCAGTCATATTGGTTTCACTATGTGTTAGATTAATGTGTGTCTAGTTTATACATGTCACAAATTATTTAGGGATTTTTTTTACGAAATTTACAAGACAATATAAGTGTGTTTTCTCATTTTTGAGTATGTGAAGTTTGTTTTGTATTAAAATGCTGATTTTAAATAAAAACATGCACTTTCATTCACACCAACCATAACATGTGTCCCATTAATGTGTGGATGATTTATATATGTTAAAAGTGAATTATTGATCATTGTACTAAATAATGAAGAAAATTTGAGTGTTTTTTCTTCATTTTTAGTGAGTAACGCATGTTTTGAACTAAAATGTTACATTTAAACTGAAAACATACACTTTGAGTCATATTAGGAACATTGTGTGTCGAATTGACATGTGGCTAATTTCTACACATAAAAAATGACTATGGATTATTTTCCTAAATTATCAAGATAATATAAGTGAGTTTTCTCAATTTTCAGTGAGTGGCACATGTTTTGAAATAAATTATCACTTTTAAACTGAAAAAAAAACGCACTTTGATTCATATCAAGAACACTATGTGTAAAATTGACATGTACTCAATTCCTATACATCATAAGTGACTTATGGATAATTTTTATAAAGTATCAATAAAATATGAGTGTGTTTTAATATTTTTGATTATTTGATGTGTGTTTTGTACTACAATATCTATTTTAAATAAAAACACACACTTTAAGACATATCAGTCTTGTTGTGTGTCATAATAATGTGTGGATGATTTCTAAAAGTTGCAAATGAATTATGGATCATTGTATTAAATTATTGAGATAGAATAACTATGTTTTCTTAGTTTTCATTAAGTGACATGAATTTTGAACTAAAATTTATCTTTAAAACAAAAAACATGCACTTTGACTCATATTGAGTACATCGTGAGTTATATTGATGTGTGAGTGATTCTTATATGTCACAAATAACTTATGGATCATTTTGAAAAATTATAGATACAATATGAGTGGGTTTTCTTAGTTTTTGATGAGTGACACATGTTTTGAACTAAAATGTCACTTTTCAACTAAAAACACACACTTTGAGTCATTTGGAGTACACTGTGTGTCAGATTAATGTACAGTTGATTCGTACACATCACAAATGACTTATGGATCATTATCCAATAGTATTAAGAGAATATAAGAATGTTTACCTGGTTTTGATCATGTGAAGTTTGTTTTAAACTAAAATGTATATTTTAAATAAAAAACACACACTTTCAGTCATACTGGCCACACCAAGTGTTGGAATAACATGCAGATGATTCTTGCACATCAAAAATGACTTATGGATCATTGTCATAAATTATCATGACAATATGAGTGTATTTGATCAGTTTTCAACAATTTATGAATGTTTCAAACTAAATTCCACTTTTAAATTGAAATCATGCATTTTGAGTCATACCAAGCGCATCATGTCTTGGATTAATATGTGGTTTATTCTTACATGTCACAAATGACTTGTCGATTATTCTCCTAAAATATCAAGATAATCTGAGTGAATTTACTTGGTTTTGAGTATGTGACATGTGTTTTGAATTAAAATGTCTATTTTAAATCAAAACATGTAATTTTAATCAAACTAGGCACACTGTGTGTCAAATTGGTGTGCAGTTAATTCCTACACATCAAAAATGACTTAAGGATTTTTTTTTTTCAAAGGTATCAATACAATATGAGTATGCCTGATTAGTTTTCAGTGAGTGGTGCACATTCTGAACTAAAATGTCACTTTTAAACTGAAAAAATGAATTTTAAATCATATCGGGCACACCTTATGTCAAATTAATGTGTGATTGATTCGTACACATCACGAATAATTTATAGATCATTGTCCTAAAGTATCAAGACAATCTGAACATGTTTGCTCAGTTTTGAATATATGATGCATGTTTTGAATTAAAATGAATAAATAATATTAATTATATCAGTTTAAAAAATATTAAAAATGAATAAATATTATAATAAAAATGAATTAATATTAGAAAGTATATTAAAATACAAGAGATTCACAATAAATTATTAATTAAAAATGAATAAATAATAATTGTATAGAGATTTAAATACAAAAATTATTAAAATTAAAATAAATAAATATTAATTATATAAATTACAAACATATTAAAAGTATTAAATATTAACAATTAAAAATGTATAAATAAATATTAAAAATTGAAAAATCACAAATATATATATATATATATATATCTGAAATTTCATTAATTGCATTTGAAAACTCAAATGAATTTTTCTATGATTGTGTGTACGTATATGTGTCTATATATATACATATACTATAATGTGATATATCAAATTGAGAAAACAAATGACTTTTATTATTATATAATGTTATATTCATATACATACACACAAACATACACATACACACATACATACGCATAGACATAAATATCCATACACAAACATACACATACATACACATACACATATATACGGATGCATACATATACATGCATATACATACACATACACACACATATACACATACATATACATGAAATTACATACGTGTACATACACATACTACATAAACATACACATACTACCTAAACATAAACATACATAAACATATATCAACATACACACATACATACATACACATACATGCACATACATATATACACAGACACGTAAACATGCACATACAAAACACATACATCTATATACATACACATACACACACAATACACATAGACATACAACACATATACATGCATTCATACACATACAAACACATACTTACATATACATACACACACATGCATACGTACACATACACACATACATATAGAGACATACAAATATATGTGTATATTTTAAATTGTTTAATATGAATATAAATATATAAATTCAAATATAGACTATATTTAAATAAATATATATCCATTTATATATTTATATAAGTGTTTAAATAAAATATTAATATATTATATTTATATATATAATTTTTAATTGATGTATATAAATCTATTATTGAAAAAAATTATTAATTAAAATAATTTTTTGTATTTTTTATATATAAAATTTTGATAATAATTTTGATAATAATTTTTTCTTTATAATATAGTCATATAAATAATAATTATATATTATATATACATATATATACTTATTTAAATAAAATGTTAATATATTATATTTATATATACATTTTTTAACTAATGTATATAAATATATTATTGAACACTTATTAATTAATATAAATTTTATATTTTTTATATATAAAATTTTGAAAATAATTTTGATAATAATTTTTTTCTTTATAATATAGTCATATAAATCATAATTATATATTATATTTATTGTTTTATAAATCATATTTAAAAATCTAAAAATATGTATATATAAATTAAATTTTTCACAGTACCCTTTATCAGTTTCTTTAGCACTGTTGAAGGGGAGGCTTTTATTAGTGTTTTTATTTAATGCTAATAAAATAATCCCTTTTTTCAGAGATTTTTTAGCACAAATAAAGGAGAGCGCTGAATAAATTGAAATCTAAAGTAGTGTTTACTATTTATTTATTTCTTATTTGAATGAAGTTTTTTTTATTTGAAAATTTTTTAACAAAATGTTTACATATATATTTTAAAAAATCTATGAATGACTGTGTTCAGATTACTCGTTATTGGGTTTATCTTAAATTTTTTGGGAAATCCTACTAAGTTTGTACTCACCCTCTACTTGTGTATTTTAGTGTAATCGTATATTTCATTGTACATGATGTATAAAAAATAAATATTTTGTTCTTTTTCAATGGTGAGTCATAGATCCATGGTGGTGACACAAATGGAGGTGACTGGGGACTGGGAGGTAGTTTCACGTTATCACATTTGTGTCTTTATGTTTTTTTATTATGGTATTAGTTGTAAAAAAATAATGTTATTCCAATACAATTTACTTATCTTTCTAGTTTTTAAAAAAAATATTTTTACATCACATGTAACACCCTGATATTTTTATGAAATGGTTTTTTAAATAATTTTATTTCTTTGACAGTTTTTATTGCATGCAATAGCAAGTTTAGACGAACTGTGAAAAATTATATGTACATTATAACCTAGTTGTTAAATTGGTGAGATTAAATATGAATAAATAATTTATGAAGTAAATATATAACTCAATATGAATTTATTTTTAAGTGATTATAAAATGATCACACAATTTTTATTAAAGTCACTTTATTCTTCAAAAATGTGTTTTATTCAAAAATGAGTTTTCCTTCTTTTTATGAGTGAATATTAATTTATATAAGTTATTGAAATTTTATTTGAAAAAATTAATTTCATTTTTTAATTAATAATGTTAAAATTATCTTAAAATTATTTTTTGATAATTTTATGAAAACATTTATTTTTCAAGGAATAGTGAAAATGGTGATTTTTATTGAAACTGTATTTTATTTTAAAGTCTTTACATGGTAAAATTATGTTTTGGGTTAGTTTTAAATTTTAATTAGTTTATTTTGATTTAAAATAATCCAATTTTGGTTTTTTAAAATTATTTTATACATGAATTTATTATAAATATATTTTATGTTTAAAAGGGGTATTTTTTGAAAAACTGTTTTTCATTGTGTTTTATCGGTTTTATTTTAAATTAAATTCTGAAACTTCTATGTTTTGAATTTTTAAAAATATATTCCATATTTGGATTCATAAAGTCCAAATTATTAAATATTTCCCTTTTATTTTTGTAAAATATGAATAGTAATCTTGGTAAATTTTGTTACCACGGTAAAGGGTAAATTGGGTAATTTAGGTTAAAAATAAAATGATAATGAATATAAAATGACACTAACACTTGACCAAAATTTATTGAATGAATTTAATTAGACACTTAAAATCTAAGGATGTAAATTTAGTTTTTTAATGGTCACATTTCCATGAAAATTACTTATATATTATTCAAATCATATAAAGTCACAAAATGACACTTTCTTTATCTTAAATATATCTTATGTGTACACATGGAAAAAATAGTTTATGAAAGAATATAATCTCCAATTTTTAACTTAATAAATTTATTTTCATTATATAAATTTATTTATGAATTTAGGTCCATTGTAAAGACCTGTAATTTCTATGTATAATTTTTTTAAAATATATAGGAATTTTACGAGTCCAGGAAAATTGACGACGCGTGATTCCAAGGCCCAGTGTGCCTGGAATGAATTTATGAACTTTTTTTCAGGTACGTTCAGTAAATGTAAGAGAGGGTTTTTGTAAATTTTGAACTGGTACTCGGAATTGAAATTAGAGGGCACCGTTGAACTCGTAGTGCTGGTATTCGCTTAAGGAGACCTTCACCTCGACCGCAGTAGGTCAAGGGTGAAAGTTAGATTTTGGGTTTTTCATGGAAGAATAAAATAAAATAAAAATGTTTAACATTTTTATTTTTGTTTAAACCTCCCATGTGAGGTTATGGAGGTGAGGACCACCGATCCCAAAAACTCCCAATTTGAAATTGAGGTTGGGAACCACCCGAACCCCCCTAACTCCTTCTTTAATGGGAGAAGGCTCTTGAACTCTATCTTTAATGAGGGAGGTGACCTTTGGTGTCCTCCCACTTTAATGGTGCCAACCACATCAATTAATTAATTAATCCAATTTGAATTTATGCCAACAAACTAAATAGATAACACATTCTATTATGTTGGGATTTCATTTTTGGTGGAATTGGGGGAAAGGGAGAAGATTTGGAGAATCGTGGAGAAACTCATCCTCCAACGACGAACACCAATGAAGAACTCTTCTCCTTCGACGAATCCTTCTCCAAAAATCGTCGAAGGATCTCCAACGATGAACGAACCGACGATCGAGGAAAATATGTCGTCACCGACTTCATTTTTTTCTTATCCTCACCGAGGCCGTTGGAGAAGACTTATTTCGGGATCGACAAACGCCACTCCATCTCAATCGTGGACAATATTCAACAAACCTTCGAGGTAGGGGTTTAGTTGTGTATGATTATATATTCCTATGTTCTTCCCTTCTAAAACAAAGTATGCAGATCAACTCTCTAATTAGTTGATCCGCGGATGTTTTCTTTTGCGGGTTTGGGAAAAATCATTGCGGGAGGTTGTAGGGTTTGACATTCTTCATTCATGATTTTGTGGAGCCACTTGCTACCGCTCTAACACGAACGGTGTGGGATAAAAAAACATGGAACGAACCCTCAGTAGTTCTTCTTTTTGGTGAGTTCTTCACGATGGAGGAGGATGGAAAGTTATACTTGGTGGGGCACGAGAACAGCAGTCAGCACCACCGTCGTCAGCGATGAAGGCGACAGCGCAACGGCACCGCCCCGCGGCCACCGCGCCGTCGTGGCCACTACGCCACCACGGCCTCCGCCGCCCGCAGCCTCCACCGCCCTGCATACACCACACCGTTGCAGCCTTTTTTTCCCGTGACCTCCGCCGCCCCGCAGCCTCGCCGTCCTGTGGCCCTCTGCGCCACCCCGCGGCCCTTCACACTGCCTCGTGACACCCGCAGCCTCCGTCGCCCCGCGGCACCCACGGCCTCATGCCTCCCTGCGGAGCCTGCAGCTTCGCGCTGCCCCACGGCCTCTGCGGCTTCCCCACCACCACGCAGGCCGCTACCTAGGCCGTGCCACCAGGCCGGGTTGCCCAGCGGGCCGGGCCGCCCTGCGCGGGTCGGGCCACACCGTGGGCTGGGCCAGACCCATAGGGTTGGGCCGGGTCGACCCTACCCAGGTCGACCCAACCCGGGTCGACCCAACCTGGTTCGGCCCAGGCCGGGTTGGGCTGGGTCGGTCCGACCTGGTCGGACCGGACCCGAACCCACTTCGACTCATTTACACTCATTCAGCCATAACTTTGGCACCAGGAGTCCATTTGACAAACCGTCAACTGTCCTGTAAACCTTGTAGAGAGACAGTCCCTTTGGTATACTCCAATTGGGATTTTGATAACTTGGTATATGGTCGGGTTGGATCGAGTATGAATCTAAACGGGCCCTCGGGGCTAAAAGGCTAATAACTTACTGACCGGGTGTCTGATTGATGTGTCGTCAGTTGCGTTGAGACCCCTATGATGTGACAGTACTTTGGTATATTTATTCATGGAAATCCATGGTAGTTTGAGTATCGACCAGTGGATTGAGTATCGGACCCTCATGGAGATGAGCAAGCTTAGCGCAGGAACCCAAAAGTTGGTTTTGACTTGAGGAAGAGATCCTTCGTGGGTCTGTGATTGAGGGTCCCACATGGAACTGCTCTAGGATTCCATGTAGGAATACCTGAGTGATCATGTGTGGTTCAGAACTTATCGATCTTGTGTTGTTCAACACCTAGCGAACATGTGTGGGTCAGCACCGAGTGATCATGTGTGGGTCAGCACCGAGCGATCATGTGTGGGTTAGCACCGAGTGATCTTGTGTGGGTCAGCACCTAGAGATCCTATGTGGGTCTGATGATGATTAGTGATCCTTCATGGGTCTGCCTCTTAATAGATTAATATGATTCAGTAGTTACATCTAATCATCTCTAATATTGTACCTAATTTATACCTGGTGTGAGATGAGTTCCTACTTGAGCGTTACTTTCCTTTGTGGTAATACCTATGTGGTATTATTTTGTATGGTGTACCTGTGTGGTACTTACCTTCATGGTATTCCTTCCTTTGTTGAACAGTTGAGATTTGGTATTTGAGTGGGACTCTATGTTTTCCTCATGATTGAGATGGGTATACTTGATAACTTAGGTATATGTATGGGCATATACCTAAGTAGGGTTGTCAGTTGATTTCATGCCTTGTGGTTTATCCTTGGTGAATTTTGTGAGACCTTGAGGGTCTAGGGGTCCTTACTGAGTATCGTTATACTCACCCCTACACCTGCTATTCCCACACCTTGTTGTGTTTGGTGCAGATGACGGACAACACTGATCGAGGCTGAGGGTACGAGGGCTAGACGGGGTCCGGTGGGGGGACCATATGGCGTGACGGCACGCAGAAGATACGGGCGGACGTGGAGTGCTGAGGAGACAATTTGTACCTACCCTTCAGGTAGGAACCTCAGAGAAGGACCCAGTAGCTGCTTTTCTTTTTCTTCATTTGTATTGTATTCTAGATGTACTTGTACTATTACTGTTGGGCTTGTATTCCATCCCCCTTTTACATTCATCACTCACTTTTCTATATAGTTGACTTGTGTTCGTATCTTGTTGTGTACTTGGTTGCGTGTTTTTATAGGTTATAAAGGAAATTCCTTCCCGGTTATAAGTAATACGCCTTTCGGTGCTAGTCGTTATCCCCTGTCCTATGGAAGGTGGGCTTGGGGTAGTCATGGCATGGGCCCCTGGGGACGGGTCATGACAAATTAGTATCATAGGAGTCGGTTAAACCGTAGAACATAAGACTCTGATATTTCTTTTTAATGGAAATAGTGTTAAGTGTAGTGAGTGTGTTCATCAATTTAGGGAATCCAGTGTTGGTGCAGCGGTCGACGTATCCATACACCAGGACCCTAACTTCTGATTTCTGACTCAGTGCACAAAAACACTGATTGTGTTTGTTTTTTGAAGAGTTTTCTTTGTGAAAACTTTGATTCATCTCACCAGGTATAAATTATTGATCGTGGTGCACCTATTCTTTTCTAGGATGCCTCCACATAGACAACCAGCTAGGGTTCCGAGATTAGTACACACTGATAGCCCACCGAGCGACGAGGCCTCGGTGCAGGGCCCTCTTCTAGTAGAGGCACCAGCGGTACCATTACCCGTTGGGCCACCGATGCCATCGACCCTAGAAGAAGAGGTTTCACTCTGCTTGAGCATGTTTCACGAGTTCCAGCACCAGAGGCCACCCAGGTTCATGGGAGATATGGACCCACAGGCAGTTGAGGATTGGCTGGAGGTTGTAGTGAGAGTCTTCCAACTGGTAGGGACACCAGCTGATCTCATGGTGATCCTTACCGCCAGACTTCTACAGAAAGCAGCAATAATATGGTGGAGCTTGATGCTCCAGGTTCATGATGAGGTGACACTTCTCTGGGCAGACTTCAAGAGCCTGTTTTGGGTAGAGTTTGTTCCAGCGACTCTTCACGTAGTGCACATACAGGAGATTTTTCATCTGCAACAGGGTAGCATGACTATGGCTCAGTACTCAGTGAGGTTCACTGACCTCTCACGCTACTCCACTGATATGGTGCGAGACCCATTCTTTAGGTCTCGGGCCTTCGACCAGGGTCTCAGGAGATAGATCAGGGCTTCCATGATTTCTCTTAGCATCCCGACGCAGACGGGGGTGTTAGAGAGAGCCCTCTTAGTGGATAGTTTCCTTACTGAGCAGTCACCAGCAGTGAGACCCACCACCAGTCATCACGTAGTAGAGTCTTCTACAGCTGGTATCAAACAGATGTCATAGAGGTCCAAGATTACCAGACCTATAGGTGGACGATCGTAGTATTCAGGGTCGATTGTACGGGGCACCCGAGGCAGATCCAGTCATGCCAGGAGCGGGCAGTGTTACGCATGTGGCGGGCAGGGTAACATGGCTCATGACTGTCCGACTCGCCATACAGATGATCAGAATATGGTCAGGGGACCGCCCAGGCAGAGATAGATATTTGACCGAGGAGGTCCGTAGGGAGTAGGAGGATGTGGTAGAGGAGCTGGCCGTACAGCTGGCGGTGGGTGACGATTCAAGATGTTACTGCCACCACCACCAGGAGGTCTAACCCGACCATAGAGAGAAGGAGGATAGGGGCGATCTCAGCTTCAGGCAGCTGAGGCCTACGATCACGGCGCTCCGGAGATGATACGAGGTATGATCTTTGTCTACTCCACCTTAGTTTCAGTACTTATAGACATAGGTTCCAGTCATTCCTTTATTTCCACTACCCTTGTTCGAAGCTCGGAGATTCTGATAGATTCCTTGGCTCGATCATTACAGCTAGAGACTCCTATGGGAGCGGGTTCAACGATTATGCAATGGTTCCGGCAGTGCGAGCTTACTCTAGGAGGAAAGAGCTTCGGCTGGGATCTCCTAGTAGCAGCGTTGAGGCCTTACAACGTCATCTTGGGTATGGACTAGTTATCTACAGTCCATGCTCAGATTTATTGTATTAGGCGCAAAGTGCGTTGTGTCCACACAGATGGAACTAGGTTTACCTTCACCAGAAACAAGGGAGCATTTGCAGCACAGGATGGACTTACCTGGAGGAGAGTGCAGCCGATTACTCATTAGTTGTCTAGCCTTACCCTCGGAGCAGTTGATGTGGAGAGTCTGAGTTATCCTATAGTGGTGGAACAGTACGTAGATGTCTTCCCTGATGATATTCCAGGTCTACCTCCTTGTAGATAGGTGGACTTTTACATTGACTTATACCCCGGTATGACACTGATATCTACACCAGCGTATCGGATGGCTCCCGTGGAGCTTCGTGAGCTGCGGGTATAGCTAGAGGACTTGCAGAGGAAAGGATTCATTCGGCCTAGTGTTTCTCCTTGGTCATCCCTGATTTTGTTCGCCAAGAAGGCGGATGGGATCTCGAGAATTTGTGTCGACTATCAGTGCCTGAACCAGGTGACTGTGAAGAACAAGTACCAACTCCCAAGGATTGACGACCTCTTTGATCAGCTGAAGGGAGCACGGTGGTTCTCGAAGATAGACCTCAGATCAGGTTATCACCAGCTCAGAGTACGAGATGAGGATATGCAGAAGACGGATTTCAGATGTCGGTACGGCCATTACGAGTTCTTGGTTACGCCATTCGGTGTAACCAATGCTCCAGCAGTGTTCATGGGACTCATGAATAGGATCTTTCACCCATACCTTGATCGCTTTGTAGTAGTCTTCATCGACGACATTCTGATCTACTCGACTACTGAAGAGGATCATGTCTATCATTTGCAGGTAGTATTGGACACACTCTAAGAGCACCAGCATTATGGTAATCTCATGAAGTGCCAGTTTTGGATCCGAGAGGTACACTTTCTGGGACATGTCATATCAGAGGTTGGAGTTGCAGTAGATCCAGTGAAGATTGAGGTGGTACTTTCTTAGGATCCACCCAGGAGTGTGATAGAGATATGGAGTTTCCTGGGTTTTTCCAGATACTACTTGAGATTTTTGACAGATTTCTCCAGAGTTGCAGCACCTTTATCAAAGTTTACGAAGAAGGGGAAACCCTTCGTGTGGTTGGAGAGATGCTAGAAAGGTTTTCAAGAGATGAGGTAGAGGCTGAATAGTGCCCCCCATCTTGAAGATTCTAGAGGAGGGCGTAGGATACATAGTCTAATGAAACTCATCAGGGACTGGACTCGGATGTGTCCGGATGCAGGAGCAATTAGTGATCACATATGGTTCTCGATAGTTGAGACAACATGAGTAGAACAACTCTACCCATGACATGGAGTTAGCAGCAGTGGTCTTCACCTTGAAGATGTGGCGGCATTACTTGATTGATGAACGTTTTACAGTGTACTCTAACCACAAGAGTATCAATTATATCTTCTCTCAGAAGGACCTGAACCTGAGACAATGACGTTGGCCTGAGTTCCTCCAGGACTATGAATTTGAGATAGTCTATACTCCTAGGAAGGGGAATGTTGTAGCAGATGCACTCAGCAGGAGATCTGGTATACAGCTACTAGGTGAGGTGACGGAGCAGCTAGCCGCTTTGCAGATATCCTTTGTGGATCGAGATGGAGTATATTTCCTCCAGTCTCTTACAGTCACTCCCCCACTTCTTCAGCAAGTCAGGGAGGCGTAGCATGGGGACACTGACTGCGAGGCTCGATGTGCCCAGATATCCATAGGGCAGGCACCTAATGGATTTTCTGGAGGTGGGGAGCAGGTCATCCTCTTTAGAGGACGTACCATGGTACCAGTGTCACTTCAGGAGGAAGTGATGAGGGAGTTCCACACATCCCCTCTAGCGGTACATCCAGGAGTGGAAAAGATGTACCAGTATCTCCAATGACATCACTAGTGGCCGGGAATGAAGAAAGAAGTAGCAGAGTTTGTATCTTGATGCCTCACTTGTCAGAAAGTGAAGGTGGAGCATCAGGTACCAACAATCTTGGTTTAGCTTTAGAGGTCCTAGAGTGGAAGTGGGATGGTATATCCATGGACTTCCTGGAAGTACTTCCACTTACATACAGGGGTCATGATTCTATCTGGTTGATCATTGACCGACTCACCAAGTCGGCCCACATCCTACCAATCAGAGATCAGGGTTCAGTAGAGAGATTGGAGTGCCTTTATGTGTAGAAGATTTTGAGTCTACATGGAGTACCCTCAACGATTATATCTGATCGTGATGCATGTTTTACTTCCCGGCTATGGAAGGGGTTGCATGAGGCTTTCGGGACGCAGCTTTGTTTGAGCATCGCCTTCCATCCTCAGATGGATGGCCAGACTGAGTGGACCATTCAGACCCTCGAGGACATGCTACGTTCTTGCATCCTTAACTTAGGTCACATATGGGAGGATAAATTTACTTTGGTGAAGTTTTCATACAACAATATCTATCACACCACCATTGGAATGGCACATTTTGAGGTGTTGTATGGGTGACCTTGCAGATCACCTTTGTGCTGGACTAACCGAGGGGAGTCATCACTAATGGGATAGGAGATGGTACGGGCTACCACATAGAAAGTGCAAATCATCCAGGAGTGGATGAAGACTACACAGAGCAGGCAGAAGTCCTATGTCGACACGAGATGGAGACCTCTAGAGTTCAAATATGGTGACCACATCTTTCTATGGGTCTCACCCAGATGAGGATTGTGGAGATTTGGTAGATGAGGTAAGTTATCTTAAAGGTTCATCTGACCTTTTTAGGTCCTCAATAGAGTTGGAAAGGTGGCTTACCACTTAGATATTCCCCCTCAATTTCACTAGGTTCACGACATCTTCCACGTATCACAGTTGAGGAGATACGTGCACGACTCATCCCACGTCATCGACCATGGCGAGCTCGACATCAACGATGGGGAGACATTTTTGGAGGTTCCAGTTAAGATTGAGAATTGAAAAGAGTGGGTCCTTCACGTTTGGTCGATGCCTCTGGTGTGCGTTCGTTGGCAGCACAGGAACCTCCAGGAGAGAACATGGGAGTAGGAGACTCAAATTCATGCTAAGTACCCCCACTTTTTTTCATAGTTTTGTGATGTGTCTTTTGGGGATGAAAATCCCTGAGGTGGGGAGAATGTAAAGACCCGAAATTTCCATGTAATTTTTTTTAAATATATGGGAATTTTATGAGTCTGTGAAAATTTAAGTCATGTGATTTCGAGGCCCGGTGTTCCTGGAATGAATTTATGAACTTTTTTTTGGCTACATTCAGTAAACATACGATCGGGTTTTTTTAACTTTTGAACCAGTGTTATAGAGACCCAACCTTTTCTTAAATTACTATTACATAATTTTAAAGATAAACAACATAATAGTATTACACATGGTTGATCCAAAGGTTTAGGGTCTTGGGAAAACTAGGAACAAACATAGCAATTACATCAACAAGCATAAACATTTATTTAATTTATTCTTCTCTAGCTTCTTATTGGCACTTGTCCTCTCCTTAGTACATGTAGACACATGAGGATATACATCAAGAGGGGTGAGCTAAAATCCTAGTAAGAGTATTGATAAGAAGAATATAGCATGGGGTGAGAATAATCATGACATAGGCAAAGAAATCATGAACATGAGAGGAAGCATAAATATAAGACTTGAAATGTGGCAATGCCTAAAAAATGAAACATCATGTCTTAGTGGTTAACTACCACTCATACTTTTGAACCAAGATAGCATCTTGTTCACACATCATTTCACATTTACTCATGATATTAATCACTTTACTCAATGCATTGGAGATCTGTATAATTCTGGGCGCACCCATCACTTTGAAACATTCATATTACGCTATATAATTCTGGGCGCACCCGTCACATCATAACATTATCATTATCATGCTTTCCACATGGAAAATATATCAAAAGTGAAAATAACTAACCCATTTAAATTAATGGGCTACATATCATAAGAAAACATTCATAAACTTTGGGTTCCCAAAAGAAATATGGAATAACATACATGTTACAAGAACAGTCCACTTTGAGTGAGAAGTAAAAGGTGTGTTCTTAAAAGAAAAGTTATTTTGGAAAACATTTTGTTTGACATAAAAACTAGGGAAAAACATGTATATCCCATAAAAGGAAAGAAAATGATGAAGAAATGATCTTTAAGGAGTAACCATATCAAAAATGGAGTAAAAGAGGGAGAACCCGAAGGATGAAAGTTGGGTTCGAGAATTTCCCCTCACCTTGTATCTGAATGCTTCCTTCTCTTTAATGCCTTGTATAATAACATTATATTAATTAATTAGAAATTAAATCACCTTTTATACATGAATAGGGATCATTTTGGTTTAATTATTTCATTTTATTTTCCTTTGGATGACTTATAGAGTTTAAAAAAACATTGTTTGGGGATGTTCGTTTTTATGGTTTTTCTTAGGTGGTTCACATGTATTCATAAATTGAAGTTCAGGTAGAACATGGGTAAACATATAGAAATAATATTACATGTTATTAATGACATTAAAAAATTTAAAATGATCTTATAATGAGTTATATTATATACCATGTGGATGAATCATTAGATAAAAATTAAATGAAGATTGTTTGGGTTAATTTGGGCGGTTTTTGGATCACAATGAACTTGTTTTAATTTATCACTTAGTAATATAACCATAAGTTATTTACAGAACATTAAATAGGAAATAATACATATAAATATTTCTGTTTTAACCATAAAAATGGTTTCATGGCCATATCTGAAGGTAGAAATGGAAGAAGAAATCATGTCGTTCTTGAAGGTGATAAATTAACACCTCATGAACAACATTCTCTTTAATAAAATAAAAGGGAGAGGGAAAGGGAGTTGGATGATATAATTACCCATTAGCATCATAAAATTCCAGTATATGCATAATAATAGAGTTAAAATACCATTTGGATGAATATAGGTGGGAAGAGATCAAGAAATGAACTTGAAATTGAAAAGAAATTAAAGGAGAAGAGGGGGAGAAATTACCTCTTAAATCCTCCTCTTGAGATCCTCATTAAGGAAGCTAGGATTGGTCTTTTTATGATACTAGAAGCTCTTGAACGTGGGAGAGGGGCTAGGGAAGATGTTTTTTCAGAGTTTAGAGAAGTCTTGGAGCTTGAGAGGTGTGAGGAAATAAGGGTGTGAAGGGTGGTTTTTATAGTAGAGGGGAGAGGGGTTTCCTTAATATAAAATTCATTAGTTTATTAATTTCCCCTAAGACAAGGAATAATGAGTCTTGAATGACCAATAATAGTAATTTTATCATGTGATCTCAAACCAAGTGGTTTTTCATCAGCATAACATCACACATGACTCTATAATTTGCTTATTTAGCTTATTTTTGTAAATTACGGTATTTCACTATTTATAAAAAATTCAAGTATTTCAGAAAAATCCCAAAAATTTACCCCAACCATTTTTAAACATGTAGAATCCAAAAATGAAGTCCATTTTTCAAAAATAATTTTCTAAATATGATTAATTTAATATTTAATTAAAATCATGGTTTATTACTAAAAAACAGTTTTAAAACATTCATTTACTTATTCTAAAATATAGGTACATCATACTTTCACTTGAATATTATTTTTATACTATCATAGGTAAGGTTACTATTAATTAGTATATATCACTATTCATAAGGCAATGTTACTATTCATAAGGGTAGGTTACTATTCACCAAAAACTATTTTTGTTTTATTAAACTCCAAAAACATCTTGAACACAACTGTGTATGTCAGATTTTCAAAATTCCAAACAGATAAGTGACAAACTTATATTTAAAGGTCACTTAGCACTTATTAGTTAATTATGTTGTGATTTCATGTTATTTTATGAAAAAATTATAAGAAGGTAATTTCCATTTAAAAACTTTGAGTCGTTACATTCTTCCCCCCTTATAAAATTTCACCCTTGAAATTTCAATTTACACAAATAGGTGAGGGTACTTTCCTTAATCGCCTCTTCTGGTTCCCAAGTTTCTTCCTCAAACTTATGGTTCATCCACAACACTTTTACAAGATGGGTTGTCTTGTTGTGTAGAACCCTATCTCTCCGATCCAGAATCTTTACTGGCTGCTCCTCATAGGAGAGATCATCTTCCAGTTATACCACCTCCGATTTTAGTACATGTGAGGGATCAGGTATGTACTTACTCAAGAGTGATATGTGAAAAAAATCATGAAATCGAGCCATATTCGGGGGAAATGCAAGCTGATAGGCCACAGCTCCTATGCAGTCAAGTATCTCAAAGGGGACAATGTACCTTGGGCTTAGCTTCCCTTTCTTCCCAAATCACATGACTCTCTACCATGGAGATATTCAAAGGAAGACTTTATCTCCAACGTTGAACTCCAAGTTCCTTCGACAGTTTTCAACGTAGCTCTTTTGCCGACTTTGAGTAGCTTTGATGTGTTTTTAGATTACTTTAACATTCTCTGTCATCTCTTGCACAAGATCGGGTCCAAGTAGCTTTCTTTCTCCAACTTCATCCCAACAGGTTGGAGTTCTATATCGCTTTCCATACAGAGCTTCATATGGAGCCATCTGAATACTCGAGTGGAAGCTATTGTTGTATGAGAACTCAACCAATGGGAGATGCTTATCCCAACTACCTTTGAATTCAAGGGAGCAGGCTCTTAGCATATCTTCAAGCATCTGAATAGTCCTTTCAGAATGGCCATCATTTTGGGGGTGATAGGTTGTGCTGAAATTTAATTCAGTACTCAAAGCATGTTGAAGGATCCCCCAGAATTTAGATGTGAACCTTGGATCACAGTCAAATACAATTGAGAGTGGAACACTGTGCATTCTCACCACTTCCTTCACATATATCTTTGCAAGTTGATCAAGCGAGATATCTTCCCGAATAGTGATAAAATGGGCAGTCTTGGTGAGTTGATCAACCATAACCAATATCGCATTATTTCCCTTCGATGTCTTCGAGAGACCCATGAAAAAGTCCATAGTAACATTTTTCCATTTCCACATGGGTATAGGAAATGGTTGCATCATACCTTTGGACTTTTGTTGCTTAGATTTAACTTGCTGACATACCAAGCACCTTGATATATATTCCGCAATCTCCTTCTTCATGTTATCTCACCAAAAGTGTTCTCGGAGATCACGGTACATTTTGGTACTCCCAGGATGGATAGAGAAATTTGAGCTATGTGCATTATCCAATAGCTCCTTCTTTATCCTGGGTGATGAAGGTACACAAAGCTGCATTCCAAACCGAATCACACCATCATCGTTGATATGGAACTCTTGCAGCTTCCCTTCCTTTACTGCGTTCACCCTCTTTTGTATCTCCACATCATCCATTTGTTCTTCCTTAATCTTCTCCTGGATGGATGGTTGCTCAATCATTTGGGCAAGGTAGGATATATCTCATGCCCTTATGATTTCCAAATCCATTCTTTTCATATCCAAGAAGATAGGGTCTTTCTCAATCCGCAGCATGGATAGAGTAGTAGGTTAATTTTTTCATAGAGCATGAGCTACCTTGTTCTCCTTTCTAGGATGATAGTAAATAGATCAATCGTAATCCTTGATTAGCTCTAACCATATCTTTTGATGCATGTTGATATCCTTTTGTGTGAATATATACTTTAGGATCTTGTGGTTGGTGTATATGTCACACTTCTCACCATAAAAGTAGTACCGCCATATTTTCAAGGAAAAAATCATGGCTGCCAGCTCTAGATCATGTGTCTGGTAGTTCTGCTCATGGATATTCAACTGTCGTGAGGTGTAGGCTATCACATTATCATTTTTCATGAGTACACAACCCAAGACTTTAATTGAAGCATCACTATATATCACAAAACTTCCTCCAATTTTCGGTAGTGTGAGTACAGGTGTAGTGATCATCCTTCTCTTTAGCTCCATGAATCTTCCCTCACATTATTCCATCCAAGCATACTTTACCCCTTTCCTTATTAACTTATTTAGCGGGCTTGACAATCATTAGAAGTTTCTCACAAAACGCCGGTAGTACTCAGCTAATCCAAGAAAACTATGGATTTATGTGACACTAGAGGGCTTGGTCCATTCCTTAATCGCCTTTGTTTTTGAAGGATCCACAGAAATTCCCTCACTTGTGATCACATGTCCCAAGAACGTGACTTGCTTCATCCAAAAGTCACACTTCTTGAACTTGGCATACAACTTCTCCTTTCTTAATGTCACCAACACAAGTCTTAGATGTTCTTCATGTTCTTCCTTTCTCTTGGAGTAGATGAGAATATCATCAATAAGAACTACCACAAATTTGTCGAGGTAATTTCTAAAGACTCTATTCATCAAATCCATGAAGATTTCAGGGGCATTAGTAAGTCCAAAGGGCATCACCAAAAAATCATAATGCCCATACCTTGTTCGGAAGGTAGCCTTCTGAATATCTTCCTTCTTTACCTTTACCTGATGATATCTAGAATGAAGATCCACCTTTGAGAAGTATTGAGCACATCTTAACTAATTGAATAGGTCATCAATCCTTGGAAGAGGAAACTTGTTCTTTATGGTGATCTTTTTGAGTTCCCGATAATCGATACACAGCCGCATTGTTCCATCCTTTTTCTTCACAAAGAGAACTGGCGCACCCCATGGTGAGGCACTAGGGTGTATGAACCCTTTTCCCAGATTCTCTTATAGCAGCTTCTTTAAATCCTCCAGTTTGATAGGATCCATCCTATAGGGACACTTCGAGATAGGAATAGCTCCGGGTATGAGTTCAATTGAGAACTCTACCTCATGATCCAGGGGAATTCCAGGTAACTCTTCGGGAAATACATCACTGTATTCCCTCACAATGGGAATTTCTTCAAGGTTGGAACTTTCCTTCAACTCAACCATTTGGGTGAGGTATGCTTCTTCATAGGGAATCAACACCCACACCATTGAATGATTTTTCAAAGGAGATTCATGATCTTCCTTGAATTTTTAGAGGAGCATGGGATGGTTCGGAATATGAAAAGACATTTCCTTTTCCTGACAGTTGATATGTGCTCTATATAACAAGAGCCAATCCATTCCCATTATAGCTTCAAATTCCACCAAAGGAAGTATTACAAGATCTGCTGGAAGGATCTTCCCACATACGCCAATAGGAGAAGAGTCAAACACTTGGGTTGCAATGATTTCACCACTTGGTGTTTTTACATATATCTCTACTTCAAGGTTTTGGGGCTTCAATTCTATATTTCAATCAAACTTTCAAGATATAAAGGAATGCGTAGAACCATAATCAAATGAGACTTTTTCCATTATTGAGTGAATAGGAAGTGTACCTTGTACAACTTCATTATCATTCTCCACTTCTGCAGTAGTGATGGCATAATCCTTCCCTTGTTCCTTTGGATTTGGTGGTTGCTGATGTTTATTCCCCTCGAGAACTTGAGGTTTAGTGCACTGACTTGCATAGTGCCCTAGCTCCCTACAGTTGTAGCATTGAACCATGAGTGGTTCTCTCCTTTCTTCGGCTACATTCTCCTTAATTTTCATGTATTTTCAAAACTCTTATGCATGGTGTCTTTCTTTCCCACACTTGAATCATTTCCCCGTCTCTTTCAGGAAGTTCCCATGGTGCAACTTTCCACATTTTTGGCATGTGGGTCATTGAGTTTTCTTCCCACCCTTATCATTAGATCCACCGGCACGAAACTCTATCTTTTTTTTCTTATCACCATAGTCATGGGACCATTATCCAAACTTCATATCCAATTTGATAGCACACCGAACAACCTCTTCATAACTCCCAATGTCTTGAATTGAAAGATCCTTTCGAAGGTGTGGTTTTAATCCACTAAAAAATCTATCAATTTTGCTATCATTGTTGATAACAAAACCCGAAGCGTACCTTGAAAGCCTTGTGAAATTCGCTTCATAGGTTGTGACATATTATCATTATTTTTTCTTGAGATCTATGAATTCTCTCTCCATATTCTTGCGAAGAGTTATTGGGAAATACTTGTTAAGAAACAACTTAAAGTCTTCCCATTCTATCTCTTCAATTTCCTCTCTTGGATTGGTGTTCTTAATCAATGCCCACTATTGACCAGCTTCTCCATCTAGATGATAAATGGCTAGGGTCACCTTCTCCATCTCAGAAAAGTGAAGAAAAGAAAATATCTTCTCCATGGAGTCGACCCACTGTTCCACAGCTATTGGATCAAAAGATCCATTAAATGTCGGTGGTCGTTGCCGCAGAAAACATTTGATAGCCAGTTGCTCCCTCTTTGGTGAGGGAGGATGTTCCCCATTATTATGGTTATTGTTCATAACCTAATATAATTGGGTAAGAATCTCCATAAATTTCTGAACTCCACCTCCCAAATCATTGGGGATGTCGTTCAGGCAATCATTTCATTGTCCCTCGCACGAGTTGTTGGCATGGTTTCTTCTGATTCCCACCATTTTCTAAAATAGAAAAGGTTAGAAAAAAACATAAGTCAACAATTAATGAATACATAACTTATTAATTTGCACAATTTATACTAAAATAATAACATATGGGATCCCTATGTATAGATTCTTGTGTGCATATTTGTACTTAGTCTCATGCTAGAGGTTTTCTCTAGGGTTCACTAATCCTAATTCCCAAATTAACTAAACCTTTCCTCTGATCCCAAATGTAGCGACCCAACCTTTTCTTAAATTACTATTACATAATTTTAAAGATAAACAACATAATAGTATTACACATGGAGGATCCAAAGGTTTAGTTTATTGGGAAAACTAGGACCAAACATAGAAATTACATCAACAAGCATAAACATTTATTTAATTTCTTCTTCTCTAGATTCTTATTGGAACTTGTCCTCTCCTTAGTACAAGTAGAAACCTGAGGATATACATCAAAAGGGGTGAGATAAAAGCTCAGTAAGAGGATAGATAAGAAGAATATTGCATGGGGTCAGCATAATCATGACATAGGCAAAGAAATCATAAACATGAGAGGAAGCATAAATATAAGACTTGAAATGTGGCAATGCATAAAACAATTTAACATCGTGTCTTAGTGGTTCAATACCAGTCATACTTTTGAACCAAGTGAGAATATTATTCACACATCATTTCACATTTACTCATGAGATTCATCACTTTACCCAATGCATTAGAGTGCTTTATAATTCCGGGCACACTCGTCACTTTGAAACATCTATATTGCGCTATATAATTCCGGGCGTACCCATCACATCATAACATTATCATTATCATGCTTTCCACATGGAACATATATCAAAAGTGAATATAAATAACCCATGTAAAATAATGGGTTACATCTCATAATAATTCATTCATAAACTTTGGGTTCCCAAAAGAAAGAGGGAATAACATACATGTTACAAGAACCGTCCACTTTGAGTGAAAAGTAAAAGGTGTGTTCTTAAAAGAAGAGTTCTTTTGGAAAACATTTTATTTGACATAAAAACCTGGTACAAACATGTATATCCCAAAAAATGAAGTAAATTGATGAATAAATGATCTTTAAGGAGTAACCATATCAAAAATGGAGTGAAAGAGGGAGAACCCGAAGGATAAAAATTGGGTTGGAGAATTTCCCCACACCTTGTATCTGAATGTTTCCTTCTCTTTAATGTCCTGTATAATGAAATTATATTCATTAATTAGAAATTCAAGAACCATTTATAAATGAATAGGTTTTATTCTGGTTTCATTATGTCATTTTATGTTCCTTTGGTTGACTTATAGAGTTTAAAAAAACATTGTTTAGGGATGTTAGTTTTTATGGTTTTTCTTGGGTGGTTCACTTGTATTCATAAATTGAAGTTCAGTTAGAACATGGGTAAAAATCCAGAACTAATATTACATGTTATTAATGAAATTAAATAATTTAAAATTATCTTATAATGAGTTATATTATATACCATGTGGATGAATCATTAGATAAAAATTAAATGAAGATTGTTTGGGTTAATTTGGGCGGTTTTTGGATCACAATGAACTTGTTTTAATTTATCACTTAGTAATGTGGCCATAAGTTATTTCCAGAACTTTAAATATGAAATAATACATATAAAAAATTCTGGTTCAACCATAAAAATGGTTTCATTACCAGATCTGAAGGTAGAAATGGAAGAAGAAATCATGTCGTTCTTGAAGGTGATAAATTAACACCTCACGAACAACGTTCTCTTTAATAAAATAAAAGGAAGAGGGAAAGGGGGTTGGATGATATAATATCCCATTAGCATCATAACATTCCAGTATATGAATAATACTAGAGTTAAAATACCATTTTTATGAAGATAGGTGGGAAGAGATCAAGAAATGAACTTGAAATTGAAAGGAAATTAAATGAGAAGAGGGAGAGAAATTACCTCTTAAATCCCCCTCTTGAGATCCTCCTTAAGGAAGCTAGGATTGGTCTTTTGATGAGACCAGAAGATCTTGGACGTGGGAGAAGGTATAGAGAAGATGTTTGGTCAGAGATTAGATAAGGCTTAAAGGTTGATAGGTGTGAGTAAATGAGGGTGTGAAGGGTGGTTTTTATAGTGGAGGGGAGAGGGGTTTCCTTAATATAAAATTCATTTGTTTATTAATTTCCCCTAAGATAAGGAATAGTGAGTCTTGAATGACCAAGAATAGTAATTTTATCATTTTATCCCGAACCAAGTGGTTTTTCATCAGCATAACATCACACATGAATCTATAATTACCTTATTTAGCTTATTTTTGTAAATTACGGTATTTCACTATTCATCAAAAATTCAAGTATTTCAGAAAAATCCCAAAAATTTACCCCAACCATTTTTCGACGTGTAGAATCCAAAAATGAATTCCATTTTTCAAAAATAATTTTCTAAATATGATTAATTTAATTTTTAATTAAAATCATGGTTTATTACTAAAAAACAGTTTTAAAACATTCATTTACTTATTCTAAAATATAGGTACATCATACTTTCAATTGAATATTATTTTTACACTATCATAGGTAAGGTTACTATTAATTAGGGTATATCACTATTCATAAGGGTTTGTTACTATTCATAAGGGTAGGTTACTATTCACCAAAAATTATTTTTGTTTTATTAGACTCCAAAAACATCTTGAACACAACCATGTGTGTCAGATTTTCAAAATTCAAAACACAGAAGTGACAAACTTATATTTAAAGGTCACTTAGCACTTAGTAGTTTGTTATGTTGTGTTTTCATTTTATTTTATGACAAAATTATAAGAAGGTGATTTATATTGAAAAACTTTGGGTCGTTACAGGTGCTCTGAATTGAAATCTGAGGACACCGTTGAACTCACAGTGTCGGTATTCTCTTAAGGAGACCTTCACCTCAACCGCAGTAGGTTGATGTTGAAAGTTAGATTTTGGGTTTTTCGTGGAAGAATAAAATAAAATAAAAATGTTTAACATTTTTATTTTTGTTGAAACCTCCCATGTGAGGTTAGAGATGTGGGGACCACCGAGCCCAAAACCTCCCAATTTGGATTTGAGGGTGGGGACCACCCAAACCCCCCCCCCCCCAACTCCTTCTTTAATGGAGGAAGCCTCTTGAACTCCCTCTTTAATGAGGGAGGTGACCTTTGGTATCCTACCACTTTAATGGTGCCAACCACATCAATTAATTAATTAATTAAGAAAATTTGAATTTATGCCAACAAACTAAATAGATAACATATTCTATTATGTTGGGATTTCATTTTTGGTGGAATTGGGGGAAAGGGAGAAGCTTTGGAGAATCGTGGAGAAACTCATCCTCCAACGATGAACGCCAACGAAGAACTCTTCTCTTTAGACGAATATTTCTCCAAACTTTGTCAAAGTCTCCTCCAATGACCTCTACAGCCGCCGTACGGGCCGCTGCTGAGGCTCGGCCGCTAGGCCAGGCCGCCCAGCGGACTGGACAACCCAGCGTGGGCTGGACCACCCTACGTGGGCTGCACTGCGGGCTGGGCCAGACCTAGTGGGTCGGTCCGGGTCAACCCAAACCAGGTCGGCCTAGGCCGGGTCAGACCGAACCCGGACCCACTTCGACTCATTTACGCTCTTTCAATTTGAAAAACCATCAATGGTGTTGTAAACCTTGGAGAAAGATGGTCCCTTTGGTATACCCCACTTGATATTTGGATAATTTGGGATACGGTCAGGTTGGATCGAGCACGAATCCAACCAGGCCCTCGGGAATAAAAGGCTAATAACTTACAGACCAGGCATCTGATTGTCGTGTCGTCTGTTGCGTTGAGACCCCTATGACATGATGGTCCTTTGGGATACTTCTTCATGGGACTTCATGGAATTTGGAGTTTCGACCATTGTCTTGAAGAGCGGACCCTCCTGGAGATGAGAAAGCTTAGCACGGGAACCCAGTAGTTGGTTGTGACTTGAGGAAGATATCCTTCGTCGGTCTGTGATTGAGGGTCCCACATGGAACCGCTCTAGGATTCCATGTGGGACTACCCGAGCGATCCTGTGTGGGTCAAAACCTAGAGATCATGTGTGGGTTAGCACCTAGAGATCCTGTGTGGGTCAGCACCAAGTGATCCTATGTGGGTCAGCACCGAACGATCTTGTGTAGGTCAGCACTGAGAAATCCTGTGTGGTCAGCACCTAGAGATCCTATGTGGGTCTGATGACAATTATCGATCCTTCATGGGTATGCCTCTTAACAGAGTAAGATGATTTGGTAGTTAAATATAATCATCTCTACTATTATACCTAAGTTATACCTGGTGTGAGCTGAGTTCTTACCTGAGAGGTACTTTCATTTGTGGTAATACCTTGGTGGTATTCTTCTGTATGGCATACTTATGTTGTACTTACCTTTGCAGTATTCCTTCCTTTGTGGAACAGTTGAGATTTAGTCTTTGATTTGGACTCTGTGTTTTCCTCATGATTGAGATGGGAATAATTGATAACTTATGCATATGTATGGGAATATACCTAAGTAGGGTTTTCAGTTGATTTCATTCCTTGTGGTTTATCCTTGGAGGATTTTATGAGACCTTGAGGGTCTCAGGGTCCCTGTCAAGTATCCTTATACTCACCCCTGCACGGGCTATGCTCGCACCTTGTTGTGTTTGGTTCAGACGACGAACAGCGCTGATCGAGGCTGAGGGTACCAGGGCTAGACGGGGCCCAGAGGGGGGACCATACAGCGTGACAGTATGCAGAGGAGACGGGAGGATGTGGAGTGCTAAGGAGGCGATCTGTACCTACCCTTCAGGTAGGAACCTCGGAGGATGACCCAGTAGCTACTTTTCTTTTTCTTCAGTTGTATTGTATTCCAGATGTACTTGTACTATTACTGTTGGGCTTGTATTCTAGCCCCTTTTTACTTTAATCACTCTCTTTTCTATACAGTTGACTTGTGTTCGTATCATGTTGTGTGATTGGTTGTGTGTGTTTACATATTATAAAGGCAATGCCTTCCCGGTTATAGGGAATACGCCTTACGGTGCTAGTCGCCAGCCCCTGGCCTATGGAAGGCAGGCTTGAGGTAGTCATGGAATGGGCCCCGAGGGATGGGTCGTGACATCCACTTTGATGAGATTATGATGTTTATAATATTTTATTTAATAAAAAGTAAAAGATGTCACATTAATGTTTTAAATACTATAACATTTTTAATATAGGTTTACCCAAAAATATATATTCAACTAGAAATATTATTCTTAAATATATAAGATTTATCTTCATCATGGTATTTTATTTTTAATTTTTAGTTAAGAAATAAGTATATTAAATAATTATACAATGATGATGTAATAATTATGAAATTAATGAAATAATCAAATAAATCATATTAAAAATATTAAAATAAATATAATTTTAATTAATTAAGGTCGTATAAAAAATTTATAGATTATTATGACATATTAAGGGTGTATTAAATTATTTTTTTCAAAGTTATCTTGTTTTATGGATTTTTTTATAGTCAATGTAATGAATAATGTCAAAATTGACACTAATGATATTTTATCAAAATAATATTTTATTAAATTATTTAAAAATCATTAAACATAATTATAAATATAAAATTATTATGATATTTTCTAAAATTTTATAAATTTTTCATTTATGGTCCAATTTATCACATAAGTAAAAATTATAATCTTTTAATATTGAAAAAAATATTACATTAGTTAAAATTAAAATTGGTCAAATAAGGGTTAATCAAAATTATAAGTTTTAAAATAGTACAAAAACTTGTCTAAAATATATTGATTGATAATATTACAACCTTATATCATATTATAGTTGAATACATTTCCATTTTGTTTTATTTGGAATGAAAATGAGTTTATTATAATTTAATCATTTGAGAAATTAAAAAATCGACCCTCACCTCAATTATAAAAGGACACCACCTACACCACTTATTAAAAACACTTTGATCCTTCTAGGTAGACCATACCCTGACAATTTATCTTCTAAAATTCCATAGACACGGTATATAGGTTTTGGTATTCTCAAAATACCAGCCCTTTAGAGGAGATCCAAAGGATATGTTTCGAAGAAGAGCTAATCACTCTAACCGATCACTTTCAACTTCTACTCTTCCTTACCTACACTAAATATATTATTTTTATCATAAAATAATAATTTAAGTATCATATACATTCTTAAATTTTACTATTATTATTAAAACACCATTATAAACCCTCTTTCCCAACAAACAAGAAGTGAAAGTATAACTCGTGCGTACGTACGTCTTACTGTCTCCACATAGCGATACTATTCATTCTTCATCACCATCTTATGTAGATGGTTATTATGATGGTCTTAGTGATTATATATGATATTTATAATATAATTATAACTTTTTAATGATAATATTATGTCTACATTATCATCATAAAATCTTTTTATAAATGATAACCTCACTCGTGTGTACATATGGACTACCATCTCTATGTTGTGATGTGATTATTTTTACTTATATTTCACATGAATGGTAATTAGGATAAATTTTATGAACATATATGATATATATAAAATAAAAATTATTATAAAAAGTCATATTATTATTTACATTTATTTCATTTCATTAAATGAAATATGGAAACATCGTTCATTCATACATACGACCTACCATCTCCATGAATAGTTTAATTCATTTTTCTATCTCTAAATTTTATGAATGATTATAAGTATGTATTTAATTAATATATATTATTTTAAAACCATGATTAAAGTTCTGAAAATTATTGGACCATGATCGTAGTATAAGGACCAAGACTACCAAATTAAAACATGCTTGGAAAATGAAGCAATAATCACCCAGAATAGTGATTTTAATAATAAATTATTAATAAATAGTTGATAAGATGTTATAAAAAATAATAAATGATATTATGGATATATTATTATATAATACACTTATAATAAAATAATATTTATTTTATAGCAATTTTCGGCATGAACAAATAAATTCAAGATTTGAGGTAAGGGAATTCTTAACTCAATTTCCATTTATTGGGTTAAACTAAAATTTCATTGATTATGTCATGCTACAATTATGTGTGAAACTAATTTTGATTATATTATGTTTTATTTCCAATTTTTTATGTGTATTTACAGTTAATATGCATAATCAATTCATTTAATTTATTCACACTTTAATGATATGGTATTTGTAAGGGTTTATTTCACAATCTCATCATTATTCGAGATTGTTTATGTTTAAAGTCTCCATTTGGGAAAATTTTATCTTCCATGTCCATGTTTTCTAAAAATGTTTCCAAAAATGTTTTTAATATTGTTTAAAATTATTTTTACCCAAGTTTTATCTTTTTTAAAAAAAAATTAAAAGAATATTTTTTTCATCTTCTAAACAAGGTTCTTTGTGACTTTTCTGAAAAAAATATAAAAGGGATGTTTTTTTAACTTATACAGAATGAGAGGATGTTTTTTGATTTCATGATGCCTTACTATATTGAATCTTCCTTTACAATCTTACAAGTTTATTTTCAAAAAAATGTTTTCCTTTGTAATTGCGTGGTTTTTTTAAAAAAAATCAAAATTGAAAGGATATTTTCCTCAAGATTTATTTCAAGTGATATTTGAAAATAATTTTCCATCTAAGATAAAATTATTTTATGTTACTTATGCTTTATTAGGGTTATTATTCAAGGATAATAACATTATTATTTATATATTTGGTTTATTTTTTTAATTGAATGATATTTATGAAACCCATTTCTTTTCATGGGTTATGATATAATGAATTATTTATGTTCATGTGGCACAAATTTTTATGGTTTTCATTATGTGAAGGGTTGTAACTATATATCCCTTAATTTAATTGGGTAATTAATTATATCTCATTATATAGTTATGGGAAACAATTCGATGTGCTTAATATTTTATGGGAAACAAGTCGAAGTGCTTGATCCGTTATGAGAAATAGGTGTTATGGCCTGATCCAATGGTCTTGGTAATTAACCTTGACATATGAAATGGTTTATATACTTATGATGATGCTACACACATTTATGACATGGAATTATGCTTCATGATTTAGTTATGAATAATTATACTTCTTATGATTCATGTCATTTGAAATGATAATGTATATGACAAGAATCATGGTTATAATCTATGACAGGTTGGGTATGAACTTCATAATTTATTTTTGTGATAACATAAACTTATTCTTATCTTATGATTTCAAATGATCATGGATTTATATATCATATTTTTACCCTTACTAATCATCTAATTTCTCCCTTTCTTATGTTTTCTTCCCTAGGTGATGAATAAAGTTTTAAGTATGGTATGTCTAAGAGGAGTACAATGTTGTAAGATATTTGTGATAGATTTTAAAAATCTCTCATAAATTAATAAGATTGCATTTATGGTCTCTAAAGACTCTAAACATTTACAGTTCTATAATGGATTATATTTTTATTCATCTAAAAAGATGTAATATCTATTTTTGAAAAGCTTGGGTTGTTATAGTTGGTATTAGAGAAAGGTATAGACAGTCTTTGGATATTAGGGTTAGAAAATTTTTATGAAAACCATAGGTATAGGACTAGGTATAAGATAAAATACTAAAGTTTTCATAATGATCATGAATGACCTAGGTTAAACCTAAGGTTTCATTTATTAAAAAAAAGGTATCATTATTTAGATATCATCACTCATGATTATTTTCTTTAATCACTATGATTAGTGTTTCTCACGCTATACTTTTTGGTTTTAGTCAATGGTTGGAACCCAAATGAATTGTGTTGGTAATGAATACGGAATTCAATTCAATGATTTTCCTCCTAAGAAACCAAGTGTTATGGGAGTAGGAATGAAAAAAAAATTTGTTATTCTCACAAAACTTTCTCAAGATATGAATCATGATAGACCTCCAAATGAACAAAGGATGGTAAAACAGTTTTTTGATTCCTTCATGAGTCAGAATTCACCTTCTTTTTGTGGGTATTTTGATCCACTAGTGTCTAATTAATGGATCAGTACCACTAAAAATTTATTTTTTGTTCTCCAATTTTCAGAACATGAGAAAGTCATTTTGTTTTTCTATTTTATGAAAGGTGAAGTGGATCAATGGTGGAATCTTATTAAGAATATGAGGAAATAGAATAAAATTCAGTCCATAGAATGGGAAGTGTTCAAGAACTTATTTTTCAATAAGTACTTATCTCATATTATTCATATTAAAATGGATAAGAAATTCACTGAGTTAAAGAAAAAGGATGATGAAACTATTGAAACCTATGAAGAAAATTTTACAAAAATTGTGAGGTATGCTTCTAACATTATCATCCAACCTAAAAGTAATATTGATTGATTCTTTAGTGTCTTAAAACCAAGTATTATAAGGGAATTATCCATAAGGGACTTCGGTAGCTATGAAGAAATCATCTGATGTTCCATCAAGGTGGAAATGGAGTTTGGAGTTACATATCGATCTCATAGTTTTGATAAGAAAATGAATATGGATTTCAAAGTAAAAAATAAAAACCAAGGATAAAAGAAGATGAGTTTTCCTTTTTGTTCAAAGTGTTGGAAGAAGTATGGAGGAAATTTTCTTAAGGGGACTAGTAAATGTTTTAAGTGTGGGAAATAAGTTCATCAGGTAATTGATTGATGAAGTGATGGGAATAAGTTGGCTAATTATTTTAATAGAGAGAAGTATAAATTGAATGCACCCCCACACTTTAATGCTTCAAGTGTAAGGAAAATAGTCATTATACTAATCAGTGCCCAAATAAAAGGGTTAATAATGATGATCGATGTCAGTAGCCCCTTAAATCCAAATACAAAGGGAAATATCATGCGGTCACTATTAGGGATGTGGAGTATGACAGCAAAGTGGTGGATTTATTGAGTATTTATGTATTGGAATTCAATAATATTGTTGTAAAATTACTTTTATGGTATTATGGAATAATGAAACATATAAGGATTGGTCCACCAAAATTTTCCTTAAGTATTTGAAAGCATATGTTCAATGGTATCGGTAACTTTGAAAAGTGATTGAGGTGGTAAGGTTATATTTTTTGAGAACACGTGATTAAGGGAAAGATAACCCTTCATATGTGCATGATGAGATAAAGAGATGTTTGATTGTTATAAAATAAATGGGATAGTATTAATGAAGTTGGAATATATTATAAATATGATGAAAATGTGTCTTGTGGATTGAGTTTATAGAATTTTTGGATTTATGATATGATGAAAGAGTTAATTTTTTAAAAGTATGCATGTTTTCTCTAAGGTTTTATGGTAATTAAGGTTATTACCATATTTCAAGTGAATATATGATAATATTATTCACATGTTTGATATGTGATAATTAATATCTATGTCAAGATGTTTGGGGGATAAATGATAAGTTTATTTTGTGAATTTAGTGACCTCCTTTTGATATTTTTGGATTTTAATATTTTGGAAGGCTCATAAGGGTAACCATTTATGAAATTGTTTAAGTTGAAATTTGGATGAGGTTTTAGATATTAATGTATTAATTCACCATATGAAGATTTATTTATATTTTATAACCCATGCTAACTATTTTTCAATAATGATAACTCAATACATAAGAAATGACTTATCAGCCCATTATAAATCTTATAATCCACTGGTTCTTCAAGAATTACAATTTCAGCATCATTTCTTGGGGTAAGAGATGAAGAAAAAATTGATCAAGGTATAAACAAAGTTTGATATTTTACTTATGAAATTAAATCAAGTAATTATATCTTCTCAAATGATTTTGAAATAAAATGTATCCTATTATCATCATCTTTGATGATATCAATGACCTTTTTCAGACCTATTTGGTCTATAGTTTTGTGGTCATTAAAATTATCTTGACCATGTTATCTATCAATTTCTATTAGTTATTGGGATTTTACCCTTAAAAATATATCTTTTAATGTTTTTCCTATGAGGAAATATAGTTATTAATTACTTTAAGTAACCCTTATGTTTCCAACTTTCCCTTTTTAAGGGAAGTTTTATTATTTCATTTTACGATGTTGGTTTCTATGAATAAATTATAAAATGTTAAAACTTTGATAATAAATATGAATTTTTAGGGTGAAATTAATTTTAATGGGGTTATAATGTAATACCCTGAGATTTTTATGAAATATATTTTTAAATAATTATATTTCTTTGATAGCATGCATTGCATGCAATAGCAATTTTAGACGAACTACAAAATATTATATGTTCGTTATAACCTATCCATTAAATTGGGAAAAATAAATATGAATAACTAATTTATGAAATAAATATCCAACTCAATATGAATTTATTGGTAAGTTCTTAGAAAATGATCACATAATTTTTAGTAAATTCACTTTATTCTTCAAAAATACATTTTCTTCAAAAATGAGTTCTTATTCTTTTTATGAGTGAATATTAATTTTTATAAATTATATAAAATTAATTTGAAAATTTTAATTTCATTTCTGAATTTATATTTTTAAAATTATCTTAAATTTATTTTTTGATAATTTTCTGAAAACATTTATTTTTCAAGGAATAGTGAAAATACTAATTTTTATTGAAAACTATATTTTATTTTACAGTATTTACAAGGTAAAATTATTTTTTGGATTATTTTTAAATTTTAATTAGTAAATTTTATTTAAAAGAATCCAATTATGGTTTTTGAAAAGTATTTTATACATGAATTTATGTTTAAAACATTTTATGTTTAAAAAAGGCATTTTTATGGTTTTATTTTAAATTAAATTATGAAACTTTTGTGTTTTAAACTTTAAAAAATGGATGAAATATTTGGATTTATAAGTTTTAAGTTTATTAAATAGGTTCCTTTTATTTTTTGTCAATATGAATAGTAACCTTGGTAAATTTTATTACCATAGTAAAGGGTAAATTGGGAAATTTAGGCTAAAAAATGATAAGGACTATAAAATGACCCTAACACTTGACCAAATTTTATTGGATGAATTTAATTTTAACCTTAACACCTAATTATTGATATTGAGTTGTTTAAAGGACATTTTTTATGAAAACTACTTATATATTATCTAAATCAAATAAAGATGTAAAATGTCACTTTCTTTATCTAAAATATCTCTTACGTTTCCACATGGGTAAAATAGGTTATGAATGAATATAAGTTTCCATTTTTAACTTAATACACTTATTTTCATGATATAAATTTATTTATGGATTTTGGGCCACTTGGATGAGATTAGGATGTTTATAATATTTTATTTAATAAAAAGTCAAAGATGTCACATTCATGTTTTAAATACTATAACATTTTTAATATAGGTTTACCAAAAATATATATTTGACTATAAATATTATTCTTAAATATAGAAGATTTATATTCATCTTGGTATTTTATTTTTAATTTTTAGTGAAGAAATAAATATATTAAATAATTACACAACGATGATGCGTTAATTATTCAACTAATGAAACAATCAAATAAATGATATTAAAAACATTCAAATAAATATATTTTAAATTAATTAAAGCTATAAAATAATTTTAAATATTATTATGAAATATTAAGGGTGTATTAAATTTTTTTTTTTTTTAATTTATCTTGTTTTATGTATTTTCTTAAATTTGGTGTAATGAATAGTGACAAAATTGACGCTAATGATATTTTATCAAAATAATATTTTATTAAATTATTTAAAAATAATGATAATAACTTTAAAAATTAAAATTTATTATTATATGGTCTAAAATTTCATAAATATTTCATTTATGGTTCAATTTACATCACATAAGTAAAAATTACAACCTTTTAATATTAAAATATTTGTTATTGTAGTTGAAATTAAAATAGTTTAACTAGGGGTTAATAAAAATAATAAGGTTTAAAATAATAACAAAACTTGTATAAAATATATTTTCTGATAATATTACAACCTTATATTATCTTATATTTGAATAAATCACCATTTGGTGGCATTTTTATAGAAAATGAATTTATTATAATTTAATCTTTTGAGAAATTAGAAAAGTGCACATATCCTCAATTATAAAATAAAACCTCCCCCCCCCCCCACTTCTTCACATCACTTTGAGCCTTATATATTGACTATACCCAACCAAATTATATTCTCAAATTATCTAAACACAATATAGAGGTTCTTATATTCTCAAAATTTCAACTCTATATCCCTTTAGAAGAGATCCAAAGGAGACGTTTCGAAGTAGAGTTAATCGCTCTAACCGAACACTTTTTATTTATACTCTTAATTACCTCCTATAAATATATTAAGTTTATCATAAAATAATAAAATAATTATCCTAAATATTATTAAATTTTATTATGATTTTTAAAACGCAATTATAAACCCTATATATCATCAAACAATAAGTGAAAGTATCACTCATGCGTACGTACGACTTACAGACTCCATGTAGCGATACTATTTATTTTTCATCACCATCTTATATATATGTGTATTATGATAGTATTAGTGATTATATATGATATTTATAATATAATTATAAATTTTTAATGATAATATTATGTTCACCTTATCACCATCCAAACTTTTGAGAAATGATAACCTCATTTGTGTGTACGTATGGACCGCCATCTCCATGATGCGATGTGATTCGTTTTCACTTATATTTCACATGGATGGTAATGAGGATGATTTTTATGATAATATATGATATTTATAACATAATAATTATTTTTTAAATTTTTATTATTATTTACCTTTATTTCATTCTATTAGATGGAAAATGGAAACCTCGTTCATGCGCACGTACGGCCTACCATCTCTGTAAATGTTGTAATTCATTTTTCTATCTCTAATTTTTATGAATGGATATAATTATGTATATAATGTATATATATTATTTTTAAACCATTATTAACATTATATAAATTATGTTAAAATGATCAAATTATAAGGACTGGGACTACCAAATCAAAACATGCTTGGAAAATGAAGTAGTAATCACTCAGAATAGTGATTTTAATAACAAATTATTAATAAATGGTTGATAAGATGTTATAAAAAAATAATACATGATATGATGTATATATGGTTTTTTAAAAAATTTATAATAAATTAATATTTATTATATAGTAGGTTTCAACATGAAAAAATAAATTCAAGACTTGAGGTAAGGGAATTCTTAACTCAATTTTCATTGATTATGTCATGCTACAATTATGTGTGAAATTAATTTTGATTTTATTATATTTTATTTTTACTTTTTTTATTTGTATTTACAGTGAATACACATAATTAATTCATTTTATTAATTCACACTTCAATGATATGATATTTGTAAGGGTTTATTTCAAAATCTCATCATTATTCGAGATTGTTTATGTTTAAAGTCTTTGTTTGGGAAAATTTTATCTTCCATGTACATTTTTCTAAAAAAGATTCCAAAGAGTTTTTTACTATCATTTAAAATAATTTTTTCATTTTTCTATCTTTTTGAAAAATGGTTTTAAAATAATATTTTTTTTCATTTTCAAAACAAGGTACTTTGTGACTTTTTTGAAAAAAAATACCTAAGGAATCTGAAAAAAAAATAAAGAAGGAATATTTTATTAACTCATACGACATGAGAGGATTTTCCTAATTTCATGAAACCTTAATTTTTTTAATATTCCTTTACAATATTACAAGGTTATTTTTAAATAAATTGTTTCCCTTTTTAATTTCATAGTTTTTTGAAAAAAAATAAAAATGGAAAAGATATTTTCCTCAATAATTATTTCAAGTGATATTTCAAAATCACTTTCTATCTGTGATGACATTATTTTATATTACTTGTGATTTATTGGGGTTATTATTTAAGGATTTTATCCTTATTATTTCTAGAGTTTTTTTGTTTTTTTGATGGAATGATATTTATGAAACCTATTTCTTTTCATGGGTTATAATATAATGAAGGATTTGTGTTCATGTGGAACACATTTGTACGGTTTTCATTATTTGATGGGTGGGAACTATATCTCCCTCCAATACATTGGGTAATGAATTATATCTCAAGAGATAGTTATGGGAAACATATCGATGTGTTTGATCCGTTAAGAGAAACAAGTTGAAGTGTTTGATCTATTATGGGAAAAATGTGTTACAGCCTGATCTGATGGTCTTGGTAATTAACCTTGACATATGAAATGGTTTTTATACTTATGATGATGCCACACATATTTATGACATGAAATTATGGTTCATGATATAGTTATGATGAATTCTCATTCTTATGATTCATGTCATTTAAAATGATAATTTTTATGCCAAGAATCATGTTTATGATCTATGACGGGTTGGGTATGAACTTCGTAAGTTATGTTCTTGATCACATAACCTTATTCTTGTCTTATTCTTTCATATGATCATGGATTTATATCTCCTATGTTTACCCTTACTAAGAATCTAAGATCAACCTTTCTTATGTTTCCTTCCCCATTTGATAAATAAATTTTTAGGTAGGGTATGCCTAAGAGGAGTGTTATGTTGGAAGATCTTTATGGGAAATGTTTAAGATCTTTTATAAATTAAGAATATTGTATTTATAGTCTCCAAAGACTCTAAACCTTTACGGTTCTGGAATGAATTATATTTTTATTCATCTAAAAATATATAATAATTATGTAAGAAATTTTTTTGCCATAATATCACATGAATTCATGATTTATTATTTTTCAATGGAAAATCATTCCTCGGTGTTTTATTGTATCCCTCAACATGACACTACCACAAATCATGCGATATACAGTAATAGATTTTATCATCACTAAACAGAAAGCACTGATAAAAGTGGAACCATTATTAGTGCTAGGTAAAAGTGCTAATAAAGGTTACTTTCCTCAGTGCTAAAAAATTCTAATAAAAGTGCACCCTTTGTCAATACATTTTTTGGTGCTAATAAAGGTTCCACTTTATCGACACTTTTCTTAGTAGTGATAAAATAATTGTATAACTTTTAATAAAAAATATTATCAATATATATTTAATTATCATATTTATATTCAAAAAATAATGTTTAATTATAAATATTAATTAAAAAATGTATATAATTAATATAATTATGATATATTAATATATTTTAGTAATTTAAATAATTATATAAATATAAATGAATGTGAATTATTAATATGTGATATTTGAATTTATATATTTATATCTATGTCTATATGTGGGGTGTACTAATAAACATGTTTATGTGTATGTATAGAACATGCGTATATATGTATGTATGGAATATATTATCCATATTTTTAATATTACTTCACGTTTAATGTATATTTTTTTATTTTTTGATATAATACTTTTAGAATTTATTCAATTTTAAAAATTTATACATATTTATTTACTGAGTATTAGTTAGAATATTTTTTTAATTTATATGATTATTATTTACTCAATATTATTTATTAAGTTTTAATATTTTTAAAATGTTTGAAGTTTATATAATTAAGTTATTTAAATTCATTTTTTAAAATTTTCTTCATTTTTGTACATGTTTATAATTCATATAGTTAATCATATGAATTAATTTTTGTTAAATATTTTTTCTATTAAATTTTATTTATTTATTTATTTATTTTTAGTATTCTTTCATTTAATATTATTTATTCATTTTTAAAATTTATTTATTTTTATATTTGTTGGAATTTAAAAAATTTATAATATTTATTTATATTTATTTATTTGTTTATTGTGTAATATTTTAAATATTTTTTTAATTTATATGAATAATAATTATTCTTTTTTATATTAAGTTTTAACATTTAAAATATGTTTGAATTTTATATAATTAATCTGTTTAAATGATTTTTTAAATAATTTCTTAATTTAAATAGTTAATTTTATTTATTTATTATTTTTATTTATTCATTTTTAATATTATTTTATTTAATATTATTTTTCATTTTTTATATTTATTAATTTTTAATATTTTTGAAATTTATACATTTTTTAAAATTTATACATATTTATTTAATAAATATTAATATTTTCAATATGTTTATAATTTATATGTTTAATATTTATTAATTTTTTATTTATTAAGTTTTAATATTTTTAAAATGTTTAAAACTTATATAATTTATTACTATAAATTCATTTTAATTTTAATATTTTTATAGTCAATATAATATTTATTTTTAATAATTTTATTATTTATATAATTAATAATATTTATTTATTCATTTTTATGTGTCTGTAATTAATTTAGTTAATGTCATGAATTCACTTTTTTAAATATTGGTTTAATTCATTTCATTTTATTTATTCATTTTTAGAATTTTTCCATTTAATGTTATTTATTCATTTTTATATTTATTAATTTTATTTATTTTTGGGATTTATTCCTTTTTAATATTTATTTATACATGATTATTTACTAAGTTTTAATATTATTAATAGGTTTTTAATTTACATGATTAATATTTATTCAATTATATTTGTTAAGTTTTAATGTTTTTTAAAGGTTTGAAATTTATATAATTAAGTTATTTAAATGAATTTTCTAGTATTTGCTTCATTTTTGTACTTACAGCCAATATAGTTAATATTATGAACTATACATAATTATTTACTAAAGTATTAATAATCTTGACATGTTTTTAATTTATATGATTAATATTCCTTCAATATTATTTATTAAGTTGTAATATTTTTAAAGTGTTCGAAATATATATATAATTAATTCCTTTAAATAAATTTTTTACTATTTTCTTTATTTTTTGAACATGTTTAAAATTCATGTAATTAATATTATGAATTCATTATTTTATATAGTTTTTTATCTATTAATTTTTATTTATTCATTTTTAATATTATTTTAGTTAACATTATTTATTCATTTTTTATATTTTTTAATTTTATATTTTTTGAAATTTAATCATTTTCTAAAATCAATTTATACATATGTATTTACTATGTTTTTATATTTTAAATATGTATTCATCTTCATTTTAATTTATATCTATTTTTAATTTTTTTTAATAAATTGTGTAATTAATAAAACTTATCCATTTTTTAATATTTTTGAAGTATTTTCATGTCTAATTATTCAATTTCACTCATTTTTAACATTCATTTATTTAAGATTATATATTCTTTAATAATGTAAAATATTATTTACTTTTTTATAATTTATTCATATTTAATATATATTTGTTTAATGTTTTGTATTTTATTTATAAAAGCACAATCTTTATCAATGCTATAATTATAGTGCTGATAAAGATATGTTTTATTAGCACTTATTATTTTAGGGTTGATAAAACTCATCTTTATCAGCTCTTTTTAGAAAGAATTGATAAAAACTCTCTCTGGTCCATGATCTTATAAATTCAACCCTAACAGAACTTTCTTCTTCATGTTATTCAAGCTCTCATGGAATTCGAACTCTACCACTGTTCCCCCTCAATCTACTCAAATGAATCGATCCTCTCAAAACCTAAGGTATGTTATTATTTTTACTCATCTTTAATCGATCTTACATCACTCAGTATTCATGCTCATCACCTTCACACCATTCAATATCCTCTTTAATCGATCCTCAAACTTTCCCTACATCCATCACCTTTTAAATGGATTAATTTTCTTAGTTGGGTCGCAGCATGAATGAGAACAACATAGTGTGATTCAAACTCCATGAGAAATTTGTTTACACTATCTTAAAATCTCATTTGGAAGCGGTGATTTTGGGAGAAAGGGAATGAAATGGAGTGATTTAAACTCATTTCCCATGTTTGGAGAAGTTATGTTGGATGGAGAGAAATTCTTTAGGGAGAAACCTGAAGAAATTGGTTTCTCCCTAATTAAAATTTCAAATCACCCCAAAATCAGGGTGATTTATAAGGACACAAATGTAACAATGCCAATTTTTCAATTATCCTATATTAACCTTGTTCATATTTTATTTTATTGATCATATACCCTTAACCTACATCTAATTTATTTAAAAAAATTATTTTTCTCATTTAACATAAATTGTTGATGTGTGGGTCTTTCTTTTCATTACATTATTGCTCTTAGCCTCACTTGGATTCATTTTGATCGCCATTAGATTTCTTTAAGTCGTCATTTTGATCTTTTTTCTAGTTAACTTTATTGGTTCATCCCATTAATATATACCCACACTTTTATGCGTCAAACCCCAATTAAATTCGAGTGTTTCTTCAAATGTTGGGTTTTCAAGACCATGTGATTGGGTGCTATAAATATTTTTAGCATTTGAAAAAAGATCAAATTCAGATCCTAAGCATCATATCACTAAAACACCACTTAGCCCACCACGTTCCAAGTGAATAAATGAATAAACATCAACTCCTACCACTATTTTATTTCAATCACTCACTGCTTTTTATGGATATTTTTTATCTACTTAATCATATGGGATATCGTCAAATTAATCGTAGGCAAGATCTTATTTTAAAAATTTCTCACTCTAATTTCATGTATCTTCTAGATGAATGAGGATATGGATTAAAGGAAAATCTATGCACTATAGAAACTATACCCATAGGTGAATATTTCAAATGATAATTCGATAATACTTTTATAGTGTGTTGATGGAAATTTGCTCTAATTTCTAGGTATACTTCATGATCCCATGGATTAAAATCAAAAAATTATTCCCATTTTCTTTCATTACTATATATAGAAACCCAAATACTTATTATATTTTCATTTTAGAGAACATCTATGATAGGAATTTTTCAACACAACCCGTTAACCTCATGTTCAGTTAAAAATTATTTCTTATAAGAATGATACAAAAAGTGAGCGTACACGATAGAAAGTTTTAGATCATTATTAAGTAAGATAATTCACCTGATTTTTCATTTTTAGTTCCCTATTTCTACAAATTTTCACTCATAATTATTTTTACCCCTTCTTAATCCATTGAGAATTCCTTACACTTTCATTTAAACCACAGTTCCAATTAACAAGTGGGTCTTTATTTTCAATGTGTTCTTTCTCTTTTCCCCACTTGCATTCTTTCAAACCACCATTTAATTTCTTTAACTCATCAATATTTTGATATTTTTTAAAATTAACTTTATCATTTCATCCCATTGAGATAGACCAATAGTTTTATTTAAACTATTGTCATGGTTATAGGGACTCCCTGAACTCTCTTTAAAGCTCCACTCAAACTGCCTTCCACTCCTTAAATTAGAATCATGACCTGCATTCAAAACATCTATATCTACTTCCATCTTATTTAAACCTTGCTCCCAGTTTCCACTCTAACATTTTTCTAGTGTTTATTCTCCTTTTTAGTTCCACTGAAGCTGGGTTTTTTTCAAGTTATCCCAAGTAGTTGGTCTTATACTTCAATAATTAGTTTGAGATGAGGATTTTTGTTGATCCCACTAGGACACTTCTTCAACTTATGTTGAAGTTGATTATTCCTTTTGTCTCTAATAACAATTTGAATTATTTTTCTTTCAATCTTTATCTCATCCATGTGAATTATTTAAATTTGAATCATTCGTGATAGACCAATAATAATGTTCTTTAGTTATTTCAGTAGCTTGAGAACCCTAGCCTAAGACTTTTGGTTCATTGGATTTAAATTCAATATTTTCTTCAAACATTTGGTTCTCAAGACCATGTGATTGTATTTTATAAACATTTTTATCATCTAACAAAAGATTAGTTTTAGATCCTAAGCATCCTATCACTAAAACGCGACCTTGTCCTCGATATACCAATTAAAGAAATGAATAAACTTTAACACTTCCATCTTGTTATACTACCACCTATAAAAGTTATAGAAACTGTCCTTGATCTCTATGTTTTTCAATAGATGAAAAATTAATTAGATTATTTTTAACTTTATAGATATCACACATCTATTTCCTTCAATAATTTCCACCACTATAAAAAAACTCAATACATATCATTCAGATATTATTATCTTAAAAAAATGGATCAATGCAGCTTAAATGATTCTTTAAGAATGACATTTTATGGGTTTTAATCTTATACTTTTTGTGTATTTATTTATTTTTTTAGTTATTAACATTACTGAATCAAATAGGATGCATATGAATTGAAAATGGATGGATGTCAATCATATAACAAAATAGTATGAGGATGGGGTGAAAGAGTTCATCAAGTTTGAAAAATATCATGTATATGAACCTTCTCAAAACCTTTTTCCATGTTTACACTATTTTTATTCAATACTAATTAGTCCATGGGGGTTAGAAGAACACTTGATCTATCATAGAATAGATAAAAGTTATAAATGTTGGACTAAACATGAGGAAAGACTGAATATAGCTAGTGACTTGGATAAAACTGCATTTTACAGATCATATGATATGATTACAGGTGTGAATAATGATGAAGACTGTATTGAGGATATGATTATAGGTGTGGATGTTAATTAAGATCATATTGAGGAAATAATAATGATAGTTGATTATAAACTTTGTGATTTTCCAAAATTATTTTAGAAGTTAAATATTTGTGAAAATATTCCATTTTATGTTGTTTTTACTAAATATAAAACATTTTCATCTATACTAAAGATATATAATATAAAAGCTATAAAAATATAGAGTGACTCTAGCTTTACCTAACTACATTCTCTCATGAATGATATGCTCCCAGAAGAAAATGATATTATTTTCCAAACATATGACACTAAATGAATGATATGTTCAATGGGTATAATCCTTGAAAGAATAAATGCATGTATAAATTATTGTATACTATTTTACAAGTAAGAATAATAAATTAAAAAATAACCAAAGTGTGGTACGTCTTGATACAATAAAGATGAATCAGGTCCTATAAAAGTTATATAGTACTTTACAATCATTCTAATATTTAGGCACCTATATAGAAGTGGATAAATTGTAAGGAAATTGATGTGTAACTTAGATAAAATAAATAAATATGGGAAACTTTTTCACCAGATATACTCTCCTCAGTGGAATAAAATTGATCACAAGTATCTAGAATTTTGAAATGAGCTTTGTCTGGCGATATCTATAAGTGGAGTGAATCCCTTTGGTTATTAAAGTAGCTAATAGAGCTAATAATTTCATTATTTTTTATGTGTATTTAAATTATTTAAACCCTATAAATTTAAAATTTTAAGATGGTTTTCATAATGTTTTTATTTCTGGAGATTTTTGGGATAAAATTTGAACATTTCTTAATTTTGTAATTTTAACGGTTTTATGTCACTTCTATATTTCAAGCATAAATTTTTCAATATTAAAACAAATTGATTGATTGTTTTTTTATAATTCCTTTATTTTTGTCACTCAACTTATTCTTCTGGACCAAGATCTCATTTGAACTTAAATATGCCCAAATAAATCAATAAAGTTGAAAAATATTTCAGGATGATATAATATAACCCTCCTCATTAAATGAGGCATATCTTGAGATGAAGATCTCCAAATGAGGTTATTACAACTGGAAATGAAAGATTAATCGAATGGTAAATTTGAAGATTAAATTTAAGGGATAAATTAATTCATTATGTTATCCTTTTCACACATTAAATCATAGGAAGTTAAAGAGTTTCTTTATCCATAAAAAATTAAACTTCATTGATTAGGTTATAACTTCTTGTATGTATGTCCAAAGACTTTGAGAATTTTAGGTTCGATAGAAAATAAAATTTATAACAACTTTTAATAAAAAACCTTGATGATTTTCAGATTTATGGTGGGAATAAATGGAGAAAAAATATATAGGATAGATTCTAGAGGAAATTTTTTTAATTTTCCTTTTCTCTCTTTTTTTTATTCTTAGTTCTGTAATAGATTACTCTTCCCCCTTTTTCTTGGTTACCCTTCACATGAAGGGGTAAACATTTGAGTTATTGTGTAAGGATATGTTTTCTTTTTTTAATGCTTTAGTTCCTGAACATCATGGTATAAAATCTTTTCTCTCCTCTATGAAGTTGGATTCAATATTCTAATATCAGTTTTTATTATCATGTACGATCATATTTGATTATATATTATATTGTTATTATTTCCTTTTTCAATGATAATATTTATCCCTATAATATTTTTTGGTTTATATATGATTGAATATACTAGGGATTAATGTTGAACTACTCAGTGGTCTTCAGTACGTGTGGGAGGGGTAGTGGGCACTCGTGATTGTTTAGGATAAACAAGACTCTATTGGAAATTTCCTGAGTTAATCGAGGGAATTTTTTGTAACTCTCTCACACATTAGAAGTAGTGTATACCAATATTATATTTTGGAAAGGTTTATTATAACCATCACCATTTGACCAAGGGAGTGAGAGGAAGCGATTGTGGCATCTCACTTTTATCAGATTAGTAAAAGATGACTGGAAAAAATTTAACTGGGATAATATTGAATTTGGAAGACTGAACCAAAAAAAATAACCATTATAATTTCATATTATTAAATCTATTTCTTAATTTATTTCATTTTTTTCATTGCTTTATTATGTTTTCAAAATCAAACAATTTCAAAAACACCCCCTTTTCATCTAATTCAAAGTGAAAATTGTGATTGTTATACACTCCTCTCTGGAGACAACCTAGGTTGACCACTTTACTATATTTTAACTTATGAAATGATTTTTTTCTACACTCTATGATAGGAATGTATCAAAACTTGTAACTATTTTTGAGGAGGCAGTTCCAACAATCTAATAGTAAATATTTGACTGTTTTCAAATTTAAAGATATATATATATTTAACTCACCTTGGTCTATGAAGGATAGTGTTTCTTTCTTTTATAAATAGATTAGAGGATCTTGAAGACAATTTTTTATAGAGGATAAATTCAAGGATATCATATAGAACCTTAAAGTGGACCTCTAATACCCAGTTTTGGAGGGATTATCTAGAGAATTAATAGAACTTCATGAGTACTTCCTAAAATTTTATCAACAAACAATGAAACATAAAAGACAAGTGGTTGTAAGAAGTATAAAAGATCAATTTAAATGGATTGAATATAAGGAATAGGATTTTAAGAGACAAATAGAATAAACATACCATGAGTATCAAGATAAACCTAGCCCTAAACCTAAGACAGTGGTAGATATGGATTTCCCTCTAATCTTTGATGCTCAAGAACCTGGGGTGACCTTGGTAAAATTCAAATAAGAACCATTTTTCCCTACTCAACCATTTATGGAGGATATTTATGAAGAATATTTTTCTTATTAAGTACATACATAAGATAAATGATATTTGGATGACTTATAGAATGAATATGAGGTGTAATATGATTTCCCCATCCCTTACAAGGAAGTAAAATCAACACCATTGTACCTATCACTGGCTTTGTAAGAATATAAAACCACTCAAGTGGTGTAATTTTAAGAGAATATAGAGGATATTGACTACCTACCTCTATTTAGTTAAATTTAACTCCAATGGGAACTTTTCAATTAAGAATCAATTGACGCTGAACAAACTCAGAGAGATGATCTTTTCTTAAACTCACTGTCTTAAAATTTTATTAAAACTGAATTAAGTATGACCTCTAATTATTTACAATTTTAAAATTTGTAAAAAACTTCCCTATAAAATCCATGAAAGTACCATCAACATGAGGTTTTCCATGTGCCTGCCCCGATGGATATCTATTGATCAACATGGCTTTGTGAGGGGGAGATCCATACATGGAGCTATTAGTCTGGCGCAAGAACTGCTAAGAGATATCAGTTGTAAGTCTCATGGATCCAATATGGCTATGAATCTTGATATGAATAAGTCATATGATAGGGTGGAATGGGGGTTTATAAACAGGGTCCTGACCACCATGGGGTTCTCTTCTAAGGCTCTGGATATTTTTTTCAAATGCTTTAGCTCTCCGTGGATGGCAGTCACTTTTATGGGAAGAACCCATGGATTCTTCAAGGCGGTTCGAGGTCTACGTCAAGGAGACCCAATCTCCCCATCCATTTTCATTCTAGTACAGGACACTCTTATCCTATTGATCAACAAAGTAGTTCTGAGTGGGAGGATCCAGCCTTATAAGAGGAAACAGAGCATGCCTGTCGTCTCTCACTTGATGTTTGCAGACGACACTATCATTTTCTCAAATGATGGAAAGAGATCTTCACACGGCATCAAATGGATTCTTGAGGAGTATTGATTCTGGAGCGGAAAACTGATCAACCACTCCAAGATTAATCTGTATATCTCTAACAAGTGTGCTACCAACAGAGCCAATCACCTATGCAGCAGGTTGAACATGCAACGAGGCCAGTTCCCGCTGGAGTACATTGGCACTCCCATTTCCTCAGGTCGCATGCACATAAGGGACTTCGACCATGTGGTGAGTAAGATTACTGGGAAGGTTATTATCTGGAAAAGTCACCTTCTATCCTTTGGGGGGTGAATATCTTTGGTTAATAGTGTCCTGTCTGCGATTCTGGTGCAAGCGTTGGCTGCGACACCAGTGCCAAAAGGGGTGATCAAAGAGATTGGTAAAGTGCTAACTGGTTTTATTTGGGATGCTTTGGCCGAAGGAAAGATGTATTGGGTCTCTTGGGAGAGGATTTCCCAACCCATACATGAGGGTGGGATTAATGTTCGAAGTTTAGGGTCCACGATTAAAGTCATACACGCGAAATTGGTGTGGGAAGTGATTGAGAATCGTACTATGTGGGGAAGAACTATGGCCCATAACTACACCCGCAGCACGGGTAGGTGATTGGTTATCTGGGGTGTCATGTTCCTTTCATATCCTTCATAGAGGCGAGCCTTCACCATACGTTCATCAAGCCAGTGCTGGATAAGAGACAATAAGAATTTTATGATTCAATCACCATTAATGCGGAGCCGGACCACTGTGTGTTTACGCTGTCCACCTCAGGGAGCTTCTCGATGAAGGATTTTTGTAGTCTTTTCATACCTCCAGAATCACGTGATAGATGGAGTGAGATTATGTGGTGCAAGAAGGCTCTATCCAAATATAATTTCCTTGTCTGGAGGATCTGACATCATGCAGTCCCAACTGATGACAACATTAAGAAGGTGGGGATTTGTCTCGCATCTTGCTGCAGCTGCTATAAAGTTAAAAGTGAAGAGAGTGTTGATCACATCTTCTTCAAAGGATATTGGGCCATTACGGTGTGGTGTTTCTTCATCGTCTTCACATATTTCTCATCCACAACCCCTTGCGATGCGACGTTCCTCGACAAATGGTTCCAGGGGTCGTCGGACTCTAGCCTGGAAAGATCGGCGCATTCGTTGATTCTGAGTGTCGGTTACTGGTGCCTTTGGAAAGTGAGGAACCAGGCCAGATACGAGGGGTACCTCACCATAGGTAGGTCCATTATTTTGAGAATAAATTTCCTTCTGTTTGATATGGTGAATCTCATTGGGAACTGGAGGGAGGCCCCGTCACTGCGACAACTGTACTCTAGTCTACTCCAGGCCTTTCCTGCAGAGCTCATGAAGAAGGGACATTGGGTTCGTTGGCTTCCCCTGAAAAACGGCCTAAAACTTAACACTGATGGATCCTATGTTTTGGGTGTTATGCATGGATTAGGGGTGGTGCAGGACACCGAGGGGAGTTCTCTTTTGGCCTTCACTGTGGGTTATGGCAGTGGCACTGCACTTTAGGCGGAGGCGTATGCAGCTCTTACCGGGCTCGAGCTTTGCAACCAGAAGAACATGGCTCTGACTCAACTGGAAACTGACTCTAAAATTCTCCATGATCCCCTGCTCAGCAGAGGGAAAATCCATTGGTCCATTAATTATCTTATCAGGAAATGTAAGTCCCTCCTCTCCAGGAGCACTCAGATCGCTCACACATGGAAGGAAGGAAATAAGGTTGCAGATCACCTCGCTTCTCTGGCAGTTCATGGGTCCAGTGTCACTTGTCTCCCTAAAATTACATTCCTTGCTCCTGAGGGACTCAATTTGATCCTATGGGATTCCCTTGGCCTTCACTATTTTAGGCCTCCCTAGGTGGGGCACGTTTTTTTGTTTTGTGTTGTTTGTTGGTCAGTGGGTCACTTGTTTCCTCAAGTTCCATGTTCATTTCTTAAAATAAATTTAATGATGATGATGATGATGATGAAGATTTGTACAAAACTTTTATTTCCTTGTTGGATGAGTAATAAAAGGAATATTCACTTATTTAGGAACATATGGATCTCCATGATCATGTTGAACACTTACTAGAGGGAGTGCATGGAGAGATCCAAGTGGTTGTTCCTTGGGAAACGGAGACACAAGATGCTTACTTTGAAGGGAAGGAACTTATTATTGAATCTTGATGATTTAATTTTTTTAAAATATAATTACAATCTAACTTTACCTTTGATTATTTCATTGATATATCATACCTAAATAAATCAATGGTTAATTGTGAAGAGGTTGTGCAAGTAACAGCCAATAAAGAGGAGGACCAATTCTTTGTCCTACCTTCACTATGAAAGATGCATATCATTTCCAAGAGGATGGATTTTGTGTACTCTATCCATGGAATCATTAACAAAATGGAAGAAGTTAAATCTTGAAGGAATAATTGTTTTTGATTCATGAGTAAGAAACTCCACCCACCATCATATTGGGGATAACTAACTAGAACTTCCCATCAGAAGGCAGTCAAAACCTAGGGCCCATTTAGGGGATTAAATCAATATTTATCCATATTCTATTTTCATTTATCATTATATTTCTCTTTTATTTTCTTTCAATGAATTTATTATGTTATTGTCTCTACTTTTTCTTGTAGGTTTTCAATGAGCAGCATTTAGGAGATTAACTCAATGTTGCACAACTATTAATTCAGGTTGTACCACTCCATAACACTTACTTGCTTATTGGGATTCAATTAAAAAATTTATTACATGTTAAATATACTTGAAGGCATTTAGGAAACTACATAATTTAATTTTTGGGGAGGGAACCTTTGTAGTTTAGGAATTTCATATTTCTATTTTTCTGTTTTCCAAAAAAAGTCTTAAAAAAATTTGTGTGTTTATTTTTCAATTTTTGTGTGATTTTAAAACTTGTGAGATCAAATGATTATATTTAAAATTTTTGGAACCCATTTCAATTAGTGATACAATTCATACCATGAAACTAAACATAAATTAATACAAAAAATTACATTGTTTCAAGTTCAAAATTTTGGGAATTTCATGAAAAGATATCTGATTTTTGAATCTCATACATATCTCACTGTCTTTATAATCACTTTCCTATGAGGATTATGAACCCCTTTTAACATATTATTTAAATTCACCTCACTTATTTAGAGAACCAAACCATGCTTTATTTAACCATAATTTTATTTATTCCTTTTAAAACTTTAGGGTTTTAGGTACTTGTGTTTTAAATTATTGACCCATTTATTTGTTTTTAAATCCCCTATTCAAGGGAATCCTTTTTTTATAGAATTAATTTTATATTTAATCCTTTTATCCCTTATAATTCATTAACACACTATTATATTGTCCATATTTTAAGCCAATTTTCTCTATCCAACCTATTTTTAAAGTAAAATTTCATAATATAGTGGAACTTAAGTGTGGGGGGAAGCTATATTGTGTTGTGTTACATAATTTAGAAATAATTTTGGTGGAAAATAAAAATTCTTAAGAGATGTTTTTTCTACTAAAAAATTAATTATATTGAAATTTATTCCCCTATATAGATTTCATGATAATAACTTGTTCCTTTCTAAAGCTTTCATGATAAAGAAGTTGTGACTTTATTGATATTTTAAAGAAAAAAATAATACAAAATTTTGGGAAGAAGTTGTTGTGATAAAGATAAAGAATTGGAGAATTTATGGGATTTTCATAAAAAAAATTGATATTATTTTGGATCTGATTTTCTAATAATGGTGGTGAGTATAAGACCATATTAGAGTGAAAATTAGAACCATACAATTTTTCTTTAAAAAGAGCCAAGCCCTCCTTTTTCAAGCTCATAATTTTTGACATATAAATACTACCAACCAAAATTCACTAAACAACCCTAAAAATTCCTCATGATAAACATGTGTCCTTGAATCACATCGGGTGGATATGTATGAATTTATCAATCTTATGGTGACTCTTGCATGGGTATGGATGAGAAAAACCTTATTGAAAATGGAAATTTGTGAGATGAGAGAAAATTTATGTGAGGTAGTTGTTTTGTGTGCATGGGAGGAGAAATGAAGTGTAAATGGATTGAATTATTTGAATGGAAAATATGAAAAATTGGTTTTTGAGTAGGCAAGATATTTTGTGTTTATTGTTTTCAAATTGGTGGATCTCATGGGTATGTGTTTTAAATTTGCTTTGATCTGATTTTGATGCTGACTTGTCAAGGATTCCAGGTGATAAGTGTGAGAGAATTGATAAAGCTAATATTTTCATTATTTTTCATGTGTATTTAAATGATTTAATCCCTTACAATTTAACAATTTTATATTATTTTCATTATTTTTTGATTTTTTATGAATTTTGGGCTAAAATGTGAAAATTTATTAATTCTATAATTTTAATAGTTTTTTTTCACTTCTACATTTTGAGCATAAATTTTTCAATATTTATCAAAATGGAGAGATTATTTTTTTAGATACCTTTATTTTTGGTATTCAACTTATTCTTCTGGACCAAGATCTTGTTCGAACTTCAACTAGCCCAAACAAATCAATAAAGTTGAAAAATATTTATGAATGATAGAATGGACCCCTCCTCAATAAATGAAGCATATCTCAGGCTAAAAAACTCCAAATTAGGTGATTCTAGTTGTAAATAAAATAAAACTTGTAGGTTAATTTTCCCATTTAATTTCATGTATAAATTTTCTCATTAATGCAGCCTTTACATGCGTCAAAGTGGAGGAAGTTTAAGAGTTTCTTTATCCATAAAAATTGAACTTCGTTAATTTAGTCATAACTTCTCATACATGTGTCCAAATACTTTGAAATTTTGAGTTTTGACAACCAAGACAATTTTAAACAACTTTTAAGAAGGAACCTTATCAATTTTTAGTTTTATTGTTGGTATAAATGGAACAATATTATAGAGGATAAATTTTCTACTTTTCCTTTCCTCTCTTTTTTATTATTAGTTTTGTAATAGATTCTTCTTACCCCTTATTATTGGTTACCCTTCACATGGAAGTGTAAACATATAGGTGATTGGGTAAGGATAGTTTTTTTTTTTTAATTCTTGAGTTCCTGAACATCATGGTATAAAATATTTTCTCTCTTCTGTGAAGTTACTTTCAATATTATAATAGTTGTTTTTATTATCATGTACTGTAGTATTTGATTTTAGATTCTATTGTTTCTATTTACTTGTTCTATGATCATTTTTCTCCCTTCACTAGGTTTTAGTTTATATATGATGGAATAGACCAGGGATTAGTAGTGAACTACTCAGTGATCGTTAGTACATGTGGGAGGGGTAGTGTACGCTCTTGATTTTTTGGGATAAACAAGACCCAATTGGGAATTTCCTAATTCAATTGAGGGTATTCACTAAAATTGTCTAACACATTGGAAGGAGTTTATACCAAGATAATATTTTGTAAAGGATTATTCTCACCATCTATATTTTACCAAGAGAGTTAGAGGAAGTTATCTTGGAATCTCACTTTTATCAACTTAGTAAAATAGGATTGGATAAATTGGAACTAAGATAACATTTCATTTAAAAGAGAAAACCTGACCTGATAACCCTTCTCATATCATAGTTTTCAATCTCTTACTTAATTATTTTCTTTTATTTCATTTCTTTCTTGTGTTTTCATAGTCAAACAATTTCAAAAACATCCCATTTTTGATCTAATTCAAAGTGAAAAACATGATTGTTGTGTACACCTCTTTGGAAACATCTTAGGTTGACCATTTTAATATATTTTAATTTAGGAAATAATTTTTTTTCCATGCCCCATGATAGGAACATGTCAGAAAAACTCATATTACATGGTCATTTATATTGATAAATTATAACTTGTCATTATGGTTATTCATGAAATGAAAATATATTATGTTATCTCTGATTATATCTGGACCAAAATAACTAGGTAATGATATTGATGTATATTTGGATCCATTGATCGAAGATATGAAATTATTGTAGGATTCAAGTGTTATGTTGTATTATGCTTACATAAACGAATATTTCACATTGAGATTCATGTTGTATAGGATGATAAATGACTTTCATTCTTATGGAAATTTTTCAAGATATAGAATTAAAATAACTCAAGGTCATCCCATTTGTGAACAATATACATATTTAATTAAGTTGAAACATTCATCAAAGACTATATTTCTAAGACATCACATATTTCTACCCCGATGACATAAATACCGATCTTGGATGATATCATTTTATGGGAGTTGAGAAGAAGGTACAATATTTCCTCCACCAATAGGTGGTCAATTGATTGAGAAAGTAAAAGATATGGACACTAATTTTGGTAAACCTTATTATAAAAACCTTACAAAAACCAATTTGAAAGAGATATGAGTTTTTTTAAAAATTGACATACTAAAATTGTTTGTACTTCAGGAATTTTCTTGGTGCTATACTTGTGGGAAAAAATGTATGTGATAGTGTCATTGGAATGTTACTAAATGCACCTATAAAAATAAAGGATGAAATTAAGGCCAGGTTGGACATGATTAACATGGGGATATGGGAAGATTTGGTTCCAATGAAGGGTAAAAGACACACTTTTCTTCCTCCTGCTGCTTACACTCTTTTCATACAAGAGAGATATTAGTTTTAAAAATTCTTGAATGGTGTAAAGGTTCCAAATGGGTATTCATAAAATATAAATAATATCATTTCAATTAATGATTTAAAGTTAAAGTGTCTAAAATCATATGACTTTCATTTTTTCAAGAAAGATCTAATTCTTATATATTTACATTGAATTTTTTCTAAGAATGTATGTTATACATTAACCAAGATTTTTTTCTTTTGAAAATCTACATGAAACAAAGTTATAAACCCAGTGAAATTTACAATTATAGAAAAGAAAATTTCTAACATATTATGTGAATTAGACATGTTCTTTACACCATCTTTCTTTGATATTATGTTTCACTTGATGGTTCACTTGGTTAAAGAGATTTGACTATGTGGTCTTGTATATTATAGAGAGATGTACCCCATTGAATAGTATATGAATATTTTGAAAGGGTATGTCAAAAATAAAAGTTGGTTGTAAGGTTGTATTATGGAGAAAAAGTTTGTTGAGGAGGTCATTGAATTATGTATCGAATACCTTTCTGATATGGAAATAATTGGTCTACCTAAATATCTTCACACCGAGCAGCTTGTGCGTGAAGGAATTTCTAGAATAGATATTATCACAATTACTATTATAGAGTGGGAACAAGTTCACCTTTATGTTTTTCATAACATTTTTAAGGTTTTTCCATATTTTGAAACCCATAAAATAATTATTAGGAATTTGAATTCATTAAGGGATGAAAGTTGGATATCAAATACACATAATCAATAGTTTATAGGATGGTTTTGATACCATATTTTTAAAGTGACAACTGAAAATTCAGATTCAATTTCATAGAAACTTCAATGTATGGATAGAGGAATAAGAGTGAATGTATTATATTATAATGGTATGTAATTAATGTTTATACATTCTATAAAACTGAACATGATGAATAAAGTGACATACAAAATAGTGGAGTTACACTTATGGATGGAGAGATGCATGTATCTAGTATCAAGGATTGAAATCCAACCTATATGAGTATGTCATAATTTGGTATCATAAAAAAAATATGGGAGTTGGATTATATAGCATTCCAAGTGTGCATTTTTCAATTCAAATGGTTTGATAATAGGAGTGTAGTTAAAATGGATGTATTTGGATTCATGAAAGTGGATTTCAGTCAGGAAGGGTACAAAGATTAACTATTTAAAATGACGTTAGAGGTAGTAAAGGTATTTTATGTTCCAGATCCTACAAAATGAAAGTGGTCAATTGGTTTGTTATCAACCAAAACCACTGAAGGATCATATTTCAATTCAACTAAGAAAGACTATTTTATTGGGATGTCATAATCATTTAATGGTGGTCCCAATATAGATGGGTTCTTGTATGTTATAGGAGACCAAAATGAGGGGATTTGGATACTCGATAGAGGGGTCAAATCCCTTGAACCTTTAAAAAAAGACAGTTCAATTATCCAATTATATTTTTTTGTGATATAAATTATGTTACATTATATTATTAGTTGTTCACTGCTTCATTTAAATAATACAAATTAAATTTTTAACCACTTCTATAGATAATGAATTATGCACATGTCGATGATCCCAATCCTGAGGAACAATTGGTTTCTCAACATGCTGATGCTCCCAATGTTGAGGAACAATAAGATTCGGCACATGTTGATGCTACCAATCCATAGGAACAACATATTAATGATTTTGAATCCAAGTAAATGGTAAACAGTGAACAAACCATGTCCTAAAAAATGGTATTGTTGTAGTACAACAATGTTAAAAACATTATTAAAGAGAGAAATAAAGGTATCAAATTCAAGATTGGATAGAATGCATGTGACCAGCCTATTAACCCAAAAATTTCCATGTTCAGTATTTAAATTGGGCTCACCACTCGAATGAACGTTTCGGTTGATGTAGATTCATGGAATAATGTTTTGTTCGTGCTTATGATGCTAATTTGGGAAGCGATTAGGGTAAATTATGATATACTTTATTTATTTTACTAAAAAACAAAATAAAGAAATGTTGATTTACTCTTCATTATCCCTTGAAGAGTACATTTAAAGTAGATGATTTTCAAATGATATTTGTATTAATGATCATTATAAAGACTCATAGAGGCTTTTAGATAATTCTTATAAAGTATCATATCAAAGATGTTGAAGGTAAAATAAACCCACAACCACCATAGATGTGTGCACACCTAATAAACCAACAAATGTGGAATACATTTATTAGTCATCGTGAGGAGAAATATTTTTAGGTACATTTTAATTTCTAATAAATTTCTTGAAAATACATGTACTACTCACTTTTATTAAGAATTGTTAATTTATGAAATAGCAACTAAGTTATGAAAATAAGAAATGTGCAGCAAAACCAACACACCCCTACTATAAAGTAAGAATGGGGTACTCTTCACTTGAAAAAATATGGTATGTATTTTAAATCTATAATAATAATTTTATGTGACATGAAACAATAACATAATTATGTTTCTTTGTTTATATTTAGAATGATGAATCAAAATCTAAATACACTTACATCCCATGTCATGTGCTATGGAAGGAGGATTGTGTAAATAAATATGGGATACTAATAGATGAAAACACACAAAAATTATGGGAAGCATGTGTAAGTATGACATAATAAAAAAAATTATTTAAATCGGTATTACATAACAATAATTACTTATTTTCCAATTTTTTTTATCAGTCTTGGACACAAGAATCATCATTATCTGTACTCGATGAACGGCTACTATCAATAGCCTTAAAGTAGCCAGAATAGTATGGTTGCATCAAAGGTGTGGGTTTTAGAATGTCACCCTGAACATATTTTGAGAAAATAAATGAATAGGGGTAAAGATAAGAAAATTAAAGAGATGTTGTCACATTTATCTAATCTAGAATAAAAACTTAATTGGTAATATGATTTTTTAGAAAATTATATAGGAAGGAATCAAAGAGAATAAAAAACACAACAACAACCACTATTTGAAGACCCCCCACCCCCTCCCTTGCCCCCACCCCACCATCTTTGAGGTGATCCATTTCCCTCAAAGGTTTTCCTTACAAGAGGCAATCAATTTTTTCCCATTACAATTTCAGTGAAATGTGAATCAGGAAGACACTAATACCTTTCTTATACTGATATTTTATAGGTTGAAAATGATTTTGATTTATTTCTTTCAGAACCCACCCAACGCCTTATTTGAGGTGTACAGTTTATAAAATCTAATTATATATTCTAAACAAAAAACAAATTCCAATAGGTCATGTGAGGGTGGCGATTCATGTAGATCACAAGATGAGTACCGAGGTATATGTTCTACTTGATGATCTGGATATTCATATAATCGATCATTCTATTGGAACTTTTATAGAATATTCATTTGATCTTGTAAAGATACATGTTGGCAAGTAGGTATTCATTTCAAATTTATTATTTATGAAAAACCTTTACTAATTAATGAAAAAATACCTCAACTGATGAATGTTGTTTCAAATGGAGAAATGGGATGCGGTGAAATGGAAGGTCAAATCAAAATAATCTAAAGGATCAACCAACCAATAAAAAAGTTCTTTATAAATTACCTTTACCCCACTCATTCAACTTCTGAATTTAATAACTTTAGAAGTTTATTTGGATAGAACATTACAAATTAGTAATACAACCATAATTGATTTTGAAGAATAAATTTATGTAGAGGCTATTACATACTATCTTGGTCTTTAGAATGTAAATGATATCCTCAAGAATTGATGGCTAGGAGTTTAAATTGTAAATGTATACATGTTGTGTGTTTTTATAATTTTTTTTTCCAATAGATGATCTACTATGTTAATTATGACTAAATATTATTCATATTTTTTTACAGGCATATATATCAATACTATTTGAAGGGAAACCCTTTGAACAAAAATTTGGACACATTAGTTCTCACATCACTTCTATGAAACTATTATTAATGGAACTAAATAAATATGAATTAATAATGTAAAATTGGATATCACGAACCAAATCGAAGAACCATCTAACCTGACACCCAACTCAGTTCATGGAATGGAACGAAGGGTGTTCCCTATCCCCACGGGCTGGCAATAATTTCCAGGGTATCAACAAAATACTTTGGAAATGATTTTACCTAATTACTTAAACATAATCAAACAACAATAATAAATAAACCAAAATTTAATAATCACAACCAAACAAGGTATAGAAAATTTTCAAATTCAAGTTTACAACTTTGAATAAAAACTAGAATAGTCTAAAATAAAAAGAGAACAAGATGTTATACCAAAAACCACCATGAAACAAGAGGATCACCATCCTAAAGCCACCACCACAACACCTGCAAGGTAATACCACTAGAATACTAAACTACCATCTCCAAACAACTTGATTTTACCCATGTCAAACATAACCAAGTATACTTACACCCAAATTTGTAAGTAGAGTGTGATATAAATCCCAGTAGGATTCCACCCAACAAAATTATTCCATTCTATAAACATCATAATATAAATTAACATGAAAGTTTTATAAAAAAACTAGAAACATTTTTATGGAAAAAATTAGAGGGAAAATTAATGCTTTTTGAAATAAACAATATAGTATACCGTATGCCGACAGTGAGTACAATATCACAAGAGAGCACTATGTCACGGAAAAACCCTATAGGCACTAGCTATAAATGGGACACTAGGTACATAGTATCTTGATGAAAAGTGGTATAGTAACCACACTGTACAACATCCTCATGTATGATCCACTAAAGTGAATAAGCATCCAAAATTATAGTGGTTTTAGATATCATAATCATTTAGTTAGTGTTGCATCATCAATCCTGCTAGATGAATTTGGGACAAGACAATTCTGAGTCAAATAGAATACTAGTCCTAGTCTTCCCACCTAGATACCCAGGTTTCCCTTTGTACTCAATTGTTATTCCATATTTCATATATAACATCACTTCCACATATTCATAAAACAAACAATATAAACATGCTTGATAAATCACTAATTTCACAAACAAAACCACTCTTAAATACAAATTCACACCACAACCATTAAAAAACATGTTTTTCACCACTTTCAAAATCTATCAAACATCTTAAATAATTTATAAAACACCTTCAAGAAGCACGACAAGGGTTCACACAAGAAATACACCCAATTTCCTTTAGAAAAATCATTTTTCAATCCATATGCATAACAAAACCCTTCAAAAACACCTTTCGCAGCACACACATAAATCATGGAACATTTTTAGACACTCAATAAAGCATATCAAATTCTTTAAATAATGTTAGAGCATGGAACCACCTACCTTGAGTGAAGAAACTTCCAGAAAATGGTGAAAAAACTTCAACCAGACATCGATCACTTCATTTAGAGGTAAGATTGGACCTTATAAACCAAGATTAAATCCAAAAAAATAATATATATCCAGAAAAATGACACCCTAATCACTGGATAAGTGAAACCCCAATAAAGAATAGGGAAAAGCCTAGAAAATGGGGAGAAACCAAGAGATGAGGGATTTACTTGAGGGTTTCTTGAAGAATCCAAGCCAAGTATCCCACCAAAATGGAGACCAAGGGAGATTGGAGGAAGGGGGAGGCACACCTAGGGTATAAAATCCAAAGGGGGATAGAAATGTGTGTTTAGGGATAAAAATAAGGGAGAGAGAAAAAGGAAAATCCAATTTTTAATGACTTGGACAGTCTGCATGGTTTTCCCGCACTGTTTTCCAAACCATAGGGGCATTGTGCGCCCCTTACTTTCCAAGTAGGATATGTCATATAGTTATCCAACACACTTTAAAAATAGTGTTTTAACCATGCAATAATACTATATCCAAAAATACCACTTGGCTATATGGTTACCTAGGCAAGGGTGTACAGTTTTCCAAACCGTGCGCCGACAGTGTGCACCATGCTGTTTACCCAAAATTTATCATTTTTCTCCAACAATTCAAGAAAACCCAAGAAATAAACATAGGATCAATATAAATATAATAAATACCTTAAAATTAAAACATGGATGTGAAAATTCTCCCCACCATGAAAACTTTTCATCCCTAAAAAGTCAACTCAAAGCTTGATCAAAGAATAAAAATGGGTACTCTTACTCAACCCATGATTTCCTCTCCCAAGTCTCATGTGCATCATTTCCATGTTGCCAAAGAAATTAGACCAATGGGATGGAATTACCTCAAAGTGATTTCTCTTGGGAATCTACTATCTATACTAGCCTCTCAAACACAGATAAATTAGGCTCTATCTCCAACTCTTCCCAAATTTAGCACATGAGATGGATCTTGGTTACATTTCTTCAACTGAGATATTAGAAACACATCATGAATTGACATCAACTATGAAGTAAGTGTTAACCTATATGAAACCTTGCCAACCTACTTGGTGATCTCAAAAGTTCTGACATACCTCGACATTACCATTCCTTTCTTTCCCAAACAATAGTGACCCAAGCGAGGTTCTACTTTCAAGAACACTCGTTCACCCGCAAAAAAACTCAAGATATTTTCATATTTGATTGGTATAAGACTTATGGAGACTCTAAGTTGTAAAAAAATGTTTTCTAATCATCTTGATCTTCTCAAAACTCTCTTCCACCAAAATTGGCCCCAATAATGAGGTTTCACCCACCTCATCCCAACACAAGGGTGAACAACATAGAAGACCGTAGAGAACTTTAAAAGGAACCATTTGGATAGAGGATTAATAATTGTTATTATATGAAAACTTAGACAATTTCACATGGTTATCCCAAGATTCTATGAAATCCAAGACACATACTCAGAGCATGTCTTTCAAAATTGGATTTTCCAGTTCTTTCCGACCATCCATTTGAGGATGGTATGTTATACTTAAATTAATCTATAACCCCATTGACTTATGAAGGCCTTACCAAAACCGTGATGTAAAATAGGTATCCCTATCAAAAACAATTGCTAACATCACACCATGAACCCTCACAATCTCCAGAACATACAACTGGCCCAGCTCATCCACCTTAGTTGAATCTCTGATTAGAATAAAGTGGTCAGACATGGATAAATGGTCAATCACCACCCAAATGGAATTCTTCTCTTAGGTTGTATGAGGAAATCTGAGAATGAAGTCCATAGAGATCTCTTCCCACTTCCAGATAGGAATGGGTAGTGGATGAAGCAAACCAAAGAGCCTTTGATGCTCTTCTTTTACCTGTTAACACATATAACACCTAGATATGAAGTCGGTTATATCTCGTCTCATACCTGGCCACCAGAACTGTTGAGGCACATCATAATACATCTTGGTGGCTCCAGGATGAGTAGGACACTGAGATTGGTGGCTATCCTACATCACAACCTTCCTCAGAGATAATGTCACCACAAAGCATCCCTTGAAACACAAGATTCCATCATGAGACAATGAAAAATCACAAGGCATCTACCCACCATAAAGAAACTATATAGACGACTAGAATAGTTCTTCACCAAGCTTCTCCCATTGAATCAGCTCCAAAAGAGAAGGATCAAATTGAACACTAACCAATAAAACAACTCTATTATGCTTCATAGTCTCTATGTGCATATGGGAAAAAAGGGCCCACTCATCACTAGATTCTTTCAATTCCTATACTAGAAATTTTTTTCTCAAAGCGTTATCCACAGCATTACCCTTACCCGAAGTATAGATGATATTGAAATAAAAATCCTAAAGATAATCAACCCAATGACATAGCCTCAAATTCAGATATTTATGGGAGAAAATATAGTTCAGGGTCTTATAATCAGAATAAACCACAAATTTCTCCAAAAAAAGATAATGACACCACAAATTCAGGGTATGCATCACCACTGTTAACTCCAAGTCATGGTTTGGGTAGTTCTTTTCATGTGGTCGGAGCTGGTGAGAGTCATACACCACCACATGGTCATCCTACATAAGCACACACTTGAGACCCATACCTAATACATCATAATAAACCATGTAACCATTTCTAGATTCTGGTAGGATCAACATAGAAGCGGTGGTCAACCACCTCTTTAGCTCCTAAAAGGATGTTTGGCATTCAAAACTCCATTCAAACTTCACCCCTTTCTGAGTGAGCATTGTCATGGTCAAAGACATCCGAGAGAAGTCCCAAACAAACCGCATGTAATACCTAACCAGGCCTAGAAAACTTATGATCTCAAACAAATTTTTTGGTTACTCCCATGAAATAACTGCACTGATCTTCTCAGGATCCACCAAAACCCCTTGTTCTGAGATCACATGGCCTAGAAACTTTAACTCTTTAATCCAAAAGGTACACTTAGAAAATTTGGAATAAAGATGATGGTCCTAAAGAGTGCCCAACACAATCCACAAATGACACTCATGATATCACTCAAATTCCTAACAAACCAGTATATTAACCATGAATACCATGAAAAAAGAGTTCATATACTGGTGGAACACCCTGTTCATAAGTTCCATGAAGACTGCTAGAGCATTCGTCAATCTGAAAGGAATGACTAAGTACTCAAAATAGTCGTACCTGCTTTGGAAATCCATTTTTAAGACATATTCCTCTCTCAACATGTCTTGGTGGTAACCCGGACACAAATCAATCTTAGAAAATAACCTTTACCCTTTTAACTAGTCAAAAAATTCATCAATTAGAGGTAAAGGATAATTTTTCTTGATGGTCACCTTATTTAACTTTCGGTAATCAATGCATAACCAGAGAGATCCCTCAGCCTTATTCACAAATAAGACCGGGGAAGCTTATGGAGATACACCCAGGTGAATGAATCCTTTGGATTCCAAATCGTATATTTTTACTTTAATTCCCTCAAATCATCGGGGGACATATGATATGATGGAAGAGATATCAGTTGTGTTCCCAGATCCAAGTCTATAGAGAACTCTACATCCCGCTCCAGAGGAAAGTCTGAGAAGTCGTCTGCAAATACCTATGGGAACTCATCCACCATAGGAGGTAATCCACCCTCAGAAGCTCCACCATCATCCTCCAATGTGAGCGGTGATAACTGAAAAATGAGACTGCCAAACTCTGAAAGTGTAGGTCCATCACGATATGACCGATGATCCCATTCACCATGAAAGACCTGGGTACTGCCATCATGTGTCGTAAAACTCACCCACCTCCTATAGAAATCAATATGCACCTAAAATTTCATCATCCAATCCATGTAGAGGATTACACCAAATAGGTCCATATCCAATACCTAGAGATTCCACTCTAGCTCTACCCCTGACATGGTGAGTGCACAAGATAGACACCTGAAACCCTACACTTTATTCTTACCAAGCAGCGTTACTAACTCCATCACATATGACATGAGCTCAGTTGGAAAAACCAAATAACCCACAAGAAGGGTAGAGATAAACAAAACAGAAGCACCAGTAAAAAACAAAATAGTAGCTATATATGATGTAATAAAAATGGTGCCTCAAACTATTGAAGGCCCTTCATTCGGTTCAGATAGTGCTTGATCCATCACATGAAGAGTGCTTGATCCATCACATGAAGATTCATCGTCTCAACCTAAGATTTAGAATGACCATTGGCCTACAGTTCTACCCTGAACTGACTCTGCCCAGAAGATGAACCTGTCCTACCTCAATGACCTCCAAATCAAGATCCCACTATCCTGGACGGATCTGACTAAGATGACATTCCTCTAGAATCTACATATCTCGCACCACTATGATAAGCATGTGTAGCCCAGAAAAACCACTACAAGTTACCCATAGCTCCACATCAATGATAGGGTCTTGAAGGAGACATTAATGTGGGTCATTTGTGCCCTGCCTTCCCATACTGATGGAACATAACAAACCCAGCATCAGAAATCATGGACTATGTCAATCGGGAAGGATGTCCCGAGCTACCACCACCCTTCTTTCCCTGCTTTTCTCGCTTCCTCTTCTTCTCTGAAGATCTTCCACTGCCCATTGATAACACATTCCCAAAGGAACCAGAACTAACCTTGTGATCAATCTCCACCATACAAGAATGTTCAACCACCTCATCATAGGTCTTCATATTGAATAGAAATACCTGAGAATAGATATCTAGACGCAACCCCCTCTTGAACCTCAAAGCCTCTATCTTCTCATTAGAAAAGATATTGGGTGTGTACTTAAATATCTTAGAAAAGAGGTTTTCATACTCCATCATAGACCAGTCACCCTGAATAAAGTCCATAAATTCCTAGGATCTAGAATATGACAAGACCTCGAGACAGTACTGATCATTGAAAACATCTTTGACGTCCTTCCAGTTCATATGTTTGTGCTTTCCATCTTACGCCACTGAGTCCCACCAACTTCGATTGGGACCTTCTATCAAGAATGAGGTGAATTTCACCCTAACTTTCTTAGGAGTGTCAAGAAATTCAAACATCCATTATATCTTCTCAAACCACTCCTATACTTCTCAAGGTTTCTTGCTACCTCAAAAGGAAGGAGGATTGTTCTTAAGTAACTCCTAATATTTTTCCTTCCTAGGACCAGGTTTAACCTCTTTAATTGGAGCAGGACCAGGACTCACTCCCTGAACCAAATCTTAGAAATCCTAGACCACAGCTTCTACTAAGCTCTGATCAATTGGTGAGTGATAATCCTCTCCAGCCTCTTCTTACGACTTCACATTAAGTCTTCAAAGAGGCATTTTTCTACAAAAATTAATAATCTCAAGGAAAACCATCAATATGAACATTCTGAAAATTTTTAGTAATGAAAAATAAATACCAGAATCCCATAAATCCAAACAAATAAAACCCATCATAATAACATGACAACCAAACCACTTCACCCCCACCCAGTGTCCATGTACAGTGTGTATCCAACACATCACACCTAGAGGGGAAGTCAAGAAAAAATCCCAACATCCCATGGCGACTCGAGTCCTATCACGAGGTGTGCTGTTAGGCACCCTATTCACAACCAGAATCTCAAGCCCTAATAGTCCTAGATCTCATATATCTAGACTTATCCCAAAATAACTTGACCCAAAAATAGTGTGACCTACTCTGATACCATTTTTTCATGAACCAGGACAGATCACCATCCAACCCTACACCTGACCTAGTTAATGGCATAGCCCTAAGGGCATTCCCAATCCCCCAGGATGGAAATAAGTGTTGGTCTATTAAAAAAATACTTTGGGAATGATTTTACCTGATTATATAAACATAAAAAACCAAAAATAATAAATAAACCAAAACTAAATAATCACAACCAAAAAAGGTATAGAAAATTTTCAGATTCAAGTTTACAACTTTAAATAAAAACTATAATGTTCTGCAACAAAAAGCGAAGAAGACGCTATCCTAAAAACCACTATGAAACAAGAGGATCATTATCCTCAAGCCACCACCAAAACACCTTCAAGGGAAGACCACTATAATCCTAAACCACCATCTCTAAATAATTGTTTTTTACCCATGTAAAACATAACCAAGTCTACTTGCACCCAAAGGTGTAAGTAGGGTGCGAGACAAAGCCCAATAGGATGCCACCCAACAAAAGGATTCCATGCTATAAACATCTTATGATAAATTGACATGAAAGTTTTATAAAATAAAGTTAAAAACATTTTTATGAAAAACCATTTAGAGGTAAACATGATAGATTTTGAAATAACCAAAAAAGTATACCATATTTCAATGGTGAGTACAATATCACAAGAGACCACTATGTCATGAGAAAACACTATAGGCACTAGCTAATAATTGGACACTAAGTACATCATATCTTAGTGAAAAGTGTTATAGTAACCACACTATACAGCATCCTCATGCATGATCCACTAGAGTGGAGAAGCATCCAAAATTATAGTGGTTCCATATATCATAATCATTTAGTTAGTATTTGATCATTAAACCTGCTAGATGAATCTGGGACAAGACACTTCCATGTCAACTAGCATACCCATCCTAGTCTGCCCACCTAGATACCCAAGTTTCCTTTCATGCTCAATTTTTATTCCACGTTTCATATATAACATCACTTTCACATATACATAAACCAAACAATATAAACATGCTTGATAAATCACTACTTTCACAACCAAAACCAATCTTAAATCCAAACGCACACCAAAAAAATTCTAAAACATGTTTCACACCACTTTTAAAATTTATCAAACATCTTAAATAATTTATAAAACACCTTCAAGAAGCACAATAAGGGTTCACACAATAAATACACCCAATTTCCTTTAGAAAAAACATTTTTCAAGCCATACGCATATCAAAACCCTTAAAAACACCTTTCAGACCACACACATAAATCATAGAACATGTTTTGACTCTCAAGAAATCATATTAAATTCATCAAATAATATTTAAGCATGTAAAAACCTACCTTGAGTGAAGAAACTTTCGGAAAACAGTGAAAAACTTCAACTGCTCCTCAATCGCACCCTTTAGAGGCAAGATTGAACCTTAAACATCAATATTAAACCCAAAAAATTAAGAACTTACCCTAAAAACGACACCCTACCTACTAGATAAGTGTATACCCAATAAAGAAGAGGTAAACCCCTAAAAAAGTGGGGGAAACCAAGAGAGGAGACTTACTTGAGGGTTTCTTGAAGAAACCAAGAAAAATCTCCTACCAAAATAGAGCATAAGGGAGAGTGGAGGAAGGGGGAGGTGCACCTAGGATAGAAAATCCTAAGGGGGAGAAATGGGTGTTTAGGGTTAAAAATCAGGGAGAGAGAAAAGGAGAAATCTAGTTTTTAATGAACTGGACAGTTCAAAAGGTTTGCCCGTAGGGTTTTCCAAACCGTGCGGCAATCGTGTGCCCCTTACTATTCAATTGGGACACGTATCGTGGTTATCCTACATGGTTTACAAACTGTGCACTATCCATGCGATAAACCTCTATCTAAAAATACCACTTGGTCATACAGTTACCTGGGCAAGGGCATACATTTTTCCAAACCATACGTCGACCATGTGCACCATGATGTTTGCCCAAAATTTCTCATTTTTCTCTAAAAACTTGAGGAAATACAAGGAATAAACATAGGATCAAAATAAATATAATAAATACCTGAAAATGAAAAAACAGGTGTGACACTGGCCATAATGTTTAAAAGAAAACTTATAAACAATAGACCCTTCTTAATACCCATGATGCAGGGGTAAAATCAACAATTTAATCATATCAAATATATTTTCATTCCTTTAATTAATTATTCCTTTTTGTTTTATTAGGAAACATTGGTTACTCATTACAATCAATTTGGATACTCTAAATATATATTTTTTTGATTCAATTCATGGATACTCAATAAATGAACAACATGTAATGATGTTTATCAATTTTTAATACACTGCATGCAATATTTTATAAATAAGCTTCAAGTTATACATTTTATATTATATTTTAATGAAAATTATATTATAATAGGGTGATGTTTAAATATTTTCAAAATCGTGGCATGAGGATGGTCCATGAACACAAGAAGTCTGTCGACTTCTATAATTGGATAAGTATTAGGTTATATATGATAATATTTCACTATCAAAACATATATCAAAATAAATTACTTATTTTTCTCAATTTTTCTACAGTTCCCAAAATAAACTAATGAAAAAGATTATGGTTATTATGTTTGAAAATTTATGAAATATGTCATATTCTATAAATAAACTAGTATCCCCAAATAGGTATTTCTTTTGATAATTACAATTTCATTTAAAATATTTATTAATACTTTGTTTATTTGTATTTTTTTTTAGTACTACTAGGACTGTCGAAAATTATTGTATTTAAAAGAGGAAAAAGATTTGTTCAGAAATGAATGGGAATAATATATTATGTTAGAATATATATAGATATCATTAAGAGGTGTCTTCCTAATACTTATTTAGTTAATGTTCTTATCATTTGTCTAATTTTTTCAGTTAATTTTCTTATGATTTTTATCTAATACTTATTTTGTTAATTTTCATAAAGATTATTAAGAAATTACTTCATCTATAATTCTTTTTTCTGTTACCATTTTATGCTCTATTAAGAGCATAAAATTATAAGAGAAAAAAAATTATAGAGGAAGTATTCAAAAATTATGATTTACACATGTACTATGATCATTCACTCAATAAGGATGATGCACTCATGATGATTCACTTTTATTTTTTATTCTATAATGAATTCAACATTTTTGGTTATTAAACTACAATATTATTAAATAACCCTGAATGTTAAATACATTTCAAAATTGAGAAAATTCATTCAAATTGTTTTTATACTTTAGAAAAATTATTCATAATTCATTTGTGATATGTAGGAATTATTCTCACCTCAATCCAATACATAGTGTTCCTTGTATGAATCAAAGTGTATGTTATTAGTTTAAAATTGAAATTTTAGTTCAAAAAGTTTTTCACTCACTGAAAACCAAGAAAAAATTATCATATTGTCTTTATACTTTATTAAAATTATTCATAATTGATTTTTAATGTGTATAAATTAGTTGTACATAAAACTAATGAACGTTGTGACAATTATGACTCAAAGTGAATATTTTTAGTTTAAATTGAGATTTTTGTAAAAAAGACATGTGACTTACTCAAAACTAAGAAAAAATATTAGTATTGTTTTAATACTTTAAGATGAGAATTTATAAGTCATCTTTGACATGTTGGAATCAACTGTACATAAATTTGATACACAGTGTGATCAGTATGACTCCAAGAGTGTTTTTATTTAAAATTGAAATTTTAGTTCCAAACACACATCAGATACCAATAATTGAGTAAACGCATTCATATTTTTTTCATATTTTATTAAAATTATCCATAATTCATTTTTGATGTTTAGGAATCAATAACACCACAATCCAACAAACAATGTACCCAGTATAACTCAAAGTGTAAGTTATCATCTTAAAATTGACATTTTAATTTAAAACATGTGTCACTCATTAAAAACCAAGAAAACATTATTGGGTTGTCTTTATACTTTATTAAAATGATTCATAATTCATTTTTAACATGTAGGAATCAGTTTCATGTCAAACTGACACACGATGTGACCGATGTGACTCGAAGTGCATTTTTTCAGTTTAAATTGGCATTTTAGTAAAAAAGACATGTGGAATACACAAAACAAATAAAAACATTAGGATTGTTTTATACTTTATAAAAATGATTCATAAGTAATTTTATATATATATGAATCAAAATCACATAAATCTGACACACATTTTGACCGGTATGACTCAAAGTGTGTTTTTATTTAAAATTAACATTTTAGTTCAAAACACACATCACATACTCAAATTTGATAAAAACATTTTTATTATTTTTATGCTTTGGTAAAATGATCCAAAATTCATTTTTGGTGTATAGGAATCAGTAGTACTTCAATCCGATACATATTGTACCTGGTATGACTCAAAGTGTATGTTATCAGTTTAAAATTGACATTTTAGTTCAAAACATATTCCACTCGCTGAAAATTGATCAAACATGATTGGATTGTCTTGATACTTTTATAAAATGATTTATAATTCATTTTTGATGAGTAAGAATTATTCTAACTTCAAAATGACACATGATGTGAATGGTATGACTCAAAGTGTGTTTTTTCAATTTAAATTGACATTTTAGTAAAAAAGATGTGGCATACTCAAAACCAAGAAAATGCATTGGGATTTTTTTTAACTTTAGTAAAATGATACATAAGTCATTTGTGACATATGTGAATAAATTTTATGTCAATTCAACACATAGTGTGACCAGTATGACTCAAAGTGTGTTTTTATTTAAAATTGATGTTTTAGTTCAAAACACACATCACATACTAAAAATTGAGCAAACGTGTTCGGATTGTTTTGATATTTTAATAAAATGATCCATAAGTCGTTTTTAACATGTTGGAATTAGTTTCACCTCGATCCGATAAATGGTGTAATTGGTATGACTCAAAGTGTATGTTATTAGTTTAAAATTGATATTTTAGTTCAAAATGTGTCACTCAATGAAAACTGAGAAAAAACACTTGGATTTTCTTAATAATTTATTATAATTATTAATAAGTCATTTTATACTTGTGGTAATTAGTCACACATAAAATCAACACATGATGTGTTCAGTATGACTCAAATTAAATTTTTTCAATTTAAATTAACATTTTAGTAAAGAAGACATGTGACATACTCAAAATCGAGTGAATTAATTTAGATTATTCTGATACTTTAGTACAATGATTTATAAGTCATTTCTAACATGTAGGAATTAACCTCATGTCAATCTCACACATGGTGTGATCGGTATGACTCAAATTGTGTGGTTTTAATTTAAAAATGACATTTTATTAATTTATTATTTCATATTTATGTTTAATTTATTTATTTATAGTATTACTAACATAATAATTATTTTCTTATACAAGTGTGATATTTTTCTTAATATGGGATGATTTTTTCGGTATCTAATAGCATTATTGGGATCTTTTGATAGATAATGGAACACCAATGTTTTTGAATGTTTATGATAAATTGAACATACTAATGTAATTGTACAAACAAATGTTTTAAATTTCTATAATATAGTGTTTTTTTATTCTATTTCTTATGTAAATTTTATTTTAAGTAATTAAATTCTATATTTACTGTCGTTGTGTGTTGTAATTTTAACAGTACACTGTAGCCGTATGGATTTTATTATCACTATTTTTAGCATTAATAAAGATCTATTTTATCAGTTCTATTTTTAGCATTGATAAAGGGGCCCCCTTTTATCAGTGCTTAGAACATCAATGATTTTTTAGCAATGATAAAGTAGTTTTATATCGCTAATAAAAGGGGATTTATCATATTGTGATTTGTTTGAATCTAGAGATCAGGAAGCTCACTCGAGGGATTTTGGCAATCTGATTTAGGTCTCTGGATTCAGATAATCGGGTTAGGTCATTATAGACCAACACCCTTGAAATTGATATTGAACCCTAGGTCTCAAATGTGGTTCGACTAAATAAAATCAAGATGTATCATCCTGTCCCAAACTGTCACATCATTAAATCATGAAACATGTTTTTACGATTCAAATGAATAACTAGTGGAAATTAAATATCCATTGCGTTATAGAAAACATACGACTGTAACCACTGGCCTATCCCTACAGGGTTATAAGTAAAAAATTCGTAACGATTTACATGGAAAAATCACATGCAAGATTCACATAATTTCAGGTAATTTATTCTATAAGTGAGAGATAAAAGTGATAGATAAACTATTACCATATGGATAACATATTTTATTCTATTTACACTATGTTTGGTCATGTTTTAGTAAAATAAAATAAATGATTTCCTAATTCATAAAAGAAAATAAAAGAAAATAAGTGGTTTTTATTTCTCTTCAATTTTTTGGGATGTGAAATTTAGTAAAAGAAAAGAAATGATTGTAATTTCTCATCATATTTTTTAGTGAAAATTTTTAAAATAAAAGAAAAGAAAGATTTTTGAAATTTGAAAAAAAATAAACCTTATTAAAAAATATAGTTTTCCAATACTCAATTATTCTAAATTTATTTATATAATTATATATATATATATATTTATAAATATATATCTAAAAAATTCAATTTTAAATTATTACCTAATTATTAACCTGGGTGAGTTTGGGTAATATTTTTAAAAAATATAGTTTTCCAATAATCAATTATTCTAAATAAAAATATAGTATAATTTTAAATTGTATATTTGATTTTAATATCATGTTAATTATATAGACATTTAATTTTGTAAAATATATTAGCAATGATATTTTTTTAATTTTATATCATGTTAATTATTTAAAAAATAATTTTGATTTTAATCAAACATTATCTTTCATGTCGCAATAATTAGGTAAACATTAAACTATGAAAAATATATTAATACCGATTTAAAAAAAATAAAAAAAATTGATTTCATATATTCACTAAAATCATTTTCACAATCCATATATTCATTAATTTGTAAATTATTTATAATTGTTTGTTATTATTATTTATAAATTATGTTGAAAAATATATTTATATACACATAATAAAAATTATTTATATACACATATCAAAATTATTTATATACGTATAATTATTTAGAATCAAAATTATTTATACACACATAATTGGCATTATTTATATACACATAATCAAAATTATTAATTCAAGGTAATCAAAATTATTTATAAATTATTTATATATTTCATTAATTCAATATTATTAATTAAAGATAATAAAAATTATTTATAATCAAAATTATCTATAATAAAAATGTTTATAAATTATTTATAATTATTTATACAAATGATGCACGTTTGCCATGGGGCGTGGCAAAACTATATGTTAACCTAAGTATAGTATAGTAGTTAACTCAAGGTAGTCTCCTGAATAGGAGTGCACACAAAACAAGGTTGTCACTTTTTATTGGTTTTCTAAAAATAATTGGTTTTAATTAATTTTGAATAATGTGAGAGAAATTATCAGTTTGATTTGATTAGTTTCAAACAAATGAGAAAAACAGTGATCAGAGTGGTTTTGGATAGACCTAGTGTTGTGCTATTATAGTTTACAAGTTTTTTCCCTTTTTTTTACACTAACTGCTAAGAGATAGATTCGCCTACCGAGTCCTTTCTATCACCTGGTCAGATGAGTATGATGAGAATATCCCTATCTGAAACCTCAGGTAGGTTTAACCTCCTTCTTGTGTGCATAGCGTTGCAGTAGGTTTTTTTGATTAATTAGGACAATCCTTGAACAAATATTTTTATTCCCTTGATTAACCAATATTCCAACATAAAATATTACACATGTGCTAATGACCATCAAGAAATCACCACCCAACCCTAGTCTATTCCACTAATTACAAAAAAGAATTAGGTTGAGGGAGATATGGATCATCGACCAAAGTAATTAAAAATAACAAAATCAAAACCTAATGTAACTTCATTTGGAATTTAAAACTTAATTGTGAATTATAACCATATTGATAAATAAAAAGGGTCTTTATTAAATTTTATCACAATAAATCACTCAAAGCATATAGGTACAGCCTCCCCCTTTCCCAATCACTCAGTGAAACTACCCCTCCATGTATGGGGAAGTTGAGATATTGTGAGAGAGGGGAGTCATTACAGAGTAAAGAAAATAAAATAAAATAAAATAAGATAAATAAATTTTTAGGTGGTCATCATCCAATGCTTCCATCGCTGGTTGATTGGATGGTATGGGGTGATTTTGAAAGGAGGTGCTTGCCTATTTTTATATGATAGAATTTTCCTTCGAAATTTTCTATGAATTATCCCCTTTAAATGGAATATTTTGTTAATGGTATCTTCATAAAAGTTTTTAATAAATTTATTTCTCATCTCTATTAAAAATTTCAGCATTTTTTTCCTATGTAGAGAGAGTTATGTTCATTTTACTTTGAGAATTTATTTTTTCGAGGAAGACTCTCCATATTCAAAATATATGGTTTCTCATAGATTAAATGCCTTAAAAAAGGTTGATTCACGTGTGGACTCCTTCATGAAAGTTGTTAATAAATATCTTTCACGTATACCCTCCAAATTTTAGAGTATTTGTGCCTTCCAGTCATAAGATATGGACCCAACATCAAAAATCATCAGATCTATGAACAGTTTTCAAGGCCCAACTTGTGAGCTGGTTTTGTACTTCCAGATGGTGGATTTAGATTTGAGTCCAGCAGAATTAAATAAATACCAATATGTATAGAATCCTAAAAAGAAAGAATTTCACTATTTATAAAAGTATATAAAATGTTATATCCAAAATTCATAAATAATTTAAAACATTTAAAATCAAAAATAGACTATTTTTATTATTAAGCTCAAAATACCACTAAAATCATAAAATGTGATAGTTTCCCTTAAAATAATTTTTTTTAGATTAAAAACATTGAAATTAAATGTAAAATTATTGAAAATATTAGTTCTTTTAATTCCCCCACACTTAAATCATGCTTTTCCTCAAGAATAAAATCTCAACATTGAAAATTAGATGGCACCAATGGTACCAATTTTCAAATTACAAGGTAATAAAATTAAATAGTAATTAATGTAAAATAAAATTATGAAATGTTACATAAAATATCAATTCAATTTCCCATTTTTCAAAGAAACATTAAATTCATGTATTTTACTTTTCCCCTCTAAAAATGATTAAACTTCTCTTTTCATTCATTCATGCTCCTCAATTTATTATTATTAAACATGCCAAAGCATGATCGACCTCACAATGGATTATTTTCTCTCATATATCATGATACAATTCAAATAGAGTTATTCTCATATAATGAGAACATTCTCCTTATCCATATTCTTGTAAATTTAACTATTTTCTCTACTTTGTAAAGACAAAAGCAACATAAATCTTGAGGGATTTCATTAAAGGTTCAAATGAATCTGAGGCTTAAGGTTGGAAGGAATTGATTTTTAAAAAATTAAGTCTCAAGGAGGAGGTTTATCTCTTAATTATAATGCATTATATAAAAAATAAATGTGTAATGAAATTCTCCCCTTCAAATTAGCAACTCTCACTTCCCCAAAACTCAAAGTAAAGGTTATGATAAAATAATACATAATGAATGATTTGTGCACCCTCTTGAATATATTTTTTTTAAGTTTTATACTTTTTTTCTTTTTAAAAGAACCTTTTTCTTTTTTTTCAAAATTTTTTATTAGAATAAATCTCATTTCCACCACCTAACCATGTATGATAAAAATCATAGGTCTAGCAATGGTGATTTTTTGTTTTCCCAAATCACAACCCATTTACTCATTTTTTGGTTCTTTTTTATTTTTAAAAATTAAAGAGAGGAAAAAAATGAAATATTATGAATGAATTGGAAACCTTAATTTCCCACAATAAGCGCCCCCACGCTTTTTCCTTACAATGTGTTTCATCTATTTCATAATGACTCCCTTCACCCCCACACATAAATTTTAAAATACCGTGAAAATACTATGAGGAGTGTAGGAATGGATAAAAATGAATTGAAACTTGGATCATTCCTATAAATTTAATTCATGGTATCTATGGGATAAAGAATTATTTATTTAAAGGTTTAATTTTTAAGTATAATTGGTTTATCAAAATATGACTCAGTTGTTTTAAATTTGTTTTTTCACAGTCATATTTTTGACCAGTTCAAATGCAAGTTCTGGTCGGTAACATGTCCCAAGATCACTCAAGAAATATGCTCAAAAAATAGGAAGTACTTGGTAAATAAATCCTATATGGAATGGGAATATGATATTATACAATCACTCAAGGTGTGATTAATAATAAAAAATCAATTCAAACAAATTTTATAAATTCAATGAATAAAAATGTTTGGTAAATTTCATTTATATAAATCAATTAATTCCCTCAAATCGTGAGTCCTCATTTTTATATAAAAGATTCAATTTAATAATAAAATTATCTATTTTAATCATTCAATCACATTAACATTGAAATATAAAACATGGAATAACTGGATTTCCAAGAAAATCATGTCTCCTAGATAAGTTAAGTAATGCATAGTTCAAGCACAGGAATGCAATTTACAGTTCAAAGATCAAAACATGCTTTCATAAAAAAATGTAAGGAGTTTAAATGATAAATAGTAAAATTGAACTCCCTTTTTAAATTATTCTTCATTTGGGTGGTACAAGTCATGTTCCTTCAGTTCTATTTTTCAGTACATTCACGATGTGTGTTTTGTTTTGTTTCTCCATTTATGAACATTGCATCATCTTCATTAATGGACCTAAAAAATATGAATAAAAACAAATGATACTACAAGACTATTCAATATTTCTATAATATGATCTAGGGGAAGAGTGGACTAATATAAAGAAAAGAAGAAGAAGAATGCAGGTTTCCCCCAGGAAGTGCTTTTGTTTAATGTCATTTTCTTGACTCAAAAATTGACTTTTTTTTGAAAAATCATAGACTACAAGATTTCCTCCCCCTGCACTAATTTATGTAGTGTTCTCAATTAATTTAAAATTTATTTTTTCTATATAAGTATATAAAAAAATTTAATTACTTCTTTTCATCAAGTGTAAATCAAAGATGAAACCTGGTAGGTTTTCATTGGTAATCAGGGTAAAGGAGTGCGATTGCCTCCACTGGTTCTTAAGGTATGGTCCCATGGAACTTCTTCAACCTCTTCCCATTTATAGTGAAAAGGTTTTATCCTCCTTTTTTGATATACACAGCACCAAAGGGGTATATATTAATAATATTAAAGGGACCTTCCCATATAGAATGAATTTTACTTAGAATTAGCTTAAGTTTGGATTTGTATAATAGTACTTGATCTTCAGGGTTGAAGGTTCTTGGTTAAATCATCTCATCATGGGCCATCCTTGTTCTCTTATTATAGATCATTAAATTTTTGAAAGATTTCCTCCTGATTTCCTATATATCTAGTAACTGTAATCTTCACTCTTTCCCAGCTTTATCAAGGTCCAGATTCATATCTCTTACCACCCAGTAGGCTTTATGCTCCAATTCCATAGGAAGGTGGAAACTCTTTCCATAAATCAATATATAGGGGATCATCCATATGGGTGTCTTACAGGCTATTCTATATGCCCATAAGGTATCATCTAAACTTTGGCTCTGGTTCTTCCTATTGGGTTTAACATACTTTTCTATAGTGCCTTTGATTTCTCTATTGGAGACTTTTGCTTGGACATTTATTTTTGGATGGTATGGTGTTAACGTTTTATGATATACCCCATAATTTTTTATAAATGATTTCATTTTACTATTGTAAAAATTATTTCCCTATTATCTAATTATTTCTCAAGTCACTCCAAACCTACAGAATATGTTAGCCCTGATAAAATCACAAAAAAAAAATTACATCATCAGTCCTGGTTGCTTTTTCTTCCACCCATTTTGAAACATAGTCTATAGCTAAAAGAATATATGAATTACCTAATGACATTGGTAATGTTCCCATGAATTCTATACCCCATTATTTAAAAATTTCACAAAAAGAAATTGGTTTTTGAGGCATTTTCTATCATTTTGAGATATTACCAGAAAACTGGGTAATTTGTGATATGAGGTCCAGAGTGTCCTCCACAATATAATTTGTGATATAATTCCAACAGTGATTCAATTTCAATTCCTGGTAATCATCTTCTTATGATTTTATCGTTACAAATTTTCCATAGAAATGGGTCTTCACAAATATAAAATATTGATTCATATTTAATATTATGTTGTTGATGAGAACTTAGATGATAGGTTACTTGAGATTTAACCAAATAATTAACAATGTTAGTGTACCATGGTACTTAACTATTGATTATGTAGATTTTTCCTCCAAGAATCTCATTATTAAGTGGGTTCTTCTTTGGAATTTCTAATTCAGCGGTGTGGGGTAGTCAACTTAGATGATCAACCACCTAATTTTCATTTCCCTTTTTATATTTAATTTCCAAATTGAACTCTTGTAAGAGTATAATATATCTCACCGAACTTGGTTTAGAATCTAACCTTTTCATTAAATACCTGAGTGCTGCATTATCAGAAAAGAAAATAACTTTAGTATTGAGAAGATATTATCGAAATTTATCTAGTAAAAAGATAGTCACAAGGAACTCATTCTCAGTATTTGTGTAATTTATTTGTGTGTTATCTATGGTCCTTGATGCATAGAAGCTAACTTGATTCTTGTTATCAATTCTTTTTTATAGAGAATATCCCACCGCTTGTTTGGATGCATCACAAAGTAACTCGAAAGGGTAATCCCAATTGGGTGGTTTCATTATTAGTGGTGTGATCAAACTTTTCTTAAATTAATCAAATTATTCCCTACATTCATAATCAAAATTAAAGTTAGCATCCTTTAAAAGTAATCATGAGAGAGGGAGAGAAATATTACTAAAATTCTTGATGAATATTCTATAAAATCATGCATTTTCTAAAAAGGATATAATATGTTTTACACAAGTTAGATATGGAAAGGAATTTATTACATAAACTTTTGACTTATCAACCTTAATACCTTTTTATAAAATTATGTTCCCCAATACTATTCCCTTTTCAACCATGAAATGACATTTTTCGAAATTTAAGACAAGGTTTATTTCAATGCATGTTTTCAAAACTTTTTCCAAATTTCTTAAGCAATGGTCAAATAAATTTCTGAAAACTATGAAATCATTGAGAAATACCTCCAGGTAGTCCTCAATGTGATCTGATAAAATACTCACCATACACCATTAAAATGTAACTGTGGAATTTAATATCCTAAAAGGCATCCTTTAGTCGGAGAATATTTCAAAAAGATAGGTGAAGTTCATCTTATCCTAGTCTTATAGTGCGATCAGTACCTGAAAGTATCCTGAAAATCCATCTAAAAAATAGTAATGAGTTTTTTTAGATAACCTTTCTAGAATTTGATCGATGAATGGAATGGTAAATTGGTATTTTTGGGTAACTAGATTTAGCTTCCTGTAATCTATACACACTCTCTAGTTGTTTTTTACTCTCATGGAGATCAGTTCATTTCTTTCATTTTTAACAGTGGACAGGCCGATTTTCTTTTGGATTACATGGATGGGGTTGAACCACTGAGAATTAGAGATTGTGTAAATTATGATAGTTGAAATAAATTTCTATATTTATTTCTTAACAACCTCCATTATGGTGGTATTGAGTCTTCTTTGTGGTTGTATAACTGGTCGGGAATCACTTTCTAAAAATATTCTATGAGATCAGACCTTGAGATTAGTTTTGAGTATATCACCTAAACTTAATCCCACATCTTTGACATTCCTTTTGATAAGGTCAATCATATTTTGTTTTTGAGAATGGGATAGGTTATTAGAAATGATTATCAGTAATTCATCTCTTTCCATTAGTTAATCATACTTCAAATCACTTATAAATGGATTAAGTTCAAGACATGTGGGTTGTTTAAGGGATGACATAGAATTTAGGTTTCCTACATCTAAGGATAGAATCTTTGTTATAATCTCACTCTATTTTAAAAAATCATCATAAAATCATATTTTACCTCTTCCTATAACATGATATTAGGATTTTCAAGTTCTTTGGAATTGGAACATCCAAATGAAAAATGTTACCATAATGATAAGAAGTCACAAAGCATACCTGAGTCTTCAATTGGTTTTATACCTTCATCGTGGGAGATCATATAAAGTGAGTGATTACTAGAAGGATGTTTCATCGCATCAAGAATGTTGAAGTTTACTATAATATCACCAAGTTCTATTGTGTGGGTTTCTTCGTGGATGTTGATGATATTCCTTGTTGTTTTTAGGAAGGGTCTCTCCAGGATTATGGGAGAGTGTCCCAGTGTTTGGTCTTCTTCCATGGTAAGGAAATAAAATTTTTCTATAAAGATCAATCCTCTTACACCCACAGGTACATATTCTATAACTCCAACTAGGAAAACTATGGATATTTTTTCTAATTATACCATAACACGATTTGGTTTTAGTTTTCTAATCTGCAAGGATGAAAATACTGCATGAGGAATATCATTTATTGAAGCTCTTAGATCACATAGTGCATCAATAAAATTTAAAAATATAATCATGTAGGGAATAGATAGTATCCCTAAATCTTTAATTTTTTTGGTATCAGTGGTGTAATCAGTGCTAAGACACTTCTTCCTAATTTGATTCTCTCGTTTCCATCCAGCCACCTTCTTTTAGTGCATAGCTCCTTCATAAATTTTTCATACTTAGGGATTTGTTGGATTGCCTCTGGTAGTGGTATTTTGATATAAAATTTCTATAAGGTCTCCTTAATTTCCTTTTGAATTCATTCTTCTTCACTCTTCTTCAACTCAAATAATGAATATAGGAATGGTTCTTGGATAACCTTTTTCTCCCTTTGTTGTTTTTGAAAATATTTTTTTTAACTTTCCTTCTTAAACCTAATTCTTTATCCTTTGTTGTTATGGTATCCTTATTTTGGATGGATGGGTTAAGCTTCAGAAGTTTTCTCAGAATCATCATCCTCACTTTTTTCAGGTGGTGTGAGCTCCTTCCCACTTTGGGTTGAGATTGCACTGACATTTTCCTTTGGATTTGGGACTGTCTGTGTTGGGTGTCTACCTTGGTTCTTGGTTAGAACTTACATAAGGCTTGAAAAATGATCAATTATATTTTCAATTTTGTATTATTTTCTCATAACTTTTTCATTCAGCTACTGCTCTTCAATTTCTGGTTCACTTTTAGAAGTTTTCTCATAATTCTTTCACTGGAAAGGTGGCGGTTGAAAAGTTTGTTGTTACTCTAAGGGATTCTTGTAAGATTTTTGGAATGGTGCTAGGTTCTAATATTATATTTAAAAGGTGTTCTGGCTTGGTTATATTGAAATCCATATTCTAGTTGGATCTAAGGTTGATGTGGCTAATTTGACTAGAATTTATTTTTCTAATAGGTAGAAGAATAAATTTTGGTCCCTTACACTTCTAAACATTGATCAGTGTAATGATAATAAGAAGATCATAAACCACATACCTGAGCTAGGAATTTTTGTTCCTTTACATGGTTCATATCAAGTTGTCTCATTACATTGGTTATTTCCTTAAGTTTTTCTTAAAGTAAGGGTGAGGAAGAATCTGAATTCCTTACCTCATGGATTCCTCTAGTGATCTTACCTCTAGTGCCGAATTTTTATGAGTTTTGTGAAATCTTTTCAACCAAACATTTGGAATCCACTAGTTAATTTTCAATCAAGGATTCTCCAGATGAGGCGTCTTTCAAGTTGTAATCATTTTCGAGTAGTCTTTGATAAAATAAAACAAGGAAATGGTGTTCTTCCACAGCATTATGTCGTCAGCGAGCGCAGAACTTCTTGAATCGCTCCTAGTACTCATAAAGTGTCTCATTGGTTGGTTGGAAAATAGCATGGATCGATTTTTGGATATTCATGCTCCTAGATGTAGGAAAAAAACCTTTTCATAAATCATCTTTTAATATCTTCCCATTCTTCTACTTCTCCTAGTTGTATACTGTACAACCATTCCATTACTTCTCCCTCAACTGAGAAGGGGAATGCCCTCCAATTTACCTATTCTTCCACAACTCCTCAGGGACTACAACTAGAGCACACGTTTGTAAATTCCTCAATATGTCTTTTTGGGTCTTCTCCTACAAGACAATGGAATTTAGGTAGAATTTTAATCATGTTAATGCACAATTCAAAATAATTATCTAAGGTGGTGATAGCTAGTTGATTTTGTTAGTTAGCGAATTGTGGTGCTTGGAGATCGTGTAGAGTTTGGTTGGGATTTTCGGCCATTATTGTAGGTTTAGAGTGATCACTGAAGGTTTCACTTGAATATTTGATATGTATTTCCTTAAACATTGTTTGAAAAAAATTCTCAATTGGGTTATTTTTAGTTCAATTTCAAGATCAAATTCAATTAAATGGTTATTCAAACTACGAGTTATTCAAAAGAAATATTTTAAAAAAATGGGGTTTTGAGGTACTGCCTCCCCAACAATAGAACCAAGTTTAATGCACATCTCTCATGGGGCATGGAAAAATAATATTTTAAATTACCTAAGTATATTATAGTAGTTAAATCAAAGTAGTATCCTAAAGATAAGTTCACAAAAAACAAGGTTGTCATTTTTTATTGATTTTTTGAAAAAAATTGGTTTTAATTAATTTTGAATAATGTGAGAGAAATAAGAAGTTTAATTTGATTGGTTTTAAACAAATTAGAAATATAGTGATCAGAGCAGGTTTGGCTGGACCTAGTGTTGTGCTATCATGGTTTCCAAGTTTTATCCATTTTTCTTCCACTTACTAGTAAGATAGTGATTCATATACCAAGTCCTTTATCTCCCTTGTCTATATGAGTATGATGAGAATATCCTTATCTGAAACCTCAGGTGGGTCTACCCTCCTTCCCATGTGCATAGCATTATAGTGGGTTTTCTTGATTAATTAGGAAAATAATTAACCAAATATTGTTATTCCCCTAATTAACCAATGTTCCAACATACAATATTACACATTTCATAATAACCATCAAGCACTCACCACCCAAACCTAATATATTCCACCATATACAGAAAAGAATTAGGTGGAGGGAGATATGGATCATCAACCAAAACAATTAAAAATAACAGAATCAAAACCTAACGCATCCACATTTGGAATTTAAAACTAAATTATTAATTGAAAACGTATTTATAAATAAAAAATGGAACTTATTAAATTGTATCACAAGATCTCAACCAAATCACATAGGTACATCCTCCCCCTTTACCGATAACTTGATGAAACTACCCCTCTATTGATGGGAAAGTCAAGATGATGTGGGAGAGGGGAGAAATTACAGAGAAAATAAAATGAATGAGAGAAATAAATATGTAGGAGGCTTTCATCCAATGCTTCCCTTGCTGGTTGATTGGATGGTATGGGATGATTTTGAAAGGACGTTTTACCTCCTTTTATAGGATATAATTTTCCTATGAAAGTTTCACCATGTTATCCCCATTAAATGGAAAAAAATTAAATGTTTTATTCATAAAATTTTCTCATATATGTGTTGAATGTATCTCTTATAAATTTCAGCATTTTTGGACCAGTGTAGATAGAGTTATGTCTGTTTTACAGTGATAATTTATTCTTCCCAGGAAAACTCTCCATATTCCACATCTCTGGTTTCCCATGCATTAATAGCCTTAAAATGGATTATTCACATGTATACTCATTCATAAAATTTGTTACTAAATGTATTTCATGTATACCCTCAAAATTTTAGAGTATTTGGGTCATCCAATCACGAGATATGGGCCCATCATAAAAAATAACAAGATCTATGAATAGTTTTCAAGACCCAATTTGTGAGTTGGTTTTGTGCTTCTATATGGCAGATTTAGCATTGGGTCCAAAAGAATGAAATGAATCCCAAGATGTATAGATTCCTAAAAATAAATAATTTAACTATTTAGACAAGTATATAAAATTTTATGGACTAAATAAAAATAATAATTTAAAATAGTTAAAATCCAAAACAGGCCATTTTTTAATTAAGATCAAAATACCACTAAAATCATAAAATGTTACAGTTTCCCTTAAAATAACATTATTTTGGGATTAAAAACATTGAAATTAAAATTAAAAATATTAAAAATATTATTTATATCAACAAAACATAATCAAAATATATTATATATACTAAGGGTTGTGTATTCTCCACCCACGTGTCATCACCGAATAGATTTCCATTACATGCCCTCCTCATCATGATACCTTTTTTGTCTCCACCAAATCTACCTACTCCATTTTCTTCTCCTTGGTCTCCGCCTCTAACTTCAACTCCACCTATGACTTCACCTCCTCCAAATTCATCTCCTCCTCCACCTTGGTCTCTACCTCTTCCCCCTTCTACGCCTCAGTCGCTACCTCCACCTCTACCCTGATCTCTTCCTTTTCCTCTACCTCTCTTTCTCCTCCAATACAGTCTTGATCCCAAAATATCCACTACTCCCCACCTCAACTTACCCCTCCCTAAACACCTATCACTATTTTCTATCTCCACTTTTGCTTCTTCCATTCCCTGACCTCCGCTACTCCACGACACTTCCCTTCATCCAAACCCTAGCATTTTCTCCCCTCAACTTCTTCCACCCCCACCCCCACCATCGTGACTCCTAGTTTCCCCCTCCTCCTCTAGGATTCCTCCTCCTACCTATTTCCTCCATTTTACATTTACAATTTATTCCATCCTCCCTGTGTGCCAAAATAATATCTCCCAATTTCAAGACAATATGGTATCGGCTTAGATATAATTACAGAATGAATTTCTTTATTAATAATTTTATATTTGTTAAGAATTTATTTATTTATCCTTAAAAACCAGATATTTTTTCTGTAAATTAATGGATCTTCCCCCACTCCTATGAAAGTTCCAATTATGAAAACATATTACTTTTAAATATTAAGTATTTTTCTACTACAAAGGTTTGATTTTGTCTTTTTTGTTTATAATTTGATACCCAAAAAACCTAATTTCTACCCATTTTTAATCCACTGCCAATGTGATTGTAAGTGTTTTGGATAGATTTTTTATTAACATTTATTAAATAGTTATCTTTTAAGATAACTATATGAATTTCTTCCTAACATGATTCTATCAAATCATAACTTTCATAATAATTTTTTAACCAATCATCATATAGAGTATAAAATCAAAAATTCCCCAAATTCCTTCCATTATTAACTGTATTATTATGTTATTAGTTATATTACATAAATTTTTATACATGTTCTTGTTCCATGATTTTTTCAAAAATTGATGATCTAAATAGTTTATTCATTTCAATTAAGAATACTTTGAAAGATAAAGAGGGATTTGATACCATATTGAGTACCATGCTAGATTAATAACTTTTATCAAGTGGGTAGTGTTACTTTTACTAGTTAATACATTTTATAATTTCATGCATTTAGGCTTAATAGATTTATTTTTTTCTTCATATAGAAGCAATGTGAATGGTGGATTCTGTATGGTCACTCTGAGATAACCATTAGTGGGCAGCTATATATACCTCCAAGTTTGGTTGATACAGATTAATGATAATTTGTATGTTAAAAACTTTTATAATTCTATATTATTTCCCTTAATTTTTCTTTATAGACAGAAAATCCAAGGTTATTTGGTTATTCTCTAATGTGGGGATCATCCACATGATTTCAAGTATGATTTCCCTTTTCCTCGGGCTTGAAGGTTTGATTTCCCTCTTCATTATTTTCCCTTTTACTTCATATGTTCACCTTTCCCTCATAAATTCCCTCTTCTATATTTACCTTTTTACTTCATAGGTTCATCAAGTCCTTTATAGGTTCCCACTTTCCATCAACTATTCCTAAAAAGGTATATATTATTTCTAATCACCAAATATATTTTAATTTATATACTGATTTTTATGATGTTTGATAGTGTGATGTTGTTAAATGTACACAATTGATGCATACCCACTAACCCTAATTTCCACTGATTTTGAATCTAGGGCCAATATGATTGTTTCTGTTTTGGATAGAATTCCCATTAACATTTATTTAAGTTTTTTTCTTTTAAAATTGAACTGTAATCATTTTTTAGAACTTGATTCTACCAAATCATAACTTTCATAATAATTTTTCAATGTGTCATCAAATAGAGTATAAAACCAAAATTTACCCAATTTCCTTCCATTATTAACTATATTATTTTATTTTTAGTTATATTATATAAATAACTATACAAGTTCATGTTCCATTATTTTTTTAGGTATTGATTATATAAAAAAAATATTCATTTCAATTGAGAATTATTTAAAGGATTGAAAAATGATCTGATACCATACTAAGTACCTTACCAACTTGATGACTTTTATCAATTTGGTAGTATTATTTTTACATGTTACTGTATAGTCTAAATGATTTTATTTTTGTCTTCATACAGATGTAATTTGAAGGGGGTATTCTTTATGGGAACTGTGACATAATCATAAGTGTGAAGCAATATACACCTCAATTTTTTGTTAATACGGATTAATGATAGTTTGTATATTAACAAATTTTATAGTTCTATATTGTTTCTCATAATTTTTGTTGATAGATAGAAAATACAAGGTCATTTTATTATTCTCTATTGTTATGATTACCCATTGGCTCACATATTTTATTTCCCTATTCCTTGAGCTTATAGGTTTGATTTCCCTCTTCTCTCTTCCCCTTTTTACTTCATAGGTTCTTCTTTCCCTTTATAGGTTCCCTCTTTCCATCAACTATTCCTAAAAAGTTATAAATTTTCTCAAATCACTGAATGGATTTTAATTTGTATAGTGTTTTTTAGGACATTTGATATTGTAATGTTGTTACATGTACGCAGATGATGCAATTATATTCAGTATTTGTTTCACGTGGAGTTTGTTTTTTAGAGAATTGATGTGTATTTATTCATTTAATTTTGTTAAAATTAGATTCATTTCAATTATAAAAATAAATCCTTCATTTTTTAAAATATTGTTCATTTATTTTGTGTTCCCATCATTTTTTATCTATGTGATTTTTTATTATGTGTTCTATATGTTATGGTAATGTTTCATAGTTTTGTATTTAGGTCTTATTATTCCAAGGTTTGAATAAATTGTAGATTTATTTTTTAAAAGAATTATTTATAATAGTTTACTTAATATAAGATTGAAGATCATTCATGAATTTTAGCTTTATTTTGGACTCAATTATTATGTAAATTGATTCTTCATAAGTTTTTTCACACTGGTCATTGAGAAAAAATTTCCCCCTTATAGAATTTTTTTTCTTTGGGAATTAAAGTGAAATCCTTTTTCAAAAAAAAATAAACAAAAAACAATTCATGTTTTTGGGGGTTATGTACTTCAAGGTAGGGCAGGGGGAATTAATTTTGTTTAATTATTATTGACTATTGTATATGTTTCATATTACCACAAAACACCTTCATCAGTATATGAAACATTTTTGGGAATTAATTTTGTTTAATAATTATTGACTTCTATAGTGTGTTTCATATTGCTGCAAAACGCCTTCAGTAGTATATGAAATGTTGTATATGATCCACTGACATCACACAAAATAATTACTTAAAATTACAATATAGTCCAAGTAACCTATAGTTCCTATTTAATTATCTATTATCAAGGCGTATTATATTCTTGGCATCATTCCTTGTTGGGTTTATTTTTCTAATTCATTTTAAATAGAACTTATGTTGGATATAATCATCTCCAAAGTTGAATTAATTATCCTAGAAAATGGTACACTTTTTTTTATTACTCCTCCCTCTAGATTGTTTTTTTTTTGTCCCTTTTAATGTTTTAATGCATTGAATGGTTTCTCAATTAGGTTTAAATGTTTCATTATTTTAGCATAGTCACTCCAATCAACTAATATTCTTAATTCCCACATATTATATGGATTATATATGTCAATCTATTTGACTTAAAACCAATATTTGTAATATATTTTAATAAAAAAATACACATTATAGGTTTATGTAATGTTTTATAGTGGTGGATAAGTTATACTTTCCTTTTAATATCCCATTGACTATTTATTACTTTCAATGGATTCAAAGGATGCAAAATGGTGCTTAATGCTACTATTTAAAATCAACCATGCATGAAAAGTATTTATATTGAAAAAAAAAAGTTGTACTTGGGGATTCAGTTACTCGGACCATTAAATTATTTGTTCCTTGGTTGTATTATTTTATGATAAATTCTCATTTCACCCATGCATTCACATGGGGGTGTGTTAACTTCAACAAGATATTTTTTCCTCATGTCATGATTTCAATGACAGTGTTTCATGTTTATGTTTCCATTATCATTCACCAATTTTATTAATTTATTTCTTACTAATCATGTTCTTCCCACTTTGAAGCTTAGGTTCCACTATTGATGACTAATTGGATCATTGGTATTTTTTTAAACTTACTTCACTCTAATAAATCCTTCATGTAGTGTGATTTCTTTATTAGGATTTCTTATTTTGGTTGAGGAGTTAGCAAGGAGATGCGGTGGAAATTAATACACATTTTTCATTGGTGTGAAAAAATGTAAGTTTCCTATGAGTTTTTTTATTAATGTTTTCTAAATTTTCTTCTTCATTGAATTTGTATTTTATTTTTATTTTAACATTAATTAGATTTCATATAGATATCCTATTTTAACACTAAATTTAAAGTTATTTCACATATTTAGTTTTCCATTTATTTTCTTTAATCCACTCATTCAGAACCAGAAAACCCAGTTATTATATTACATGTTGAAAACTACAATGAATGTCATGTTGTGTATATTCAGTTTAAACTACCTAAATTTCATTCATCCATTGTAATTTCATTTTTTATTTTCCAATTTTTTAGTTGTTTTCCATGTTGTGTTGTTCCCCAAAATTTTCCTTGCCCTATACACCCTCACTTAATTCCCTTTAATTACCTATAATACTTTATATTATTACCCAAAATTATTCTATACTCTTAAAATTCTATTTGCCTCATGATTTTCTACACCATATCATTGGTTAACTCTCCTTGGATCATTGTCTCTTGGATAATATCATTTTCTAATTGCTATCAAAATACAGAATAATATCTCCCAATTTTAATACATTTTGGTATCAATTGGTAAGGTACTCAAGCAGTTAACATACTCAGGTGATAGCTAACAATAGGACTCATAAATATTAGTTACAAATTTTATCTTGTATATTACATGATGCTTCATTATCTTCAACAATTTACATTGATTTCATGACTGTTTATAGTTAGTCTCTATCTCATTCCATCATAATCAATGAAAAAACAAATTATTCATATAATCTCTTGCAAACTAAAAATGTTTGGTTTTTCTATGAGATTGGTAATGGTGAAACTTCAAAGTACAATATTCAAACAACTAACTTGGGAGAAACATCTTCCTTGGCTAGAATACTTAATGGTACATACCCATTTACTCCACACTCTAATAGTATATATATTAGGTATTCATTCTGTTAAATCCTACAATTACAGTATGAATAATGCTTCAGTGATTTCATGTACACCTGTATGGATATTTATACAGTTACATTTATTAATTTACATGATTAAATTTCAAGTAATAAATGTGTATCTGTATGGATAATTGTACAGTTATATGAATACACTTTAGTGACTACCATTACACCTATATGCATTTTTTATAGTGTGAATTTACACTTAGCATGACACTATTAAAGACTGAAATTTAGTTTTTCTCTAAGGATTCTTCCATATTAATTACTTCATGCATAAGGCTTCACTTAGAGGAATTATAGTATGCAGTATGCATGTGTTTCAATATTATTTAATTTACATATTATGAAATCAACCATAACTTTCCAATACTATGAGGTTTTTTTCATACAAAACCTATAACTTATCTTTAATAAATATTTAACTATGATCACCAATTTATTTAAGTACAAGAATATATTGTTTGGGTATCTTATTGGTAAATTTAATTGAGCTATTATACCAGTTAAATTTTTAATTTTTATCTTTATTATTGTATTTGAATTTAATTAAATGTTCACATTTTTTTGTTTTTTAAATGCCAAAACTCTAATATAAAATCTCGGTTACACTAATTATAACAGATTTAGTTTCTAAATTCCTTATAATTATTCATCTTCTAATAATATTTATGATTTCAAATTTCAGAACTCCATTCTAATACATGGATTTCATAGAATTTTTAGTGTTTATCTTGCAAAAAAATCAGTTCCATCAATTTGGTATTCCATGATTTCTATCATTCAGTTGATTCACATGAATCTCATTATATTGGTGTTTCATGGAAAGCCTTTGAGAAATTATTTTTTTAGGTTCTAAATTCTAGATTCCATTAGAATATAAACTATATTGTTCTTGTCCTATTTGTTACTTGAAAAGTAAAAAAATTAATGGTTCATACATCAATTTATTGGGCTTCTTCCTCCAAAAATCTTCACCAAGGATCTTTAGGTTTTCCACTATAAATGTATCTCACATTATCATATTTATAGAAATATTTCATTGTTCAATAATCGGTTACCATAGTAGTTTACTCAATCATAATTACCTATTAATATTTATTCAATCATCTTTTATGGGTTCTGTTAGACCAATTTATATTTGTAAAAAAAAATTATGTTATCTATATTATAGTACTCAATATTGAAATTATATCTTTTTTTAAATTCATACTTTGGAAAACATTGAAATGACTGGATGGAAATCATTGGTTAATTCTCACCCAAATAGCTGTGTAGATGGTTTCAAAAATACAAGTCTTTGAAAAAAAGATAGATATTTGAAGGCAGTCTGGTAGGATTTAGAAGTTTTAGAAACATCGCAGGTGGGTTACACAGAGGGGGTTTTGGGTCATTGGAAGATAGATCGCTACAGGTGGTCCTACAACAAGTATGTATTCTCTTATAATGACTTATGTGGTTTATCCTTAATCTATTTCACTCATGATTATGGGATTTTCATAAACCTATTCAACACTGAGATAACATGTCTACATTAACAAATTCCATATAGTATTATGAATATAGTATGAATACATTGTTAGAAAACACATACACCTGTATGCATACTTTATACATACATTTATTTAATTTATATACACTTGTGCACATAAATGAACATCTATAGTTATATAGAATTCTTCCAACTACATGTGTCACCACCAGCCTTCACTTCATTTCCATCTGTCACGAGCAGCCCACTCACTTCATTTCTTCTTACAATTTCCTCCCACTCTCTCAACGAGTGACACAAATTCATTAGATCATCAATATAATTTTTTGATCATGTGTGAAAATTTATAATCAAATGATCATGTTGTGTAAATTCATGGTTTGGGTAATAGATATTTACAATTTTTTGTTATTATTACTTATAAATTATGTTGTAGTTATAAAAATAATTATTTAAAAATTACATTTAACAAAATATTCATATACACATGAAATGCTATTTTTTATTATTTATAATTACAAATATGGTCATTTATATAAATATTAATTCAATAAATCATTAAATAAAAAAATATTCACACCGGACAATATAGAAAATTTTAAAAAAAAACTCACTTTGATTCCTTCCAAATCACCCAGATTTTGGGGTGATTGAAACTCCCAATAATCCACTTGTTTAACATCAAAAATTATCATCTCCGACACAACGTGGATCCAAGCCTCTCCACCTTATTTCTAGAGAAGTTTTTTTATATGTGTTTTTTTTAATAATAAAATAATACTTGGTTAAAAAAATTAAAACTCATGCAGAAAGGTGACATCAACCTTACTGCCTTTGGATTTTAGTCCAAAAGTGGCAAGGCTAATGCCGCCTTTTCCAAAAAAAATTAAAAATATATATTTTTGTATATTTTGATATATATATTGTGTTTTTTATTTTATTTAGAATTATGTCCATTAATATTTGAAAGTAAAAATTTTATGTTTTTAAGAAATAAATTTTGTGATGTGTAAATTAGATTGTACTTATTATATTTTTGATTTTTTTTATTTTCAATTATGTTTTATATGTTAAGTTTTTTTTCAAATATCATTTTGATTGTATTTAAATTTTATAAGTTATACAATTTTAAAGTCACCTACATGAAACATAATAATGTTTCAAGTTGGGGGCTTTGCAAGTCTATGAATAATAAAGTATAAATACAATCTAAATAAATTTTTGCACACTTAATGAACATATAAAAAATAATTGAAAATAACAATCATTTCATAAAAAAAATTAATCAAAATTAATTTTAGTGGCAAAATATATTTTTGTTTTAAACTATTACATTTGTATTTATAAATTTCTTTTACATTCCTTTCATTTTCAATTATTTATTATATGTTCATTCAATGTTCTAAATTTCATTTTGATTTGAATTATACTATATTATTTTGTATTTATTTTTTTCTGTGTAAATATTATGTTTTTAATCAACAGTATTTGTGTCATGTAAATTAGACTTTGTTTATTATATTTATGAAATTATTTTTATTTTCAAAAAAATAGATGTTTAGGCTATGTTTTAAGTTTTATTTAGATTATTTTTAAAGTCTATATTTTATAAGATTTTAAAGTTACCTACTTGAAATCTAATTAGTTTTACTATTTTTCAAGTAGTCAACTTTAAAAACCTATAAAATATAAACTATAAGTAAAATATAAATGAAAATTGAAATAGTGTCTAAACATGTAAAAATGGTTGATAGTAAAAATAATTTCATCATTTTAATAGATAGACAATCATATAGAGGATAGAATATATTATTGTTTCAAATATTTTAAGACAATAGAACATATATAAATAAATGGGTATAATCACTATCTATGATGAGGTCCAGTCCCACAATCTGGTGTGTGAATGGAATTCCCATATTGATATCTCTAACCCCTATGTTGGGGTGGAGTGTAGTGTGCTGGAGAGGGATCATCCTTGGGTGCTAGAACCTCATATGTCAGATGCTCTGCCTATGAATCATATAGAGGAGGTGGCATTTGGATGTCATCATGAGCACCTGATCCTTCCCAGACTGTATAAGTGGAAGGACCTATCATCATCTTTTTGGGGAACCATAAGGCCTATGAAGGATTATTCATGAAAGGTGGAGTCATGGGAAATGATCCTTGATACGATCTCATATCAAATATATCCAGTTAAAACTATGGATATCCTGAAAATATAAATGGATATCATGCCTCCAAGTTCATATCCGCAATTGGTTGATGTTGGAATACTAGAGGTTCACCCTCTACCTCTGGTATAGGTGAGGCCTCACGTGCAGCATGATGAGATCTGCGTTATCGCCGTCATGGCTTCTCAATATTGGTAGCCGCTCAATGAGGTTTCTAAGAAGGAACCTCTTCTCCCTAGGAAATAATAGCATCTCACTGAGGTGGATGATCAAATATATTATCGTATAGAACACGATATGCTTAAATCATCTCTTGTTCTACAGCATGGTACACTGCCTGGCTAAAAACCTCCTCCTCCTCTAGATCAGACATGCGGATAATATGTTGTAGTCAAGTATTTTGTTAAAAGATTCAAAAATGAATTAAAAAAAGTACAACTAAAAAACTTATGGAAATTTATTAATTTAGCAGATCCTGGAGCCCTCTATCATGGGGAGTAAGATACATTATAGACTTCAATCTATACATTGTCTCATACTTGAGATTATCTAGTATAGGGAATCACATAGTATACATACCCTAGATATGAAATGATTCTCATCTTTCCTAGAGGTCCAGATACTCTATATGTCATCGGCATTAGTTAACATCTTGCCTCCTTGTCAGCATCACAGAATGAAATGTTACTGACTGTATAGGTGGAAAGGGAATACACCGAACACATCTAAATGGGAACATGACTATCAGGCTAGTGCCACTCAAAAATATTAAAGTGAATGAGAGGAACTACAACCATGGAATCATGAATCTCATCAGTGTAGTATGTGGGAAACTAGTCTAATATAGTCAAATATGGAAGCCATGTAATCTGAAATAACATGTGACATTTGTTAAAAAAATTATTACTGAAAACCAAAAAAATATAATATTATGAAATTAATTAATCAATGAAAGACTGTATATACTTACATCGTTAGGTAATAAACTATCCAATATCAGACGATATGCACCCAAGTTGTGACTCAGTGTCCTGACAAAGGGGTGTGCCTGACTCCACCTGTAATGTACAGTATAGAAATTGATAAATAATAATAAATTAAATTTAATAACTCACAGTAGCTTCATAAAATAATAAAGATGAGTGATCATACCAGTGTACATGCGGAGCATCATCCAGCACATCTATATAAAGCTTATGACAAACAACAATAGGAGAGAGGGGAGGGATGTGCTCACATGTCCATATCTGAATAAGGATGACACATCCCTTGAGATCAGTGCGATCTGATTGGCATGTCGTGTATAATTCTTTAAAGTGTATGTCAAGCACACAAATCCCCAGTTGTATCTCCTGACCTGATCACAATCCTCCAATAGCCCTAGATACATCATGTTCACATGCATACCAGAGTTATCAGTGCATAGTGTCCCTATAATGAGCCACAAGATATATACACAGGCATGACGCTTGACAATCTTCTCATTAGAGTCAGAGGGTAAATGGGAAAAGTGCATCCAAATCCATCTCATAGATATTGACCCACCATTTGTACCATCATCATTTCCCACAATATCGACGCCTAGAAATCATTATACAAGCTCGGGACAGTCTCCATGGGTGGTTCATATAATAGTATCCCCTGGATAGTAAGACCAAGATAAACTATTACATCCCCAAGGGTGATTGTCGTATCTCCCTCATGCAAGTGGAATCAGGGTGTCTCAAGTCTCCATCTCTCAGTGAGAGCTGCAAGGAGGTAATGGTCGATGAATGTAAAATCAAATACAGAAATGAAATAGAATCTAGCACGGTGTAGATATGGTATAATGGTAGCTGGAGGTGGAATGAAATGATAATGGTGTGCTCTATGAACCCTGATTTGTCGACCCACATGACCCACTAGAAAATTGTGTGAAATATTCCTATACAGCTCAGTGAGTAGAGTAGTATCCTCCATCTCTATGTATAAAAATGAAAAAAGTCTTAAGTATAAAATGTAAATATAAAGTTATGGTCAAAAGAATGTTATGACGGCTAGAATGTAAGACATTATATGTTTACTTGATCCATGTTTGGGAATTATTTTGGAAAACCATGATTGTTTTATAAAAGAAAACCAAATTAATTTTCAAGGTTTACTTGAAGTTGGTTTATTTTCAAGAGGTTTAGTTTTGAAATTGTTTTCAAACTAGTTTATCTGTTTTCATGGATAAAATCCTTAAATATATTCATTGTGGTATCCTGCTAGGATTCATGCCTCACACCCTACTTGGTCCCTTCTTAGGAATTTTCATATTTCATTTTCCTAATATCAGTTTTCGAAGGCAAGTGGTTTTTCCTCTGTTCTTATTGGAATAGATTCATGTTCTTAAAGGGGTTTTACTTTAAAAATAGATTGTTGCACACATAGGTTATATAGGTTGGACCCACCTTATTTATTGAGGTTTTATTTGATATCTAGAACATATACCAATAAGTTAGATCCCAAATGGTGTGCTTTTTAATTTATGTATGATTTCTCAATTGATGTTATATTTCATGATTATTTTATCACATGCTTGCTTTTTGGTGTATCCATAGATAGTTTTATTATGCTTTCATTTCATCTCACATGTACTTTTCATATTTCTTGTAATTTGAATATGAAATATATTATTCCTTCTAGACTCATTTGTTTACTTGAACCATGTTTGGAAATTTTTTTGGAAAACCATGTTTGTTTTATAAAATAAAACCAAAGTAATTTTAAAGGTTGACTTGAAGTTGGTTTATTTTCAAGTGGTTTAGTTTTGACAAAAAAATCAACTTTTTTATTGGTTTTCATGGATAAAAGCCTTAAATAGATTCATAACAGTATCCTACTGGGATTTTTCCCTCACACCCTACTTGGGACCTTCTTAGGCATTTGTAGATTTCATTTTACCAATCTTAGTTTTCAGTTATTTTCTCACATGCTTGATTTATGGTGTATTCATGGATAGTTTGATTATGTGTTCATGTCACTTCACATGTACTTTTCATATTACTTATAAAATGAATATGAAAGTATTATTATTATTTGATAGTAAAAATACTCATAAATGTCAAAAAAATTATAAAAAAAATAAAGGATTTTATATTAACACCATGTAATTGATAATATGAAAAAGATAACATTGGAGGTAATACGTCAGTATGACTGAGAGTGTGAACTTGATCTAGAAATGTTAGGGCATTGTTTCCTGTTATGATCGTCCCGATGACATATGTTCTATCTCAAACATTTCCCTATTCTTGAGGCCAATCCGTCTCATTTTGCATCCTACTGGAATTTGGTCTCCCTCGTTGTCGCAACCTGTCGATGTCAAGTATCAATATTGGCTGGTCTTCAGGAATTGGGAAATATAAAAACTACCCAATAGGTATCCATGGTACAACATAGCAATTAGAAATAGTGTCTATCCAGTAAATAGGATCAACATATTCTTCCCATGATATGTTCATAGAGGCACATGTTGTGATGTCGTGTGCGCATGAGAACCGTATTGCCTAGAAGTTTCTACATTGACATTTCCTCGCTTCCAATAATACCACCAAGACTCAACCGCTGCTATTTTTGATGCAGACTATACAATATTGAACTTCAAATCGAGATTATTCTCAGTATAAAAGGAACACTCGATAAGTAGAATCTTCCTCAACGTTATTTTCAATATCTCATTTAAAGTATCTTCCATATCTTAACCCCTAATAAATCCCATTTGCGGTCTATTTTTCTCTATCAATGAAGTAATTTACATAACAATAAAATGTCACCTGAACTAGGCCAGTTATAGGTAACTTTTGAATCCCTTTGAAGATGTAATTGATGCACTTAGTGATGCAAAATGAGCCTGTGGTCCATAGACTTCGCGAGTATGGGGCAAATTCGAGGTGGGGTGAGCCTAAAAAAAATTACCATTTAGAGTGCGGGCTAATGTGGGTTGAGCCCGTGTGGGTGCTGTCTTACCCGCATACTTGATTTAAAAAAAATTAAAATATATGATTCTTTAACATTTTAGTTTTTTTAATAAAAAATCATGAATAAACCATGACATATGATATCTCATCGTAATGGGCATACTAATTTACAATTCATTCTCATGTGAATTTTAAATAGGTATATATTTATTGTTTTAATATTATATTATAATATTTATATATTAATTATTAACCATATTCACATGGTGTGTCATCCCATATCTTGAAAAATGTAACTCTTCTCCCCTGCACATGGTTCTAATTCTAAAATAGTTATGATAATCATAATATTTTTTAGGTCAATCTAATTTTTTAATTCTTTAATTTTATTTTTTTATTAAGAAAATAGGTTAGATTCTTATGGAAACCCTAATAGCCTCCTCTAAAGATGATCGTTACCTAGAGAGTCTTTTTTCATTCATAGGTTCAGCTGCTCACATCAACACACAACCAACATCATCATTCATCTCCCATCACTGATTACTCACCTACTTTTCATCACAACAGTTCACCACCACATCGGTGCCACCACCTGTCACCATTAACTCATAGAAAAATGTTCCATCATATCCCTTAAAACTCTATATATTATCAATCCATACTTCTCCCTATAACTACCATTAATAATGAGAAAAAAATATGATATTTAAATGATTATAGATAGTATATTTCTTTGTAAATGCGGGAAAGCTCGTGGGCTACCCACAGTCTTATGCAAGGCAGGGTAGGCTTGAAAAAAAAATTGCATTATATGTGAGCTTTTGCAGACAAACCTGTATGGGATCAAACCCATGCTAACTTAGCCCGCCCCACCCTGGACCTCCTATTTTTCATTACTAGATGAATCCATAATGTTTTTGGTCATGTTATCATACCTCTTCTCCCCTTCATATGCCCATATCCACTTTTTTTTGGAATCTGCATCATATAATCATAAACTCCCCGATTATCCCTACAGATTTCTTCGAAACAATGTTCAAACATTCATTTATTTGGATCATATGCTATATAAAAGTGATAATATTTCACATAAATTAATTTTATCATTATTTTGAAATAGTAAAAAATAATAAAGAGATTGCATACCAAGCCTCGTGATTTCCTTATTCGTAGGTTCATCATGGAAGGTTTTTCACACATTTCTATAAATGTATCTGATGCAGTACAAATGATGTGAATTTGGGGGTCTCCATATATTAGGATCTAAATAGATTGCCTCATTGATTTCTCTATGAAGATCAGATATCAAATAGACACCCCAAATGTGGGTTAAATGGTTTCTGATACATGCCAAAAACCAACCCCATGATTCCTAATTTTCTTTCTCTATAATGGAAAATGCAAGAAGCATAGGTGAACGGTTTCCATCTTTTGTTGTAGTAATCAACAATACACTCATTTATTTTTTTTATAGAAACATTCTGTCAATATGTATAAACTTTTTGCAGAAATGAAATGCAGAAATACAAATGAGGAATTCCCAGAACAACCGACAAAATTTGACATAAGATGGATCAAGTTGGTTATCTTGAGACACATGTTCAATTGTATCAATATGGAAGATAACTTAGTTTTTGTGTCTCAATATGGCTAGTAATTATGGAAACACCCGATACGAGTCATCCCAATCACCATAGACCTTGACAATTTCATTTTGTTTCACTATCCATGCCTTATTTTAGGAAATATTATAACCAAAAGTTTGTTGTATCCTATCTTGCATAAGGGGTATAGAAATATCTTGGCAGGTCCTAATCATGTCAATGATAATAGATGACACAACTTCAGCATCCAATGAAGTATGGTCTTGTGTCAGGTTTGGTTGAACACAAGTATGAGTTGCCTCAATATTAGAAATTCTCCAACCTCCAAATGAAATATTAGAAATTTTCCTCAAGCAGAATCTACAGTCATCCTCATATTTATCACACTGTATGATGAATTTTATACGTCTTGATTTCTAGACTAAATATCTACATTGTCTCTCAATATGAAATCTTTTTAGTATGTTTTTCATTGTATCTTTAATTGTAAAATACCTTCCAACATATAATATTTCATCCAAATCACTAAACCTAACCTCTAAAACTCCTAGAAACTCAGTTGTAAGCATGATAACATTCCAGAAAAATTTAGGAAAATGTGTCATTGCTTCTGACCAAGATGAGAAGAGTGGTGGGTGATTTATTATGGGTCGATTCTATTATAAAACTATGGGATTTCTAAAAACTTCCTCCCTAACTTCTTCACCTTACTCCTCATCAACATTGTTGTCTTTGTCTATTCCATTATTAGAAAATTCCTCATCAGAAGAAGGATTTAGATGTATATATGGGAGATTAGCTAGGTTTTCCTCTTCCTCGTCATATGGAATAGCCTCATTTTCTTGGTATGGAACTTCTTCAACTACTCTTTTATGTCTACATCTTGGTATAATTGGATGTTGATATTGTGTACTAGAAACCCCCACACATAACTCCGTCATGGAACCATTTGACTGTTGGGAAAATAAAGTTATTTCTTGGAACCAGTTCTTATAAATGACCAATTCACAAGCTAGATGTCATAATGTAGTTGGGAATTGAGAATTTCTATAGCTGATAGATCGGATCTCTTGATTAGGTCCCAAATTTAAACAACCATAAAATATTTCCCAAAGTTCTCTTAGGGTTGCACAATTATATGCCCTAACCATTGTTGTTGGTTGTCTACTATACAAAGCTCTTTGCTCGGTTTGAATAACCTCCATATAGCAGTAGACATAGGAAAACATGATTCTCTATGTGAAATTTTTTTTTTTTGATCAAGATTTTGGTAGTGTAAATAATATTGACAATAAGGAATAATCATGCAACATTGACCATACAATCTTTAGTATACTGAAATTTTAGAACATCTTCTTATATCCTAAAAGTTGACACTAATGTTTTGTAGTACAATTTTTAATCTTCCTAAAGGTATGTTCAATAGTTTATAAATAAAATATGAATCATCTAAAGTATATACCTCGAGATTATCAAACTAGGTGTGCAGCAAGGCCCATTGTCGTGCACCAATTCTTGATCGATTCTAACTCAATGCAGTGTTTTCAGATTTTACCCCTAGGTACATCTATTTCAAATCCACATCTACTTATATTATCCAGAAAGGTATTTCATTACATAGATAACCACATAATCTTTATTATACCAAAATTTTAGAATGTCTTCTTATATCTTAAATGATGACACTAATGTTTCGTAGTACAATTTTTAATCTTCCTAAAGGTATGTTCAGTAGTTTATAAATAAAATATGAATCATATAAAGCATATACCCTAGGAGTGTCAAACCAAGTGTGTAGCAAGACCCGTTATCATGAACCAATTCTTGATCGAGTCTAGCTCAATGTAGTGTTTTTAGATTTTACCCTTAGGTACATTTGTGCTAGTTCCACATCTACTTATAGTATCCAGATAGTGATTTCATTTCTTATATAACCACAAAATCTTTAATATACCAAAATTTTAAAACACCTTCTTATATCCTAAAAGATGAAATTAATGTTTCGTAGTACAATTTTTAATCTTACTAAAGGTATGTTTAGTGGTTTATAAAGAGACTGTGAATCATATTAAACATACCTATCGAGAGTATCAAACCAAGTGTGACATAATGTATGAATCATCTAAATCACAGGAGTAACAAATCATGTGTGTAGTTAAGCCTCTTTGTCATCCAGTTAGTCATCTTTGATCCTATGTTAATTCTATGTTAATACAAAGTTAATTAATTGCTAATAATTATTTAATAATAATTTAATCCTTACTTATTCATTACTAAGTTGGTAGTTAAACATTTATTAATTATTAGTTCTTGTGTAGTTAGTTTAAATTTAATTAATAGATACTAATTAGTTATTTCTTAGCTAATTATTAGTTAATCAATAGTTAATCATTAAGTAATTATTAGTTAATCATATTTTATTCATTAGTTATTCATTATCTAATCATTAGTTAAGAATTACTTAATCATATATTAATTATTCCTTAATCATTCATTAATCACTAGTTAATCATTACTTAATTAATAGATATCAATTAGTTACTTTATAGCTAATTATTAGTTAATTAATAGTAAATCATTAATTAATTGTTAGTTAATCATTCTTTAATTAGTAGTTAATCATATGTTAATCATTGTATAATCATTAGTTAAGCATTAGTTAATCTTATATTAAGTATGCCTTAATCATTCATTAATCACTAGTTAATCATTACTTAATCAATAGATATCAAGTAGTTACATTATAAAAAAAATTAGTTAATTAATATTTAATCATTAAGTAATTACTAGTTAATCATTCTTTAATAATTATTTAATCATATATTGATCATTATCTAATCATTAGTTAAGAATTAGTAAATCCTATATTAATTATGCCTTAATCACTAGTTAATCATTACTTAATTAATAGATATCAATTAGTTACTTTTATAGTTAATTATTAGTTAATTGATAGTTAATAATTAAGTAATTATTAGTTAATCATTCTTTAATCAATATTTAATCATTAGTTAATAAAATTTTAATCATTAATTAAGCATTATGAGTAGTTAATTTATAGTTAATTATTAGTTAATTGATAGTTAATGAGTAAGGAGATTTCACCATAGCAGAAGCTAAATGGATTGAAAGAATGAGAGGGTATGGAACATGTCATCAGGATAAGCCTGTGCATGCACGGGAAAGCCTAGCCGAACAGCCATGTGAAGGTGGAGAGCTGATTTCACGATGAAGATGCTAGAGAGGAGCAGTTCCAAGTAGTTAGTCTAGGTTGTATGTAATGTTTGAAACCTATGGGCAATGAATTCCTTTAAGTACTATGGTCCATGTAATTATTATGCCTACGGGCCTTGTAAGGGTTCCACCTCACCCCTTGAAAGGTGGATTATCAAAAATCAATAAAAATGAAGGCCTTCAGGACATTGGAGGATAATTAATCATTAAGTAATTATTAGTTAATAATTTTTTAATCATTACTTGATCATATGTTAATCATTAGTTAAAAATACATTAATCATATATTAATTATTCCTTAATCATTCATTAATCACTAGTTAATCATTACTTAATTAATATATATAAAATAGTTACTTTATAGATAATTATTAGTTAATTAATAATTAATCATTAAGTAATTATTATTTAATCATTCTTTAATAATTACTTGATTATATGTTAATAATTAGTTGATCATTAGTTAAGTATTAGTTAATCATATATTAATTAGGCTTTAATCATTCATTAATCACTAGTTAATCATTACTTAATTAATAGATATCAAATAGTTACTTTATCAATAATTTTTAATTAATTAATAGTTAATCATTAAGTAATTATTAGTTAATCATTATTTAATCATTACTTGATCGTATGTTATTTATTAGTTAATCATTAGCTAATTATTAGTTAAAAATTATTTAATTCTATATTAATTAGGCATTAATCATTCATTAATCACTAGTTAATCATTAATTAATTAATAGATATCAATTTGTTACATTATAGATAATTATTAGTTAATTAATAATTAATCCACTACTAGAAAACAAGGTTATACCAACAGTTTTGGAAAAAATCATGGCTATAAGTCACCCCTATATCCATAGAAAAAAAATCTTGAGAATGACCTATACCCACATTTCTCCAAAAAAACATGGGTATAGATCACCCCTATACCCACGGTTTTGTAAACCATGAGAATAGATTTTTCAGAGTAATAACAATTCTCAGGAATGACCTATACCCACAGTTCTCCAAAAATAGTGGGTATAAGTCACCCTTATACCCACAGTTTTTTCAAATCGTGGCAATAGGTTTCACTGGGAAAAAATTGTGGGAAGAACCTATACCCACAGTTTGACCAAACCGTGGGTATAAGAAATTTTTCTGGGCACCTATAACAATGGCTTGGATAAACCGTTGGTATAGGTTGGCCCATTTTTTCATAATAATAACAATAATAATAAATACTTTATATAAATAAATTTACACACACGTGCACGCACACATACACGCACACACACACACACACACACATATATATATATATATATATATTTGAATATAAGAACATAAAATATGTTATAGGATAGTGATAAAGTTGTTGGAGTATGGAATGTGCTTGGATCAATTCTCAGTGGAGGATTTTTTTAATAAAGGACCTATACCCATAGTTTGACTAAAATCGTGGGTATAAGTTGGACCGTTATTTTTTAAAAATAATAACAATAATAATAAATACTTTAATATAAATTATTTTTTATATATAGACATATATATATTTGAATATAAGAATAAAAATCATGTTATAGAATAGTGGAAAAGTTATTGGAGTATAAGTGGAAGGTGCTGGGATCAAATCCTCAAGTAGTGTTTTTTTGTTTTTAATAAAGGAATTATATACCCAACCATGGGTATAGGTATTTCAATTGAAATTGTCTACACCAACAGTTTAAGAACTGTGGGTATAGGTGGGTTGTACCCATGATTTGGTCAAACTATGGGTATAGATCTATCCTGACGGCTTAAGTACCCATGGTTCTATGAACCGTAGGTATAGCCTATACCCACATATTTTTCAGGCTATACCCATGGTTTTGAACCATGGGTATAGATAAAGATTCCAGTAGTGATTATTAAGTAATTATTAGCTAATAATTTTTTAATCATTAATTAATCAGTTTTTATTCATTAGTTAATCATTAGTTAATCCTATATTAATTATTCTTTTTTAGTTCAGTGGTTATGCCCCTACTGTACCTGTGATGGTGAGTTGAGGAGGTCCTAGTTTCGAACCTCCACCTCTGCAAGTTTCATTCCTTTGTACCCCAATCCCTGAACCGACTATGTATATTAATTGTGATTTAATCATCCATTAATCATTAGTTAATCATTATTTAATTAATAGATATCAAATAGTTACTTTATAGCTAATTTTTAGTAAATTAATAGTTAATCATATGTTATTCCTTAGATAATCATTAGGTGATCATTAGTTAAACATTAGTTAATCATATATTAATTAGTATTTAATCATTCATTAATCAGTAGTTAATCATATTTTATTCCTTAGTTAATTATTAGCTAATCATTAGTTCACGAGTTTTTTTTATATGTGTTTTTTGAATTTTTTTTAATGCATTTATGTTAAAAAAAATTGATAAATATGTGTGTAAGGCGGCAGGTGTGCTGTCACCTTTCACCTAAAACAAAAAAAATACTAATTTTAATATTATTTTTTATATATTTATAATTTTTGTTTTTGTTTTGTTTTGTTTTATATATATATATATATATAACAAAAAATCAGCAGAATTTATCTCCTATTTAATATCCAACAGTATTGTCATTACAGCGGTCTAGATTCTGACAGAAACTCTCACTCAGGGCTCCCTTTTATAAGAGGGCTTACTCTGGAAATCATTCTGTATTCCTGATGTGGGATCCAGGTTCTCCGTTTCCTGTGCAGAACATTCTATATTTCCAATGTGGGATTCAGAAATGTTTCAAGTACATGGCTTTGAAAAACTATAAAATATAAACTATAAGACCAATATAAATAAAACTTAAAACATGGATTAAACATATAATAAATAATCAAAAATAAAAATAATTTTTGTAACAAATATTGATGAAAATTAATTTATAAGCTTTCAAAGCCACCTACTTGAAACTTAAAAATGTTTCAAGTATTTGACTTTGAAATCATATAAAATATAAACTATAAGACCAATATAAATGAAAATTCAAACATGGATTAAACATATAAGAAATAGTCAAAAATTAAAATAATTTCCTAAAAAATGTTGATGAAAAATAATTTATAATCTTTCAAATCCACTAGCTTAAAACTTAAAAATGTTTCAAGTATGTGACTTTGAAAGCCTATGAAATATAAACTATAAGACCAATATAAATAAAAATTAAAACATGGATTAAGCATATAAGAAATAGTTAATAATTAATTAGTTATTAATTAATTAGTTAATTAGTAATATAATTACTAATTATATAATTATTAACTATATAATAATTAATTAGTTAATTGGTAATATAATTATTAATTATTAATTATTAATTATATAATTAATTATTTAATTAGTAATATCATTATTAATTATAAAATAATTATTTATTAATAAAATTATTAATTAGTTAATTAGTAATATAATTATTAATTATATAGTAATTAATTTGTTAATTAGTAATATAATTATTAATTATATAATAATTAATTGGTTAATTAATAATATAATTATTCATTATAATTATTAATTAGTAATTATTAATAATTAGTTTTATAATAATTAATTTGTTAATTATTAATATAACTATTAATTGTATAATAATTAATTAGTTAATTAGTAATATAATTTTTAATTATAATTATTAATTATATAATAATTAATTATATTACTAATTAAATAATTAATTATGATATAATTAATAATTAATAATTAGTAATTAGTAATTATAGTGATGAATTATAATTAATAATTATATTACTAATTAACTAATTAATAATTACTAATTACTAATTACTAATTACTAATTAATAATTAATAATTATATTAATAATTAATTAATTAATTATTAATAGTTAATTAGTTAATTAGTAATATAATTATTAATTATGTAATAGTTAATTAGTTAATTAGTAATATAATTATTAATTATAATTATTGCTATATTCGGGTATTGCTAGATTTTGCATGGCGGAAGCTGGGATTCAGGCGTGGCATTGGGCCTTGAGTCTCTCACATGGTGTTTTTATGGGTGTTGGTGTGTGGGTCTTTGGACTTTAGATTTTTTTTGGTTGCATTGTTTTTCCACTCTTCTAGTTTGGTGGTTCTTTTTGTGTCACATGTTTATTGTGACTCGGTGTCCTGACAAAGGGGTGTGCCTGACTCCACCTGTAACGTATAGTATAGAAATTGATAAATAATAAGAAATTAAATTTAATAACTCATAGTAGCGTCATAAAATAATAAAGATGAGTGATCATACTAGTGTACATATAGAGCATCATCCATCACATCTATATGAAGCTTATGACCAGCAATAATACGGGAGAGGGGAGAGATGTGCTCCCATGTCCACATCTGAATAAGGATGAAACATCACCTGAGATCAGTGTGATCTGAACGGCATGTCGTGTATAATGTTTTGTAAGTGTATGTAAAGCACACAAATCCCCAGTTGTATCTCCTGACCTGATCAAAATCCTCCAGTAGCCCCAGATACATCATGTGTACATGCATACTAGAGTGATCAGTGCATAGTGTCCCTCCAATGAGCCGCAAGATATATGCACGGGCATGATGCATGACAATCTTCTCATCAGAGTCAGTGGGTAAATGTGCAAAGTTCATCCCAAGACATCTCATAGATATCGACCCACCATTTATAGCATCATCATCACCCACAATGTCGACGCCTAGAAACCATTGTACAAGCTCGGGCCAGTCTCAATGGGTGGGTCCTATAATAGCATCTCCCTGGATATGAAGACCAAGCTAAACTATCACATCCTCAAGTGTGATGGTCATCTCTCCCTCAGGAAAGTAGAATGTGAGTGTCTCAAGTCTCAATCTCTTAGTGAGAGCATCAAGGAGATAATGGTCTATGAATGAAAAATTTAATATAGTAATGCCGTAGAAGCTACCATGGTGTAGATATGGTATAATGGCAGCTGGAGGTTGAATGTGATGATAACGGTGTGGTCTACGCACCCTGATCTGTCAAACCACATGGCCCGCTAGCACGTCTCGTGAAACATTCATATACAGCTTAGTGAGTAGCGTAGTATCCTCCATCTCTATGTATAAAAATGAAACAAGTGTTAAGTGTAAAATATAAATATAATGGTATGGTCAACAGAATGTTATGACGGGTAGAATGTAAGACATAACATTTTTACTTGATCCATGTTTGGGAATTATTTTGGAAAAACATGTTTGTTTTATAAAAGAAAACCAAATTAATTTTAAAGGTTTACTTGAAGTTGGTTTATTTTCAAGTGGTTTAGTTTTGAAATTGTTTTCAAACTATTTTATCGGTTTTCATGGATAAAATCCTTAAATATATTCATGGTGGTACCCTTCTAGGATTCATGCCTCACACCCTACTTGGTCCCTTCTCAGGCATTTTCATATTTCATTTTCCCAATCTCAGTTTTCAAAGTAAAGTGGTTTTTCCTCTATTCTTATTGGAATAGATTCATGTTCTTAAAGGGGTTTTACTTTAAAAATAGATTTGTGCACACATAGGTTATATAGGTTAGACCCACCTTATTTATTGAGGTTTTATTTGATATCTAGAACATATACCAATAAGTTAGATACCAAATGGTGTTCTTTTTAATTTATGTATGATTTATCAAATGAGGTTATATTTCATGATTATTTTATCACATGCTTTCTTTTTGGTGTATCCATGGATAGTTTTATTATGCTTTCATGTAATTTCACATGTGCTTTTCATATTTATTTTAATTTGAATATGAAATATATTATTCCTTCTAGACTCATTTTTTTACTTGAACCATGTTTGGAAATTGTTTTGGAAAATCATATTTGTTTTATAAAAGAAAACCAAAGGAATTTTAAAGGTTGACTTGAAGTTGGTTTATTTTCAAGTGGTTTAGTTTTGACAAAAAAAATCAACTTGTTTATCGGTTTTCATGGATAAAATCCTTAAATATATTCACAGCAGTATCCTATTGGGATTTTTCCCTCACACCCTACTTGGTACCTTCTTAGGCATTTGCAGATTTCATTTTCCCAATCTTAGTTTTCAGTTATTTTCTCATATGCTTGATTTATGGTGTATTCATGGATAGTTTGATTATGTTTTCATGTCACTTCACATGTACTTTTCATATTACTTATAAAGTGAATATGAAAGGATTATTATTATTTGATAGTAAAAATACTCATAAATTTCAAAAAATTATAAAAAAATAAAGGATTTTATATTAACACCATGTAATTGATAATATGAAAAAGATAACATTGGTGGTAATACGTCAGTATGACTGAGAGTGTGAAATTGATCTAGAAATGTTAGGGCATTGTTTCCTGTTACGATCGTCCCGATGACATATGTTGTATCTCAAAAATTTCCCTATTCTTGAGGCCAATCCATCTCATTTTGCATCCTTCTAGAATTTGGTCTCCCTCGTTGTCACAACCTGTCGATGTTAAGTATCAATATTGGATGGTCTTCCGGCATTGGGAAATATAAAAACTACCCAATAGGTATCCATGGTACAACATAGCAATTAGAAATAGTGTCTATCCAGTAAACAGGATCAACATTTTCTTCCCATGATATGTTCATAGAGGCACATGTTTTGACACGTAGAATGTAAGACATAACATGTTTACTTGATCCATGTTTGGGAATTATTTTGGAAAACCATGTTTGTTTTATAAAATAAAACCAAAGGGGTTTTAAAGGTTTACTTGAAGTTGGATTATTTTTAAGTGGTTTAGTTTTGAAATTGTGTTCAAACTAGTTTATCGGTTTGCGTGGATAAAATCCTTAAATATATTCATGGTGGTATCCTACTGGGATTCATACCTCACACCCTACTTGGTCCCTTCTCGGGCATTTACATATTTCATTTTCCCAATCTCAATTTTCAAAGGTGAGTGGTTTTTCTCTATTCTTATTGGAATAGAGTCATGTTCTTAAAGGGGTTTTACTTTAAAAATAGATTTGTGCACACATAGGTTATATAGGTTGGACCCACCTTATTTATTGAGGCTTTCTTTTATGTCTAGAACATATACCAATAAGTTAGATCCCAAATGGTGTGCTTTTTAATTTATGTATGATTTCTCACATGATGGTATATTTCCTGATTATTTTCTCACATACTTTCTTTTTGGTGTATCCATGGATAGATTTATTATGCTTTCATGTCATCTCAAATGTACTTATCATATTTCTTGTAATTTGAATATTAAATAGCTTATGCCTTCTGGAATAATTTTTTTACTTGATCCATTTTGGGAAATTATTTTGGAAAACCAAGTTTGTTTTATAAAAGAAAACCAAATGAATTTTAAAGGTTTACTTGAAGTTGGTTTATTTTCAATTGGTTTAGTTTTGAAAAAAAAATTAAACTTGTTTAATAGTTTTCATGGATAAAATCCTTAAATAGATACATGGTAGTATCCTACTAGGCTTTGTGCCTCACACCCTACTTGGTCCCTTCTTGAGCATTTTCATATTTCATTTTCCCAATCTTAGTTTTCGATTATTTCATCACATGCTTGCTTTATGGTGTATTCATGGATAGTTTGATTATGCTTTCATGTCACCTCACATATACTTTTCATATTCCTTATAATGTGAATGTAAAAATGTTATTATCATTTGATAGTAAAAGTATTCATAAATGTCAAAAAAATCTAAAAAATGAAGGATTTTATATTAACACCATGTAATTGATAATATGAAAAAAATCGCATTGGAGGTAATACATCATTATGGATGAGAGTGTGAACTTGATCCAACAATGTTAGGGAATCGTTTCCTGTTATGACCTTCCTGATGACATATGTTGCATCTCAAACATTTCCCTATTCTTGAGGCCAATCCATCTCATTTTGCATCCTGCTGGAATTTGGTCTACCTCTTTATTGCAACCTATTGATATCAAGTATCAATATTGGCTAGTCTTCGGCATTGGGAAATATCAAAACTACTCAATAGGAATCCATGGTACAGCATAACAATTATCAATGGTGTCTAGATAGTACACTAGATTAACATATGCTTCCCATGATATGTTTATAGAGGCACATGGTGTGCTGGCGTGTGCGCATGGAAACCGTAACGCCTGGAAGTTTCCACATTGACATTTCCTCGCTTCCAATAATACCACCAATACTTGACCATTTCTATTTGTGATGGGGTCTAGACACTCTTGAACTTCAAATTGAGAGTCTTCTTAGTGGAAAAGTCACACTTGATAAGCAGAAGCTTCTTTAGTGTTCTTTTCAATCTCTCATTGAAAGTGTCTTCCATACCTTAACCCCTACTCAATCCCATTTGCGATCTGTTTTTTATCTATCAATGAAGTACTTGTCATAACGATAAAATTTCTCCTGAACTAGTCCAGTTATAGGTAACTTTTTAATCCCTTAGAACATTCCATTGATGCACTTAGTGATGCAAAACAGGCATGCGGGCCATGGCCTACATGGGTATGGGGCGGATGTGGGGTGGGGCGGACCTAAAAATTTTGATCATTTAGAGTGCGGGCTAATGTGGGTTGTGCCTGTATGGGTGTAGTCTTACCCACAGACTTGATTTAAAAAAATAAATATATGATTCTTTAACATTTTAGTTTTTTTAATAAAAAATCATGATTAAACCATGACATATGATTTCTCATCATAATGGTCATACTAATTTACAATTCATTCACATGTGAATTTTAAATAGGTCTATATTTATTGTTTTAATATGATATTATAATATTTATATAGTAATTATTAACCATATTTTTTAATTTTTTTTTAATATCCGACAGTACTGTTATTAAAGCAGTCTGGATTCTGACAGAAACTCTCACCCAGAGCTCCCTTTTATAAGAGGGTTTACCTTGGAAATCATTCTATATTTCCAATATGGGATTTTGGTTCTCCTTTTCCTGTGCAGAACATTCTGCAATTCCGATGTGGGATTCAGAAATGTTTCAAGTGCATGGCTTTGAAAAACTATAAAATATAAACTATAAGACCAATATAAATTAAATTTAAAACATGGATTAAATATATAAGAAGTAGTCAAAAATAAAAAGAATTTTGTAACAAATTTTGATGAAAATTAATTTATAAGTTTTCAAAACCACCTACTTAAAACTTAAAAATGTTTCAAGTATGTGACTTTGAAAGCCTACAAAATATCAACTATAAGACCAATATAAATGAAAATTAAAACATGTATTAAACATATAATAAATTTTTGAAAGTAAAAATAAATTCATAAAAATGTTGATGAAAAATAATTTATAAGCTTTCAAAGCCACCAACTTGAATCTTAAAAATGTTTCAAGTATGTGACTTTGAAAGCCTATAAAATATAAACAATAGGACCAATATAAATGAAAATTAAAACATGGATTAAATATATAAGAAATAGTTGAAAATAAAAAAAAATCATAAAAAATGTTGATGAAAAAAAATTATAAGCATTCAAAACCACCTACTTGAAACTTAAAAATGTTTTAAGTATGTAGTTATGAAAGACTATAAAATATAAACTATAAGATGAATATAAATTAAACTTAAAACATTGATTAAACATATAATAAATAGTTAGTAATTAATTAGTTAATTAGTAATATAATTATTAATTATTAATTATTAATTATATAATTAATTAGTTAATTAGTAATATCATTATTAATTATAAAATAATTATTTATTAATAAAATTATTAATTAGTTAATTAGTAATATAATTATTAATTATATAATAATTAATTAGTTAATTAGTAATTATTAATTATTAAATATTAATTATATAATAATTAGTTAATTGGTAATATAATTTTTAATTATAATAATTAGTTATTTAATAATTATATAATAATTAGTTAATTATTAATTAGTAGTTATTAATTATTAATTAGTAATTAGTAGTATAATTATTAATTATTAATTATTAATTATTAATTATTAATTATTAATTATTAATTATTATTAGTTATTTAGTAATATAATAATTAGTTAATAATTAGTTAATTAGTAATAAAATTTTTAATTATAATAATTAGTTAATTATTAATTATATATTAATTATTTAATTCTTAATTATATAATTAATTAGTTAATTATTTATATCATTATTAGTTATATAATACCTAGGAAAGTTCAGCACTCAAGCAACCTCGGTCCTAAATATTTATTTAAGAAAATATAAATAAGTGAAATACAATAAACATGTGACACAAAAAGTACCTCCAAACCAGAAGAGTGGCAAAACAATGCAACCCAAAAAATCTAAAGTCCAAAGACCCAAACACCAACACCCATAAAAACACCACGTGACAGATTCAAGGCCCAACGCTATGCTTGAATCCCAGCTCCCGCCATGCAAAATCTAGAAATACTTGAATCTAACAATAATTATAATGAATAATTATATTACTAATTAACTAATTAACTATTATATAATTAATAATTATATTACTAATTAAATAATTAACTATTAATAATTACTTAGTTAATTAGTGATGTAATTATTAATTATAATTATTCATTATAATTATTAATTATTAATTAGTTATATAATTATTAATTATAATTCATCGTTATAATTATTAATTATTAATTATTAATTATTAATTATTAATTATATATTAATTAATTAATTAATTAGTAATATAATTTCTAATTATATAATTAATAATTAATAATTATAATTAAAAAATATATTACTAATTAACTAATTAATTATTATATATTTAATTATTAATAATTACTAATTAATAATTATAATTAATAATTGTAATTAATAATTATATTACTAATTAACAAATTAATTATTATATAATTAATAATTGTATAATTAATAATTATATAATTAATAATTATAATACTAATTAGTTATTATATAATTAATAATGATATTACTAATTAACTAATTAATTATATAATTAATTATTAATAATTAATAATTATATTACTAATTAACTAATTAATTATTATATAATTAATAATTATTCAATTAATAATTATATTACTAATTAACTAAGTAATTGTTAACTATTTCTTATATGTTTAATCAGTGTTTTAATTTTTATTTATATTGGTTTTATAGTTTAGATTTTATAGGCTTTCAAAGTCACATACTTGAAACATTTTTAAGTTTCAGGTCGGTGGCTTTGAAAGTTTATAAATTATTTTTCATCAACATTTTTTACAAAATTATTTTTATTTCCGACTATTTCTTATATGTTTAATTAATGTTTTAATTTTTATTTATATTGGTCTTATAGTTTATATTTTATAGGCTTTCAAAGTCACATACTTCAAACATTTTTAAGTTTCAAGTAGGTGGCTTTGAAAGCTTATAAATTATTTTTCATTGACATTTGTTATGAAATTATTTTTATTTTTGACTATTTTTTATATGTTTAATCCATGTTTTAAGTTTCATTTATATTGGTCTTATAGTTTATATTTTATAGTCTTTCAAAGCCACGTACTTGAAACATTTATGAATCTCACATCGGGAATGCAGAATATTCTGCATAGGAAATGGAGAACCTGACTCCCGCATCGGAAATGCAGAATGATTTTCAGGGTAAGCCTCTTATAAAAGGGAGCTATAGGTGAGGGTTTCTATCAGAGTCCAAACTGTTGTAAAGACAATACTACTGGATATTAAATAATAGATAAATTCTACTGAAAATTTTTGTTTTATATATATATATAAACAAAAAAAACAAAACAAAACAAAAATAAAAATTTAAAATATATAAAAACGAATATTTAATTGTATTTTTTGTGAAAGACAGCAACGACAGCGTGTTGGACTCACCTATTTTGATAATCCCAAATCATATTTTTGATAATCCCAAATCATATTTTTATAATCCCAAATTATATTTTTTATAATCCCAAATCATGTTTTGATAATCCCAAATTTTGTTTTCATTTAAGTGAGAGCCATGTCTATATTCTATGCTAATCATGTTTCATTAACGTTTCCTGTTCCTATACTTTCAATCTCACTTATTGATTGATTAAGCTTACAGTGCAGAATTTATCTAAGTATAAAGGTCACTGTTACAAAGGTCACCGTTACAGAGCTTACTGTTACATGGTTACAGTTACAAGCTTATCGTTACAAGGTCACTGGTACAAGGTTACCGCTACAAGGTTACCATTACAAGGTTACCGCTACATGGTCATCGTTACAGGCTTACCGCTACAAGGTCACCATTACAGGCTTACTGCGACAAGGTCACCATTACATGGTTACAGGTGTGAGCATACTGTTAAAGTTTATAGTTGGAGATTAGAGATTGCCGATGTGCACCTACAGTTTAAGCCTACCGATATGAAGGCTACCGTTACCAGTCTACCGATGATTACTCTTTCATACTTTGTCAATTTCTCAATATTATTCTAACGGTCATTTTTGATAAAATAAATGCTCTGACATTAATTAATGGTGATTGTAAACGTTTTAGGAGACAATATCGTGGACAGTACGAGGTACGAGAAATATTACACATGATCCACTCATCCCTATTGTCGGACCTCAAATATAAAAAAGAATACCACAAAATAAGAATAGAGGTGTAAGAACACAAAGATAGAAAAATATATACATGGACACAAAGAAAGGGTTGCATGAGAAGTGTGATAAAGCTTACTCGCCATATCAAAAATCTGAACCATCCAACACTAAGATCCTGAACCCACAAGGTTCACGAAGATCATTCTAGGACAAACTCTGTAAAGACCCATAAAATTCAAGTTAAATTTTTTCTTAATTTTCTTTGGAATTTTACAAGAGCGTGGTTTCTGACGGCACCTGATTCTGAGGCCCGGAGTGCCCGGAATTATTTTCCGAAGTTTGGCTCAGGTACGTTCAGTGAACGAACGAGCGGGAATTTCTAACTTTTGATCTGGTGCTCGGAATTGAAATCCGAGGACACCAATGAACTCGCAGCGCCGATATTCGCTTAAGGAGACCTTTTCCGAAGTTGCGTTTATTGCGGGACGAAAGTTAGTTTTTGGGAGAATTATAGAAAGTTAAATAAAAATGTGGAACACTTTTTATTTTTCTTACTTGTTGGTTAACTCCTCTCAAAGGAATTTAGGGGTGGGACCCACACCCACTTAACCTACCTTGAGAGGATTAAGTGTGGTGGGGCCCACACGAACCCCAACTTTTCATCTCCTCTCAAAACTCCCTTAACTCCCCTTTTAAATGAACTTGACAACTAGCTTATTAATTGGGTTGAGTTGTTTAATCTTTTTCAAACCTTTGAATTTAAAAAGGTTTGGTTGAGTAAATAAAATAAGCTCTTAGCTTATTTTATTTGGTTAGAATTCTCTAGCCTCTTGAGAGATTTTAAGCCTTCTCCTTCTTCTTCTTCTTCTTCTTCAAGCTTGACGAAGAACGCGAAGAACCTTCGAGATCTGACGAAGAACGCCGCTCCTCTCTTCTTCGTAGCCGGTTGTTTCCGAAGATCGACGACGTCTTCCGTGTCAACGAAAGGGAACGCCGCTTCCTTCTCGGACTTCCTTCGTCGGATTACGAAGATTCGCCATCGACGTACCTCTTCGGACGTACCTCTTCGTCAACGGATTTGACGAATGATTACCGCGACGCCCGACCTCCGCGACGTTGTCCTCCGTGAGTCGTTGACGATCATCGATCCTGAACCAAGGTAGGGGTTGTTGTTGGTTAATTATTTATTCTCGTTCTTGGTTCTAGCTTGACAATTTTTTATGTTTATTGTTAAGTGTTATCGACTAACGAGAGGGGAGCCGGACCGCACAAACACGGCCGAATTCCCCCTCCTCTATTCTTGAATATTATTTCCTTGCGGATGTACGAGATGGCGTGGTGTCGTCGCACCACGCGGGAATCGAAAGGCTATAATCGCGCGGCACCGTCGCGCCGCGCCATGGGAAGTTTATCATGAACGCGACGCCGTCGCGCCGCGTCGAAGGGAATCGAAGGCGCCGCGGCCGGAGCGGGGCCGCGGCGGAGGGGCGCGGTGCCGTCGCACCGCGCCGGACGACGAACACCGCGGCCGGTTCCGGGCCGTGGTGAGACGGGAAGATCGGCGGCTCGCCGGGCCGCCGGTGTCGGAAGCCGGAAGGGGACCGGCTTTGTCGGTCCGTTGAAGAAGAATCGGCCGGCCAGGTGGGCCGGCCGGAAGGGGAAAACCGGGGGAATTTAATTCCCCCAGTCAACTCAAATGCCCCCCATTTATGAGGGGGGCGGTTTCTTTAAGGGGGGCAGGTGGCCCCCCGGTTTTCCTCAAAGCAGACCCCACGAGGTGGGGCCGGTTTCTTCAAAAGGCGCGGCTTAAGCCGCGCCGCCAGCCAACAAAAGCGGGGGCCTTGCCCCCCGCGCGCTGCACCCGTGCGGCGCCAGGCCGCACCGCCGCCGGCCGGGCCGCGCCGGACCGCGCCGCCGTGCCGGGCCGCGCCGCCGCGCCAGACCGCCGCCGGCCGGGCCGACCCAGGGGGGTCGGGTCGGGTCGCCCCGGGCCCGGACCCCCCGTTTTCGAATCGTTTTCGGTCTTTTGGCCATAACTTGAGCCACGGACCTCCGATCGACGAACCGTCAGCGGCGATGCAATCCTTGGATCGAGACGGTCGATTCGGTATATCGCACTCAAAGTTTCGGAATACTTTGAGTTCGGCCGGGTTGGTTCGTTCACGAAACCAACCGGGCCTTCGGAGCGGAAACGCTCATATCTTGAGCTACGGACGTCCGATTGACGTGCCGTCATCTTTGTTGTGTTCCTCTTAGTGAGAAGGATATTTTGGCATACTCCGCCCGAGGTTTGGACGTAGGTGGAGTACAGTCGGGTTGGTTTTGCCTTAAAAACCAACCGGGCCCCTGGGACGAAAAAGCCAATAACTCTCAGACCGGACGTCCGATCGACGCGCCGTATGTTGCGTTGAGTTCCTGTTGACGATACGGAACTTTTAGATACATCAACTCTGGACTTTGTGACAGTTGATGTATCAGCCTCTCGGCTCGTGGAGCGGACCCTCCTGAACGAGCTTGCTGTGTGCGGGAACCCTAGTGCTGGCTGCGACTGTTACTGCTACTGCTACTGCTACTGTGACTACGACGACGACAGTACAGAGATCCTGTGTGGATTTGACGACGACTACAGCACTCAGCGATCCTACGTGGATCAGTGCTACAGGTCCTGTGTGGGCCCGATCCTGTGTGGGTCTTTGCGCTCAGCAGTCCTGTGTGAACCAGCGCCTACAGGTCCTGTGTGGGCCCGATCCTGTGTGGGTCTTTTGCGGGGGTTAGTTACCTATCAATCCTTCGTGGGTCCGACGACTTAGATGGATCAGAGATCATCTTTATCGTCTTTCGAAGAAGTATACCTGTGTGAGCTGAATCCTGTTGCTTTCCTGTGTGGATTGTGTTGTGCTATCCTGTGTGGATTACGTTTTGCTTTCCTGTGTGGAATACGTTTACTTTCCTGTGTGGACTGAGTTGTACTTGGGCTCGGAGGTTGGAGCGTATTTGAAATTTATGACTTAGGTATATGTATGGGCATATACCTAAGCAGTGTCGGTTGTTACTTCGTGATTGTACCTTTCTTTGTGATTTATCCTTTGTGGATTTTTAGAGACCTTCAGGGTTCTCGGGGTCCCTACTGAGTAGCTTATACTCACCCCTGCACGGGCTATGCCCGCACTACGTTGTGTTGGTTGCAGACGATGGACAGCGTTGATCTTGGCTGAGGCTTGCAGAGCAGGACGGTACCTGGAGGTGGACCACTAGGCGGGATGTGTTCGGAGCGAACGACGGGACCCGAGGAGCAGTGGAGCTATCTGTACCCACCCTTCGGGTGGGATTTCCAGTGGACGGCTCGGTGTAGCGGCTTTTACTTTACAGTTGTTGTTTTCCCCTTTCGAGTTGTACTTTACTTTCAGTTTGGGTTCGTATACTGGCCCATATACTTTTCCGCACTCTCAGTTGTACTCTGTTTTTACTTAGTGTTTACTTTTCCGCTTGCTTACTCTGTGGTGGTTGTTTACTTTTCAAAGGCAATGCCTTCCCTTTTTGTTGGGATTTACGCCTTGGTGCTAGTCGCCAGCCCCTGGCCTATGGAAGGCGGGCTTGGGGTAGTCACGGCACGGACCCGGAGGGCGGGTCGTGACAAATTGGTATCAAAGGAGTTCGGTTCTACCGCGAACTCTGATCTTTTCTATGTGAAGCATTAATGTTTAGCGTATTGAGTGTGGTTATCAGTCCAGGGAGTCCAGTGTTGGTGCGGCGGCCGACGTATCCGTACACCAGGACCCTGACTTCTGATTTCTGACTTAATGCACGAAAACATTGATTGCGTGTGTGTTTCAAAGTTTTCTTTGTGATTCTTATATCAGCTCACCAGGTATATTGTTCTGACCGTGGCGCACCTGTTTCCTTTTCAGGATGGCCCCACGACGGCAGCCAGCTAGGGTTCCGAGAGTTGAGTGTGATGACAGCCCACCGAGCGACGAGGCCTCGGTGCAGGGCCCTTTGTCAGCAGTGGCACTGGCGGTAGCTCTACCTGCCGAGCCCCTGATGCTTCCAGCACCAGCCGCTGACGATGCACATCGCCTCAGTGCACTGCATGAGTTTCAGCGCCAGCGACCGCCCAGGTTTCGCGGGGAGACGGACCCCCAGGCAGCCGAGGACTGGCTGGAGGCAGTAGTACGTGTGTTTAGGCTAGTGAGGAAACCAGCAGACCTCATGGTGATCCCCGCTGCGAGCCTACTACACGCAGAAGCAGGACGATGGTGGAGCTTGATGCTCCAGGTGCACGATGAGGCATCTCTTCTTTGGACGGACTTTGAGAGACTCTTCCGCTCGGAGTTCGTCCCAGCCACTCTTCGTGCGGTGCGTATCCAGGAGCTTCTTCAGCTGCGGCAGGGCAGCATGACGGTCGCTCAGTACTCGGCGAGATTTACCGATCTCTCGCGCTACTTGACCGACATGGTACGGGACCCATTCTTCCGGGCCCGGACATTCGAGCAGGGTTTGAGACACGAGATCAGGGCATCGCTGATCTCCCTCAGCATACCGACTTAGACAGGAGTACTGGAGCGGGCCCTTTTGATCGAGAGTTTCCTTGCTGAGTCTACACCAGCGCCGAGACCCACCGCAGGGCGGCACGTGGCGGAGTCTTCCGCGGCAGGAATTCGACGGATGACTCAGGGGTCCAGGCAGACCAGACCTTCGGGCAGACGACCTCAGGACACTGGCTCAGCAGTGCGGGGCACACAGCGTGGAGCCAGTCTTTCGAGAGGCAGACAGTGCTACTCATGCGGCGGGCAGGGCCACATGGCTCGTGACTGCCCGACCCGCCATGCAGAGGAGCAGCAGACGGTTGAGGAACCACCTAGGCAGAGGCAGAGGTTCGACCGTGGCGGTCCGCAGGGAGGAGGCGGACGAGGCAGAGGAGCTGGCCGAGCAGCAGGTGGTGGGCGACGCTTTGAGACTCTACCACCACCACCACCAGGAGGTCCACCCCGACCTCAGGGGAGAGCACAGCTTCAGGCAGCTGAAGCTTACGATCATGGAGCTCCGGAAGCGGGTGGACTAGTGCGGGACTAGCTCCAGGCATAGAGTCCTTTTCCCATAATGCCTCTAGCTTCGTAGTTTGTGTTGCTTTGTGTCCTTGTACTTTAAGTTGAAGTAATAAAAGAAACTTTCCTTGGTGACTTTTGTTTTCTTGTCTTTTGTTTGTTTTTACTAAGAGGTGCCGGTTAAAAAAACTGTTGACTTGACCCTCACTGGTGAGATTCTTACTGGAGGAAACCCAGTGACCACACACTGATGCCGACAGTGTGACTCAACCCTTGGAGGCGAGAGTAACAGTTGGATCTCTTAGTAGCAGCGTCGAGGCCTTACGACATCATCCATGCCATGAATTAACTAATCATGACGGGATTGACTGTATTAGGCAAGGAACGTGGTTCATCCAGGGGATGAGACCAGATTTCACTTTTCGGAAAAGGAGAAATCTTTGAAGCTTCGCCGTACGTTAAGGAGGAAGGGGAAACCCTTCGTGTGGTCAGAAAGATGTCAGCAGAGCTTCCAGGAGCTGAGACAGAGATTGACCAACGCACCTATCTTGAGGTTTCCTGAGGAGGGAGTAGGGTACGTAGTCTACTGCGATGCATCAGGGACCGGACTCGGATTTGTTCTGATGAAGGAGCGGGCCGTGATCGCCTATGGATCACGTCAGTTGAGGCCGCATGAGCAGAACTACGTTACCCATGACCTGGAGCTAGCAGCAGTGGTCTTCACTCTGAAGACATGGCGACACTATCTGATGGGCGAGCGTTTTTCAGTATTTTCCGATCATCAGAGTCTCAGGTATATCTTCTCGCAGAAGGACCTGAACCTGAGACAGCGGCGATGGCTCGAGTTCCTCCAGGACTATGACTTTGAGATAGTATATACTCCTGGGAAGGGGAACGTAGTAGCCGATGCCCTCAGCAGGAGGACGGGCATTCAGCTACTTGAGGAGGCGACGGAGCAGCTAGCCTCTATGCAGATATCCTTCGTGGATAGAGATGGAGTAGCCTTCCTCCAGTCTCTCACAGTCACCCCTCCACTACTGCAGCGGGTCAAAGAGGCACAGCGTGAGGACGTTGACTGTGAGACACGGCGTGCACAGATATCCTCGGGACAGGCACCTGATGGTTTCTCCCTTGGAGTAGAGCACGACGTCCTTTTCAGAGGACGTACCATGGTACCAGTCGCTTTGCGAGAGGAGGTGCTGAGAGAGTTTCACACTTCTCCTTTGGCGGTACATCCTGGAGTGGTGAAGATGTACCAGGACCTCAAACGACAGCATTGGTGGCCGGGCATAAAGAAGGCTGTAGCAGAGTTCGTTTCTCGATGCCTCACCTGCCAGCAGGTGAAGGCAGAGCATCAGGTACCAGCAGGCTTGGTACAGCCCTTGGAGGTCCCGGAGTGGAAGTGGGATGGCATATCTATGGACTTCGTGACTGGACTTCCACGCACTTCCAGAGGTCACGACTCCATATGGGTGATTGTTGACTGACTCACCAAGTCGGCACACTTCTTACCCATCAGAAAGCAGGGCTCAGTGGAGAGCTTGGGACGTCTCTATGTTCAGGATATTTTGCGGCTCCACGGTGTGCCATCATCTATCGTCTCCGATCTAGATGCTCGCTTTACTTCCCGGCTTTGGAAGGGGTTACAGGAGGTGTTCGGGACGCAGCTACGTCTGAGCACAGCTTTTCACCCTCAGACGGATGGTCAGACAGAGAGGACCATTCATACTCTCGAGGACATGCTCCGCGCATGTGTCCTCTACTTTGTTCGTAGCTGGGAGGACCACCTACCCTTGGTGGAGTTTGCGTAAAACAATATCTAACACTCCACCATCGGGATGGCACCGTACGATGCGTTGTACGGCCGACCTTGTAGATCTCTTTTGTGCTGGACAGACCCTGGGGAGTCAGCACTTGTGGGACCGGAGATGGTCCAGGCCACGACAGAGAAGGTCCAGGTCATCCAGGAGCGGATGAGGACAGCTCAGAGCCGGCAGAAGTCATATGCTGATAGGAGGCGGAGGCCACTAGAGTTCGGGGATGGCGACCACGTCTTCTTGCGGGTCTCACCTCGACGTGGTATTCGGAGATTTGGCCGAGGCGGCAAGTTATCTACGCGCTTCATCGGACCCTTCCAGGTCCTCAGCAGGGTTGGCGAGGTGGCTTATCGCCTGGCTCTGCCACCTCAGTTGCACCGGGTGCACGACGTCTTCCACGTATCCCAGCTGAGGAGATACGTGCACGACCCGACGCACATCATTGACCATGGGGATCTTGACGTTGACGATGGGGTGACTTTTACGGAGGTCCCGGTGGAGATAGAGGATCGATAGGAGCGGGTCCTACGTGGTTGATCGATTCCTCTTGTGCGCATCAGATGGCAGCACGGGAACCTCCAGGAGAGCACATGGGAGCGGGAGGCTCAGATACGTGCTCAGTACCCTCATTTGTTTCCCTAGTTTTGATGTATCTTTACGAGGACGTAAATTCCTGAGGTGGGAGTAATGTAAAGACCCGTAAAATTCAAGGGAAATTTTTTCTTAATTTTCTTTGGAATTTTACAAGAGCGCGGTTTCTGACGGCACCTGATTCCGAGGCCCGGAGTGCCCGGAATTATTTTCCAAAGTTTGGCTTGGGTACGTTCAGTGAACGAACGAGCGGGAATTTCTAACTTTTGATCCGTTGCTCGGAATTGAAATCCGAGGACACCAATGAACTCGCAGCGCCGATATTTGCTTAAGGAGACCTTTTCCGAAGTTGCGTTTATTGCGGGACAAAAGTTAGTTTTTGGGAGAATTATAGAAAGTTAAATAAAAATTTGGAACACTTTTTATTTTTCTTACTTGTTGGTTAACTCCTCTCAAAGGAAGTTAGGGGTGGGACCCACACCCACTTAACCTCCCTTGAGAGGATTAAGTGTGGTGGGGCCCACATGAACCCCAACTTTTCATCTCCTCTCAAAACTCCCTTAACTCCCCTTTTAAATGAACTTGACAACTAGCTTATTAATTGGGTTGAGTTGTTTAATCTTTTTCAAACCTTTGAATTTCAAAAGGTTTGGTTGAGTAAATAAAATAAGCTCTTAGATTATTTTATTTGGTTAGAATTATCTAGCCTCTTGAGAGATTTGAAGCCTTCTCCTTCTTCTTCTTCTTCTTCTTCAAGCTTGACGAAGAACGCGAAGAACCTTCGAGCTCCGACGAAGAACGCCGCTCCTCTCTTCTTCGTAGCCGGTTGTTTCCAAAGATCGACGACGTCTTCCGTGTCAATGAAAGGGAACGCCGCTTCCTCCTCGGACTTCCTTCGTCGGCTTACGAAGATTCTCCATCGATGTACCTCTTCAGACGTACCTCTTCGTCAACGGATTTGACGAACGATTATCGCGACGCCCGACCTCCGCGACGTTGTATTCCGCGAATCGTTGACGATCATCGATCTTGAACCAAGGTAGGGGTTGTTGTTGGTTAATTATTTATTCTCGTTCTTGGTTCTAGCTTGACAATTTTTGAGGTTTATTGTTAATTGTTATCGACTAACGAGAGGGGAGCCGGACCGCACAAACACGGCTGAATTCCCCCTCCTCTGTTCTTGAATATTATTTCCTTGCGGATGTATGAGATGGAGTGGTGCTGTCGCACCACGCGGGAATAGCAAGGCTATAATCACGCGGCGCCGTCGCGCCGCGCAACAGGAAGTTTATCATGAACGCGACGCCGTCACGCCACGTTGAAGGGAATCGAAGGCGCCGCGGCCGGAGCGAGGCCGCGGCGGAGGGGCGCGGTGCCGTCGCACCGCGCCGGACGACGAACACCGCGGCCGGTATTGGGCCGCGGCGAGACGGGAAGACCGGCGGCTCACCGGGCCGCCGGTGTCGGAAGCCGGAAGGGGACCGGCTTTGCCGGTCCGTTGAAGAAGAACCGGCCGGCCAGGTGGGCCGGCCGGAAGGGGAAAACCGGGGGAATTTAATTCCCCCGGTCAACTCAAATGCCCCCCCATTTATGAGGGGGGGCAGTTTCTTTAAGGGGGGCAGGAGGCCCCCCGGTTTTCCTCAAAGCAGGCCCCCACGAGGGGGGGCCGGTTTCTTCAAAAGGCGCGGCTTAAGCCGCGCCGCCAGCCAACAAAAGCGGGGGCCTTGCCCCCCGCGCGCTGCACCCGTGCGGCGCCAGGCCGCACCACCGCCGGCCGCGCCGCGCCGCCGCGCCGGACCGACGCCGGCCGGGACGGGTCGGGTCGACCCGGTTCGGGTCGATCCGGTTCGGGCCGACCCAGGGGGGGTCGGGCCGGGTCGCCCCGGGCCCGGACCCCCCATTTTCGAATCGTTTTCGGTCTTTTGTCCATAACTTGAGCCACGGACCTCCGATCGACGAACCGTCAGTGGCGATGCGATCCTTGGATCGATACAGTCGATTCGGTATATCGCACTCAAAGTTTCGGAATACTTTGAGTTCGGCCGGGTTGGTTCGTTCACGAAACCAACCAGGCCTTCGGAGCGGAAACGCTCATATCTTGAGCTACGGACGTCCGATTGACGTGCTGTCAGCTTTGTTGTGTTCCTCTTAGTGAGACGGATCTTTTGGAATACTCCGCCCGAGGTTTGGACGCAGGTGGAGTACGGTCGGATTGGTTTTGCCTTAAAAACCAACCGGGCCCCTGGGACGAAAAAGCCAATAACTCTCAGACCGGGCGTCCGATCGACGCGCCGTCTGTTGCATTGAGTTCCTGTTGACGATACGAAACTTTTGGATACATCAACTCTGGACTTTGTGACAGTTGATGTATCAGCCTCTCGGCTCGTGGAACGGACCCTCCTGAACGAGCTTGCTGTGTGCGGGAACCCTAGTGCTGGCTGCGACTGTTACTGCTACTGCTACTGCTACTGTGACTGCGACGACGACAGTACAGAGATCCTGTGTGGATTTGACGACGACTACAGCACTCAGCGATCCTACGTGGATCAGTGCTACAGGTCCTGTGTGGGCCCGATCCTGTGTGGGTCTTTGCGCTCAGTGGTCCTGTGTGAACCAGCGCCTACAGGTCTTCTGTGGGCCCGATCCTGTGTGGGTCTTTTGTGGGGGTTAGTTACCTATCGATCCTTCGTGGGTCCGACGACTTAGATGGATCAGAGATCATCTTTATCGTCTTTCGAAGAAGTATTCCTGTGTGAGCTGAATCCTGTTGCTTTCCTGTGTGGATTGTGTTGTGCTATCCTATGTGGATTACGTTTTGCTTTCCTGTGTGGAATACGTTTACTTTTCTGTGTGGACTGAGTTGTACTTGGGCTCGGAGGTTGGAGCGTATTTGAAATTGATGACTTAGGTATATGTATGGGCATATACCTAAGCAGTGTCAGTTGTTACTTCGTGATTGTACCTTTCTTTGTGATTTATCCTTTGTGGATTTTTAGAGACCTTCAGGGGTCTCGGGGTCCCTACTGAGTATCTTATACTCACCCCTGCACGGGCTATGCCCGCACTACGTTGTGTTGGTTGCAGACGACGGACAGCGTTGATCTTGGCTGAGGCTTGCAGAGCAGGACGGTACCTGGAGGTGGACCACTAGGCGGGACGTGTTCGGAGCGGACGACGGGACCCGAGGAGCAGTGGAGCTATCTGTACCCACCCTTCATGTGGGATTTCCAGTGGACGGCTCGGTGTAGCGGCATTTACTTTACATTTGCTGTTTTCCCCTTTCAAGTTGTACTTTACTTTTAGTTTGGGTTTATATACTGGCCCATCTACTTTTCCGCACTCTCAGTTGTACTCTGTTTTTACTTAGTGTTTACTTTTCCACTTGCTTACTCTGTGGTGGTTGTTTACTTTTCAAAGGAAATGCCTTCCCTTTTTGTTGGGATTTACGCCTTGGTGCTAGTCGCCAGCCCCTGGCCTATGGAAGGCGGGCTTGGGGTAGTCACGGAACGGACCCTGAGGGCGGGTCGTGACAAACTCATTCCTACCTTCTGTGCTTCATCAACTCTTTATCAACATCAGAAGAAGAACACTGAAAGCTAGAACCTGGATTTGCGACACTCTGTTTTGGAAACAACTTCCAGAGATTGACTTGAAATTCAACGTTTCTCATTCCAAGGAGTCAAGAGCTAATCTGCAAACACATAGAGCCTTCTAAACTCTTTCTCATAATAATTTCTCTATTGTGTTTCTTTCTTTTACATCTTTGAGAAGTGTGTGCCACTGTTTATATCACACACTCTCTTATGTGCTTGAACTAGAGGATATTGAATATACTCACATCAAACTTCACCTTATCTGTATTTCCCATGTATAACTGTGGAAGAGACCATGTGTGGTCTGTTTTGTTTGTCTTTCCCATGAAGAACTGTGTTAGAGGCCGTGTTCCATGGACAGTTTGTGAAAACTATTGTAAAGCCCGATACAGGTTGTGTATCAAGTTTATTAATATAAACTGCTTGGTGGAAGGTGATCACCAAGTGTAGAGGATTAGGTATCATCTTGAGACTGAACCTCTTGTTTACATTGTTGTGAAAATCCTCATATACTCTGTTTTGATTTTATCCGCTGCTTATATTTTCTAAAACATAAAACTGTTTTTGCTTACACTTTGATAGTTAGTTTTGGTTAGTGTGTGCATTTGTTTAATTCAGTAAACTTGTTTCAAAAGTTTAATTGGTGTTCTACACTAATTCATATGAGGATTAATCTCCCTTTGAGAAACTTGTTGATCAATTGAACATTTACATTTCTATTGCCTTAATTAACTGGTCCATTTTTAAATTGGGGGTTTTCTTAACCATAAAGTTTTTAACAAAAATTTTAAATTGGAACTCAATTCACCCCCCCCCCTCTTGAGTATCCACTCCGACCAACATTTGGTATCTAAGGTTGTTTATTTTCAAGATTTTCAAATTCTTTTCAACTATGATTTTAGTTGCATCCTAAAGATCTTAAAATTTCTGTCATATCTAAATTTTCAATTCTTTAAATTCTAAGTAATTATGGAAAATAGAGTTGAGGGTGTTGCTACTAACATGCCACCTTTATTTAATGGTAATAACTATGCTCATTGGAAATTTAAAATGAAAATGTATCTAGAGAGCATGGGACCTAAAATCTGGGACACAATTGAAGAACAGCATACATTGCCTTCTATTTCTAGGGACACATGGTCTTAGTTGACTAAAGCCACATATAAAAATAACTGTAAAGCAATTAATACTTTGTACTATTCTCTAGGTGATGAGGAATTCAATAGAATATCTGTTTGTAAAAATGCATATGAAATTTGGGATACTTTAGCTGTTTCTCATGAGGGAACAACCAATGTTAAAGAAATGATATTAAATACATACACTATTAAATATGATAATTTTAAAATGAATCCTGATGAACCTCTCTCTGAAATGTATCTCAGGTTCAACAAAATAGTGAACACTATGAGTCTTCTTGGGAAACCAGTGGACAGCAAGGACTAGATTATGAGACTGCTTCGATGCCTACCTGACAGATGGAGAGGGACTTATGTTTCTATCTAAGAATCTTGTGACATAGGCAAGATACCAGTGAAGGAACTAATTGGAAAGCTTATGGTGTATGAAGAAGAACTTAAGGTGAATCAAGAAGTATATGAAGAACCAAGGAAGAAGTCAGTAGCATTCAATAATTCAACTTCAAAGAACAATGATAAAGGAAAATTTCAAGCTCCTGTAGACACTTCCACAAGTGAAGACTCAGAAAATGATGAGGAAATGGCTCATCTTGTTAGAAGATTCAAAAAATTCTACCGAAAGAAGAGATTCTTCCGGAAGTCAAATTACAAGGGAAAGTATGATAGTAAAGGACAATAGAAGAAAGATAGAAAATGGAATGACAACTCAAATGAAATAATTTTCTATGAGTGCAAACGAAAAGGTCATGTGAAGGCAGACTGCCCCGAGTTGAAATTTAAGAAGAAATATGAAGATAAGGTCAAGGGTTATAAAAAGGCTATGAAAGCTACCTGGAGTGCTTCAGAAGACAGCTCCAGTGAATCTGATGCTTCTGATAGTGAACAGAACAATCATGCCAACTTATGTTTTATGACAGAAACATCTACGGTAACACCCAATTCCCCTATGCTGAATGATTATAATTCTAGTAATGAAGGTGAATCAAACAATGATGAAAATATGACTAAGGATGAACTATTTGAATACCATGTAATGCTTGAGGATACTTTTAATGAACTCAAGGATAAATATAAACTATTGAAAATACAACATGATCTAAATGAAAATTATAAATCTGATTTGGATATTGAGAAAGAAAAATGTGCTCAACTATTAAAAGAAAATACCGAACTCAAATTATCCAATGAACAATTAAAGAGAGATCTTGAAAATTTTACTACTAGTAGAGATACCTTGACTCAGTTTCTTGGACAATAGATTGCCCCAAAATATACAACTAGTCTAGGATATCATCCAAGACATAGAAATATCATTAAAACTAAATTTATTCCAAAATATGGACAATTCACAACTAGATCAAGTTCTGGACCATTACTTGAAAAACAATTATCTAAAGGACCAAACAAAGTGTTTATGTCTCAAAATATATCTATTGATTATAGGAAATCGGTGAGAAAAGTATGGGTTCCTAAAGTATTACATACTAACCTCTCTGGACCCAATAAAATCTGGGTACCAAAGTTACCCCATGTCTAATATGTTTTGCAGGGATGTTGTCTAAAGTGATCCTGTAAAGCTCTGTAGTACTTAGACAGTGGATTTTCAAGACATATGATAGGAGACTATTCATGTTTCAAAAGTCTGATTAAATTTGATGGTGGATATGTCACATTCGGTGATAATGCTAAATGGAAAATCATCGACCTAGGCCATATTGGTAACCCTAATATTGTATTAATTTCAAAAGTACTTTTTGTTGATGGGTTAAAGTACAATCTGCTAAGTATTTCTCAGTTGTGTGATGATGGTTTTATTGTCAAGTTTTAAAATTATGCATGTAATGTTTTTAATTCTAAAAATGATTTAATATTTACCACTCTCAGAAATGAGAATGTATATACTATTGATTTAAATTCTTTATCTAAGCAAAATGTTTCTTATTTAAATGTGTTTCATAAGGAATCCTGGCTGTGGAACAGAAGACTAGGATACTGTAATGTGCACTCACTTAGAAAACTGACTAGGAAAGGTTTAGTTAGATACTTACCTAAATTGTAATTCCCTCTTAATAAAGTGTGTAATCATTGTCAAAAGGGAAAACAACACAAAGTTTCTTTCAAACCAAAGAAAGAAGTTTCTACTTCTCAACCGCTTGAGTTGGTTCACATGAGTTTATTTGGACCATCAAGAGTTTCAAGTCTAAATGGGAAGCACTATGTTTATGTTCTTGTATATGACTTTTCTAGGTACACTTGGGTATACTTTCTTTCTCACAAAAGTGAAGCGTGTTCTTATTTTATCAAATACTCCAAGTCTGTAGAAAATCTTAGTGGACTTAGAATTAAGACCTTGAGAAGTGATCATGGCCGTGAGTTTGAAAATCAAGAGTTTGAATCTTATTTCTCAAACAATGGCTATAGTCACAACTTATTTACCCCTAGAACACCTCAACAGAATGGAGTCGTGGAAATAAGAAATAGGACTCTTCAAGATATTTCTAGGACAATGCTCATTGAATATGATTTTCCAATTTACTTTTGGGCTGAAGCTGTTAATACAGCTTGTTCCATTATCAATAGAGTCTTGATTAGACCGATTCTTAAGAAGACCCCTTATGAGATTTGGAACAATAGGAAGCCTAAGGTTAATTAATTTAGAGTTTTTGTTCTCAAAGTCTTTATCCTTAATAATAAAGATAATCTTGACAAATTTGCCTCTAAAAGTGATGAAGGAATTTTCCTAGGTTACTCAATTTCGAGTAAAGCCTATAGAGTATTCAATAAGAGAACCAAATGTGTGGAAGAGTAAGTTCATGTCAAATTTGATGAGACTGATCCACATGAATCCAAAACCTCTCTTGAATATCTTGAGGAAGATATTTCAATTCTGGATCTTAATGATAATGATAGTGAACCTCCTATAAAAGTAACCAATTCTGGGAATCTTCTAGAATATGCACCTGTTGAGCCTGAACCAATAGACAACCATGAGGAGTCTAGTTCAATTCTTTCTAGAGGTATTTGAACTCTAAGGAATCATCCTTTAGATGTTGTAGTAGGTGATTTAAATCGAGGAACACAAACTAGAGTTTATCTGAGAAACTAGGTTGAAAATCAATCTTTTCTTTCATAGCTTGAACCTAAAAATATCAATGATGCAATCAATGATTAATTTTGGGTGATGGCTATGCAAGAAGAATTGAATCATTTTGAGAGAAACAAGGTTTGGGAATTAGTAGACAGACCTAAGGACACTTTGACCATAGGCACTAAATGGGTGTTTAGGAACAAAGTTGATGAGTCTGGAAATATAGTTAGAAACAAGGCTAGACTAATTACACAAGGGTATAGTCAAGAAGAAGGAATAGACTGTGAGGAAACCTTTTCTCCTGTAGCTGGACAAGAAGCCATTAGGATACTACTTGCTTATGCATCTCATATGAATTTCATACTTTATCAAATGGACATTAAAAGTGAATTTCTAAATGGATATATAATTGAAGATGTATTTGTTGAACAACCCCCTGGATTTACAAATCCCCATTTTCCAAATCGTGTTTTTAAATTGTCTAAATCTTTATATGGTTTAAAGCAAGCTCCAAGAGCTTGGTATGATAGACTCAGTTCTTTTCTTATTTCAAAAGGTTTTACAAAAGGGATGGTAAATCCTACTCTCTTTATTAAAATTATTTCCAAAGATGTTTTAATAATACAAATTTAAGTAGATGATATAATTTTTGGATCTTCTAAACATTCTTTATGTACTGATTTTTCATCAATGATGAAAAATGAATTTGAAATGAGTTTAATGGGGGAACTAAAATTTTTCCTTGGATTTAAAATTTTTCAAAACAAAGATGGTATTATTTTAAATCAAAATAAATATATTAAAGATATTTTAAAACGTTTTGGTTTGGATAGTAGTAAATGTAGTGATACACCTATGAGTACCACTTGCAAATTGGATGCTGATGAAACTAGAGAACTAGTGGATCAAAGCAATTACAGAGGTATGATTGGGAGTCTACTTTATCTTACTTCTAGTAGACCTGATATTATGTTCAGAGTATGCATGTGTGCTCGATTTCAAGCCAATCCCAAAGAGTCTCATTTAAATGTTGTTAAAATGATTTTTAAATATCTCAAGTATACTATAAATTTAGGTCTATTTTATCCAAGAGGAAAACCTTTTGATTTAATAAGTTATTCGGATGCTGACTTTTCTAGTTGAAAGTTAGATAGAAAGAGAACCTCTGGAACATGTCACGTTTTAGGCAAGTCACTAGTATCATGGTATAGTAAGGAACAGAATTCTATTGCATTATCTACTGCAGAGGCTGAATATATAGCTAGTGGTAGTTGTTGTTCTCAAATTTTGTGGATGAAAGACACTTTACTAGACTATGGATATCAATTCAAACATGTCTCTATAAACTGTGACAACACAAGTGCTATTAACATTTCTAAAAATATAGTATCTCATGCTAGGACAAAGCATATTGATGTAAGACATCACTTCTTGAGAGATCATTTTCAAAAAGGTGATGTCACTCTTGAATTCATTGGTACTGAACACCAATTGGATGACATATTCACAAAGCCTTTGAATTCTGAGAAGTTAAATTACATCAGACATGAGTTAGGTATGGTAAATTGTTACTATTAGAACCTCACTGTTAGAACCTTACCTTTAGAACCTTACCGTCGGACCTCACTATTAGAACCTTACCTTTAGAACCTTACCTTTAGAACCATACCGTCAGACCTCACTATTAGAACCTTACCCTTAGAACCTTATCGTCAGACCTCAATGTTAGAACCTAACCTTTAGAACCTTACCGTCAGACCTCACTATTAGAACCTTACCTTTAGAAACTTACCGTTAGAACCTTACCGTCAGAACTCATTGTTAGAACCTCACCATTAGAACCTCACTGTTAGGACCTCACCATTAGGACCTCACCGTTAGACCTTAGAGATACCTTCTTAACGTTAGACATTCGAAGTCTGGGACTTTGCATTTTATATGCTCTCAACCAGAATCTGAAACATTTTTCTGCTATTATTTATTTATTTTATCTATTTTATTTTTCGATCCCTAAATGATAAAAATAGAACACATACCACATTTCAATCCACATCAAACCCTCTTCCGAACCTCTTACTCTAAAATCTCAAAACCTAAACCTCTACCAAAACCTTGAACCGCTCCAGATTAATAGCTAGATTGAAGAGGCCACTGGTCAATGATGAAGGAGACATGCCTGATCCTAAGAGACCCAGAGCTGAGTCAAGTAGTGGAAGTCAGATAGTAGAAAAGGTACTGAACCCGCATTTATCTAAAAGGTAAATAGTATTTGAGAAGGAATTAAGTTCAGAGTGGCTGCTTTCGAGTCGATCTTTGGTGATTAAGGAACTGGAAGCTCAAGGATGGGTTGAATGTTTTGCAAACAATAATAAACCCTATTACCCGAAATTGGTGAAAAAGTTCAATGAGTATCTGAAGTTCGGACAGTCTGAGAATGAGCACTGGATGACTTACAAAGTAAATAGAGTAAGTGTAAGTTTCTCCTCTGCTGAATGGGATGATTTTTTAAGGATTCCTCATGAAGGAATTTATGAATATTACTTAAAAGTGGGGCCTCCCACTAGTGAGTTCTTTTTCTATGAAGAAGCTTTAGCTAAATTGATAGGGAACGGAATTCCTAGAAAATTCATTGCTGCTGAGATGGCAGGAGAGGATAAGATGATTTTTAAATTTGTTCAGCATGTGATAAGTCCCAGAAGAGGGGAATTCGCTATTTTGAAGTATCACGACATATTCATTTTGTATTTTCTGAAGCATGGACATAGGATTAACCTGTGTAGGCTGTTGATGATTCAACTTGAAGACATGACCAAGCCTAGTTCCAAATCCAATGCTTTATTCCATACCAAGATGATATCTCTTATGTTGAAAGTAAAAGGAGTTGTTGGAGATAAGGAAGAAATTGTTGTTGTATAAGATAACCATTGCATCAGCAAAGTGATTTTCAATCTGATGAAGATTAACTAGAATCCATGGCTGAAGAGATGGGTGAATGATGAGGCTAAGGTGTATAAAGAGTTTAATCTTGTGACTCATCCTACTAGGCCTAAGAATAAGAGAGACCCTAGTCTTAAGCCTGATGAAGCAGAGCCTGCCTACTCAGATGAAGAAGAGGAAGTTGATGTTGTGCAAGGAAGAGTGGACTCTCCTATAGATGATAGGAGTGACCCTGACCTTCCCTCCAATCCTCGTGCGACTATTGTATCTTTTGGTGAGCCTAGTCCACCAAAGAGATTGCCTAGAAGGGAAGTTGTCCTAAGGGATAGTGATAAGGAAACCAGTGAAGAAGAAGGGTCTGAAATTGTTTTAAGAGAAGTTAAAGATACCTCAGATGAGGATGAGGACTCTTAATCAAGTCATGCTGACCTTGAGACAGCTACTGCTGAAAATGAAGAGGAATGTCTATGTAATGTCCCAAATTTTCTTCCATGTATTATTTTAATATTATATGGGAATTCTTTTGAGACTAGGCTTTGAAACGACGTGCAGTTCTGAGGCCCGGTGAGCCCGGAACAAATGTTGGAATTTAATTTAAAAATTAAATTACGCGCGCATGCGGTTTTCTTGAAAAAGTGGAATAACTCCCGAACAGGTGCTCAGATCAGAAATCTGAGGGTACAGTTGCATTCAGAACAGCAATTTTACCTTAGGTGAGGCCTAACATCGGTCGGCACAGGTCGGTGGTGAAATCTATTTTTTGGATGTAACAATAATAAAATATTTAATAAAAATATTTTATTCTGCAGTGAAATCTTTTTTAAATCCGTTGCAACATATATCCTTTATCCTTTTTAATAAAGGCTTGCGCAGGGGTCCCGGGTTACAAACCTTATAACCCTGAAACCCTTGGCAGCTCTGGAGACTCTGGAGAAAACCTCCCAATGTGGCGACGACGTTCTTGATGATTTTCACCGGCGACGATGATGCGGTGACCAGATATTCACCAACGAACGTCGCGGATCTGGGTAGGATGTTTGCTTTTGATTTTCCTTTCCCCGTTATTGTTTCCTATGACAAACGCGGACTAATCTGTGAACCGATGAGCCTGCGGATCGATCGTTTTGCGGGCGGGTGTGATTTGGGGTTTTATCGGGAAATAAAATACTTCATATTTATAATCTATTGATTGTTGTGGTTTTGATCTAATGGAGACGAACCCGGATCATCACAAACAATGATCTAGGTTTGTCCCTCTTGTTTGATTCTTTGTATTTCTTTCTCCCGCGCGTTCTTCATTGCGTTCTACGCGTTCTTGGAGAAAATTGATCGTTACGCATTCTTTTGTTGGCGCAACGATCTGAGATTGTAGATCCAACCCTATAGTGATGTCACAAAGGTGTGACGACGATTTCGGCAGACGATTCGGAGCGGATCGATAGATATGAGTTTCCGGGAGTTTTTCTTCGGATGGATCGTTCGAGGGTTATGATCCGATTTAAGGGCCGAAAACACCTGTCTCGGTGTTCGTATGATGAAACAAACCAACCCCTGTAGTATCAGGACTAACGGACAAGAAACCATGGATCCGGAGGATCAGCCGCGGCGCGAGGAGGAAGATGGCGTTTCTGGAAAAATCCCTACACGGCGTGTAGTATGGGCTACACGGCGTGTGTTCATCGGCGGACCACCTGGCGTGTACTCTGGGAGTACACGAACACAGGTTGGGTACATGGCCAAGGACACGGCGTGTATACCCCTCCCTGACTAGACCCGGCTAGATACATGGGACAACCTGTGTACCGGTACACGGGCAGGCGACACGGACGGAGACCGTGTACGGGCACATGGCCAACGTACACAGAGCGAGCCCCAGGTGCTCGGACATGGCATGTAATACAACTACATGTTGTGTAGTTACTTTTATATGATGAGCCAAATGACACAGGTAGTACCCGGAGTCAAGGAACATGGCGTGTGATTCTTCTACACGCCGTGTAGTTGAGTTTTACACAGCTTGAACGGATGACACAGGCCGTTTACACGGGCAGTACCCGGGGTAAAGTAACACTACATGTAACCATACTACACGTCGTGTAACCAATCTTACATGGCTTGAGCCAGTTTCCTTCTGTGACTTGGGCTAGTTTCCTTAGGATTCGTCCCCTTGGTCTTTCTCCTGAAGGTTCCCGGTATCATTTCCTACATACAGTAGTATGATCCCTTCAGCAGGAATTCCTGAAAAGAGTTGTTGGAATCCCCTCTATGAGACTTAGATTTGAATCCTCTATTCATTCCTAGAACCCTAGGTAGAGTTCTTGGTATCTATGTGACCAACTTTACCTGGGTGTCGATCCTCTTCTTAGCGGATTAGTTTAGACTGAGTTGTTGGTATCACCCCATGACTATTGGTTGTGATCCTCATCTGAGCATCATGTTCCTAAGTATTTGTAGAGTGTGTTATCTAGGAATGAGTACTTCTTATCTCTCTATTCAGGCATAGGAGTGTGTTCTTTTTGTTACGTACTTAGTGGAATCTTCGAGCTGGATCTTAGTGGTGGTTTCGCGGGAGTCGTTGTGTATGAGTATATCTGGATATTCTTGTTAATATGTTCTGTGAACATATACTGTGTAGAGATGACTGTATCTTTCCTTCGTGTTATTTTCCCTTGTTGTATTCCTTTGTGGTTTTGGGGTGTCCTACTGGGTATTGTTATACTCACCCATGCACGGGCTTTGCCCGCACGTGTCGTTGTAATGACCTGAATCCGGAGCCCCTCCACTGGTACCTCATACCCGGTTCGCCACATTACCTCAAGTGTGTTTCCCCAAATGCCAGAGGCTTCCAACTAGAAGTGAGGGCCTTGGTGAGTCGGTGGGGAAACTATTCCCTCATTCAGTAAAGTATACAGCGGAAGAACAACGAGTCACAATAGCGGAAACAATAACAGCATACAACAACTGAACTGAACAGCGGAAGCAATGTATAAACTAATAATGATGCAACATGGTACATATGTCTATGGAAAGCAATAAAAAAACCAACATGTTGAAATAAAAATAATCACAAGTACTAAAGCAACAGAAAAATAAAAATAGAAGAGAAACTCCTCATCATCGCAAGCCTCGGCTCGATCTCATGCTCTCCAGCTCCAACAAGTCAGGTACCTGAAGTAGAAGGGCGCTTGCCCTTATCTATCCCCGCAACAACATAATCAGCTTGGGCCCAAAATCATAGCCCAAACAGGGTGTGATACAAAGTCCCAGTAGGCAACCACCCAAAGATCTATGCCTAACAGTCAATGAATACATGGAAAGTAAAGTACAGGAATGGTAAACAGGAAAATACACAGCAATCACAGTCCATAGTTCTAGCATAGAAAGTACACAAGTAAACAGCCGGCAACAAGAAGAAAATAGGTAACCCTCTGGGTATCTCTCACAGCCAAACCCCTATGGTTCAACCTACAATTACCAGCAACCCTCTAGGAGTCACACACACTCTCACCCCTCTGGTTCAGCTAAGAGTAGACTCTCTGAGGAAGCACTCACCGTCAATTCCCTCTATAGTATCGTATCGTGCTAAAGGCTCTATGGGGAAGCACTCAACGTATCATTCCCCTTGTGGCCCACGTCGAGGAACTACAGACTCTCTGAGGAAGCATTCATCGTCAATTCCCCATGTGGTCTCTCATCATATTAAAAGACACTCTAGAGAAGCTCTTACGTCTATTCTCCATGTGGTCTACTACACTAGGTTCTCACAGTCCTGTGTGAAACTAACATGCTCAGTGCGCGTGTATCGTCCAAGTAAACCTCAAGAACTACTTGGTTATCATTCTAAGTCTCAACAGCATAACAAAGAAACAGTTCCACTATCCTACAACTAGGCATGGCAACCGGTAAAACGCCAACAAGCAAAACAAGCATGGAAAACATCCAGGGTACAGTAAAAACTATCATATTCACAGGAAATTACATCTAATCAATAAATCAAGCAAAGCAGGCAATATAACAAGGGAAAAATAGGAACACGCAATACCCCGTTCAAGAGTATTGGTGGAATTTGCACAAAATACTCATCGACTTCCTACAGAAAGGCACAAACCACCTACCTCGATCCTAGGAGATCGATATACTTGAACCACGACGACTGATTCTCCCTAGAATGCCATAGATCTGAGAAAATTCCTGAAACACGTAAACCAAGATAACATGGGAAAGATGAGGAATTGGAAAACAAGGCTCAAGCAGAAGGAATAAATCACCTCTGCAATTCCAACGCAATCGACTGTGCTCGAATCGGAGAACGGACGGAGAGGTGGGAGCTCTGGAAAGATTCGGTCGTACGGGTCGCTCTCAAATGAACGGGACCTAGAAGAAGGTTTTTCTGTGCGTTAGGCGTGACCCCGGTCCGTTTAGTGAAAAAAGAAAAGAAAATTACACGGCGTGTACATCTAGAGTACACGGTGTGTACTAGTTTTTTCCGTACTCCACTAAAAACGGCCTCTACGTCACCCCTACACACCGTGTGTGTGGCCCAGACATGGCCAGCATACGGCTTCGATCCGGAGAAGAGTACACAGCGTGTACTTAGAAAGTACACGGCGTGTACTTCTAAATTTTCTAGAAACTTCATTTTTCTTAAAAACTCCAGAAAAAGGAAAGGCGTACCTGAAACAAAGATCCGGGTTCTTACAAACTTCCCCCCTTAAAGAAATTCGTCACCGAATTTCCCTAGAGAGGCGTAGAAGAAGAAACCTCAAACAGATCTAGCCACTGCGATCGTACATTGGCCTCTCTCTCCCAGGTCTCATCCTGTACTCACCCATGCTGTCATAGCACCCGTACAAGAGGGACAGACCGCCCACGGAGGACCTTCGTACTGCGATCGACAATCCGGATGGGATGCTCCTCAAATGATGCATCCGCTTCGAGCTCAAACTCCTCAGGCTGAAAGACATGAGATGGGTCTAAAAAGTAACGTCGGAGCTGAGATATGTGGAAGACGTCGTGCATAGCCCGGTACCTCTGGGGTAGCTGCAACCGATAGGTGACCGACCCAACTCTCTCCAAAACCTCAAACGGTCCGACGTACTGTGGTGAAAGATTACCCTATCTATGAATCCTCTTGTGTCCCAACCTTGGTGTGACACGCAGGAAAACCTGATCCCTGATCTTGAACTCTAGAGGTCGTCTCCGCTGATCAGCATAAGACTTCTGTCGAGATTGTGTTGTAGCCATCCTCTTCCGAATTAGCTCTTTCTGCTCTGAAGTCTCTTGAACAAGATGAGGTCCCAGCAAGGTTGTCTTTCCTACCTCCAGCCAGCATGAGGGTGATCATCATGGCCTACCGTACAAAGCCTCGTAAGGTTCCATCTGAATGGTCTCCTGGAAACTGTTGTTGTAGGTGAACTCCATCAGAGGGTTATGCTTCTCCCAATAACCGCCAAAGTCTAGGATGTAATCTCGGAGCATATCCTCTAGCACCTGGATCATACGCTCGGACTGGCCATCAGTCTGGGGATGGTATGTCGTACTCAAAAGTACCTGGGTACCCAAAGCCTTCTGAAGTCCCTGCCTGAACCGAGAAGTAAAGCATGCATCCCTTTCTGAAACAATAGAGTGTGGAACTCCATGCAGACGAACGATCTCTCTGATGTACAGTCATCCCATATCATCAACACTGAAGGTCTCATTGATTGTCAAGAAGTGAGAAACCTTTGTGATCCTGTCGACGACAACCCAAACAGCATCGTTCCCTCGAGGTGACCTCAGCAACCCGGTCACGAAGTCCATCGCAACATCATTCCACTTCCACTCCGAAATGGGTAATTGTTATAAAAGGCCTGTTGGTCGTTGATGCTCTGCCTTCACCTGCTGACAAGTAGAACATCTCATGACAAAACCAGCAACATCTTTCTTCATACCTGGCCACCAGTACTAGCTATGAAGATCTCGATACATCTTGGTGACGCCAGGATGAACTGCCCAAACTGAGGAATGAAAATCCCGCATCATCTCCTTGCGTATGTCTGCTGGCACCCATCTGCATCCCTAGAAACGCAAGATCTCATCCTCGCTCATTGTCCATCCAGGAAGAGGGTCCTTTCCCGACACACCCTCCCGCGGGACTAAGCCTTCTGAGTCTGATAGATGCCTCATCCGTACCTGATCAAGTAGTGTCGAGGTAACAGCTACAGAAGATAGGAAGGTCTTTCCCTGTCTGTCGTGCACCTCCAGATGCATCTCAGAGAACAGAGACATAACCTGTCACTCACTGCTGGCCTCCTGAACTACCTGAATCTGAGTTCTCCTACTCAAAGCATCTGCCACTGCGTTGCCCTTTCCTGGCATATAGGTAAGCTCGAAATCAAAAGACTGAAGATATTCGACCCACCTGCGCTGCCTCAGATTCAGATCATGCTGAGTGAAGATATACTTGAGGCTCTTGTGGTCAGTTAAGACCACAAAGTGTTCTCCTAGAAGATAGTGTCTCCAACAGCGTAAGGCATGAACAACAACTACCAACTCTAGATCGTGCGTCGGGTAGTTCCTCTCATGTGGCCTCAACTGCCGAGACCCGTACGCAACGACTCCATCTCCCTGCATAAGCACAGCTCTTAGACCAATACCTGAAGCATCACAATAAACAGTTTAGCTCTTGCCTAGCTCTGGCAAGACTAGTATCGGCGCTGACGTCAATCTTCCCTTCAACTCCTGAAAGGCTGACTCACAAGAATCTGACCATAATAACTTCGCCCCCTTCTTGGTTAGTCTTGTCAAAGGTGCTTCTAGGTGTGAAAAGTCTTGAATGAAGTGTTTGTAGTATCCAACTAGCCCTAGGAAACTCTGTACCTCAAAAACGTTCTTCATCTGCTCCCAGGAGACTACATCTCTCACTTTCTATGGGTCCACAGATACTCCTACCTCTGAGATGACATGACCCAAAAAGCGAATCTGATCCATCCAAAAGTGGCACTTCGAGAGTTTAGCATAAATTCGATGCTCTCTCAGTGTACTCAGAACGATCTCAAGATGTGTGGCATGGTCATGTCGAGTGTGAGAGTAAACCAAGATATCATCCACAAAGACCACGACGAAGGAATCCAAGTAAGTATGGAACACTCAGTTCATCAGTACCATGAAAACTGCAGGCGCGTTCATGAGACCAAACGACATGATTGTATACTCTTATAGACCATACCTTCTCTTGAAGGCAGTCAGAGGTATATCTGATGGTCTAACACGTAACTGATGATAAACGGACCTCAAGTCGATCTTCGAGAACACACGGGATCCTCGAATCTGATCAAAGAGGTAATCGATCTTCGACAAGGGATATCAGTTCTTGACCTTCAACTGGTTCAGCTTCCGATAATCCACGCAAAGCCGAAGGGTACCGTTTTCCTTCTTTGCAAACAGGACAGGCGAACCCCAAAAAGAAGTACTGGGTTGGATGAAACCCTTTGCCTGTAACTCCTCCAACTGCTTCTTGAGCTCCTGCAACTCAGGTGTATCCATCCTATAGGGAGGAATGGACACTGATGCCGCTCCTAGAACGAGCTCGATAGAGAATTATACCTCACGCTTCGGAGGCAAACCTGAAAATTCCTCTGGAAAGACGTCCCTAAAACGATCCACCACTAGAGGAAAGTCCAACTGCGAAGTCCCCTGATCATCCAGATAAAGACTAGCAATCTGGCATGTCACCCTTCCTATCCCATGATGCTCAAGTCCTGCTCAACTCGCCTGAACATCACATTCGCCTCTATGAAGGAAAGATTCACCCTCTGGTGAAACGAAACTCACTCTGCAGCGATAACAGTCAACGACTGCCTAGAAGGGAATCAACCAGTCCATCCCGAGGATGACATCATAGTCTTTCATCTCTAGGACATAGAGATCCCATAAGAAACTATACCCTGCAACCTTTAGAGGTCACTCTCTACACTGGCGCACACTAGATGTCCTTGTCCCCAAAGGTGTGTCTAGTGTCAACGAGTTGGCGGAAGAAAAGACATAGAGCCCAACGCTCTCCACAGCAGCAACAGAGATAAAACTATGAGTAGCACCAGTATCGAAAAGAGCTGAAGATAAAACTGAGGATACTAAAATCGTACCTCGAACTGTAGAAGGGCCAGGATCCTTCTCCTGATAGGTCTTCTCAACGGCGAAAGACTAGCCTGCACCGCGACCCTGCGCCCCTAGCTGACCACTCTGAGCTGATCCACCCTGTTGGTGCTGAGGGATTGGTGGCTGACCGCCACGGCCTCGACCTCCACCTCGGCCCGAACGGCCAGAAGAACTCCAGTTCCCCAACTGATGAGAAAATAGTGGTGTTGCTCCTGAACGAGGAGTCATGGAAGAACCCCGGTCACCAGCTGCTGGTGAGAAAACCTGGCAGAACCGCTGAAGGTGACCCATCTTGCCGCAAGATCGGCACTCCATGGGGTCTCTCTGGCACTAAGGCCTTATGTTCCCTGACCGGCCACACTAGTAGCATACCACCTGGCTGCCTGACGATGCATCATACTTCCTCGGATCACCGCACGTAGACTCTCTACGGCGCTTCTTGCTGTCAACTAGAGGAACACTAGCTCTGGAAGCAGAACTGCCCTAGCTCGCAGCTCCAGAGTCCCTCATATTGTGCTCCGCAATCAGTGTCTGGTTGACAATGGAAGTGATGGAAGTCAACTGGAAGATATTCACCTGTGAGCAGATCTCCCACCTGAGACCATCCTTGAACTTCCTTGCTAAGAACACCCCACTCCCATCCCAGAGGGCTGTGAAACGCTGCAACTCGGTGAAACGAGAGGAATACTCCATGACAGAAAGAGTACCCTGATCTAAGATCATGAACTCTCAGGCTCGATCGGCCCTCAGGGTCTTCGGGTAGAAGTAGTCATAGAACACGCATTGGAACTCCTCCCAAGCCACAACCTGCTGGTGACTCACCTATGAGATCACATCCCACCACCTCTTGGCGGAGTCTCGTAGCATATAGGTGGCGAGCTTGACCCACCTTTCTGGAGGCGTCTCTAGATGATCGAAGATAGTCATCATGGCTTCCAGCCATGACTCTGCAGCCTGAGGTCCTCCTTCCCCCGAGAACGTGGAAGGATGATGCTATTGAAAAACCCGCATCAAGTCTTCCATAGTCGTGACAGGAGGCGGTGCTCCCTAGAAGGTCTGCATCATCCTCAGAAAACCTTCCATGAACTGCGCATCAGCGCCTGCAACTAGTATGAAAGTCGGTGCCAAGGCTGGCTCGACTGGAGGATCGGCAGGAAGTCTTTGATCAGCCACATCTGGCGTCTGATCACTGTCTGATGACAGATGTACAACTGGAGGACGTCTCGAAGGCATAGCTCTGAAAGATAAAAAGCACACCTTAGATTAGAAAATCAAGGATAGGAAACACAAGAGTAAAAAACGGGAACAGGGGAAGGAAAACACACAAGTTTACAAAACACGACTACACGGTGTGTATAAAAACTACACGGCGTGTCTACTTAAGCCACTGACATGGGCGTGTACCCCTACCCTACAGGTCGTGTAACACCTCAAACTACACGGCGTGTTGACCCAACACACGGCATGTACTTGAAAACTATTCCCCTGCCCGAGTCTCTTTACATGGCTAACCCACACGGTCCGACTTAACCTGAGACTACACTGCGTGTTCTAAAAAAACACGGTGTGTACTAGACAAGGCTTCGGCGGCTCGTGTTGTCAAACACACGTCCGTCTACATGGCTGAACCTTACACAGCGTGTTCCGAACAAACACGGCATGTATAGGTGAAGTTCACACCGTCCCATGTTGTTCGTGACACGGTCGGGTACTTGAACAAGACTACACGGCGTGTGCCCGAAAACACACAGCGTGTCTAAGATAAGGTAACGTCGACCCGTGTTGTTCGTGACACGGTTGGGTACCTGGACGGGACTACACGGCGTGTTCCTTTACAACACGACGTGTTCTACTTGAGCTCCCCCGACCCATGTTGTTAGTGACACGGTCGGGTACACGGCTTCGAACTACACGGCATGTATCTACCGTACACGGCGTGTTCCTAAAGTTATTCTCACGACACCGTGTTTCTGCTCACATGGTCAGAGACATGGCCTGAAAACTACACGGCGTGTATCCCAAAAGTACACGTCGTGTATTCTGGTTTTTTTTGGGCAGTAGCTCAAAAACTGCACAGAAGCCCAGAAACACTGAAAACAAGGCAAAGAGGTGCCAAATTCCGATCCGTGAGGGCCCATATTCCCCGCAAATCAAAGTTTGGAATCTCCTACAGTCATAGACAAGAGAAAACAGGATCATGATCCACCAATTTCTGATTCGAGAGGGCCCATAACACCTCAAAAGTAAAAATTTGGTATTCATTTAAGCAAAGTAGGAAGCAAACAATCCTCTAACAAGGCAGTAGAGATTCTATCAAGAATCTATCACAAAAGCATGCATAATCTACACGAAGTCTATCACAACAGTATGCAATTGCTAATGCACCCTAGATGGCATGACAAGAATGCATGGAATGTAATTTCTACAAGTGTTTATATGATGAATGAGATGGCATACCCTCATCTCATCGGGTTGCGACAGAAATAGAACCGCAATCGTCAAAAAAATAACAACACAAAGTATGTGAATCACTCTAGGTGAAATCATATCAACCATAAAATCTCAAAACCAACAAACTGCAATTAACGAGGTAGTGTGGTTTTTCCCTATACACGGGTTAGCTACTCCCGAGCACAGCTTAATACCAAGTACCGAATCCATCCTATCCCTGGATAAAGTCTCCAAACAGTAAAGCAAGAGAAAAGAACTCATCCGATACCACTTTGTAACAACCCTAATTCGGAGCCCCTCCACTGGTGCCCCATACCCGGTTCGCCACATGACCTCAAGCGCGTTTCCCCAAACGCCAGAGGCCGCCAACTAGCAGCGAGGGCCTTAGTGAGTCAGTGGGGAGACTATGCCCTCATTCAGTAAAGTATACAGCGGAAGAACAACGAGTCACAATAGCGGAAACAATAACAGCATACAACAACTGAACTGAACAGCGGAAGCAATGTATAAACTAATAATGATGCAACATGGTACATATGTCTATGGAAAGCAATAAAAAACCAACGTGCTAAAATAAAACTGATCACAAGTACTAAATAAACATCAAAAGAAAAACAAAATAGCAACTCCTCAGCATCGCAAGCCTCAGCTCGGTCTCATGCTCTCCAGCTCCAGCAAGTCAGGTACCTGAAGTAGAAGGGCGTTTTCCCTTATCTATACTTGCAACAACATAATCTGTTTGGGCCCAAAAGCATGGCCCAAATAGGGTGTGAGACAAAGTCTCAGTAGGCAACCACCCAAAGATATGTGCCTAACAGTCAATAAATACATGGCAAGTAAAGTACAGGAACAGTAAACAGGAAAATACACAGCAATCACAGTCCACAGTTCTAGCATAGAAAGTACACAAGTAAACAGCCGGCAACAAGAAGAAAATAGGTAACCCTCTGGGTAGCTCTCACAGCCTAACCCCTATGGTTCAACCTACAAGTACCAGCAACCCTCTAGGAGTCACACACAGTCTCACCCCTCTGATTCGTCTAAGAGTAGACTCTCTAAGGAATCACTCACCGTCAATTCCCCCTATAGTCTCGTATCGTGCTAAAGGCTCTCTGGGGAAGCACTCAACATCTCATTCCCCCTATGGCCCGTGTTGAGGAACTACAAACTCTCTGAGGAATCACTCATCGTTAATTCCCCATGTGGTCTCGCATCGTATTAAAAGACACTCTGGAGAATCCCTTACGTCTATTCTCTTTGTGGTCTACTACACTAGGTTCTCACAGTCCTGTGTGAAACTAACATGCTCAGCGCGCGTGTATTGTCCAAGTAAACCTCAAGAACTACTTGGATATCATTCTAAGGCTCAACAGCATAACAAAGAAACAGTTCCACTATCCTACAACTAGGCATGGCAATCTGTAAAACGCCAACAAGAAAAACAAGCATGGTAAACATCCAGGGTACAGTAAAAACTACCATATTCACAGGCAATTACATCTACTCAAGCAATCAAGCAAAGCAGGCAATATAACAAGGGTAAAACAGGAGCACGCAATACCCCATTCAAGGGTATTGGTGGAATTTTCACAAAATACTCATCGACTTCCTACAGAAAGGCACAAACCACCTACCTCGATCCTAGGAGATCGATATACTTGAACCACGATGACTGATTCTCCCTAGAATGTCGTAGATCTAAGAAAACTCCTGAAACACATAAACCACGATAACATGGGAAAGAGGAGGAATTGGAAAACAAGGCTCAAGCAGAAGGAAGAACTCACCGCTGCGATTCCAACGCAATCAACCGTGCTCGAATCGTAGAACGGATGGAGAGGTGGGAGTTTGGGAAAGATCTGTCTGTATGGGTCGCTCTCAGACGAACGGGGCCTAGAAGAAGGTGTTTTTGTGCGTTAGGCACGACCCCGGCCCGTTTAGTGAAAAAAAAATAAAAGTAAACTACGTGTACTTCTAGAGTACACGGCGTGTACTAGGTTTTTCCGTACTCTGCTAAAAACGGCATCCACATCACCCCTACACACCGTGTGTGTGGCCCGGACATGCCTAGAACATGGATTCGAGCCAGATAAAATTACACGGCATGTACTTAGAAAGTACACGACGTGTACTTTGAAATTTTCCAAAAACTTCATTTTTCTTAAAAACTCCAGAGAAAGGAAAGTCGTACCTGAAACGAAGATCTGGGTTCTTACAGTCGTGTCTTGTGCAGACGAGTGAGCTTCTGACAGGATTCTAGGTGGACCAGGACCGGACGGTGCTCAGTGAGATCAGACAGGCCGAGGTGTGTTCCTACAGCTATGGATTGCAGTCCCAGTACCTTTCTTTAGAGGTTGGACTTTGTTGTAGACTCTCTTTTGGTGGGATTGTACTTTTGGTCCAGGGTTTTACACCTTTTGTACTTTACTTTCCTTTCGTACTCTATTGGTTGGGATTTTTAGTGTATGTATGCATTTCCATTTTTAATAGTTTTTACTTTTCATCTTTGCGGGCTTGGATGTGTGTGTGTGTGTGTGTGTACAGGTTTATAGTCAATGCCTCCCATGTTAGTAATATGCCTACTCGGTGCTAGTCACCAGCCCCTGGCCTATTGGAGGTGGGCTTGGGGAGTTGCGGCTCGGGCCCCACTGGGACGGGTCGTGACAGAGTGGTATCAGAGGTGGTCGGTTCTACCATAGGACCGAGAGTTTGTGAGTCGGTTTGGGGCAACAGTGTTAAGTGTTTCGAGTTCAGATTTCAGGCCAGGGACCCCAGTATTGGTGCGGGCGGCCGATGTATCCATACACCATGGCTCTGATAACCTGCTTTTCGACTCGGAACATGAAAACACAGGTTGCAAGGGAAAATAATGGTGCATGCATCATATAGGAATGGGTTGTGGTTTCCATGTCCTTCTTGAGTCAGCTCTCCAGATATACTCACTGACTGAGATACATCTTGTTTCTTTACAGGATGCCTCCACGACATGCACCCGCTAGGATCCAGCAGCTCGATCACGAGGATGACCCCCTCAGTGATGAGGCTTCGATATAGGGACTGGATCCCCCAGTTTTACCTTCAGGTGGTGTGCCAGTTATCCCGCCACCTGTGGAGCAGTGTTTAGTGCCTGTTGTACCAGTGGAGGAGGAGCGCAGGCTGAGCGCACTCCATGAGTTTCAGAGATAGAGACCCCTCAGGTTTCGAGGCGAGCCTGACCCGCAGGCAGCAGAGGACTGGCTTGAGGCAGTGGCCAGAGTCTTCCGTTTGGTCAGGACACCAGCAGACCAGATGGTGATCCTGGTAGCAAGCCTTCTGCAGGGCTCGGAAGGACGATGGTGGAGTTTGGTTATCCAGACTCACGACGAGGCGACTCTTGCGTGGTCAGATTTTGAGCATCTCTTCAGAGAGGAGTTTTCAATGGTTATCCTGAGAGCGGTACGTATATAGGAGCAGTGGATGGACCACCGAGGCAGAGGCAACGTGTGGAGCAGACAGATCTGTGGGGTGGAGGACATGGTAGAGGAGTTGGGAGAGTAGCTGGAGGTGGTCGGCATTTTGACCTTTTACCACCACCACCCCCAGGAGGTCCACCCCAGGTTCAGGGAGCTGGTGGACAGAGGCGGGGATAGCTATAGGCAGCAGAGGCTTATGACCCAGGTACTTCTGGAATGATTAGAGGTACAATCTGTGTCTTTTCTACTTTGGTTGATGTACTGATAGACACGGGTGCTAGTCATTCTTTTCTGGCTACTTATCTTGTTCGAGACCTTGAGATTCCGGTTGAACCGTTGACTTGACCCTTACGCTTAGAAACACCGACTGGAGAAGATTCAGAGATCACACACCTTTGCAGACAGTGTGACCTGACCCTTGGAGGTGAAAGTTTCGGTTGGAACCTCTTAGTGGTAGCGTCGAGGCCTTACGATGTCATTCTTGGTATGGATTGGCTATCCACAGTTCATGCCCAGATTGACTATTTTAGGCGAAGGGTGCGGTGTGTCCGCAGTGATGGAACGAGGTTCTCCTTTGTCGGTGAAATGGAGACCCAGGCAGTGCAGGATGGACTCATGCATAGGAAGGCACAACCGATTTCACATCAGTTGGCTAGCCTATCCCTTGGCACAAAATATGTTACGAGTTTCCAGTTTCCAGCAGTAGTGGCTGAGTACAAGGACGTCTTTCTGAAGGATTTCCCCGGACTACCTCCTCGTCGGGAGATAGATTTTTTCATTGAGTTGCAACCTGGGACGACACTGATATCAGCATCAGCATATCGGATGGCTCCTGCAGAGCTTCATGAACTGAGGGTGCAGCTAGAAGACTTGTAGAAGAAAGGCTTTGTAAGGCCCATCGTTTCACCCTGGGTGGCCCCAGTGCTGTTTGCCAAGAAGGAAGACAGGAGCTTGAGGCTATGTGTGGATTACCGACGCTTGAATCAGGTGGACGTGAAGAACCGGTATCCACTACTGAGGATTGATGACCTCTTCAACCAGTTGAGAGAGGCACGATGGTTCTCTAAGGTTGATCTACGATCAGGCTATCACCAGTTGTGAGTACGGGATGAGGATATACCGAAGACGGCTTTCAGGTGTCTCTACGGTCACTATGAGTACTTGGTGATGCCCTTCGGCGTGAAGAACGCCCCGACAGTGTTCATGGGACTCATGAACCGGATCTTTCAGCCCTATATAGATCGGTTCATAGTGGTCTTCATCGATGATATCCTTGTGTACTCTGCGTCCGAGGAGGAGCACGCGAGACACCTAAGGATGGTTCCGGACACACTCCGAGAGCACCAGTTGTATGGGAAACTCTTGAAGTGTCAGTTCTGGATATAGGAGGTCCACTTTCTGGGACACGTTTGATGTTATTAATATTTTCATGACTTATTATATTCCCCCTTTACTTATTTTATATGAAATGTGCATAATTTGTGTGAAATATTAATGTTTTAATATTAAGTATAATATTTGAGCATTTTTAGAAGTAGTCAAATTGAGTCAGTTTAATGTTTTAATTATAACTATCACTATACTGATCCAAATTGTGTGGTTCTTGTTTTTTAGGATTCTACTTTCAATATACAACATTTCATTAGAAGGCACCATGATCCAATTCTGCCATTTGAAGGGTCATATGGTCCTCACAAACAAGACCAAAGAATCTGTGAACAAACTGGACCAGCCTTGAAGATTTATTTACTGGGCTCAATACAGAAGACCAAAAACCTTAACTCTCCATAATAATTCGGGGGACACTACATTTCATCTTGGATAAAAATTTCATGGCCCAAATCCAAGTACAAGGGGCCCAAATAAATCTTTGAATTCCAGCCCACCATTCTGGCCAAGAATGAAAATCAGTATAGTATGCATGACATATCTCCTGATGTAATAATCCAAGAGAGCTGATATTTTTCAGTGTGAAATAGGAGATGTAGGCGGCCGACTTTGTTGAAGAAACCATTCTGATTTGAAGGCATATTAATATTCAAAAACCCTTTCACATTATGGACTTCAAAAAGACTGGATTGAAATAGACAGTTTAAGTTTGTTTATGCAACCGGACATAACTTTTTATATTTAGGTCCAAATGACTCCAAATTTTGAGAGTAGTCGGCCAACATTATTTTCTACAACTTTGAAGAATGAGATATTTGAATATTCGGCTGTCTGAATTGCCAAATTGGCGATCCAAGTGGAGGGACAGATTGGGAATGCAAACAGTCCACTCCTTGGGCTATAAATACTCTCTCCTTCTCTCCTTGAGAGGGGTTGGAATTTCAGAAGAGAGGAGATCATATTGGCACGACCAAAGATTTTCCAAAGTCTTGGGAGTACCTTCCATACTCAAGTTTAAACTTGAGAGACCTTTCCTCCTCTCTTTCTTTTCACTTACTTTTGTGTTCTTCATTTTTGTAATCTTGTAATTCTCTTTCTTTGTAATTCTGTTTTAATGCAAGTTACTTCTTCAATATCTCTTATTATCTTCCACCTTCTGTATTTTAATATTAATGTTCTTAAAATATTTTAAATTCAGTTCAATCCCCTTCCCTTCTTTAGCTTCCTCATTCAATCGAAAGTTCGTTTTTAATTATCATCATTGTTCGTGTGTGTGTGTCGACGTACCACTCTTTTCTTATCCCTTTCTTTTTCTTCTCTTATTAATTTATAATCATAATCATTATAACCAGATTATTAATCACCCAAATGGCTGAGTAAATCTCTCATTGGGGTCAGTTATAATTTAGGTATGTTAAGTGATTGAGAGCTTCTGCTCGATGAATATTCTTTGAATTAACATTGTGTATGTTGGACTTAACATGTCATGGATTAATGACTTGTTTTGTTTAACATGTGGTTTCCATGGATTATTGGAACCATAAATACACAACCATAAATAAGATCTGATTGAGATTATAACCTTAAGTTAAGTTAAGTCTTGGTTTAAAGCCTTAACACTTAATAATTCTAATCAACATCATCTTGTGACATGAGTGTTAATTTAAATGCAATATAAAGCAAAGCTCGAGGATATCACAAGATTAACTAACCTAATGATGAACTCACCCCAATCTTTATCAATTTGGTAAATCAAACATCATCCATAAATCATTTCAATTAAGCTCTGCAAACAAACCCCCCTAATCAAAATACAATCAACTAAAAACAAACGACTACTACAAAGTATCATCGCCGAGGATTCGACCCGAGTGCTGCTATACACATTAGCAGAGCACCGGAACTTTGACCGGTCGATAGGCGACAATCGGACATGCGTTTCAACGTTATCTCAGCATATGGTGTAGTAGTGAACCCAGCCAAGGTGGAGGCAGTACTAGCATGGGAGCCACCCCAGAGCGTGACGGAGGTGCTGAGTTTCCTTGGGTTGGCAGGCTACTATCGGAGATTCATTCTTGATTTCTCCAGGATTTCAGTACCCATGACAGCTTTGACCCGAAAGGGGCAGCCTTTCATGTGGACCGAGAGATGTCAGCAGGCTTTCCAGCAGTTGAGACAGAGTCTGACGAGCACCCCGATCTTGAGATTACCAGAGGAGGGTGTTGAGTACGTAGTGTTCTGTGACGCATCAGGAACCGGGCTGGGTTGTGTCCTGATGCAGAGGCAAGCGGTGATTGCCTATGGCTCACGTCAGTTGAGGCCACACGATCAGAACTACGCGACCCATGATCTTGAGTTGGTAGCGGTAGTCTTCGCATTGAAGATGTGGCGGCACTACCTGATGGGCGAGCGGTTTACCGTCTACTCTGATCACAAAAGTCTCATATATATATTTTCTCAAAAGGATCTGAATTTGAGACAAAGAAGATGGATTGAGTTCCTCTAGGATTACGACTTTGAGATCATTTACACACTTGGGAAGGGGAACGTTGTGGCAGATGCTCTCAGCAGGAAATCCAGTTCGCAGTTGATTGATAAGGTGACGAGGCAGTTGGCCTCTTTACAGTTATCCTTCTTGGACAGAGATGAGGGAGCTTACCTTCAGTCGATGGTTGTTACCCCTCCACTCTTGCAACGAGTCAGGGAAGCACAGCTCGAGAACGCTAGCTGTGAGACTCTACGTGCTCAGATATCCACGGGTGATGTTGCCGATGGATATTCAATAGGTGGGGAGCACGTTGTCCTTTTAAGAGGGATCTCGGTAGTACCGGTGATGTTGCGAGAGGAGGTTCTGAGGGAGTTCCATATGCCCCCTTTGGCGGTGCATCTAGGCGTGGAAAAGATGTATCAGGACCTCCGACGTCAGTTCTGGTGGTCAGGGATGAAGAAGAGTGTGGCAGAGTTTTTTTCTTGGTGCCTTAATTGTCAGCAAGTAAAGGTTGAGCACTAGGTGCCAACAGGTTTGACTTAGCCCCTTGAGGTGCCAGAGTGGAAGTGGGACGGGATCTCTATGGAATTCATGGTGGGTCTACCGCGTAAGTCCAGGGGACATGATGCCATATGGGTGATCGTTGATCGACTCACCAAGTCGGCCCAATTCCTAGCCATACAAGAGTAGTGTTCAGTAGAGAGCATGGGATGCCTCTACGTGCAGGAGGTAGTTCAACTTCATGGAGTTCCATCAACGATCGTCTCAGATCGTGATGCTCGTTTCATATCCCGGTTGTGAAAGGGATTGCAGGAAGCATTTGGGACTCAGTTGCGCTTGAGCACAATGTTTCATCCTCAGACGGATGGTCAGACGGAGCGGACCATCCAAGCTCTGGAGGATATGCTACGAGCTTGCATACTTGACTTCAGTCGTAGCTGGGAGGATCACCTACCACTGGTGGAATTTTTTTATAACAACAGTTATCATTCCACTATTGGTATGGCACCATTCGAGGCTTTGTACGGGCTACCTTGCAAGTCACCACTTTGCTGGACTGACCCAGGAGAGTCGGCACTCATGGTCCCAGAGATGGTACGAGCAACTACGGAGAAGGTGCAGGTCATCCAGGAGTGGATGAAGACTGCACAGAGTCGGTAGTTTTCTTATGCCGACAGGAGACGGAGTCCCTTGGAGTCCGAGGAAGGAGACCATGCGTTCCTTCGGGTCTCACCACGAAGGGGATTGTGAAGGTTTGGCCGACGCGGCAATCTATCTCTGAGGTTCATCGGCCCTTTCCAGATTATGAGTAGAGTTGGCGAGGTGGCGTATCGCTTGGCTCTACCGCCTCAGATGGACCGGGTACACAACGTCTTCCATGTGTCGCAGCTACGGAGGTACGTGCATGATCCATCGCATGTCATCGACTGGGGCGAGCTGGACATCGATGATGGAGCGACCATTGCTGAGTACCCAGTGGAGATCGAGGATCGGCAGGAGAAGATCCTTTGTGGGAAAGATATTCCCTTGGTGCGTGTCCGGTGGAAGCACGAGAATCTCCAGGAGAGCACATGGGAGCAGGAGGCTCAGATTCGTTTGCAGTACCCACATCTTTTTTAGTAGCCTTTGTTTTGGATTTTCGGGGACGTAAAGCCCTAAGGTGGGTGTGATGTAATGTCCCAGATTTTTTTCCATGTATTATTTTAATATTATATAGGAATTCTTTTGAGACCATTCTTTGTGACGAAGTACATTTCTGAGGCCCAGTGAGCCCGGAACAAATGTTGGAATTTAATTTAAAAATTAAATTACGCGCGTGTGCGGTTTTCCTGAAAAAGTGTAATAACTCCCGAAAAGGTGCTCGGATCAGAAATCTGAGGGCACCGTTGCGTTCAGAACAGCAATTTTACCTTAGGTGAGGCCTAACATCGGTCGGCACAGGTCGGTGGTGAAATCTAGTTTTTGGACGTAACAGTAATAAAATATTTAATAAAAATATTTTATTTTGCAGCGAAATCTTTTTTAAATCTGTTGCAACAGATATCCTTTATCCTTTTTAATAAAGTCTTGTGCAGGGGTCCAAGGTTACAAACCTCATAACCCTGAAACCCTTGGCGGCTCTGGAGGCTCTGGAGAAAACCTCCCAACGCGGCGACGACATTCTTGATGATTTTCGCCGACGACGACGACGCGGCGACCGGATCTTCACCAACGAACGCCACGGATCCAGGTAGGATGTTTTCTTTTGATTTTCCTTTCCCCGTTATTGTTTCCTACGATGAACGCGGACTAATCTGTGAACCGATTAGCCCGCGGATCGATCGTTTTGCGGGCGGGTGTGATTTGGGGTTTTATCGGGAAATCAAATACTTGAGATTTATAATCAGTCGATTGTTGTGGTTTTTATCTAACGAAGATGAACCCGGATCGTCATGAACAATGATCGAGGTTCATCCCTCTTGTTCGATTCTTTGTATTTCTTTCTCCCGCGCGTTCTTCGTTGCGTTCTACGCGTTCTTGGAGGAAATTGATCGTTGCGCATTCGTTTGTTGGTGCAATGATTCGAGATTGTATATCCAACCTCGGAGCGATGTCACGGAGGTGCGACGACGGTTTCGACGAACGATTCGGAGCGGATCGATAGATATGAGTTTCTGGGCATTTTTCTTCGGATGGATCGTTCGAGGTTTACGATCCGATTTAAGGACCAAAAACACCCGTCTCGGTGTTCGTATGATGAAACGAACCAACCCCTGGAGTATCGGGACGAACGGACGAGAAACCATGGATCTGGAGGATCAGCCGCGGCGGGAGGAGGAAGACGGTGTTTCTGGAAAAATCCCGACTACACAGCGTGTAGTATGGGCTACACGGCATGTGTTCATTGGAGGACCGCCTGGAATGTACTCCAAGAGTACACGGACATGGGTTGGGTAAATGGCCAGGGACACGACATGTATACCCCTCCCCGACCAGACCCAGCCAGATACACGGGATAACCCGTGCACTGGTACACGGGCAGGAAACACGGACGGAGACCGTGTATGGGCACATGGCCAACGTACACGGAGCGAGCCTCAGGTGCTTGGACACGGTGTGTAATACTACTACACACCGTGTAGTTACTTTTATACGATGATCCAAATGACACGGTCCGTTTACACGGGCAGTACCCAAAGTCAAGGAACACGGCGTGTGATTCTTCTACACGCTGTGTAGTTGAGTTTTATACAGCTTGAACGGATGACATGGGTCATTTACACGGGCAGTACCCGGGGTCAAGGAACACGGCGTGTAACCATACTACACGTCGTGTAACCAATCTTACATGGATTGAGCCAATTTCCTTATGTGACTTGGGCTAGTTTTCTTAGGGTTCATCCCCTTGGTCTTTCTCCTGAAGGTTCCCGGTATCATTTCCTACATACAGGAGTATGATCTCTTCAGCAGGACTTACTGAATATAGTTATTGTAATCCCCTTTGTGAGACTTAGAGTCGGATCCTCTATTCATTCCTGGAACCCTAGGTAGAGTTCTTGGTATCGATGTGACCAACTTTACCCGGACGCCGATCTTCTACTTAGTGGATTAGTTCAGACTGAGTTGTTGGTATCACCCCATGACTATTGGTTATGATCCTCATCTGAGCATCATGTTCCCAAGTACTTATGGAGTGTGTTCTCCCGGAACGAGTACTTCGTATCTCTCTCTTCAGACCTAGGAGTGTGTTCTCCTTGTTACGTGCTTAGTGGAATCTTCGAGCTGGATCTTAGTGGTGGTTTTGCGGGAGTCATTGTGTATGAGTATATCTAGATATTCTTGTTAATATGTTCTGTGAACATATACTGTGTAGAGCTGACTGTATCTTTCCTTCGTGGTATTTTCCCTTGTTGTATTCCTTTGTGGTTTCGGGGTGTCCTACTGGGTATTGTTATACTCACCCCTGCACGGGATTTGCCCGCACGTGTCGTGTCTTGTGCAAATGAGCGAGCTTCTAACAGGATTCTAGGCGGACCAGGACCGGACGGTGCTCAGTGAGATCAGACAAGCCAAGGTGTGTTCCTACGGCTACAGATTGCAGTCCCAGTACCTTTATTTATAGGTTGGACTTTGTTGAAGACTCTCTTTTGGTGGGCTTGTACTTTTGGCCCAAGTTTTTACACTTGTTTTACTTTACTTTCCTGTCGTACTCTGTTGGTTGGGATTTTTAGTGTATGCATGCATTTCCATTTTTAGTAGTTTTTAATTTTCAACTTTGTGGGATTAGAGATATGTGTGTGTGTGTGTACAGGTTTATAGGCAATGACTCCCATGTTAGTAACATGCCTACTCGGTGCTAGTCACCAGCCCCTGGCATATTGGAAGCGGGCTTGGGGAGTTGCGGCTCGGGCCCCACTGGGAAGGGTCGTGACAGTCTAAGTCTTAGTCCTCTAATAGGACATACAGAAAGGGTAGAAAATGGAGAACAAGAATAAGTTGCTGATTCAGTTGAGGTTGGACCTGTTTTGGAAGTGGTTGAAGATTTTGAGGTGGAAGTGGAAGTGAACCTTCCTGATGTTGAAGTTGATCATGGAGGTCAGATGGAGATAGATGTGGTTGATCAGGAGATTGATCAAATTGAGGGGGAGGAACCTACTGTTACAGGCTCAGTTGATATTTTTCATAAAGGCTGGTATGAGGACCCTATATTTATGGTGTTGGGTCTAGACTATGATGACTCAGAAGATGAGATTCCTAACAAATGACCCTCAGTGTCAAACCTCACTTTTGTCCCTCCAGAAACCTCTTTCCCTCAAGACTATATGAATAAGGCAGACCTTGATTCTTTGAAATCAGACCTGGAGAGACACTTTGATGAGAAAGCCACTGAAATAGCAAGAACAATTGCAGTCAATCAAGGACTCATGACATCTGCAGTAGAAAGGATAGTCCCTTCCTCTCACTCAAATGTGTTTCATGAGGTCAAGGAGTGTCAGAATCAAGTAAAAGTGTTGGCAGATTCTATGGATTCAGTGAAACATTCTATTGCCAAATTAGATGCTTATATGGATTCAAGGACCCAAGTGGACAGAGACCTTGCATATGTCAAAAGTATAGTTCATAAAATGGTCATAGTGTTTGAGGATTTCAAGAAATCTATGGAAACACATGTGAAAGGGAAAGATGATAATGTCAAAAGACTGATCAGTGGGCTGAAAAAATCTTTCAAGGAGATAGTAGGCTTATCTCTGGCTCCTCTAGCTGCATCTGCTTCCACTTCAGCTTCTCCTCCATTTGACATTGAAGCTTTTAGGACAGTTATCAGAGAAGAGGTGTCAAAGTTCTCTGGTGGCAGTTCCTCGGACTCTCAGGTCATTTCCATCACTAGGGAAATTCATAATCTTGTGGGCAACTATTTAAGGGAAGCTACTCGGGATCAGAAGACCATCAAAGATCAAATTGACTTCTACTACAAACGGGTGTACACCAAACATTAGATGGATGGTCACTTCAAGTTGTTGTTGGAAAACTTAAGGATCCCACCTGTCACTCGAGCCTTTAAGGATCAGGTTAACAGACTCAAAGAATTGACTCCTGCTTTGGAAAAATTCATGGAGAATAAGGATGATTTTATTTTTGCTATGGAGAGAGGTGGCAGTATCATTATGGACTTCAGGAATCTTCTCTTGTCGTTCCTCCATGTGGACTACACCCCAATCATAGTTCCTCTTGCTCTGCCTGCTTCTTCAGCTGCTTCAGGTTCCACCAGTGCTACTCCTTTGATGAATCCCGCCTAGGCCATCAGAAGCTTGACCCCCTCGATTCCTCATAGATCTACTCACTACAGGTCTACTGATGCTTCTGTTGCAGATCCTCCTACCTTGCTAACTGCCATCCGTCGTTCTATCCCTCCACCCTCAGAACCCACATCATCAGTTTCCAAAGACAAATCTCCTATAGGAATATCTGATGTGGATTGAGTGTGGATTGTCTTAGTTGATAGGGATTGATTTTGTGTATTCTGTACTCCTGTTTTATTAATAAAGATTCTATTTTTTCACTATTTTGTTTTGTTCTGTACGCTTTTTGTTAATCACAAAGGGGGAGAAAATATTAAAGGGGAGAAAAGGGGGAGAAGTCATTCACAGGGGAGAAAATATTCAAAACTTAAATCTTCTGATTCAATGACATTAGCAGATGTGTTTTACCTTGATTCAAATCTCTTAGCAACGCCATAATTTTTTATTATCAAAAAGGGGGAGATTGTTGGACTCGCATGTTTTAATAATCCCAAATCATATTTTTGATAATCCCAAATCATATTTTTATAATCCCAAATTATATTTTTTATAATACCAAATCATGTTTTGATAATCCCAAATTTTGTTTTCATTTAAGTGAGATCCATGTCTTTATTCTATGCTAATCATGTTTCATTAACGTTTCCTTCTCCTATACTTTCAATCTCACTGCTTGATTGATTAAGCTTACAGTGCATAATTTATCTAAGTATAAAAGTCATCGTTACAGAGGTCACCATTACAGAGCTTACCGTTACATGGTTACAGTTACAAGCTTATCGTTACAAGGTCACCGGTACATGGTTACCGCTACATGGTTACCTCTACAAGGTTACCACTACAAGGTCACCGTTATAGGCTTACTGCTACAAGGTCACCGTTATAGGCTTACTGTGACAAGGTCATTGTTACATGGTTACTGGTGTGAGCATACTGTTAAAGGTTACAGTTGGAGATTGGAGATTGCCGATGTGCACCTACCGTTGAAGTCTACCCAAATGAAGGCTATTGTTACCAGTCTACTAACACTTACTCTTTCATACTTTTTCAATTTCTCAATATTATTCTAACGGACATTTTTATAAAATAAATTCTCTGACATTAATTAATGTTGATTGTAAACGTTTCAGGAGACAATACCGTGGACAGTACAAGGTACGAGAAAGATTGCACGTGATCTACTCATCCCTATTGTCGGACCTCAAATATAAAAAGGAATACCACAAAATAAGAAGAGAGGTGGAAGAACACAAAGATAGAAAAAGATATACACGGACACGAAGAAAGGGTTGCATGAGAAGTGTGATAAAGCTTACTCGCCAGATCAAAAAGCCAAACCATCCAGCACTAAGATCCTGAACCCACAAGGTTCACGAAGATCATTTTGGGACAAACTCATTCCTGTCTTCTGTGCTTCATCAACTCTTGATTAACATCAGAAGTAGAACACTGAAAGCTAGAACCTGGAGTTGCGACACTCTGTTTTAGAAACAACTTCCAGAGATTGACTCGAACTTCAACGTTTCTCATTCCAAGGAGTCAAGAGCTGATCTGCAAACACATAGAGCCTTTAAAACTCTTTCTCATCATAACTGCTCTATTGTGTTTCTTTCTTTTACATCTTTGAGAAGTGTGTGTCACTGTTTATATAGCACACTGTCTCTTGTGCTTGAACTGGAGGATATTGAATATCCTCACATCAAACTTCACATTATCTGTATTTCCCACGTATAACTGTGGAAGAGACCGTGTGTGGTCTGTTTTGTTTGTCTTTCCCATGAAGAACTGTGGTAGAGGGTGTGTTCCCTGGACAGTTTGTGAAAACTGTTGTAAAGCCCGATACAAGTTGTGTATCAAGTTTATTAATATAAACTGTTTGGTGGCAGGTGATCACCAAGTGGAGAGGATTAGGTCTCAGCTTGAGACTGAACCTCTTGTTTACATTGTTGTGCAAATCCTTATATGCTCTGTTTTGATTTTATTCGCTTCTTATATTTGCTAAAACATAAAATTATTTTTGCTTACACTTTGATAGTTAGTTTTGGTTAGTGTGTGCATTTGATTAATTCAGTAAACTTGTTTCAAAAGTTGAATTGGTGTTCTACACTGATTCATCTGAGGACTAATCACCCTTTGAGAAACTTGTTGATCAATTGAACATTTACATTTCTACTGTCTTAATTAATTGGGTCGTTTTTAAATTGGGGGTTTTCTTAACCATAAAGTTTTTAACAGAAATTTTAAATTGGAACTCAATTCACCCCCCACTTAAGTATCCACTCCGACCAACACAGTGCGCCTGCTTTCTTTCGCACATATTTTTCAAAAAAAAATGGCCTGCACACATTTTAAAAAAAACGAAAAACACATATAAAAAAAAGCTCGTTAAGCATTAGTTAATATTAAATTAATTATGCCTTATTCATTCATTAATCACTAGTTAATCATTACTTATCAGAAAGGTTCAGGAGTCAGGCGAACCTGCTCCTACCAAAATTTATTGAAAAATAAAAGACAAATCATGATAAGGAGAAAGGACAGGAACAACGAAGGAAAAGTGCTCATGGAGAAAAGAAAATTACAAATGGGTAAAACCAAGGTCATCCCCATAATCCTGGTCAGATATATCATCAGCAGATTCTCATTTTGACTGTGAATTCTTCTGACTGAAATGCAAAGAGTACTTTTCCCTGAGATTAATTTGCTCCAAAGTGAGATCCCTTGAAGAAGTCCTGGTAGACCGACCACACCTAGCCCAGTCATCTCTATCGCGTCCTCGTCCCCGGTTCTTCGGATGCTGACCTCGCTTCCATGTTTTCGTTTCCTGACAATACCCCTCTGGTTCAGTGAGGGGTTGCTTCATAGAACGTGATGCATCAGCCGCCTCAACTTGCACCCTAGTATCATGCTCAATCAACTTCATTCTATCCATAACAGGTGATGGATGTTTATCAGTCAATTGTCTGCTAATAATCTCAATGGATTTTGGAGCAACCTGATCCAAACTTCCCTCCCCTACATTCTGCTCCCCAGCAACAATCTCTGACCATAATTTCTTTTTACCAGTGCGTTGAATGTCTGGAAGAGATGTACCCCCTTCCTCCACTCGCCTAGTGCCACCTGGCAGCTGTCCAGAGGTTCCCCCTTCACTGCCATTGCCAGGAGTCTCCAACATAAGAGCGGGATCAGCATCCACCTGTGTTTGTACAATCTGTCCATGCCCAATATCATCATCTGAGGTTGTTGCAACCCAAGTCTATCACGCCCACCAGCATGGGTGGCTTCATTTATCTGTTTCTTCAAACACATCTTAGAATCATGCTCACGCAAGGAGCAAAAATCACAAACAACAGGTTTCCTACAAACTGAAATGTTGTGCCCAATTAACTTGCATTCCGAACAAAATTTTGGCATTTTTCATACACAAATCGCAAATCAAGATCATCATCATTAGTAGACAGCAGAACACGATCCACCAAAGTGGAATTCAAATCAACTTCAACCAAAAAAGCAGGCAAAGTGTCCAAATCACGTCATCTCTGTTTCTTTTGTCAAATTTGATTGGAACTCCAATTGACAATGCAATATCATACAGTGTCTTAGGATGCCATAAAATCCAGTTAATACCATAAACTCTTACCCAAAGTTGGACAGAAGACTGACCAACTTCAAGTGGATTAAAGTTCCTATCTCATTCACGAATATGAATAATACTTGGTTCGAGCGAAATTGATCCAAATCTTCATGCTCGCATCTTTAGCTCATCAGAGGGGAAGAACATATGAAAGAAGCTGCGCCCCAAAGAAACGCACTTCTAGGATGAGAACCCCTAGATTGTCGAGAGCCGCACAGTTAAATCTTCAATTTTCAGTGGAGAAGCACCCCTAGGAAGAATAAGGCGAGCAATTATGGAGTGTTCACCTAGCTTGAAGCGCTCTGCAACAGCTGACAGATCTACCTTGATGTGCGCAACACTACCCTTTCGACGGATGGGAGGGGCATCTGAACCCTTGTAGATCTATAATGATCGCTTGCCCGCCCCATCAAGATCCACAATTGTTTCACCACAAGCAATGGGTGGAACACCGCAAGCATTCGGGCTCACTGGATCAACATCAACGCACGTCAATCTTGATGCATCAAACCTATAAGAATCAAACTGCCCCCGACTCAAAAAGGATTCAGCAACAGCCGCCATAAAACGTAACAGCGCGTCAACCGGATGAATCGTGGACGGTGAGACTTCCCCGCAGCGAGCAACTTGTCACTACGGACGGACAAAACCCCGATGCGAAGGGGGACTTGCTGCGTCAACCAGAGGACGTGGATGACGAGCTTCCCCGCAGCAGCAACAGTGACCGCGACGGACAAACCCCGAGCAAATATGAGGTGAGACCACCAGCGCGGATCTAAACCAAGAAACGCACCCCGATGCAGAGCTGTCCAATGCAGATTTGGCAAGAAGAAGCCCCGATGCAGATCTGGATCTCCGGCCCCGATGCAGATCTGGATCTCCGGCCTCTATGCAGATCTGTTCGACGCTGATCAGGCGAGCGAAAGTCGCGACGATGAAGCCCTGATGCAGATCTGTATCTCCGCGCGCAGATCTGAACCGAAACGAACACCGATGCAGATCTGTCCAGCATGGATCTGGCGCGAAAGTCCCAATGAAGCCCCAATCCAGATCTGGAGCGTGGATCTGAACCGAGAAACAAAAGACGCGATGAAACTGTGATGACGGACCACCGGTAGGAAGGAATCCAAGGTCACGGCCAACCCTAATCGCCATGCTTAAAGAGAGACGCTCTCACCTCTCTCATCCTCCTCCCTCTCCGCTAGTTAATCGTTAATTAATAGATATCACGTAGTTACTTTATAGTTAATTATTAGTTAATTACTAGTTAATCATTAAGTAATTATTATTTAATCATTAATTATTCATATGGTATTCATTAGTTAATTATTAGGTAATCATTATCTAATCATTCTTTAATTATTCATTAGTTAATCAACATTTAATCATTACGTTAGCATTAGTTGACCATTAGTTATTTAATAGTTAATTTTTAGTAAACCATTATTTCACTAATATTTATTCAGTATCTAGTTATGTGACTAATATTTAATAACTACTAAGTTATCCTAAATAATAATCTTATTTATAAACTATATCTAAATAACCAAACTACTAAGTAAATAACATATTTAAAACAAACAAAAAACGAATCAAATAAATAAATAAATAACTTTAAAATAAATAATAAAAAATTGCGCTAAATGATGTTCTGCAAAATTCAAACACTTTTTTTGAAACATTGAAATCGCCGCTCACAAAGGAAAAGCATCGAACAAATTATATAGTGAGAGCTGAAATAAAAAGAAAGTGTGAAAAGAGTGAGGAAAAGAGTGGGAGCAAATTGATAAACTGGCTTCCACATCATTAAATGAAGCATACTTGGTCAAGTGGAGGAAAATCAAATCCCTATGGGAGATGACAAACTACCCAAACCACCATATCAACAGCAGCATAAAAAAAAAATCACAAAAGGATGGAAATTTCTGTACAGAAAGGGCTTTCATGGTGAGAACTTGATCTACAACCCCATGAACAGAAACGGGTAAAAAATCAGACTAATTGCCGAGCCGAATTATGAAGCCTCTGCTGCAGAAGTCTTAGCTCCCATTTGCTTGGGCTTGGGGCCACTCCTCAGCACCCTCCCAGGCATTCCTGGATCTCTCAAAGGGGATGACTGTCCCCATTGACGAGTCGGACTTGCAAAGGACACAGCCGATCCTAACCTCGACAAAACTTGCCCTCTAAAACCCTTCCGCCACTTACTCAGCAGGTCATCTCTGTGACCCTTTTCTCGGGCCTGTCCGAGACATTCAGCACTGTCCGAGATGTTCCGTTGTATCCCAGAAGCTGTGGGCATGGCATCATCATTTTTCAGGATTTCCTTTGGATCGACCTCACTTTCAGAAGAGTCAGCTTCACAGTCTACTTCATTCTCAAGCTCTTTCACTGCCACCAGAAGAGAGGCCCGGGTCTCAGCCAAATCCCTCCCAAGCTTCTTGTTGAAGCCCTCGAGTCGTCTCCTCAGCTTCCTCTCCTCCTCGAGCTCCCCTGCGATAAACTCCACAGCAGCTTCGACTGACTCCTTCTCCCTGTTTCTCCATGCAGCCTTTTCCTCAGCAAAGCATTTCATGATGTAATCGATCTCATCCCGATCCGAACGCTGTTCTTGGATCAACTGGTTGACCTGCAAGCGGGCCCTCTCGAGCTCGGCATGCATGGCTGCGATGAGCGATGTGCTGGATGAGGGCAGTTCTTCACGGCCCCATATGCGGTTAATGATTTTAAGGAGCTCTTTTGACGTGGTCAGTGCATTGCTCACGTCCTTAAGTCTGGTCCTTGCACCAATCGCTGATCCGCTAGGAGCTTGGCATCTAGATACAGTCTCGATCTATACAACAAGACATGAGAAGTTAACCATCATATAGATCAAAACCATGGACAAAGAACTGACTGTCAAAATTATCGAAAATTCAAACAACATATTTAATTCTTGAGAACTAAATTCTCCTCAGCAATGCAGCAACACAAAAAACATCATTCACCATTTTTGTTAACATTATTCCATTTCCACATTTATACTGTTTATCCAAATGGTTTATCAAAATAATAATTTACATTATTTCATTCAGTGCAACCTCATTTCATCCTATTCCATTTCATTCCATAGATGAAGTGCAACCAAACAGGGCCTATATGTTTTCATTTCATTCCATTCTAGGCCCCTTGAAACAATATCAATAACCACTAAAAGTTTTGTGAATGCATAATGTAGGAATGCTAAGGGCCAAACAGGACCTATATGTTTTCATTTCATTCCATTCTAGGCCCCCTGATACAATATCAATAACCACTAAAATTTTTGTGAACGCATAATGTAGGAATGCTAAGGGCCAAACAGGGCCTATATATTTTCATTTCATTCCATTCTAGGCCCCTTGATACAATATCAATAACCACTAGAAGTTTTGTGAATGCATAATGTAGGAATGCTAAGGGCCAAACATGATATAAACCATCCTTAAAACAAGCATGAGTGGACAATGATGTTACTAGGCTTTGGGGCTGTGCCAAGGTTCTATTGTAAAATCAAATTGAAAATGGCAGCTGCATAAATTTGAATGCAATGAGTAAATTTCAACACAGCCGAGAGTCCAGAGCGTACCTCCATACGACTACCATTGCTTACAGAATCAAAAACACCAACACTGCGGTCTCCCGACCTAAACATCTGAGAAAAAGATGGCTCTCTTCTCCTGCGATTGCCAGTTCCAGATCGATCCATTCTCTGTAAAATCATAGAGTGCGAAACAACAATAAATCACGAGGTAGTGAAGAAACTCCATGGATTCCAAACGGAAAATGACGTAAAGTGAAGAAGCACGTCCCATTGAGGCCCACCTCAGACACAGGACTATGCGACGGATCAGACAAATGCGACGGGAGCGAAACCGAGGAAGCCCGCGCCGTAGCTCTCTCCCGGACCCTTGCCTCCTTCCTCGTCGCCTTCCTCTCGTCCACGCGCTCCAGAACCCTCGGCGACGGCATCTCGTTCATCTCCCACAGCGTCGCCGCCAGCTTCCTCGCCGACACCGCCGGGGCTGCGCGAGACGACGGAGGAGGGTACTTCGGGGACCCAGACGCGATCCGCAATGCGGACGCCGGGGATCTGGGTCGCATTAGCTTCCACGACGGAGCCGCTTTGCTGGATCTAGATCCCGCTCGGGGCTTGCCGACGAGGATCGCTTTTTTGAACCGGTAGTTCTGCAGTACCGACGACGAAGACGAAGAAGAAGAACAGCCTCGCTTCCGGGTCTTTGAAGGGTTCCCAATCAAGCCCTGAATGCTTGGATTATGCCTCGGCATGGTCACTGCGAAGTGCTGCCAATTAGATCCCTGTACACCGAGGAACGGGGAAGAGGATAGGTGACTAAGAAACCCTAGCTTCCGAACTGGGAAGCGGGTGTCGCTGGGGGGCCGGGGAAGATGGATGGGAAGGTTTTTGGGAACTTGGGATGGCACTGTGGCTCGCGGCTTCTCTCGTCATAAAAGGCGACGCACAAGTGACTGGAAAAAGAGAACTCTGGTTAGCAGCGTTGAACAGCGTGCTGATCGGTGTTATAATGCAAAACATCATTATTTATACTCGATTAAGTTTTAAAAATAAATTCTCATAATGTTTATTTATTGCCAATTTTTTGTCAACGTTTTATTTTCAAGAATGTTTAATTAAAAAATAAAAATAACGGAATAGTAACCACAATTAATTTTAATAAAGTTAAATTTGATAACCAAATTAAATTTAAAATTTTTATCCATGAAATAACGTAATTATTATGAATTCATAATTTTACTTATTATGGGCTCCATTCATACGAGTATTGATTATCATGGTCATTAATCTTTCAACCTCTATTCCATGCTAAAAATTAAAACGATCGGATCTTTTTTTTAACATATAGATCAGTGATTATATTTACATATAGTAGCACGAAAAATTTCGTTGCCCCACACCAACATCATAAATTTTGTCATAAATGCACTGAGACCTACAATAAAATGATAAAATTGATGTCTTTGTCTTTATATATTTTTGTCTTGCTTGTGTGTTGCCCTAGCCCAAGAGCTCGTGGGGCTTGCCCCAGGACTGACCGCGCGCGCGCGCGCGCGTGTGTGTTAAAAAACAGTATGTACATCATCTCCATGGGGATCTGAAGAATGAATACCAGACGATTGAGGACCCCCCGATATTGTGGTAAAATCTCGAAGAATTGTATAACGACTTAAGACTAGTGATATTAACAAGAGCATGATATGAATATGGTCATTTGCGATTCAAGAATTGTAAGCCGATGAGTGAGTATAACTTCATGATGTTTAAACAGTTGGAGTTAGGCGTTCTAAAACCAAATGTTTATACTTTGGATTACATGTATATTCTAAATTTTTTAATATGAATAACACGTCTTATTACATATTGTTCATTATTCTGCATCACTTTAATACACTAATGTTATAGAGTATTTGTCGTATTGATAAAATCATAACAGTTCTCCGATATGATGAGAACCTTAAAATGTTATGATGATATTCTTAAATATAGTTTTACGGTCAGATAACATACTATGATGATACACATAGAATATTGAATGTCATGTGTGAGTACTTATAAGCAGACGATACTTCTTCCCATGAAGTTTGCACGTGATAATGTTCAAAATGGAAGATTATGAGAACAGTCTCGTCGGTAGGAATTCTGCATGTTTATATGTTGTCGAATATTCCTATATGCGAGCGTGTGTAATGGTTTATAGACTTTATGATTACTATTAATACATGTCACGACTCACACACTTTGATTTATTGACCAAAATCGTGACGCCATACGTTTATGGGAAATATGATATGTTGGGCGCGTCACAATTGACATGTTATTAATTGATAAGTCGAACAAGGATTTGTCCCTTTCAATTTTATGGAAGTTGATATCTCGGTCCTTTGATTAAAATAGAACCATCGCATTAAATTTCATGAACATGGTGTAAGGTCAAGTTTATTTCAGATAGCCAAAGAAAGACGTGTCATGTAGCACCCCCGGTTTGAGGTACGCAATCCCTTTATGCTTGTTCTTTTATGTTTGAAGTCATTGGAATAATTTAATTGGAAGCGTTCATTGGTGTAAGAGGGGGAGAGCTTGGGGTCTGGCTGCTAGGCAATTTTGCAGGAAACATTCACGTCGTGAAAGGGTTTCACGCCATGAATTGTTTGGGGAAGATGTCAGGTAACATTTTAAAGCGTGGATGGTTTCATCATATCCATTCAAGATGTGAAAACCATTCACGTCTTGAAATCGGTTTCTCTTGGGAAATAAACCAAGGCGATGCAAAAATCAGCGTAAGTGGGCTCTCGAGGAATTCACGATGTGAATTCCTAATTCACATCATGAATCCGACAGACCCATCCAATTTTTATCCAACGTGTGGTTGTATTTTTCTCATTCGGTTTCCTTCTCATTCCTCTTGACTTTTAGGGTTACCTTAGGTGATTTTTTGTGAACTTCGACGTCCAAATGTCATTGGTAACGAATCTTTGAGCATTCGTTCGTGAAATCAAATGTTAGGGCCTCTTTCTTCCACATTTTGGATCTCCTTGAGTTGTTTCACCTAAAACCCTTGATCGGTGTGTAAGACCGGATCTATGGATTTGGATTTTTGGTGATTAGATCTTCTTGGGTTTTGATAGAGGAATGAAAGGAATAGGTTGATCCGTGAAATCGTTTAAGATCCTTTGTGCAAACGTAATCAAGGTAGGTGACTTCTCTCTCACTCTACACATCTAAAACCGGTTGGATTGATCTTTGATAAATTGTGCTTATACTTTGTTGTACTGGGTCAATTATAGCCTCCACCGTGGAACACAACGTAAGGAAGAAAACTACAATAAATTGTGCTTATACTTTGCTGTAAATCTCTTGTGAAATTGAATTGGAAAACCCCTATTTGATATGATTTCAAAAGGGTGGGTTTTGAAAGATGGGATTTCTGTTTAAATAAATGTTTTATTGGAAATTTGGCATAAGAGTGTTGGCAAGTGTTCATGTTCATGTGGAACAGATGGGCGGAAGTACCACCGTTAAGTGATTGTATGGACAAATTGTGGGTGGAAGTACCATCATCAAATGGGTTCACCAAGCGATGACTTGGTGAAAGGATAACTCATCACTTGTAAGTATAGGATGGTCCATGGCTGCATGCATCGTGTGTGTGCATGGGTTTGTAATTGGGATGATTATGTCAAGCAATAAGAAATGGTTTTAAAGGTTTTATTTGATGTTTTATATAGAGTTGGTTTATGGATTTGACATAAACTATTTATATGTTTCTCTCTTATTTTTATAAAATGTGTTAACTCATTTTTTTCCTAGTAGCGTGTGTTGGGAAGTATTTGGGGAAATAATTTTGAGTGATATACTCACCCCCTACTTGGGAACTTTGGTGCGTTTGTAGATGTCGTTTACCGAGATACAGGGAATGTTCATGTTTCGTACTATTGGAACCAAGACTATTATTTGCTATAAATAGAGTACAATTTGTGTTTGTTGTCAATCCTCACATGGAAGATCAGAGAGTTTGCAAGGAAATGGATCTTACAGTTCAAGCTGACAATAGTATTGAAGGTGACGTCATTTCCCAACGTTTTCCAAATTGTTGGGGTCCAAAATTTAATGAATTGCTTGCATTGTGAAAAGTGGATTTCCTTGAAGGCCTTATGAAAATATGGAAAAGGCATGAGTTTCAAAAATATGGGCTTCGCAAATTGTGTTTCATGAAGGATCAAAGAAAGTTGACGGTGATCTACGTGACAACGATGAACATCGTGAACGGTGACAATGATCTCCACGATTATGAGAATTGGAGCATCGTGGCGTGATGGCTTGATGAAAAGTTTTGGGACAACGTCAAATCACAATGGAGCATTGCAAATGAAGGAGCTACGTGAAGGTGGTTTTTGAAATATTCAAAAAAATCTTTAAGAGGCGGTGGAGCATCACGAACGACCACGATTATAAATATAAGGCTACCCCTCTCCATTTGATATGAAATTTTCCAAGGAAAAATCAGAATCACATTGATTTCACAAAGCTAGGGGAGCTTCATGAATATGAGTTTCTATGCGAGCTTGAGCATCACAAAAAGACTAGTTTAGTCTTGACTGATGACAATGCTTCTAAGTAAAGGGTGCTTCACGATGACGAGGTATTCCACGTTGACTCAGTGAGCTTCGTGAAGGTAGTTTGTTCCACGAAGGTAGTGAGCTTCGTGAAGGCAGTGAGCTTCGCGAAAGGTAGTCGTGAATATCAATTTTTCAATGAACGGGGCTTTCAAAGTGCATCAACTCAGGTCTACGGTGCAAGTAGAGTCTCATACTAGACATGGACAACGACTTTAATGCCAATCCATTGAAGCGACCTTCAAGTCGATAAATTGAGTAAAACTTCACCCAAGACAGTGAGCTGAGGGGGAGTCGATAGAAGTGTTCTGAGGGACGCAATGATCTATCTCTATAATATTGTAAAGGCAGTGTGCCTGAAACAAAGAGACTATGTCTAAACTTATGTATTAAAAAACAAGTTAAGTTTAGTGGATTTAGGTATGATCGGCACACTGTTGGAATATGCTCCATAGACTAGCCCTTAGTGGTGAACCAAGTAAAATTGTTGTGTTGTGTTTTTGCACGTGATTGTTTGTTTTCTGCACTTTCTCATCAGATAGGTTTAACAGGTTCCTACCAATGTGGGAACAAGATACATCACTTTAGGAGAAAAATTTGACACCCTGATTCACCCCTCCCCTCTCAGGGTGTTTTGGGGTCCTTCAAGTGGTATCACAGGAAGGTTACATCTTGCTAGTGTTAAATATATCCTTTTCTACCATGTAGAATTCAGTAAATTTTAAGGGAGTCCCCCTCTTTGATGGAAGCAATTTTTAAATTTGGAAGAACAGGAAGAGATCTTAGCTAAGATCTCTTAGAATGTAAGTCCTTTTCACCACTGTACAAGGAATATAGGTCAATGATCCAACAAGGTTGTTTATGACTGATACAAGCAAGAAAATGTTTGATGTAGATACTAAAGCACAGAATTTCCTCACTATAGCTCTTTCTGATCAAATCTATCTAAATGTGATGAGTTGTACTTTAACAAAGTCTATATGAGAAAAACTAGAGAATATATATGAAGGCAACAACAACATGAAGGAGGTAAAACTTCAAGTCCTGTACAATAGGTTTAATGACTTAAAAATGCATCCTGATGAAAATACATATACCTTTTTAATCGAATTACTGAATTTGTTGGATCTATACGTGGACTTGATGAAGAAATCAAAGACATTGACATTGTGAAGAAAAATTTGAGAAGGTTTACACATATCAACAATCCAAAATCGTCAGCTCTTGAGGAAAGGGATTTGTCTAAACTTTCATTGGATGAACCGCTAAGCAGTTTGGTATCATATGAAATGAGAGTCAAACCGGAGGATGTAACAGGTCATGTTAGCAAGGAGATGGCATTCAAAGCCCTGAAAAAACTTTATATTTCAAAAGACTATGTTAATTAATATAATGAGGAAGAAAAAATTATTTCACTCTTTGCCAAGAAATTTAAGAGAGGAAAAGGGGTATTTTAAGGAAATTTACCCTTGGCATGTTTTCACTGTGGTATAGTTGGGAACATTACCTATTATTGCTCAAAGAAGTTTGATGATGAATAAAGTGAAGATGGAAACTCATAGAATCCTTAGAAAAGGTTTTCTCAAAAGGGAGACTTCAAATATGGAAAGAAATTACAGAGAAATAGATTTGTCTATAAAGAAGAAGAAGATGATGATGATTTTTTTGAGGAAGAAGAACCAGCTTTTAAATTTGGAACTCAAGCATCTATGATGACTACAATTGAAAAGTCAAAACCATCAAAAGATAAATCTAGAGATAATCATTTGAGTGCTATTGCTAATCTCAAGTTGAAATTTAAGGATTCTCTTGATAAGCTTGAGAATCAAAGTAACAGATGTAAAAAGTGGAGATCGGTTGTGGAAGAATCATCAGAATATGTTGATAATCTTGAAGCTGAAATTGAACGACAGGAATAAGTAGTGAAAGAACAACCAACAAACTTTGAAAGCATAAAAGATGTAGTGGAACTGAATCTCAGAATTGAAGAACAGGCAAAGTTCATTAATGACCTTACATCCAGACTGGAGGAGAAGTCCAAGATCATTGAGGTTCATGAAGAAGTTGTTACTCTTAGGAGTAAACTTGAAAATGAATCAAATTCAAAAGAAACAAAGAAGAAAATACAGTTTGGAAGATTCTCATATATTGAGCTGTTGGAGAGAGCTAAGTGGGGTTTTGATGGAGTTGAAAAGGTTTTGAATGATCAAATATCTACATGCATGGGCAACAATGGAATTGGTTATGATAATGAAACATCAAAGACTGGAAATAGGATAAACCAAAGAAAAGGGAAATTGAAAGTTGAACATATCACAAAGTCAACTGAATTCCTAACAAAGAGATCCTCAAATCTAACTAAAAGGAGAATAGAATTCTATCCAAAATTTTCCTGAAATTATAGTCAATCAAACTATTTTCTTAAGGGTACATGGGGAGAAACAAAAGTGAGTAGACATTTCCTCCTATGAAATTTCAATTCTATGTCTATTTGGGCCATACCATGTCATACTGTGAAGAGGTAATGATCTATTTGAATGGGGAAGAGCAAGGAAGTCAACAAAGGAGAGAAAATTCATATCCTACTTCTTATAGAAGAAATAATTTCTATAGATATTTCTTTTAGTATTCTAACTTTTTCCATAAATATGTTTATTGTAGGTATAAGAAAGACATGAATAATTCATATAGAACTCAGATACAAGCCAATACTCGTTAACCAGATGGTGTTTCTCTTACAAACAAATTTTCTCCTATAGAAGAAGAGTATGAGTATGATAAACCTATTCACATGGAAAATAGATTTGAAAGTCCATCTTTATCCTTCACTCAATCTAATATTTCATGAAAGGAAAAGAAGAAAATTGAGAAATCTAACCTTGTAGAAGTTTCCCTCAAAGCTACAAAGAGCATCAACACATGGATTCTTGATAGCAGATGCTCATCCTATATGAAGAGAAATGCAAACCTATTAACGAATGTTAAGAAAAGGGTTGATGGAATAGTAAGGTTTGGTAATGACGGAACTTTGAAGATCAAAGGCAGTGGAAGTACTGAATTGGATAATGGTGAGCTCAAGAAAACTGAAGTTCTCTATATAGACGGTTTGCATCACAATCTCCCGAGTGTGAGTTAACTATGTGACTTGAGACTGATGGTGACATTTAATCAAAATGGGTACACTATCAGAGGAAATATAGATAATTATCTTATGAAAGGATACAAAATATATGAAAACTTATATCAATTTTATAGTAAAGAGAACATTTTCTACATGACAGTTAAAGAATAAAAGAACTTGTGGCACTGAAGGTTGGGTCACATTAATCAACAATACATGGAAAAGATATCTAAAATGAATATTTTCATGGATATACCCAATATAAAGTGTGGAAAGGAGAAAATTTTTGATGCTTTCATATGAGGAAAGCTAATCTACAGTTCATATCACCCAAAGAAGAAAGGGGAATCAAATCTTTTTTAACTCATACACACTGAAGTATGTGGTTCGATAAATGTCTTTGGAACATATGAAAAAAGGTACTTCATCTTTTTTATTGATGATTATAGTAGAATGGCTTGTATTATGGTTATACAAAGGAAGTGGAAAGTTCTTGATTGCATGAAAACATATCGCCGAATAACAGAGAATGATATTGGTCGCACTATCAAGGTTTTATGATCTAACAATGGAGGGGAATGCACATCAATTGAATTTTAAAATTACTTGTAGAAACATGGAATTCAACATGAGGTGGATGCTATAAGAACCCTATAACAAAATGGAGTTATTGAGTGTAGAAATCGATAGGTGAACAATATGGCCAGAACTATGTTGATTAAGAGTTATATCTCTATCCATTACTGGAAAGAGGATATTCAAGCTGTAGTGTATACTCAAAAATCGAACAAGGATTTATATGGGAGAAACCAAGACAACATATGAGTTGGGGAATGGAAGGAAGCCCTGTTTGAAGTATTTTTGTGTTTTCAGAAGTAAATGTTTCATTCGAAACAAAGAATGAAATCAAGTGAAGTATGGTGATGCTGCAGATTAAGGAATATTCCTCAAATATTCAATGAATAACAAAGCCTAAAAATGTTTCAATAACCATCTTAGAAGAATTGTGAAAAGAAGTGATGTTAAGATCATTGAATATAATACCACAAATACCTTAAGGGGATCCTATGCTGATGCAAATGAAGATGTAGAAGAAAATGGACATAGAAAAGATTCAAATACATAAGTAGAGGAAGGAGTGAAAAAAATTTAGAGGTCACAACACAATTTTGATTTAGAAGAAGAATCAGAAGAGGAAACCATAGCTGAAGAAAATTATTCTAAACATCACAAGAGAAATCAAAGATCATAAATTGATTAATCCAGCATCATTGGGGATTGGAAAACACCCACAACAACTAGGAGAATGAGGAATAATTCACAATATTTCTTCTTATCAATTGTGTAACCAACCTCATTTGAAGAAGCTTCAAAGGATGAATCATGGGTAAAATCCATGAATGAAGAGTTAGATTAGATTGAAAAGAACTAGACATGGGATCTTTTTAATAGACATGAAAGTCACAATGTGATTGGTAAAAAGTATTTTTTAAGAATAAATTCGATGAGAATGGTAATGTGATCATAAATAAGGCATGATTGGTGTGTAAAAGATATTTACATATTGAAGGTGTTGATATTGAAGAAACATTTAATCCGGTATCTAGACCATAGTCAATCAGACTTTTTCTTGCCATGAAAATTAAAAGATGATACAAAGTGTATCAAATGGATGTCAAAACATATTTCTTGAATGGAGTTCTTAAAGAAGAAGACTACATTGAAAAACAAGTGGGTTTTCTACTTGGTAATGATGAAATGGTGGTTTTCGTATTAAAGAAGGCACTATATGGTTTGAAACAGGAACCATGGGTATGATACTCTCAGATGGATTCTTATTTAAAGAATCTAGAATTTAAAATATGAGGAGTGGATCATAATATCTATGTGAATAATTCTCAGAAATATTAGTTCATGGTATTGGTGTATATAGATGATATTATATTTGGTGGAAGTAGGCAGGGATTAGTGGATGAATTTTCCAATCACATGAAATAAGAATTTGAAATGTCTATGATTGGTGAACTCATATACTTATTGGCGAAGCAAGTGATTCAGAGGAAAGACCACACTTTTATTTCTCAATAAAAGTATGCCAGAGAGTTGCTGAAGAAATTCAATATGCATGAATCCAAAACAATGTCGAATCTGATTACAGTTGGGACAAAACAGGGAAAGCATGAGGATGGGACATCTGTAGATCCCACAATCTATAAGAGAATCATTGGAAGCTTATTGTACCTGACAGAAACATGACCAAATATTGTATTTGTAACATGCTTAGTGGCCCGATTTCAAAGTAATACAAAGGAAGAACATAAAACGGTAGTGAAAACAATCATGAGTTACATTCAAGGTACTCACAATTATGGATTATACTTTGCTGTAGGAAGAGATAGCGAACTATCAGCATTTTATGATGCTAACTGGGCTAGATATGTTATTGATAGAAAGTCCACAAGTGGCGGAGCATTATTTTTTGGAAATAAATGTGTGGGATGGTTGAGTACGAAACATGAAATTACTTCTCTTAGTACTATTGAAGCTGATTATAACTCTACTACAAAGGCTTGCACTTAGTTATTGTGGACGAAGCAATAATTGACTGATATTGGAGATGAGGTGAAACAACCAATGCTGATTCATTGTGACAATAAGAGAAGAATTGATCTTATGAATAATATTTTTCAACATTCTCATACAAAACATATTGAAATCATACATCACTTCATCAAAGAAAAAGTTGAACAATACATGATTAAAATGCATCATGATGGAATTGATGACCAAGTGGTTGACATTCTGACTAAGCCATTGGCGACACATGCATTTGAGAAACATCAGTTGAACCTCGGTGTTCAGTCACCTCCCAGTTCATGAGGAGGTTACGAAATCTCCCCTCTCCCCAATTGTGTTAATTGTTTTAATATATTTTTGGAAGTGATATAAGTTTATAGGGGAGATATGTTCCAGGGGGAGTGTGTTTTGAGCACTACAGTGTACAAATACTGGTCTTTAGGTTTATTACCAATGGGGGAGAATGGATAAATTCAATGAAGAATTGGTTGTAGGAGAATAGAGGATGGTGAAAATTGGTTTCAAGTCATGTAGAAGAATGAATGATGAAGAAAAAACAAACCATGAAATGAGTCTATGACACGATGAGTTTTTGGTATTATAAGGAAACAACTAGATCTTATCTTGGACATCATTAAGAATTCCAAGACACGAGAACCCAATTCATGCTCCTCTTGTTTTATACACTGAGCTTTTATCATGTAGACTTATAGTGCTGGATGTTTTTTTTCTTGCGTATCAGGTCTTAATAACAGCTATTGCTTTATTTAATTTATCTGAAGATTACTAACAAAACCAAAGGGGAAGATTATTGGAACCAAGGCTATTCTTTGATGTAAATGGAGTATGGTTTGTTTTTTATTTAAATACTAACATGGAAGATTAGGTATTTTTCAAGGAAAGGGATCTTACAGTTCAATATGAAAATAGTATTGAAGGTAGCATCATTTCCCAGTGTTTGCCAAATTTTTGAGGTCCAAAATTTGGAGGATTGCTTGCATCATGAAAAGTGGATTTCCTTAAAGGAATTATGAAAATATGGAAAAGGCATGAATTTTGAGAAGATGGGATTCATGAATTGAGTTTCTTAAAGGATCAAATAAATTTGATAGTGATCTACACAATAGCGACGATCATCGTGAATGGTGATGGTGATCTCTGCGATTACAAGAATTAGAGCATTGTAGTGTGATGATTTGATAGAAAGCTTTGTGACAACGTCAAATACCAATGGAGCATCATGTATGGAGAATCTGCATGAAGGTGGTTTTTGAAAGATCTGAAAAATCCGATAAGAGGCGGTAGAGCATCGTGAATAGCCTAGCCCATAAATATAAGGCTACCCCTCTTCATTTGACATGAAATTTTCCAAGGAAAAACTGGAATCTCATTGATTTCATGAAGCTAGGGGAACTTCACAAATCTAGTTTTCTACGCGATCTTGAGCATCGCAAAAAGAATAGTTTACTCTTGACTAATGCTAATGCTTCTAAGTAAAGGGTGATTCATGATGATGGGGTATTATGCATTGAATCAGTGAGCTTCACAAAGGAATTTTGTTCCACAAAGGTAGTGAGCTTCACAAAAGAGTTTTGGGAAAGGCGGTCCTGAATATCATTTTTTCAGTGAATAGGGCTTTCAAAGTGCATCAAATTAGGTCTATAGTGCAAGAAGAGTCTCATGATATACAGGGAAAAAGAATTTAATGTCAATCCATTTAAGTGACCTTCAATTCGATAAAATGAGTAAGACTTCACCCAAGGTAGTGAGCTGTGGGGGCGATAGAAGTGTTTCGAGGGATGAAACGAGATATCCCTAAAATATTGTAAAGGTAGTGTGTCTGAAACAGAGTGACTGTGTTTGAACTTATGTATTCCACAACAAGTGAAGTTTAGTAGATTTAGTTATGACTGAAGCACTTTTAGAATTTTCTCCTTGGACTATCCCTTAGTGGTGAACCAAGTAAAATTGTTGTGATGTATCTTTGCATGTGATTGTTTGTTTTCTGCACTTTACCATCAGATAGGTTTAATAGGTTCCTAACAACATGGGAACATGATCCATCACTTTAGGAGAAAAATTTGACACCTTGATTCACTCCTACCCTCTTAGGGTGTTATGGGGTCCTTCACTTACTTCTCTAGTGGAGGTCCTTAACATCATGGTTTGGTTGTTGAGGCTGGAGCTGGGAAGTGTCTTCATATTGGTCTAGGATGGTGATATTGGAGTTAGTGTCCTATGACCAACTATTTTTACTTTTATTAGATAAATATTCTATGTATTTAATATTAATAAAACTTCTTATTACATATTGTTTGTTGTTCTTCATGACTCTAATGTAATAATGTCTTAGAGTATACATCACATTGATAAGGTCATATCAGTTCCCTACCATGATAAAAACCTCGATGTGCTATGATGATATTCTCAAATAATGTTCTATGGTTGGATAACATACTATGATGGGACACATAGTACATAAACTATTAGGTGAGAGTACTCATAAGAATATAAGGCTTCTTCTCATGAAGTTCACACTTGGTAATCTCCACGACTGTAGATTATGAGAACAGACCCACCAATAGGAATTCTTCATGTTTTGGTTTCATCGAATATTCCTATCTATGAGCATGTTTAATGGTCCTTATACTTTAATATTATTATTAATGCATGTTATAAATCATGTATTTAGATGTATTTCGTAAACCATGATGATAACAGTTCATGGTGAAGTTGGATACGTTGGGTGCGTCACGAGTGACATGTCATTAATGAATAAGTTAAGGAAGGATTCATCCCTTCCATATTTATGGAAGCTGATATCTAAACCCTTTTATTGGAATAGAACCATCTTATTAAATTCCATGGACATGGTGTAACGATGTGTTTATTTCAGATAGTCAAAGAAAGACATATTGAGCATATAGGTTGGTGATAAGGATGTGAAACCTGCTTGATGAGATATTGTGACAAAGGGGTTATATTAAACAGTGAGAATTTGCATGTGGTTGTCGATGTTGCAACATTAATGTAAGAACCCGGATCTTCTTTTTAGGTATAAATCTTGTTTTCTGGTGTTTTCAAGAAAAAGAGGTGTTTTTGGAAATTTCAGGAGTACACGTCGTGTACTTATAAGTACACACCATGTACTCATTTTCCATGGGTAGCCATGTTTTGGTCATGTAACGACCGAACAAATGGCCATGTGGGGTGACCTGGATACTTCCTAAAGCGGGGCTTGGTAAAAGGCAAGTACATGCCGTGTACTTTTAAAAGACACATCATGTACTTTCTTTTTATTTCATTAAATGGATCAGGGTCGCATCTAATCGACAGAACACCCTCCTTCTAGGTTTGTCCCATCCAGGAGCGTCCATGGCTGTCGATTTTTCTCCAATCCCCCAACTTGCCATTCATTCTCTGAATCGCCCGTCGTCGATTGCATTGGAATCACCACGGTAAGCTATTCCTTCTTCTAGAGCCTTGTTCCTTGATTCATCTTCTTTAATGAGCTATCTTCAGTTGAATATTTTTAGTGGTTTTATAGATATACAGAGTTTTAGGGAGATTCAAGGCCTGAGCTTCACGTATATCAATCATACAACACCAAGGTAGGTGGTTTGTGCCTTTCCGTGGTTAGTCTTTGAGTTATATGTGAAAAAGTGCCCAATACCCTTTTTCGGGGTATTGCGTGATTATGTTAATAGCCCCGTTATTTCCTGTTATTCCTTGTGTGCTTGAGTAGAGGATTTATGTTTGTAAATAGGGTTATTTTCCATGTTATGGATTTGTTTTCCCATACTTACTTGATTCTGACCGTTTATTCTACCATTGCCTATTAGGCTGTTTTGTTTTCCATGCCTAGTATTGTTATGACAGAGTGATTTTATTTGACATGTTGTGATATGATGTAGACTATTTATCTAAGTAGTTCTTGAGGTTTACTTTGGATTCCATATACTGTTTGTGTATGATTTTTTACACAGGGCTGTGGGAACCTGGTGTAGTAGACCATAGGGAGAATGGATGCTGAGGGATTCTCCAGAGTGTCTGTTTACTTTACGTTACAAGACCATAGGGGGGATGGATGTAAGTTCTCCCTCAGAGTGTTTTTAGTTCCTCATTGTGATACTATAGGAGGAATTGGACATTGATTTCTTCCCCAGGGTGTCTATAGTTTACCAATAAAAGACCACATGGGGAATTGACAGTGAGTGCTTCCTTAGAGAGTCTTTACTAAAGCTGAACTAGAGGGGCTAGACTATGAGTACTTATCAAAGGGTTGCTTGTGTTTGTTTGGTTGAACCATAGGGGATAGGATGTGAGTACTTCCCATAGGGTTACTTGGTTTTGATTAGTTTCTTACTCGGCATATGAAATGGAATGCATTTAAACATTAGGATTGTTCACTTTTGAGTACTTCCTTGTCTACTACTTCTTTTTTCTTCTTGCCTGCCATATGTATTCACTGACTGTTAGGCACAGATATTTGGGTGGTTGCCTACTGGGATTCATCTCACACCCTGTTTGGGTCATGGTTTTGGGCCCAAATAGATTATATTATCGCAGGTCTAGATAAGGGCAAGTGCCCTTCTACTTCAGGTACTTGATTATTGTGGATCAGGGGAGCATGGGACCAAGCTGAGGCTTGTGATGCTGTGGAACTATTTACTTTATTTTCTTTTGTTCTTTGGTTTAGTATTGTATTCCATCATTTTGACTTGTTTGTCTATTTTCCTAGACATATGTATCATGTATCATTTTTATATATATGCTCCAGTTTATTACTTCCAGTCTTCCACTGCTTATTTATTGCATAATATTACAACTTCTGCTATTGTATATCTATTTATTTTCATTGTGTTACTCTACCAATGAGGGAATAGTTTCCCCACTATCACACCCAAGGCCCTCGCTGCTAGTCGACACCCTCTGGCGTTCGAGGAAATGCGCTTGAGGCCATGTGGCCAACCGGGTACAGGGCACCTCTAGGTGGAACCCAGAACTGGGACGTTACAAAGTGGTATCCGAGGGATTATTTTCTTCTTGACTTACTGTTTGGATCCTATATCCAGAGATAGGAAGGAATATGTACTTGGTAATAAGCTGTTCTTGGGAGTAACTAACCCGTGTACATCGAAAAGCCAATTTACCTCATATTTTATGATTTTTCTGGTTTTTCAATTATTACAGTTGATTTGATTTCACCATTGGGTGATTCACATGTTTTGTGCTATTATTGTTGATATTATTGAGGTTCTATTTCTATTGAAACCCAATGATATGAGGGTATTCCATCTCATGTATCATATATGCACTTGCTAGAGATCACATGTCACACATTCTTGCCATTCCATTTAGGGTGCATTACTGATTGCATGTTGTTGTGATAGATGTTGTGCTAGATATGCATGTTGTTTTGATAGATGCCTTGATAGAATACCTGCTATTTGATAGGGTATTGGATTTTGTAGAGTTTCATTTGAATGAATTCCAAACTTTGGTTCTTGAGGTGTTATGGGTCCTCATGGACCAGAATTTGGTGGACCATTGCTTTGTTATGCTTGTATATGACATGTTTAAGATTCCAAGCTTTGATTTGCAAGGAGTATGGGCCCTCACATATCGGAATTTGGAACTTTAATGTTCGATTCAGTGTTTTATGGGTTCTGAAGTAGTTTCTAAGGCTTATTGTCCAGAAAAACCCAGAATACATGGCGTGTAATGATAAATACATGCCATGTGTCCTTCTGTTCAAGAAAGAAATGTTTTTCTTAAGTATACTCCATGTAATGTATGTACACACCGTGTAGTCTCTAACCGTGTCACTGGATGTGTGGGCAGAGACACAGTGTTGGGAAATCTTTGGTGGGACACGCCATGTACCAGATGTACACGCTGTGTTGTGTAGACCATGTGTCCACCCGTGTGACTAACAACACAAATGGATAAAACTTAGGTTATACACACTGTGTCAAGCTTGAACATGCTGTTTAGTATACCCTTGTATCCGACTGTGTAACGAACAACACGGGGTGGTGGAATCCTTATAGTACACGTCGCACCTATCATAAACATGCCGTGTAGAGTCAGCCATGTGTCCACCTGTGTGACTAATAACATGAGAAATTGAAATGTAAGAGGTACACACTGTGTCTGGCACAAACACCCCATGTAGTCCTGTCCTAGGAGAACCGTGTGGTTTAGTCATGTAGAAGAACTCAGAAAGGGGAAATAAATCAAGTACACACCGTGTCTTGGGATAACACGTCGTGTGTATGGGGTGTTACACGACCAGTTTTGGCAGAAGTACACGCCCATGTGAAGGCCCAAAGGAACATGCCGTGTAAGGGTTATACACGCCATGTATTAATGTTTTGAAAAACTTGAATGGTTTCCTTATCCTATTCTTTTCTTTCACTTCTAAGTTTCAATTCTTGATAAATCTCGATCCTAAGGTGTGCACTTGACCTTGCAGAGTCATGCCACAAATACGTCCTTCGGTTGTACGCCAGATACAAGGCAGTGATCAGACACCAGACATGGCTGATCAGGGACTACCAGCAGATCCTCCTGTAGTTCCAGTCTTGGCACCATCCGTCATTCCAGACACAGGTGCTGATATACAGTTCCGAGAAGAATTTATGAGGTTCATGCAAACCTTCCAGGGAGCACCGAATCCTGCCCCGTCAATGGAAGAATTGACACGGGTTTTCCAGCAGAAGTATCCTCCCACCTTCATAGGGGAAGAAGGACCTTAGGATCTAGATTCATGGATAGAAGCCATGATTTCTATCTTCGAGCATCTGGAGATGCCTCTAGATAAGAGGGTTAAGATTGCTATGTATATGCTTCAGGAATCTGCCAAGAGATGGTGGGATGTGATATCACATTCAGAACACCAGTAGGGTATGGATTGGGATGAGTTATATCATGCCTTCTATGATTACTTTTTACCCATAGATTTTGAGGGCCGACCGAGCCTGAGAGTTCATGAGTCTGGATCAGGGTACTCTTTCAGTTATGAACTATTTTTCTTACTTCACTGAGCTGTAACGCTTCACACCCATCCCAGGAGGTGATGAGTTATTTCTAGCGAGAAATTTTGAGGACATTCTTAGGCACATCATTCGATCTCAGGTGAACATCTTCATGTTGACTTACATCACCTCTATAGTCAACTAAGCACTGATCACGGAGCGCAATATAAGGTATTCTAGAGCTGTGAACCAGAGCGGTTCGACATACAGAGTTGGTACCCCTCTTACTGACAGCAGGAAGAACCACAGGGAGTCTACACGTAGAGATCTTAGTAGGCGGGATACTTCTTCTGGTGTCCAGGTGGTGTGCTACCAGTGTGGGAAGAGCAGGCATACAAAGCCTCATTGCCCGAGAGACCTAGTGAAGTGCCGATATTGTGGAAATATGGGTCATCTTCAGAATTTCTGTTAGTTTTTCTCACCATAAGCTGGTGATAGGGGTTCTTCTATGACTCCTCAATCAGGAGCAACACCACCAGTTTCTTATCAGTCTGGGAACTGAAGTTCTTCTGGCCGTTCAGGCCAAGGTGGAGGTCGCACCCATGGTAGCTAGTTTACATGATTTTAGCAACAACAAGGTAGATCAGCTCAGGGTGGTCAAACAAGATCACATGGCCATAGTGCAGGCCATACATTTGCGGTGGAGCAGACCCAACAGGAGTAGGATCCCTGTCCTTCTACAGTGCGAGGTACGATCCTAGTTGCCTTAGTTTTAGCTTCCGCACTTTTCGATACAAGGGCCTCCCATAGTTTCATATCGGCTGCTGTTGTGGAGAGCCTTGGGCTTTGTATCTTTAATTCTTCTGATGGATTGACGTTGGACACTCTGTTGGGGAAAATAATGACTAGCGCACGTCAGTGCAAGGAGTGCCCTCTTGAGTTCGGCATATGCCACTTCTCATGGGACCTCTATTTATTATAGACGACAGACTATGATGTCATTCTCATAATGGACTGGTTAGTTCCCTTCCAGGCGGTCATCGACTATTATCACCAAAGGGTGAGTTTCACATCACCAGAGGGAAGATCATTTCTTTATTAGGGCGAATGGGATGTCCATGCAAGCAGAGTAGGACCCGAGCATCATGGGTTGGGAGTAGCTACAACCTATATTGATAGTCTATATCTGTATGACTAGGGGGCATCATAGTTAGACTTTCCTCTAGTGTTGGATTGTTTCAGAGATGTATTTTCAGAGGAATTTTCAGGTTTTCCTCTAGAGAGAGAGGTGGAATTTTCTATTTATCTTGTGTTAGGAGCGTCACCTGTGTCCATTCCTCCTTATAGGATGGCTACATCAGAGTTATAGGGGCTCAAGAAGCAGTTAGAGGAGTTACAGGCTAAGAGTTTCATCTGACCCAGTACTTCTCCTTGGGGTTCGCCTATCCTGTTTGCGAAGAAGGCGGACAATACCCTCAGACTTTGTGTGGATTATCGGAAGCTGAACCAGTTGACGGTCAAGAACCAATATCCTTTACTGAGGATTGATGATCTCTTTGATCGGCTTTGAGGAGATCAGGTGTTCTCAAAGATTGACTTGAGATCTGGTTATCATCAGTTGCATTTTAGACCATCAAATATACCTCTTATACCCTTTCAAAGTAGGTATGGTCTATACGAGTATGTGGTTATGCCGTTCGGTCTCACGAAAGCGTCTGCAATTTTTATGGATATGATGAACCGAGTGTTCCATCCGTACTTGGATTCTTTCATGGTGGTCTTTGTGGACAATATCTTGGTGTACTCTCACACTCGACACGACCATGCCACACATCTTGAGATCATTTTGAGTACAATGAGAGAGCATTAGTTATATGATAATCTCTCAAAATTCAACTTTTGGATGGACCGTATTCACTTCTTGGGTCATGTTATCTCAGAGATAGAAGTATCAGTAGACCCAGATAAAGTGAGAGCAGTAGTTTCCTGGGAGCATCTGAAGAACGCCTTTGAGGTGCGAAGTTTTCTAGGGCTGACTAGTTACTACAAAAGTTTCATATAGGACTCCTAACGCTTAGCAGCGCCACTGACGGACCTGAATAAGAAGGGTGAGAAGTACTTGTGGTTAGATTCTTGTGAGGAATCCTTTCAAGAGCTGAAAGGGGGGTTGACTTCATAACCGATACTAGTATTGACAGAGCTGGGCAATAGCTATACTGTGTGCTATGATGCATCAGGTATCGGGCTGGGAGTTGTGATTATGTAGGGAGGAGTCATTGCGTACGGGTCTCGGCAGTTGAGTCTACATGAGAGGAATTACCCGACACATGATCTTGAGTTGGATATAGTTGTTCATGCCTTACGCTGTTGTAGACATTATCTTCTAGGAGAGAATTTTGTGGTTTTCACCGACCACAAAAGTCTCAAGTATATCTTCACTCAGTGCGATCTAAATCTGAGACAACAAAGGTGGGTTGAGTACCTTCAATCCTTTGACTTTGAGCTTGCCTACACACCTGGTAAAGGCAATACAGTAGCTGATGCGTTGAGTAGTAGGACAGAGATATAGGCAGTTCAGGAGGCTAGAAATGAGTGGTAGTTTATGGCTCTATTCTCTGAGATGCATCTGGAGGTGCACGACAGACAGGGGTAGACATTCCCTTCTTATATAGCTGTCACCTCTACTCTACTTGATCAAGTTCAAAGGAGGCAGCTATCAGATGCTGAAGGCCTAGTCCTACATGAGAGCATATCGGGATAGGGCCCTATTCCTAGATAGACAATAGGCAAGGATGAGATCTTGCATTTTCATGGACGCATATGGGTGTCAGCAAACATGCATGGGGAGATGATTCATGACTTTAATTATCACAACCAGTCCCAGTGGGACTCATTCTACGACTCCCCAAGCCCACCTCCAATAGGCCAGGGATTGGTGAATAGCACCGAGTAGGCATATTACTAACATGAGAGGCATTGCTTAAGTACCTACACACACACACACATCTCCAAGCCCACAAATGTTGAAATATAATAAAACACTAAGGAATAAAATGCATGCATACAACTAATCCCAACCAACAGAGTATGATGAAAAGTAGAGTACTGAAAGTAAACTGGGCCATAATACAAGCCCAATAAAAACAAGAGTATGAAAACTACAAGGTCCAACCTATAAACACAAAGAGGTACCAGGAATACTATTCATAGCTGTAGGAACACCTCGGCCTGTAGGGAACTCATAAATCTCAGTCCTATCCTGGTTCGCCCTGGACTCCGTCAAAAGGCTTCTCATCTGCACAAGACACGACGCATGCGGGCAAAGCCCATGCAGGGGTGAGTATAACAATACTTATTAGAGGACCCCCAAAACCACAAAGAAATACACAAAGGAAAGTTATAGTAACATCCACACAATATATGTCTTCTTATCATATAGAAAGAGTAAAAAAAATACAGATATACTCAAACCCCATACCCTTAGTCTAGAGACAAGTTACACAACCACATACCCCCTCACTAGGAATTCAGTTAGAAGATTCCACGAAGCACTCATCCAGGAGAAATCACTCCATGAGTCTGATAGATCTGATGATGTTCATCTGATAAGTACTATCCATCGAGAAAATTCAAGAGAGATAAATACACTCATTCCGGGAGAACACACTCTTGAGTGGGAAAAGATCATGATACACAAATGAGGATCACTGCCAGGGCCTTGGAGAATACCGCGACTAATCCTGATTCACCTGCTAAGTAGAGGATCTGCACCTTGTGGGAATAGTAACGTTGATACCTGACTCTACCTAGGGTCAAGAATGGATATATGATCTCGCTCTGGGCCTCTCGGAGGGACACCTGACTCTATCTTGTAAAGTCCTGCTGAAGGGATCATACTCCTTAAAAAGGAAACGATACCTGACCTATAGGGGAACAAGTAAAAGGGTCACTAACCCAAATGAAACATGTCCAAGATACGGTGGACAAGAAGATCAATCCATGTACTAAAAATTACACGATGTGTAGAAAGGTCACACGCCGTGTCCTCTAACCCCGGGTATTGCCCGTGTACAACGACCTGGGTCGCAAGGCTTGTCGTGTAGAAGAAGATATACATGGCATGTAAGGGAGTGACATGCCATGTTTCTCTATCCAGGGAGAACTCAGTGTACACTAGCCATGTGCCCGTACATAGCTTCAACCCGTGTGTTACAACCCGTGCAACTGGTGCATGGGGTAACCCATGCAGCCGACCTGGTTTGGCAATGTGGTGGAGTACACAGCCATGTACTCCACCCTGTGTCCGTGTATCGTCCAAGATACACGGTGAGTCCCATGTAAGGACCCACATGCTGTTTTCTTCAGAGAATACGCCATTTCATTGCTTTGTGAGTCGTGGAACCCTAGCTAACGCTGAGCCGGTCCCACACGATGTGTTCTTCAGGATACAAGCCGTGTTCTTCAGAAATTTCCAGAACCGTCGTTCTTTATCACCACACCTTGGGGCTCTTCCAATCCTCAATATGGCCATCCGATAATTGTGATACTCAAGATCCAAGGTCGCCCCGCCATGCCATCGATGTTTAGGGAGGTTTCAGGCGTTCAATTGGCCCCAAAAACTTGTTTCGATCATATGCACGAAGAATGGTCGAAGAATGTTTTCTCCCAAACTGGGTCGATTTGTCTGCCTCCATCATCGTCGCACCTCCACTAAGTCGTTGTGATGTCGAATCTTTAATTTAGGATTGTTGTGATACGAAACGGAAGCGCAACGATCCGTTGTTCATCGCCCCACGAAGAAAACAAAGAACATGAGGGAAAGAGAGGAAGAAAATCTAATAACAAAAGAGGAACAAACCTCACCGTCATTCGTCACAACATTAATCCAATCCCATTAGAAGGTTTTAAATAGAAGGAATCAAAACATGGATTTTTAACATTGTGGATTAATCCCCAAAATCATCCCAATAAAAACCCTCTCACAAGAACACACGATCCGCGGATCAACCTGTTTGTAGGTTGATCTGCGTTCGTCATTTAATCGAAGAACGAGTAAGAACTAAATCAAAATATCAAGCCCCTACCTCGATCTAGTTGAAGAAGGATCACCGGACCGTGTTCGTTGGTGAGGTTTGTTGAATCTGGGAAGCGTCGATTGATCGCATCGTCGTCGTCCGCCAACAGGTTCTCCTCCAAAACTTCAATGGAAAATCCTCAATTTGTAGGGTTATGTGGCTAACCCTATGAACTTTCCATAAGCATGTACTTATAGGGGAGGATTAGGTCGCTGCAAAAAAAGGAAACATTTTAAATAAAATAAATTATTAATTTATTTTATTTTCATTAAAACGTCCAAAAACTAACTCTTGCAGCTGACCTGCGCCGGTTGATGTTAGGCCCCACCTAAGGCAAAATTGCTGCTCTAAATGCAATGGTGCCCTCCGATTTTTGATCTGGGAACCTATTTAAAAGTTATTCCACTTATTTAGGAAAACCGCTCGTGCACACTGTTTAAAAGTTTAATTTATTTTCAAACATTTATTCTGGGCACTCCGGGCCTCAGAACCACATGCCGTTGAAAGGTCTAGTCTTGAAATAATTCCACATAATATTTAAAAATAATACATGGAAAATCCGAGACATCACATTCTCCCCACCTTGGGGCTTTGCATTCCCGAAAATTTGAAACAAGGATACTAAAAAAGATGTGGGTACTGGGCACGAATATGAGCCTCCTGCTCCCACATGCTCTCCTAAAGATTCCCATGTTGCCACCAAATGCACACCAAGGGAATCGATCGCCCATGAAGTATCATCTCCTGCTAATCCTCGATCTCCACCGGGTACTCAACAAAGGTTGATCCATCCTCGATGTCCAGCTCACCCCAGTTGATGACATACGATGGGTCATTCACGTACCTCCTCAGCTATGACACGTGGAATACATCATGTACCCGGTGCAATTGTGGCAGTAGAGCTAGGAGGTACTCCACCTCTCCAACACTACATAATATCTGAAAAGGGCCGATGAACCTCACAGATAGCTTGCCGCCCTAACCAAATCTCTAAAACCCTCACTGAGGTGATACCCTAAGGAACACATGGTCCCCTTCCTATAACTAGGCATAAGATTTATACCGGCTCTTTGCAGTCTTCATCCGCTCTCGGATGATCTGCAACTTCTCGGTGGTAGCTTGCACCAACTTTGGACCCATGAGCGCTGACTCTCCAGGGTCAGTCCAGCAAAGCAGTGACCAGAAGGATCTCCCATATAAAGCCTCAAATGGTGCCATACCAATGGCGGAGTGGTAGCTGTTATTGTATACAAACTCCACCAGTGGTAGGTGGTCCTCCCAACTGTGACCAAAGTCCAAGATACATGCCCGCAACATATCCTCCAGAACCTGAATGGTCCTCTCCTTATAACCATAGATCTGGGGATGGAACACCGTGATCAAGCGTAGATGAGTCCCAAAAGCCTCCTAAAATCCCTTCCATAACCGGGATGTGAAGCGGGCATCACAATCTGAGACTATCGTCGAAGGGAATCCATGAAGACAAACTATCTTCTATATGTAGAGGCATCCCAAGCTCTCTACGAAACTCTGCTCTCTAATAGCTAGGAAGTGGGCTGACTTGGTGAGTTGGTCAATGATCACCCAGATGGAATCGCACCTCTTGGACATCCATGGTAATCCCATCACAAAGTCCATCGATATTCCATCCCACTTCTACTCTGGAAATTCCAGGGGTGAGCTAATCCCGCTGGAACCTGGTGCTCATCCTTCACCTACTGGAACGTAAGGCATCGAGAAATGAACTCTTCTACTTCCTTCTTCATACCCAACCGCTAGAATTATTGTCGGAGATCCTGGTACATCTTCGCCACTCCAGGATGTACCGACAAGGGGGATGTATGAAACTCCCTTAGGACCTCCTCATGAGACGCCACTGGTACAACAATGTGTCCTCTAAAAAGATCTATGTTCTCCCCACCTTATAAATATCCATCAGGAGCATGTACTATGGATAACTGAGCACGTAAATCCTCATAATCAACATCCCCAAGTTGTGCCTCCCTAACTCGCTGTAAGAGTGGAGGGTTGACAACCATCGACTGAAGGTAAGCTGTATCCTCTCTGTCCACGAAGGATAACTGCAATATGTCTAACTGATCTATCACCTCGCTCAACAGTTGTGAGCTTGACCTTCTATTAAGAGCATCTGCCACATTGTTTATTTTCCCAAGAGTATAGATGATCTCGAAATCATAGTCCTGGAGGAACTCTAGCCAATGCCTCTGTCTCAGATTTAGATCCTTCTTTGAGAAAATGTACTTGAGGATCTTATGGTTAGAGTAGAAGATGAACCGCTCATCCATAAGGTAGTGTCGCCACATCTTCAACGCAAAGACTACCGCTGCCAACTCGAGATCATGGGTCACATAGTTCTGCTCATGTGGCCTAAGCTGGTGCGAACCATAAGAAATCACTGCCAGTATTTTCATCAGGATACAACCAAGCCCGGTCCCTAATGCGTCTCATAAAACTATGTACTCGACACCCTCCTCTGGTAATCTCAAGATCGGGACGCTCGTCAAACTCTGCCTCAATTGCTCAAAATCCTGTTGGTACTTCTCTATCCACATGAAGGGTTGCCCCTTCCTAGTCAAGGTTGTCATCGGTACTGATATTCGAGAGAAATTAGGAATGAATCTCCGGTAATATCTTGCCAACCCAAGGAAGCTCCGAACCCCTGTCACGCTCCAAGGTGGCTCCCATGCTAACAATGCCTCCACCTTGGCTGGGTCCACAGATGCTCCATCTGTTGAAATGACATGTCCCAGAAAGTGGACCTCCCGAATCTAGAACTGGCACTTCGAGAGCTTCCCATAAAGTTAGTGATCTCGGAGTACATCCAGAACCATATGCAGGTGTCTCGCATGCTCCTCCTCTGACGTTGAGTACACAAGTATGTTGTCGATGAAGACCACTACGAACTGATCTAAGTACGGTTGGAAGATCCGGTTCATCAGTTCCATAAACACTACGGGGGTGTTCCTCACACTAAAAGGAATCACCAAGTACTCATAGTGACCGTAGTGGCATTTGAAAGCCTTCTTCGGTATATCCTTATCTTGTACTCGTAACTGGTGGTAACTTGACTGAAGGTAAACCTTCGAGAACCACTATTCCCCTCTCAGATGGTCAAAGAGGTCATCGATCCTCGGTAGTGGATACTTTTTCTTCACTGTTACCTGGTTCAATCACTGGTAATCCATGCACAACCTCAAACTCCCATCTGCCTTCTTGGTAAACAATACTGGGGCAGACTAGGGTGAAATGCTAGGTCTTATGAAACCCTTTATTTGCAAATCCTCCAACTGCACCCTCAGCTCGTGAAGCTCTGCAGGATCCATCTGATATGCTGATGAGGAAATCAGTGCCATCCCAGGGTGTAAGTCGATGCAAAAGTCGATTTCCCAGTGGGGAGGTAGTCCTGGAACATCTTTGGGAAAGATGTTCTTGTACTCCACCACTACTGCTGGGAACTGGAAGCTCACAACATCTACTACTCTGAGGGTAAGGATAGATAACTTATGAGTGATCAGCTATACCCTCCTATGCATGATCCCATCATGTGTTGCCTGAGTCTCCCTTTCATCGATAAAGGAAAACCTCATCCCATCACTGTGGACACACCACACTCTTCGCCTAAAGAATTCAATATGGGCATGGACTGAGGATAACCAATCCATATCGAGAATGACGTCATAAGGCCTCAATGATACCACCAAGTGGTTCCAACCAAAACTCTAACCTCTAAGGGTAAGATCACACTGTCTGCAAAGTTGCGTGATCATTGAGTCTCCTCTTGTAGGTGTCTCCAAGCATAAGGATCAAGTCAAAGGCTCTATCAAAATCTCAAGGTTTTGCACAATACATGTGGAGAGGAAGGAATGACTGGCACTTGTGTCTATAAGTATGGAAACTAAGGTATAGAAGACACAAATCATACCTTGGATCATCCCTAGAGTCCCTGGTTCGTACGCCTTGACTGCATGTAGCTATCCCCACCCCTGTCCCCCAGCTCCTTGAGCCTGGTGCAGACCTCCTGGGGATGGTGTTAGAAGTAGATAAAAGAATCTTTCACCACTCGAAGCTCTCCATGCTCCTCATCCACATTGTAACGACCCGAAATTTTTAAATAAATTTTGTTTCCTAATTTTATGTGTTATTGTTATACTCAACAAAAATGTTTTATTTGATAAACATGATTATAATTAAAATGAGATCAGTGGGTTTTGACTATTATATAACCATCAGTCAATATGACCGCTGTGAACAAAATGTTTTGATTATTGTCTCTAAATATAAGTAATCTTGGTTAATTATTATAGAAAGAAGATTCGATGGCCTCACCTAGTAGTCTTGGACCGATCGAAGCCCATCTAACAGAGCTTGGGAAGGAGGTAGCACCATTGGCATTTGCTCTGGACCAAACCCAAGCCGAACTTCATCATGTGAAGCTAGAACGGAATCGCCTTCGCGAGAAGTTCAAACTGATAGAAATTACTACTCGGGCAATGTTGACCGAGCCGCCCCAAGATTCTATCACCCTAGCACACCTTACTCTTAGGTCCTATGCTGGTATTATAAGGGGCTATGTAACGAGACCGTAACTGCCTTGTGTAATCCTTGTTTTAAATAAAAATTGGGATTTCTGCTTATGATGAAGTTTATGAATTTTCAAATGACCGGATAAAAATAGTATGCATATTTTTGATGAATTTTCAAAAGAATATTTTGAAAAAAATGTTTATGTAAACCTTAAATAACTTAAAATGTGTAATGATTTTCGAAAAATGGTCTTCTACAATTCTGTTCAGTACGAAATTTGGAGTCTAATAAGATCAACTTGATTTTTGATGAATAGTAAATTATGAATAGTGATTTTATGATTAGGATTAGTAATATGACCAAATGGATTAGTAATCTCACTTAAAGAAAGTTTTAAAATAACCTAGGCACCTTGATTAAATAATGTGATTCAATAAAATAGTTAAATAACGGTTTCATTAATTATTATTCAAGTATTAGTTTTTTCGGATGAATAGTATTTTTTAATTAAAAATTTAATTAAAAATAATTAGAAAATTATTTTTATAAAAATGACTTTATTTTTGAACTCAGAGCATCGATATTATGTTATGGTAATTTTTGGGGATTTTTCTGAAAAAATGAATTTTCGATGAATTGTGTATTTATTTAAAAATAAAATTAAAAATATTTAGAAAATTATTTTTATAAAATGGAGTTCATTTTTGAAATCATAGCATTGATATTTGGTTAAGGTGAAATTTTGGGATTATTCTGAGAAAGTTGAATTTTCGGTGAATAGTGAAAGTATAGTTTTTAAGTTACGGGTGTTTAATGACATCATTAAATGATGTATTAAGTATATATTCAATATGGTCGAATTATGAATAGTAAGATAAGGTGTGAGGTGTCCCAAGTGGCCAATACCATGGGAAAATACCATGGGCAAGCCCATGGTTTTGCCAAAACCACTAGTGAGGTGTCCCTTGGCCATTAATGCTTTGTCCCCTCACTTTCCCTATAAATACCCACCCTTTCCTCCTTTAGTTTTCACTCCCAACTCTCCCCCAACGAAGTTCTGGTCTTCTTACCTTCCAAGGAGTCCTCCCAAGGTGCCCCCAAGCCCTCAAGGTCCAATCCTTTGAGTTTCAAGAGTCACGTTTTAAGGTAAGGGATCCGACCTCTCTCTTTCTTTTCAAGTAATCTCTTTTATGTCATTTCTTTTATACTCCATGTTCTTATGTTGGAGGATGTTCTTTTATATTCATCCTACTGCCTATTTCATGTTCATATGATGAGATACCCCCCTTGCTCTCATCAATTCGTTTTAAGAATGTTTAAGTGGCGCCGTTAGGCTGCCGAATTTTTAAGGGATTCTTTCACCTTCCTCGTTTTCAAGTTCTATTTTCATTCAAGTCTTTCATGTTACTTTTTATTATGTTGGGGTATGATCTCTAAATTATCATACTGATATTTTATGATCATATGATGAGAGACCCCATTTGATCGCTTCAATTCAGTATTTTGAGGTTTTACGTGGCGCCGTTAGGCTGCCGAAATTTTAAGTGGTTATTCACCCATCTCGTTTTGAAGTTCTACTTTCTTGTCAATTATTTCAAGTTCATATTTGTTATATTGGGGTATGATCTCTATATATATCATACTGGACTCTTATGTTCTTATGATGAGAGACCCCATTTGATCGCTTCAATTCAGTATTTTGAGGTTTTACATGGCGCCGTTAGGCTGCCGAAATTTTAAGTGGTTCTTCACCCTTCTCGTTTTGAAGTTCTACTTTCATGTCAATTCTTTCAAGTTCCATTTATTATGTTGGGGTATGATATCTATATCTATCATACTGATCTTTTATGTTCATATTATGAGAGACCCTATTTGATCTCATCAATTCATTTTTTGGTTGAAGTTTATGTGACACCGTTAGGCTGTCGGATTTTCATAAGAGAAATCATATTTTTGTCTTCCTTTCATGCTCTTCATTTCATATGGTATATTTTCAAATTTCATTACCATGTTCTTAAATCCATGATATTCTTTCCCTCTACTGTTTTATGGATAATTTATGAGTGGGTGACCCATGTCCCCTCTCTTTTCAATGTTTTCTAAAACCCCGAAACATAACCGTTATGCTGCAGAATTTTTGGTCCCAAAATGCCTCTCTCTTTTCTCAGAATTATTTTATGTTATAAAGTGAATACTCAAAGCTCTTATTTCTACAAGGGTATTCACATATATATCCAAATGTTCTATTTTAAATTCTGGGATTTACATACATGAGACCCGCTTTCCCTTTCTGTGGGTTTAAAGTGACGTAAGGATCATGTCTTTAAAGCAGTTTTTTTTAAACGTTATGATTATGAAATGAAACCCATTTATTTTATTCTATGGGTCATTTATGAAATGTTTTATGATGATATATGTGGCTCACATGATAATAAAGGCAAATTTAAGGGTGCGCCCTGATAGCGCTCCAATGCATTGGGTAATGATGTAACCACTAGTGATTACAATTTTAACGATGCCTTGGTGAATAACCTTGGTAAATTTTAACGACACCTTGGGGATGGACCTTGGTGAAATGAAACGATTGTCAATATTAAATGTTGCAGCCACATCTTCAAGTTATGAAAAAGTTTTATTTTTATTATGATATGCCTCATGATTTAATTTTCATGCATTAAAGTTCTTTTCATGATGTATCTCAAGTTCATATGTAAAATGTTTCACTTGTTTCCCTTGCTGGGCCTTCTGCTCACCCTTCCTTTTGATGTATGTCCCCAGGTTATGAGAAGCAGTAATGAGCCTAGGGTGATCATGAGGAGAAGCCTTTCAAGTGTTTAAGAAGAATGTTTTTTTTTGTTTCATGTTTTATGTTCCTTGTTTCCAAGACACTAAACCTTAAAGATCCCCAGTTCCGTGTAATGGAATGAAAAGTTATGTTATAAAATGACGGGATGCTATAGTTGGTATCAAAGGATGGTTTAGTTATTTGTGGAAATTAGGATATGAAAACTCTAGGAGGAACCCTATAGAAAAGTTTAATATAGGAAATCTTCCTGGTATTTTGGTGAGTATTGAGTAAGGGGTTGCCAAGCAAATACATCCCTGTCTGGATACGAGCAGGTAGAGGTGGCTCTGGCACAGATGTACATAGGGGTAAAACCCGAAAACACCGCTTTGAGCTAGACTCGAACGGGAACTGGTACACGACAACGGGCCTTGCTGCACTCTTGGTTACGACACTCCCGGGGGATATGCTTTGGTTAATTCATAAGCTTGGTATGAACCATTGTTAAAGGAACAAAGATAAAACAAAATAAAGGTTCACATAAGAATATATGATCATTCATAACCTAGATGGGAACCTTGGAGATCACAAGTTAGGGTATACCTTTCATATACAAGTTATCCTTATATGCTTTCAGTTCCTTTTCATGATTATTAGCTAAGTACTTATGCCCCTAATTATGCTTTCTCTTCTTAGTTAATGATGGGAAATGGAAGAACATGTTCCGACAACCAATGTGATAGGAAATGCGATGATTTTCATATTAATATGACAGGGATGATTAGGGGATTAAAATATGATTATTATTTTGGAAGACGTTCATTATTTTGGGAACCATATTTGATCGAGGTAAATAGATTACTACGGTATTTTCATTGAGGAGTAAGGTTGACTTATATTTTGAAGAATCGATGAATTTAAGGTGAACTTATAGTAATTTAGGTTACTTATGGGAATGACTAACCTATCTTGGGTAAAATATGTTTAGGTTAGCTACTTTTTTTATAAGATGTTAGGAGTGGTTGATGTTGTCTGGAGATGAACAATGAAGTTGTTTTGGAAGACTATGTTATCAAATCCTTATTGTATTTGGGTTTCAATCTTAGTTTGGTTATGTTTTGAGGAATTTTAAGGACCGTTATTTAGGGAATGGTCTATGATGAAATTTGGGTAGTACTATGGAACTTTGATGATTTAAAAGTAGTTTCCATTACTATGGGATTCTTTCTTTTTGAAGAGTTGTTTTACCTTAAACTTTCTGTTTTTGGGATAATGTTTAAAGATAGAAGAAATAGATAGTTAATCTTTTGTAGATTATGTGATTATATAGAAGATGATTCTTGTGATTTTATGAGACCAAGTGTTTTTGAATTCTCATCATTTGGAGAAAAGATTAGTGTTGGTAGGGACTTGTTAAAGGATGAAACTCTACTTGAAGGTAGGTATATTTTCTTATGTTTTTGTTCTATGTAGTAAATGAAATCCTCAAAATTATGAAAATAAACGTAAAACAAAAATGTTTTTGGTTTACGTTTCCTACTAGGTAATCAAAGACCGTTTACACACATCATAAGTTTGGGATTTTCTCATGGTTAACTTTCTCCTAATCATGTTCTCTATCACTCTCCCTCAGAACTTGACCCTTTGTTTTCTCCTCCATGTCCATGTTTTGCTACATGGAACCCTAGTGTGGGTTAACTCGGGTGACCTTTGTACTTCCCTTTCTTTATTTTAAAGTAATAGTTTTACTAACTCCTTTTCCGATGTGGGACTTTCAATGAAATTTCAAAACCCAATTTTAAAATTGCGAGGACGCAATTTCTTAAGGGGGGAAGATTGTAACGACCCGAAATTTTTAAATAAATTTTGTTTCCTAATTTTATGTGTTATTGTTATACTCAACAAAAATGTTTTATTTGATAAACATGATTATAATTAAAATGAGATCAGTGGGTTTTGACTATTATATAACCATCAGTCAATATGACCGCTGTGAACAAAATGTTTTGATTATTGTCTCTAAATATAAGTAATCTTGGTTAATTATTATAGAAAGAAGATTCGATGGCCTCACCTAGTAGTCTTGGACCGATCGAAGCCCATCTAACAGAGCTTGGGAAGGAGGTAGCACCATTGGCATTTGCTCTGGACCAAACCCAAGCCGAACTTCATCATGTGAAGCTAGAACGGAATCGCCTTCGCGAGAAGTTCAAACTGATAGAAATTACTACTCGGGCAATGTTGATCGAGCCGCCCCAAGATTCTATCACCCTAGCACACCTTACTCTTAGGTCCTATGCTGGTATTATAAGGGGCTATGTAACGAGACCGTAACTGCCTTGTGTAATCCTTGTTTTAAATAAAAATTGGGATTTCTGCTTATGATGAAGTTTATGAATTTTCAAATGACCGGATAAAAATAGTATGCATATTTTTGATGAATTTTCAAAAGAATATTTTGAAAAAAATGTTTATGTAAACCTTAAATAACTTAAAATGTGTAATGATTTTCGAAAAATGGTCTTCTACAATTCTGTTCAGTACGAAATTTGGAGTCTAATAAGATCAACTTGATTTTTGATGAATAGTAAATTATGAATAGTGATTTTATGATTAGGATTAGTAATATGACCAAATGGATTAGTAATCTCACTTAAAGAAAGTTTTAAAATAACCTAGGCACCTTGATTAAATAATGTGATTCAATAAAATAGTTAAATAACGGTTTCATTAATTATTATTCAAGTATTAGTTTTTTCGGATGAATAGTGTTTTTTAATTAAAAATTTAATTAAAAATAATTAGAAAATTATTTTTATAAAAATGACTTTATTTTTGAACTCAGAGCATCGATATTATGTTATGGTAATTTTTGGGGATTTTTCTGAAAAAATGAATTTTCGATGAATTGTGTATTTATTTAAAAATAAAATTAAAAATATTTAGAAAATTATTTTTATAAAATGGAGTTCATTTTTGAAATCATAGCATTGATATTTGGTTAAGGTGAAATTTTGGGATTATTCTGAGAAAGTTGAATTTTCGGTGAATAGTGAAAGTATAGTTTTTAAGTTACGGGTGTTTAATGACATCATTAAATGATGTATTAAGTATATATTCAATATGGTCGAATTATGAATAGTAAGATAAGGTGTGAGGTGTCCCAAGTGGCCAATACCATGGGAAAATACCATGGGCAAGCCCATGGTTTTGCCAAAACCACTAGTGAGGTGTCCCTTGGCCATTAATGCTTTGTCCCCTCACTTTCCCTATAAATACCCACCCTTTCCTCCTTTAGTTTTCACTCCCAACTCTCCCCCAACGAAGTTCTGGTCTTCTTACCTTCCAAGGAGTCCTCCCAAGGTGCCCCCAAGCCCTCAAGGTCCAATCCTTTGAGTTTCAAGAGTCACGTTTTAAGGTAAGGGATCCGACCTCTCTCTTTCTTTTCAAGTAATCTCTTTTATGTCATTTCTTTTATACTCCATGTTCTTATGTTGGAGGATGTTCTTTTATATTCATCCTACTGCCTATTTCATGTTCATATGATTAGATACCCCCCCTTGCTCTCATCAATTCGTTTTAAGAATGTTTAAGTGGCGCCGTTAGGCTGCCGAATTTTTAAGGGATTCTTTCACCTTCCTCGTTTTCAAGTTCTATTTTCATTCAAGTCTTTCATGTTACTTTTTATTATGTTGGGGTATGATCTCTAAATTATCATACTGATATTTTATGATCATATGATGAGAGACCCCATTTGATCGCTTCAATTCAGTATTTTGAGGTTTTACGTGGCGCCGTTAGGCTGCCGAAATTTTAAGTGGTTCTTCACCCATCTCGTTTTGAAGTTCTACTTTCATGTCAATTATTTCAAGTTCATATTTGTTATATTGGGGTATTATCTCTATATATATCATACTGGACTCTTATGTTCTTATGATGAGAGACCCCATTTGATCGCTTCAATTCAGTATTTTGAGGTTTTACATGGCGCCGTTAGGCTGCTGAAATTTTAAGTGGTTCTTCACCCTTCTCGTTTTGAAGTTCTACTTTCATGTCAATTCTTTCAAGTTCCATTTATTATGTTGGGGTATGATATCTATATCTATCATACTGATCTTTTATGTTCATATTATGAGAGACCCTATTTGATCTCATCAATTCATTTTTTGGTTGAAGTTTATGTGACACCGTTAGGCTGTCGGATTTTCATAAGAGAAATCATATTTTTGTCTTCCTTTCATGCTCTTCATTTCATATGGTATATTTTCAAATTTCATTACCATGTTCTTAAATCCATGATATTCTTTCCCTCTACTGTTTTATGGATAATTTATGAGTGGGTGACCCATGTCCCCTCTCTTTTCAATGTTTTCTAAAACCCCGAAACATAACCGTTATGCTGCAGAATTTTTGGTCCCAAAATGCCTCTCTCTTTTCTCAGAATTATTTTATGTTATAAAGTGAATACTCAAAGCTCTTATTTCTACAAGGGTATTCACATATATATCCAAATGTTCTATTTTAAATTCTGGGATTTACATACATGAGACCCGCTTTCCCTTTCTGTGGGTTTAAAGTGACGTAAGGATCATGTCTTTAAAGCAGTTTTTTTTAAACGTTATGATTATGAAATGAAACCCATTTATTTTATTCTATGGGTCATTTATGAAATGTTTTATGATGATATATGTGGCTCACATGATAATAAAGGCAAATTTAAGGGTGCGCCCTGATAGCGCTCCAATGCATTGGGTAATGATGTAACCACTAGTGATTACAATTTTAACGATGCCTTGGTGAATAACCTTGGTAAATTTTAACGACACCTTGGGGATGGACCTTGGTGAAACGAAACGATTGTCAATATTAAATGTTGCAGCCACATCTTCAAGTTATGAAAAAGTTTTATTTTTATTATGATATGCCTCATGATTTAATTTTCATGCATTAAAGTTCTTTTCATGATGTATCTCAAGTTCATATGTAAAATGTTTCACTTGTTTCCCTTGCTGGGCCTTCTTCTCACCCTTCCTTTTGATGTATGTCCCCAGGTTATGAGATGCAGTAATGAGCCTAGGGTGATCATGAGGAGAAGCCTTTCAAGTGTTTAAGAAGAATGTTTTTTTTGTTTCATGTTTTATGTTCCTTGTTTCCAAGACACTAAACCTTAAAGATCCCCAGTTCCGTGTAATGGAATGAAAAGTTATGTTATAAAATGACGGGATGCTATAGTTGGTATCAAAGGATGGTTTAGTTATTTGTGGAAATTAGGATATGAAAACTCTAGGAGGAACCCTATAGAAAAGTTTAATATAGGAAATCTTCCTGGTATTTTGGTGAGTATTGAGTAAGGGGTTTCCAAGCAAATACATCCCTGTCTGGATACGAGCAGGTAGAGGTGGCTCTGGCACAGATGTACATAGGGGTAAAACTCGAAAACACCGCTTTGAGCTAGACTCGAACGGGAACTGGTACACGACAACGGGCCTTGCTGCACTCTTGGTTACGACACTCCCGGGGGATATGCTTTGGTTAATTCATAAGCTTGGTATGAACCATTGTTAAAGGAACAAAGATAAAATAAAATAAAGGTTCACATAAGAATATATGATCATTCATAACCTAGATGGGAACCTTGGAGATCACAAGTTAGGGTATACCTTTCATATACAAGTTATCCTTATATGCTTTCAGTTCCTTTTCATGATTATTAGCTAAGTACTTATGCCCCTAATTATGATTTCTCTTCTTAGTTAATGATGGGAAATGGAAGAACATGTTCCGACAACCAATGTGATAGGAAATGCGATGATTTTCATATTAATATGACAGGGATGATTAGGGGATTAAAATATGATTATTATTTTGGAAGACGTTCATTATTTTGGGAACCATATTTGATCGAGGTAAATAGATTACTACGGTATTTTCATTGAGGAGTAAGGTTGACTTATATTTTGAAGAATCGATGAATTTAAGGTGAACTTATAGTAATTTAGGTTACTTATGGGAATGACTAACCTATCTTGGGTAAAATATGTTTAGGTTAGCTACTTTTTTTATAAGATGTTAGGAGTGGTTGATGTTGTCTGGAGATGAACAATGAAGTTGTTTTGGAAGACTATGTTATCAAATCCTTATTGTATTTGGGTTTCAATCTTAGTTTGGTTATGTTTTGAGGAATTTTAAGGACCGTTATTTAGGGAATGGTCTATGATGAAATTTGGGTAGTACTATGGAACTTTGATGATTTAAAAGTAGTTTCCATTACTATGGGATTCTTTCTTTTTGAAGAGTTGTTTTACCTTAAACTTTCTATTTTTGGGATAATGTTTAAAGATAGAAGAAATAGATAGTTAATCTTTTGTAGATTATGTGATTATATAGAAGATGATTCTTGTGATTTTATGAGACCAAGTGTTTTTGAATTCTCATCATTTGGAGAAAAGATTAGTGTTGGTAGGGACTTGTTAAAGGATGAAACTCTACTTGAAGGTAGGTATATTTTCTTATGTTTTTGTTCTATGTAGTAAATGAAATCCTCAAAATTATGAAAATAAACGTAAAACAAAAATGTTTTTGGTTTACGTTTCCTACTAGGTAATCAAAGACCGTTTACACACATCATAAGTTTGGGATTTTCTCATGGTTAACTTTCTCCTAATCATGTTCTCTATCACTCTCCCTCAGAACTTGACCCTTTGTTTTCTCCTCCATGTCCATGTTTTGCTACATGGAACCCTAGTGTGGGTTAACTCGGGTGACCTTTGTACTTCCCTTTCTTTATTTTAAAGTAATAGTTTTACTAACTCCTTTTCCGATGTGGGACTTTCAATGAAATTTCAAAACCCAATTTTAAAATTGCGAGGACGCAATTTCTTAAGGGGGGAAGATTGTAACGACCCGAAATTTTTAAATAAATTTTGTTTCCTAATTTTATGTGTTATTGTTATACTCAACAAAAATGTTTTATTTGATAAACATGATTATAATTAAAATGAGATCAGTGGGTTTTGACTATTATATAACCATCAGTCAATATGACCGCTGTGAACAAAATGTTTTGATTATTGTCTCTAAATATAAGTAATCTTGGTTAATTATTATAGAAAGAAGATTCGATGGCCTCACCTAGTAGTCTTGGACCGATCGAAGCCCATCTAACAGAGCTTGGGAAGGAGGTAGCACCATTGGCATTTGCTCTGGACCAAACCCAAGCCGAACTTCATCATGTGAAGCTAGAACGGAATCGCCTTCGCGAGAAGTTCAAACTGATAGAAATTACTACTCGGGCAATGTTGATCGAGCCGCCCCAAGATTCTATCACCCTAGCACACCTTACTCTTAGGTCCTATGCTGGTATTATAAGGGGCTATGTAACGAGACCGTAACTGCCTTGTGTAATCCTTGTTTTAAATAAAAATTGGGATTTCTGCTTATGATGAAGTTTATGAATTTTCAAATGACCGGATAAAAATAGTATGCATATTTTTGATGAATTTTCAAAAGAATATTTTGAAAAAAATGTTTATGTAAACCTTAAATAACTTAAAATGTGTAATGATTTTCGAAAAATGGTCTTCTACAATTCTGTTCAGTACGAAATTTGGAGTCTAATAAGATCAACTTGATTTTTGATGAATAGTAAATTATGAATAGTGATTTTATGATTAGGATTAGTAATATGACCAAATGGATTAGTAATCTCACTTAAAGAAAGTTTTAAAATAACCTAGGCACCTTGATTAAATAATGTGATTCAATAAAATAGTTAAATAACGGTTTCATTAATTATTATTCAAGTATTAGTTTTTTCGGATGAATAGTGTTTTTTAATTAAAAATTTAATTAAAAATAATTAGAAAATTATTTTTATAAAAATGACTTTATTTTTGAACTCAGAGCATCGATATTATGTTATGGTAATTTTTGGGGATTTTTCTGAAAAAATGAATTTTCGATGAATTGTGTATTTATTTAAAAATAAAATTAAAAATATTTAGAAAATTATTTTTATAAAATGGAGTTCATTTTTGAAATCATAGCATTGATATTTGGTTAAGGTGAAATTTTGGGATTATTCTGAGAAAGTTGAATTTTCGGTGAATAGTGAAAGTATAGTTTTTAAGTTACGGGTGTTTAATGACATCATTAAATGATGTATTAAGTATATATTCAATATGGTCGAATTATGAATAGTAAGATAAGGTGTGAGGTGTCCCAAGTGGCCAATACCATGGGAAAATACCATGGGCAAGCCCATGGTTTTGCCAAAACCACTAGTGAGGTGTCCCTTGGCCATTAATGCTTTGTCCCCTCACTTTCCCTATAAATACCCACCCTTTCCTCCTTTAGTTTTCACTCCCAACTCTCCCCCAACGAAGTTCTGGTCTTCTTACCTTCCAAGGAGTCCTCCCAAGGTGCCCCCAAGCCCTCAAGGTCCAATCCTTTGAGTTTCAAGAGTCACGTTTTAAGGTAAGGGATCCGACCTCTCTCTTTCTTTTCAAGTAATCTCTTTTATGTCATTTCTTTTATACTCCATGTTCTTATGTTGGAGGATGTTCTTTTATATTCATCCTACTGCCTATTTCATGTTCATATGATTAGATACCCCCCCTTGCTCTCATCAATTCGTTTTAAGAATGTTTAAGTGGCGCCGTTAGGCTGCCGAATTTTTAAGGGATTCTTTCACCTTCCTCGTTTTCAAGTTCTATTTTCATTCAAGTCTTTCATGTTACTTTTTATTATGTTGGGGTATGATCTCTAAATTATCATACTGATATTTTATGATCATATGATGAGAGACCCCATTTGATCGCTTCAATTCAGTATTTTGAGGTTTTACGTGGCGCCGTTAGGCTGCCGAAATTTTAAGTGGTTCTTCACCCATCTCGTTTTGAAGTTCTACTTTCATGTCAATTATTTCAAGTTCATATTTGTTATATTGGGGTATGATCTCTATATATATCATACTGGACTCTTATGTTCTTATGATGAGAGACCCCATTTGATCGCTTCAATTCAGTATTTTGAGGTTTTACATGGCACCGTTAGGCTGCCGAAATTTTAAGTGGTTCTTCACCCTTCTCGTTTTGAAGTTCTACTTTCATGTCAATTCTTTCAAGTTCCATTTATTATGTTGGGTTATGATATCTATATCTATCATACTGATCTTTTATGTTCATATTATGAGAGACCCTATTTGATCTCATCAATTCATTTTTTGGTTGAAGTTTATGTGACACCGTTAGGCTGTCGGATTTTCATAAGAGAAATCATATTTTTGTCTTCCTTTCATGCTCTTCATTTCATATGGTATATTTTCAAATTTCATTACCATGTTCTTAAATCCATGATATTCTTTCCCTCTACAGTTTTATGGATAATTTATGAGTGGGTGACCCATGTCCCCTCTCTTTTCAATGTTTTCTAAAACCCCGAAACATAGCCGTTATGCTGCAGAATTTTTGGTCGCAAAATGCCTCTCTCTTTTCTCAGAATTATTTTATGTTATAAAGTGAATACTCAAAGCTCTTATTTCTACAAGGGTATTCACATATATATCCAAATTTTCTATTTTAAATTCTGGTATTTACATACATGAGACCCGCTTTCCCTTTCTGTGGGTTTAAAGTGACGTAAGGATCATGTCTTTAAAGCAGTTTTTTTTAAACGTTATGATTATGAAATGAAACCCATTTATTTTATTCTATGGGTAATTTATGAAATGTTTTATGATGATATATGTGGATCACATGATAATAAAGGCAAATTTAAGGGTGCGCCCTGATAGCGCTCCAATGCATTGGGTAATGATGTAACCACTAGTGATTACAATTTTAACGATGCCTTGGTGAATAACCTTGGTAAATTTTAACGACACCTTGGGGATGGACCTTGGTGAAACGAAACGATTGTCAATATTAAATGTTTCAGCCACATCTTCAAGTTATGAAAAAGTTTTATTTTTATTATGATATGCCTCATGATTTAATTTTCATGCATTAAAGTTCTTTTCATGATGTATCTCAAGTTCATATGTAAAATGTTTCACTTGTTTCCCTTGCTGGGCCTTCTTCCCACCCTTCCTTTTGATGTATGTCCCCAGGTTATGAGATGCAGTAATGAGCCTAGGGTGATCATGAGGAGAAGCCTTTCAAGTGTTTAAGAAGAATGTTTTTTTTGTTTCATGTTTTATGTTCCTTGTTTCCAAGACACTAAACCTTAAAGATCCCCAGTTCTGTGTAATGGAATGAAAAGTTATGTTATAAAATGACGGGATGCTATACACATCCTCCACCTGTTGGGTCTGTCTGATCCACTCTCTGCCTCTACCTCACTGGTCCATCCACTGCCTCCCTTTCAGCAGCTCTACGGGTCGGACAATCTCTAGCGAGATGTCTCTTACCGTCGCATGAGTAGCATTGCCTCTCCCTAGGTTGAATGGATCCAGCCTAAGAGACCTGGACTGCCAAACCCCTGTTCTGGGTCCTCCTATAACGTCTCCCACATCTTGATCCCTGCGTCTGACATCGGCTCCCTACTGCTGAGGTCTCCACACCTATCTGCCAGCTGCTGACTGCCGTCGGCTGTCTCTGCTCCACCAAGAAGCTCTCGATCACCAAGGCCCACTTGATCACTCCAGCATAAGTTGGAATGAAAAGAGGCATGAAACTAACCCCGATTGAAGGTCTGATATCTGAAGTACTGATCCCTGACCATATCCATCGAGTACCTGGGGAGGTTGGTGAACCTTGATGAATAGTTAGCCACCACCAAACTGCCCTGCTGGAGCTGAAGAAGCTCCTAGATATGCACTACCCTCAACATAACCAGTGAGAACTCCTCCCTAAAGAGTCTCTCAAACTCCATCCACAAAAGAGTCACCTCGTAATGAGTCTGTGTGGTCATACTCCACCATCATCCCGCCGAACCTTGAAGAAGGATCGATCCTAGGATCACCATCTGGTCTACTAGTGTCCTCACGAGATGAAAAACCCTGTTCACTGCCTGAAGCCAGTCTTCAACTGCCTGAGGGTAGGGATCACCTCGAAACCTGAGGGGTCTCTATCTCTGGAACTCATGGAGCGTGCTCAGCCAGTGCCCCTCGTCGGTCAGTACTGTAGGTACCATGGGCTGCTCCACTGGTGGTGGTATAACAGGTGCACCACCTAGAGGCAACACCTGCAGGACTGGTCCCTGTATTGAAGCCTCGTCCCTGAGGGGGTCATCCTTGTGATCGTGTTGCTGAATCCTAACAGGTATGCATCGCCGAGACATCCTGTAAATAACAAGATGTACCATGGTCAAAGAGTATATCAGGATAGATGACACAAAGGACATAGAAACCACAAACCATTCCTATATGATGCATGTACCAATCTCTTATTTCCATGCAACTAGTGTTTTTATGTACCGAGTTGAAAAGCAGGTTATCAGAGTCTTGGTGTATAGATATGTCGGCCGCCTTCACTAACACTAGAGTCTCTGGCCTAAAATCCAAGCTCGAAACACTTAACACTGTTTCCCTAAACCAATCTCACATACTCTTGGTACTAAGGTAGAACCGACCACCCTCTGATACCACTCTTTCATGACCCGTCCCAGTGGGGCCCATGCCGTGACTCCCCAAGACCGCTTCCAATAGGCCAGGGGCTGGTGACTAGCACCGAGTAAGCATATTACTAACATGGGAGGTATTGCCTAATTTCCTGTACACACACACACATATCCAAGCCCACAAATGTTGAAATGTAAAAAAACACTAAGGAATAAAATGCATGCATACAACTAATCCCAACCAATAGAGTACGACAAAAAGTAGAGTACTGAAAGTAAACTGGGCCAGAATATAATCCCACAAAAAACAAGAGTCTGAAAACTACAAGGTCCAACCTATAAACACAAAGAGGTACTAGGACTACTGATCATAGAAATAGGAACACCTTGGCTTGTAGGGAACCCAGAAAGCTCGGTCCTTTCCTGGTCTGCCCTGGACTCCATCAAAAGACTGCTTGTCTGCACAAGACACGACACGTGCGGGAAAAGCCCGTGCAGGGGTGAGAATAACAATACTCAGTAGAGGACCCCGAAAACCACAAAGCAATACGCAAAGGAAAGGTATAACCATCTCTACACAATATATGCATTCTGAAAATATATCAAGAGTAACAAAAATCCAGATATACTCAAACCCCAGACCTGCAGTCTAGAGACAAGTTACACAACCACATACCCACTCACTAGGAATTTAGTTTAAAGATTCCACAAAGCACTCATCTGGGAGAACTCACTCCACAAGTCTGATAACTCTGATGAAATTCTTCCAAAAAGTACTGTCCATCAGGAAAATTCACAAGATATAGATACACTCATTCCGGGAGAACACACTCCTGAGTGGGGAAAGATCACGATACATAGATGAGAATCACTTCCAGGGCCTTGGAGGATACCGTGAATTATCTGAATTCACCTGATAAGAAGAGAATCAATGCCTTGTGGGAATAGTTACGTCGATACCTAACTCTACCTAGGGTCAATAATGGATAGAGGATCTCGCTCCGGGCCTCTCAGAGGTATACCTGACTCTATCTCGGAAAGTCCTGTTGAAGGGATCATACACCTGAAAAAGGAAACAATATCTGACCTTCAAGGGAATGAGTAAAAGGGGCACTAAACTGAATGAAACATGTCCAAGATATGATGGAAAAGAAGATCAAGCCATGTATTGAAAAGTACATAGTGTGTAGAAAGGTCACACGCAGTGTCCTATGACCCTGGGTACTGCCTGTATACAACGGCCTGAATCACAAGGCTTATCATATAGAAAAAGATATACATGATTCATAAAGGAGTGAAACACCATGTTCCTCTATATAGGGAGGAATTCGTGTACGTTGTCCATGTACCCGTACGCGGCTTCAACCCATGTGTCACAACCCGTGTAACTGGTGCATGGGGTAACCCATGCAACCGACCTGGTTTGGCCGTATAGTGGAGTACACGACAGTGTACTCCACCCCGTGTCCATGTATCATATATGATACATGGAGAGTCCCGCGTAAGGACCCACACACCATTTTCTTCATAGAATACTCCATGTCATCGCATTGTGCATCACGAAACCCTAGCCACCACTGAGTCAGTCCCACACAACGTGTTCTTTGGGATACACGTCGTGTTCTTCAGAAATTTCCAGAACCATCATTCTTCATCGCCGTTCCTTGAGTCTCTTCCGATCCTTGATCCAGCCATCTGGTCATCACGATACTCAATAAACAAGGTCGCCGCGCCATGCCATCGATGTTTCTGGAGGTTTTGGGTGTTTGATCGGCCCTGGAAACCCGTTTCGATCATCCGCGCGAAGAACAGTCGAAGAACGTTTTCTCCCGAACCGGGTCGATTCATCTATCACCATCACCACCGCACCTACGATAGGTCATTACGATGTCGAATATTTAATTTGGGATCGTTGCGATGTGAAACGGATGCGCAACGATTCGTTGTTCGTCACCCCACGAAGAACACAAAGAATGCAGGTGAGAGAGAGGAAGAAAATTCAATAACAAAAGAGGAACGAACATCACCATCATTCATTGTGACATTAATCCGATCCCATTAGAAGGTTTTAAATAGAAGGAATCGAAACATGGATTTTTAACATCATGGATTAATCCACAAAATCATCCCAATAAAAAACCTCCCGCAAGAACGCACGATCCGTGGATCAACCTGTTCGTGGGTTAATTCGCGTTCATCTTTTAATCAAAGAATGAGGAAGAAATAAATCAAAATAACAAACCCCTACCTTGATCCATTTGTAGAAATATCTCCATGTCACATTCTTTGGCGTGGTTCATCAAATCCGGGAAGCGTCGATCGATCGCATCATCGTCGTCCGCCAATGGGTTCTCCTCCAAAACATCAATGGAAAATCCTCAATTTGCAGGGTTATGAGGATAACTCTTTGAAATTTCTATAAGCATGTACTTATAGGGGAGGATTAGTTCTTTTTTTAAAAAGGAAACATTTTAAATAAAATAAATTATTAATTTATTTTATTTTCATTAAAACGTCCCAAAACTAACTCTTGCAGCTGACCCGCACCAGTTGATGTTAGGCCTCACCTAAGGAAAAGTTACTGCTCTGAACGCAATGGTGCCCTTAGATTTTTGATCTAGGAACCCGTTTAAAATTTATTCCACTTCTTTAGGAAAACCGCTTGTAAGAATTGTTTAAAAGTTTAATTTATTTTCAAACATTTATTCTGGGCACTCCGGGCCTCGGAACCGCACGCCGTTGAAAGGTCTGGTCTCAAAATAATTCCATATAATATTTAAAAATAATACACAGAAAATAAAAGAAATTACATTCATTCCTCAGTTTGGGCAGTTAATCCTGGTGTCACCAAGATGTATTGTGATCTACATCATCATTATTAGTGGCTAGGTATGAAGAGAGATGTTGCTGGGTTTGTCATGATGTGTTCCATCTGTCAGCAGGTGAAGGCGGAACATCAGCGACCAGTAGGGATTTTGTAAAAGTTACCCATTCTCAAGTGGAAGTGGAATGATGTTGCGATGGACTTCATGATAGGGTTACCGAGGTCTCCTTGAGGGAATGATGTAGTTTATGTTGTAATTGACAGACTCATGAAGGTTTCTCACTTCTTACTGATCAAGGAGACATTCAGTGTTGATGAGTTGGGAAGGTTGTACATCCGGGGGATTGTATGTTTACATGGGGTTTCACACTCCATTGTTTCAGACAAGGATGCATGATTTGAGCATGCATCCTAGATTTTGGAGGTTCTTGGGATAAAAACATACCTCTTGTGGATTTTTCCTACAATAATAGTTTTCAAGCAACTATTCAGATGGCACCTTATGAGGCTTTGTACGGTAGGCCATGCTGATCACCCCTATGTTGGCTAGAGGTAGGAGAGGCAGCTATGTTGGGACCTCATCTTGTCTAGGAGACTAATGAGCATATAGAGTTGATTAGGAAGATGATGGATACAACACAATCATGATAAAATTCTTATGCTGATCGACAGAGACGACCTCTGGAGTTTGAGGTCAGAGATCAGGTCTTTCTACGTGTCACACTGAGGTTGGGACACAAGAGGATTAGGAGACAGGGTAAGCTTTCGCCGAGGTACGTCGGACCATTCAAGGTTTTGGAAATGGTCAGTTCGGTTTCCTATCAGTTGTAGTTACCTTAGAGGTACCAAGCTATGCATGATTTCATTCACATTTCTCATCTACAACGTTACTTCTCAGACCCGTCTCATGTCTTTCAACCCAAGGAGGTTGAGCTAGAAGTGGACACATCATTCGAGGAACATCCTATCCGGATTGTTGATCGTAGTGTGAAGGTTCTCCGTGGCCGGTATGTTCCTCTGGTATGAGTGCTATGGCAGCACAGAAGAGTATAGGACATGACTTGGGAGAGGGAGGTCGATGTATGATCGCAGTGGCTGGAGCTGTTTGAGGATTCTTCTTTTATGCCGCCTTGCTAGGGAGATTCGGGGACAAATTTCTTTAAGAGGGGATGTTTGTAAGAACCCGAATCTTATTTTCAGGTATAAATCATGTTTTATGGTGTTTTCGAGAAAAAGTGGAGTTTTTGGAAATTTCAGGAGTACACGCCATGTACTTATAAGTACATGCTGTGTACTCAGTTGCTGCGGGTAGCCGTGTGCTGGCTATATAACGGCCGAACACATGGCCATGTGGGGTGACCTGGAGACTTCCTAAAGTGGGGATTAGTAAAAATCAAGTACATGCAGTGTTCTTTTAAAAGACATGTCATGTACTTTCTATTTTTATTTCATTAAACGGACTGGGGTCACATCTAATCGATATAACACCCTCCTTCTAAGTCTATCCTATCCAAGAGCGTTCGTGGTCAGTGATTCTTCTCTGAGCCCCTGACTCACCATCCATCCTCTGAATCAATCGTTTTCAATTTTGTTGGAATCTCCATGGTAATCTCTTCTTTATTCTAGAGCCTTGTTCCTTGATTCCTCTTCTTTCGTGAGTTATCTTCAGTTGAACGTTTTTAGCGGTTTTGTAGATCTATGAAGTTATAGGGTAATTCAAGGCCTGAGGTTCATGTATATCGATCATACAACACTAAGGTAGGTGGTTTTTGACTTTTTGTGGTTAGTATTTGAGTTATATGTGCAAAAGTTCCCAATACCCTTGTCGGGGTATTGCATGGTTATGGTTAATAGCCCCGTTATTGCCTGCTATGCCTTGTGTGCTTGAGTAGAGGATTTATGTTTGTAAATATGGTTATTTTCCATGCTAGTGTTTTTCCATACTTAATTGATTCCGACCGTTTGGTCTAGAATTTCCTATTAGGATGTTTTATTTTCCATGCCTAGTATTGTTAGGACAAAGTGATTTTATTTGACATGCAGTGATATGATGTAAACTGTTTAGCCAAGTAGTTCTTGAGGTTTACTTTGGCTTCCATATACCATTTGTGCATAATTTTTTATGCAGGGCTGTGGGAACTTGGTGTATTAGACCATAGGTAGAATGGACGCTGATGGCTTCTCTAGAGTGTTTGTTTACTTTATGTTGCGAGACCATAGGGGGGATGGGCGTAAGTGCTCCCTCAGAGTGTCTTTAGTTCCTCGTTGCGAGACCATAGGGAAAATTGGATGTTGAGTGCTTCCCCAGAGTGTCTGTAGTTTACCAATAAAATACCACATGGGGTATTGATGGTGGATTCTTCCTCAGAGAGTATTTGCTAAAGTTGAACCAGAGGGGCTAGGCTGTGAGTACTTCCCAGAGGTTTTCTTTTGTTTGTTTGGTTGAACCGTAAGGGATAGGCTGCGAGTACTTCCCAGAGGGTTACTTGGTTTTGATTAGTTTCTTACTTGACATATGAAATGTAATGCATTTAAACATTAGGATTGTTTACTTTTGAGCACTTACTTGTCTACTACTTCTTTTTGCTTCTTGCTTGCCATATATATTCACTGACTGTTAGGTGCAGATATTTGGGCGGTTGCCTACTAGGATTTATCTTACACCCTATTTGGGTCATTTTTTTATAGGTTGGGACCGAAGCCCCATTTTATTATTAAAGAAAATCAAAGACCTCTTTTAACTGGGTATATGGAGACCCATTACATAGCCCGAAGGCCCAGTGGGCTTGTAGCCCATTATATAGCCCGTAGGCCCAATTTTTTGGCCCAATTGCCATTTTGTGAATAGTAACCCGGCTGCTATAGTACCCGCATAGTATCACCGCTGCTACAGTGCCCTGTCGCCGCTACAGTACCACCGATCTATAACATCGCCGCTGCTACAGTACCGCTACAGTACTGCTACAGTTCCCCCTGCGCCCAATGGAAAGTTCCCTTCTACTTTAGGTACTTGATTGCTATGGAGCTGGGGAGCATGGGACCAAGCTGAGGCTTGCGATACTGTGGAAGTATTTACTTGATTTTCTTTTTTTCTTTCATTTAATACTGTATTCTGGCATTGTGACTTGTTTGGCTGTTTTCCTAGACATATGTATCATGCATAATTTATATATATATGCTCTAGTTTATTACTTCCAGTCTTCCACTGCTTATTTATTGCATACTATTATAGCTTCTGCTATTGTATATCTGTTTATTTTTGTTGTGTTACTCTGCCAATGAGGGCATAGTTTCCCCACTATCACACCCAAGGCCCTCATTGCTAGTCAGCATCCTCTGACATTCGGGGAAATGCGCTTGAGGCCATGTGTCTAACCAGGTACAGGGCACCTGTGGGTGGAACCCGGAACCAGGACATTACAATTAAGTTATTTCTCTTGGGTGCCTTGACCCGTTGCTAGAGTGTAATCTTGGACTTTAAGCAACCCCGCCTAATTCCAACGAGAAAGAATCCTATAGAGTCACACACTAAGTGTTTCCATTGATCTTGATTAAATTCAGTTTGATTTTAATTAATGAAATAAATATTATTCTCAAGTTTGAGGAATAATTTTATTCAAGTAATATTGATCACATAAATTAAATAAATATTTATTCTCCATATTGTGAATAAAATATTTATTTTATTTATTGAATATTTTAACAAATATTTATTTGCTAGATTGTGAATAAAATATTTATTTATAAATAAAATTTTTATTTGGTTGTTCAATAAATGCTAGAGGAGTTCGAACGGACCAAGACTGAGTCTGGTGACAAATATTAATTAACAAGACCGTTACATAATATTTTTTACCGTGCAAGTTGGCATGCACCACAAAATAATATTTATATACTTATCATTATGAGGAATGAGATTTATTAAAGGTAATACATATTATTTAATGGATAGTATGTAATTAAATTATATTTTAACTCAAATCACAACTATATAAATATATGGCTATGTCTATTGTGTAGAGAATCCGAAATTGAGAATAGAGATTTTTTTCACATAATGAATTCTCTCTCAAATCCTCCTCCTATCTCTCTCTCAAGAACAAGAAGTGCAAGAGATATTTCTTTAAGTATGAAGGACGGGAAATCAAGAACAAACAATGCAAGACATTTGAATCGCTGTGCTAGCACCTGTAGATTGAGTGGTGTTTCTCGAAGATCATAGGAGCATGTGTGGATCACCATTAGAGGGATTCTATCCTTAGATCATTACAACATAATAAAGGTAATATGAAAGGTTATTTTTATACAATCAACATTCACCAATGAAGAAAGTTCCCAGGCCCATGTATTTATTTCTTCAAATATTAAATAAATTAATTATAAAATTGATGTGCAAAATCCTCATTCTTGGTTTCAAGAAATGATTATTAAAAGAAATTTTAATATATCACCCACCCCCAAAAGATTTTTTTACATCTGAAACCATCAATTGGTATATGAGGGGTCACGTTTAAATTTATAATTTTTTATTTGATTGTTGATTTATGAATAATTGTGGTTAGATTTTAATTTCATGTTATTTGTTTTTTAATCTAATTTGAATTAACATGTTATTGATATATTAATCATGTTCATTAAATGTTTCATTTTCTTAAAGAAACGACCAGATATGCCATCGGGAAGTTCCAAATCATTGGCTAGTAAAACTAGGTTACATAGAGTGCGACCGGATCACACGCTGTATACCCATGCACATTTTATCTAGATGCATCGAGCAATTAATTATATATAGTGCTTTTATTGCACACCGCATTTTGATCGGGCTAACCTGAAAAACAACAAGTAGATACAAGGTGTGTAACTGACATGTACACACCATGTAGTCTGGCTGAGTCACTACACCAAAGCCCTAGGAGTGTGACTTGGATATATGAAAACCGAGGTATATAGCATGTACCTGCATGTACACACCGTGTAGTCTCCCATTAATGGAAAAAATTAAAATTATATTATATTTGAAATTTAATCATTAAAACCTTATTTTATTGATTTGCACATCGTTGTGTGTTTGACAATTTAATAATGATTTTAAAGAATTTTAAATGCTCAATCAAATTATTGTAATTAATATGTAATTATTGGTTCTGCCATTTATTTTCCATGAATTCAATTAATAATGAGTATCTCAAAATAATACTGGATTATCATTAAGATTAAAGTGAATTAATTAATTAATTAATTAAGTAATTAATACAAGTACATTTATCTTAAATAATAAAGAAACAAATAAAGAAATGAATGCTAGCCATTTACTTTTGCATATTCGTTGCATGTATGACCGTTAATGAGCTTGACCAAGACCTGTGTATGTGTTGAATGTTTTAATTTAATTTATTACATGATTTTGCAATTATTTAATATTAAATTAAATGATAACCTAAGAGACATCCCTCCCTACATTATTATGTAGGACTTTCATGTCCAAAGATATTTATGTAATCCCCTTTAACTAATCCTTTGGTTCCCCTCACCTGTGTGTGAGTAATAAATATTTGTAATTAATGGAGCATCCCAAGGCGCATAGAGGTAGTTCAACATGGAACCATAATGATGCCAAACTAGGTGATACATAGGTTGATAAGTGGAATGTTGTAACTCATGTCAAGACCGATAATATGCGTTATTTTCCTTAGGTCAAAGGTTGATTTAATGTATGTTCATTAAATCAATCGTTAGATAAACCTCATGAATGGTTCATTTATTTAATTATTTATTTATGTATATGAAATTATTTATTTTATGGATACAAGACCAAAATCACATAAATAAATGAATTAATGTGAAAAGATATAAATTAAATAAATAAGTTATGCGTAAATGTTTTATCCAACATGGTTAATTAATTAAGTAACATCCACTTAATATTAACAAGACGTGTAAATGATAAAACAAGAAAAAAAATTATGCATAATAAATTAAAATCCCTCAATTAAATATTAAGTCAAACTAAGCCTTTCATTACTTGATTGAGAATGAATCCATATAATTAAGTGTAGTACATGGCCAAAGTCTGGAAACTTACTTTTATCAGGGATTTATCATGAGAGTTTTGGGTTGACTTAACTAAAATTGTATTGAGTTTAATGACCAAAGTCTATTAAATACAAATTTGGAGGAAAGTGTTGAGGAAATACAATTCATGATTTCAGGATAGGGTAATCCACTCAACAGATCAAGGAGCTTCAAGTCTATAGTTAGCAATACCACCTACCTAAATACTTTATTATGGTTTTCATGAAAAAAGTCTGGATCATTAATAAAATTAATGAGGGTCCTTTCCACTATAATGTTAAAAAAACTAGACATTATGAGTTCAATGGTAAGGGCTATTGATACTTGATAAATAACGGGAGATTTAATAAATAAATAACTAAAAATATTTAAATTATTATATCTCACATATTTTTTAATCAAGCAAAGTAATAATAATATGCTATTTCTAATTGTAGAATAAAATGACAAGTTCATCATCCACACTATCCCTACAGTCAATATTGGAGAAAAATAACCTCCTTACGGGTAGTAAATTCTAGGATTGGTTTAGATGCCTTCGAGTTCTGCTATGCCATGAATGAAAATCTTACATGCTAGAATCCTCAATTCCTGATCTACCTACCAAAGAGGTGAGTGATGAAGAGTTCCTTATCTATGAAAAATATTTGAGTGACGTGTTCAATGTTCAATGTTTGACGCTTTCATCAAAGTATAGTGAACTAATGAAGTCTCACAAAAACATGGATGCATATATCATGCCTAAGAACCTCTATGGTCTTTACTAGGAGAGAGATAGATAGGTACAATTTGAGATTTTCAAGGCACTATTTTAGAGAAATCATGGAGAGGGTTACCAAATTGGGCCTCATGTAGTCAAGATCATTGGATACATTGAGTGATTATAGGTTCTAGGGTTTAAACTCCTCGAAGAACTGGGCACTGACCTCATTCTAACATCACTCCCTTAGAGATTCTCCAAATTTGTTATGAATTTTAATATGATAAACATTGAGAAGTCTCTATTAGATATTATTACTCTTATTTTCCAAGTATATAAAGACATGAAATGTGAAAAACCTTCCATCCTTATGGTGAGAAAACAAAAAGGGCAAGCGAAGATCTTTAAACCAAAAGCTTCTTCACACCCTTCCAAGAAGAGGAATATCAAGGGGAAAGCAAGGGAACAAGATATTTTTTGTTTCTCATGTAGAAATAAGGGCCACTGGAAGAAAAACTACACCTAAAAAAAGAAGCAAGGGGAAGATTAATGTGTGTTTGTTATCAAGTGCAATTTATCTGTTTCTATAAGTTGGGTATTTGATACAACTTGTGGTTCTCACATACGTATTCAAATACAGGAACCAAGTAGATTCAGAAATATTGTCCAAGGATATATAGATCTTTGAGAAACCAATAGAGCTAAACTTGTTGTTGTAGATATCAGGGAATACCACCTAACATTTCCAACCAGAATGATCTTGGTTTTAAAGGGTTTTTATTATGTGCCTTCAGTTACCAAAAACATTATTTATGTATCTAGACTTGATACTGATGGATTTATTTTCAAATTTTGGAATAACTATTTCTTATTTTATAAATACAGGTTTTTATAGTAATATGCATTTAAATAATGGTCTTTATGTGTTATATTACATGAACCAAATAATGGAAATTGATAATGAAGTTACTTCACATGAATCACACCACACCAAACTTTGGCATCACCGAATAAGTCATGTAAATGAAAAGTGCTTGATTAATTACATAGAGATGTATATTTAGATTATTTTGAACTAAAATCACTTAGTGTATGTCATGCATGTTTACAAGGAAAAATGACCAAAGTCCCATTTAGTGGGAATGGTTAAAGGGCTAAAGAGATTCTTTAATTAGTTTATACTGATGTGTGTGGACCATTTTCTATTAAAGAAGGGGGTGGGTACTCATACTTCATAATTTTTACTAATGATTTTAGTAGATATGGATATGTCTAATTAATGAGGTATAGGTTGGATTCTTTTGAAAAATTCAAGAAATACAAGAATGAAGTTGAGAACCATGTTGGTAAGAAGATTAAGAAACTTCACTCGGAATGTGATGAAGAATATATTAATCAAAACTTCATTGATTATATAAGGGAGTTCAGTATTTTTTTCTCAACTCACTCATCCTTATATGCCTCAGTGGAATGGTACAAGTGAAAGAAGGAACCACACCTTGATGTAAATGGTGAGATCAATGATAAGTCATGTGAGTCTTCCATTATCCTTTTAGGGATACACGTTACAAATAGTAGAATATGTACTAAACTGAGTGCCAAATAAAAAAACAGATGGTATACCATACTAATTATAGAATGGAAAGAAACCAGTGTTGTCTTAATTATATGTGTGGGGTTGAAAAGAATTTTTCAAGGCCTATTCATGTAACAAACTTGCACCTCGAGGCACAAAGTGTATCTTTATAGGATATCCCAAAGAAACAAAGGGATACTACCTATAAAATTATTTAAAAAAATGGTTATGGTTGAAAGATATCCCACATTTATTGAGGACGATATTATCTCTAAAATCGATAGTGGGAGAAAGATAGACTTTGATGAAGTTTAGGCTCAATATACATAAGATTTTACATAAGAAAAAATTACACAAAGCCCCATGGAAGAAGAAATTTTTCTAAAGACAAAATTACTATGTAGGAGTACTAGAGAGGTTAGAGAACCAGAATAGTATGGTTTTCTAGTCACTAAGGATGGTGACTCATTATTAGTTGATAATAATGATCCTCTAACCTACAAAAAAGTAGTAAGTGGAACAGATGTTTCCAAGTGTCAAGAAGACATGAATTCTGAAATGGATTCCATGTACCAAAACCAAGTTTGAATTTTGGTAGACCCTCTAGTAGATGTAAATACTGTTGGTTACAAATGGGTATTCAAGAAGAAACTAGACATGGTAGGACAATTCAGTACCTATAAGGCACAACTGGTTGTAAAAGGGTTTAAATAGTGTCAATTCATTAACTATGATGAAACCTTCTCACTGATTGAAATTCTGAAATCCATCAGAAAACTACTTGCCATTGCAACTTCCCATGATTATGAGATTTAGAAAATGGATGTCAAAACAACCTTGCTTAACAAGAACCTTTAGGAAGATATCTATATGATACAACCCGATGGTTTTATGACTCCAAAGGATTCCAAAAAGGTATACAAGTTTCAAAGATCCATTTATGGATTAAAGAAAACATACAGGTCATGGAAAATTCATTTTTATGAGGCCATAATGGAATTTGGATTTATAAAGAATGAATTCAAATTGTGTATCTATAAAATGTTTAGTGGGAGTGCAGTAATTTCTTAATAGTATATATTGATGAAATATTACTCATTGGAAACAAAATACCAGTCTTATAGTCTGTTAAGGTGTGGTTGAATAAATGATTCTCTATAAAGTAATTGAACAATACAACATATATTCTTGGGACCAAGATCCATCATGATAGATCCAAGAGGTTTCTTGGCCTAATTAAAAGTACATACATTGACAAGATACTGAAGAGATTTAGTATAGAACAATCCCATAGGGTATTTTTTCTAGCTTTACATGACATTCATATTTCTAGGAAAATGTTTCCTCAGACACATGAGTAAAGAAATATAATAACAAGGATTCCATACACATCCGTGATTGGTTCAGCCATGTATGATATGCTATATAATTGTCTATATACTGCCTCTAAATTAAGTGCAGTAGGAAGATATCAATCTGATCTAGGTGACCACCATTGGATGGAAGTTAAGACTATCCTTAAGTATTTGAGGCGTAATAATGATATATTCTTAGTTTATGGAAGAGATGAGGAACTAGTCATCAGATGATATGAAAAAACTAGTTTTCAAACTGATCAAGATGACATGAAGTCACAAACGGGATACATATTAACTTTTAATGGAGGTGTTGTGATCTGGAATATCTCAAAGCAGACTATGGTTGCAGATTCTATAATAGAGTTTGAGTATATTACGGCTTCTGAGACACCTAAATAAGTAGTATGAATGTAAAAATTCATCCAATAGCTTGATGTGGTACCTAGTAGTAAAGATCCTATCACACTCTATTGTGATAATACTACAACAGTGGCTCTTGAAAAAGAACCAAGGTCACATCAGTGGACAAAGAACATAATTTTGAAGTATCATATCTTGAGGGATTTTTCTTAGAGATGTAAAGTTACAGTAAGAAGTATTTACACAGAATAAATCATTGCAGACCCCTTGACTAAAGCCTTGACTCAGTAGAAACATGACTATACTGGGAGGTATAGTGGACTAAAGGTCATAGGCAGTTTGATCTAGTTCAAGTGGGAGTTTTTGGAGTTGGTGTCCTAGGACCAACTATTTTTACTTTGATTATATGAATAATCTATGTATTGAATATCAATAAAACTTCTTATTACATATTGTTTGTTATTTTTCATGACTCTAATATAGTAATGTCCTAGAGTATATGTTACATTGATAAGGTTATAGTCGTTACCCTCTATGATGAGAACCTTGATATACTATGATGATATTATCAAATAATGTTTTGTGGTTGGATAATGTAATATGATGGGAAACATAGTACATAGACTATTAGGTGTGAGTACTCATAAGCAGATTAGGATTCTTCTCATGAAGTTCATACTTAATAGTCTCCAAGATAGGGTATTATGAGAACATATCCACCAATAGAAATTCTACATGTTTTGGTGTCATTGAATATTCTTATCTACGAGCATGTGAAATGGTCCTAAGAATTTAAGATTATTATTAATGCATTCTATAACTCATATACTTAGATGGATTTCATAAACCATGATGATAATAGTTCATGGTGAAGTTGGATACGTTGGGTGCGTCACGAGTGACATGTCATTAATGAATAAGTTGAGCAAGGATTTTCCCCTTCCATCTTTATAGAAGCTAATATATCACCCCTTTTATTGTAATAGAACTGTCGCATTAAATTCCATGGACAAGGTGTAACAACATGTAAATTTTAAATAGTCAAAGAAAAACATATCGAGCATATAGGTTGGTGACATGAATGTGCAACCTGCTTGATCAAATATTGTGATAAAGGGATTATATTATACAATGAGTGTTCAGATGTAGTTTTCTATGTTGCGACATTAAGTTCTTTCTCTTGGGTGCCTTAACCTATTTCTAGATAGTAATCTTAGACTTTAATCAAGACCACCTAATGCCAAGGATAAATAATCCTAGAGGGTTTCACACTAAGTGTTTTTACTTATCATGATTAAATTCTGTTTGAGTTTAATTAATGGAATAAATATTATTCTCAAGTTTGAGGAATAATTTTATTCAAGTTATATTAATCACATAAATTAAATAAATATTTATTCACCGGATTGTGAATAAAATATTTATTTTATTTATTGAATATTTTAATAAATATTGATTTGCTAGATTGTTAATAAAATATTTATTTATGAATAAAATATTTATTAGGTTATTCAATAAATTCTAAAGGAGTTCGAATGGATCAAGACTGAGTTCGGTGACAAATATTAATTAACAAGACCATTACATAATATTTTTTATTGCGTAAGTTGGTGTGCACCTTAAAATAATAATTATATAATTATTATTATGTGGCATGAGATTTATTAAATGTAATAAATTTTATTTAATGGATGGTATGCAATTAAATAATATTTTAACTCAAATTCTAACTCTATAAATAGAAGTCTATGTCTATTGTCTAGAGCATCCAAAATTGAGAACATAAAATTATTACACACAATGAATTCTATATCAACTCCTCCTCCTCTCTCCCTCTCAATAATGAGAAGTTCAAGGGATATTTCTTCAAAAAAAAAGAACAAACGACCAAGAATGAACAACACAAGACATTCGACTCTCCGTGCTAGCACCCGTAGATTGAGTGACATTTCTCAGAGATCATGTGTGGATTACCGCTAGAGGGATTCTATCCTTGGATCCTTACAACACAAAAAAAGGTAACACTAAAGTGTCTTTTTGGATGATCAACATTCACCAACAAATAAATTTCATAAGCTCAGATATTTATTTCTTCAAATATTAAATAAATTAATTATAAATTTGATGTGAAAGATCCTCTCTCTTGGTTTTTGGTAATGATTATTAAAATAAATTTTAATATATCACCCACCTATGCTTGCTTCTGCTACACCCGGAACCATCACGTGCCACTTTGGTGTCAATTTCTTTCTATTTGGAGTATTATAATTACACCTTTATTTACTTTCCACTGTACTCTAATATTGTTTTTTATTAGTAATTCATTGAGTTATGTGATTGATTATTCATGCATTATTTAGTTCTTATTGGATGTTATATTTTTCTTATTTGGTTGTATGGGTTATTAGGGAAAATCATCCCCTAATGTTCTCTTAAGCCCTTGACATTTATTGTTAGACTTTGGTGTATTAGGTATGTCACCTAAGGTTAGTAGTATTTTTCCTCTTATCAAGATAACGTAAAGGGGAGGGGTTTCATAAATGGTATCGGTTTTGTTTGGTCCTTGAGTTGGGTTGATATCAAGGATATAGGACCGTCAAAACTTGAAATTTATAGCATAAAAAGATGCAACTAACCTATTTATGTCAAACTTCAAGTTACCAAGGTTTTTGGGTACAAAAGTGTTCCAAGAAACTTTTAGACTTATTGTTATTTCATTATTACGAGTTTAGCTAATGAGTTTTTCATATCATGCATTAGTAAAAAGACTTCCCACTAGGACTTTATTGTTCATTTATTGTTCAAATGATTTATGAAAATTATTAAAATGGGTTATTATTGAAATTATAGTTGTATTGGTTGTTGATTATGGTAATGATAATTATTTATAATGTTTTGAAATTTAGTAATACCTTCATTTATTAGAGAGAAATGTTCTAAATAGTGTATTTTTCTACTTATAGAAAATGTTACCGGAAAGACATCATAGAAATCGTAAGGAAGAAGTTTCTAAAAATGTGGTTTCACTTGAGGTACAGGTGAACCAAAAACTTGTATAGAGTATTGTGAAATTTTTTCAAGATTTTGATAGGGGAAATTGAAATGATAAACCAAGAAAATTGGATCATTCAGTGTAGTTTAAGAAGAAAAATCCATTTGTGTTTAGAGAGTATTTTGAACATGAAAAATCATAAGTGTGGCTAAACTGAATGAATATAATATTCTATTTTCTTAGCACATCGACAGAGATAAGGATTAATTTAGTGATCTATATGTTCAAAGATCTTGTATGCCAGTGGTCAGATTTAGTTTTACAAGATAAAACCAACCAAGGGCATATGCGAGAGGATTTTGAGGAATTTTTTAACAAATAATTCTATCCTCACACTTTAAAAATAATAAAAACAATAGAAATTTTCAGCTTAAAGCAAGAAAAATTATCTATCATAGAATATGAAAATAATTTTATAAACTTGGTATATTTTTCTCTGAAAGTAGTTGCTAGTGCATCCTTGAAGGCACATATATTTAAGATGATATTGAGACTAGAGATTTGATCCAAGATAGAAATCCTCTATATTGAGAATTATATGTATATGGTTAATATGGTTGTAGTGGAAGAAAGATATATTGGTGGGGATCATACTAGAGGTAGCATATTTGTTTCCATGGGAAGAGGTGGGAACTTTAGTGTTGGAAATAAGAGGAATAGAGATGTATATTCTTAGGGAGGTTTCACACCTCAAACTTATCCCTATAAATTTGTTAACTTTTATATAAGATCATAAATAAAAGTAGTATGTTTCCAATGTGGTTCGTTTGGGTATAAGAAGAACAAATGAACTAGAACACCAAGGGATTTCTATCATTGCGGCAAGAAAGGACATCTCAAGACGTATTGTCATAAAATTATAAGATCACCAATTGTAACATGTAATATCCCAAGATTTTAAAGAAAATCTATAGCCACTACAAAAAATCACTACTTAGTAGTGGTTATACTAACCACCACAAATTAAATCTGGTTAAAAAAAACATAATATAGTGGTAGTTTAATCAAATCGATGCTATATTTTTATTATTTTAACACTTAGTATAATTTTTAATTAAAACACCACTAAATGTTTAAAAAAACCCTAATTACTCTCCCTCCCCCGATCCCTCTACATGACCTAACCCCTTTCCACCCCGACCCTGTGACCCCGGCCCCCTGACCTCCTCCTCTCCCTTCCTCCACAATGACCTCCCACCCCCTCTGGAGACCCCAACCCCCATGACACCCCCCTCCGACCCACCCCCACAACCCCCACACCCCTATAACCTCCCTCTCCCGGATCATGGTTCCCCTCCTCATTAGCGATGTGGACCCCCTAACCTCCCTCTCCCCATATTGGTTCCCCTCCTTGGTGGCAATGCAGACCCCCACCCTCTGACCTCCCTCTCCCTAGCTCGGATCCCCTACTCGGTGGAAACGTAGACCCCCTTAAAGGTTTCATCATCCTCACCCTAAATATATTATTGAGTAGCATTAGATGGAAAACCATGGGTGATAAAAAGAGTATAGAATTTGTTTTTCATTCATTTAACAGTAATGTATATATGTAATTTTTGTTTATAATGTGTTATTTGGATATTAAAATTATTTTTTTGGATTTATAATAATCATTAATTTTGGTTATGTTGTATTAAATTTTAAAAATAAACTCATTTACGATATAATTCAGTTATGGAATCTAGATCGCTCATTACTTCATGGTTTGTATTTTATATTAATGAATTCCACTTTTTTCTATATATGTGAATGGATACAATTTTTTACATATACATAATTGAGACTATTTCCAACTCATGAACAATTTGTGGTATGGTTTGGGGTCACACAAGGATTCATCACCAACCCTGGAAAGATCTCTAAGTTTAAAGGCCTTGAAAATGAGATATTAGACCCTTTTTAAATTCATCAGAATGCTTCATATTTTATGAATATGTGAGATATAATTTAGTTTAATAAAATATATTGAATAATGATAGAGTAGTTAGGGTTAATTTTTACATGCATGATAATCAATTATTGTTTATGGTAACTATAATAACCAATATAGTTTCGTTGATTTTATTTTAACTAACACGATTTCTAAAGGAATTAATTATAGTGTGTAGTTTGTTTGTTTTTTTGAGTAAAATGGCTAATTTTTTATCATTTTATTTGAAAATAAAAATACACATTATTCAAATTGTTGTTAACATCATGTTTTTATATTTAGCTCAAATTTAAGGAACATCCGATTTGATGTTATGTGAATATAGTTCATTTATATAATTAATGAACAACATGAAGTCACACTAAACAAGTTCAATATAATATAGACATATAGAGTTGAATATTTTGGGTAAGCATAACATATCATGATATCCAAATAAAGCATACTTTTCATTCATATTTTTGAAGGGATGCTCTTTGTCTTAGATAGATCATGGGAAATGGTTCAGACATTACTCAATATACCTAATTTTTCAATGGATTGAACCCTCCTTAGTTACAACACTAGGGTAGAACACAACATTATCTTTTTATACCATAAAAATAATATCATCTACATATAAAATATAAAAAATTGATATATCTTTATCATATTTAATATAGAGGTTGTTTTCCACACTTCCATCATTAAATGTTAATTGTTTCAAGCATTTATCTAAATTTAAATACCATGCTCTTGAGTCTTATCCTAAAATGTATAGATCCTTATTTAACCTAAAAAAATTAAATTTATCTTTATCTAGAAAGCCACTTCATCTTCTAACTCTCAATTTAAGAAGACATATTTGATATCTTTTATAATTTTCATGGGTTTGCTTTATGATAAAATATGGCGGTCATCTAATTTATGTCATTATTAATACATGTTTATGGGAAATAATAATTTATTTGATTCATGTTTTTATATTATAAGTTTATTAATAAAAAGTTCATTATTTGATACATCCCATTTTCCTTTATAGTTTTTAAGAAAGATTCAATGGTGAAGTTAGGTGATATTTAATTTTGATTGTACCTTTTTTATTAAACATTTATATCTTTATATCTGAATGTATAGGGAGAATAGAATCCAATACCTATGGATAGAAGTTGTATTAATTTACCTCAAAACACACCTCGATATGAAAAGTGTTTGGAAGAATTTTTATATTATGTAACTGCACATTGATCAGCGGATGGTAGAATAAAATGTGTGTGTCCTGATTGTAAATTGAAGCGATGATTAAATAGAAACAAAGTATATTAAAATTTTATATTGAAACAGTTTCCTGATCGATATGTATGTTGGATTTGGTATGGTGAATCGAATGTTATGGAAAGTCAAAATAATGAAAATACTGTCAGCAAAATACAAAGTGGTCTGACATAGGAGAATTCAATTTAAAATTTGTCAAATAATGCATTTGGTTTTGCAGAATACAATATCCAGGATTTTAATAGATCAAAAAACCCTTTATTTGACCCTGAGCAGGTTAATCTTTCTTAGAACTTTAGTGACCAAAAAAATGATTTTTATGAATTAGTTGAAGATGGAAAATAAGAACTATATGAAGGGTGTGCCATGTAACGACCCAAAATTTCATTAATGGAAATCCCTCTTGATCTAATTAAATGCCTCTTTATGTAAAATGTTTATATAAACTGTCAACTTATTTGGTTTTATGTTAAAAATTGTGACCATTTCTAATATATCCATTGAACAATTATCACATGATTAGTATAAATATAGATCTTTAACAAATCCAATTTACCCAGACAAAAGAAGCAATGGCCTCATCCAGTAGACGTGCCCCATATGAAGCCCATTTTTCAGAGCTCAGAAAGGAGGTGGCGTCATTGGGCTTCGATCTTGACCAATCCCAAGACAAGCTTGAATATGTTAAGCTCGAGCAGGACCGCCTACGAGAGAAGTGGAAGTTGATAGAGATTACCACCCGAGCAATGTTATCCGAGCCACCCCAAGAGTCTTTCACCATCACACACCTTACTCTTCGGTATTATATGGGTGTTATAAGGGGTTATGTAACAAGACCTTAGCACTATGGTTATGTACATTATTTTTGTATATAATAATGAATATACTCTCATTTTATTATTGTTACCTTGTAAATAGTTTTTAAAGTACAAATATTATTTTTAGTTAATGTTCAACTAAGAAATTTATTTTGATGAATTAATGGATTTTTGAATTAAATAACATTTTAATAAAATATTATTATTATTAAATTAATTTTTATTAAATATAAATGATTGTATAATTTTATGAATGCAATTGTAATTTTTATTAAGGTTTGAAATCCATTTTTGTAAAAACCCATGAATTTTCGATAAATGTTGGTTTTTATTTTAAAAGTGAAAATTAAAATATTTAGAAAATTATTTAGATAAAATGAATATTATTTCTGGAATCAGGATGTTGAAATTATCTAATGGTGAATTTTTCATAATTTTCTGAGACAGTCAAATTTTTGGGTAAAAATTAAATACCGTTTAAATATATAATGTGTTTTATGACATCATAATGATCCAATAGTGATGTAATAAAATACTATAAGCTTTATGTTCGGCCAATATATGTTTTACTTTTAAAATAATATGGTTTTGGGTTTGTTTGACTTATTTTACAAAGCTTTAATGGACCCTTCAAGACTTATTAAACATCTTGTCTTTTTAAATTGTTTTCCTTGGGAGTGTGACTCACCTCCACATAAGCAACCCCATTATTTTAAGGAGTTCGGACTTTGGACTTATAAATTATTTTTTTCCACTTCCCTTTTCCAAAAACCATGGGCAAAAACAATGGGCTGGTTTGTGGTTTGGATTAGTTTAATGTGAGGTGTCCCAAACCTAAATAATAAAGCATTCCCTCACCTTTCCTATATAAACCCACCCAATATCCCACTTTATCCTCACTAAAATCCTTTGGATTTCGTCAAAACTATGCACTAATCTCTATATAATCCTCCCAAGGATCCCCAAGCTCCCAAGAAGCCTCTCTCAATCCTTTGGAAGCACAATTCCAAGTAAGGGTTTTTCTTCCTTTCTCATTTTTGTCCAATTTTCTTAATGTTGTTATGCCCTTTTAATTTCAATTATAAATGTTGGGGTATGGTTTCTTACCTCCCCCATACTGCCCTCTTTATGTTTTAATGATGAGATACCCCTTTCTATCTCATTAAATTCCTCTCATGTACACCCGTTACTATGCCGAAATTCTGAAAGAAATTTCTCTCTCTTCTTTTACATTCGAGAAATTCTTTTGTATCATGACTCTAAATTCCATTTCAATTATTGGTACATGTATCTATATTACCCCATTACTGTCAATTTAATTTACATATGATGAGATTCCCCTTTCTCTCTCATCAACCATTTTTATGAATTCTTACGTCACACCGTTACGCTGCCGAAATTGCACCGATTTTTTAAGCCAATGTCATTGTGTAGTGAATACCATGCCCATTTCTATATCAAGGGTATTCACCTTTATGAAAATTTACTTATTGATTATAAAGTTCCATGTATTATTTCCACGTTCCATTATATTGGAATAAATGATTATGTTTTAAGAATCCAGGTTATATGATCCATGTGGCACACTTATGCATGAAATGAAATGTTTAAGAAGGGTGCACCCTTATAGCGCTCCAATGCATTGGGTAAAGTATAGTATCATGATAAATCATGTGAAATGGGTTTTTACTCATGCTAATTCATGTGTAATAAGGTTTTACTCATGCTTTATGTTCAATGAGGATTTACTCATGCTCCATGTGCAATGAACCTTGGCTCATGCTAATTCCATGTTAAGTTTTGTTGCCACATTTCCATGTTATGATTATCATGATTTATCATGCCTTTATGTTTATGCTTCTATTGTGCTATAATGATATGACTATTGTCTAACATGTATTGTATTCCTCATGTTACTCCATGTTTATTCCCTTACTGGGATTTATAGCTCACCCTTTTTTATGCATGTCCTCAGGTTATCCCATGCAATGCTAAGTACGAGGTAATGTAATGGTCTTGTAATGATCATGAGTTGCATTTAATGTTTGAAGTTTTTATGTAATGATCCTAATAACCTAAGACACTAGACCTCTCAATATTTTATATTGTATCAAGTGAAGATTTTATGTAATAAATCAGGTTTAAGTGTGTAATAAAAATCAGGGTTGTCATTGTTGGTATCAGAGGGAGATTTAGTTATTTTTGGGATTAGGATTCGAAAACCCTAGTAAATCCTTAGAGACAAGAATAAGTATAATAAAAACATCCCTAAGTTTTGGTGAGTATTGAGTAAGTGGTTTATCAATAAAATACATCCCTTTCTGGATACGAGCAGGTAGAGGTGGCTCTGGCACAGATGTATCCTAGGGGTAAAACCCGAAAATACCGCTATGAGCTAGACTCAAATGGGAACTGGTGCATGACAACGGGCCTTGCTTCACTCTTGGTTATGAAACTCTTAGGGGATATGCTTTGGTAAATTCACAAGCTTAGTATGAACCATTATTAAGGGACAAAAAAATGACCTGATAATATATGTTAGAAAGTAGATCATGGATAACATAGACTAAATCCAATAGATTCATATGTTAAGGAAATAAAATTTATTTATAATTCGTTAGTTTTGTCCTTGGATTACCCTTTATGTGTTACCCCTAACTTTCCTTTTATTCCAGCCAATGGCCAGTAATAGGAGGAATCGATCTAACAACTGATGTGAAGATTAATGCGATGATTGTACTAATGAGATGCCCAATCCAATGGGAGAAGGAATCGAGAACTTTGTCATGATTCTCTCTAATCTAACTCAAGATTTTAATAGAAACATGGGTCAATAGTAATGTTCAACCCCCCCACCCTCCAAGAAATAACAAGTCGCTATCGAGAGGTTCATGAGACAAAGGCCTCCTACTTTTAATGGATCATTCGATCCCTCAATTGCTGAACAATAGATCAACTCCATTGAAAATATCTTCTCCATCCTTCAATGTTATGAACAAGAGAAGGTGTTCCTGGATACTTATCATATGGAGGGTTAAGATGATCAATGGTGGACATTGATCAAAAATACGAAGCCTGATGAGAAGATTGAGGCATTGAAATGGAAGTATTTCCGGAAGATGTTTTTCAATAAATATTTTCCACGCACCCTCCAGCTTAAGATGGAGAGGGAATTCCTTGCCCTCAAGAAAAAAGATGACTAATCTGTTGAAGCGTACGAGGAAAACTTCACAAGGCTTGCATGATACACTTCCGACTTTGTCGTTACCCCCGAATGCAAGGTTGACCGCTTCTTTGGTGGGCTGAAACCTAGCCTATGGAAAGCGCTGGCGATCCGCGACTTTGACAGCTATGAGGGAATTGTCTGATGTGCCCTCAAGGTCGAAATGGAGATCGGAGAATCTCAGGGGTATCATGGGGATAAGAAGCATAAGGTGGACTTCAATGCTGGCAGTTCGATGGATAAATCCAACAGTGCTAACAAGATCCAGTACCCCACTTTCCAAAGGTGCGGAAAGAAGCACCCCGGAAATTGCCTAAAGGGGACAAGGAAATGCTTTAGGTGTGGAAGAGAAGGGCACCTAGCTATTAACTGCCGATAAGAAAAACTTTTGAATGAAATATAGGATAATAACGCTCTGTTCGAACCTCAATGTGTTGTTCATTGCTACAACTGCAAAGAACCAGGGCATCTTTCAAATTAGTGCCCTAATCCAAGGAATTTCAGAGGCAACCAACAACCTCCAAGGCACCAAGGGAGAGCTTTTTCCATCACTACTGCCGAAGTGAATCCTAAAAATGAAGTGGTGATAGGTATGCTAGTTATTCATTCAAGAATAATGAACATACTTTTTGATTCAGGTTCTATGCATTCTTTTATATCCCAAAAGTTTAGTAGAACAATCCCAACACCACCACAAATCATGAAAGTAAAGATGTCGGTGAGTACGAAAAATGGGTAAATCATTGCATCCCATGAATATAACTCCTCCCCTGTCATAATATGTGGATTTAATTTCACAGTGAACCTCGTCATACTCCATCTAGTGGAATTTGATGCAATTCTTGGCATGGATTAGCTTTCATTATATAGAGCCAACATAAATTGTCGTGAGAGGGAAATCACTCTCCATGTGGAGAATCGACCCCTGATTCTATAAAAGTGCAAGGAGGAAGATGAATCTTATTTAGCTATATCATCTCAAGCGTGAATATTACTTCCCTATGATCATGCATATCTAGCTCAGATGATTGAGTCTAAGGAGGCAAACATCCTTGAAGACATGCCTATTGTGAGAGAATTTGCTGAAGTGTTTCCCGATGAATTGACTGGTCTTCCTCCAAGAAGGGATGTTTAATTCTCAATTGATCTTATACACAGGGCATTGCCAATATCCAATAATCCATATAGAATGGCTATTGTGGAGCTTGAGGAGCTGAAGAAACAACTACAGGAGAATCTGGATTAAGGGTTTATATGCCCAAGTGCTTCACCATGGGGTGCACCAGACTTCTTTGTCAAGAAGAAGGATGGGTCAATGCACCTTTGCATCGATTATCGTGAGCTTAACAAAATCACGATAAATAAAAAGTATCATATCCCACGAATTGATGACTTGTTCGATCAGATTCGTGGAGAACAATACTTCTCCAAGGTGGATTTGTGGTTGGGATATTATCAAGTAAGGGTGAAGAAGGAAGATATCCCCAAGACTGCTTTTTGTACAAGATACGGGAACTATGAATTCATAGTAATGCCTTTCCGAATCACTAATGCTCCAACAATCTTTATGGACTTGATGAATAGAGTCTTTAGATATTACCTCGACAAATTTGTGGTAGTCTTTATAGATGATATTCTAATATACTCCAAAACTAAGGAGGATCATGAGGAGCATATAAGAACTATACTAGAGCCCTTATGGAAGGAGAAGCTCTATGAAAAGTACAACAATTATGAGTTCTGGTTGAAGGAGGTTTCATTCTTGGGCCATGTCATCACAAGCAATGGGATATCTGTGGATCCCTCCAAAACAGATGAAATTGAGGGATGGCTGAGGCCAACATTGGTAACGGATATCCGTAGCTTCTTGGGGTTATCTAGATATTATCGACAATTTGTGAGAAATTTATCACGATTGTCCAACCCTCTTACCAAGCTAACTTGGAAGGGAGTAAAGTTTTCTTGGAGTGATGAATGTGAAGACAGCTTCAAGGAGTTGAAAAGGAGGCTTATCACTACGTCTGTTCTCACTTTACCCACACGTGGAGAAATTTTTGTGGTATTCAGTGATGCTTTGAAGAAGGGCCTGGGATGTGTGTTGATGCAAAATGAAAAAGTCATCGCCTATGCTTCAAGGCAATTGAAAGTTCATGAACAAAACTATCCAACACATGGCCTCGAGTTAGCTGCAGTGATCTTCGCTTTGAAAATTTGGCGGCATTATCTCTTTGGGGAGAAGTGTGAAATTTATACGGACCAAAAAAGCCTCAAGTATATATTCACACAAAAAGATTTGAACATGCGCCAAAAAAGATGGTTAGAGCTGATCAAAGACTATGACTGCTCAATCCATTACCACCCTGGTAAAGCGAACAATGTGGCAGATGCCCTAAGTAGAAAGGACCCAGTGATTGTATCATTGATGAGAATTTAAAAGGATCCAATCTTCTTAGATTTGATGAAGATGGACATGAGAATCATAAAGAAGGGAACATCATTGATCCTTTCACAAATGATTGCTCAACCGTCACTTTTGGAAAGGTTAAAATATGATAAAAAAGATGATATGGGAATTCAGGAAATAGTGGAAGATATCGGAAAAGGTAAATCCTCGGAGTTTAATGTTAATGAAGAAGGAATTGTGAGATTTGGGAAAAGACTATGTGTTCCCTCAAGTCCAGAGCTGAAGAAGGAACTTTTGGATGATGCACATAGTTAAAATTTCTATATTCACCCAGGAAACACAAAGATGTATCGAGATCTTCAAGAGCATTATTGGTGGGATAATATGACGAAGGAGATCTCTGAATATACATCAAAGTGCCTGGTATGTTAGCAAGTGAAGGCAGAGAGGCAGAAGTCTAAGGGGATGATGAAACCATTGCCCATACTAGAGTAGAAATGGGAAAACATCACCATGGACTCTGTCACCAGACTTCCAAAGACATCCAAATTCAACAATGCAATCTGGGTTGTTGTGGATCATCTTACAAAGGCTGCACACTTCATTGCTATTCGATAGGATTTATCATTGGATCAACTGGCACAGATATATATCAGGGAAGTGGTAAGGATGCATGGAGTACCACTATCTATTGTGTCTGATCGAGATCCAAGATTCACCTCTAAGTTTTGGAAGAGTCTTCAACATGCTCTGAATACTGAACTAAACTTCAGTACGGCCTATCATCCTTAAATTGATGGCCAATCCGAGTGGACTATTCAAACACTTGAGGACATGTTGAGAGCGTTCTCAATGGACTTTAAAGGAGGATGGTATCAACATCTTCCTCTGGTTGAGTTCTCTTATAATAACAGTTTCCACTCGAGCATCCAAATGGAACCATATGAAGCCCTTTATGGGAAAAGGTGCAGAACACCGGCGTGTTGGGATGAGTTCAGTGAGCGTAAGCTGCTTGGACCAGAAATGGTCCAAGAAATGGTGGAGAAGGTGAAAACCATTCAGTAGCATATCAAGGCAGCCCAGAGTCGACAGAAGAGTTATGCAGATAATCATCAACGAGACCTTGAGTTTAAAGTTGGAGACATGGTATTTCTACACATATCTTAGTGGAAGAAGGTCATGAGGTTTGTAAAGAAATGGAATTTAAGTCCTAGGTACATAGGCCCCTTCGAGGTTATTGATCGTGTCAGGGTTGCGGCCTATCGACTAGCACTTCCACCTACCATGGCCAAAGTACATGATGTATTTCATGTATACCTCTTAAGGAAGTACATACCAGACCCTTCACATGTACTCTCTTTAGAGGTGATACAATTAGAGGATGATCTTTCTTATGAGGAGCAACCAGTGAAGATATTAGATCATAAAGAAAAAGTTCTATGAAATAAGACTATTCCCATAATCAAGGTGTTGTGGAGAAACCACAAGTTTGAAGAAGCACTGTGGGAATTATAGGAAATGATGAAGTAGAGTTACCCACATCTGTTTTAGTATGGGAAAAGAAAATTTTTAGGGCGAAATTTTTTAAGGGGGGAATATTATAATGACCAAAACTTTCATTAATGGAAATCCATCTTGATCTAATTAAATGTATCTTTATATAAAATGTTTATATAAAATGTCAACTTCTTTGGTTTTATGTTAAGAATTGTGACCTTTTCTAATATAGCCGTTGAATAACGATCACATGATTAGTATAAATATAGGGCTTTAACAAATCCAATTTACTCAGAAAAAGGAAGCGATGGAATCATCTAGTAGACATGCCCCATACGAAGCCCATTTGTTAGAGATAAGAAAGGAGGTGGAATCACTAGGCCTCGCTCTTGACCAAGCCCAAGCTGATCTTGAATATGTTAAGCTCAAGCGGGACCGCCTATGAGATAAGTGTAAGTTGATAGAGATTACCACCCGAAAAATGTTATCCGAGCCACCCTAAGAGTCTATCACCATCGCACACCTTACTCTTCGGTCTTATGCGGGTGTTATAAGGGGTTATGTAAAAATACCTTAGCACTATGGTTATGTACATTATTTTTTTATATAATAATGAATATACTTTCATTTTATTATTGTAACCTTGCAAATAGTTTTTAAAGCACAAATAGTATTTTTAGTTAATGTTCAACGAAGAAATCTATTTTGATGAATTAATGAATTTTTGAATTAAATAATATTTTAATAAAATATTATTATTATTATTAAATTAATTTTTATTAAATATAAATTATTGTATAATTTTATGAATGCAATTGTAATTTTTATTAAGGTTTGAAAGCCATTTTTGTCAAAACCCATGAATTTTTGATAAATGTCGGTTTTTTATTTTAAAAGTGAAAATTAACATATTTAAAAAATTATTTAGATAAAATGTATATTATTTCTGGAATTAGGACGTCGAAATTATCCAATGGTGAATTTTTCATAATTTTCTGAGACAGTCAAATTTTTGGGTAACAATTAAATACCGTTTAAATATATAATGTGTTTTATGACATCATAATGACCCAATAGTGATGTAATAAAATACTATAAGCTTTATGTTCTACCAATATATGTTTTACCATTAAAATAATGTGGTTTTGGGTTTTTTTGACTTATTTTATAAAGCATTAATGGACCCTTCAAGACTTATTAAACATCTTGTCTTTTTAAATTGTTTTCTTTGGGAGTGTGACTCACCTCCACATAAGAAACCCCATTATTTTAAGAAGTTCAGACTTTGTCTTTATAAAATATTTTTTTCCACTTCCCTTTTCCAAAAACCATGGGCAAAAACCATGGACTGTTTTGTGGTTTGGATTAGTTTAATGTGAGGTGTCCCAAACCTAAATAATAAAGAATTCCCTCACCTTTCCTATATAAACCCACCAAATCTCTCACTTACTACTCACTAAAAGCCTTTTTAGTTCTTCCAAACTCTACCCTAATCTCTCTAAAATCCTCCCATGGTTCCCCAAGTTCCCAAGTAGCCTCTCTCAAGCATCTCTCAAGCCTTTGGAAGCACACTTCCAAGTAAGGGTTTTTTCTTCCTTTCTCATTTTGTCCAATTTTCTTAATGTTGTTACGCCCTTTTAATTTCAATTATAAATGATGGGGTATGGTTTCTCACCTCCCCCATAATTCCCTATTTATGTTTGAATGATGGTAGAACCCTTTCTCTCTCATTAAATGCCTCCCATGTACACCCGTTACAATGCCTAAATTTTGAAAGAAATTTCTCTCTCTTCTTTTACATTCAAGAAATTATTTTGTATCATGACTCTAAATTCCATTTCTACTGTTGGGAAATGTATCTATATGAACCCCTTATTATCCATTTAATGTACATATGATGAGACACCACTTTCTCTCTCATCAACAATTTTTATGAATTCTTACGTCACGCCGTTACGCTGCCAAAATTGCACCGATTTTCTAAGACAATGTCATTGTGTAGTGATGACCATGCCCATTTATCTATCAAGGGTATTCACCTTTATGCACATTTACTTATTGATTATAAAGTTCCATGTATTAATTTTACATTCCTTTATTGTAGAATAAATGATTATGTTTTATGAATCCATGTTATATGATCCATGTGGCACACTTATGCATGAAATGAAATGTTTAAGAAGGGTGCGCCCTTATAGCGCTCCAATGCATTGGGTAAAGTATAGTATCATGATACATCATGTGAAATGGGTGTTTAATCATGATAATTCAAGTACAATGAAGTTTTACTTGTGCTTCATGTGAAATGAGGATTTACTCATGCTCCATGTACAATGAGCCTTGGCTCATGCTAATTCCATGTTAAGTGTTGTTGCCACATTTCCATGTTATGATTATCATGGTTTATCATGACTTTATGTTTACACTTCTATTATGATCTAATGATATGCCTATTGTCTAACATGTATTGTATTCCTCATGTTAATCCATGTTTATTCCCTTACTGGTCTTTATAGATCACCTTTTTCTTATGCATGTCCTCAGGTTATCCCATGCAATGCTAAGTATGAGGGAATGTAGTCGTCATGTAAAGGAAGTTTTCAATAAAGATATTGTATTTCATGTTTGAAGTTGTTATGTAATGATCCTAATCCCCAAAGACACTATACCTCTCAATATTCCATGTTGTATCAAGTGAATATTTTATGTAATAAATCAGGTTTAGGTGTGTAATAAAAAGCAAGGTTGTCATATGCCAAGTATTCGAAGCTGTATTTTCTACTTAAGTTATATCATATCAAGTATCTCTGTAGAATTACTGACAAAGAAATGTCCATGATTTTAAAGTTTCTTCATGATGCATTTAGTGATGCTAAGATCCCTGTATTATTCTATGAGATTAAGAAAGTCATCAACAAACTTGGATTTGATTATACAAAGATACATGTAGGACCTAATGATTTCATGATTTAATGGGGGTAATAGTCTGATAAAGAAGAATGCACAAGATGTTATACAAGCAGATAAAATTCAATGAAGAACAATGATAGTATAAATCAATAAAACCCCGAGAAGAAACAAAAGAAGAAAACTCCTGCAAAATTATTTTTTTACTTTCCTATGAAACTATGATTGCAAAGATTATTCATGTCGTCTAAGACTGCATAAAACATAAATTGCCATGCTCAGGATAATAACGATGACTTGATGAGTCATCCAAAAGATTCAACATCATAGAATATCTTTTATTTTATATATCCATATTTTTCTTCAGATCCTAGGAATGTATGTTTGGGATTGTCTTATGATGGTTTTAACCGTTTTGGTACTTTAAGTACTAATTATAGCATTTGGATAGTTGTTTTGATCCCCTATAATATACTTCCATGGTTGTATATGAAGAAGAATTATTTCATTATTTTGATGATTATTTCGAGATTTTTTTTGTAAATGACGTTGATATATACCTTTAACCTCTAATAAAATAATTGTGAGAATTATGGGATGATGGCGTGGAATTTACGACACTTCAATGAGAAAACTATTCAAATGCATGACGATTTAATATGGAAAATTAATGACTTTCCCAGACTAGGAAATTTATCTGGTTGGAACACTCATAATAGTTTGGCTTATCCAATTTTTAATTTTGATTTTGATCCTCAATGATTACCTCATAGTATAAAATGGTGTTTTATGTGTCATTTTTGATTTCTTTATGTTTATCATAAATTTAGGTTTAACAAGACACAATTCAATGGAGATATTTAAATGAGAAAGTCATTGTAGGTGTTATCTAGTTCAGAAATATTGTGATAGTTAGTGAATGTCACTGAATAATTTGGAAAATTTCATCAATTTAAAGAAGTGGAGAAATGGGTATGAGGTACAGTATCCGAAGAACCTGGAACACAATAATGGAAGAAAAAGAGTATATTTTTCAAAATTCCTTATTAGGAGTTTAATATGATACGTCATAATCTTGATGTAATGTATATTGAGAAGAACATCTGTGACAATGTAATTTTTACAGTGCTTAATGAGCAGGGTAAATTAAAGGATCACCTTAATTCTTATAAGGATTTGGAGCTAATGAATATAAAGCGTGGTTTGTGATAAAATGAAAATTACATGTATCCTTTGGCTATTTTTACAATGAAAAATCATGATAAAGACACATTCCTTCAAAATTTAAATAATGTAAAAGTTCCAGATGGATATTCAAGTAATATATCAAGGTTTGCTGACTTAAAACATTGAAAGTTACATGGATTGAAAAGTCACAACTCACATATTTTGATGGAACAATTATTTCCATTGGATTTTTGTAATACTTTACTTGAAAAAGTAATTGCGGTTCTAGTTGAGTTTTGTACCTTTTTCAGAGAGATTTGTGAAAAAACTCTAAATCCAACTGATCTTGATAAACTTCAAGAAATAATTGTTTTAACACTATGTCATTTGGAGATGTTATTTCCCCATTCATTCTTCACAAACATGATTCATTTGACTGTTTGTTTGTTTGAAGAAGCTAAACGTGGTGGATTGGTACACTATCGATGAATGTATCCAATTGAGAGGTATGTTGATATTTTTTTATTTTCATTTGTGAATTTTATTTTATCAAATCATTGCATAAAATTGTTTAATATGTTTCTTATTCTTTTCCATCAGGTACTTAGGTCATTTGAAATCATATGTGAGGAATAAAGCTCAACCAGAAGGCTCTATTATTGAAGGTAACATAGTTGAAGAGTGATTGACCTTCCATTCTAGGTATTTGGATGAGATTGAGACTAGATTCAATCATTTTGGATGTGCTGATGACATCTCTACCAATTCTCGTTCTAAAAAACAGTCATTGGTATTTCCAACTATTAGGAGACCAATTGGAATGGGGTTAAATTTTACACTGACTGAATTGGAGTTTCTACAAGAACATAGATATATAATACTCAATAGTGTTATTGCATATCAATTTATTAGAGAATTGCAACTGCAAACAAAGTGGTGACTAAGGGGCTGAGCTCGAAATGAGTTGGAATTAACAAAAGCTGTTAATAAAGAGTTTGTTTAATGGTTTTCTCGTCATGTAAGTATATAATCATATTCATATTATTTATGTGTAATTATTTTTTCTATGTTAAAAGCAATAGCTTATATATTTTTGTCTAGATAATGAATGATGACAATCGAGCTGAAATATCAAATGATTTGAATTTTTTGGCTTGAGGTACTCTAAGGCAGGCTATGAGATTCCATGCCTACAATATTCATGGATTTATTTTATTTATTTATTTAGTTATTTATTTAGTTATTTATTTATTTATTTATTTATTTAGTTATTTATTTATTTATTTATTTATTTAGTTATTTAGTTATTTAGTTATTTATTTATTTATTTATTTATTTAGTTATTTATTTACTTAGTTATTTAGTTAGTTATTTACTTATTTATTTATTTATTTATTTAGTTATTTATTTACTTATTTATTTATTTATTTATTTATTTAGTTATTTATTTACATAGTTATTTATTTATTTATTTATTTATTTATTTATTTGCTTATTTATTTATTTAGTTATTTAGTTATTTATTTATTTATTTATTTATTTAGTTATTTATTTATTTATTTATTTATTTATTTATTTATTTAGTTATTTATTTATTTATTTATTTATTTATTTACTTATTTATTTAGTTATTTATTTAGTTATTTATTTAGTTATTTATTTATTTATTTAGTTATTTAGTTAGTTATTTATTTATTTATTTATTTATTTATTTATTTAGTTATTTATTTATTTATTTATTTATTTATTTATTTATTTATTTATTTATTTACTTATTTATTTACTTATTTATTTACTTATTTATTTATTTATTTATTTATTTATTTAGTTAGTTATTTAGTTAGTTATTTATTTACTTATTTATTTAGTTATTTATTTAGTTATTTATTTAGTTATTTATTTAGTTACTTAGTTATTTATTTATTTATTTATTTACTTATTTATTTACTTATTTATTTACTTATTTATTTACTTATTTATTTATTTAGTTATTTATTAACTTATTTATTTACTTATTTATTTAGTTATTTACTTAGTTATTTACTTAGTTATTTACTTAGTTATTTACTTATTTATTTACTTATTTATTTACTTATTTATTTACTTATTTATTTATTTACTTAGTTATTTATTTACTTAGTTATTTACTTAGTTATTTACTTAGTTATTTACTTAGTTATTTACTTAGTTATTTACTTATTTATTTCCTTTTTTATTTCCTTATTCATTTACTTATTTCCTTATTTATTTCCTTATTTATTTCCTTATTTATTTCCTTATTTATTTACTTATTTATTTACTTATTTATTTACTTATTTATTTACTTACTTATTTATTTATTTATTTAGTTACTTATTTACTTATTTATTTACTTATTTATTTAGTTATTTATTTAGTTATTTATTTAGTTATTTATTTAGTTACTTATTTAGTTAGTTAGTTAGTTATTTATTTTTATTTATTTACTTATTTAGTTACTTATTTATTTAGTTATTTATTTACTTATTTATTTACTTATTTATTTACTTATTTACTTACTTATTTACTTACTTATTTAGTTACTTATTTACTTACTTATTTAGTTACTTATTTATTTACTTATTTACTTACTTATTTAGTTACTTATTTACTTACTTATTTACTTACTTATTTACTTACTTATTTATTTACTTATTTGTTTACTTATTTATTTAGTTATTTATTTATTTAGTTATTTAGTTATTTAGTTATTTATTTATTTATTTACTTAGTTATTTACTTAGTTATTTATTTACTTATTTAGTTAGTTACTTATTTACTTACTTATTTACTTAGTTATTTACTTAGTTATTTACTTATTTATTTACTTACTTATTTACTTATTTATTTACTTATTTATTTACTTATTTATTTACTTATTTATTTACTTATTTATTTACATATTTATTTACTTACTTATTTACTTAGTTATTTACTTATTTATTTACTTATTTATTTACTTATTTATTTACTTATTTATTTAGTTATTTATTTGTTTGTTTATTTATTTATTTACTTATTTATTTACTTATTTATTTACTTATTTATTTACTTATTTATTTACTTATTTATTTACTTACTTATTTACTTACTTATTTACTTATTTATTTACTTATTTATTTACTTATTTATTTAGTTATCTATTTATTTATTTATTTATTTAATTATTTACTTATTTATTTACTTATTTATTTACTTATTTATTTACTTATTTATTTACTTATTTATTTACTTAGTTATTTACTTAGTTATTTACTTAGTTATTTACTTAGTTATTTACTTAGTTATTTAGTTACTTTTTTAGTTACTTTTTTAGTTACTTACTTTTTTAGTTACTTATTTACTTACTAATTTACTTACATATTTACTTACTTATTTACTTACTTTTTTACTTACTTTTTTACTTACTTTTTTACTTACGTTTTTACTTACTTTTTTACTTACTTTTTTACTTACTTTTTTACTTACTTTATTACTTAATTTTTTACTTACTTTTTTACTTACTTTTTTACTTACTTTTTTACTTACTTTTTTACTTACTTTTTTACTTACTTTTTTACTTACTTTTTTACTTACTTTTTTACTTACTTTTTTACTTACTTTTTTACTTACTTATTTAGTTCCTTATTTATTTTTTTATTTATTTCCTTATTTATTTCCTTATTTATTTCCTTATTTATTTCCTTATTTATTTCCTTATTTATTAGCTTATTTATTTATTTATTATTTATTTACTTATTTATTTCCCTAACCTCTTGCATATTTTCTAAATACATTACCACTCCAACAAGCTCGTCATGTGGTTAATAAACAGAATTTAATATACGTATGTATATTAACAAAAAAAAAACAAATAATACATAAATAATAGATATAAACTCAATAATAATAAACAATAAACAATAAATAATAAATAATAAAAATAAATAATAAATAATAAATAATAAATAATAACTAATAAATAATAAATAATAAGTAATAAGTAATAAATAATAAATAATAAATAATAAATAATAAATAATAAACAATAAACAATAAATAATAAATAATAAATAATAAACAATAAATAATAATAAATAAATAACAACAAATAAATAATAATAAATAAATAATATTAAATAAATAATAATAAATAACAAATAATAAATAAGAAATAATAAATAAGAAATAAGAAATAAGAAATAAGAAATAAGAAATAATAATAAATAATAATAAATAAATAATAAATAATAAATAATAAATAATAAATAAATAATAAATAATAATAAATAATAAATAATAAATAATAAATAATAATAAATAATAAATAATAATAAATACTAAATAAGAATAAATAATAAATAATAAATATTAATAAATAATAAATAATAATAAAGAATAAATAATACAAATAAATAAAACTAAATAATAAATAATAAATAATAATAAATATTAAATAATAATAAACAATAAATAATAATAAAAAATAAATAATAATAAACAAATAACAAATAATAAATAATAAATAATAAATAATAAATAATAAATAATATACAATAAATAACAATAAATTACAATAAATAATAATAAATAATAATAAATAAATAATAAATAATAAAGAATAAAGAATAAAGAATAAAGAATAAAGAATAAAGAATAAAGAATAAAGAATAAATAATAAATAAATATAAATAATAAATAATAAATAGTAAATAATAAATAATAAATAATAAATAATAAATAAATAATAAATAATAAATAATAAATAATAAATAATAAATAATAAAGAATAAATAATAAAGAATAAATAAATATAAATATAAATATAAATAATAAATAAATATAAATAATAAATAATAAATAATAAATAATAAATAATAAATAATAAATAATAAATAATAAATAATAAATAATAAATAATAAATAATAAATAAATATAAATAATAAATAATAAATAATAAATAATAAATAATAAATAATAAATAAATATAAATAATAAATAATAAATAATAAATAATAAATAATAAATAATAAATAATAAATAATAAATAATAAATATAAATAATAAATAATAAATAATAAATAATAAATAATAAATAAATATAAATAATAAATAATAAATAAATATAAATAATAAATAATAAATAAATATAAATAATAAATAATAAATAATAGATAATAAATAATAAATAATAAATAATAAATAATAAATAAAAATAAATGTAAATAATAAATAAATAAAAATAATAAATAATAAATAATAAATAATAAATAATTATTAATATATAATAAATAATAAATAATAAATAAATATAAAAAATAAATAAATAAAAATAATAAATAATAAATATAAATAATAAATAATAAATAATAAATAATAAATAATAAATAATAAATAATAAATAATAAATAATAAATAATAAATAATAAATAATAAATAACCAGTAACGAATATTATTATTAATAATAATATTTTATTATTAGTAATAATAAATAATTAATAATAAATAATTAATAATTAATAATAAATAAATATAAATAATAAATAAATATAAATAATAAATAATAAATAATAAATAATAAATAAATAAAAATAATAAATAATAAATAAATATAAATAATAAATAAATAATAATAAACAATAAATAATAAATAACCAGTAACAAATAATAGATAATAAATAAATTAAAGTATATTATAAATAATAAATAATAAATAATAAAGGAAACACATGAAAAAGTATGAAAAGACGTGATAAGGGATGAAAAATCATGAAAACGCTTGAAAAAGGATGGAGAACCATATGAAGAATGAGGCATTAGAAAGAATGAGAATGCATGAAAACTCATGACAACTCTGGAAAACCCCTTAATAATTCAACATAATCATCATAATAACCTACAAAAAACCATTGATAAAGATAACAAGTAATGGAAACCCAAATAAACAGTAATAAATGGAGCAACCGTTAAAACTCGTCAAAACGGTCATAAAATGATAAAAACATTGGACTCACATTAACAGAGATAACTTATGATCTGAGAGTCCGTTTCAGATTCGCGACCTATCAAATCAAAGATCCTGAAATGATCTCCGACCTGATAGGTGAAAGAGTCTGAATGGACAGGCGGATCGGAAGTTACAACCATTTAAAAAAAGCTGACGGAGAACGGGTGCTAGAAACGAGGCATCGAAAAACATAACAAACCCGATACCCATTAAAAAGGCCATAACTTATGATCCAGGAGTTCATGTGGGCGCTGCGACCAGTCAAACTGAATCTCAGGGAACGAGCTATGATCTGGTAGGTGGAGAAGTCCGAACTGACACACGGATCAAAAGTTAGGTCCGTTTGAAGACAAGTTTGACGAGACACTGGTGACAGAAACAGGGTTTCAGAGGCCTTCAGAGGGGTTTTTGGTGTATAAAAATACTATAGAAGCTTGATATTGTCAAATTGGTGCGTAGGTCTATTTGATGGCTTTGATTTGATATGTGGTAGAGCCCAAACGGACACCCGAAGCGAAAGTTATGGCCGTTTGAAGTTGGAAAACTTTTTTCAACTTTCTTATAACTCTCATATCTTCCGCACCTTAGACCGTCTCATAGTTTTGATTATACGTGCCTCTATATCTCTTTATGATCTTCGATTTTACTGGTCTTGGCACTCCAACGGACGCCTGGATCGAAATTTATGGTCGTTTTAGTGATTTCGGGGTATCTCGTGTTTTTTTATTTTGTCCTTTCATTTCGCGGTGGTTTTACCCAAACCGCCTCTATTTTGTGGTGGGTTTTTAAAAAACCACCGCTAATCCTCAAAAAAATTTAAAAAAAATTAAAAAAAATATAAAAAAATATAAAAATTTAAGGCATTTCGCGGCGGTTTAAAAACCGCCGTGAAATGGCGGCCCGAAACGTTTAGCGGCGGTTTTTAAAACTGCCGTGAAAAAACCGCCGCTAAACAGAATTTTTCCTGTAGTGTGTATTTACATTTTTAGAGGTGGGATACTATGGGATGCTAAATGATATAATTGAATTAAACTATCATGGCTATTTTTCAGTTGTCTTATTCAAATGAAAGCGGGTTAACATTGATAGGGGTATAATGAAAGATTTGTTACATTTTACTTCTATCAACTTCTCTCACTTTATGGATATTGGTGAGCATACAGAACATGATCCATTTATCTTGGATTCACAAGAAAATATGATTTATTATATGGATGATGTAATACATGAAGGTTGGGGTGTTGTTGTACACTTAAATTAGAGAGACTTATATGATATGAGTGAGGAAGATCAATCGGTGGTTTGTGATAGTGAATCTCACCAACCCCAAAACATTGAACGGTTTTTTCCTAACAATATCAAAACAGTAGGACTTGTAAGAGAGGGTAAAAATGAAGGAATTTTCATAATGGAGGTTGATAACAATGAAGATAATGAAGATGAAGATAATTGAATATATAAATTGGTAATGAAAATATATTACAATTTATCATTGATAAGTGTTTCGTACAAATATGCATTGTTCTAGTTTTTTTTCTAAAAAACTTTTATTTTTTCATTTTTTATAAATTTAATATGTCTTAACCATTTAAAATGCAATAATTCTAAGAATAATTTTTTTTCAAGATCCTAGTAGATCAGCATCTCAGAGCACACCACCACTACCATCATCTTCTTTGGATCTTAGTGATACTATTGTACCCAAGACTACTAGAGTGCCAACCATTTCCCCTGATTTCATTGGTATCCCACTACCTGATTCACATTCAGTGATGGAGCAGTTTATTACCCATCTATCTAGGGGATATTAGCGAGTTACCATTACTGTTATGTATGTAATATTTCAAAAAAACTTTATATTTTATTAATAGTTTAATGTATTTTTCAAACAGATAAAGATAACCATATAAGGGATACAAATATGAACACGACAGATGTATGGTACTTGAAGGAATTCAATATTATCGTTCCATTTTATGAGTTTGGGGTGCCTACTGGTGATGATGTTGGGATTTATGGGTAAATGAAATATTAATTTAATATTTCGTTGAAACTAATTTAAAATACATGAGTAAAATTTTTCAATATACTAATAAAGTGTTATCTTTTTTATTTTTAGATGTTTTTTCATTTTGATGTCCCTGACTTTATTTCACACCCATGGAATTTGAAAATTTTGGGTAAGAAATAGAGATATTTTAAATGGAGATCATGACATGAGTTTAATGACACTTCTCTGAGCTCACAAAAAATATATGACAAAGTTCCTGAAGGCATTTCTCATGAGAAATGGAAGCTCTTTTTCGATATCAATAGAGATGCATCCCATGAGGTAATTTCATATTTTATAGTATCTTAATAACATAATCACAATAAAATTATAATTTTTATTAATGTTTCTATTTTTTTAGGAATTATCTAAAAAAAATCTATAAATCGTGAGAAGAAGGTCATTCCTCACATTACAAGGTCTCATATTTTTGCACGAAAAAGAAAAATCTTGGTTTGTATTTTATTCATTATTTTTTATATAATTTTATTATAACTCAAGGTTTTTTCTAACTTGTTTACATTTTTTTATAAATTCTAATGAATTAGGTCACTCTATTGACCGAATAGAGATATGGTTTAAAGTGCATAGGAAACCCAATGATAGTTTTGTAAATGACCCTACCAAAGACGTTGGAGTAAGTAATTTTCATTAACTTTTAATATTATATCATTACCATAAAAACATAATAATGAAAAATATATTATAACAACTAACAAGCCTTAAACCCAATTAAATGCGGCAGCTACATGAATCAAATGATGCCAATTTGGCATCGTTTGATACATCTAGCTGGCCCAATTAATTGGGTTTAAGGCTTGTTTGTTGTTATAATATAATATTAAATATTATGTTTTTATATTTTTGAAATAATAATAAATAATAATGAAAAATTTATTAATTATATAACATTATGAATTTTGGACATTTTAAAAAAAATAATTATTAATATTTTTGTATTAATAGGTAAAAATTCAAGAAGATTGTGATCCAAAACCTTCATAATCAGCATTAGTTTCCAAGAATGATGCAATTGGAATAGTTTTAGGTAAGGAGCATCCCATAAATGTTTGGTGGATGGGTTTTAGGTTGACTAAATCAACTATCTTTGGTAGGGAGAAATCATTTGTTACTGCTACACTTGGTGTGGGTTTTGAGTAGTGACGTTGATCGGGAATTACAAATAGAAATTACAAGATTGAAAGAAAAAGTGAAAGAACAATACTATTATAGGCAAACACATGATCAATGGCAGTCACTAATGGAAAATTCTTTAGTTTCTATATTTCATTGGATGACTGGAATGATCCCCAAGGAAATTTCTAGCCATATATCTCATCCCGTCAAGGTAAATACTAAATTCCATAGATCATTCACACATTTGTAAAGAATATATACAAAATCCATAAATAAAACTAAAATAACACTTTTATATAGATTACATGAATTTCAAGTCATTCTAACCAAATCTTGTGCCGTATTGACGTATATTTGATTCCTACACATTAAAAATAAATTATATATCATTATCCATAAGTTTGAAAACAATCTGAGCTTGTATTCTCGGTTTTGCCTCAGTATACACTTCTAAAAGGTACAAAATCCTTTAGAAACAAGTGTTAAGGGGTAAAAAATGAGGAAATAAACATCATATTTCACTAAAATCATGGTATAATGACCATACATTTAATTTTGAAATATTGGAACTGAAGTCATGTCATTCCGAATTACGGTTTGCCCGTTATGGTTGTAAATATGTTTTAGTGTTTAAAAACACTAAAACATGAGTACAATGGTTAAAAACATAGAAAATAACCTCATATTGATGTGAAATCATGATTAAACTACCAATAATTTGTTTTTGACATGTACATTCAAAGAAAACATCAATATGACGTGCAGTGTGGTTGGAATTACTCGGTATACACTTCTCAAAGGTACAAAAGCCTTTAGAAACAAGTTTTAGGAGAAAAAAACTAGGTAGACGATCTTAGATTTACCTAAAATCATGGGAAAATGACTATACATTTAATTTTTAAATGTAGTAACTGACGACACATCATTCTAAATTACGATTTTCCCATTATGGCCGTAAACACGTTTTTAGTGTTTTAAAACACTAAAACATGCGTGCAATGGTCAAAACCAAAGAAAATGACCTCATGTTGATGTGAAATCATAGTAAATCCACTGATGAGTTGTTTTTGATGTGTACTCTTATGAAACATGTCAATTAAACATGTAGTGTGCTCAGAATTACTCGGTATACACTTTTGAAAGGTACAAAAGCCTTTAGAAACAAGTGTTGGGGGTCAAAACTAGGAAAATGACATCATATTGCCATGAAATCATGGGAAAATGATCATATATTTAATTTTGAAATTTAGTAACTAAAGACACATAATTCAGAATTATGGTTTTCCCATTATGGTTGTAAATGTGTTTTTAGTGTTTTAAAACACTAAAACGTGCGTACAACGGTCAAAACCATAGAAAATGACCTCATATTGATGTGAAATCATGGTAAAACCACCTATGAGTTGTTTTTTATGTGTATTCATAGACAACATGTCAATCCAATGTGATGTGTAGTTGGAATTACTTAGTATACACTTCTGAAAGGTACAAAAGACTTTAAAAAAAGTGTTGGGGGGGGGGGGTTAAAACCAGGAAAATGAAGTCGGATTTCCCGGAAATAATTTCAAAACTACCATACATTTAATTTTAAAATATAAGAATCGATGAAACATCATTCTGAATTACGATTTTATCGTTATGGCCATAAACATGTTTTTATTGTTTTTAAACACTAAAACGTGTCTACAATGGTCAAAAACATAGAAAACAACCTCAAATTAATGTAGAATCCTGAGAAAACATACGATGAGTTGTTTTTTATGTGTATTCATAGACAACACATCAATATGACATGTGGTGTGGTTGAAATTACTTGGTATACACTTCTGAAAGGTGAAAAAGCCTTTATAAATAAGTGTTAAGGAGTAAAAACCAAGAAAAAAATGTCAGATTGACCTGAAATCATGCGAAAACATTTAATTTTGAAATTTAGTAACTGATGGTATGCCATTCTGAATTAAGGTTTTCCTGTTATGGTTGTAAACATGTTTTTAGTGCTATAAAACACTAAAACATGCATGCAACAGTCAAAATCATATAAAACAACCTCATATTAATGTGAAATCATAGGAAAACCGCTTCTGAGTTGTTTTTGATGTGTACACACTGACAACACGTCAATTTGAAAATTGATGTGGTCAGAATTACTTGGTATACACTTCATAAAGGTATAAAAGACTTTAAAAACAAGTGTTGGGGGGGGGGGGTCAAAACCAGGGAAATGATGTCGGATTGCCCTGAAATCATGGGAAAACAATCATACATTTAATTTTAAAATGTAGGAATTGATGACATTTCATTCCAAATTATGGTTTTTATGTTAGAGTTTTAAATGCAATTTTAGTGTTTTAAAACACTAAAACATGAGTAGAATAGTCAAAACCATAGAAAACAACCTCATATTGATGTGAAATCTTAGAAAAATACCACTAATTTGTTTTTGATGCGTACAAGTAGACAAAACATCAATATGATGTGCAGTGTGGTCGGAATTACTCGGTATACACTTTTGAAAGGCACAAATTCCTTTTAAAAACAAGTGTTAGGGTGTTAAAACTAGGGAAAAAAATATCTTATTACCATAAAATCATGGTAAAAAAATCCATACATTTAATTTTGAAATATAGGAACTGATGACACATCATTACGAATTACAGTTTTCCCATTATGATCTTAAAAATGTTTTTAGTGTTTTAAAACACTAAAACGTACATGGAATGGTCAAAACCATATAAAAAGACCCCATATTGATGTGAAATCATAGATTTATTACCATTGAGTTGTTTTTGATGTGCACGTGCATACAAAATGTCAATCCGACATGCGGTGTGGTCATAATTACTTGGTATACACTTCTAAAAGGTACACAAGTATTTAGAAACAAGTGCCAAGGGGTCAAAACTAGGAAAATGATGTTGGATTACCCTAAAATCATGGTATAAAAACCATACATTTAATTTTGAAAAGTAGGAATTGATGGAATGTCATTACGAATTACATTTATCCTATTATGGTCGTAAACATGTTTTTAGTATTTTAAAACATTAAAACATGCATAGAATGGTCAAAACCAAATAAAAAGACTTAAGATTGATGTGAAATCATGGGACAACCATATCTATGTTTTTTTGATGTGTATTCATAGACAACATGTCAATATCACGTGCGGTGTGTTTAGAATTACTCAGTATACACTTCTAAAAGGTACAAAGACTTTAAAAACAAGTGTTGGGGGGGGGGGGGGGTCAAAATTAGGAAAACGATGTCAAATTGCCTTGAAATCATGGGACAAAAACCGTATATTTAATTGTGAAATGCAGGAACCAATGACATGTCATTCCAAATTATGGTTTTACTGTCATGACCACTAACACATTTTTAGTGTTTTAAAACACTAAAACATTCATGTAATGGTAAAAACCATAGAAAATGACCTCATATTGTTGTGAAATTATGGAAAAAAACATTGATGAGTTGTTTTTGAAATATAGTACATACCGTGATATCAAAATATTTTAAATTTGTTTATTAATTAAATTTCAAGCACACCACACGTCGCTTTAAAAGTAAATTAGAATATTTACTCATCCCTTTTAAGTTTTAACTATTCAATTTTATTTTAAATAGGTATGTTTATGTTTTAAAAGTTTTTTTCATTATATATTATTTGTTTTATGTTAAAACTTCTTCTATTTGATTAAAAAAATAGAAAATTTTATGTGCATTATTCTAAATATATTTTGTGTATTTTCTCTTTTGCATTTCTTTTCTTAAATGTTCTGGTTTTCATTGTAGGTGATAGAGCCAACAGTAGGTCAGAATTTGACTATTCCAATCCATGAAATTATTCAGAAGGAAGTCACGATGGTTCTTAGTTTCTGTGGTATGTTATTTTTTTTTCAATTATTCTATTTTAATTATTATTTATTATGTGTAGTTTAATTTTTGTTTTCTTTTTTATTACAGTTGGTGAGATGACGTGGTCATTTTTAGTTGATGACATGATGTGGAGGTAGAAAAATGCAGTGTAGGTAATGACATGGATGTATATTGGGTATGGGTTGTTGTTGGACATATTGTATATGTATACTGACAGATGTATGAGTTGACTTAGATTGAGGTTATAATTACTAGGTGTTTATATATGACTGTGGATGTATGATATATGTATGATGGGTTCATCATATTTATGTTTTAGTTTATTATATTTTTTTTATATTTATAGTTTATTATTATTATTTTTTAAATAAATCTGATTTAGCGGTGGTTTTAAGTAACTGCTGCTAAATACATTTTATATAATATGTTTAGTGGTGGCTAAGAGTAACCACCGCTAAAAGAAACCATCACTAATAAGTTCTATGGTGGTTTATTTTATTTTATTTATATTTCTCCAGAATATGTTTTTATAAAAAAACCGCCACTAAATAAACAAGTAACTAACACTAAATTCTAAAAAAACGATACTTAACAAAACCACCATTAAATTAAAAAATCCACTGCTGAATGAAAGGAAACCGTGAAATACATGGTGGTTTTAATAACCACCACTACACTATTAGAAGGTGGTTTAAACCACCGCTATTTCATGAAAATAACCCGCCACTATTGACCTTTTTTTAGTGAGTATATAAGATATGAAACACCAAACTTAGATGAACAACAAAATATTTTTATTTAAATGTGATTGTTATAACATAAACATTAAATTGGTGCATATAAATATTATTAACTAATTTATGAAATAAATATAAATTTCTAACATAATATATTGAAAAAATTCTTAGAAAATAATCATAATTTTTTTAGTAAAGTCATTTTATTCTTAAAAAAATACATTTTCTTCAAAAATGAGTTTCCTTCCCTTTTATGAGTAAATATTATAATTAATTTCTAGAAGTTCTAGAAAATTTATTTGAAAAAAATTTATTTCATTTTTTAATTCATAATTTCAAAATTATCTTAAAATTATTTTTTGATAATTTTCTGAAAAGAATTTTCAATGAATAGTGAAAAATACTGATTTTTATTGGAAACAATATATTTCTTTTAAAGTATTTACAAAGTAAAATTATATTTTGGATTATTATTAAAATTTAATTAATTATTTTTTATTTAAAATAATTTAATTATGGTTTTTGAAATGGATTTTATACTTGAATTTAGCATAAAACATTTTATATTTTAAAAAGTATATTTTTCTAAAAATATTTTTTTCATTGCGTTTTTTCGGTTTAATTTTAAATTAAATTCCGCCACTTCTGTGTTTTGAATTTTGAAAAAATGGATTCCATATTTTTAATTAGAAGGTAAAAATTTATTAAATAGTTCCCCTTTATATTTTTTCAACATGAATAGTAACTTTAGTAAATTTTTTTACCACGGTAAATGGTAAATCGAGTAATTAAAGGTTAAAAATAAAATGACAAGGACTATAAAATTATTTTAACACTTGCCTAAATCTTATTGGATGATTATATATCACCCATAATCATCCAAAGGTCTAATTTATAACCTTTTGGGGTCACTTGGATGAGATTATGACTTTTATAATATTTTATTTAAAGAAAAGTCAAACATGTCACCCTCTTGTTCTTAATTACTAAAATATTTTTAACATGGGGTTATCTAGTGTAAATTATAAAATTTAAATATTATTTTGAAATTTAATGGATTTATATTTATCATTTCAATTTATTTTTAATTTTTATTGAATAAATAATTACCTTAAATTCTTGCACAATGCTGATATAGTAATTATTTAATTAATGAATAAAATAAAATAAATGATATTATAAATATTAAAATAAATATAATTTGAGATAAATAATGTGATAAAAAAATTTATAGATAACCATGACATGTTATGGATATAATATTTTTTTCAATTTTAGGTTCGTTCTTGATATTATTAAAGTCAAAGTAATGAATAGTTATAAAAATTGACATTATGGATATATTATAGTAAATAATATTTTATTAAATTATATAAAAATTATAAAAATATTAAATTTATAAAATTTATTAGGATAAAGTTTAAATTTTAAACCATTATCCATTTATGGGTATTTTTTCATTTATAGTAACTATATTGACCCTCAAAGAGTAAAAATCCTTTTTATAACGGTAAAAGTTAAAGGGGTTAATACCAAAAGATAAGGATATAAATATAGTAAAAACTTATCTATTTTTTATTTTATGAGGGTATTTTAACCCATAATTATATTATATTCTAAATAATACAATTTGGATTCATTTAGAATTGAATATTAATTTTTATTAATTTATTATTTTGAGAAATTCTAAGAGTAGACCTCCTCTCTCTTATGAAAGGGAAGCTCTTATTATCATTACTTCACACTTAATAATTAATTTGGTTCAGAAAATACCTGCTAAAATCCCTTACTATAAGCCATACCCTCATTCTAGAGGCCATATTTTGGGCATATAACCAACCTTATATGGCTTAAGGTGTTAATCAAAAGAGGTTTTCCAAAGAAGAGGTATAAATTTTATCCTCTTATTTTAGTTTTACTTCTTATTCCACCTCCTTAAAATATTCTTAAAAAATTATAGAATAATAAAACTAGTATAATCCATATACTTAGATGTTATTATGTCAATATCATAACCTATATCCATCTCCTCTTTCATCATTTGGGAAACGAAACTATCATTCGTGTGTACGGCGGACTACCGCCTCGAGAACCATTGTAATTAATTTTGCATCACCATCTCTCAATACTAGTTGTAATGATGTAATTAATAATATATATTATATTCATGACATATTTATGATTCTAAGAAGATAATATACCATTTTCTTTCTCAATATTCCATGCACTAAAAAATGATAACGTCATTCGTATGTATGTGATTCATTTTTCATAACCACATCACATGAATGATATATATATATATATATAATTATATTTAAATAAGTAATATGATATATATGATATGATTATAATTTTATAAATTTAAAATAATACTTACATTCTTTCTATAATGATCATTAAAAAATAGAAATGTTACTCATGCATATGTACGGATTACCTTCTCCATGATTGTAACATAGTTTATTTTTCATAATCATATTTAATAGTTGTATTTAAAATTACAATGGATGTATAAAATGATAATTATTTTATTATTATTATTCTAGAGATTATGGAATAATTACCTCTTTGACCATAGTCAATCTACCAAAGTCATTTTGTACTTATGAACTGAATATGTATAAAACGTCCAAAGTGAACATAAAAGATTAATTAATTGTTAGAACATGGTAATAAGTAAGATAAAAGGAATAATAAACCTAAAAAAGGTTCTTAATTAAGTAAATAATTAACTTAAGTTTATTATTCAGAAAGATAAAGAGTGTATGTGATGAGTCAGACTCAAGGTAAGAGATTTTTGTCTCACTTTTATTTTTGTGAGACACATGTCTTATACATTATTTATTTCTTTTTCTATAGTGTATATACTACCCATCAATAAATTTTATGGTACATATTATGAATATTATAGGGATTTACATATCTATATTTTTTTATTTTTTTCATGGGTCTTATAATTCAAAAGTTACCAAAGTGTTAAGGTTTTATTTCACAATCTCATAATTATTCGAGATTATTTAGGGCTCTGTTAGGGAATATTTCTCCTCCATGTTCATTTTGTTCTAAAAAAGTTTTCAATTTTTTTACTATTATCCCAATTTTTTTAAAATAATTTTTACCCAATTATTAATTTTTATAAAATGGTTTGAAATATTTTTTTTCATTTTCCAAATGTGGTACTTTATGACCTTTTTGACAAAAATATAGAAGAATTTTTTTAACATATATCGCACGAGTGGGGTTTCCCTCTTTCATGACGCCTCAATGATTTGAATATTCCTTTATAAGTTTACAAGTTTATTTTAAAATAAATTTTTTTTCTTTATAAGTGTGCATATTTTTAAAAGAAAAAGTGATTTCAAAATGGAAAGGTTATTTTCCATAAGAATTATTCCAAATGATCTTTTGTAAGGCCCCATACTTAAACATTTTGAGATAAGTCATTAATTTTACTTTTAATAATATTGAGGATCTTTTCAGGTTTATAACTTTAGAGTATTAGGTCATAACTCATACATAACAACTTAAATATTACAACAATTCTACTCACTATCCAATTTTTTTCATAAAACAAAAACTTTTTTAAAAAGAAACATGGTTCGTTTCATGTTTAAACTGCATGAATTTTCATTGATCCCATACTTGAATCTATTATTCTTTAAGTCATGTGAAAAAAATTCAAGCCTTGGGATGATCATACAAATCTCAGTAAGGGATACATAAAGAATGAAAACTGTTATTCTTGAAAAAACATGTAAACTATGAATACTTTATCATAAAGTAATACTTTTCACCTTTAAGAAGTAGGAAAAACACTTCACTGAATATAAGCTCATTTCTTATCCTTTTTGTAACCAAAATATTACCATAAATCCCATATAAAGCAACATATAACATATAAAGTAACATGGGACATAAACATACTTAAATGGAATAACCATACAGTCGACTTCCACACATATCACTAAATGGAATAGCCATATGACCAAATTATACACCCAATGAATTGGAGGTTATAACATAATCACCCATCCTTGTTTTATCATGGAACCACCCATCATTTGGTTTATCACATAACCACCAATATTGATTTATCACATAACCACCCGTTAAATGTAAAAATACCATTATATAATCATAACACATAAAATATTGCAAATATCAACATTTCACTAATAACATTTCATTTGCAATCACAAGAAATAATTTCAAGATATTGAAATATTCAATCCATTTTAAAAACCATTTTCAATACCAAAAGACCCAAAAAGGGAATAAGGTATTTATTTTCCTTAAAAAACATTAAATCTTGTAGAGGAAGCCAAATATCAAATAATGGTTACGGTGGCGGAGAGGTCGTTGTCACCGCATACGTTAAAAACATTAATTTTGTTGTTTATTAAAATTATTCATAGAAAAAAATATTCCATTTGAATTAAATTAAAATTCAAAGGGTTTTATTATACACCGTATAAAATAAATAGGTTTATCTTATCAAAATATGCCTCAATGAAAGGAGATTGAGATGAAGTCCATTACCTTGAGTCCGACTCATCACGTACAATCATTATATTCCTGAGTAATAAACTTAGGTTAATTTCTACTTACTTTAGAAACTTTTTCAAGTTTATTATTCCTTTTATATCACTTATTACCATGTTATAAAAATTACATAATTATTTAAGTTCATATTGGTCGTTTTGTCGATGTTCGATACATGAGTCAAAAATAAACTTGTTATAATTACAAATTTCCATGTGGTCAAAGTTCATCATCTACAAAATATTATTCAAAATTTAAATATCATATATATACAATATATATGTATTTATAATATCTATAATATATGGATATAAGAAATGAAATACACCGTTCATGGAGACGGTAGACCGTACGTACGCATAAACACTACTTTCATTTATTTTTCATACTAAAAGTATAATAATCAAATGATATAAATTTATATTATAATACCAGTACTATATTTATGTCATATATGTATCATATTTTTAATAAAACCATCCTTTATATGTTCCATGTATAACATGAACGAGTCATATCACTTTGAGGGGGCAGTAGTCCACATTTCCTCAAATGAAATTATTGTATTTACACATCATGGAAAGCATAAAGGTATATTGTAAATAAAAATTACAGAAGCATAGAGACAATATAAATATAATATATATCATATATAAATATAGTTCCATCATAATGGAAACCATGAGAGGTGGTAGGATAAAATTGAACAATCATCATTTTGTGAGGCAGTAGTTCACCGTACCCAAAAACAATATGTTCGTATCCATTAGATGGAGGTGTATGTAAGTGTAGTTTGAATAATTCTCATAAAAAAATACTAGTATATTGAGGATAATGGTGTTGTTATAAAATCAAAGAATAAGAATATCATAGGAAGTGTAGAAGGAAAATAAAGGAAAGGAACTTGAGAGAAGACATTACCTCTAAATCGGGTAACTTCTTTTGATTTGAGCCAAAAGGATTTGTTGAATTGACTTCTACCCAAGGACATGATTCTAGGAGGAAGGGAGGGATGTTGGGATATTATTTGAGCATAATTTGGATAAGATAAGGGGATTGAGAGGTGTGAGTAAGTGGTTAGAGGTGGTGGTCTTTTATTAGAGGGAGGAGGGGTACTTTAGGAAAGTATTGAAATATTAATTTATTATAAATTCAATATTGATTAAAAATGGTCCAAAAATAATTTAATTAGAATATAATATGATTTTTTTTCTAATACCCATCATCCAATAATTTTTAGATAAGTTTTTATATTTTTTTTATCCTTATCTTTTTGGTTTAACCCTTATTTTTCCCTTTTTAATCTTACCGTGATATCATGTTATTTACACATTTTGGGTTAATGAAATTAACATATCATGTAAAATGACCCAAAAAAAGTAATTTGAGAAATATTTGGAATTATATTAACCATTTGGACAAATATTATATTTTTAGGAATTTAATATCATTTAATAAAGAATTTTATATTTTAAGTTATGAATTATGTCAATTTTGGACACTATTCATACTTGACTTTTTTACAAATTCATAAAAACTTGATTCCTTAAAAAAAATACATTAAATCAATAATAACATGTAATATTCATCTATAGAATTAGTGTATGACATTAATTATGTCAAATAATATTTATTTTAATATTTATAATATCATTTATTTGAATCCTTTATTAATGAATCAGTCACTGCATCATCATTGTGTCATAATTAAATTTATTTATTTAATGTATAAATATTATAAATAAAATATCATGATGTATGAATTTTTTTTATATTTATAATAAATATTTATATTTGAAGATATCACTTATATAACCCCATATAAAAATTATTTTAGTAAGAAGATACATGTTTGTGTTATTTTTCTCTTTACTTTAAATTAATTTTTATAACATGTCATTATCACTCCCAAGTGGCTCCCAAATGCCAAAAGTTCAGACTAATGATGATAATGGTTGTAAATAACTCATCCAATAGGATTAGGATACATTTTAGGGTAGTTTTATATTATTAAAATATTATTTTTACCCTTATTTACCTAATTTACCCTTTAACCATGATAAATAAAAATAATTACTAAAGTTACTATTCATAATTTCCAAAAATAAAAGGTACATATTTAAAAAATTAGAACCTTATGATTCCAAATATGAAATCCATTTTTCCAAATTCAAAACACATAATTGGAAAAAATTAATTTAAAATTAATTCCCGTTATCAAAACCAGAAAGCAGATTTTTATGAAGTAAAAACCATCAAAAGATTGACATGTGTTTATATCCAATTTAAAATTGAAATTATTTCCAATGACAAAAATTTAATTAAATTATAAAAACTTAATCCAATTACACTTTAAAACTAATTAAAATAACAATCTAACTATATAAATAAATTATTTGAAAAGGTAGTTTTGAATTAAAATGCAGTATTTTTCACTATTCATTAAAAAAATGAACTTTATCAGTTAATTACCAAAAATTTAACCAAAGTAAATTTTGATGTCCCGATTCTATATAATAAGTTTATTTTTTCAAAAAAAAAAACATATAAAAGTGACAAAAACTAGATTTGAAAAGGGTTTTACTTCAAAAGGCGGTAAAACTATCTTTTAAAAATATTAGAGCATTTATGCTTAAAATTGGATTCATTATCATTTTAAGCCTATAAATTTTATTGGATAAATGTAAAAACATTTAACAAATATAAAAAATCATAATATAGTTAATTTTGTTCATTCCCTTCAATACAAAGACTAAGCGTTAACTACTATTTAAAATAATAATATTATTGTTGTATTATTTTTCGGTACAAATCAGTGTTGTGTGCAACGTAAGATTTCAGAGAAACCCGTTGTTTCATGTTGAGTAAGCTATTAGAAAAATAATCCCCTTTAACATAAAATTAATATTAAATTCAAAAGTATTAATAGATATGAAAATGTATGATTCTATAAATACATGGGATGTTACATCTTTCAAAGTCATTTTCAATCTAAGATGAAATCCTTTGATGTTACTCAATCTTTAATGGGGGTATGATCTAATTATACCATCCTTATTATTTCTCTGGATGATTTATTTTTATGACAAAAAAATAAGTTTTTATGAATCCCATTTCTTTTCCATGGGTTATGCTATAATGAAATGTTTATGAAACCCAATTATTTTCATGGGTTATGATATGATGAATGATTTATGATCCCGTGGAACACATAAATATGGTTTTCATTATGTGATAGGTGGTACCTATATCTACCTCCAATAAATTGGTTAAAGTATTATATCTCTTGATATAGTTATGAGAAACAAGTTGATGTGCTTGATCCGTTATGAGAAACATGTCAATATGCTTGATCCGTTATTGGAGACAAGTTAATGTTCCTGATCTACTATGTGAAATAGGTGTTTATTCCCGATCCAATGGTCTTGGTAATTAACTTTGACATATGAAATGGTTTTTATACTTATGATGATACCACACACATTTATGACATGAACTTATGGTTCATGATTAAGTTATTATGAATTATCATTCTTATATTTCATGTCTTTTGAAATGTTAATGTTTTATGTCAAAACTCTTGTTTATGATATTTTTAAGATTGGGTATGAAATTTCTAAGTTATGGTCATGATCTTATACCCTTACGATTATCTTATGATTTCATATGATTATTAATTAATATCTCTCATGCATATCCTTACCAAGTACCTGAGCTCACCCTTTCTTATGTTTCCTTTTTCTAAGTTATGAAGAATGATACTAAATGATTTGTGTTTATAAATATTTAATATGTGATGAATTTTATGGGATTTAATACTTAACATGGAATATGAATAGCTACATATAATGGGAGATGATGTTGATCTTTATGAACCAGTTGTTTATGAAACCAAGTTGTTAAGAGTTTTTCCTAATTCTATAAAACTCTAAACATAAAAATTAATTGGGTATGTAAGTGATTCAATATTTTATTTTTATGTTGTAAGTTTTGTATGGGAATAATTTTTCACATTTATCATTATCAAATCCTAAAATTTAAAGTTTATGTTTTTAGCACCAGATCTGGAAGTGTGGGTCTTGGGATGTTACAATTGGTATTAGTGAAGGGTTTAGATAAATTTAGATACTATGTTGTTTTCATGATAAGTTATCTTAAGATTTATAGATACCATATTGGGTATATAATTTTGAGGTTAACCATAATTTTAGAGTCTTAAACACCCCTTTTGAAGTTTTAAGTGATGGAATTTTAAGGAGGCCGATGATATTTTGGGATAGGTTTATTTAAACCTTAGGTTTAACATGAAGTATTACTTGAGGAATAATTACTTTATTTTTTGTAGACACATGTTTAAAGGTATTGATAGCCTTTAAGGTTTATAAGATCTCTAATTATGAGGAAATTATGGGTTATTACATTTTAAGGATGTTCATCATATTTTGGGAATGTTATTTGTGACATCCCAAGAAATTATAAAATAAGACCTTTTCATATTTATTAATATTTATGAATTAGATAGTAATTTTACTTGAAAAGGAATTCTATGTCTGATAGCATACCCGACATGCAATAATGAGTTTCTCCGAAATCTTATGTTGCACACAAGACTGAGTTATACTGAAAAATAATATATCATTATTATTATTATTTTATGTTGTAGTTATCACATAGCCGTTAGAATGGCAGGAATAAAAAATATTAACTGAATTATAAAAATATGGTTTACACATGTTTATATAATGATTCATTGGTTATAAAATTAATTATAAATGAAAATAAAATCCAATTGAATATAAAGGATGTGTTTTAATGAAAAACTATTTAAGTGTGAATAGTTATGTTTATAAAATAATAAAATAACTCTTTTTGGATTATATTAATGAAATATAAATTAAATATAATGTTTAAAATTTATATTATATTTTTTCTAGACATGATATAAGAAGAAATTCAATTTTATGAATAAAAGTAGTGTTTAAAAAAAGAAATTTTTACCGCCTTTTGATGGTGAACCCTTTTTAAATCTATTTTTGTCACTTTTATATGTTCTATTTGAAAAAAATAAACTTCTTATTTGGAATAGTGACATAAAAATTTACTTTGGTTTATTTTTTGGAATTTTTCTGATAAAATTCATATTTTAATGAATAGTGAAAAATACTGCATTTTAATTCAAAACTGCCTTTTCATCTAATTTATTTATATTGTTAAATTATCCTTTTAAATGGTTTTAAGGTATAATTAGATGAATTTTGTATCATTTAATCCAATTTAGTTCATTGGATGCAATTCCAAATTAAAATTAAATAGAAAAACAATGTGAAATTTTGAACGTTTTACTTAAAAAAACCCATTTTCTCAACCAGTCAACGGGATTAGTGTTAAAATTAATATAAACATTTCTATGAATTGAATTTTAAAAAACAAACATACATGGTTTCACCCAGTATAAAAAATGTGGTCCAATAGGATCAAAATAATTTTTTGGTGAATAGTAACTTTAGTATTTTATTTACCATGATTAAAGGTAAATAGGGTAATTAAAGGTAAAATTAATATTATAATATTATAAAATTACCCTAACACTTGTACTAATATTATTGGATGAGTTATTTTCTACCGTTACCATATTTGGGCCTAAATTGTGACCTTTGGAAGTCATTTGAGTGTGATTATGACATTTATATCATTTAATTTAAATTAAAGGCAAATATGTCATAAATATGTCTCTTCTTACTAAAACAATTTTAATATGGGGTTATATAAGTGATATATTAGACTATTAATAATCCTTATAAATCTAAAAATATTACCTACAACATGGTAATTATTTATAATTTTTAGTAATTAAATAATTAAATTTAATTATGACACAAAGATGATGCAGTAATAGATTTATTAAAGAAATAATCAAATAAATGATATTAATAATATTAGAATAAATATAAATTGAAATATTTGATATCATCAACGAATTTTATGGATGAATATTAAATTTTAGGATTGAGTTAATGTAGTTTTTTTGAAGGAATCAAGTTATGATTTTTTAAAAAAGTCATGTAATGAATAGTGTCAAAATTTACACAATTCATAACTTAAATTATAAAATATATATTTAAATGATATATAATTTATAAAAATACAAGCTTCAACCAAGAAGTTTATATAACTCTAAAAATTTCATTAATTAATCATTCACTGGTCTTCTAGCATGATTTGGTAATTATTTTAACTCTCAAAATATAAATTACTTGATAAAACGGTAAGAGTTAAAAATGTTAAAACATAAAGATAAGGATTAAAAATTATCAAAAACCTATATAATTATCATTTTATGATTATATTTATACCCCTAATTATACTATATTATAACTAAATGAGTTTGGACCCATTTTGAATCGAATTTGAAATTATATTAATTTAATATTTTTGATAATTCCAAGGGTGCCCCTCCCCTCTCCTATAAAAAGGCACTCATCACTCTCTATTTCTCACAATTCCCAAACATTTTGGTTCAAAAAATTTCTTACCAAAACCCTTCCTAGAAATCCTACCCAAATTCTTGAAGCCTTAGTTTAGTCAGAACACCCTCTTTAGAGGTGTTAAGGTTTCAAGAAAGGTGATCATCCGAAGGAAAGCTAATGTTTTTATTTAAGTATTTCAATTTTATTTATTCTTACACTTACTTTAAATCTCTTTAATACATGATGGAATTCATGTTTTTAAATTATATTTATGACATATTTATTATTATAATAGAATAATATATCAATTATGTTCTTACTTTCTATGCACATAAAAATGATAACGCCGTTCGTGCTTACGTGTGAACTATCACCTTCACAAAGCGATGTGAATAGTTTTTATTCACCACATCACTTGTATGATATATATAAGTAAATTTAAATTATTATTATTATTTTAATTATATTATGATCATTCTGGAAGGATAAAATAATAATTACCTTATTTTCATAATGATTAATGAAAAATGGCAACGTTACTCATGCGTACGTACGACCTACCGTCTCCATGATTATAATGTTGTTAAATTTTAATTCCATAAATAAATGGTTTTATTTAAAAGTATAATTGATATTTATAAGTTATTATTATTTCATTAATATTATTATGGAGATGATGGACTTATGACCACATAAACTAGTGACATCAAAGCATGTTCATTTTCGACTCAAGTATCAAATATCAAAAACAAAACGTCTCATATGAACTTAAATAATTATATAATTTTTATAACATAGTAATAAGTTATATAAAAGAAATAATAAACTTGAAAAAGGTTCTCAGGAAAGTATAAATTCACCTAATCTTATTATTTAGGAATATATATATTGTACGTGACGAGTCGAACTCACAGTAAGGGATTTTGTCTCAATCTCCTTTCATTGAGGCATTTCTTAATGACATACACCTTTATTATTTTATAAGGTGTGTATATAGCCCCTTTGACATTATATAACCATATTATATATATAATCATGTTATTTTTTTTAAAATGTTATACTTTCATGTGGCTTATAATTTAAATTTTAAAATAGTAAAGGACTCTCTAAATAAAATATCATTTTAAACATTTTAAAGATTTTTTATTCTAAATATTTCTCATTAATGTCCATGTTTTTAAAATGGTTTTATGTATTTATTTATATGGACATTAATGTTTTAAAATTTTAATTTATTTCAAATGTTTCAAAGTGGTATGGGACACTTTGATTCAAAAATATTATTTTCAAATGTTTTAATTGTATTTTAAAAATAGATTGATTATTTCAATAACTTGGATTTTTTTACATATATTCCATGAATGGGATTTCTTGATTTCATTTCGCTGTTATGAATTGATTTATAATTTAAAAGTTTTCCATTTTATTTTAAAATATATTTTTTTCATTTATGAGTGTGCAACTTGTAAATATAAAATGTGATTTCAAAGTGGAAATGTTATTTTTCCTTTAAGCTTGTTTATGTGTTATGATTATGTAATGGTTCTTGGTAATTGATTATGTATAAAGGTGGTTCCATGATAAACCAAGGGTGGGTGAGCTCATGATAGCTCTCCAATGCATTGGGTAATGAGACAGAGTTAAATGTTAAGATTTCTCCTAAGAGATTTAGGAAATATACTATGATGGGTATTCCAAACATAACCGTGAAGGTTACTCCCTATGTAGCTGTGACAGCTACAATGTAAGTATGATATGGATTCCACAAGTTACCTTTATGATTTTTTATTTCTAATATTTTTTTTAGGAATCTTATGATTTCATGAGCAATGTTAAAGAACTCATGTTTTATGGGTGAAAAGTATGATATTTGAAAATGTTTTCATGAGTTTAAAATATTCATGGACTAATGGTTTCATTCCTTATTTATATCCCTTATTGAGATTTTTACGATCATCCCAAGTTTTAAATTGTTTTTCATAGGTCTTAATATTGGTAAGTAAAAATAATATGTCATGATGAAAGAATTGAGGATGTGTCTTGAAAAGAAATCATATTTTTTTAAAAGGGTTTCCTTTGGTGAAAAAATGGATACTATTTGGAAGTGTCCACTTTGATTTCTTTTGGTTTTTTTATGTAATAGTTATGGCCTAATTCTATAAAACTCTAAACCTAAAAAGATTCTCAATGTGAAAGAAATTAAATTATTGACTAAAACTCAAGATTATATAATGATTAAGGTTGGGGCCTTATAGTTGGTATCAAAGGAAAGGTTTAGAGAACTTTAGAGATTAAGAGTTTTGGTTAAACATATGGTAAATTTTTATTTATATTATTTTAGTTAAATCCTTGTTCTCTAACTTTTTCTGATCAAGTAAAGTTAGTTACAAATGGAAGGAGGAGGATCTCAAACAACATTCATATCTCTTCTTAATGACTTGATTTAAATAATTATTTCAAATTCAGGTCTAGATGATTCTAAAACTTTTTCTAACATAACGCTCACTTGAAAATAGTTGTATTAGATCTCAAACACCTCCTCTATACCTCGATACCATCGAGGATCATTGGTTGTTTTTAATCAAATATTATTTTCTCAATATTCTCATATTTTCAAAAAGCGTAAATATTATCAAGGATTTTTCAAAAATTGTTACATTTTCACAAGATTTTAAAGCATATTATGATTTTTAAAAATCCACTAAATAAGAAAACCCATGTGAAACCTATTTATATTTTCTTTTAAAATATAGTCTTTCAGTAGATACTTATGATATTTTAAAAGGACCATCGATTGAAAGTTTCAAGTCAAAATCGGTCCGAATAGTTTATAAAAATAAATTTATATCAGATGTTTTAAAATTATATTCCATACATGATTATTTTCCAAATTTTTTTTTATGTGAACACCCATACGACCCAAGTTGTACAAGTTGTATTTGGATAAAGGAAGCAATTGATTTTGAAGAATCTCTAAATCATTATTATAATGCATGGACCTTCTATCCACATGAACACAATGATGATGAAACCCAATGGACACCATGATCAAAGTACAATGCTCTTTCTTTTGGGAATAGTTTTATTAAATAATATGTAGGTAAATATATATAATACTTAAAGAATTAAGACATTGAGGTCATTATGAGTTGTAATGTAAATGAGAGGTATAAGAAAACATTTGAGGTTAAAACGTGTTATAGTTATTTTTAAGTTTTATAAAAAGTGATAACCCACAAGATGGGTGACAACCCGTCATGTCCGGAAAGCCCACAGGGATCGAACCCACAACCAAAGGGAGACAAGGGTGCATCACCTACCACTATCCTATATGAAGTCCCTGGTTAGTATGAATTTTTATTATAGTTAAACGAGTTTATAGAATAAGAATAAGTTGATTTGGGAAACTTATGTTTTATCAAATGGATGTACTTAGTATTAGAAAATGATTTGTGGCTTAAGTGATAAATATTATTTTAGAATATGTTCACTATTTTTGGAACTTTATATGATTAAAGTAAATAGAATACTATGGGATTTTAATTGAGGAGTAATGGTTGAATTATATTTTAGAAGAATATATATTTTTATTGTGGACTTATGGTGATTAGGGTTATTTATGGAAATTATTAACCTATCTTGGAGAATATGTGATTTTGGAAATTACATTTTTGGTATGAGACATTAATAGTGGTTGATGTTTTTTGGAGATAAATGTTAAAATTTATCTTGGAAGACTATGTGATCAAATTATTCTGATTTTTGGGTTTCAAACTTAGTATGGATTATTTTTTGAGATATTTTAAGGACAATTATTTATTGAATGGTCTATGTTGAACTTTTGGTATTACAGTTGAATTTTGGAGATTAAAAATAGTTTTTCTTCATACAATTGTTTATTCTTTTTGGATATTTTTTAACCATTTTAATTTGGGTTAATGTCTTATGTCAGGATAAATAGATATTTAATATTTTATGGATTATGTGATTCTATATAAGTTGATTTAGGCATAAAAAATTCATCTTAAATACTCATAGTTTTGAGAGAAGATAAGTTTGTGGTAGAAATTGACAAAAGGATGAAACTCTACTTCTTAAGTAAGTATGTTTCTTTATATTCTTAATCAAGGGAGTAAATGAATTCCATAAATCGATGAAAATAATCTTAGAACAAAAAGGTTATATGTTTAATTTTCTTTATATTAAATCAAAGAATATTTAACCCATCACAATTTTGTGGTTTTTTGATTGTTAACTTTATCATGACCATGTTTTATATCACTCTCCATTAGAACATGATGGTTATTTTTTGTTTCGTATCCATGTTTTACTACATGGAATCCTAGTATGTATTATCTTGGGTGAACTTTGTACTTCAATTTATTTATTTTAAATTGGAAGTTTTATTAACTCTCTTTTCGATGTGGGATTTCAATGAAGTAATTTTGAAAAGTGAAACCTTAGTTACTGAGCCCAAATTTAAAATAGCAAGGATGCAATTCCCAAAAGCGGGGAAGGATGTAACATCCCAAGTAATTATAGAATAAAAACTTTTCATATTTATTAATATTTATGAATTAGATAGTAATTTTACTTTAAAATGGATTCTATGTCTGATAGCATACCCAGCGCACAATAATGAGTTTCTCTGAAATCTTATATTGCACACAAGACTGAGTTATACTGAAAAATAATATATTATTAATATTATTATTTTAAGTTGTAGTTATCACATAGATGTTATAATGGTAGGAATGAAAGATATTAATTGAATTATGAAAATATGGTTTACAAATGTTTATATAATGATTCATTGGTTAGAAAATTAATTACAAATGAACATAAGAATCAATTGAATATAAAGGATGTGTTTTTATGGAAAACTATTTAAGTGTGAATAATTGCATTTATAAAATAATAAAATCACAATTTTTGGATTATATTAATGAAATATAAATTAAATATTATGTTTAAAATTTATCTTATATATTTTCTAGATAGGATATAAGAAGAAATTCAATTTTATGAATAAAATGAGTATTTTTTAAAAAGGTATTTTTACCATCTTTTGATGAAAAACCCTTTTTAAATCTAGTTTTTTTTCACTTTTATATGTTCTATTTGAAAAAATAAAATTCTTATTTGGAATAGGGACATCAAAATTTACTTTAGTTTAATTTTTGGTATTTGTTTGATAAAATTAATATTTTAATAAATAGTGAAATATACTGCATTTTAATTCAAAACTGTCTTTTCATCTAATTTATTTATATTGTTAGATAATAATTTTATATTGTTTTAAGGTATGATTAGATTAATTTTTTATCATTTAATCCAATTTAGTTTATTTTATGCAATTTCAAATTAAAGTTAAATATAAAAACAATGTGAACTTTTGAACATTTTACTTAGAAAAACCCATTTTCTCGATCTCTTGACGGGATTAGTGTTAAAACTAATTTAACCACTTATGTGAATTGAATTTTAAAAAAGGTATATACATGTTTGTACTAATTATGAATTTTTTTTCCAATAAGATCAAAATAATTTTTTTGAACAGTAACTTTAGTATTTTATTTACCACGGTTAAAAGTAAATAGGGTAATTAAAGGTAAAATTAATATTATAATGTTATAAAATTACTCTAAAACCTTTATTAATATTATTTTATTAGTTATTATTTCCCATTAATATCCTTGGGATGAAATTTTGACCTTTTTAAGCCACTTGTGTGTGATTATGACATTTATAACATTTAATTTAAGTAAAGGTAAATATGTTATAAATATATCTCTTCTTACTAAAAAAAATTAATATGGGGTTATGTAAGTGATATATTTGACTATTAATATTAATTATAAATCTAAAATATTACCTAAAACATGGTAATTTATTTATAATTTTTAGGAATTAAATAATTAAATTTAACTATGACATAAAGATGATGCAGTAATAGATTTATTAAAGAAAGAATCAAATAAATGATATTAATAATATTAAAATAAATATAATTAGAAATAATTATTTCATATACAAATTTTTTGGATTAATATGTCATGTTATTATTGATTTAATGTAGTTTTTTAGAAGGAATAATTTTTTTATGATTTTTAAAAAAGTCATGTAATGAATAGTGTCAAAATTGACATAATTTATAACTTAAATTATAAAATATCTAATTAAATTATATAAAGTTTATAAAAATAAAATATTTGACCAAAAAGTTTATATAACTCTAAATATTTTATTAATAACTCATTAATTGGTCTTTTGGCATGATTTAGTAATTATTTTAACTCTCAAAGTGTAAATTACTTGATAAAATGGTAAGAGTTAAAAAGATCCAAACAAAAAGATAAGGATTAAAAATTATTAAAAACTTTTATAATTATCATTGGATGATTATATTTTGACCAAAAATCATAATTCTTATAAATAAATGATTTTGGACCCATTTGGAATCGAAATTGAATTTATATTAATTTAATATTTTTAATAATTCCAAGGGTGCCCCTCCCCTCTCCTATAAAAAGGCACTCATTACTCTCTATTACTCACACTTCCAAAACCTTTTGGTTCGGTCAAAATCTACCCAAAAACCATCATATAATCAATCCTAACATTATTTAAGCTTTATTTTGGGAATAAAAACCTTCTTATATCTGTTAAGGTGTTAAGAAAGGTGATCATCCGAAGGAAAGGTAATGTTTTTATTTAAGTGTTTCTATTTTATTTCTTATTAAACTTACTTTAAATCTTATTAATACACGAGGAACTAATAAATAAATTATCATCAATATACGAATATTTTATTTTGTTAATATCATTACCAAAATCCATCTCCAATTTCATCAAATGAGAAATGAACATTTCATTCGTGTGTACGACGGACTACCGCCTCACGAACTGATATAGTTTGTTTTTCATTACCGTCTCTCAAGATTGGTCATAATGTTGGAATTAATATTTTTATACTATTTTCATGATATATTTATCATTATAATATAATAATATATCAATTATGTTCTTACTTTCCATGCACATAAAAATGATAATGTCATTCATACGTACATGTGAACTATCACCTCTATGAAGCGATGTGAATCGTTTTTGTTCACCACATCACTTTTATGATATATATAAGTGTATTTAAATTATTATTATGATAATTATAGAAATATAAAATAATAATTACCTTATTTCCATAATAATCAATGAAAAATAGAAACGTTACTCATGCGTATGTACGACCTACCATCTCCCTAATTATAACGTTGTTAATTTTTATACCATAAATAAATGGTTTAATTTAAAATTATAATTGATGTATAAAAGTGATTATTATGTCATTAATTTTATTCTAGAGATTATTAACTTATTACCACATAGGCTAGTGACATCAAACCATGTTTATTTTAGACTCAAGTACCGAATATCAACAAAACGTCCAATATGAACTTAAATAATTATGTAATTTTTATAATATGGTAATAATTTATATAAAAGACATAATAAAATTGAAAAAGTTTATTAATAAATTATAAATTAACATATATTTATTATTCAGGAATATAAATATTTTACGTTATGATTCAGACTCAAGGTAAGGGATTTCGTCTCAATCTCCTTTCATTGAGGCATTTCTTAATGATATGCACCTTTATTATTTTATAAGGTGTATATAAAACCCCTTTGACATTTTTTATCCATATTATATCTATAATAATGTTATTTAATTATTTTAAGATGTTATACTTGCATGTGGATTATAATTTAAATGTTCAAAATAATAAAGGACTCTCTAAATAAAACATTTTTTTAAATGTTTTACAGATTTATTCTTCTAAATATTTCTCATTAATGTCCTTGTTTTCAAAATGGTTTTATGGATTTATTTATATGGAAATTATTTTTTTAAAAGTTTAATTCCTTTAGAATATTTCAAAGTGGTATGGGACACTTTGATTCAAAAATATTCTTTTCAAATGTTTTAATTGTGTTTTAAAAATGGATCGATTATTTCAATAGCTTGGAATGTTTTTTTACATATACACCATGAATGGAATTTCTTTCTTTCATGTCACCATTATTTATTGATGTATACTTTAAAATTTTACCATTTTGTTTTAAAATAACGTGTTTTAATTTATGATTGTGTGACTTGTAAAGATTAAATGTGATTTCAAAGTGGAAATGTTATTTTTTTAAGATTATTTTATGTGTTATGACTATGTTATTGTTCTTGGTAATTGCTTATGTATACAGGTGGTTACATGTTAAAATGAGGGTGGGGAGCCTATGATAGCTCTCCAATGCATTTATTAATGAGACAAAGTTAAACGACAAGGTTTCTCCTAAGAGATTTACGGAATTTACTATGATGGGTATTCCAAACGTAACCATGAAGGTTAATCCCTATGTATTTGTGAAAGCTACAATATAAGTATGATATGGATTACACAAGTTACCTTTATTATTTTTTATTTCTAATATGTTTTTTCAAGAATATTATGATTTCATGAGGTATTTTAAAGAACTTATGTTTTATGGGTGAAAAGCATGATTGTGTGAAAGTGTTTTCATGAGTTTAAAATATTCTTGGACTAACAGTTTCATTACTTATTTATATCCCTTACAGAGATTTGTATTCTCATCCCAAGTTTTAAATTTTTTTATTGGTATTAAGATTGTTAAGGACAAATAAGATTTCACGATGAAAGAATTGAGTATGTGTATTGAAAAGAAATCATGTTTTTTTAAAAGGGTTTACTTAAGTGAAAAAATGGATACTGTTTGGAAGTGTCTACTTTTATTTCTTATGGTTTTTGTTATGTAATAGTTATGGCATAATTTTCTAAAAATATAATCTTGAAAAGATCCTCAATGTGAAAGAAATTAAATTATTTACTAAAACTAAATATTATGTGATGATTAAGGCTGAGGACTTATATTATTAGAATTATATTAATATAGTTTTAGAAAAAGTACAACCCACATATTGGGTGACAACCCGTTGCATTCAGAAAGGCTTCAAGGATTAAACCCAAAAACGAATGGAGATAAGGGTGCATTATCTACCACTGGCCTAAATGATGTACTGGTTAGTATGAACTTATTTTTTTTATTTACACTATTTGATAGATAATAGTTAATTTCATTTTGGGAACTAATGTTTTATCATATAAATAACCATGGGGTTGGAAATTTATTTGGTGTTAAGTGATTAATGTTATTTTGGAAGATGTTCACTTTTTTGGAAACCATATATGATTAAGGTAAACATAATATTTTGGAATTTTATTTGAGTAATAAAGGTTGTATTATATTTTGGAGGAATATATGATTTTATTATAGAGTTATGGTGATTCAGGTTATTTATAGAAATAGTAAGCGCATATTAAAGATTTTATGTTTAGGGCATGTAAATATTTAGAGATAAATACTAAATTTATCTTGGAAGATGATGTGATCAAATCCTTATAGTTTTTGGGTTTCAATATTAGTTTGATTTCTTAGGAATTTTAAGGATAGTTATTTATTAAATGATCTAAGTTGAACTTTGGGTATTACGGTTGAATTTTGGAGATTAAATCAGTTTTAATCATATAAAGGTTTATTCTTTTTGGGAATCATCTTATCATATGATAACCATTTTAGTTTTTGTTAATTCTTAAAGACATGAGGAATATATTTTTATTATTTTGTGGATTATGAAATACATCAGGACTTTATTTTAGTGCTTCATGGATAAAAAATTCATCTTAAATACTCATCGTTTGGAGAAAAAGATGAGATTGTGGTGAAAATTAATTATAGGAAAAAAATATACTTGTCAAGTAAGTATGTTTCCTAATGTTATTATATTTGATAGTAAAGTAATTACTTAACTCTAGGAAACATTATATTATAATAAAAAAATTATCCAATTACTTTTCTTATTGATAAATCAATGGCCTTTTAACCCATCACATAATTATGGTTTTGTGATGGTTAAATTTCTCATTATCATGTTCTATATCACTCTATATCAGTCCTTGGGCATTATTTTTGTCTTCCATATTCATGATTTCACTTCCCACTAATGTTATTATATTTGGAAACCTAGTTATGTGTTATTCCATATAACCTTTGTACTTCCCTTTCTCTCCTTTTTAAGTGTAAGTTTTATTGATCATTTTTATGATGTGGGATTTCAACAAAGGTATTTTGAAAAGTCAAACCTTGGTTACTGAAACCAAGTTCAAATTTCAAGGACACAATTTATTAATTAGGGTAGAATGTAATATCCCAATATTTTAAAGAAAGTCTATAACGTACAAGATACACAACACCGAACTTAAATGAACAAGGAAATATTATTATTTAAATGTGATCATTATAAACTAGGCATTAAATTGGTGAATATGAATAGGATTAAATAATTTATGGCATAAAAATAAAGTTCCAAATTAGTATAAATGTATTGAATAATGGTTATAAAATAATAACACAATTTTTAGTAAGGTTTTTTGATTCTTCAAAAATGTGTTTTCCTCAGTAATGAGTTTTCTTCATTTTTATGAGTGAATATTATAATTAATTTATATATGTTATAGAAAATTTATTTGAAAAAATAAATTTTATTTTTTAATTCATAATTTCAAAATTATCTTAAAATTAATATTTGAGAATTTTCTAAAAATATTTTTCAATGAATAGTAAATAATAATAATTTTTATTGGAAACTGTATTATTATTTTAAATTATTTACAAAGTAAAAATTTATTTTAGATTAGTATTAAATTTTAATTAATTTATTTTTATTTAAAATAATTCAATTGTGATTTTTAAAATGGATTTTATACCTGAATTTATCATAAATACATTTTATATTTTAAAAAGGGGATTTCTTTAAAAATCGTTTTTCATTGCGTTTTGTCGGTTTAATTTTAAATTAAATTCTACCACTTATGTATTCTGAATTTTGAAAAATGGATTCCATATTTTTAATTAGGAATTTAAAAGTTAGTAAATAGTTTCCTTTTATTCTTGTTATATATGAATAATAACCTTAGTATTTTTTATTAACACAGTAAAGGGTAAATCAGGTAATTAAAGGTTAAAAATAAAATTATAAGGACTATAAATTTACCTTAACACTTGCCTAAATCTTATTTTATGCTTATATATCATCCATAATAATCAAAAGGTATAATTTATGACCTTTTAGGGATAATTTTATGAGATTATAACTTTTATAATGTTTTATTTAAAGAAAAGTCAAACATATCACCCTCTTATTTTTAAATACTAAAATATTTTTAACATGGAGTTATTTAGAAGAAATTATTGACTATAAATATTATTTTAAAATATTATCTATTTATATTCATCATGGTAATTTATTTTTAATTTTTATTGAATATATAATCACCTTAAATACTTACATAATGATGATGCAATAATTATTTAATTACTAGAAAAATAAAATAAATGATATTAAAAATATTAAAATAAAATAATTTGAGATAAAAAATGTTATTAAAAAATTTTATAGATTAACATGAAATTTTAGGAATATAATATTTTTTTTTAATTTTAGATGTTTTCTTGATATTATTAATGTCAAAGTAATGAATTGTTCTAAAAATTGACATAATGAATATTTTATAGTAAATAATATTTTATTAAATGATATAAAATTCATAAAAATCTTAAATTAATCCAAGTTATTAGGATAAGGGTTAAAATATCAACCATGGTACATTTATGGGTATTTTTGTTATTTTATATTAACTATATTAACTCTCAAAGAGTAAAAATCCTTGTTGTCATGGTAAGAGTTAAAGGGTTAAATAGGGGTTAATATGAAAAGATAAGGATATAAATACAGTCAAAACATATCTAATTTTTATTTTATTAGTGTATTTAGACCCATAATTATCTTATATTATAAATAAATAACTTTATAACCATTTTTTAATTGAATATTAATTTTTATTAATTTAATATTTTTAGAAATTCCAAAATTTTCCCTCCCCTCTCTTATAAAAGGGAACCTATTATTATCATTAATTTAAACTTAAAAAATACATTTGGTTTGAAAAATACCTTCCTATAATATATAACTTCATTCTAGATGTATTATTTTAGCTAGAACACCAACCTTAGAAGTCTTAAGGTGTTAATTAAAGGAGGTTTTCCAAAGAAGAGGTATAAATTTTATCCGCTTGTTTTAGTTTTGTTTCTTCTTCCACCTCCTTAAAATATTATTCAACCATGATATAATAATAAAACTATTATAACCCATACACTAATATTTTATTATGTTAATATCATATCCTATATCCATATCATCTTCCATCAAATGGGAAATAAATCCGTCATTTGTATGTACATCGGACTACCACCTCGCGAACCGATATGATTTATTTTCCATCACCATATATCAATACTGATTATGATGATGGAATTAATGTTTTTATTTTATATTAATGACATACTTATCATTATAACAAGATGATATATCATTTACCTTCTTACCATTCCATGTACTAAAAAATGGTAACGTCATTCATACGTATGTGTGGACTACCACCTCCATGAAACGATGTGATTCATTTTTCATCACCAAATCACATGGGTGATATATATAAGTATATTTAAAGAATTAATATGATATATATTATATTATTATCATTATATAAATATAAAATAATACTTGCCTTATTTCCATAATGTTCTTTGAAAAATTACAATGTTACACATGCGTACGTACGACCTACCGTCTCCATGATTGTACCATATTTAATTTTTTATAATAATATTTAATAATTATTTTTAAAAGTATAATTTATGTATAAAAATTATAATTATGTAATTATTATTATTATAGAGATTATGGAATAGTGACCTATTTGACCATAGTCAACCTACCGAAGTCATTTTTGACTTATGAACCAAATATCTATAAAACATTCAACATGAACATAAATGATTAAGTACTTGTTATAACATGGAAATAAGAGATATAAAAGTTATAATAAACTTGAAAAAGTTTCCTAGGTAATTAAATTATTAACCTAATTTTATTATTTTTTAAGATAAATAATATACGCTACGATTCATACTCAAGGTAGGGGATTTTCGTCTCACTTTTATTTATGTGGGACACATGTATTATACACTAATTGTTTCTTTTGTGTAGTGTATATAATGACCATGGATGAATTTTATGATAAATATTATGAATATTATGGTTATTTAAATATACTTATATGTTTATTTATTTCACATGTGTTGGTTGGAGTGGACACTCAAGAGGGGGGTGAATTGAGTTCCAATTAAAATTTCTGTTAAAATATTGTCTAGTTAAAATCCCCCGATTTATAAAATAAGTTAAACTGTAGTGAATTTATACAAATTTTAAATGTTCACTTAGCTTCTCAAAGATTGATTAGGTCTCAGTTAAGTTAACCACAAGGTCAAACTAACTTTTGAAGCTAACCTATTGATTTACAATAAGTGTAAACACTTGCTAATTTAACTATCAAAGTAGCTTCAAAATAGTTTTGTATTTCAAAGTAATAGCAGTGGAATAAATAAGATATATTTAGTATAATTTAAACTTAAATTAAAGATGCACAACATGTAAAACAAGAGTTTCAGTCTCAAGCTGAGACTTAGTCCTCTAAAATATATATAGATTTGATCCACACCGTGGATCGGGGTTAACAACAGTTTACAAAACTGTCCAGGCCACGCAGGGACCTCTACTACTGTTCTTCGTGGGAAACAAAACAAAGAACATGTCACACAAGGACCTCTTCCACAGTTGACGTGGGTAAACGGGAGTTAAGAGAATTTGAGTGAGGATTTTTATATCCTCCAGTTCAGTGCAGGAGACAGTGTGTGTAAAATATATACAGAGTATACCACACTACTCAAAATTTAATAAATAAATCATGTAGAGAAGATAGATGAGAGTTTAGAAAGCTCTAGTGATTATCAATGTAGATCTGGACTCATTGGATTTAGCAGGAATGCTTTTGAGTCCTTCTCTGGTTTTTCTGTTGAAAAACAGAGTGTCGTAGTTCAGCTTGTCTTCTTCAGGAGTGAAAAAGATCTCTTGATTCGTCGTGTGTTCTTCAGTGGTGTTGGATTTCACTCATGAGATTTTAAAAATATCTAGTGATTATAAATATAGCTCTGGACTTGTTGGATTTAGCAGGAATGATTCTGATTCCTTCTCTGGTTTTTCTGTTGAAAAACAGAGTGTCGTAATTCAGCTTGTCTTCTTCAGGAGTGAAAAATATCTCTTGATTCGTCGTGTGTTCTTCAGTGGTGTTGGATTGCACTCATGAGAGTTCTCTGAAGGTCTTTCAATCTCCTTCTTGTTCAGGATTGTTCTGTTTGTTCAGCACAGTGCTCTCAGGTGTATGTAAGTTCTTCGTTTTATATATTCACACTTGCACACCGCTTCTGCTACGTGTACTGCATCTTAATCTTCCTTATATTCCATAAGTTCTGGTAGTAGGAATGATTCACTTTTCATAGGTACGAGATACGGTTTCCTGACATTCCAACAACTATCATTAAATAACATTAATTGAATTAAAAACAACAAATATGACCGTTATCATTATTTAAATAATATTGAAAAAAAGTTAAGAAACGGTGTCACAGTGATTATGGAAATGGTGTCTTCTTCACGGTATGTGGTCACGGTGAGTCCATCACGGTGTCTGGTCATGGTGTCTGGTCACGGTGTCTGGTCACGGTGTCTGGTCAAGGTGTCTGGTCACGGTGTCTGGTCACGGTGTCTGGTCACGCTGTCTGGTCACGGTGTCTGGTCACGGTGTCTCGTCACGGTGTCTGGTCACGGTGTCTGGTCACGGTGTCTGGTCATGGTGTCTGGTCACGGTGTCTAGTCACGGTGTCTGGTCACGGTGTCTGGTCATGGTGTCTGGTCACGATGTCTGGTCACGGTGTCTGGTCACGGTGTCTGGTCACGGTGTCTGGTCACGGTGTCTGGTCACGGTGTCTGGTCACGGTGAGTCCTTCACGATGTCTCCATACTTAGACAAATATCTGTATTTGGACTTAGACAGTAATATGTAGAACATAGATTAAGTTTAATCACTATAGAGTAAACTAGCTTGAATCATAAATATAAAGGTGTGATAATATATGTGAGAATTGTGATCATGCATGAGACTTGTAAATAATAGAGTAATTAACATCATAAGATTTGTTATCATTAAAACATAATGTGTAGATATTATTGAGATTGAAGAGAATTAGCAAGATGTGCAATGAAGATTGAGATTAATTAACAGTAATAGGATTTGTGATCATTAAAACATGATTAACACATGAGGAGTCCAACAATCTCCTCCTTTTTTATGATCAAAAATCAGATATAGTTAGAATATAAATGAAATGTAACATAAAAGAAATTAGCATATTAGAAACATTATAGAATGGAAACTTGTAGTTTTTCTCCCCCATTTATACTATTATAGAACTGACACTTGTTTTCTCCCCCTTTTGGGATTATAAAAAAGTAGAGAGAATGAAATGAAACACTGCATTTGGCATTAAACAAAGGGTTCAGAATACAATAAAACATGAAACAACAAAAGACATCCCATCAAAAAGAAAAACAGTCCTCGGACTCTTCAGGGATCCACTTTGTCTTTGCCTGTATCAGCAGCAGGAGCTGGTGCTAAAGTAGAAGAAGACATATATGTGGTAGACAACCAGGGTAAGGTTAGAGCTTCAAAAACAAATGGAGCCAAAGTAGGAGCAGTAGAAGATCTAGGCTGTGGTTGGTCAAGAATGACTGGCCGGATCTGAGAAAGAGCTTGGCTAACTGTCATTGCAGTTGAGGCTAAGGTAGGTAAACCAGGTCTAAGGGGTGCAGCAGCTGGAGCAACTATAGCAGTACTCTACACATGAAGATACGACTTCAAAATATTGATGAAATCAGTAATTATTTCACCACCATATTGCATAGCCTTTTCAAAATCATCCTTATTCTCCAGAAATCTATCCAACAATCTAGTGAAATCTGTAAGTTTCTAAACTTGAGCTTTAAAAGCTTGAGTCACCGGAAGGATTCTCAAATTTTCCACAAGATATCTAAAGTGATCTGTCATATCACTTTTAGAGAAAATCCAGGAGAGATATAAATCTATTTTCTTGGTGATCTCTTGTTGATCATCATTGTCTATCTTAGAATGAATTCTAACCAAGTCCAATGCTCTATCACTATTCTTAATCACTTCTGACAAAGAAGATAGATCAAAGCCACTAAAGGCATTCTGAAATTCTTCCTTTATTATGGATCTCAGCATAGAATCATCCAAAGAAGGTGTGAAGGTCAGACCAGAAGCAGGTGAAGCCTTGACAGTTTCAGTTATAACTTTGAGCTATTTTAGAACTTTTTGCAGGCATCCAGTGTATTCATCTGTACGCTTATTCAGATTTTGCACAAGATCTATCATGCGTTCCAGCATTTTGGTGTGTCTTTTTACAATCTTTTCATAAAAAGATAGTAGGTATGGATGAACTTGAGACATAGTATCCCTATCAAGGAGGGAATTAGAAGACTCAGGAGAAACAGCAACATGTGCAGGGGAAGAAACAGGAGCAGGCTCTGATCTCAAAGATAACTCATTCTGCAGACTTGCTATCATACTTTTCAGATTTTCAACATCAGCAATCAACAAATTATTCTATACTCTAACTTCTTGAATTTCTCAGATCATCCTTAGTTGAATATGAAAGATAATATTTTCCAAGAGAATTGATGCATCTTCTTGACTTAACTGAGTCACTGGGCGAGGTTGAGTGGAGACAATTTTCTCAACTCCAGCTAACAAAGTCTCTCCAAAAAATTTCAGACCATCTTTGGTCACAAAGGAGTGATTCTCAGGTAAGGATGCAGGTAAAGTTAGAGGTTCAGATTCTGGTTGAGGTTCAGAGTCATCTTCAGACTCAGATTTTGATTCAGATTGAGGTTGGGGCTCTGGTTCTAGTTCTGGATGAGCTAAGGACTTCAGTTGAAATAGAGAAGAAAGATCCATTCCAGTTGCAGTCACTTGCTGTGACTCATTCACATAATAAAAGCTTGGGAACTCATACCGAGAGTACACAGAAAAAGTGATAGAAGGTTGAGAAGCTTCAGCAGATCCAGCTTCCACAATATCAAGGTTTTGAGGTTCCTCCCCCTCAACTTGTACTTCCCTTCCAGATTATTAAGGTTCAGGAACATGGACAAGATCCACAGGATCATCCCTAATCTCTTCATAAAACTCTTGCCTTGCCATCTGAAAGGCAATTTCCATCCTTTCTTCAGCAGATGGAATAATCTCAGGAACCGATTGTTCCACTGGATGAGCTTCCAGACTTGCTTCTTTCTCAACATAAAGATTCTCTTCAACAAGATCTTCCTCTAAGGTTGCTTACTGTTCTGAATCAGGAAAAACCAATTTCCTTGCAGCATTAGGATGAGCTTCTTTCTCATGAAGAACAACTGAAGGATCCATAGTCCTTTCCTTTTCAACAACAACTTCCTCTCCTTGAGGTATTTCAGGTTCTTCTCTAGGTGGTACTTCAGCTATTACATATTCTTGTTCTTCTTCTTCTGAATACTCAGCCACTTCATCTGGACCCACTGATTAAACTTTTTATACAGTTGATCACTATCCTCGACCCACTGATTTTTCCAGGGATTCCAGTTAATCTTCATCCTTCTGATGATAGGCATGGATAGGCAGTAATCAAGGTCCTCTAACTTTTCTTCATTCGATCTAACCATACCTTTTGCAACTAACATAGCTGAAATCATCCTTGAATAAAATAGGGACGTGGATTTGGAAGTTACTTTGATCAGCTCACAGATATGGTTGATAACATACTTACACAGATTGATCTTATGGACATTCTTCAATAGGTGAATCGGGAACACATCCTGATACTTCATCACAATAAAATATCCTTTTCTTGGACTAACCAAATTCTTAACAAACTTGAACAGAAGTATTGTCTCCCCATCTAGTTCAGCAGCTATGGCCCTTCTCTTAGTGCCATTTCCAGTTAGACTTTCCAAAAAAGTCTCCAAGTCAAAGATGTCGGTTGTTGGAGGAGGGTCTCTCTGGAAATCTTCACAAACTCCTTCATGTGGAATTCTTAGGCATGCAACCCACATCCTTGAAGAGAAAGAGCACTTCTGACCATCGATCCAGCTGGTCACCATAGAGCTTTCTCCAAACTCAAAAGATAACTTCACATACTGATAGAATTGAGATACAAGCCTCGGGTAAATTGGTCTATTCTGTCTAGCGAACCATTCAACCCATCCTTGTTCTCTTAAAACTTTCAAAACTAAAGATCTGCTAGGCAATAACCATTCAGGGCAAACCTCTTTTTCAGGTACAACCGTACGGCTTACCAGGTTTGGGTTTAGAGGTCCATTAGGAGATATCCTTGGTATCCTCTTTTGTTTCTTAGAGCGGCGCTTCTCAGACGAGGGTGAAGATGGACGCTTCATCCTTGGCATTCACTGAAGGTTCGGGCGAGAGGGAAGAGAAGGTTCAGGAGAGAGTTCGGGTAAGGAATCGAATGAAACCCTTAAGTTTTATCATTTGGGAATGTCAAACATCATAAAAACAAAAACGCGAGAAATCAAATAGCGGTGAAATAAAAATTACCGCAATACAGGTTAAAATAAGAATAAACATAATTCTCATGGTGAGATTGTGAGTAGGTATTACGGTGAGACAGAAAACTAGTCATCATGGTGAGACAGTTTACAGTCATCACGGTGAGACAATGAGCATTTTATATAGTCACGGTGAGATAGTGTGTTGTCAGACCGTGAGCATAAAACAGTAACTTAGAAACAGTAAGTATGAAACCATAAAGTAAAGTACAGTAAAGTATTAAACGTTAAGATTAGTAGGATATTTACTTATGGTTAATTATACCAAGATCATGTATGATGTAGTCTAATCTTTCAGAATTTAATGGTTTAGTGAATATATCCTCAAGTTGATATTCAGTACCAATGAATTCCAAAGTGATATCACCTTTTTAATAATGATCCCTCAAAAAGTGATGTCTTACATCAATATGTTTTGTTCTAGAATGAGAAACAAGATTCTTAGAAATATTAATAGCACTTGTGTTGTCACAATTTATTGGGACATGTATGAATTGATATCCATAGTCTAGTAATGTGTGTTTCATCCACAAAATTTGTGCACAACAACTTCCAGCAGTTGTGTATTCATCTTCTGCAGTTGATAATGCAACAAAATTTTGTTTCTTACTACACCATGATACTAGTGACTTGCCTAAAAGATGACATGTTCTAGAGGTTATTTTTCTATCTAACTTACATCCAACAAAATCAGCATTAGAGTAACTAACTAATTCAAATGATTTCCCTTTGGGATAGAACAGTCCTAAATTGGGAGTATGCTTGAGGTATTTGAAAATTCTCTTTACAGCATTTAAATGTGACTCTTTAGGGTTTGCTTGAAAACGAGCACACATACACACACTAAACATAATATTAGGACGACTAGCAGTCAGGTAGAGTAGACTTTCAATCATTCATCTATAAGTGGTTTGATCAACAAATTTACCATTTTCATCAAGATCCATCTTACAGGTGGTACTCATGGGAGTGTCACTACTTTTTGTGCTATCCAATCCAAAACATTTTAAAATATCTCTAGTATATTTACTTTGAGTTAAAATAATTACATCATCATTTTGAAAGATTTGAAAACCAAGAAAGAATTTAAGTTCACCCATTAAACTCATTTCAAATTCATTTTGCATCATTTTAGAAAAATCAGTACATAATGTAGTTTTTGAAGATCCAAAAATAATATCATCTACATAAATTTTTACTACTAAAACATCTTTAGAAATTCATTTTATAAACAGAGTAGGATCAGCTATTCCTTTTGTAAAACCTTTAGAAATTAGAAAAGTACTTAATCTATCATACCAAGCTCTTGGAGCTTTCTTTAAACCATATAAAGATTTTGATAGTTTGAAAATATGATTTGGAAAATGAGGGTTTGAAAATCTAGGTGGTTGTTCAAAAAAAACATCCTTAGTAATATATCCATTTAAGAATGCACTCTTGACATCCATATGATATAGTTTAAAATTTAGATTTGCAACATAAGCAAGTAAAATCCTAATAGATTCTAATCTGGATACTAGAGCAAAAGTCTCCACATAGTCAATACCTTCTTCTTGACTATAGCCTTGTGCAACTAGCCTAGCTTTATTTCTAACTATGTTTCCGGATTCATCTACTTTATTTCTAAACACCCATTTAGTGCCTATTGTGAAAGTGTCCTTAGGTCTTTCAAAAATATTCCAAACTTTATTTCTTTCAAACTAATTGAGTTCTTCTTGCATATCAATTACCCAAAATTCATCATTAATAGCATCATCAATGTTTTTAGGTTCAAGCTGTGATAAGAAGTCTTGATGTTCAAGATGATTTATAAGAGAAGCTATAGTCTGTGCCCCTCTATCAAGATTTCCTACAACAGCATCTAAAGTATGATTCTTTAGAATTTTAGTTGATCTAGTAAAGGTAGGACTAGAAACTTCAGGTTCATCAACAGGTTGGGAATCAACAAAAGCAGGTTCTGGAAAATTTCAAGAACTAGTTGTCTTTATAGAAGGTTCATTTGATTTGTCATTAAGGTCTGGAACAGATAAATCTTCTTCAAGATTTTCAAGAGTGGTTTTAGGCTCATGTGGATCAGTTTCATCAAACTTGATGTGAACAGATTCTTCCACACACTTGGTTCTTTTATTGAAAACTCTATAGGATTTACTAGAAATAGAATAACCTAGGAAAATTCCTTCATCACTCTTGGATGCAAACTTTTCAAGATTATCTTTGGTATTAAGAATAAAGACTTTTCAGCCAAATACTCTGAAATAGTTAACCTTAGGTTTCCTATGGTTCCACAACTCATAAGGGGTCTTCTTAAGAAGAGGTCTGATCAAGACTCTATTGATAATATAACAATCTGTATTCACAGCTTCAGCCCAAAAGTAAATAGGCAAGTCATACCCATTTATCATGGTTCTGGAAATTTCTTGCAGGGTTCTATTCCTCATTTCTACTACACCATTTTGCTGAGGTGTCCTAGGGGTAGAAAAGTTATGACTATAGCCATTGTGTGAGCAATAGGATTCAAATTCATGATTCTCAAACTCACGACCATGATCACTTCTTAGAGTTTTAATCTTAAGTCCACTAAGGTTCTCTACATATTTGGAGTATTTAAAAAAGTAAGAACAAGCTTCACTTTTGTGAGCTAAGAATTATACCCAAGTATATCTAGAAAAGTCATCTACTAAGACATAGACATAATGCTTCCCATTTAAGCTAGAAACTCTAGATGGTCCAAAAAAATCCCTGTGAACCAACCCGAGAGGTTGAGAAGTTGAGACTTCTTTATTTGGTTTGAAAGAGATTTTGTGTTGCTTTCCCTTTTGACAGGGAGTACACACTTTGTCATTTGGAAACTCAAGTTTGGGTAGGTCTCTCACTAAGTTCTTCCTAGTAAGTTTTTTAAGTGAATGTATATTGCAGTGTCCTAATCTTCTGTGCCAAAGCCAAGACTCTTTATGAAAATCATTTAAACAAGTAATATTTTTCATGGCTAAAGAATTTAAATCAATAGCATAAACATTTTCATTTCACCAGGCAGAAAATACTAAAACATTTTTAGAATTAAAAACATTGCAAGAATCATTTTCAAATTTAACATTAAAACCATCATCAAATAACTGAGAAATACTTAATAGATTATATTTAAGTCCATCAACAAATAAATCTTTAGAAATTAATACTGAGTCAGTATTACCAATCTGGCCTAAGCCGATGATTTTCCCTTTAGAATTATCACCAAAGGTGACAAAGCCTCCATCAATTATGACTAAGCATTTAAAGTATAAGAAGTCTCCTGACATATGTCTTGAACAACCACTGTCCAAGTACCAAGTCTTCCTACAGAAGCTATTTAAGCAGGTTCCCTACAAAACAGATTTAGATAGGAAATGATTTTGGTACCCATATTTTCTTGGGTCCAGATAGGTTAGCTAACATAACTTTAGGTACCCAAATTTGTCTTATGGGTCTCATAAAATTTGTAGAATAAACAGATTTTGAAAGATAAACCTTATTAGATATGTAACTATGAATATAACTAGTTGAAGCATATAAATGTCCAGAACTAGAACTAGCAATATTCTATCCAGATTTAGAAATAAATCTATTCTTAGTAATTTGTCTCTGTCCAGGTTTGTAGCCTATTTAAGTAGTGTATTTTGGTGCAACTTTCTTTCCTAGAATTTGAGTTAGTGTATCCTTTCCATTTGTGAACTTCTCTAAATCCTTTTTAAGTTTCTCATTAGACATTTTCAGTTCAGTGTTCTCCCTTAACAGTTGAGCATTTTTCTCTTTTTAAATAGTAAGTTCAGTTTTAAAAGTAGTAGTGAGAGCATGCTGTTTCTTTAATGATTTGTATTTATCCTTAAGTTCATTTCATGTCTCTTCCATCATATTACAATATTCAAACAATTCTTCACTAGTCATGTTTTCAGAATCAGAGTTAGATTCTGCATCATCTCCAGAATAGTAAGAATTTAAAATAGGAGTATCTAAGGTTACCTTAGATGTATTTGTCATGAAACACATGTTGGCACGATTCTTTTCAGAATCAGATATTTCAGATTCACTTGTGCTGTCTTCAGAAGCACTCTAGGTAGCCTTCATAGCTTTTTTGTACTTACTGTCCTTGTAATCATATTTATTCTTGAATTTGAGCTTTGGGCAGTCTGCTTTAATATGTCCTTTTCTTTTTCACTCATAACAGACAACTTCACCACTTTTATCTGGCTTTTTCCAATCCTTCTTCCAATGTCCCTTATTGTCATACTTTCCTTTGTAATTTGATTTTCTGAAGAATTTCTTCTTCCTATAAAATTTCTTAAACCTTATGGCTATCTGAGCCATTTCAGCATCACTATCAGAGTCTGAATTTTCACTGGTTGAACTGTCAGTAGGTAGTTGAGCTTTATCTTTGTCCTTGCTCTTTGAAGCAGTAGTCTTGAAAGCCACTGCTTTTCTCTTAGGTTCATCATTTTCCTCTTTATTTACCTTGAGTTCTTCCTCATACATCATAAGCTTACTAATGAGTTCTTTGATAGGTAGAGCAGCAATGTCACATGACTCTCTGATTGAGACAGAGGTGCCTCTCCATTGTTCTGGTAAACATCTCAGAATCCTCATAATTTTTTCCTTTGCTGGAACAACTTTACCAAGTGAACTCATTGTATTGACTATCTCATTAAACCTGAGATACATATCAGAAATAGGTTCATCAGTCTTCATTTTAAAATTATCATATTTAATAGTATAAGTATTTAATCTCATTTCTTTAACATTGGTTGTTCCTTCATGAGAAACACCCAAAGTATCCCAAATTTCAAAAGCAGTTTTACAAGCAGAAATTATGTTAAACTCTTCATATCCTAAAGCACAATACAAGGAATTCATATCTTTACAATTATTATTATAAGTAGTCTTTATAGGTTCATCCCAAGTGGATCTAACAATAGTGAAAATTTTATATTCTGATTCTATGGCAGTAAAAATATCAAAACCCATGCTCTCTAAATGAATTTTTATTTTCAGTTTCCATTGAGCATAGTTTGTACCATTGAAGAAAGGTGGCCTGTTAGTAGCAGCACCCTCTATTCTATTATCCATAACTAGATTTTAGAAAGATAATTTAAAGAGATAAAAATTTAGAACTAATAGAAATTTAAGATCTTTAAAGATGCAACTAAAATCACAGTTGAAAAACAGAGTATCTTGAAAATTCTTAAACAAAAACTAATCCTTTGATACCAAATGTTGGTCGGAGTGGACACTCAAGAGGGGGGTGAATTGAGTTCCAATTAAAATTTCTATTAAAATATTGTCTAGTTAAAATCCCCCGATTTATAAAATAAGTTAGAATGTAGTGAATTTATACAGATTGTAAATGTTCACTCAGCTTCTCAAAAATTGATTAGGTATTAGTTAACTTAACCACAAGGTCAAACTAACTTTTGAAGCTAACCTATTGATTTAAAATAAGTGTAAACACTTTCTAATTTAACTATCAAATTAGCTTCAAAATAGTTTTGTATTTCAAAGTAATAGCGGCGGAATAAATAAAATATATGTAGTATACTTTAAACTTAAATTAAAGATTCACAACATGTAAAACAAGAGGTTCAGTCTCAAGCCGAGACTTAGTCCTCTCAAATATATATAAATTTTATCCACACCCTGGATCGGGGTTAACAACAGTTTACAAAACTGTCCAGGCCACGCAGGGACCTCTACCACTATTCTTCATGGGAAACAAAACAAAGACCAGGTCACACAAGGACCTCTTCCACAGTTGACGTGGGTAAACAGGAGTTAAGAGAATTTTAGTGAGGATTTTGATATCCTCTAGTTCAGTGCAGGAGACAGTGTGTGTAAAAGATATAAAAAGTATACCACACTGCTCGAAAGTTAATAAATAAATCACGTAGAGAAGATAGATGAGAGTTTAGAAAGATCTAGTGATGATCAATGTAGCTCTAGACTCGTTGGATTTAGCAGGAATTCTTCTGAGTCCTTCTCTGGTTTTTCTGTTGAAAAACAGAGTGTTATAGTTCAACTTGTCTTCTTCAGGAGTGAAAAAGATCTCTTGATTCGTCGTGTGTTCTTCAGTGGTTTTGGATTGAACTCATGAGAGTTTAGAAATCTCTAGTGATTATCAATGTAGCTATGGACTCGTTGGATTTAGCAGGAATGCTTCTGAGTCCTTCTCTAGTTTTTCTGTTGAAAAACAGAGTGTCGTAATTCAGCTTGTCTTCTTCAGGAGTGAAAAATATCTCTTGATTCGTCGTGTGTTCTTCAGTGGTGTTGGATTGCACTCATGAGAGTTCTCTGAAGGTCTTGCAATCTCCTTCTTGTTCAGGATTGTTCTGTTTGTTCAACACAGTTCTCTCGGGTGTATGTAAGTTCTTCATGTTGTATATTCACACTTTCACACCGCTTCTGCTATGTGTACTGCATCTTAATCTTCCTTATATTCCATAAGTTCTGGCAGTAGGAATGATTTACTTTTCATAGGTACGAGATACAGTTTCCTAACATGCCAAGAACTATCATTAAATAACATTAATTGCATTAAAAACAACAAATATGACTGTTAGCATTATTTAAATAATATTGACAAAAAGTTAAGAAACTGTGTCACAGTGATTATGGAAATGGCGTCTTCTTCACGGTATGTGGTCACGGTGAGTCCATCACGGTGTCTGGTCACGGTGTCTGGTCACGGTGTCTGGTCACGGTGTCTGGTCACGGTGTCTGGTCACAGTGTCTGGTCACAGTGTCTGGTCATGGTGTCTGGTCACGGTGTCTGGTCACGGTGAGTCCTTCACGGTGTCTCTATACTTAGACAAATATCTGTATTTGGACTTAGACAGTAATATGTAGAACATGGATTAAGTTTAATCACTATAGAGTAAAAGAGCTTGAATCATAAATATAAAGGTGTGATAATATATGTGAGAATTTTGATCATGCATGAGACTTCTAAATAATAAAGAGAGTAATTAACATCATAAGATTTGTTATCATTAAAACATGATGTGTAGCTATTATTGAGATTGAAGAGAATTAGCAAGATGTGCAATGAAGATTTAGATTAATTAACATTAATAGGATTTGTGATCATTTAAACTTGATTAACACATGAGGAGTGCAACAACATGGATTATAATTCAAAAGTCACCAAAGTGGTAAGGTTTTCTTTCACAATCTCATCATCATTCAGAATTATTTATAGATTCGCTAGGGAAAATTTCTCTTCCATGTCTATGTTTTCTGAAAATATTTTCAAAAAGGTTTTTACTATTATCCTAAAATTTTTGAAAATCATTTTTACCCAATTTTTAATTTTTACAAAAAGGTTTGATTTTTTTTTTCATTTTCCAAACATGGTACTTTATAACTTTTTCAACACAAATATGAAAGGAATGTTTTTTTAACTGATACAGAATGAGCGAATTTTCCCACCATTATAAAGCCTCAATGATTTGAATATTTCTTTATAATTTTAAAATTTTAAAATTTTATTTTAAAATAAAATGTTTTCTTTTATTAGTGTGTGATTTTTTTTAAAAAAAAACTGATTTTAAAATGGAAAGGTTATTTTCAATAAGAATTATTCCAAGTGATCTTTAAAAATAATTTTCCATATAAGATGACATATTTTGATGTTAATTAATCTTTACCAGGGGTAAGATCTAATTATTCCATTCTTATTATTTATCTATATAGTTTATGTTTATGATGAAAATAAGAAGTGTTTATGAAATCCATTTTTCCCATGGGTTATGTTATGATGAAATGTTTATGAAACCTATTTCTTTTCATGGGTTTTGATATGATGAATTATTTATGATCCTGTGGAAAAAATATGTATGGTTTTAATTATGTGATGGGTGAGAGCTATATATATCTCTAATTAATTGGGTAAATTATTATATCTTATGAGATAGTTATGGGAAACAAGTCAATGTTCTTGATCTGTTATGGGAAACAAGTCAACTTACTTGATCCTTTATGGGAAAAAAGTCGATGTGATTAATCTAATTTAGGAAATTTGTGTTGATTCTTGGTTTGATGCTCTTGGTAATTAAACATGACATATGAAATTGTTTCTATACTTTTGATGATGCCACACACATTTATGATATGAACTTATGGTTCATGATTGAGTTATGGTGAATTCTCATTATTATGATTCATGTCATTTGAAATTTTAATGTTTTATGTCATAAATAATATTTATAATCTTTTTCATATTTGGGTATGAAATTTGTAAGTTATGGTCCCAATCTTATACCCTTGTGGTTTTCTTATTCTTTAATATGATTATTGATTGATATTTCTCATGCATACCCTTACTGAGAATTTGAGATCATCCTTTCTTGTGTCTCCTTTTCCTAGGTTATGAAGAATCATGCTAAATGATTTGTGTTTAGAAAGGTTTCATATGCGAGAAAATTTACGAGATATGTTGAAGAATTAACATGGAAGATGAAAAGATGGGTATAGTGGGAGATGATGTTGATATTTAAAAACCATATTTATATGAACCTAAGTTGTTAATAGTTTGTACTAATTCTCTAAAACTCTAAACCTAAAAGGTACTTGGGTATGTAAGTGACCCAATATTTCCTTTTGATGTTGTAATTTTTTGATGAGAATAATTTGGTCACATTTATTAATATCAATGATAGAAATGTAAAGTTTATATTCTTATCACTAGATCCAAGAGTGTGAGTATCAGTCCATTATAGTATGTATTTGAGTAAGGTTTATATAGATTTATAGATTAGGATGTTTTCATGATAATTTATCATAAGAGCTATGGATACCATATTGGGTATATAATTTTGAGGTTGGATATAATTTCAAAGTCCTAGACACCCCTTTTAAGGTTTTAAGTTATGGAATTTTAATAAGGCTAATGATATTTTGGGACATGTATATGTAATGCTTATGTTTAAAATGGAATATTATTTGAGGAAGAATTCATATAATTTTGGTGGAAATATGTTTAAAGGTATTGGTAGCCTTTAAGGTTTATAAGATTTATGGTTTTGAAATAATTAAGGGTTATTACATTTTTAAGTATGTTCATCATATTTTGGGAATGTTATTGCAATGATATTAATATAGTTTTTGGAAAAGGATAGTCCAAAGGTAGGTTGAAAACCCATAAAATCTAGCAAGGTCATGAGGCTTGAACCCACAACCAAATGGAGACAAGGGTGAATCATATACCACTAGCCTACATGATTTCCTGGTTAGCATGAAATTGTTTTTTTATTTTAAATATCTGACATATAATTTTCAAGTTCATTTTGGGAACAAATGTTTTATGGTATAAATAACTATGGGACTGGAAATTGATTTGGTGCTAAGTGATTACTATTATTTCAGAAGACATCCACTATTTTGGAAACCCTATATGATTAAGGTAAATAGAATATTATTGACTTTTATTTGAGGGATAAATGTTAAATTGTATTTTTGGGGAATATATTATTTTATTATGGAGTTATGGTGATTAAAGTTATTTATGGAAATGGTTAGAATATCTTAGACATTATATATTTAGGGTATGTACGTTTTGAGAGATAAATACTAACTTCATCTTGGAATATGATGTGATCAAATCCTTCTGATTTTTGGGTTTCGATATTATCCTAAAATATTTTTTGGAATTTTAAGGATAATTATTTATTGAATGATCTAAGTTAATATTTAGGTATTAATATTGAATTTTAGATATTAAAGTATTTTTTCTATTATTAAGGTTTATTCTTTTTGAGAATCATCATACCATGTACTAACCATTTTGGTTTCTTTAATGCCTAAAGGTAGGAGGAATAAATTTTTATTCTTTTATGGATTATGAAATTCATTAGAAGTTTATTTTAGTGATTTAGGCATGAAAAATTCATCTTATAAACTCATTGTCTGGAAAAAAATATGAGATTGTGGTGGAAATTAATTAAAGTATGAAACTCTACTTGTAAAGTAAGTATATTTCCTCATGTTACTAGACTGGGTTGTAAAGTAATTCCTCAACTCTAAGAAAAAGTATATTGAAATAAAAATTCCATCTATTTAATTTTCTAATCTATAAATCAATGATCTTTTAACCCATAACATAATTATGGTTTTTTGATGGTTAACTTTCTCATGATGATATTCACTATCACTCTCTATTATTATTTTGGGACTAGTTTTCCCTTCTATATCTATGATTTCACTTCCCAATAATTTTATATTTTCCAGAAACCTAGTTATGTGTTATTCCAGATGACCTTCATACTTATCTTTCTCTCTTTTTAATTGTAAGTTTTATTAACCCTTTTTATGATGTGATATTTCAACAAAGGTATTTTGAAAAGTCAAACTCTGGTTACCAATACCAAGTTCAAAATATAAGAACACAATTTATTAAAATCATATGATTACTATTAAATAATTTATGAAATAAATATAAAGTTCCAAATCAATATAAATTCATTGAAACATTCTTAGAAAATAATTGCACAATTTATAGTAAATTCATTTTATTCTTCAAAAAATGAATTTCCATCAAAAATTAGTTTTCTTCCTTTTTATAAGTGAATATTATAATTAATTTATTGAAGTTATAGAAAATTTATTTTGAAAAATGAATTTCATTTTTTAATTCTGAATTTTAAAATTATTTTTAAATTAATGTTTGAGAATTTTATGAAAATATTTTTCAATGAATAGTGAAAATACTGATTTTTTATTAGAAACTGTATTTTTATTTTAAATTATTTAAAAAGCAAAATTATATTTTGGATTATTATTAAAATTTAATTAATTCATTTTTATTTAAGATAATTTAATTATGGGTTTTGAAATAAATTTTATACTTGAATTTATCATAAAAACATTTTATACTTTAAAAAGGGCATTTTTCGTTTCTTTTTATCAGTTTAATTTTTAATTAAATTATATCAGTTATGTGTTTTGTGTAATTTACTAGTAAAGATATTTGTATCACAAAGAGGGGGAGGTGTGAATTAGTGATATCTTTTTCTTTTATGTTTCATTTCTTCAGAAACAAGCGTTACCTCCTGTTAAAATTTTCTTTCCCTACTGAAAATAAAACAAACACACATCCATAGGAACATAAAAATTTATAAGGTTCACTACTCAAAAATAGTAACTACATCCTTAGTATGGTTTTGAAATAATCCAATACTACACAATCCACTAGAAAACAATCCTTTTGTGTGGAATAAAATGAGTAGGATATTCCCTTACACTTGTGTAGCACTATATTCAATACAACAGTGCGTGTCCTTCAAGTAGCATGAAGATTTAATACAAAGTTTTTATAATAAGAATGTTATGATGATTCTTGATCAACTTTCACAAAATATACCATTCAAAACAATTATTCACTTTTTTAACTAATAGAATGCAAGAACTACCTAGAATTTGTAATGATACTCAGTCTGATTTCTTAGTCTAATTCCAAAGTCCGTTTTCTCAATATAAAAATATAGCTCTGTGAGAATACCGCTGAGAAAATTCTAAAATGCTTCAATCTAAATCTAGAAATCCCAGTCTGATTTCTCAGTCTAGTTCAGAAACCCTAAATATAATCTTCTCTCTCCTCCTTCTCTTTCATCTGGATAACTTTCTCAAGTATTTACAATATGGAAACTTCTTCTCCCTATAATTTTGGAGCTTCTCTCTCTTCACCTATGACCAATACTTGTGTTAGAAAGTATAAAGTACTTTATCCTTTTATAGGTGATCCAAATAAGGTTTATGTGGGATTCTCAAAACTTTTCCCACTCAACCAAATTTCCCAAAATCACGATTTCCCTTAAATTTTGGATACATTTATGACTTCATCAATGCTTCTTAACTCTTATAAAATCTTATCTTAAATTTAGCACACTTAAAAATTATTAACAAACCTTAGTATGATTATAATTTTGATTTTGATTTCTGAATACAATTTCTTCATTAAAATAAATGCATTTGGTCATTCTGATTTTCTTGATCCATTTGAAAATAAAAAAAACTGAAGATATCCCATTACATTTCTATACACCATTGAAGACTAATATTCCCATTTTGATTTCCTCATTGAGATGAAGACAATAGATTCTTCAATATGTTGCTCTTGTACCAAAAGTGACATGTCACGACCCGTCCTCAGGGCCCGTGCCGTGACTACCCCAAGCCCGCCTTCCATAGGCCAGGGGCTGGCGACTAGCACCAAGGCGTAAATCCTGGTAAAAAAGGGAAGGCATTGCCTTTGTAAAGTAAACAAACACCACCGAGCAAGCAAGCAGTAGAAGTAAACACTAAGAAAAAACTAAATACAATAGTAAGTGCGGAAAAGTAAGTGGGCCAGAATACAAACCCAAACTGAAAGTAAAGTACAACTAAAAAGAGAAAACAACAACTGAAAAGTAAAGCCGCAGCGTCGAGCCGTCCATTGGAATTCCCACCTGAAGGGTGAGTACAGATAGCCTCCACATCTCCTTGGGTCCAGCCGTCCACTCCGAGTACGTACCGCCCAGTGGTCCACCTCCGGGTATCAACCTGCTCCGTAAGCCTCAACCGCGATCAACGCTGTCCGTCGTCTACAACAGACACAACATAGTGCGGGCATAACCCGTGTAGGGGTGAGTACAAGCTACTCAGTAGGGACCCCGAGACCCCCGAAGGTCTACCAGAATCCACAAAGGAAAGATACAATCACGAAGTAACATCCGACACTGCTTAGGTATATGCCCATACATATACCTAAGTCATCAATTCCCGGTTCGACTCCAACATCTGAGCCCAAGTACAACCCAGTCCACACAGGAAAGAAAAACGTAATCCACACCGGATAGCACAACACAATCCACAAAGGAAAGCAAAACATGATTCATCTCACACAGGTATACTTCTTCGTATGACGATAGAGATGATCAGATATATCCACTGATTCATCTAAGCTGTCAGACCCACAAAGGATCGATAGGTACTAACCCCCGCAATGACCCACAAAGGATTTGACCCACACAGGATCGATAGGTAACTAACCCCCGCAATGACCCACGCAGGATCGGACCCACACAGGATCTGTAGGTGCTGGCCCACACAGGACCGTTGAGCGCTGACCCACACAGGATCATACCCACACAGGATCTGTAGCACTGATCCACGTAGGATCACTGAGTGCTGTAGGCGTCGCCGTCGAATCCACTGAGGATCTCTATACAGTTGTCGTCATCGTCGCAGTCGCAGCCAGCTCTAGGGTTCCCGCACATAGCAAGCTCGTTCGGGAGGGTCCGCCCCACGAGCCGAGAGGCTGATACATCAACTGACACATATTCTAGAGTTGATGTATCCAAAAGTTCTGTATCGTCAACAGGAACTCAACGTCGCAGACGACGCGTCAATCGGACGCCCGGTCTGAGAGTTATTGGCTTTTTCGTCCCAGGGGCCCAGTTGGTTTTTAAGTCAAAACCAACCCGACCTTACTCCACCTGCGTCCAAACCTCGGGCGGAGTAAGCCAAAAGATCCATCTCACTTAGAGGAATCCATCAAAGTCGACGACACGTCAATCGGACGTCCGGAGCTCAAGTTATAAGCGTTTCCGCCCCGAGGGCCCGGTTGGTTTCGTGTACGAACCAACCCGGACGAACCCAAAGTATTTCGAAACCTTGAGTGTAATATGTAAAAACGACCATCTTGATCCAAGTATCACATCTCCGCTGACGGTGCGTCGATCGAAGGTCCGTAGCCCAAGATATGGATGAAAGACCGAAAGAGGTCCGAAAACGGGGGGTCTAGGCCCGGACCGACCCGGCCGGCGCGGCTCGGCGCGGCCTGGGTGGCCCGGCCCGGCCTGGGCGTGACCCAGCCCGGACGGCGCGGGCGCGGCCCGGTCTCCAGGCAGCTCGGCCGTAACGGCCGAGCGGTGCGCAAGGGGGGCGCCGCCCCCTTTAATGATCCGCAGCCCCGCGTGGGGGGCTGACTCTCGCCAACGGACGCGGCCGGGCTGCCACGTCACGGCTTCACCGGTCCCGTGTGGTCGCGGGATGGCCGGCCTGCCGCTGCGGCTTCAGCCATGGCGGTTCTCCCTGGCGGCGCGCCGGTCGCCGCCGCCTCCTGCCGCCGGCGCCGCCTCCCGCCGCCGGCGCCGCCTTGCCGGCGTGGCGCGCCAGCGGGTTGCTCCGCGGACCACTGGACGAGTTCCGGTGGTTGGAATTGCATGCCGCCTTCGCCAATGGCCCTCCCAGGGTCCATCATTCACTGCGAGGACCTCACATCACCCGTGCGGCTTACTTTGTCATCGTCTGTCGTTCCGCACACCAAGAACGAAAAGGGAGGTGGGTTCAGACTTGTTCGTTGGTCCGCACCCACCGCGTTAGCAGTTTTAAAAGTCTCACAACAAATATTTAATCATACGACATGGGTATAAATCACAAATATTTAGATGAATCAACCCCTACCTCAACGTTGTCGTCGAACGTGAGTTCGTCGCGAAATTAAACATCACGTAAGAAGAGGATCGTCGCGTCCCGGAAGGGGTGTCGCTGTCGTCACGGTACACGGCATTGCGTAGTCAATCTCCGAGGATTAAAAACACACAAATTTAATTGCACCAATTAAACCCATGTTGAGGATATAATTCACAAAGAATTAAAAGAACTGCAATCCCTACCTCAATCGGTTGTTGATCGAAGGTTGTCGCAGGGAAGGAATGTCGCGGAAGAACGTCGTGGAAGGAGAATCGTTGGCGTCGCGGTACACGACGTCACGTTGTCGATCTCCGAGGGTTCGGTGTTCTTCTTCTCCCTTCGTCGAAGGCCGGCGTTCTTCGCGTTCTTCGCGTTCTTCGCATTCTTCACGAAGGAGGATGAATATCTTCAGGTCTTAGATTTTTCTCCAAATCCTCTCAACCAGCCACCCTCAAGTAAACAAGAGTTGGTCTTATTTTATTCCCATGCCAACAATTAGAAATTCAAAGTTAAGAAACAAACCATTAATTTGATGAATTAATGGTAACAACTTAACTGTCCAATTAATAGGGGCATTTAGAATTTAAGTAAACGCACCGGTTGACTTTATTTAAAAGAGTTTTTCACGGGTTCGTTACTTAGAGGGGAAGAAACGGTGGATATCATGCGAGCCCCACCCCACAAATATCCTACCAAGTGGGTAGAATATTTTGGGTTCCACCCTATCCGTTTAACTTAGCTTAAGTGGCTTTAAGTGAAATAAAATAAAGTTGTCGCACCACTTTATTTTATTTCTTAACTTAACCCCAAAAATTAAAAACCACACCCGAGAAAATGCAACTCCGGAAAAGGCATTTCTAAGAAAATACCGGCGCTGCGATTCCATCGGTGCCTTCAGAATTCGATTCCGAGCACCGGTTCAAAAGTTATAAAAGCCCGCTCATTCGTTCACTGAACGTACCCGAGCCAAACTTCGGAAAATGATTCCGGGCACACCGGGCCTCAGAATCAGGTGCCGTCAGAAACTGTGTTCTTGTAAAATTTCCAAGAAAATTAAGAAAAAAAATTCCTTGAATTTTACAGGTCTTTACATCACTCCCACCTCAGGGCTTTACGTCCCCGTAAAGATACATCATAAACTATGGAAACAAATGTGGGTACTGAGCATGCATCTGAGCCTCCCGCTCCCAAGTGCTCTCCTGGAGGTTCCCGTGATGCCATCTGATGCGCACTAGAGGAATCGACCGTCCATGTAGGACCCGCTCCTGTCGATCCTCAATCTCCACCGGGACCTCCACAAAAGTCGCCCCATCATCAATGTCCAGCTCCACATGGTCAATGATATGCGTCGGGTCATGCACGTATCTCCGCAGCTGAGATACGTGGAAGACGTCGTGCACCCGGTGCAATTGAGGTGGAAGAGCCAGGCGATAAGCCACCTCGCCAATCCCGCTGAGGACCTGGAATGGTCCAATGAAGCGTGGAGACAACTTTCCGCCTCGACCAAATCTCCGTAATCCACGTCGAGGTGAGACACGCAGAAGACGTGGTCGCCATCCTCGAACTCTAGTGGCCTCCGCCTCCTGTCAGCATAGGACTTCTGCCGGCTCTGAGCTATCCTCATCCGCTCCTGGATGATCTGGACCTTCTCTGTCGTGGCCTGGACCATCTCCGGTCCCACGAGTGTTGACTCCCCAGGGTCTGTCCAGCAAAAAGGAGATCTGAAAGGTTGGCCGTACAATGCCTTGTATGGTGCCATCCCAATGGTGGAGTGGTAGCTATTGTTGTACGCGAACTCCACCAAGGGTAGGTGGTCCTCCCAGCTGTGACCAAATTCGAGAACACATGCGCGGAGCATGTCCTCGAGAGTCTGAATGGTCCTCTCCGTCTGACCATCCGTCTGAGGGTGAAAGAAAGTGCTCAGACGTAGCTACATCCCGAACGCCTCCTGCAACCCCTTCCAAAGCCGGGAAGTAAAGCGAGCATCTCGATCGAAAATGATAGATGATGGCACACCGTGAAGACGTATAATCTCCTGAACGTAGAGACTTCCCAAGCTCTCCACTGATCCCTACTCTCTGATGGGTAAGAAGTGAGCCGACTTGGTGAGTCGGTCGACAATCACCCAAATGGAGTTGTGACCTCTGGAAGTGCGTGGAAGTCCAGTCACGAAGTCCATAGATATCCCATACCACTTCCACTCCATGACCTCCAAGGGTTGTACCAAGACTGTTGGTACCTGATACTCTGCCTTCACCTGCTGCCAGGTGAGGCATCGAGAAACGAACTCTGCCACAACCTTCTTCATGCCCAGCCACCAGTGCTGTCATCTGAGATCCTGGTACATCTTCGCCACTCCAGGATGTACCTCCAAAGGAGAAGTGTGAAACTATCTCAGAACTTCCTCCCGTAAAGCAACTGGTACCATGGTACATCCTCTGAAAAGGACGTCGTGCTCTCCTCCCACGGAGAATCCATCAGGTTCCTGTCCTGATTATATCTGCGCACGTCGTGTCTCACAGTCGGCGTCCCCACGTTGTGCCTCTCTGACCCGCTTCAGTAGTGGAGGAGTGACTGTGAGTGACTGAAGGAAGGATGCTCCATCTCTATCCACGAAGGATATCTGCAAAGCGGCTAGCTGCTCTGTTGCCTCCTCAAGAAGCTGAATGCCCGTCCTCCTGCTGAGATCATCAGCTACTACGTTCCCCTTCCTAGGAGTATAGACTATCTCAAAGTCATAGTCCTGGAGGAACTCGAGCCATCGTCACTATCTCAGGTTCAGGTCCTTCTGAGAGAAGATGTACCTGAGACTCTGATGGTCAGAAAAGACTGTAAAGCGCTCTCCCATCAGATAGTGTCTCCATGTCTTCAGAGCGAAGACCACTGCTGCTAACTCCAGGTCATGGGTGGCGTAGTTCTGCTCATGCGGCCTCAACTGATGTGATCCATAGGCGATCACTTCCCACTCCTGCATCAGGAAACATCCGAGTCCGGTCCCTGATGCATCGCAATATACTACGTACCCTATCCCCTCCTCCGGCAACCTCAAGATAGGTGCGCTGGTCAATCTCTGTCTCAGCTCCTGGAAGCTCTGCTGACATCTGTCTGACCACACAAAGGGTTTTCCCTTATTTGTCAAAGCTGAGAGTGGTGCCGCAACTCTGGAGAAGTCTGACACAAACCTCTGATAGTATCCAGCTAGTCCCAAGAAACTCCGCACCTCCATCACACTTCTGGGTGGCTCCCAAGCTAGTACTGCCTCGATCTTCGCAAGAACCACTGCAACTCCCGCCTCAGAGATGACGTGTCCCAAGAAGTGGACCTCGCGTATCCAGAACTGACACTTCGAGAGCTTTCCATAAAGCTGGTGCTCTCAGAGTGTGTTTAGTACAACCCGCAAGTGATAGGCGTGCTCCTCCTTAGTGGTCGAGTATATCAAAATTTCGTCGATGAAGACTACGATAAATCAATCGAGGTATGGCTGAAAGATCCTATTCATGAGGCCCATAAACACCGCTGGAGCATTGGTTACACCAAAGGGCATAACCAAGAACTCATAGTGGCCATACTGACATCTGAAGGCCATCTTCTGCACGTCCTCGTCCTGAACTCTGAGCTGATGATAGCCTGACCTAAGGTCTATCTTCGAGAACCACCGTGCTCCCTTGAGCTGATCGAAGAGGTCAGCAATACTTGGTAGCGGATAATTGTTCCTCACTGTCACCTGGTTCAGGTGACGATAGTCAACAAATCGTCGGGGAAGACGTCTGCATACTGATCCACCACTGAAGGAAAACTAGGACTCCGCACGTCAACTGCTCCTCAGATGAAGCTAGCAAACTGATGAGTGATGGGCTGTCCTCTCCTCTGCGAAAGTCCATCCTGTGCTGTGAAGACTCCCTTCTCGCCGGTGAAGGTGAACCTGCTCCCGTCGGTGCGTACACATCGCACCTTGCACCTAATACAGTCAATCTGAGCATAGACTGTAGATAACCAATCCATGCCCAAGATGACATCGTAAGGCCTCGACGCTGCTACAAGAAGATCCCATCCGAAGCTCTCGCCTCATAGAGTAAGCTCACACTGCCGGCACCAATGTGTAATCGTCAAGTCTGCTCCCGTAGGAGTCTCTAGCCGTAAGGATCGAGCCAACAACTCTGTTGGAATCTTCGAGCTCCGAACAAGGGCAGCGACTATGAAATAATGACTCGGTCCAGTGTCTATAAGAACTGCAGCAAGGGTGGAATAGAAACAGATAGTACCTCGAATCATCTCTGGCGCGCCGTGGTCGTAGGCCTCCGCTGCCTGGAGCTGTGCCTGTCTCTGCCCGCCAGCTCCCTGTGGTCAGGGGTGGACCTCCTGGTGGTGGTGGTGGTAGAGCCCCAAAGCGTCGCCCACCACCTACTGCTCGGCCAGCTCCTCTTCCTTGTCCGCCTTCTCCCTGTGGACCACCACGGTCGACCCTCTGCCTCTGCCTCGGTGGCCCCTCAACCGTCTGCTGCTCCTCGGCACGGTGGGTCGGGCAGTCACGAGCCATGTGGCCCTGCCCGCTGCATGCGTAGCACTGTCTGCCTCTCGAAAGACTGGCCCCGCGCTGTGTGCCCCGCACTGCTGAGCCAGTGTCCTGAGGTTGTCTGCCTGAAGGTCTGGTCTGTCTGGACCCATGAGTCATCCGTCGACTGCCTGCTGTAGAAGATTCTGCTACATGCCGCCCTGCGGTAGGTCTTGCTGCTGATGTAGACTCAGCAAGAAAGCTCTCGATCAGAAGGGATCGCTCCAGTACTCCTGCCTGTGTCGGAATGCTGAGGGAGATCAGCGTTGCCCTGATCTCATGCCTCAATCCCTTCTAAAAGGTCCAGGCCCGGAAGAATGGGTCCTGTACCATTTATGTTGAGTAGCGTGAGAGATCTGTAAATCTCACCGAGTACTGGTCGACCGTCAAGCTTCCCTGCCACAGCTGTAAAAGCTCCTGGATGCGCACCGCACAGAGGGTGGCTGGGACGAACTCCAAGCGGAAGAGGATCTCAAAGTCCGTCCAGAGGAGAGATGCCTCATCGTTCACCTAGAGAATCAAGCTCCACCATCGGACCGCTGCCATGTGCAGGCTCGCTGCGAGGATCACCATGAGGTCTGCTGGTGTCCTCACTAACCTGAAAACTCGTACGAATGCCTCCAGCCAGTCGTCGGATGCCTGGGGGTCCGTCTCCCTGCGGAACCTGGGCAGTCGTTGGTGCTGAAACTCGTTCAGTTCACTAAGGCGACATGCATCGTCAGCGGCCGGGGCTGGAAGCATCGGTGGCTCGGTGGGTAGAGGTACCGCCGGTGCCTCTGCTGTCAAAGGGACCTGCACCAAGGCCTCGTCACTCGGTGGGCTGTCGTCACGCTCAACTATCAGAACCCTAGATGGTTGCCATCGTGGGGCCATCCTGAAAATGAAACAGGCATGCCACGGTCATAACAGTATACCTGGTGAGCTGACACAAAGTAATCACAAAGAAAACTTGAAACACACATGCAATCAATGTCTTCGTGCATTAAGTCGGAAATCAAAAGTTAGGGTCCTGGTGTACGGATACGTCGGCCGCCGCACCAACACTGGGCTCCCTGGACTAATAGCCACATTCAATACTCTTAACACTATTACTTCACATAGAAAAGATCAGAGTCATGAGTTCTGCGGTAGAACCGAACTCCTCTAATACCAATTTGTCACGACCCATCCTCGGGGCCCGTGCCGTGACTACCCCAAGACCGCCTTCCATAGGCCAGGGGCTGGCGACTAGCACCAAGGCGTAAATCCTGGTAAAAAAGGGAAGGCATTGCCTTTGTAAAGTAAACAAACACCACCGAGCAAGAAAGCAGTAGAAGTAAACACTAAGAAAAAACTGAATACAACAGTAAGTGTGGAAAAGTAAGTGGGCCAAAATACAAACCCAAACTGAAAGAAAAGTACGACTAAAAAGGGAAAACAACAACTGAAAAGTAAAGCCGCAGTGTCGAGCCACCCATTGGAAGTCCCACCTGAAGGGTGAGTACAGATAGCCTCCACAGCTCCTCGGGTCCAGCTGTCCACTCCGAGTACGTCCCGCCCAGTGGTCCACCTCCGGGTACCGACCTGCTCCACAAGCCTCAACCGCGATCAGCGCTGTCCGTCGTCTGCAACCAACACAACGTAGTGCGGGCATAGCCCATGTGAGGGTGAGTATAAGATACTCAGTAGGGACCCCGAGAACCCCGAAGGTCTCCCAGAATCCACAAAGGAAAGATACACTCACGAAGTAACATCCGACACTGCTTAGGTATATGCCCATACGTATACCTAAGTCATCAATTCCCGGTTCGACTCCAACATCCGAGCCCAAGTACAACCCAGTCCACACAGGAAAGCAAAACGTAATCCACACCGGATAGCACAACACAATCCACAAGGGAAAGAAAAACAGGATTCAGCTCACACAGGTATACTTCTTCGTATGATGATAGAGATGATCAGATATATCCACTGATTCATCTAAGCCGTCGGACCCACAAAGGTTCGATAGGTACTAACCCCTGCAATGACCCACAAAGGATCTGACCCACACAAGATCGATAGGTAACTAACCCCCGCAATGACCCACACAAGATCGGATCCACACAGGATCTGTAGGTAACTAACCCCCGCAATGACCCACATAGGATCAGACCCACATAGGATCTGTAGGCGCTGCCCCACACAGGACCGCTGAGCACTGACCCACACAGGATCGGACCCACACATGATCTGTAGCACTGATCCACGTAGGATCGCTGAGTGCTGTAGTCGTCGCAGTCGAATCCACTGAGGATCTCTGTACAGTCGTCGTCGTCGTCGTAGTCGTAGCCAACTCTAGGGTTCCCGCACACAACGAGCTCGTTCAGGAGGGTCCGCTCCATGAGCCGAGAGGCTGATACATCAACTGACACATAGTCCAGATTTGATGTATCCAAAAGTTCCGTATCGTCAACAGGAACTCAACGTCGCAGACGACACGTCAATCGGACGCCCGGTCTGAGAGTTATTGGATTTTTCGTCCCAGGGGCCCGGTTGGTTTTTAATTCAAAACCAACCCGTCCGTACTCCACCTACATCCAAACCTCATGAGGAGTAATCCAAAAGATCCATCTCACTTAGAGGAATCCATCAAAGTCGACGGCACGTCAATCGGACGTCCGGAGCTCAAGTTATAAGCGTTTCCGCTCCGAGGGCCCGGCTGGTTTCGTGTACAAACCAACCCGTCCGAACCCAAAGTATTCCGAAACCTTGAGTGTAATATGTCAAAAGGATCGTCTCGATCCAAGGATCACATTTCCGTTGACGGTGCGTCGATCGGAGGTCCGTAGCCCAATATATGGGCGAAAGACCGAAAGTGGTCCGAAAACGGGGGGTCTGGGCCCGGGCCGACCCGACCCAACCCCCCCTGGGTCGGCCCGCACCGGGTCGACCCGACACGGGTCCGGTTTCCACCTGGATGGCATGGCCCGGCCCGGCCTGGGTGGCCCGGCCGGCACGGGCGCGACCCGGTCGCCAGGCGGCTCGGCCGTAACGGCTGAGCGGTCCGCAAGGGGGGCACCTCCCCCTTGAATGATCTGCGACCCCGCGTGGGGGGCTGCCTCTCGCCAACGGACGCGGCCGGGCTGCCGCGTCCCGCCTTCGCCGGTCCCGCACGGTCGCGGGACGGCCGGCCTGCCGCCGCGGCTTCAGTCACGACGGTTCTCCCCGGCGGCGCACCGGGCGCCACCGCCGGCGGGGCGCACCGGCGGGTTGCTCCGTGGACCACCAGACGAGTTCCGGTGGTCGGAATTGCACGCCGTCTTCGCCAATGGCCCTCCCGGGGTCCGTCCTTCACTGCGAGGACCTCACATCGCCCGTGCGGCTTACTTTGTCGTCGTCCGCCGTTCCGCACACCAAGAACGAAAAGGGCGGTGGGTTCAGACTTGTTCGTTGGTCCGCACCCACCACGTTAGCGGTTTTAAAAGTCTCACAACAAATATTTAATCATACTCCATGGGTATAAATCACAAATATTTAGATGAATCAACCCCTACCTCAACGTTGTCGTCGAACGTGAGTTCGTCGCGGAATTAACCGCCGCGGAAGAAGAGGATCGTCGCGTCGCGGAAGGGGCGTCGCTGTCGTCACGATACATGGCGTTGCGTAGTCAATCTCCGAGGATTAAAAACACCCAGATTTAATTGCACCAATTAAACCCATGTTGAGGATATAATTCACAAAGAATTAAAAGAACGACAATCCCTACCTCAATCGGTTATTGATCGAAGGTTGTCGCAGGGAAGGAACGTCGCGGAAGAACATCGTGGAAAGAGAATCCTTTGCGTCGCAGTACACAACATCACGTCGTTGATCTCCGAGGGTTCGTCATTCTTCATCGCCCTTCATCGAAGGCCGGCGTTCTTCGCGTTCTTCACGTTCTTCAAGAAGGAGTATGAAGATCTTCAGGCCTTAGAGTTTTCTCTAAATCCTCTCAACCAGCCACCCTCAAGTAAACAAGAGTTGGTCTTATTTTATTCCCATGCCAACGATTAGAAATTCAAAGTTAAGAAACGAACCATTAATTCGATGAATTAATGGTAAGGACTTAACTTCCCAATTAATAGGGGCGTTTAGAATTTAAGTAAATGCACCAGTTGACTTTATTTAAAAGAGGTTTTCGCGGGTGCATTACTTAGAGGGGAAGAAACGGTGGGGCTCATGCGGGCCCCACCCCACAAATATCCTACCATGTGGGTAGGATATTTTGGGTTCCACCCTATCCGTTTAACTTAGCTTAAGTAGCTTTAAGTGGCTTTAAGTGAAATAAAATAAAGTTGTCACACCACTTTATTTTATCTCTTAACTTAACCCCAAAAATTAAAAACCACACCCGAGCAAACGCAACTCCAGAAACAATGTTTCTAAGCAAATACCGGCACTGTGATTCTATCAGTGCCTTCGGAATTCGATTCTGAGCACCGGTTCAAAATTTAGAAAAGCCCGCTCGTTCGTTCACTGAACGTACCCGATCCAAACTTCGGAAAACGATTCCGGGCACACCGGGCCTCGGAATCAGGTGCCTTCAGAAACTGCATTCTTGTAAAATTCCCAAGAAAATTAAGAAAAAAATTTCCTTGAATTTTACAGGTCTTTACATGACAAATCTAAAACACATGACTTCCCACTACGATACTCCATACCAACTAATGAAAACAAAAATATCATTCTTCAAACTCTTCAAGCTTACTGCCCCCCTTTAAAAACACTTCCAAAAATCTCCAAGCAAGATTATCCTTCTTCTTTTCTTTAGACTGATGATCCTGAATCCGATGAAGTTATTAGTGTTAAGTTACATCTTATTATCGATCTCGTCTTCACTATGATGAATCAGTGTCTCCTCCAATTCGATGGCTCTTGAACCAATTGTTAAACATATCATAGAAAAATTGAATACTTATGTTTCATTTATATTGAACCACTTGATACTAAAACAAAATAATTCAACCCACAATTCATTTTGATTAAAATATTTGACTACATTATTGATAAGCCTCTAACTTTATTTTTATATCAACCCCCAATAACTTTACTTATTTTCCTTTTCATTAGTCCCAAAAACTCCCAATGAGAAAAATTCCACCTCTGATGATTATGATGACATAACAAGTCCTATAGGCTAGTATTAATAGCTTTGACTTTAGAAATTTCTTTCTTTTCTGAATATGATACTCATTAACTTCTTTAAATAAATCCGTGTTTGGTAATCCCATACTAATAGAATCAAATCAAAAATATTTTTTTACACAAAATTTCCTGTTCTTTAACTTTTTTACTTTGTAAGAATGACTTCTTCAGGACTTTGAAAAAAATTTAAGATTAGCTTTAGCATCGTTTAACTCACAATGGAAAGTTTTGTAACTTCCTACTATTCCAACAACATATTTCTTTTTTAACCACTTGAATATGTTTGGAAGAACATTTTATCCACCTTTACTTCATCAATATAGAGTCACAAGTTTTACAAATTGCTTATGATTTGTGAGAAATAGAAAATAGAATAGCATTGTCAGATTTACATCAGATCCATGAAGAATCTGATTCCCTTGTTTCGATCTTCCATACATTCTAGAACCAATGTGAGTATAATAAACCTTTTATTCTAGAAAACAACTTCCCAATACAATGTAATTTTTTAATAATTGTGATTCCAATTTCCTGAATATTATGGTGAATCTAATTACCCTCTTTTATAAATTGAGGTTCTTTTTTTCTTCTTAAACTTTCTTAACAATAAAAGACAACTCCTAAATTGGATCATATTTCTTATTGGCTTGGTCCTAAAAATATCCCCCTTTAGATTTTGTTGTTGAATAAGGTTCATAAATCATTGAACTTTATAACATCAAGTTATGGATTACTTATCAATAATTCTAAGTCTATGTGAGCTAACTCATTGTAAGAAATAAGAATTATTGAACAAAAAACCTTATTGCCCAAAAATAGTGATCATGAGAACCTCATCATCTTTTCTTCACATGTTTCTTAACTTACTCACTTACCTACTTAACAAAATTTTCCTCAAACCAATCTAATAAATAGTTATAATAGTTCACACATTTATAATGACGAGATCACAACTTACCCACAAATCCCCCTTTTTACATGCTTCCTCAATAGGTTTAGCATATAACAATGGATAGATTTATGAAACATTATCCCCCTTTGAAAACACTATCTAAAGAAAAGATTAGAGAGGGAAAAAATTATATACCCCAACCTTGATAAGAAAGAGGTTAGACACCCATGTTCAACCTCAATTTAGAAAAAGGTTCCATTGGTATTGTGAAAATGTCAGCAGCTGGTTCTGATATAGAAACATACTCCAGCTTCAATTCATTCTTCTCCATATTCTCTTCGATGAAATTAATTTTAATATCAATATGTTTTTAATGAAAATGTTATACCAGATTTCTGGTAAGGTTGATTTCACTTTGATTATCACAACCCAAGAGTAAGGGTAACTTCACTTAAACAAGTAAATCTTCCAAATAAGTCTTCATCCACATAAGTTGGGTAGAGAATTGAGTAGCTGAAATATACTTAGCTTCAACCATACTAAGAGTTACTGAATTTAGTTTCTTTGTATTTCAACTAACACAAATCTTCCCCAGAAAGAAAACTCCACCAGATGTGTATCTTCTATCATCAATATTTTCTGACCAATCAATATCTGAGTACCCAAAAAAGTCAATACTTTATGATCTATCATACCTGATTCCAAAATTTTTTATTCCTTTGATATATCTTGGAATTATTTTTCCATCAAGTAAATTTTATTATTTAGGATCACTATGAAATATTACATATAAGGTAACAACATAAAAAATGTCGGGTCCTGAGGGTGTCAAATATAAAAAACTTCCAATTAGATTATGAAACTCTTTCAGACTAACTTCCTTGCCTTATCCATCTTTATTCAACTTGGTTCCCACTGAAATCAGTGTGGAAAATAGTTTCTAGTTTTCCTTTCCAAACTTCTTGAGAAGTTCCTTAGCATAATTTTCTTGAGAAATAAAAATGTGTTTCTTATTTTGTAAAATTTGTAACCTAAGAAAGCATTTCATTTACCCTATCATGGACATCTAAAACAAATTTTTAATCTCTTCAGCAAATCTTTCACAAGTCATTTCATCATTCCCAGTAAAGATAATGCCACCAACATAAACAATTATGACAAGGAAAAACTCTTGACTTTCCTTGATGTAAGTATTTCTATAAACTCTTCCTTTCTTAAAATTCATCTTCCTACAAATAGTATCTAATTAGGAATACCATAATATTGAAGTTTATTTTATCCCATAAAAGGTTTTATTTAGCTTACACACATAACTTTCATCTTTCCCAACAATAAAACCACAAGTTTGTTCAATTTAAACTTCCTCATCAAGACCCCCTTCAAAAATGCAGACTTTACATCCATTTGAAAATTTTTGTAACTTCTTTGTGAAGAAATATCAAGAAATATTCTGATTTTTTTAACCTTTCCACTGGAGTAAAAGTCTCATAAAAATCAAAACCTTAAATTTGTGAGTAACCTTTTCACACTAATATTTCCTTATTTCTTATCACTTCACCTTCTTCATTCATCTTGTTTTGGGAAACCCATTTTGTAAAAATAACATTTTTGTTATATGGATTGGGTACGAGTTACCAAGTATCATTATTTTTTATCTGATCAAGATCTTCATTAATATTCTAAACCCATTTTGGATTCTCAAAAGCTTCATTCACATTATTCGACTTGGATTTTGAATACAAATAAGCATGTGTAACAAATTTTGATGTTCTTGTTTGAACCTTATTAAGTTGATCACCAATAATGTTATGAGCCTCCACTTGATTCATCAGTCTAGGATTATATTTTTGAGTTTCTTCCTCATCACTTGAAATAGATGAGTCCAATTATTCTTCTTGATTAGAATTAATATTATCAGTATCCTTATAAGAATCATTGACACAAATTTTGTTATCCTACTCAACTTTCTTATCATCTTGAGTCTACTTATCTTTCTAAGCCTTTTAAATAACTTTAACATCAATAGAATAAACTATTATTCCCATTTCTTTATTGAAACACTTATATCCTCTTCCTCCAAGAGCATAGGCAAGAAAAATTCCATCTTCACCTCTCTACTCAAACTTTCCAAGGTTTCCACCTTTCTTATTTATAATGAATGGACTTAAAAAAATAATTAAGTGTTTAAAAAATGGAGTTTTTCCATAAAACATTTCATATGGATTCATATCTAAATATATACTTTATAAACATCAGTTTTTGTTAATATACATTAGTGCTCATGGATTGATTCCAAAAGTAATGAGAAAGACCATGTTTAAGTAACATAGTTATCCCCATTTTCACCAAACTTCTATTATTTCTTTCAGAAATCCCATTTTGTTGAGGATTTTATGGTGAATTGAACTCATGCCAAATTCCATGCTTCTTAACATAATTTTTAAATTCTTAATTTCTATACTCATCACCATTATCAGTTCTTAATTTCTTCACCATATACTCAAATTCATTCTCAAATTTCCTCATGAAACTTTTAAACATTTTAACAGAATTTAACTTGTGTTTCGTATACATAACATAGGTAATGTGAGTAAATTTATTAATTAAAGTGATGAATTAATTATCTTCATTAGTTTATTGTTTTTTCATCGGCCCACAAATATCATAATGGATAAGTTTTAGGGGTTATTTTGAAAAAATCTCAATAAATTTATGCACTTAATTAGTAATTTTTATTTTCTGATAAATATAGAAACACCAATCTCTTATTCTTAACATATCAGGAATATCTTAAACACTGTCTCTCTTTGATAACTTTCTCATGTTTCTCTGACACATGTGTCCCAACATTTTTTGCAAAACTGATTCTCTCCCACCATTCCCAAGTAACAAGAGTTTTGTATTTAACCAACTTGAAATAAGTTTATTTTTATACATTGGTCTCTTATAACTATCTTTTCATCTTTTTCACTTTTAAAAAAAATCCATATTTTTTAAAAGTAAGTTTTTTGCCTTAATCACAGATTTTTGAAACACTTAACAAGTTGTGATTCAGACCATAAACATATAAAGCTTTCTTATAATTTAACTTTACTTTCCCAATGATGGCTGATCCAACACCTTTAATTCTCAGATATTCATCATTTCCAAATTTCAAAATTCATTATTTTAAGTCTTTTATATTATTTAAAAACTTTAAGTCTCCTATAATATGATAAGAATACCCACTATTCAAGATCTAAGGTTTTTCTCCTTTTGTATCTTTCAAAGTGGTTTCTACAAAAAGTTCTTTTTTCTTTACCTTTATCTTTCTTATCTTCCTACTTCTGAGAATTGTTGATAAACTTTTGTTATTATAGTAACAAAACAAGTAATCTGTTTTAATATATTCATGTTACCCACACCTTTCAAAAATATTTTCCATGTGTTGGAACCTATTTTCAATTTTCACACCAACCTTCTCAAGTTTCTTCATTACATCCTTATCAAACTTCTTCCTTTGAGGGTATTGAATCCACCTCAAAATATTCCTTCTTTAATTTGTGGAATAATAAAAAAAATTGGTTTAACCAACACATATTTTCTATATGTTCCAATTCAACACAATACCAACAATATATATATAAAGAATATTTTCCTTTGAAACTTCTATACTGACCGAAATGATACTCATCAACTTCTTTAAACAAATATGTGTCCTATAATCCCATACTAATGGAATGAAACTGGAAATATTTGTTTACATAAACTTTACACTTCTTCAACTTCTTGATTTTTAAGCATGAATTCTTTATGACTTTGAAAACATTTAAGATCAGATTTAGTATCGTATGACTTATAATGGAAAGTTTTGTAACTTTTTACTATTCCAGAAACATATTTATTTCCAACCACCAGAATACTATTGGCATAACATTTTCCTCTTCTTTACTTTATAAAACTATCATCAAAAGTTTTACAACTTACTTATTATTTACGAGAAATACAAAACAAAAAATCATCATCATATTTACATAGGATCTATGTATAATTAGATTACCTTTCTTATTATGATCTTCCTTACATTCTAAACCCAAGGTAAGTATGATAAACCTTTTCTTCCAGAAAAAAACCTTCTCAATATGATGGAATTTCTTAATAATTGTGAGTCTAATTTCCTAAATATGATGGTGAATCCTATTACCCTCTTTTACAAAGTGAGGTGATTTTCTTCTTCTTAAAATTTCTTGACAACAAAAGAAAAATCCAAAATATGATCATATTCCATATAAGCTTGGTCCTAAAATTTTGAATTTTAAAAAATGGATTCCATATTTTTAATTATTAGTTCCAAATTGAGTAAATAGTTCCCTTTTATTTTTGGTCAATATTAATAGTAACCTTAGTATTTTTTGTTTCCATGGTAAAAGGTAAATCGAGAAATTAAAGGTTAAAAATAAAATAATAAAGACTATAAATTTACCTTAACACTTTAAAAAATATTATTAGATTCTTATATCTCATCCATAATAATCAAAAGGTATAATTCATAACCTTTTAGGGCCACTTAGAAGTGATTATGACTTTTATAATGTTTTATTTAATGAAAAGTCAAACATTTCACTCTCTTGTATTTAATAACTAAAATATTTTTAACATGGGGTTATCTATAGTATATTCTAGATTATATATTTTTTAAAAATGGATTTATCTTCATCATGGTAATTTATTTTTAATATTTAGTGAAGAAATAATTACCTTAAATGATTGCACAATGCCGATACCGTAATTATTTAGTTAGTGGAAAAAATCAAATAAATGATATTACAAATATTAAAATAAACATAATTTGAGATAAATAATGAGATAAAATAATTTTATAGATTAACATGAAATTTTAGGGAAATAATAAAATATTTTTATCGAATTTTATATTTTTTCTTGATAATATTAAAGTCAAAGTAATGAATAGTTCTAAAAATTGACATTATGAATGTTTTATAGTGAATAATATTTTATTAAATGGTATAAAATTTCTAAGAATATTAAATTAGACCGAGTGATTAGGATAAGGTTTAAAATATCAATCACGGTCTATTTATGGGTAGTTTTTCATTTTATGGTAACTATATTGACCCTCAAAGAGTAAAAATCCTTATTGTTAAGGTAAGAGTTAAAGGGTTAAATAGGGGTTAATACCAAAAGATAAGGATATAAATATAGTAAAAACTTGTATAATTTTTATTTAGTGAGGTAATTTATACCCATAATTATCTTATCTTCTAAATAATTCAATTTGGATCCATTTATAATTGAATATTAATTTTTATTGGTCTAATATTTGGAGAAATTACAAGAGTTCCCCTACCATATCTTATAAAAGAGAACCTCTTATTCTAATTAATTAAGACTTAAAACCCATTTGGGTCATCAAATACCTACTCAAATACCTTCCTAGAATTAATTATATCATTATAGAGACCTTATTTTATGTATAACAAGAACCCTATAAGGCTTATGGTGTTAATCAAATAAGGATTTCCAAAGAAGAAGTATAAATTTTATCCACTTATTTTAGTTTTGTTTCTTATTCCACATTCTTAAAATATTATTAAACCAATATAGAATAATAAAAATTTTATTATACGTATACTAATATGTTATTATTTTAATATCATAACCTATATCTATCTTTTCTTCTATCAAATAGGAAACAAAACTGTCATTTTTGTCTACAACAAACTACTGCCTCACTAGCCAATGTAATTCATTTTCCATCAAATTATCTAAATAATCATTATAACGATTGAATTAATGTTTATTTATTATATTAATGAAATATTTAACATTCAAAAAATATAATATATCATTTACCTTATTACCATTCCATGCACTGAAAAATGATAATGTTGTTCGTACGTACGTGTGGACTACCACCTCCACAAAGCGGCGTGGTTTATTTTTCATCACCAAATCACATGGATGATATATATATATATAAGTATATTTAAATAATTAATATAATATATATGATATTATTATAATTCTATAAATATAAAATAATACTTACTGTCTTTCCATAATGATCGTTCAAAAATGGAAACGTTACTTATGCATACATACGGTCTACCGTCTCCATGATTTTAATGTTGTACATTTTTCATAATAATATTTAATAATTTTATTTAACAGTATAATTTATGTAATAAAATTTAATTATTTAATGATTATTATTATTTATATGATTTAATAATAACCTCTTTGACCATAGTAAACCTACCGAAGTCATTTTGGACTTATAAACAAAATATCTCTAAAACATCTGATGTGAACATAAATTATTAAGTAATTTATATAACATGGTAAAAATTAATATTAAAATAATAAAAAACTTGAAAAATGTTATTAATTAAGAAAATAATTAACCTAAGTTTATTATTCAAAAATATAAATAACATATGTGGTGAGTCAGGCTCAAGGTAAGATATTTTTGTCTCACTTTCATTTTTTGTGGGATACATGTCATATACAATACTTTTTTATTTTGTATAGTGTATATAATACCCATAAATTAATTTAATTTTATATATTATGAATATTATAGTGATTTAAATATCCATATATGTTTATTTATTTCATGAGGCTTATAATTAAAAAGTTACCATAGTGGTAAGGTTTTATTTCACAATCTCATCATTATTCGAGATTATTTATGGCTCCACTAGAGAATATTTCTCTTCCATGTCCATGTTTTCCAAAAATGTTTTCAAAAAGGGTTTTTATATTCTCCTAATTTTTTAAAAAATTATTTTTACCTAAGTTTGAATTTTTATAAAATGGTTTGAAATAATTTTTTTTATCGTTTTCCAAATGTGGTACTTTATGAATTTTCTGAAAAAATATAGAAAGAATATTTTTTAACCTATATGGAATGAGTGTATTTTTCCACCATTATGACTCTTCAATGATTTTAATCTTAATTTATAATTTTACAAGTTTATTTTCAAATAATTTTTTTCCATTTTAGGCGCACATATTTTTTTTAAAAAAAATAACCGATTTCAAAATAAAAAGGTTATTTTACACAAGAATTATTCCAAGTGATATTTCAAAATAATTTTCTATATAATATGAAATACTTTGATATTTATTAATATTTATTTTGGGTATTATCTAATGATATCTTCCTTATTATTTATATGGATGGTTTATGTTTATGATGAAACGAAGAAGTGTTTATGAAATCCATTTCTTTTACATGAGTTATGCTATGATGAAATGTTTATGAAATCCATTTGATTTCATGGGTTCTAATATGATGACTGATTTATGATCCTATGTAAAACATACATATGGTTTTCCTTATGTGATATATGGGACATATATCTCCCTCTAATGTATTGGGTAAAGTATTATATCTTATTAGATAGTTATGGGAAACAAGTCGATGTGCTTGATCGGTTATGGGAAACAAGTCGACATGCTTGATTAATTTTGGGAAATATGTATTGATTCATGATTTGAAGGTCTTGGTAATTAAACTTGACATATGAAATGGTTTCTATACTTATGATGATTCCACACACATTTATGAAATGAACTTCTAGTCCATGATTGAGTTATGATGAATTATCATTGTTATGATTCATGTCCCTTTAAATGTTAATGTTTTATATCATAACTCATGTTCATGATATTTTTCATATTGGGTGTGAATTTTTTCAATTATGGTCATGATATTATACCCTTACCGTTATCTTATTATTTCATATGATTTTCAATCTATATCTCCAATGAATACCCTTACTAAGCATATGATCTCACCCTTTATTATGTTTCCTTTTCCCAGGTTATAAATAATGATTCTAAATGATTTTTTAGAAAGGTTTCATATATGAGGAATTTTATGGGAGATGTTGAATACTTAACATGGAATATGAAAAGATGACCATAGTGGGAGATGATGTTGATATTTATGAACCAGTTGTCTATGAACCCAAGTTTTTAAGAGTTTTTCCTAATTATTTAAAACTCTAAACATAAAATGTCATTGGGTATGTAAGTGATCCAATATTTACTTTGATGTTGTAGGTTTTGTATAGGAATAATTGGGTCACAATTATTGGTATCAAATAAAAAAAATGTAAAGTTTAAGTTTTTAGTACTAGATTCAGGAGTGCAGGTCTTGGTCTGTTATAGAATAGGTATGACTCAGCCTCATATTCTATACTCTAATATTAACTAGTCCCATCATACTAGTTCATGTTCATAGACATGGGTTAACTAGGATGTTTATAGGAATACTTCAGTTTTTTAGTTTAGTCAACACCTCAGTATGGAAGCAAGAGTTATCCCATGAAATATGATTGAAAGTTATATGGAGTATAAGAGGCTATAGAGAGTGAGCAACCAGGTCCCTCTATTATAAAATCTACCATTCTTCTAAACTTCACTCTTATGCATGTCTTTTTTGATATAGGTGCATCACATTATTTCCTTGCTTCTTATGTTGTTAAATAATTGGGATTTCACATGGAAATGGATCCTTACATCCTGAGCATCAAGAAACACCTTGGAGAATAGGAGTGAATAAGATTTAAATGCCCATAATGTTCCATTTTCATTGATGCAGTGCAATTTCTATGAGAGTTTATGGTCCTAGAGATGATTTTTTATTTATTATTTGGTATGGACTGGATGGTGGTATTTAAATCCCATATCAATTGTTACACTTAGCAGGTAGCGTTTATATCCTCATATGGAGTTCTTAACCTTTAAAGGGTTATTGGTATATAAATGTAGGCTGAGTAGAACCTTTAGTGAAAGTTAATGAAACCATCTATAGCTAGTTACAAGAAATTTCCTTGAGTGCAAATGATGAAACAAGGAATGATACTCTTACTAAAATAGTGGATCAATACTAAAATGTCTTTCCTGATGATTTATTTAGGTTACCACCCAAAAGGGAAATCAAATTTAGTGTTGATCTACTCCCAGGAACTAGCCCCATTTTACAACTATTTTAGAAAATGGATCCAACTGATCTATGAGAGTTAAAAATTCAACTATAAAAGTTGTAAAGTAAAGTCTTTATTAGACTTAGTCCATCAACTTAGGCTATACTAGTTTTATTTGTAAATAAGTAAGATGGTACTCTCTACTTATGTGTTGATTATCATAAGTTGAATTAAGAAACAATTAAAAATTAGTATCCTCTTCCTAGAATATATGATCTGTTTGATCAATTGAAGGGATACAAGTGGTTTTTTAAAATTAATCTATGCTCCGGATATAATCATCTTCGAGTCAGAAGAGAGGATATTCTAAAGAAAAAATTTCAAAGTCCTTATGGATATTATCAATACATTGTCATTCCTTTTATTCTGATGAATGCACTGATAGTTTTCATGGATTTTATAAATGATTTATTCTACAAGTTCCTAAAATCCGTTTTTTTATTTATTGATGACATTTTGGTATATTCCAAAAGTAGGAATGACCATGAGGAGAACTTGAAAATTGTACTGAGTACATTGCAAGATAATTAGTTGTATGCTAAGTTTTATAAGTTTGATTTATGGATTAAAGTATTACATTTACTTAGTAATTTCATTTATAAAGAGGGAATATCAGTTTACCTTGGGAAGATAGAAGTATTAGTCTCTTGGTAGACACCAATGAATGTTTTTGTGGTACATTATTTTTTGGTATTAGAAGGCTATCATAGCCACTTTTTTTAGGATTTCTCAGTATTTTATTCTACCATGAATTATATAAAAAGGAAAGGTATTCCATTAATATGGAATTATAAATTTCAGAAATGTTTTATGGAACTTAAAACTCATCTCACCTTGATACCCATCCTAATATTTCTAGAACAAGGTAACAACTATGTGGTATATTGTGATGCATCTGGATCCAATCTTGGTTGTTTTCTCATGTAGAAAAAACATGTTGTGGACTATGATTTTAGGCATTTGTGAGTTCATGAGAGGGTTTATCCTATGAATTACTTGGAATTATCTTTGATTTTCCATGCCTTAAAGACTTGGTGGAATTACCTATTTGGAGAAAAGTTCATAGTTCTAACTTACCATAAGAGTTTGAAATACATCTTTTCTCAATGATACTTGAACTTGAGGAAATGAAGATGGATATATTTCCCCCATATGTTCAATTTCAACTTTGTAAACACACATGGTAAAGGGAATTTGATAGTAGATGTGTTGAGTCATAAATCATATAGCGAAGTGATATGAGAAGCTCGGGACCAATGGAAGTTGATGAGTATGATTTCTAATATGCATTTAGATTATGCTGCATAGGGTGAGCATGTGATTTTATTTCTAGTAAGTCTTGTTTTGGACTTGATAAAATTGGTAAATGAAGCTCAGGTAAAATATCCTAATTATATCACCATTAGGTCAAACCTAAATGATGGGGAGACTCTTAATGATTGGATAGAAGATGAAAAATATTTTTTATGATTTCAGAATCAAATTATAGTTCATCAGTATTTGTAAGAACATCATCTTTTAGTGTATCACCATTTTAAATGGGCTATTCATCCATGTGTTTATAAAATGTACAAGGTGATGAAATCATATTTCTGGTGGGCAAGTATGAAATGAAAATTTTAGACTATGTGATGAAATGTATGAAATGCTAGTTGGTGAAATATGAACATAAAAGACTAGCTAGTACACTATAGTCTATTCCTATACCTGTATGAAAGTGGGAGAAAATTGTGATGGATTTTATCATAGTCCAACTAAGAATATTATGGAAACATGATTCTATATGTGTAGTAGTGGATCGACTTACTAAGTTGGCACACTTTACCTCAATTAGAGAATATAACATGATATAAGACTTAGTAAAATTGTATATCCAAGAAGTGGATAGGTTACATGAAGTTATAGCTTTGATTATATCTGACATAGACCCCCATTTCACTTCTCATTTTTGGAGATCGTTGTAGTAGGCTCATGGATGTCAATTGAATACAATCACAACATATCATCCATAGATATATGGGCAATCAGAATGCACTACTAAAATATTAGAAGATATACTCGAATCTTGTATCATGGACTTTGGTGTTTCATGGTAGGATCATATTCCCTTGGTTGAATTCTCCTATAATAATAGATTTTAAGAAACAATACATATGACAACATTTGATGTTTCATATGTTCATCATTTTCATTGTACTTTATGTTGGGTAGATATAGGGGATACATCTTTGATTAGATCGATTCGTGTCCATGAGACCAAATAGAAAATGTAAATGATCTAGAAGTGGATGGATATAACTCATGGAAGACATAATTTATATGTAGATAAACATCATCAATCTTTATCTTTTGATGTTGGTGGCCATGTTTTCTTTAAAGTGTCACTAGAAATTAGTCATCGACAATTTTGGAAATAAGGAAAGATAGTTCCAAGGTATGTGTGACTATTCGAGGTTATAGAATAAATTGGTACTATTTTATAACAATTAACATTAAAGTCTTGATTCATTGATGTTTATAACATCTTCCATGTTTCTCAACTAAATAAGTATTATCTTGATCCATGAAATTTAATCAGTTGGGATCATGTTACTGTTGAGACGGATGTGACTTTTATCCTTGAACCAGTATGGGCTCTGGATAGGTAGGGAAAGAACCTTTGAGGGAGATCTATTTCCTTGGTGTAAGTAATATGGTAGAATGGTTAGGTTTAAGAGGAAACATATAAATAGGAAAAGTTTATACAGGAGCAATGACCTGCCTTTTTCTAGGGAAATTTTGATATCCAACTTCCCGAGGATGGAAATCCTAATGGTGTAGATAATGTAGCACCCCAGGTTTGAGGTACATCTTGTCTTTATGCTTGTTCTTTTGTGTTTTAAGTCTTTGGAATAATTTAACTAGAAGTGTTTGTTGGTGTAATAGGAGGATATATTGTGGTCTAGATATTGGAAAATTATATAGGAAACATTGGAATTGTGAAAGGGTTTCACATCGTGAATTATTCAAGGTAGATTCCATGAAACATTTCAAAGCATGAATGGATTCAGAGGGTTCTTTTAGAATGTGAAAACCATTCACATAGTGAAATAGTTTTATCTTATAAAATAAACCAAGGTGACAAAATAATCGGTATAATTGGGATCTCAAGGAATTCATGACGTGAATTCCTAATTCATGTCATGAATTCATTGGACCCAACTATTTTTTATCCAGTTCATGGTTGTATTTTTCTCATTCAGTTCCTTCTCATTCCTCTCAACTTCTAGGGTTATCCTAGGTTATTTCCAATCAACATAGACATATGAAATCCATTTGAAATAAAACTTTGAGCATTTCATTTGTGAAATAAAATGTTAGGGTCTCTTTATTCTTTCTCATCTTGGATCTCCTTGATTTGTTTCACTCGAAACCCTATATAGGTGTATAAGACTAGATATATGGATTTGGATTTGTGGTGATGATATCTTCTTGGGTTTTGATAAAGGAATGAATGTAAGAGGTTGATCTATAGAATTATTTAACATCCTTTGTGAAAATGTAATCAAGGTAGGTGGATTTTCTCTCACTCTAAAATTCTAAAATTGGTTGGCTTGATATTTGATAAAATTTTCTTATTCTTTATTAGAAATATCTTGTGAAATTTGATTTTAAAACCCTTGTTTAATGTTATTTCAAAAGGGTGGGTTTTGAAATATGTGATTTCTATTTAAATAAATTTTTTATTTTAAATTTGTAAAAGGAGTGTTTGTGTGTGATCATGTTCATGTGGAATGGGTAATGGTTGGAATTACCACCATTAAGTGATCATATGGAAGGATTTTGGGCAGAAGTTCCACTGTAAAATGGGATCACTAAGAGATGTATTGGTAAAATTATGAATCACCACTCATGAGTATAAGGAGGTCTATGGTTTAATGCATCATGTGCGCACATGGGTGTGGAATTAGGATGATTATTATAAGAAATAAGAAATGATTTTAAAAGTTTTATTTTATGTTTTATATATAACTAGTATATGGATTTGATATAAACTGTTTATCTATTTATATATTATTTTTTATAAAATATTTTAACTCATCTTTGTCCTAGTGGCATGTGTTGGGAAGTCTTTGGGGTAATCCTGTTGAGTGATATACTCACCCCCTAATTGGGTACTTTGATGAATTTTTAGATGTATTCTATCATGATATAGGTAAGGGTCTTGTTTTGAGTGGTGGTCCTTGACATCATGTTTTGGTTTCTGAAGCTAGAGCTATGGAGTGTCTGCATCTTGGTCTAGGATGGTTCCATTTTGGTTCTAATGTATTTCTATTTGGATCTTTATCCTTTCGACTTTATTTATTTTCTGTTGTACTCTTATATTTTTATGTATTGGTATTTCATTGAGTTATATCATGAATTAGTACAAAGACTTCCCACTAGGACTTCATTGTTCATCTATTGTTTAAATGATTTTTGAAAATGTTTAAACTGGGTTATTCTTGAAATGATAGTTGAATTGGTTGTTTCTCATGGTAATGATAATTGTTTATAATCCTTTGAAATTTAGTCATGCCTTCAGTTTTTTGTTATAAATGGTCTAAATGGTGTATTTTTCTGCTTATAAAAAATGGAACTAGGAATACAACGTAAAAATTTGCAAGAATAAGCTGCTGAAAATGTGGTTGCACATGAGACATAGGTTAACCAACAACTTGTATAGAGTATTGTGCAAGAACTTCAAGATGTTAAAAGTGTAAAATGAAATGATGATTCAAGGAAAGTGGATTATTCAGTGAATTTTTAGAAGTATAATCCACCTATTTTTTAGGGGATTTTGAACTTGAAAAGGAAGAAGTGTGGACGAACCAAATGAATACAATCTTTGATTTTCTTAGCATACTGGCAGAGATTAAGATTAAGTTAGTGACCTATATGTTTCAAGATCTTACACACCAATGGTGGGATTGATCTGTCCAGGATAAATCCAAACAAGGGCTTATATGGAAGGATTTTTAGTAATTTTTTAACAAACAATTATATCCCCAAACTTTCAAAATAACAAGAATAATAGACCTTTTTAGCTTAAAGAAATAAAAATCATCTATCATAGAATATGAAGCTAAGTTTATGAACTTGTTCTATTTCACTCTAGAAGTATCTGCTAGTGCATCCTTTAAGGAATATATATTTGAGTCGATATTTCGAGAAAATATTTGATCCAAGATACAAATCCTATATATTGTGGATTATATAGATATATTTAATAGGTATGTATTGTTAGAAAGATATCTTGTTAGGAATCCTACAAGAGGTAGCATGTTTATTTATATGGGAATAGGTTGGAACATTAGTTATAGAAATAAAAGGAAGAGAGGTTTATATTCTCATGGAGGCATCACACCTTAGACCGATCCCTCTAAATCAATTAACTTTCTTGGAAGATCAGAAAGAAAACTAAGATGTTTCCAATGTGGTTCATTTGGGCATAAGAAGAATGAATTCACTAAAACTCCAAGGAATTTCCATCATTTAGGTAAGAAATGGAATCTTAAGAAGTATTGTTATAAAATTATAATATCATCAAGTGGAACAAGCCCAAATCATCCTTAGATTTGGTATGATCAGATAGAATAGTCCCATTAGAGTAGTTCGCATCCATAGACATAGGTTAATCAAGACATTTCTAGGAACACTTCAGTTGTTCATTACACACCTCAGTAGGGAAGAAATAGTTATCCCATGAATTCCTGGGGTAATATTTATATAGAGTAAAACAAGCTATAGAGAATGAGAAACTAGGTTCCTCTGTAGTGTGAGGTAACATTATTCTAAAATCCACTCTTATGCATGTATTTTTTTATATGAGCACATAATATTTTTACTTTATTCTTATGTGGTTAAAAAATTATGATTTTACATGGAAATGATGCCTCATGTCATGAGCATCAAGACACCCCTTGGAAAATAGGATCTTAGGGGACTTAAATTTCCAACACGTTCCATTATCATTGATGTAGTATAGTTTCTCTGTGAGTTTTTGGTCCGAGAGATGGATGTTTTTTATTTAATATTTGGTATATATTGGATGGTGGGATTTAAATCCCATATCTATTGTTACACTTGACATGTAACATTTACATCCATGTATGGAGTTCTTCACTATTTCAAGGGTGATTAGGATATAAATGCTGGAAGAGAAGGACCTTTATTCATAGTTCAAGGATCCATATCTATCTAGTTATCAACAATGACCATGAATTCAACTAATTAAATAGGGATTAAGATGCTTCCTGAAATAGTGTATCGATACCCGAATGTCTTTTTGAATTATTTCTATAGGTTACCACCTGAAAGGGAAATAAAATTTACTATTAACCTATTCCAAGGAACAATCCCCATTTCTCTACAAAATTGATCTATGAGATTTAAAGGTTCATCCAAAAGAGTTATAAATTTAAGGCTCTATTAGACCAAGTACATTTCCTTGGGTTGTACTGGTTTTATTCGCAAAGAAGGTATATGATACTCTTTGATTATATGTTAATTATATCAAGTTTAATAAAGTAATGATTAAAATCAGCAAACACTTCCTCAAATAGATAATATGTTTGATTAATTGAAGGTATCCAAGTGGTTTTCCAAAATTGATCTATTATTAGAATTTCATCAGCTTTGAGTCAGAATAGAGGATATTCTGAAGACATCATTTCAGAGTCCTTATGGCCATTATGAACATGTCATCATGCCTTTTGGTCTGAAAAATGCACCAATAATTTTTATCGATTTAATGAACCATATCTTTCACAGGTAACTCAAATCCTTTGTTGTTGTATTTTTTAATGATATTCTATTATATTCTGAAATCAGTAATGACCACAAAGAGAACTTATAAATTATACTGAGTATATTGTGAGATCATTGGTTGTATGATTAGTTTTTGAATTATGATTTATGGATTTAAGAAGTACATTTCCTCAAGAATTTCATTTCTAAAGAAGGAATATTAGTTGAGCCTGGGAAGATAGAAGCAGTAGTCTCTTGGTAGAAACAAAAGAATGTTTTTGAGGTATGTAGTTTTATAGGATTAATAGAATATTATTATCGCTTTTTTAGTATATCTCTACAATTTCTTCTCCCATGACTGATCTAAAAAGGAAATGTGTTCCATTTGTATGGAATAATTAATTTCAGAAATTATTTTTGGAACTTAAAACTCATCTCACCTTGGAACACATTCTAATCTTTCCAGAACCTAGTAACAACTATGTGGTATATTATGATGCTTCTAGATTTGGTCTTGGTTGTGTTATATTGAAAGTATACCATGTTTTTTAATATGGTTTGAGGTAGTTATGAGTTCATAAGAATAATTATCATATGAATGAATTGGAATTAGCTGCAGTTGTCCATGCCTTAAAGACTTGGAGGCATTACCTATTTGGTAAAATTTTCACAGTTTTCACTAACCATAAGAGTTTAAAATACATATTTTCTTAGTGATAATTGAACTTTAAGCAAAGAATATGGATGGAGTACCTATAGATGTTTGATTTCAACTTTTTATACACACTCAGTAAAGGGAATTATGTAGAAGGTGCATCGAATCAAAAATCATATAGCGAAGTGGTCCAAGAAGCTCATGACCAATGTAATTTTATGATCATGATTACTGATATGCATTTTTAATATGCTACATAGGGTAAACATGTGATTTTATTTCCAGTAAGTCTTGTTTGAGACTTGATAAAATTGGTAAAAGAATCTTCTATAAAATTTTCTAATTCTATCACCATTAGGTCAAACATAAATGGTAGGGATACTTCTAATGATTGGATAGAAGATGAAAACTCTTTGTTATTTTTTTGAAATCAAATTATAGTTCCTCAATATTTTTAGGAATATCTTCTTTTAGTGTATCACTATTTGAAATGGGATATTTATCTGGGTGTTTAAAAATTGTACAAGGCGATGAAAGCAAATTTATGGTGGGAAGGTATGAAATGAAAATTGAAGACTTTGTGATAAAATGTATAACATCTTAGAAGATGAAATATGAACATCAAATATTGACTGGTATGATGTATTATATGCCTATACCTATATATAATTGAGAGAAAATTGTGATAGATTTTTTCGTAGGCCTACTGAGAACAATATGGAAACATGATGCTATAATGGTAGTAGTGGATCAAATTACTAAGTCGACATAATTTATACCTATTAGAGAATCCAACATGGTGGAGGAATTGAAAAAAAAAATATGATAATTGGTCAAGTTACATAGAGTTGTAGTTTGGATTGTATCTGATAGCGACCCATGTTTCACTTCTCATTTTTTGTGATTGTTATAACCAGATCTTGTAATTTAATTAACTATGAGTACAACATATCATCCACAGATAGATGGATAGTTGGAACGCACTATTTATTCATTGGAAGATATGATCATAGCATGTGTCATGGACTTTGGTGCTTCATGGGAGGATTATATCCCCTTGGTTGAATTCTCCTATAATAATATATTTCAGGTGAAAATAAAAATTCCACCATTGGAGGCTTTGTATGGTCCTCATTATTGTTATCATTTATATTGATTAGATATAGGGGATACAACTTTTATTAGATTGAGTCTTATCAATGAGACCACATATACAATCCAAATGATTCAGAAGTGGATGGCTATGGATCAAAGTAGACAAAAGTCATATGCAGATAATCATAAACGACCTTTATCTTTTAATATGAGTAACAATGTTTTCTTGAAAGTGTCACTGAAACATAGTCATCAATGCTTGGGGAAACAAGGAAGTCTAGATCCACATTATGCGAGACTGTTCAAGGTTATATAAAAGATTATAATTTTTGCATACTGGTTAGCATTATAGCCAATATTCAGTATTGTTCATAATGTCTTCCATGTTTCTCAATTGAAGAAGTATCATCCCAATCCATGACATGTGATCAGTTGGGATCATGTTATTGTTGAGCCAGATGCAACTTTTATCCATGAACTGGTATGAGTTCTCGATAGGTAGAAAAATACCATTATAGGGAGATCTATTTCCTTAGTTCAAGTACTATGGAAGCATGGTCAGGTTTAAAATGAAAAATGGGAATGGTGAAAGTTTATGTGGGGGAAATGGCCTGCCTTATTAAAGGGAAATTTTGATATCCATCTTCCCATAGATGGAAATACTAATGGTGGGGAGAATGTATCACCCCCACTTTGAGGCACCCCATATCTTTATTCTTGTTCTATTAAGTTTGAATTCATTGGAATAATTTAATTATAAGTGATTTTTGGTTTAAGAGGAAGATATTTTGTGGTTTGGATACTAGAAAATTTTTCAGGAAACATTCACATAATAAAAGGGTTTCATGTTATTAATTGTTCAAGGTAAATTCGATGAAATATTTCAAATCATGAATAATTTTATTGGGTCTGTTCAGGATGTGAAAACCATCTATGTTGTGAAATCGGTTTCTCCTAGAAAATAAATTGAGGCAACATGAAAATCAGTGTAAGTGGGTTCTCAAGGAATTCATGATGTTAATTCTTAATTCACATCATGAATCCATCAAACCCAACCAATTTTTATCCAGTATATGGTTATATTTTTCTCATTTGGTTTCTTTCTCATTCCTCTCAACTTTTTGGGTTACCCTAGGCAATTTTAAGTGAATTTTGATGTCTAAAATCAATTGGAAATGAATATTTGAGTGTTTTTTCATGAAATCATAGGTTAGGGTTTCCTCTTTCTTCCTCATTTTGGATATCCTTAACTTGTTTCACCTGGAACCCTATATTTGTGTGTAATATCGAATCTATTGATTTGGATTTGTGGTGATGAGATCTTCATGGGTTTTGACAGAGGAATGGAAGGAAGAGGTTGATCTACAAAATCATTTAAGATCCTTTGTGAAAATTTAATCGAGGTAGGCAACTTCTCTCTCACTATAAAATTCTAAAAATGATTGGATTGATCTTTGATAAACTGTGCTTATGCTTTGTTGTAAATATATTATGAAGTTGAATCATAAAACACTTATTTGATGTGATTTCAAAAGGGTGGGTTTTGAAAATGGGATTTCTATTTAAATAAATGTTTTATTATAAATTTGGATTAAGCATGTTGGAACATGTTCATGTTCACATGGAACAGATAATGGGTGGAAGTACCACTATTTAGTGATCATATGGATGGATTGTGGGTGAAATTACCACTGTCAAATGGGTTCACCGAGCAACTAATTAGTGAAAGGATGACTCACCACTCACGGTTATAGGGAGGTACACGGTTTCATGCATCATGTGTGTGAATGGGTGTTGAATTGGTATGATTATTCCAAGAAACAAGAAATGGTTTTAAAGGTTTTATTTAATGTTTTATATAGAACTAGTATTTATCTTTGATAAAAAAACTATTTATATATTTATATATTATTTTTATAAAATGTGATAACTCGATTTTTTCTTAGTGGCATGTGTTGGGAAGTATTTGGGGAAATAATACTAGGTGGTATACTCACCTTCTGCTTGGGAACTTTGGTTCATTTTTAGATGTCATCTACTTATATATAGGGAAGGGTCATGTTTTTACTTTTCTAGTGGTGGTCCTTGACATCATGGTTTGGTTGTAGAAGCAGGAGTCAGGGAGTGTCTGTGTCTTGGTTTGGGATGGTGCCACTTTATTGCAAATGTTTTTCTATTTGGATTCCTAGCCTTTCAACTTAATTTATTTTTTTTCTGTATTATGATATTGTTCTGTATTGGTATTTCATTGAGTTGTGTGTTTAACTATTCATACACTATTTAGTTCTTTTTTATGTTATATTTTTATTGTTAGGTTATATGGGTTATTAGGGAAAATTGTCCCACAAATTTCTTTTAATCCCTTGGTATTTTTTAATATCCCTTGATATATTAGATATTTAACTTAAGATTAGTAGACTTTTTTCTCTTCTCAATCTAATGAGGAGGGGTGGGGTGTTACATATCAAGCACATTTGTTGATGAGATGTGTGTGCAACCCGCTTGATAAGATATTCTGACAAAGAGATTATATTACATAGTAAGAATTCATGTGTGGTTGTCAATGCTTTGACATTAACTTTTTTCTCTTTGGTAATTTGACTCCTTGTTGGATAGTAATCCTTGACTTTAAGAAAGATCATCTAATTCCAATGAGAAAGAAGCTTATAGGTCCATATAGTAAATGTTTTTATTGATCTAAATTAAATTATATTTGAATTTAGTTATTGGAATAAATATCATTTCAAGACTAAGGAATAATTTTATTCCAGTTTTATTATTCACTAATATTCACAAGGTAATAAATAATTATTTATTCATTAAATAAATAATTTATTTAACTACATAGATATTTAATAAATATTTTTTCGTCACATTATGAATAAAATATTTTTATATATTTATTGAATATTTAATAAATATTTATTCCCTAAATTATGAATATAAAATATATTTATGAATAAATATTTAATTAAATATTTATTCGAGTATTTAATAAATATAGGGGAGGACAAGAAGACCTAGACTGTGTCTGATGATAAATATTAATTTGCAAGTCGGTAAACTATTATTTATTGTTGCACTAACTAGTGTACGCTGTAAAATAATAATAATAATAATAATAATAATAATAATAACTAATACATGGTCAGATAAGGTTTATTATATTATTTAAGGGTCGTTGTTTAATTAAATAATATTTTTTAACCTTAATCTAAACTCTATAAATAGATAGTTATGTCTATTGTGTAGGGTTAATTGAAATTTGAGAATCATTACTTGTAGCACATTTCTCTCTCGATTACTTCTTATCTCTTCCTCCAAAGAATGAGAAGATCAAGAGATATTCCTTATAGCCTAAAATAACTAATAGCAATCAAGACAAACAATTCAATGCGATTGATTCGCTATGTTTGAACCCGAAAATCAGTTGGTTTCATTTGTAGATCAAATGACCACATGTGGATCACTGCTAGAGGGGCTCTACTCTGGGTCCTCCCTACACAATGAAGGTAGTACAAAAAGGGTTTTGGAGGATCAACATATTCATAAAATAAATATCCTAGGACAAGCTATTCCTTCTTTCACAATTTATGAATGATCCATCGAAACAAAAAAAAAACCATTATAGTTATTCGCCCACCAGGTTATTTCACTATGTCTGATATCTTTAAGTTTTATTAAAGGGGTAAGATTTAAATTTATAATTATTTATTTTATTGATGATATATATACACAATAGTGGTTATATCTTTCATTTCTAGAATGTCCATTCTTTAAATTTGAAGTTTAATTAACATGCTTTAGGGATTTTAATTTAAATCATTCAAGATTCATATTTTCTTAAGGCCTAAGAATAGATGAAAAACAATCAGAGATGCCCTCGAGAGGTGTCAAACACTACAAGAAATTGATTTAGTTATGATGGGACATTTGTGAGAGGACCCACCACAAATAGTTTCTACAAGTTTTTAAAAAACCCTGTTGCGACGGGCCCATCGCAAAAAACTTAAAAAAAAGAATAAATATTATTAAAATTTAACAAAATAATAATATTAAGAATATTAATAAAATAAAATAAAATAAAAATAAAAATATAATAATAGTATTAATATTAATAAAATAATAGTAATAATAATAATAATAATAAAATAATAATAAATTATAAAATAATAAAAAACCTCAATATTCACAAAAATATAAAAAATTATAATAATAATAAAAATAAAAATAATAAATAAATAAATAAATAAATAAATAAATAAATAAATAATAAAGTAATGAAATAATAAAAAATTAAATAAATAATAAAATAATAAAAAACACAATATTCTTAGTAATATAAAAAACACACTATATAGAAATGTAAATATATAATATTACAAAAAAAATTACATTCAAATGTTTTATCATAAAAAGTAAATACATCACTGAGGGAGAGAGTCTTCTAGAGAAGCTGGTGGAGATGTTGGAGGGAACTTCATCCCTAAACCACGAGTCAGACGTCGCATGTACTCCATCGTCTACTCGTGCTGTTGCTACTACCATCGATGCATCTATTCCTACTATTATTGCTGATATTGATGGATCTCTTCCTAATCCTTATACATACTCATTATAAGCTCACCCTGATCTCACAACTGCTCCTGATGCTATGCAGTATATGATGATGACTCTCCACAAGCTCCTCTCAAACTACATACCGACATCGCAGTGGTACCATAATAATTCTCAGGCGTCAATCGAGAGATGATACCAACAACTTTTCCTTTCTCAAAGGCATACTGGGTTGCCTGCATCCATGTTGCCTCATCAAATCCTGCCACACTGGTCTGATCCTTGGTCTCAGCCGGACTCTCAGTCTGTGTATGAGATGTCAAAGCCTCATATGACTCTTTCAATTGTAATTTAAAATTAAAATAGTTAAAATATTATTTTCAGTTAATTTTAAAACTCATAAAGAAATTATACTGATCACAATTTGATGTTGGTGATCACCTCTAATCTCTCTAGTGACATAATTACTGTATATCCTCCTATAAACCTCGAACTCCATAATATCAGGTTGTTCGACTACTTATATGAATATAAAATATAAAATTTATATTTAAAGTTATATTAATTAATTAAAAAAATGTAGTTACCATATGATCCCTATGCGTACTGAATGTACGACTACCAGCTCGATGTGTCACCTCTTATCTCCCCTGGTTTTTTCGACCTACTAATGATCTCCTCTGAAAACGACCACCCATCCAATGTAAACATAATCCATCCCAAACTTGAGATGAAATGTAATCAGGTTGGTGGGTGCAACTAGACTCATCAAACTCTATGACTCCTTCTTTCATCATTGTTTTCCTCCTTAAATTGTGCAAAAAATAACGATAATGATCACACATACAACCCTCCCATTCCTGCCAGATAGAGTCACACATGCTCTCATCAATGATATACCATAAACCCTACAAAAAATTAATAATATCAAGTTATTAATTAAATGAATTTCAAAATAAATATTATTTATTTACATACCATCCAATGATCAAACATTCATTATTGAACATCTATGGGAATCTGATCCCATGTAAACCATGCTTCAGAAAAATAATTTCGCAATATAGCACTCCCCTGTCTAATAGATATATGCAAAAAACTATGAAAATAAGAACAAATAATCAAAAAATCAGTATATAAATAAATTAATTATAATTAATGAAAACTAAATAAAATACACAGGTAAACATACCTATGTATGAATGGATCAAATACATGATATAGATGTCGCTTAGGGATAGGGTCAGGAATCATCAATATCGCAAGACCGCGACCCCTCTGATCCCTCACTATACTACCAGCAGTCTGAGGGTCAGATGATCCAATATCCTGCTCTTCACTAGGAAAATAATCACCATCCAACTCACGAAAAAGATCCGAGTCTATCTGAAACATGAAATGACTATTGTTAGCAAATATTTAAAAACAACTATTATATATAGATATATATTATATATGATTATAACCAGAATTTAACTGTGTCAATATTCATCTCCATCATCATCTTTGTATATGAAGGGGTTAATATATCTATAATCCTCCTCAGTATCATCAATTTCCATAGGAGTTTTAGTTTCATCACTTCTTGTCATTTCAAATTCATTTGTTACATCAATAATATCATCGTCACTATCGATGATTAAATGTGGGGTGTCATCATTGATATTCATGTATCTTCATGGAAAAGATGGATTTTGAGTAGTCTCTTGAAATTTTTTTATTACTTATACTTCAGCGGAACCATATTCACTTTGCATAAACTGATTTTCCCAAGATTTCATTTTTATTATTCTCCACCAATCACCCAACCATCTTGAAGTAACAAAGTAATTAGTATAATAAATTTAATGTGCTTGATGAGCCAATAAAAATGGTTCATTTAATACAATAAGGATTTTATATTTAATATCAATGATTCCATGGATCAGATGAACACACAAGCCTCTCTCAGTATCCAAACAATTACATTTAGACATCTTTATGTAATTCTGTCTCTAATAACATAGTTCAATAATTTCTTCCATCATGCCATAAAAGTCAACATGAATTTCTCTATTATGAAATCCTCTCAAGAAAAAACCAATATTCATTATTTTTTTGATTCCCCATATGCACATGTATGAAATTGAAAACCATTCACCACATATGCATTATAAGATTTAACCATTTTGGATAGTGGGTTACTCAATACACACAATCAATTATCAATTTCATCAACATGTTGAGATACCTGAAATTTTTTAAAACAATTATCAATATAACAAGTAATAAATTGATTTTATATGTTAAACCATAAATAATCTATGTTACTAGTTCTTGAAACCAGTAGGAAAAATTATTTTTTCGACATTCTTCAAGAGTAGTTTCTATAGTTTGTGGAAGTTGTTTCTTTATATGATTATCATATAACCTAAAAATAAAATAATATTAATTTAATTTAACAAAGATTATAGAATAAGTGATAGGATCACTCATAGTAAAAATGCTGTAATTTCTTCATAGTCGAACACAACATATGTATGAGCTATGTGATGTTCATCATCTAAAATCCATCGTTCATGAAATCCACCAAAGTGAAGTTCAAGATGATTAAAAAATGATAATTTATTGTTCATTTCATCATCAAAATTTCCCTCATTATGGTCAATGCGTTTTTAGGTATATTTGGATTGAAAATAATGAGAGCAGAAAAAAGAAATTTCCTCAGGCAAATAGGTTTCTGCAATTGATCCTTCAATTGATGCTTTGTTATGTACTTTTTTCTTCAATTTCTGTATGAATCTCTTGAATAGTTACATCCATCAACACCACACCAGAACTCCATATTTTTCTTCATTTATAAAATATAATATCAAATAATCTATTGAGTTAAAGAAAGCTGGTGGGAAGATTTTTTCCACTTTACATAAAATTAAAACAACATCTTCTTGCAATCTGTTTAGTGCACCAGAGTCTGTTGTTACCACACAAATGCCTTAGAAAAAATATGATATGTTTGTTAGGTAATCCCAAATCATAGAATTCAAAAAACCTCTTAATCCAATCAGTAGAATGTTTTTCATTATAACATGACATCCATTAATTTTAATCCGATAATACGACCATTTCTTACAAATCTGCCCAAATTGGAAACATAACCAGCTAGAAGTATAAAATATTTAACACATTGACAAAATAATAATCTATTTTCTTTGTAAAGTGTATAATTTTCTTTTGGCTTCATTAAATTATGTGATATGACATTTTCAAATAGTTTAAGTTCTGGTCGCCTATAAATTTGGGCAAGATCCAATCATTCCTTTACATTATCTTTGGTCGTACCTAGTGTATTCAAAACTTCATAAAATATATTATCAAAAAATTTCTTATCGATATGCATTAAATCAAACATGTGACAAACAAACAAATCAGACCAATATGACAGATCCCAAAAAATACCCAGTTTTATCCAATTGTGTTCTTTCCCAAAGACATCAATTTTTTATTAGTTAATAGTTAGTCTAAATGTAAGGGAAGGTAATTAAGATACAAATGATTTCAAATATATACCTGAGATCATTATTGGAGGTCCATATCTTTAAATTATTCCTTTTCTGAAATGATATCTATTCCCCCAAAAAGGGTGATTGGTTGGAAGGGGTTTTTGATGACAGTTAAAAAAACAAGGTTTTATTCTATTAGAAAGCATAAATTCTTCATTATCTCTCATATAGTATGAACATGATTTTGGACCATGTGTACTACATCCGAATAACATTCCATATGCTGGGAAGTCACTAATTTTCCACATCAATGCCACTTTTAGTAGGAAATTTTGTTTCACAGAAACATCATATGTACTGACACCATTACTCCACAATAAATTTAAATCATAAATCAATGGCTTAAAATAAACACAAATATTCTTTTTCGGATGTCTTGTAATTAATAAGGTCAAAAATATATATGGATCCTTCATCAACATCCAAGGAGGTAAATTGTATGGAGTTATAAAGATAGTCCAATAAGAGTATTGACTACCGTAAGAACCAAATGGACAGAAACTGTCATTAGAAAGACCCAATCACAAGTTTTGGGATTCTAAAGCAAAATATGGATATAATTGGTCAAAAATTTTCCATGAATCACCATCATAGGTATGATTTAATATTTTATCGGTTTAAATATTAGTTTTATGCCATGACATAAATGACGCCATGTTCTGAGACATAAATAAACATTGTCATCTAGGTGTAAGTGGGAAATATCTCAGCTTTTTTATAGGAATCAATCCAAACTTCCCTAATTGATCCTCTTTATACCTCAATTGTTCACATGTAGGATAACCATCCAATGAATCATTTTCACTATAATATAAGATGCAATCATTTGAAAATGCACGAATCTTCTGATAACTAAGACCCAGATTATGAACCAAACTTTTTATCTCATAGAAACTTATAGGAAACACATTTCTTTCAGGTAACAATGTTTTAACCAAAGAGAATATCTGATCAAAACAGCTACTTGACATTCCATTATCTGATTTAATATCCTTAAAATCTTCAGTCGCTTCAAATTTACTTATCTTGCAACTAGGATATAATAAATCCTTAGCGGACCTCAGTAACTCATAAAATTGAGATGGTTCCAACTCAGGAGTTCATCTTGAGTTTTAGTTTGTTGAAAAGATGGACCTACCACATCATGTACTAAATTTTGAAACCATGATGGATATGGAACCAGATTACTAGTATCTTCTCAAGAATTGTTTTCACCATATTGATACCAAAAAACATAATATGTTTAAAACCCAAAATGAAATAGATGACCTCCAACGTTTTAAAACGTTTCACCATCTTCAGACCACATTTTTTACATGGATACCTAATTATCCCTTCTGAAACAAATTCTTATTTTGATGATACACGTGATAAAAAAGTTTCAAAATCCTCAATATATAAAAGATTTATACCATAACCATTTTGATTCCTTCATTGATTTATCCAAGAACGATCATCTAATAATTAATGTTATTGAATTCTTTGTTCCATATTTCTATAAAAAATATAAAATAATTAGTTTTTATGAATAATTTTATATAAGAAAAACAAAACCCATAAAAAAAATGTTAATTATTAGTAATTATTCCTAATCATTCCTAATTATTTCTAATTACCACTATTTATTACTATTTATTACTCATTATTTCTAATTATTCTGAATTATTCCTAATTATTACTAATTACTCTAATTTATTCCCAACTTTTACTAATTATTCCTAACTGTTACTAGTTATGACTATTTATTACTAATTATTCCTATTTATTTGTAATTATTCCTATTTATTTTATTAATTATTATTAATTCTTATTTATTCCTAATTATTCCTAATTATTCCTAATTATTCCTAATTATTCCTAATTATTCATAATTATTACTATTTATTCTTAATTATTACTAATTATTACTAATTATTACTAACTATTACTAATTATTCCTAATTATTACTAATTATTCCTAATTATTACTAATTATTCTTAATTATTACTAAGTATTCCTAATTATTCTTATTTATTCTTATTTATTAATAATTATTAATAATTATTAATAATTATTCCTATTTATTACTATTTATTAATATTTGTTACTAATTATTACTAATTATTACTATTTATTACTGATTATTAATAATTGTTACTAATTATTACTAATTATTACTAATTATTACTATATATTACTATTTATTACTAATTATTACTTTTTTATTACTAATTATTACCAATTATTACTAATTATTACTAATTATTACTAATTATTCATAATTATTCCTAATTATTCCTAATTATTCCTAATTATTACTAATTATTACTATTTATTACTATTTATTACAAATTATTCCTAATTATTACTAATTATTCCTAATTATTAATAATTATTGCTAATTATTCCTAATTATCACTAATTATTCCTAATTATTCCTAATTGTTCCTAATTATTCTTAATTATTCCTAATTATTCCTAATTATTCCTATTTATTCTTATTTATTCCTAATTACTACTATTTATTCTTAATTATTAGTATTTATTATTAATTATTACTAATTATTAATATTTATTACTATTTGTTACTAATTATTATTATTTATAACTAATTATTACTAATTATTACTAATTATTACTAATTATTGCTATTTATTACTAATTATTACTATTTATTACTAATTATTACTAATTATTCCTATTTATTTGTATTTATTACCATTTATTTTTATTTTTTAATAATTATTCCTAATTATTACTAATTATTTCCATTTATTCATATTTATTCCTAATTATTCCTAATTATTACAATTTATTCTTAATTATTACTACTTATTACAATTTACTGCTAATTATTTCTAATTATTTCTAATTATTACTAATTATTACTAATTGTTCCTATTTATTCATATTTATTACTAATTATTACTATTTATTCTTAACTATTACTATTTATTCCAATTTATTATTATTTATTCCTATTTATTATTGTTTATTCCTATTTATTACTATTTATTACTATTTATTACTAATTATTACTAATTATTCATAATTATTACTAATTATTCCTATTTATTCCTATTTATTACAATTTATTACTATTTTTTACTATTTTTTACTATTTATAACTATTTATTACTATTTATTACTATTTATTAGTATGTATTCCTATTTATTACTATTTATTATTATTTATTCCTATTTATTACTAATTATTACTAATTATTTCAAATTATTACTAATTATTCCTAATTATTACTAATTATTCCTATTTATTACTAATTATTTCTATTTATTACTATTTATCTCTATTTATCCCTATTTAGTCCTATTTATTACTATTTATTATTATTGATTTTTAATTACCGGTAATTAGTACAAATTACCACTAATTACCGCTATTTATTCCTAATTATCATTATTTATTACTAATTACCACTATTTATTACTAATTAAACTGAATTATTACTAATTATTAGTATTTATTAGTATTTATTATTATTTATTACTAATTACCACTAATTATTACTAATTATTACTAATTAGCGTTAACTATTACTAATTACGACTGATTATTATAATTTATTAGTATTTATTACTAATGAAACAATATATTTGTAAAAATAAATAATGCAAAATAAAACTATATAATTCTAATTTAATTTAATTATCGCTAATTGATAATAATTATAACTAATATAAAATTAAATGAATTAACTAAAAAGTAAAAGCAATAAATAAATAACTTAAGACATAATCTTTTGTATGATGCAAGGCTTGAAAATCGCTCCGATGTAAAATGTAAAACTTTGAAAAAATTTAAGAGAGAAATATGAGAGTAGAGAGAGAGAGAGGAGTTGAGAGAGGTTTGAAATGAAAAAAAAAACAGATGGGGTATATATAGGTTAGATTATTTGCGATGAGACCTATCGCAAATACTAACTCCCTATTAATGAGAGGTGTCGGTTAAAAATGTATTTGCGAAGAGTCCAGTTGCAAATACCTACCTGCCGACATAGTATTTGCGACAAGAGATAAGTCTCGTCGCAAATACTAAACCTTCTATTAATTAGAGGCAATGGTTAAAAAGGTATTTGCGACTGTTTGTGCATGTGCATATTTCCTTTAATTTGATTTCATATGTTTTTGTTTGATTACTTTTTCTTTGTATTTTGATGATATCTTAATTTATGTTATTTGAATTTTTGTGATTCTTATCACGTTGGAAAGATAAGATATTTATCTATACTTTATTAGTTAATGTGGAAGTTTGAAAATGCTTATCTTTTTCTCAAAAAATTCAATGAAGTTGCTACTATGGTTTTAGAAAATCTACATTTCAGTATTTTAAAACATTTCTATATTTATTTTACTGCAACTTCTACAGTAATTTGATTTACATGAAACTTGATTCTATGAAAAGATAAAATGTTTATCTTGATTTCATTAGTTTACATCAAAGTCTAAAAATATCTTTTTAATGGACTTTTAATTACTTGAAGTTATGTTATGCTGTTTTGTAGTAGCAGTTTTTTCAGAATTGTTTTACTTCTGTTTTTTGATAATTTTAGGATCTATAGATGTTGGTTTTTATTGATTATTTTTTTTGTTGGAAATATAATAATTTTTTCTACAAATCATTAGTTTTGACCAAAGTCTGAATCTGCTGTTAAGAGTCCTTAAAAATTCGTTTAAGTTTGTCAAAATATTCTATCCAGATTTTTCACAAAAGTATTGTTTACTATTTATCTCACAAAAGTATGGTTTACTGTTTATCTCACAAAAGTATGGTTTACTGTTTATCTCACAAAAGTATGGTTTATTGTTTATCTCACAAAATTATGGTTTACTGTTTATCTTACAAAATTATGGTTTACTATTTATCTCACAAAAGTATGGTTTACTATTTATCTCACAAAAGTATGGTTTACTATTTATCTCACAATAGTATGGTTTACTGTTTATCTCATGAAAGTATGGTTTACTATTTATCTCACGAAAGTATGGTTTAATGTTTATCTCACGAAAGTATGGTTTACTGTTCATACCCTACGTTACTTTACTTTTCATACCTTACGTTACTTTACTATTCATACCTTACATTACTTTACTGTTCGTCATCCCTACGTTACTTTACTGTTCATACCCTATGTTACGTTATTGTTCCCACCGAAGTTACTGTTCACTCCGAAGTTACTGTTCACTCCAAAGTTACTATTCACTCCGAAATTACTGCTCATTCCAAAGTTACTGTTCATTCCGTGCAATTTTTAAAGAAATGATTTTCTGTAAATATATGGATTATTTTTTAATGATTTTTTTGTGTAAAAAATTCTCATTAAATATAAGGATTATAATCAAAGAGTTTTTAATGTTTTTGGTGCTATTTTTAGAGAGAAATATTAATAAAGTTTTTCAACATCTTTTGCAAATAAATTTGGACGTTTCAAAATTGTTTAAATTCAAATGTTTGAATTTAATTTCCGAATCTGCTGCTAGTTTTCAGGAACTGTTTTGACTACGTTTAAAACATTTTAAATGGATTTCAAATTCAGTTTTAAATCATTTAATGCATTTATTATTCTGGAGAGTTTATTGGAAGACTTATTCAAAATATTTTGAATTCCTTTATTAGATATTTATTCTACTGGAATAAAAAAGGCAATAGTGCTGCTATTTTTATGGAGATATTTATGAGATCTCTTGACTCAATTAATTTTGAATATCCAAAGGAAGCGGAGTTGCTGCACCTACTATATATTTTTATTCTCTATATATTTCATTCTCTCTTGCAGGAAAAAGAACAACACAATAAAAAGAGAAAGTGCTATGAACTTTGAACCTGCTGTGCATTTGCAACGTCCTGTGACACTCTGCTTCACCACCGGCTCATTCTCTCAAGTGCTGAATTAATTATGCTTCGACTACAATTTCATTGACGAGACGTGCTGATCTAAACCTCAAGATCCAGTACCTACACTTTAATTTTTATCTCCTCTTTCATCTGGTTCTGAGTCTGTAACACTACTTCCCATCTCTCACACGCACTCTATTTTTCTGTTTATGCTTTTGCACACAAAATCATTATTTGTTATTCTTTTTCCTCGGGTTGTGACTCCCAGATTCTAAAGTCAGGATCTTAGGGTTATGAATCCCTATATCTAAAGTCAAGACTGTTTGGGTTATGACTCCCAGTATCTAAAGTCAGGCTGTAAGGGTTGTGACTCCCCACACAAAATTCAGTGTCATGGTTATCCCTCCACTAGAAAAGGATTTTGTAATTGGGTTATGATTCCCCTTTAAAAATAATTTTTAGTGCACACGTATCTCTTGCAGAGTAGAGAGGTATAAGAGTAGAGTAGACCCACTTTGGACCGAACTACTATAAAAAAACATCATTGCATTATTTCCTTTTTCTGCTGCTAATTAACCTTAATAATTATCTTTGATAATTAATTTAATTAATCAATTCATTTGATTAAAATTTTCATTATGGTCTATTCACCCCCTCTAGACCATCTTCCATTACCTTGTCCGACCTAATAGCGATGAGTCCCATCGCAAATACTAAAAAACTATCGAAGGGTATTTGCGACGGTACCCGTCACAAATACAAAAACCCACCGAAGGGTATTTGTGACGGGCGGTTCAAACCATCGTAAATACATTTCCGGTGGTTTTGCGCATAGCACGCGCCGAAATTTTTGTGATGAGATACCTACCCCCATCACAAATAATTAGTTATTTGTGATGGGAACATGGTCTCGTCACAAATAGTCCCTCATGACAGTCTTTTTTTCGATGAGACCCCTCCTCGTCGCAATTAACCTGTCACAATTACCCATTTTTTCTGTAGTGAAAGTTTTTGGCCAGTTTATTGGGTTACACAACGTGTAACCAAAGTACATGTCGTGTACCCAAGTTCAGTACAGCTGGATGTGTTGTGGGATACACAACACGCCGAACAACTATTCTGCACGGTGATTTATTTCACACCACGTGTTGACTGGGCCAACCTGACACATAGTTTTTCGGATTACAATGGCTTGTAACTGGTGTACACGTCATGTAGTCTGTATGGTATAGTAGGGAAATTACGCTAACTGTGTGGTCAGATACATGGTTTCATACCACGAGATACTGACAACTTGGATAATTAATGGGACACATGATGTGTAGTCGGAGTACACATCACGTAACATATTAATTCCCATGTTTGAAGTACGCACCAAGTTAATTGGCGCATTACGCAGACACACGACAAAGAGGAACACACATAATATAGCCAAAGTACACACTGTGTGATTCCATCCTAAGAACGCATCAAGACAATTAGTCGGTTGCGCAGACACACGACAAGTAGAACACATGTCGTGTAGTTGGTTAGTACACGCCGTGTCTTCCAGGTAATGTACATGCTGAAGCCTCGGGTGTGTATTTTGAGTACATATAAAATGAGGAACATGGTGTATAGCTCGTAAGTACATGTCATGTAGTCTTCCAACAAAATACAAAATTAAATTGAATTTAAATATTTAATTATAACATTAAAACCAAATTACACTGTTGGAACCAAATGTGATGGACTATGTAATAAAGGTTTTAAAGAATTAATAAATACCAAGTTAATTTAATGTAATTATTTGTAATTATTTATCATGTTGTTTATTTGACATGAATTCATTTATTATGGGTATCTCCAAGACTTAAAATGACCATTAAGATGAAAAAATTAATTGATTGATTGATTAATTAATTAATATAAGCTCGTTCATCTTAATAACAAAGAACGAATTGAAGTGAATGAAATCCAGTGTGCTTTTGCCTATTTGTTACATATATGACCGATCATGATCTTTGATCAAACCTGTGTATGAGTTGGTTTTATTTAATTTAATTTATTGCATGGTTTTTCAATTATTTATTATTAAATTAAATACGATGACATGTGTGCATCTCTTCCTCTTTTATTATGTAAAACATGCATATCCAAAGTTTTTATGTAATTCTCCTTAACCAATCCTTTGGTTCCCCTCACATGAGTGTGAGTTATAAATATATGTAACAAAATGAGTATCCCAAGGCACATAGAGGCGGTTCAAGACAGAATCGAGATGAAACTAACTCAGGTGATACATAGGAGGATAGATGGAATACCACAACTCGTGCTAAGACCGACACATGGAGTTTTCCCCTAGGATCATAGGTTGATTTATTGTCCACTTAATATATATTTAAATAAAGACTGGGGTTTAATTTGGATTATCCCTAGGGGGCTATGTACTGGGTTATACCCTCAGTGTGTGTGTGTGTTTGAATGTCATTGTATCCTCAAACACCTAATATATATATCTATAAATAAACCCTTAGATAGTCTCATGACCATATCATTTATTAATTTATTTATCTCTGTCTTATGCATTATTTATTTTATGAATGTAATACTTCAATCACATAAATAAATAGATTAATATGAAATGATAAAATTTAAATAAATGGATTATGTGTAAATGTTTTATCAAAACATGGTTAATCACTTAAGTAGAATCAACTCAATATTAATAAGACATGTAAAGGATAGAGCAAGAAAAAATTTACACATAACAAAACAAAATCCCTCAAGTTAATATTAAGTCATTAAGTCTTCCATTAGTTGGATTTGAAATGATTCTATATAGCTAAGTGTCTAACCAACCCTTATTGGGATGCTTATATTTTATCAGAGAATTCTTATGAAAGATTTGGGTTCACTTAACCAATTTACATTAAGTGAAGTAGTCCTCACTAGACTTGATGTAACACTACTGAAAAATGTGTTTTTTTGCAACGATCCATTTGCGATGGACTAAGGGCCTGTCGCAAATAATCCAAAAGTTTGAGTCATTTGCGACCCAAAATGATTCTTGTCACAAATAATTTTTTATTTATCAGTATTTGCGATGAGAAATGTTTCTCATCGCAAATACTTTTGGTGAAACTATGCACCATCGGGCAGGAAGGACTATTTGTGACAAACATTATTTAGGACAAGAGAGTAGCCTATCGTGAATAATATTATTTGTGATGGACTAATTGTTTGCATCACAAATAATTTTTCATCAAAGTAAATAAATGGTATTTATGGTGGGTAGTATTTGAGATGAAACTCATCATCGGTCACAAATAATTTTTATATCGTCGCCATTTATATTCATTATGGGAACTATTTGCAATGTAAATTCCGTCACAAATAGTCCATCACTACTAATCTAACTTATATATAAGGCCCTGCCAGAATTCTTCCATCTCAATTTTTGTGTTCATCTTCTTGTTTCTATCAGACTGGTTTTTGCATAAATTTTAATTTTTACAGGGACCTGACACTTTCAGGATCACATTATTATTTCAATTCTGATAAAGTGTCGCTTTTGAGGTATTTATTTTAATATTTTTAATTTTTAATTAATTTATTTTATTTTACATTAGAAATAATTAGTATTAATTAGAACTAATTAGTTGTAATTGATATTAATTGTAGATAATTGGTAAATAATTAGTAATATTAATTATAGATAATTGGTGCTTCAGGCAGTTTGGGTCGGCGTCGGTGGCGGCGTATGGTGCCCTTCCTCTCCACTGCCCGTGCTGGCCAACCCATCGCGCTCGACCCCATTTTGGCGAGGCTCAATGAGGGTATCGGGGCATCTTGGGATGGTGTTGGAGGGGGACTGGCGGTGGTCTCATTGATTTTTCTCCTTTGGAACTGGCTTCTTCATTTCTTGTGATTTTGATGCTCTTTGTGTGGAGTTTCTTCCCAAGGATGTTCTACAGTTTTCTTTTGGTTTATCTATTTGACTTCCGAGGGGTCGCTGAAGTAAGGGATGAAGATCAGTGAATGCATGGACTCTGCTGAGGCCTTCGTTCGCCAACTCTGCTCTGACATCCTGGTTCATCACTCCTTTCCAAGGTGGTATGACACAGTGGACTCTAATGGGGTTTTGGGATGTGTTATTAGGCAGAAGATGGTTTTCAAGAGGCATGTCTGACATGTCTTCCCACCCTTTGGGACCTTGGTGGCGATCCTTCTTGCAGAGTTCTGATTGCAGATGTTTTGTTCGGGCGATCTTGCTATGTTTTGATGTTTTTCTGTCTCGATTAGTTTCCGACGATGACCTGTGTTTGTTCGGTGAAGGGTTTGGGGTCTGATGAGAGGTTAGTTCATCTCGACTGAAGGCGATGACGACAACGACATTTAGCGTGGACAACGACGACAAGATGATTATGGCGATGATGTGTTGATGATGGCGATGACATGGATGACGTAGTGGACTCAACTTATCATACCTCGATTCAGGGTTTCTTGGGGGGCTCTAGTGATTTGTGGGGTTGGTTGTTGGTACAATATTACAACTATGTTTGATCTAATTTTGAATTTTCTTTTGGTCTTCAAATTTGCTTTTGGTTTTTTGAATTTTGAATCTGATCATTTACCCACTGCAATTTGGACTGTGAGGGTTTCCACTCTTCCCTTGAAAGCGGTTTTATGAAAATAATACAAAAATGGCTTGAGGAGTAATAATTACCAATAATTAGTAAAAATTAGTAATACTTATCAATAATTTCCTATAATTAGTATATAATTAGAAATAATTAGTAATAATTACTGATATTTAGTCATAATTAGTATTAATTACCGATATTTAGTATGTAATTTGTAATAATTACAGAAGACTAGTAATAATTGTCCATAATTCGTAAAAAATAGAAGTAATTACTAACAATTAATAAAAAATTGAAATATTCACCAATAATTACCGTTAATCAGTAAAGAATAGTAATAATTGCAAATAATTAGTAAAAAATAGTAATAATTACCAACAATTAGCAATAATTACTAATAATAAGTAATAATTACCAATAATTAGAAATAATTACTAATAATATGTAATAATTACCAATAATTAGTAATAATTACCAATAATTACCCATAATTAGTAATAATTACCAATAATAAGAAATAATTATCAATAATTACAAATAATTAGTAATAATTACCAATAATAAGCAATAATAAGCAATAATTAGTAATAATTAGTAATAATTATAAATAATTACCAATAATTAGAAATAATTACAAAATATTTAGTAATAATCATAAAAAATTAGTAATAATTACAAAAAATTACCAAAAAATTAATAATAATTACCAATAATTAGTAATAGTTACAAAAAATTAGTAAAAATTACTAATAATTAGTGATAAGTACTAATAATAAGGAAAAATTACCAATAATAAGGGATAATTACCAATAATTAGTGATAATTAACAATAATTAGGGATAATTACCTATAATTAGTGATAATTACCAATAATTAGTGATAATTACCAATAATTCAGGACAATTACCAACAATTTTTAATAATTACCAACAATTAGTAATAATTACTAATAATTAGTAATAATTAGTAATTAATTAGTAATAATTACCAATAGTCAGTGATAATTATTAATAATTACTAATAATTAATAATAATTACATATAGTTCTTAATAATTACCAATAATTAACAATAATTACCAATAATTAGTAATAATTGGTAATAATTAGTAATAATTATCAATAATTAGTAATAATTAGTAATAATTGCCCATAATTAGTGAAAATTAGTAATAATTACCAATAATTAGTAATAATTTTCTATAATTAGTAATACTTAACAATAATTATCAGTAATTACCAATAATTAGTCACAATTACTAGTAATAAGCAATAATTACCAATCATTAATAATAGTTACTAATACTTAGTAATAATTAGTAATAATTGATAATAATTAGTAATAATTAGTAATAATTACCAATAATTACAAGTAATTAGTAAGAATTAGTAAACAATACCAATAATCACTAATAACAAGTGACAATTAGAAATAATTACCAATAATTAGTAATAATTACTAATAATTACTAATAAATAGTGATAATTAGTAATAATCTCCAATAATTAGTAATAATTACTTATACTTAGTAATAATTCATTATAATTAGTAATAATTAAATACTATGGGTAATAATTAGTAATAATTAGAAATAATTACCAATAATTAGTAATAATTAGCAATAATTAGTAATAATTAGTAATAATTAGTAATAATTAGTAATAATTAATAACTATTACAAATAAATACTAATAATTGGTAATAATTGGTAATTATTACCAATAATTAGTAATAATTAATCATAATTAATAAAAATTATCAATAATTAAGAATAATTAGTAATAATTATCAATAATTAGCAATGATTAATGAAAATTAGTAATAATTATTAATGATTAATAAAAATTAGTAATAATTAAAAGTAATTACCAATAATTACCAATAATTATCAATAACTACATATAATTACCAATAATTGGTAATAATTATCGATAATTGGTGACAATTACTGATAATTGGTAATAACTAGAATTATTTATTAATAATCAATAGTAATTCCTAATAAATAGTGATAATTAGTAACAATTAGAAATAGTTGTTGATGATTAGTATTAATTTGTATGAAATATTTCTTTTCACTATTATTTTTTAGTTAATAATAATTTTTAATATTTAGTTATAATTACTATTAATTATTGATATTTGGTAATAGTTACATGTAATTTGTGATTTTATAATTTTATGATTTTCTCTTGGATCATCCCTTCCTCCTATCAGATTAATTATAAGCAATATTTTTATTTTCTATTTTTTTAAAATATGGAATAAGGTAGTAGACATCGATTTTTATTATAAGATCACGATTTGATAAATCATGGTAGAAATCAAAATGGTTCTGGTATAAATCTTGTATATATTCAGGGAATTGAATTTTTTTTATCATTTGAATCATCCAAACTAGAATTTGTTTTAGAAGGGATAATTAAGTGTCCTTGTAAGAAATGTTATCTGAGAAGATTTGAAACATTTGAAAACATTGAGGTTTATCTATTACGTTTTGTTTTTCAAAAATATTATTTTTTTGGTATCAACATGGTGAATCCAATTCAGGTGAAAAAAATAATAATTTGGTTCCAGAACCATCACTATTTGAAAATTTAGAACATAAAGTTTTTGGTATGTATTTTCAACAAAAAAACTCAGAATGATGATTCGACTCCCGAGTTAAAACCATCTCATTTTTTTGAGTTGTTGAAGTATATAGATGATGAATAATATCTCAGTTGCAAGATAAGAAAATTTGAATATGTTACGTAATTTATGACTTTTAAATTAGATAATATTATGTCAAATAGTTGTTTGATCAGATACTCTCTTTGGTTAAATCACTACTACCTGAGGGAAATATGTTTCCTAATTTTTTTTAAAAAGTAATAAGTTGGTATGTAATTTGGTTATTGGTTATTAGAAGATACATGCATGTTCAAAGGATTGCATCCTATATTATGGTGAAATTAAGTCATCAATTAATTATCCTAAATGTGGATAATTGAGGTACAAATAGGCATGGTAAGGGAAGTCCAGATTGGTTCTCATCAAACAGTTGAGGTATTTCCCGCTTATAGCTAGATTATAACATTTATTTATGTCTCATAACACAGTGTCATTGATTACATGACACAAATACAATATTTTCTCTGTTAAAATATTAAATCATCCTTATGATGGTATTTAATGGAAACATTTTGATCGGGTGCCTCTGTATTTTTTTTTCAGAAGCTCATAACATGTGATTGGGGCTTTGTACTATTGGTTTATATATATTTGGTTCTTATGGTAGTCAATATTCTTATTGAACCATCTTTATAACTCCGTACAACTTAGTTCCTTGGATTTTTATGAATGAACCATATATCATTTTGAAATTACTAATTCTAGGACATCCAAAAAATAATATTCATATTTATTTGATTCCATTGATTGATAAGTTAAATTTATCATAGAGTAATGGTGTCAGTACATGTGATTTTTTTTGAAAAATATAATTTCATAATGAAAGCTACATTAATGTTGACAATTAGAAACTTCCTAGTGAATGAAATATTATCTCGATATAGTACACATGGTTCGAAATCATGTATATATCGTACGAGTGATAAAAAACATTTATGCTTGTCAATAGAAGGAGAACTTATTATTTTGACTATTATCAAAGATTTATTCCTATAGAAAATCCTTTACAAAGGAATAGAAATCATTTTAGAAAAGGTATAATTTAAAGAGATAGCACCCCAACAATGATCTTAGGTATTGATTTAAAATCCATCATCTCTTCATTACCTCACATTACCTTTGGAACGACTATAAACCAACAAAAAATAGATGGATTTGGGAATGATCATAATTGAATAAAACATAGTATTTTCTTAGAATCTACCATATTGTTATAATTTATTATTTCACCACATGTTATATTTCATGCATACTGAGAAGAACTATTCTGATATTATATTTTATACAATTTTGGACACACTTGGTAAGAGTAAAGATAATGTAAAAGTATGATTAGATCTTTCCCAAATTTATAGGTGTCCAGAACTAAGGTTATTTGAAAATGATATATCATATAAGTTAATGAAGCCCAAAATAGCTTATACATTTTCTAAAGAAAAGTAATTATTATTTTGTTAGTGGATTACAGATTTGCGGTTACCTAACAGTTATGTTTCCAATTTGGCTTGATGTTTCAGAAATAGTCATGTTACCGGAGTAAGAAATCATGATTTTCATGTTATAATGGAAATAATACTACTAATTAGCCTTATAGGTTTGTTAAATTCTTTGATTTTTAATTTTATGAAAAAATATCATATTTTTTATGAGACATTTGTGTGGTGAAAACAGAATATGATGCATTGAGTAGGCTGCAACAAAATATTATTTTAATTTTCTGTAATCTGGATTTTTTTCTTCTAGATTCCTTTAATTCAAGGAAAAAATTAATATTAAATTTTATAGATTAAGGCAAATGTGTAGGACCAATACCGTTTCGATGGATGTGCCCAAATGATATATGCATGTAACAATTGAAGAAAAATGTATGTAATAAATCATTAGTTGAAGGGTCAATTATAGAATCATATTTGCAAGTGGAAATTTTATTTTTATCCTCTCATTATTTTCAACCTAAATATCATTCAAAACATAATCAAATGGGTCATAATGAGAGAAATTTCTATGATGAAATGAACTATCAATTATCAGTTTTTAATTAGATTTAACTTCTCTTTAGTGGAGTTCATGAATGATGGATTTTAAATGACGAAAAATACATTTTTCATACATATGTTATGCTTAATTTTGAAGAAATGAAGAAATTTTTATAGTGAGTGCTACTTTCACCTATTCTTTATATTTTTTAAGTAAATTAATATTATTTTAGTTGCATATTATATGATGATAATATCAAGAAATATTTCCCACAAATCACATCAACTGCTCTCGAAGAAAGTCAAAAACGTAATTTTTCCTACTGGTTTCAAAGAATGGTAAAGTAAAATTTTATGAAAAAATATATGAAATCAATTTGTTATTTGTTATATTGATAATTGTATTTCATTTTTTATGGTATTTCAACATGTAAATAAAATTTATAATTGATTATGTGTATTGAGTAACCCACCATCCAAATTGGTTATATATTATAATGTATATGTGGTGAATGGTTTTTGATTTCATACACATGCATATAGTGAATAAAAAAAATAATGAATATTGGTGTTTTGTTGAGAGGATATCATCATAGAGAAAGTGAAGTTGACTTTTATAGAATTTTGGATGAAATAGTTGAGTTGTGTTATCTGGGATACAATTATGTAACAATGTTTAAATGCCATCATTTTGATAATGATAGAGGCTTTCATGTTCATGCACACCATGGAATCATTGAAATTAAATATAAAATCCTTCTTATAGTAATTGAACAATTTATACTAGTTCATCAATATTATCAAATTTATTATGAAAATTATTTTAATGCTTTAAGAGATTTAATTGAATTATGGAACATTATAAAAATGAAATCTCATGAAAATTAGTTTATGAAAAGTGAAAGTGGTTTTTCTAAAGCGTAAGAAATTGAAAATTTTCAAGAGACAACTCAAAATGCATCTTTTACATGAAGTGATAAAAATATCAATGACGAAACCCCATAAATACAAGTCAATGGTGTTGATAATATTGATGATGTAGCAAATTAATTTGAAATAAAAAGAGATGATGAAGCTAAATATCCTATGGAAACTGATGATGTCAAGGAGGAAGATGAATATATCGACAATTTTTAATAATAAGATGAGTATAAATATAAAGAATGATACAATTACCTAATATTTATTATCCCAATTAATATATAATACTGATTTTTAATTATTTACGGACAAAATTCTTTTCATGTTTTAGATGGATGGTGATGATTTCAATGAGATGTTTCATACCCTTGAATATGCTTTGCTTCTTAGAGATCAGTCTGATGCCTCATCATCTGCCCCACAGGTTGCTTCTAGTTCATTTTTGACTCAGAGGGGTCATGGTATAGCAAGATTAGTGATTACCAACCCTATTCTTGAGTGACATTTACCTCTTAATTTCAATCCACACATATGAAGGTATGTTCAGTTATGCATTTTATTTAATTTTCATTAATTTATTTTTGTACCAATTATTTGATTATTTTTTATTTTTCCCATAGTTTTTTACATATAGTTATTAGATAGGGGGATGTGATTCTACATAATTATTTTTCTAGGTGATTTTTGATATGGGATCAGATTCCCATTGATGACTATCATAACATGTTAGATCATTGGAAGGTATGTAAATAAATAATACTTATTTAAAATTTTTTAATTATTAAATTTATATTATTAATTATTTAGAGGGTTTATGGTATCCCATTAAAGATAACATGAGAGACACTATTTGGGAGTCTCGAGAGATTTGTATGCGTGAGTGTTGTTGAAAGTTTTTTTTCATAATTTGAGAAAGAGAACCATAAAAAATCTAGAACCACATTTTTTAATCTTTCTTGTTGCAATTATTGACCAGATTACATCTCATCTCATGTTTTGTATGGATTGTTCTCTTACTAGATGAAATGTAGTTTTTTTGAGGTGATCATAATCAGGATGACATAACCGGGGAGACATGAGGTCACACATAGAGATGATAGTCATACATTTAGTATTAATCAATGAAATATGGTAAGTAATTTTATTTTATAATTTATATATAATTTAAATGTAAAATGTTTATTTTATATTCATATAGGAAATTAAGTGTCCAGATGTTAAAGAGTTTTATGATTTTAAGAAAACGTAACCTAATCCTTCTACTAGAGATATTAATGGTGGATGATAGTGACATATTGTGGTTAGTATAATTTTTTTAATTTTTAAAATTAATTGAAATCAATATATTAACTATTTTAATTTCAAATCACATTTAAAAGGGGAATATGAGGTTGAGACTTCTCACACACATAATGGGAGTTAGACTATGATGAATTCAACTTGTATACCCTCTCAAAATGGTATCCAACCTGAATTTATATATACCCAAAGGGTGTTCCCAATCCCCATGGGCTGATGACTAGCACCTAGGCATAAAAAAAAGTAGAGCGAGCGATTTCAACCAACCTAAAGTAGACACCATGACCTATATATATATTATGGAACAAAATAATGAAAGAAGTTACAAGTATATATGTCATAACAAGAAATAAACAACTAAAGTGATACAACTCAAAAGTAGCTAAACAATCTCCAAGAGTCAAGACCGACAACAATGGACAACAAAAAACAAAATAGCTACTCCATGTGATAGCGTGGAAAAAATCCCACCATCTCACCACCAGCTACCCAACAAAAGTTGACAAAAACCTCACCGCCTCATATTGACACCTTTCCTTTCCCTGCATTTAAATATATACAAAGTTCTACACACCGCTATAGGGGTGTTCATGGTGTGAGCTAAATAGCCTCAGTAAGATCTCACCTAGGTGTTCCATAATAAGTCTCTATACAAAAATCTGAACACTTATCAACTTTAAAGAAAAAAAGACATAATAAATAGTTAACCAATTTGTTTATATCAAAATCATGGAAAAAATTTAATTTCATCCTTTTCCACATTTTCTATATAATCTAGGTAAAATAGTTTCAAAGCATTTTATATAAATAAAAGTAGTCAAATCAAATAAAATCATGTATCACATATCATATCAAATCCATGGAAGTACAAGATAAAATATTACAATCCAAAGAACATGTGTTATCACTCCAAGGATCACTAAAGGTCAGTCTATCTAGGACACTCATACCTAATCATGGAAAATCACACACATCGGATATATGCATCAAATCTAGAGAGACTAGGAACACCCCAGAAAGTGAACCTCCCTAATAGGTATATTAAGTAACTAGATCAATGATCCTAGGGAGTATAGGAACACCTCATGAGTGAAACTCCCAAAAAATGGATAATACCCATCACTATACCTTCCACCTAAGTACCCAAGTCTTTCCATGTTCTCTATTTTACAAACCATTTCATCAAAACCATGATTTAAAAACCATTTCATAAATCTATTTCACAATGATTTGAAAATACCTTTTATTTTATCTAAATAATGGGAAAACCATATTTTATCAAAAAACCATTTCCACACACACAAATCAATAAATAAATCATTCCATTTCATTTATAAAACATTTTATCAAAACAAGAGCAATACAGTTCATCCAACATAGGCTAGAGATGGAACCACCTACCTCAAACTCGAGTCAGAAATGTCTATAATGAGATCCAAAAATTTGAAAGGAACACGAGGTTAATAAAAGAGGCCGTGATATTGATTCACATGTCTTATCATATCCCATAAATAAATTAGATGAAGGAAATGGTAGATCATGAAAAACATCAAAGAATAGGCACCCGCCCCACTACAACCAACAAAGAATCATACCCCGAAATAAGATCACACAAAAAATCTAGAAATGAACAAGAATATTATCATCATAGATCAAAAAATAAAACAATAAAATAATATAGTGCTACTACAATCAATGATAATAATGAAGCAGAAGGATTTATCACCTTGAGAAATGTACCAAAACTACAACAATGGAGATCAATCATTGAATGGAGCAATCTAGAAGGAAAGGAGGTCCCCAAAATCACATAAGAGAGCTCATAGATTGAGAAAAAAGAGGCTGCAGCTGAATAAGAAAATAAATCACCTGTGAAACACCCTAAAAAGGATAGGCCATGAGAATTACACAACGTGACTCCATTTCACATCGTGTAATTCATGATTATAAAGTCTCACTAAAAAACACGTCACTTTAGGTTAAAAATACATATTTTTATCATTTCACGACATGTAAGATTTTCATGTCATGGTATATTTTCACACCCTAAACCCAACTCACAACATCTTCCCAACAAACAATACATGGCATGAACACTTTACATAGTGTGTAAAAATTTCACAATGTTTAATCATTACATGGTGTGAAACTTCCCAAAAAACTATAAAAACACCAAATTATATAAAAAAACCAAACCACCACTAATTTTCTTTTAAATCAGGTAGAACCCTATAAAGACTTTAAAACATTTATACCTAGACTCCATTAATTCAAACAAATATACATCCCTAAACTTTAGGTCATTTACCCCAAAAAATTCTCTCAATCCTTGGGAGTTCCAAAATGCACCCAAATAAAGATATAAATTAAAATAGAGAAGATAAATAACTGAAATTGGATAATGGGATGTTACAAACTCCCAAACATAAGACTTCCTATCCTTGAGAAGTCATGTACAAGAATGATGTCAAGAAAGAGGTGAAGCCACTGATCTCTCATCAACGACTCGCACTCCCAAGTATCATGAGAATATGATTCATGCTACTATAACACTCTAACCAATGAAATAAACTTCCCACAGAATAATTTCACTTAAGAGTTAAAGATATCCAGTGGCTTCTCCACAATAGAAATATCTTCCTCTAACTCAATCTCTTCCCACCTCAGAATGTGAGAGGGATCAAGATGGTACTTCCTGAGCTGTGATATGTGGAACACATCATGAATTCACATTAACTGAACCATAAATTCCAACCAATAAGAAACCTTCCCAATATGATTAGTGACCTCAAATGGTCCAACATATCTCAGAGCCAACTTTACCTATTTCCCAAGCTAATGGTGACCCAATTGAGGATAAACTTTCAAGAAAACTTGGTCACCAATGTAAAACTCCAAAGGAATATGTTGTCGATCTACATATGATTTTTTTGAATCTAATTTTTAATTAGATGACAAATTATATCCAGAATCCTAAATGATTTCACCTAAAAAAGACTCAATCCCACCAAAGAGGCTTTACCCACCTCTTACCAACAAATATGTGATATACACGGACAACCATACAAATCATTCAATGGATCCATTATAATCGATGACTGATAACTGTTGTTATAAGAAAAATCAACCAGTTCTAGATGGATATACCAAGATCAAAAAAACCCAAGATGTAGGCACGAATCATATCCTCTAGGATCTGAATATAATGCTCCATATAGCTATCTTTTTGTGGATTGTAAGTTGTACTCAACCCAACCCGATTCCCCATCACCTCTTAGAAACTCCTCTAGAACCTAAAAGTAAACCTAGGATACCTATCTTAAATAATGGAAGAATGAACCCTTTGTAACCTCATGATCTCTTTCACATAAAACTTACCAAGATCTTCAAGTCTAGTGGTGTACCTGATCAAAATAAAATGAGATGACTTTTTCAACCAATCAATCACCACCCAGATATCATTCCTTTATCAGGGAGTCCATGGTAATCCAAAAACAAATCTATGGATACCTCATCCCATTTCCAAACCAGCACTAAAAGAGGATAGATAAAACTATAGGGTTTCAGATGCTTTGCCTTTATCTATTGGCAGGTGTAACAACGGGACACATAATCCGAAATGTCACACTTCATACCTATCCACTAGAATTATTGTCTCATACCATAATACATCTTCTTAGTGCTCAGATGAATGTACCCTAAATAACTATGATAGTCAAATAAAACCGATATCCTCATAGATGTTGGGATGAAAAACTGATCCCCAAAATGGATAATACCATATGAAGAGAGAGACTAACAAGAAACAGTCTCCCCACCATATAGGGTTACTATAATTTTTTACGAACTCATCATACTTCTACTGATCCTATATAATATACTCAAAGGAGAGATGATGATAACTAAACATTTGCTAGAACCATACCTAAAACATCCTCCTGAGCATCCATGTGCTAATGAATAAAGCACCCCGTTAGGTTCCACTCTTCCTTAAATTCTAGTACAACTAGTGGTGGTAATTTTCTATTGAGAGCATCTGTAATGACATTCCCCTTCCCAGGGTGTAGATGATTTCTAAGTCAAATGTATAAAGTTATTCCACCCACTAACACTATCTAATATTTAAGTATTTTTGAGAAAACATATATCTCATACTCTTATAGTCAAAAAATATTGTGAGCCTTTCCCCAAAAATATAGTTTCTCGAAAAATTAAGTGCATGTATAATCACATAAATCTCTAAATCATGAGTGGGGTAATTATTCTAATGTGGTCAAAGATGTTGATAGCTATAAGACACTACATTATCATTCTGTATGAGCACGCAACCTTAAACCAACAGAAGAAGTATCACATAAAAACACATACCCCTTACCGAGCTTAGGTAAGATCAGGATAGGATCTAATGTAAAAAGTCATTTAATCTCATCAAAATAATAATAACACTTTTCATCTCATATGAATTTCACACCTTTCCTAGTAAGAGGAGTCAAAGGTGTTGCCAAATTTGAGAAATACTTAATGAACGGTTGGTAATATCTATCAAGACTAAGGAAGCTGTGAATCTCAAAGACTTTACATGGATATTCCCATGAAAAAATAGCCTTCAACTTCCCATGTCCAACTGATTATCCATGATCATAAATCATGTGACTTAAGAATTCACTTCATGAATCCATAAATTTCATTTTGAAATATTTCCATACAAATGATGACTCCTTAATATTTTCAGAACCAACCTCAAATGGTGCTCATGCTCATGCTCGAATATCAAATAAACCAAAATATCATCCATGAACACTAATAAAAATGTGTTGAGATACTCATGGAATATTTTATTCATCAAATCCATGAAAAATATAGGAGCATTAGTCAAACTAAATAGAATAACAAGATATTTATAATGGCGATACCTACTCCTAAAAGATGTATTTGGTATATCATACTCTTGAACCCTGAGCCGATGATAACCCGAACAAAGGTCAATCATCAAAAACTACTTTACCCATTTAGCTGATCAAACAAATCATCCACATGAGGTAAAGGATATTTATTCTTAACCGTTTCCCATTTTAACTTCCCATAGTCCACATATAATTGTAGTGAACCATCTGCCTTCTTGGAAAAGTGAATAGGGGATGCCCAAGGAAAAACACTAGGGAAAACAAAAGATTTCACCATCAAATCATCCATCTAAATCTTGATTTTTTTTTATCTCCACTAGTTCCATATGATATGAAGGTATCGAAATCAACTATGTACCTAGGACCATGTCAATTGTAAACTCTACCTCTCACTCTGGAGGAAGACCAGGGAAATCATATAGGATAACATTAGGGAAGTACCAAATAAAAGTGGGTAGGTAAAAAACAGAAGAAAAATCATCGAGATCAATTTTTATAGTAGACAAAAAACTCTCGATCTTTGGTTGGGAAGGTCTTGCATGAATAGACCTCAGATCCCACTCTCCATGAAACACCCATGAGACCCCATAGGCCATAATAAAAAAATACATGCTGATGATAAAATTAACCTCAACATGATGAAAAAAAATCCAATCCATCATGATGCTCATATCAAATAGATCTAGATAGAGAATGAGGAAATCCCAAACTAAATTTTCATTAGATATTGATAGTGAATGAGGACACAAAAACCCATAAACTTTCCTCTTTTAAAGAGGCATAACTAACTCCATAAAAAAGGACATGAGATCTATTGGAATTTGAAGAATATCAAAAAAATGTATAGATATAAATTAGTGGAAATCACCAGTATCAAATAAATAAATCACTACTGAAGATGTAATAAATATGAAACCTCTCATTATCAATGGACCCACATCTACCTCCAACATAAACTCATCTAATGTGTGAAGGTTATTCACTCTTAAGGACTATGGATAGATCCCTGTAGTTTTTAAAGCATCTAAATATGATTTAATAACATTTAAATCCAAAGATTCTTGACCGTAATGAGGGATAGACATATCCTGATAGAAATGCTACAGATGACCATAACATCCATAACTATTACACATCTTCCCAGTTTCATAACAATAATTCTAGGTGTGTCTAAACTTACCAAATTGATAATAAGTTGGGGCACACTACTAGATATAAATGAAGGTTCATAGAAGGTATTACACTAAGAACCACCTCCACCACTCTTGTGATGATCTTTCCACCTCCTCATTTTCCCCTATTCACTATTGAATCTATCCTTGGGTGGAAGATAATGGGTAAAATAACCAACCTTTCCTACCATATTCATCTCTTCCATCATTTCTCTATCTACCATCTCTGTGTATATCGAAAGCTTCATCATAAATACCTACGATTTGATATCCCGTTGAAAACCCTGTAGGTACTTATAAGCCTTCATATAATCATTCTTCACTACCTCTAGAGGAAAACGAATCAGCTTTGCAAACCGATTGGTGTATTCTGACACCGAATTCTCTCCCTTCTATAAAAAGAGGAACTCTAGATACTTCACCTTCATCAGTGAATTTGAAAAGAAAATACTGGAATAAGAGAGTCTTGAAACCCTTCTAGTCCAAAACCACATGCCTATCTGCTTGTACCATGGAATCCCACCATCATTTGCTGTGACCCTCAAATCAGAACACCACACACTCCACCTTGATACTCTTAGGTGTATTGATGAAGTCAAATATTTGATTTATATTTTCCATCCATTCCTCTACCTATTGAGATTCATTTGTACCCTTATAGAATAATGTATTCTTGTACAGTAACTCCTATGATCAATCCCTTTCTCCTCTATCTCCTAGTTATACCTCAACAATAGTGTTCTGTACTTGCGGTAAATTTTGGTCAACAACACAAACTACTTTCACAATATCCTCAATAAGATTCGGATCTATAAGTAGATTCCATTGAGGATTATCCACACACCCTCTTAGGGAACCCATTAAAGACGTCTCAAAGGAATACTACTGTACACCAAAATAAAACAAATGATTAGATAATAGAAGAATCTTAGTTAAAACCAAAAAACCATAATTAAAAACTAAGATTAAGATCAATAATGAAAAATATGAGACATAAATCCTAACAACCCATGGTAACTTGAGTCTTATCATGGTAAGAGATATCCAAACACTCACTATAACATACCTATCAAGTCTTGAAAATACTATATCTAGTATAAATAACATCCCATTTTAAGGGATATTGAGTAAAGACCACCTATGATACCAAACTATTATGAACCCAACCCAGATACCCTATTAAACAAGTACCTGACCCAAATTTTCACATACCCATAGGGTATTCCTGATCCCCATGGGTTGGCAAATAACACCCAAGAATAAAAAACAACCAGAGGTAACAGTTTCACCTAACTCGACATAGAAAATATGACACATATATATACATTATGGAAAGAAACAATGAAAGAAGGAACAAATATATATATATCATAACAAAAAGAAAACAGCAAAAGTGATAAAACTAAAAATGAGGTAAATAATATCAAAGAGACATGTCCAAAAATAAAGGACAACAAAAAACAAAACAACTACTCCATGTGATAGCATGGGAAAAATCCCACCATCTTACCACTAGCTACCCATAAAAAACTAACAGAAACCTTTCTGCCTCACTATTTCACCTTACCTTTCCATGTATCAAAATACATACAATGGTCTATTCATTTCAAAAGTGGTGCACACCATGTGAGCTAAACAGGCTCAGTAAGATCCCACCCCAGTGTTCTATTACAAGTATCTATACAATAATATAAACAATAATAAACTTTGAAGAAAATAAGGAAGGATAAATAGTTAAATAGTTTTCTATATCAAAATCAATAAAAAAAAATTTAATTTTCCATTTTTTCACATTTCCAAAATAATCTAGGTAATACAGTTTCAAATAATTTCATATACATCAAAGAATTCAAATCAAAGAAGAGCATGCATCTCATATCATATCAAATCCATGGTAGTATAAGATAAAATAGTACAATCCAAAGAATAGGCAACATCATGCTGAGGATGACTACCAGTCAGTCTAGATAGGATAATCATACCTAATCATAGACAATCAAATGCATGAAGTCTCTTAATATATGCATCAAATCCAGAGAGTAGAGGAACACCCAAAAAAGTTACCCCCAACAGGTCTATCAAGTCCCTAGATCAATGGACCTAGTGATAAGAGGAACACCCCATGAGTTAATCCCTCAAAAAATGGATGATTCATATTATTACACATTTCACCTAAATACCCAAGGCTTCCCGTGTACTCTGTTTTCCAAAAAATTTCATCAAAACAATGCTTTAAAAAAAATTAAGAAATCCATTTCAAAATTCTTTGAAAATATATTTTCTTTTTAAAAAATAAGGGGAAACCATATTTTCTCAAAACCCTATTTCCACACAGAAAAATCAATAAATCAATCATTCCATTTAATATATAAAACAATTTATCAAAACCAGAGCAATAAAATTCATCCAGCATAGGATAGAGACAGAACCACCTACGTCAAACTCAGGTCATACACACCCACAATGGGATCCACCAAATAGAAAGGAACACAAGGTCAATAATGTAGGCCCATAGATTTATTCCCGTGTCTTAGAATCACATCCCATTGACAAAGTAGATGGAGGAAAATTTGGATCATTAAAAAACTCAAAGAACATGCCCCCATCACATCATAACCAATAAAGGATCATCCCCCAGAAGTAGATCATACAAAAAATTTAGTAAGGATAAAGAAGATTATAATCATAGATCAACATATCCAATAACACAAAAAAAATGTTGCTACTATGATCAATATCAAAGAAGAAGAATAAGGATTACTCACCTGAAGAAACACACCACAACTGAAACAAATATCAATCACTCAACAAAGTGATCTGGAAGGAGCGTAGGTCCCCAAAATTTACTAGAAGATATCTTAGATAGATATAGAAGAGTCTGTAGATAAATAAGAAAATAAATCAACCATGAAACGCCCTAAAAAGAACATACCACAAGAATTACATGGCGTGAATCCATTTTACATTGTATAATTCATGATTATAAAGTCCCGTAGAAAAAAATGAATTACCTCAGATTAAAAATCCATATTTTTACCATTCCAAGATGTGTGAACTTTTCATGACATGTAATATTTTCAAGACCTAAACCTAATTAATGACATCTGATCAATTACCAATACATGGTGTGAACACTTCACATGTCGTGTAAAACTTTCATGATGTATAATCATTACATGGTGTGAAAACGCCTAACAAAATATAAAAACTCCAGATTATATAAAAAAATCCAAACCACCACTAGTGATATCAAAAATTTGGGAAAAACCTAAAAATCCTTTAACACATTTATACCCAAACTCTATTAATTCAAACAAACATACATCCCCAAACTTTAGACCATTTTCCCCAGCAAAGGATATCCATCCTTGGGAGTTCTAAAACACACTTAAATAAATAGGGAAATTAAAAGAGAGTATAGAAATACCTAAAAGTGGGTAACATGATGTTACATAGACTAAGACAGAGGTTCAGGACACTAGTGCACCATGATTTGATAAGGCAACTCAGATGCAGGTGACTTAGTATGGTATTGATAAAGGATGAGTGGTTGGTATCAATTCTCAATGGAAACCTTCTAGTTTTTATGGAACTGCTACGTGGTCATCATCCAACATGATGAGAGTGCATGTAAAGTCATCATCATCATATGTAGAGTATGAGGGGAAGATGTGAACTCAAAATAAATTTATAGAGAGATTTTGTAGAGAGTAGGAGGATCATCATCAACACAACAAATAGTAGGAGGAGTAGAAACAATAATGGCAGGAATAAAATCATGAGCGTTGATGGAGTACATGCGATGACTTGTATAGGGTATAGGGATGGAGTTCCCTCCACATGGTCCTCCACATGATCCACCACATCTATAGTGATTGATATTTTTTTTGAAAAAACATATCATTATGAGTTTTGGATGAACATATTATGTGTAACATGGTTAGTAATTCATATCCTATATTTTTATATATTTGATTTTTTAATTTGTTTAATATTTTTTTATTTTTTTATTTTTTTATTTTCTTTTATTTTTTAGTTATTTTCAATGGAATAAGATTTCTGTTACAAATACTAATTATTATATATGTGATAGAAAAATATTTGCGATGAGAATATGTCTCGTCACAAAAAACTTTTGTGACTCCATTTCCATCCACGGGTCAATTAAAATAGGATCCTTTCACAATTAAATATTTGTGATGGGATCCCATCACAATTTACCCGTTGAAAATACCTAAATTTCTAGTTGTTTAACTAGGAGGAAATTGTTGAGGAAATACAATTAAAGGTTTCTAGATTGGGGAGTCCACTAAATGGATCAAGGAGATGCAAGCCTGCAGTTGACAAAAACCTGTTTACCTAAATACCATTAAGTAATTGACTGAGGCCTTGATTGGGTTATGAGATGGAAATATGGATCATTTACACTAGAATTTATTAAGTAAATATAAATTCTAAGTTCAATGGTTAGGGATGTTGAGACTTGATAAAATAGTGGGGTACTTAATTAAATTAAATATATTATTTTGTATCAAATAATTCGTAATCAAATGTACTAATAATTTTCTCTTTAAATATTGTAGAATAATGGAAAGTTCACCCTCCACACTATCCCTATAATCAATTTTGGATAAATATCATCTCCTAACTGGTAGTGGATTCTAGGAATGGTTTAAACACCTATGGGATGTGTTGTTCCATGAGAGAAAATATTATGTTCTACAATCCTCAATGTCTAATCCTCTTAAAAAAGTGGCGAGTGATGAAGAGTTCTATATATATGATAAACACTTGAGTGACACAATTGGTGTTCAATGTTTAATGATTTCATCTATGTCTAATGGACTCATGAATTCACATGAAGACATGGATTCATATAACATGATCTAACATATCTACATTATATACATAGATTCTGAGGAAAAGACAGAATTTCTAGAGAGATGGGAGACCATATCCCTCTAAAATCGTGAGAATATAGGGTTTTCTAAGCTCCCACTCGCTTCCTATAATGGATGATGCATTTCTTGCACCTAAGAGATTCGAATCCCACCTCTTTTGAAATCAGAAGTCTAGTAAGCGAGGATCTGATGCTGAAAATAATGAAAGAAAATTGAATGATGGAGGTCTCACCCATCCATTCATAGGGACACGTAATGGTGTCTCCTTCCTGGATGTGCTTAAAAGTATGAATCTCAGCAAAAATCGTTTATCAATGAGTACTCCTCTTCTCAAGAAGTTAGATGATGGTGGTTTCATGGTTGAAGTAGTTCCAAAGGCACTTCATTAATGTGAGATACTCTGCAAATTCTACATCATGGGTCACATCTCTTACTTGAAAGGTGACCAACCATGGACTTTAATAGATCTTAAACCTAGAATTACACACTATTGGGGTATATCGAATTGGAAACTAGTTCCTATAGTTCATGGATGTTTTTACTTTATATTCAATTCTCAATCTGACCATGATAGAGTATGGGATACCAGTAGCCTACATTTAAAACCTGATTTACTCAGGATTTCTGAATGGAACTATGCGTTCAACCCTTACAATCATAGGAATACAGTGGCCTAAATATGGATTAGATTACATGGATTAAATTGGTACTTTTTGAATCCTAAAATACTTAATGACATTGTGTCTTGCGTTGGATTACCACTGAAATTTGACCAAAGAACACTAAATGCTGATTTAGGCCTATTTGCACGGGTAATGGTTGATGTTAACCTTGGTGTACCTCTCCCTAATTCAATAAGATTCTATGAAAAATAATATAAAAAAGAAATTAGGATCAAATATGAGAAAAAACCACCATACTGTGAAATTTGAAAACTTATTGGCCACACTATAACAAATTGTAGGGTGATTAGGAAATAAGTGGTCCAAACGATAGAGAATGAATGAAAGGAAATAAAAAATAACAAAAGAGGAAATCCACCCATCACTAACATCCTTTAATATTCTAAAAGAAATAATGAGGTATGGGTGAAGAAATCCATTAAATCAAAATCTGCAATGGACACTTCGATTACCTCCTGGGCTGATCTTGTAGAAGAGGAAGAAAGTAACCTCCTTAATGGTCTTGAATCCACTGTTATGGATGTTATTCAAAAATAGCAGGAAAAGGAGCCTGGGGATAATGATATAGTTAAGGTATCTACCCCCACTAGTAATATTGCTTCTAATTATCATGATTCAAGTAATGCTTCCTTGAGCACAAGCAACTCTATGCTTGAAGGTAAGGTAAAGGGGAAATCTATTGTGAACTCTATTGGTAACTTGTTTGCTGGTATAGAACCCCAACACGAGTCACCAACTTGCAACCACTTTCCCCCATATTTGGGTTTGGGTCATGACTCAACCTCAGCTGGAGGATTCATCGCATATAATACTGCATTACCAGTTCTTCATCCTCTGGAACCCTCTACAGTTTGTGATGCACAACAGGTTGGCACACTGCCTGAGACCAAATAGGTTATTGAAAAAGACACATCATCACTGGATTCTGGACAAAAACCAGGAATACACTCTGGTATATCATCTCATGGCACTACCTCAACTGTTTCAGGTACAACATCTGTGCACTTTGGCACTAAATCGGTAGGTATATCTCAATCTAATGACAGTGTTATGCCTGAGAATGTTGTGAACCTGAATACTCAGAATGATGATAAACTTGATTCCAATAGCACTAAAACCACCATGGATCTACCTTTCAAGGATAACTCTAAGATATTAGGAAGAGAAATCCAATAGGAATCCTCTGTAGGTTGTGATGCTAAACAGGTAGGCTAACTGCCTGAGACCAAACAAGTTATTTCAACTGCATCTGAGCAGAATAAATACAATCTCAACCCTGACTAAGATGTGGGAAGTGGTATGTTAATTGATTGTTCGGAACAATCAATTGGCATAGACAATGTCCACATTAAGAGGCTATCACCTGAAGCAGTTCTAGGCAATTCCCTGGATCTTGCTATACCGGGTCTACAAAGGAAAGTAGAGGTCACTCTTTCTCATTCGAACCTGATGCCACTAGTGGATTCTGAGCAGCAACTAGGAATGAAGTTGGGTACAACAACTCATGGAATTGCCTCAACTATTTCAGGTATAAAATCTCTTCACTTTGTCATTAAATTAGTAGGTATATCTCATGATAGTGTTATGCCTGAAAATGTTGTGAACTTGAATACTCATAATGAGGATAAACATGATCCCAATATCACTAAAAACACTATAGATTTACATGTGAAAGATAAATCTAAGACAGGAATCACAAATAACTCTCCTACTTCTATAAACAGTGAGGAAATGAACAATATCCCAATTAATTCTAAAAAAATTAGAAGATCTACTAGACACAAGGGTTCGAGAAACAAAAAGGGGGGAGTTATAACTCCAAATCTAGGTCTAAATGAAGATCCTTTTTTAGAATTGTCAGGTTATTGTCAACTCTAACACACTCTCTGTTTTAAAAAGAATGATCATCACACACTACCCTATTTTGTTTGCTATTGCGGAACCTAAAATCATTTTCTCTCCCAAGTTCCACCACTTATGTCAGCATGGATATTCCTTCACTAGTGTAACTAAAAATTCCTCTATGGCTAATTCTCTATGGATCTTCTCACACTCTTCCATTCAAAATGTCAATATTTTTAACATATCGGATCAAGTATTCACATGTGATTTTGTTCTTGAGGGTACTCGTATTTTATGCTCCTTTTTTATTCCAAAAATATATATCAAGATAGGTGAACTCTTTGGGATGATCACACTTATCTACGTAATAGCACTCATGCACCTTGGTTTATAATTGGAGACTTCAACGCTATTCTCAATTCAAGTGAGAAAATTGGACCTTCACATGCTAAGATCTCCATGAGATAATTCAAAACCACTATTGAAGAGAAAAACCTATTTGAAATAAATCTAATGGGTTCAAAATACACCTGGTATAGAAAACACTACAATAGGGTGGTCGCCTCCAAACTGGATAGAGCCTTCACAAACATTCCTGCCTTAGATAAATGGGACACCATTTCTAGTACCACCCTTCACAAGCTCCATTATGATCATCATTATATTTTGGTCAATGTCTCCACCAACACTATTAATTGTCCACTTCCTTTTAGATTTAATAATGCTTGTTTCTCTAACACTGAATACATTGACATCATAAAGAATTTTTGGCTCTCCATGAATCATTGCAATGATGATTTTGCTTGACCCACCAAATTAAAGTCTCATAAACAAACAATAAAAGGTTGGTGTATCTCTCATGTTAAACAAATCGACAAGGATATCCTCCTCCTTGAGAATGAGCTTAATCAACTTCAAAATAATTGCACGAATTCTGACTTTAGAACCGATTCGAATCCTGAAATAAACATTTCAACAAAGCTCAATTCTTTGCTCACATTTAAGGAGAGGACGATGAAACAAGTTTTCAAAGTAAAATGGTTATCCGATGGTGACAGAAACACTAAGTTCTATAATTCCCTTCAAAGAGATCAGAAATATTGTAGACCTCTTACCCCTTTAAAAGATGGTGACAACATTTTAGATAACAACAATGATATTTACAACCATATTGTTTCTTATTTTGAATCTCTCTTTAATGGACCTGATAATAACGGAGACCTCTTACCTGAGATAATTATGATGGTGGTTAGTGATGAAGATAACAACTTTATTCTTAACACTCCTCTTGATCATGAAATTAAAGACACTGTCTTTAGTTTAAATCATGATAGTGCTCCTGGCCCTGATAAATCTAATAATGGTTTCTTTCAACACTACTGGGATACTATTAATTTTTCTATTTGCAAGTTGGTCAAATCCTTCTTCTACAATGGTGTTCTCCTTCATGGTCTAAATGTCCAGTTTCTCTCTCTAATTACAAAGGTTGACAATGCTTCTCAGATCCACTTGTTTAGGCACATTTCCCTCATTAACACCCTCTATAAAATCATCACGAAAATCATTGCTAAAATTCTCTCTTATATTACTAACAAATTAGTTTCCTGGAATCAATTTGGTTTTATTAAGGGTATATCCATCCAAAATTGCATTTATCATGCTTTTGAGTGCTTTAACACCTTAAAAAAACCAACAGAGGTGGTAATATTGCCATTAAACTTAACATTAAAAAAATCCTTCGATACCATGGACTGGAGTTTTTTTTTAAATTGCTTCAATATTTTGGTTTTAGTAAAGCATTTATCACTACTATCTGAAATTTTTTCAATTCAGTCTCTATCTCCATTCTTATTAACGGTTCCCAGGGGATATTTCAAATGCACTAAAGGTGTCAGACAGGGGGACCCTCTTTCTACCATCCTTTTCTCCATTGCAGAGGACCATCTTAGTCATCTTCTCACTTGTTTGGTTGATCAAAACAAACTTAAACCCATCCATGTTTCATGAAATCTGAACGCTCCTACTCACCTGTTGTATGGTAATGATATCATTCTCTTTCTTCAAGGTGATAAAATAAACATTCGAACCCTCAAAAATGCCCTTGCTCACTATGAAGAAATATATGGTCAAATGATTAGCTAGAATAAATCTTCTTTATTCATTCGAAAGAACTTTCCCCCTAATAGGAAATACATCATTATAAGTGACTTAGGTATAAAAGAGGGCTCTCTCCCTTTTAAGTACCTAGGTGTCCCCATATTTTGGGGAAGACCCAAATCTTGTCATTTCCTTGAAATTTCCAATCAATTAATACATCAACTTTCCTATTGGAAAAAGTAAAATACATCTCTATGGTGGATAGAATCTGCCTTGTCAAATATAATATTGTCTCAAAAATGGTTTACTCTATGATGGTATACAAATGGACTACTAGTATTATAAAAAAATGAATACCTCAATCAATTTTTTTTGGACCGATAGCACTGTGGAAAGGAAACTTGTCACCATCCCCTAGTCAACTTGTTTCCAACCAATTGATAAGGGGGTATTGGAATTAAAAATATTAAAAATTTTAATGAGGATCTTCAATTTAGGATCACTTGGAATATTTTCTATAATAACTCTGATTCTATCAACTTCCTTAAAAATAAATTTCTTCAAATACTTAAGAAAGAAAACTCTATATTTCTTGCCTCCTCTATCTGTCCATCCATAAAACACTCTTTTTCTGCCATTATGAGTAACTCCAGGTGGATGGTCTCTAGAAAATCATCAATGAACTTATGGTTAGATAACTGGGTTGGCACCTACCCCTTCTCTAATATTGATGATTTTTTAGTTTGGGAACCTGCTCACAATGGCATGCTTGATTCTAAAAACTTTTACAACCACTTTTTTTTGTAACTCTGAAAGTGATTTTGCGTGGTTAAAACTTTTTAACAAACCTTGGATAAAACCCTCAAGATTTACTCTTATTTGGAGGCTTTCTCATAACAAAATACCCACTGATGATCGTCTTAAATCATTTGGTTTTCAACTCTATTCTAAATGCAGTCTCTGTAATCAACACAGAGAAGATTCTAATCATAGCTTTCTTTATTGTTCCACTTCTTTTGCTCTTTGGAATTATATTTCTGACATTTTTGATTGCATATGGTGGATGCATGACCCTTTCAAATCTCAATTAAAGAGATGTGCATATCTAAATAGCTCTTAGTAAATTAAGAAAATTTTCTTTGCTTCTGTCGCTGAGCTTCACCGCGTGATCTGGTATGATATAAATGCTCTTATTTATAATAAATGATCATCCAGTCTTAATTCAGGATGAACTCGGATTCTCATTGCCATTTGTGAAGCTGCTTTGATCCAAAAGGGTCACTATAACAACACGGTGCATGACTTTGGCATCCTTCAACGATTATGTATTGCTGGAAACTATTTCCAACCTCGCCGTACTTTTGAAGTCTTATGGAATTCCCCTCTTCCAAGATGGATTAAGGTTAATGTAGATGGCGCTTCCAAAGTCAATCTAGGCCCTACAGGTTGTGACACCATCTTTAGGAATCATATTGGTCAGATCATTGGTTGCTTCTATGGTAGCTGTGGAATTTCTTCCTCACTGGAAACTGAAATGATGGGTATTATTCATTCTGTTTTTTCCCAAAAACCATGGTTGGAACAACCTCTGGATTGAGAGTGATTTGACCAACATTGTGCAAGCAGTTTGGAATGGTGTGATACATCTTTTGTGGCTGATCACCACCCATTTGATGGAATACATCCATACTCTACTTGACATCAACTACATCATCACACATAAATATCGTGAATCTAACATGGTTGCTGAAGGTCTTGAAAACAAGGGAGTCAATCAAGACATTACATGGATTGATGAACTTCTGGCTGACTTACTTCCTTTTCATAATAAATATTGTAATATATTTCTATCTTTTAGACTTTTGTAATTCTTTTCCTTTATATTTATAGTGCCTTGGTTTTCTGGTCAGGAACCATCTTAAAAAAATCTATGTTATATACTAGGAGCGAGAAATACAAGAACAATTTGAGATATCCAAGGCACTCTTTCAGAGAAAACTTAGATAAGGTATGTCAGCTGAGCCTCACATAGTCATAATCATTGGCTACATTGATCACCTATTGGTTTTTCCTTTAAATTACCTAAATAATTATGATAAAATCTCATTATTTCATCACTTACTCAGATATTCTATGTTTTTTTTGTTAATTTTAACATGAAAAACACAAATAAGTCTCTTCTAGATATTCTCACACTACTTCGCCAAATTGACATGGAAACAAAGGATGAAAAACCTTATATCCTTATAGTTAAAAGAAAGGAAAGGATAGTCAAATAACTATAAGCCCAAATATTCTTTGAAACACCATTCTAATAAGATAAGGATCAATTTATAAGAAAAAAAACAAGATGGTATTTGTTTTTCATGTGGAAAGAAGTTCCATTGGAAGAAAAAATGCACCCATACAAAAAAAGTAAAGAGAATCTTCCTGTGCATTTGTTATCAAGTTCAATTCATATATTTCTACAAATCAGGTATTAGATACAAAATTTAGTTCTCAGATATGTATTAAAATATGAGAACCAATCATATTTTGGAAGATTGCCTAGGGTGAGGTATACTTACGAGTAGCCAACAGAGCCAGACTTGTTACTGTGTCTATCGGGGAGTACCACCTCATGTTTCCAATAAGAATGATCTTAGTTTTAAAAGGTTTTTATTATGTTAAATATGTTACCAAAAACATTATTTCTATATCCAACCTTGATACATATTGATTTTTTTTCAAATTTGGGAATAAATTTTGTTTCTTTTATAAATATAGAATTTTTATGGTAAGGAACATTTAAATAATTCTCTTAATGTGTTATATTACATGAACCAAGTAATGGAAATTGATAAGAAAAATATTTCAGATGACTCATACTACACCCAACTATGGAATAACTGGCTTGGTCATGTAAATAAAAATAATTTGAATAAATTACATAAATATGGATATTTGGATTCTTATAAACTAAAACCACTTGGTTTATGTCACACTTGTTTACAAGAAAAAATGAACAAATCCCCATTTAGTGGAAATGGTAAAAGGGATAAGTAGATTCTTGAATCAGTTTATACTGATGTGTGTGGACTATTTCTAGTTTTAGAAATGGGTGGGTACCATACTTTATAAATTTTACTGATGATTTAAGAAGATATGGATATGTGTAATTAATGAGGTATAAGTTGGATTCCTTTGAAAATTTCAAGGAATACAAGAATGAGATTGTGAACCAGCTTGGTAAGAAGATTAAGAAACTCTGCTATGACCATGGTATATAATATATTAATCAAGATGTCATTTATTATTTATGATAGTTTGGGATTCTTAATCAACTCACTCCTCCTTATACACCTTAGTTTAATGATTTAAGTTAAAGGAGGAACCACACCTTATTAGACATGATGAGATCAATGATGATTCATACGAGTATTTCATTATCCTTTTGGGGGATACATGTTATAAAAAAACACATATACTAAACTAGATTTCAAATAAAGTGTAAGACAATATTCCTATTCAAATTTTGGAGTGGAAAGAATTTTTTTTGTTATACTTACATGTGTAGGGATGTGAAGAATTTGTTAAGGCCTTTTTAGGCAACAAACTTGCACCCGAGACACAATGTGTACCATTATAGGATATCCCAAGAAAACAAGAGAACATTAACTGTAAGAACCCTCACAAAAAAAGTTAATTATGGAAAGAAATTATATATTCCTTAAGAGTGAGAACATATCTAAAAGAGATAGTGTGATAGAGATATAATTTGATGAATTCTATGCTCAAGGTACACAAGAGTTGGCACAAGAATAGATTTGATAAATCCCCATGTAGGAAGATGTTCCAGATATACAAGAACTACAATGGTAGTATGAAGAGGTTAGAGAACCAAAATGATATGTTTTTATAGTCACTAAGGATAGTGACTCATTATTAGTTGATAATAATGATCCTGTAACCTAAAAGGAATAAATAAGTGGAACTGATGTTGTCAAGTAGAAAGAATCTATGAATTTTAAAATATATTCCATGTACCAAAACCAAATTTACATTTAGGTAGATTATCCAGTGGATGTAAAACCTATTGGTTATAAATGAGTATTCAATAATAAACTATACATGGATGTACAAGTCAGTAATTATAAGTCATGGTTGGTTGCAAAAGGTTTCAAAGAGACTCAAGGTATAGATTATAATGAAACATTTTCATTAGTTTCTATGATAAAATCCATAAAAATTATACTTTCTATTAGGACTCACCATGAATATGAGATTTGGAAAATGGATGTAAAAAAACCTCTTTAATGGGAACTATTAGGAATATATCTATATGACACAAACTAAAGGGTTTTTGAATCCAAAATATACCAAAAAGATATGAAAATTATAGAGATATATTTACAGATTAAAGAAAGAATCCAGGTCATGGAACATTTAATTTTATGAATCCATAATGGTATTTGGTTTCATAAATAAAGAATGTAATCCTTGTGTCTATAAATTTTTTAGTGAGTGTGTAGTCGTACATACTGCTTATTGGAAATGAAATACTAGTATTACAGTCCATTAAATACTAGTTAAACATATGATTCTCCATATAGAACTTAGGGGAAGTGGAATATATTCTTGGGATCAAGATCCATCATGATAGATCCAATAGGTTGGTTGGAATAAGTTAAAGTACATATATTGAAGAGATACTAAAGATATTCAGTATATAATAATACAAGATGGGATTATTGTTAATGTCATGTGACATTCATACTTCCAAGAAAATGTGCCTCAGACACATGGGGAAAGATAGAGGATACAAAGGACTTCATACACATCGGTGATTGGTCCAATCATGTATGTTATGCTATGCACTAGGCTAGATGTCACCTAAACCTTGAGTATGGTAGGAAGATATCAAGCTAACTGATATGAATGCTATTGGATGGTAGTCAAGATTATCCTTAAGTATATGAGGTGTACTAAGGATATATTCCTAATATATAGAGAATACGAGGAACTAGTCATCAAAGGATATGTAGATTCTAGTTTCCAAGTAGATCAAGATGATATTAAATCACACTCGGGATGCATTTTCATTATCAATGGAGCTGTTGTGAGTAGTAATAGATCAATGAAATCCATGATTGTAGATTCTAAAGTAGGTTCCAAGTATATTTTTTCTTCCAAGATATCTAAAAAAGTAGTTTGGATATGAGACTTCATCCAAGAGAATGAATTTGTACCTATCAGTAATGACCCTATCACACTTTATTATGATAATACTGTAATGATGAATCTTAAAAAAGAGCAAAAGTCATAGAAGCGGTTGAAGCACATACTTTATAAGTATCATCTCTTGATGTTTTTTTCAAAGAAGTAATGTCACAATGAGAAAAATATGCAATAAAAAACATGACAAACCCCTTGACTAAATCCTTAACTCAGAAGAAGAATTATCATCATGTAAGGTCTAGCAGATTGAAATTCATAGGAAGTTAGCTATAGTCCATGTGGGAGTATATTGTAGTTGGTGATCTATAACCCACAATTTTTACTTTAGATTACATGCGTATTAAATAGTTTTTAATATTAATAAAATAACATTGAAGTTGGATTTTAATTCCATTAGATGTTAGGTTTTCCCTATGAAGACTCTTTAGTGTCATTGGTGTTTATTCTACCTCTTGATAGCATCTAAAGTTATCCTGATTTTATGGACAACACTCCTCCCCTTCCTTCTGCTTCATCTATTATGTTCATGGTTCTATTCTTGCTTGCCTTTGTCTGAAATGGAATTCTAAATTCATTCTGTAACTTTTGATTGTCATCCTTAGATCTATTCTAGATCTATTATTCTTGATCCTCTAGTTGTTATTCCTTAATTAGGATATGCTGGACTATGGTGGTTGAATTTTCATTGTTTTATCAGTTAAATAGAAGGTAAATGACATCCACAATGATGATGATGGTGTGGATTTAGTGTTGATGGGTAGCGGGGAAGGTGGTGGCATCTGTTCCCAGGTGGCGGTGGTGAAATTTATTCGAATGGTCCCAGTGGTGTGGGAGGTATCCAAGATGGTTGATGACATCATCTGTGGATTTTGTGTCTTAGATAGATGACCACAGTTCCAGTGACCTTGGGCAGTTTCGGTAGCTTAGCTTTAGGAGGCGATGATGAGAAACAATTATAGGTGGCGATGACGATCTAGCACAAGGGGGTTGATAAGGGAGATGATGGATTTTGATCATGTATTGTAGTCATGGGTGTCATAACCTTGGGACTTTAGGCATGTTTTTGGTATTTAACCACTAAGATTTTTTTTCCACCATTTCCTTTGTCCTTCGGGCCTCTAGGCCTTTGATTCAACTCTTTTGAGTAGATGGTAGGTGTCAAGAACTAGACATTTAGATCAAAATGACAAGTTGGGAGTGCGAGCAGGTGTTGTTAGGTGGGAAACCTTATTTTGAAAGATAAGCATTCTTATGTTTATTATCCAGCCCTGCATATTCTTGGTTTACCATTCTATATGGAGGGGTTCCTTAACATGTGTCTTTACACTTCTGATTCTAGTTTGAGGTTGCAGAGCATTAGGAAAATTTTATAGGCAAGGGTCAAGTGGTAATTATCGAGTGGGAATTTTGAAAGAGCAATCGGTGTGCTAACACCTATCATCTATCCCTCCTCACTCATTATGGATGGAGGGGTTCCCTACCATGTTGTGTTAGTTATGATTCAATGTTTCATGGCAGGGGTGATGCATATTTCATATTGGTTTTAGGGTTCAATTTACATTTTTAGGGGGGGGGGGTGACGTTTTGTCTAGTATATTAGAATGATTCATCCTTCTCTCTTTGGTCCTTTAGGTCTTTATCTGACCTTTGGTCCACTAGGATTTTAAGACATACTTCTTTGGGATTTTCCCAACGGGCCTTTCTGTCATGTTCAATTTACCTCTCAAACTAGTTTAAAAGATGGGTTTCTATTTTAATTTAATAAAAGGGTCCTCATATCCTACCTATTTAAAAAAATAAAACATTTTATTACATATTGTTCAATGTCTGACATCGCTTTAATGTAATAATGTGCTAGATTATTTATCACATTGATAAGGTCTTAGTGGTTCCCCACTATGAGAACCTTGAAATTATATGATGATATTCTTAAAAATAGTTCTACAGTTTTCTAACATACTATGATGGAAAACATATAATGTTTACTATTAGGTATGAGTACTCATAATAATATGAAACTTCTTCTCATGAAGTACACACTTGGTAATTTCCAATATGTAAGATTATGATAATAGACTCACCTATATGGATTCTGCATGTTTATGTGTCATCGATTATTCCTATATGTGAGCATGTGTAATGGTATTTATAATTTAATATTATTATAAATACATGTCATAAACCACACATTTTGAATTACTCACCAGAACCATGTTTCCATCTATTCATGGGAAGTAGTTTATGTTGGGTGCATAAAAAATGACATGTTATTAATTGATAAGTTGAGGAAGGATTTGACCCTTCCAATTTTATGGAAGTTAAAATCCCATCCCTTTTATTGAAATAGAAATATCATATTAAATTAAATGGCTATGGTGTAATGATGACTTTATTTCAGATAGTCAAATAATGATGTATTATACACATAGGTTAATGACATGTGTGTGCAGCCTACTTGATGAGATATTATGATAAAGGGATTATATTACACAGTAAATGTTCATGTGCGGTTGTCAAAATTGCAATGTTAACTTATTTTTCTTGGGTTCCTTAACCCATTGCTAGATAGTAATCTTGGAATTTAGGTAAACTCGTCTTATGCCAATGAGAAAGAATCCTATAGGATCACACAATATGTTTTTCCATTTATCTCAGTTAAATTTTATTTGAATTTATTTATTGGAATAAATATTATTCTCAATAATTATGAATAATTTTATTTAGGTTTTATTGTTCACTATTATTGGGAAGGAAATAAATAATTATTTTTCCATTAAATAAATAATTTATTTAATTATTTTAATATTTAATGAATATTTATTTATCAGGTTGTGATAAAAATATTTATTTTATTTATTGAATATTTAATAAATATTTTTTCATCATATTGTGAATAGAATATTTATTTATGAATAAATATTTAATTAAATATTTATTCAGATATTTGATAAATATTGAGGAGGATGAGTGGACTGGGATTGTGTCTGATGATAAGTATTAATTTGAAAGCCGGTAAAATAATATTTGTCGTTGCACTAGCTAGTGCACACCATAAAATAATAATAATAATAATAATAATTGTCATGAGGTCAGATATGGTTTTTAATATTATTCAAGGGTTGTTGTGAAATTAAATAATATTTTTTAACCTTAACCCTAGCTCAATAAATAAATAGTTATGTATATTGTGTAGGGTCAATCAACATTTGAGAACAGTTGTGCACAACATATTTCTCTCTCTATTCCTCCTTCTCACTTCCTCTCAAGAACGATAAGATCAAGAGATACAAATTTAACCCTGAAGGAACTAATAGTGATCAATAAGAACAACACAAGATGATTGATCTACCACGCTAGCACCCAACAATCAATTAGTGTTGTTCGGAGATCAAAGGACCACATGTGGATCATCACTATAGGGGATCTAGTTTGGGTCCTCCCTATGTAATGACAGTAATCCAAAAATCGTTTTGGAGGATCAACATCTTCATCAAATAAATATCCTAGGATGATGTATTATTTATTTCAATCTAATTTTAATTAATTATAAATTTGACATGTAAAAGATCCTCTCCTGGTTTCAATATTTCAATGTCAATATTCGATAGAGTAATTTTTTTTGGTTATGACATTTATGACTTGTAAAATTTACTAACAATCCATCAAATAGAAAAACAATATTTATGGCTATTCATCCACTAGGAGCTTCCATTATGTCAGGAACCATCAAAAACCGCATCATAATTATAATTGCGCAAGGAAAATATTACAAACATTGATATATTTAAAAAAACCTCTATATTTCATGCCTTAAATGTTATTTTGCAATAATAATATCATACAAAAATATTTAAAATTTATTATGAATTAATTTTTTTCATTTTTGTTATAGAACAAAATAATGAACTCCTAAATAGAAATCATAAATCCTATCCAATTATCTTAGCACTATTCCCCAAAGCGAATGTCACTACTCTTAATCTTTCTTATGAAAATAATTAATGTGGTAAAGGTTGATATAATAATTTTACTTAAGGTGGCCATATACCCAATGAAAAGAGGAAAGAGTAACACCTGAAGTGGTCAAATAGCGAGAAATCACACCCAAATAAATCAAATTATGATGAAAGTACATGCTTTTGATGTAGAGTGAATGGGATCTAGTCAAAAACCTATCATACACCAAAATAATTTTTTGATCTATATAGAATCACCAACCCAAATTTCTTGAACGACACCCGATTCAGAGTGACACTAACCTTAGGTACATCTCCCTTTATGCTAAAAGCTATTGATTAGCAGTGAAGGTCTAAGTGGTGATATTGGAGATACTATACCCTTAATAAAAAAACCACCAGTGGATGAAAAAAGTAATCAGTATATAGGTCTATCATGTACAAAAAAGTACAAAAGTAAAAAAAAACCTAGATCAGTATTGAGGATCCTCCTAGTCCTGCTCCAAAAATCCACAATATCTCACTCATGCATCCACTACACCTCCAAACTGATATGTACTAATTGTAGGTCCCTAACCATTTCTTATTTCATGAACCATAAAGTTTTCATGTTCCCCTAAGGACCCCTACAAGGTGTGAGTATATAATCACTTGGTCACCACCAATGGTGTCCCAAGATTCAATCCAAAAGCATATGAATGTATAGAAAGTGTGATTAATGAAAATTAACAAAAATAAAACCCAATCTACTCCACGATCATTAATCCAAAAGTGATATCCTTTACCAATAATAGTTAGTTCTAGAGTGGTATGATATTCCCATGGTTTGTCACACCATAAGTGCTCATGGCCTTCCAACCAATTCTATACCACATGGTGATACATGACTACTTGTAACCCAAACATCTATTCCAATACATTGGAAACAATTCCCTGAAATCATGTCTATATACCATACCATAAGATCCAGAGTTAATTAATTCTCATTCCAACTTCCATCTCAGTAACCTGACAAAACCCAAGCACAATGAGCACCCTCTCCCATTCAGTGATCTCTATCACCAAAAGTTCACATGGTCATACCTATAACATATCCCTATTTTAAACTAGCGATCAACATCATCCAACATAATTAGTCCATTTATAAGAAAACTTCTAGACAACCAGTGGTCCACACCACCACTCGATCCCTATCCTGTGTGCAGATGACCCCGACAACCTTATCCCCATAGTGAGAGGAAATCACCAACTTCTTATGCCCACAGACCTTATGGATAACCTCAATCACCACCTATGACAATGGTTATCACCACCAGTATCACACTAGAAAACCCACATCGCCCCACATCCACACAAGGCATACCCATTTCATCACCAAGGAACCACATCAAGAAAACATTTCCATATTCCACCACATTACATCACATGATTAATTACCAATAAATACCCAAAATATAAACCAAGAAAAATCAAGCTATACATGGCCTATCCCACCATTACCCATATGAGACTACCCCTAAGAATCTCACAGAGACAATGAAAATTGAAAGTGGTTCTGTACTTGGACGCATGCTCAACCCTACCCATTCCCATAAATCATATGATGCATAAATACACATATAACAAAGGAAATATCTAAGAGCCACCAACCTAGTACCAGTAGAGGCCTACATGTCAAATATCATAGCCTAATTCGACTCGATCAGGAAGAAATTAGAAAACCAGATAAAAAATACCTAAAATGGAGATTTCAGTTTAAATTCATCACAATGGTGAAAAAAATAGAAATATATGATAAAGAAAGTCAAGCCTTATATAAAACGTCCCTGTGACTCATACCACTTTAAGAATAGATCAAAAATGACAAGAATAACCTAAGGGGGGAGAGGAGAAAGTGAGACAGAGAATGGATCCCCCATGTGTGACTATGAACAAATAAGTGCCACCCGCATTTAATTTTTATAAAAAAATTAATTAGTTAAATTTATAAATTAAAAAATCAATCATAAGGGAACCTAGTCCCCGACACCTTGCCGCTAGGTCTTAATTATCCTATGAGTACCCACCCTGGGGTCACCGACCACCCAATTCCCCTCTAGGGCCTACTTTCTCCTCTACTGAGCACATTGGGTACCTGATATTGACCCACCAGGTACTAGTTCACTCTGTATTCAAAATAAGGCACCCGATTCCTAGTCTAGTTTTCTAAATCTAACCTAGAGACTTTTTCGACCCATCAGACACCTATGACACATGGTTAGTCTACTCTTAGACCCAAATTACCTCTCTCTAATAATTTAGTTTTTAGTAACATCACCCGAGAACATTGTTATCTCTCTGAGTGATGTCAAAATACAAATTTAAAATAACCCTACTAGTGGTAAGATGAGGTCAATACCATAAGGAAAATGGTCATAATGTTTCAATAGGGTTGATGTTTTTCATGATATAACTAAACTAAAATTAACTAAACTACTGATAGATGTGATTAGACTAACTCAAAAATAAAAATAATGATGGAGGGAAGTGAGTTGATATCAAAGGATGTTTTTTATACATTTAAAATAATTCAATCATGACTTGTAAATTTATATCAAATTAAAAGTATCAAGACTTATTAGGGTATCTAACCTATAATTTTAACATTATTTAGAACTACCTAAGATATTTTACTCTTCCCTCAAGGTATTTATACAACCATATTAGGTGTATTAATTTAATATTTTTAGAAAAAGGTGAATTTGATTTCACTCTCACTTTTCACTTAACTTAATCACATTGGGTTGCCTCCCATAATTACCGTCACTTTCACTAGGTAATTAGGGATATGATTATATTTTTCTCAACATAATAAAATTTAATTATAAGATTTAATAGTTTATAAATAATTAAACATTGGGTACTCATCCCCTTCCATCAACTCATCCTTCCCTTTAATACTTAGTTATTCGTGGAGAGTCTCTAAACCAAAATGAATAAGCTAAGAATTTAAGGAAATGGAATAGAAATTTGATCTAAAAATTAAAGTTTTGTGAAAATAATTAAAACATGTTATTAGAAATCTCGCGCCAACATATGAATTTCAAAATTACACAGTGAAAAGTTAAACAAAAAATGAAAAGTCCTAATTAAGAAGTACCACGACTGATGATGGCTATCTTCCTACAATCACTCTTCAAATGCTAGGTAAACTATTCCACTTATATTATATGTTATCTTCCTACACTAGTAGTGAATCCCTTTTGGTTCTTGTGGAAATCTTCTCTTGGTCCTGATCTGGATCCTCCTCTCCTCCTCTTTTGGAGTAATGTATCCTTTTATTTATTAGTATCCCTACTATGTCTTTCAAATTTTAGTTCTTTTCTCCAACTTTTATATTTATTTGAAAATAATTTTCTTTACCTATTTTCAGTATCTTTCTATCATCCAAAAACATTACCTCTATTCTATTTTAATTTTTCTTCTTATATATGAGGGAGTGAAGACTTGGCCAAGAATCTTTCTCAAAGCCCCATGATTGACCATCTATTCCTTGTTATGGGAGTGTTTAAACCTATCAATTTGTATGAGGTTCCTACATGCATGTTTGGATTTTCTACCTGACACTTTATATGAAATATATTGATAGATCAAGGAGATCAGGTGTTTTAAATTTACAATAAACTTCTACCTATGGTGTGGGTGGTGTGGCTGCGGCGCAACCTGTGTATGTGTTTCATAGTCCATGGTGTAGTGGTTCTCATTTATCTAGAGGGAAGTGAGATCCTGATCATATTTTATGGTGGTATTATAGTGTGGCTATAACGGTTGTGGTGAAACCCAACTACATGGTGTGTCTGACTAAGATGACGTGCAGTGGGATTAAAATGGCGTTGATTTAGCTTAATTTAAATGTAACCCATGGTGATCATGTCCCACATTGGTTTTGTAGAAATATTGCCTCCGATTAATAAATAAATGTTTATCTTGATGCACTCACACCTAAACCAAATGGTCTTCGTCCAAACCTAGGCTCACACACACTCCTATGCATGAACCAACTTCCTTCTGATTCCCATGTGGGTCTTCCCCATAATATTGCTTGGCCAGACTTTCCTTCATGGAGTGGTTGGGCGGGTTGATCCATTTTTTTACAAATTCATCCTATTCCACCTATAAATTACACACAAAATACTAATAAAAATAAAACAATATAAAATAAAGTCTTCGGATTCTTTTTATTTCATTTTAAAAAATTTCAACCAAATAATCTAAATACCAAAAAATGAATAATATTAATTAAAACATGGGTTTTTTACAAAGTTCTCCTATTCCAACTATAAATTACACACACAAAATACTAATAAAAATAAAACAATATAAAATAAAGTATTTGGATTATTTTTATTTTATTTTATAAAAATTCAATCAAATAATCTAAATATTAAAAAATGAATAATATTAATTAAAACATTGGTGTTTTCACTAAAAAATGAAAATTGGAAATTACATTTTTTAAAATTGAATGCAAAAAATTAACTCATAAAACTACCCCACAATTAGATAATTATTTTCCTCAAACATGTATATAAACTATCAATTTAAAGGAAACCCCCGTTCTACCAATATTTAAAATTAAAAAATCAATATAACCAAATAATTATCAATGGGGGAAATAATTTTTGAGTTTCACATGTAGAAATTGATTTAAATTCCTCACTAGGAACAATGTAATTTAAATTCCCATGAACAATGATGAAACTTATCATTTATTCCATACAATATTCTTAACTTATCATTATTAACACACCAAGTTGTGATCTACCTCACAATTGTTTTCTTCTCTCATCACTCAAGATAAAATGAATATCTGAAGTTTTTCTCATACCTTGTGGACATGAACCAAACATATGAATTTGAAAATGATATAATTTCTCCACTTAGTAGAGACAAATATAATAAAAAAGAAAGAGGAATTTAAAATAAACATCAAATGATTTTGAGGTTAAGGGACGGTATGAATTTGATGAATAAAACATGTAAAGTTTTAAAGGGATGTTAAGATCTAAGTAAAAAGCATGATAATAAAAGTAAATTCAATGAAATTATCCTATTCAAAAAGTGAAAATTCCCACACTTCCAAATCTCAATTACGACCATGATCAATGAAAATAATGAATGTGTTACCGCTGTAATTTTATTTCTTTTTCAAAATTTTAAATTTTTCAAAAATTGAGCTAGAAAAATCCTCACATTCATCACCCAGCTCCAAATGATAAAATCATTGGTCATGTGATGGTGATTTTTAACCCTCCATAACTCAATCCACATTTTTATTTATTTATTTATTATTTTTTAGAGAGGTGAACAATGAAATATAATGAAATACGGAATGGATCTTTTCCCAGACCCAATGAGATACCCAAGACACCCTAAAAAAGCACATCTCTTATTCTAGGAAACCATGCTCCCCCCCACTTAAAATTTGAAAAACATGGAAAACACTAGAGTATGGTTCGGAAAGAATAATTTTTATTAAAATGTGGATGTTCCTATCAAAAGAAAATCATGGTATCTAAGGGATAAAAGGGGTATAAATGTTATTTAGATCTCAAGGATAATGTCTAAATCAAACAAAATTCTTCAATCACATTTTAATTGAATTTGTAAAATCATCATTCTGACAAGTTCAAAATCAAATACTAGTAGCTAACATGTCCCAAGTTCTCTCAAGAAATTTACTAATAAATATTGTAAATATTGGATTAGAAATCCCTGAGGAATAATAACATTTAATTCAAGTTAATCACTCGTGGAATGAGTTATTAAAATAAATCAATCAATAAGAATTTTTTAAATTCAAATCATGAAAGATGGAATGGAATTTTCAGAAACATATAACTATAAATAGAAATACGATTCATTGAATTTTAAGTTCCTATGTTTCACTATAATAATTAAATTCCACATATCACTTATTAAATTCTATTAACTTGAAATATAAAACATGGAATCTTGGGGTTCTTAAAAAATATAAATATCATTGATAAAAAATTACGGAAAATATATAAGTATGGGCATGTATTTATCTCATTAAATCTCAAAAAAATTGATTCTATAAAATTCAGGGGAGTGAAAATGAATATTGAAAATTAAAGTATTGTTACCTTTGACATTAATATTTTATCCTCTTATAGACTACTACCTTTGTTCTTTATGGTCCTAGGATATTCATGGACCTGAAAATTAAAATAGTAAATATGTAGGTCCATTCCCATAAAAGATAAAAAATGATTGGAGGGAGAGGATTCCATGAATTTAAAATAAAATTATAAACTAAAAATAAAACTTGGTTTTCCTCTTTAAAATAAATTTTATTAAGGTCTTTAAACTCAACCTTACCTCTTGGGTCATGTGATAGGAGTGTGGTATAGAGTGAACCATCTTGTATTGAACCAATTTTGTCTTTGATGAATGTTTGGTGCAAATATTCTATATTTCCTACTCTTGGAAAGTTCATATTATTCTTGTTGAGTAAAGTAGAAAGTACTATACAACCCCAATGTTTTGAATAAAGGCTCTTGGTCTATCCAAATAGGGTACCACTTCTCTATTTCATATTTTTGTGGCTGTATTTTATCAAAATCTACACCCAACTCTACATTTTCAACATCCACTCTCTATTTTTCTTCATCATGGGGATTATCCTCCATAAAATCCAATATATCATTACGAATTTTAGACACCCCAAGATCATACTCCTCCTATTGGTATTATATTTTAGTAGTGGAGGGTTCTTCTTCTTCTTTCTCAATAATATGGAGTCACTATAATCCAAACAAAAGTAAATTCATGAGATTTTTTTGGTCTGTCCAGTATTGGTTCCCATCCTCCTCCTCCTATTCTTATTCTTATTTAAGAAGCACTAAAATTGATTTTGGAGGGTGTTCTTGTTTATTAGGTTCTAGATGTTCCTCCTCCATCATGTTAAGCATTCTATCCAATAATTTAGCAGTCTCTATATCTTTTTCTTCTTCTTCTTCTTATAGGACTTCTTCTTTTTCCTCATTTTTCTCCTCAACAACATGCGTATGCGTGTTCTCCATGGAAATTTCAAAATTAAAATGAGGATTGGATATTACATATTGTATCTCATTCACCTTTCTCATGCTTTATAAGATTTTCAACTCATCCTTGAACTAAAATTCCATACCGAGGAGTTACTTTTCCAAACTTGGGTTTGGTGTTGGTTCCCATGGGTTTCTTGGATGCCCCCATATTTGGTGTTGGATTTTCCTCTTTAGTTATTCAATTCATTGTGATAGGTTGGTAACCTCAATTACCAATTTTATATGGGATTTCATTTTTCCTATTCCTAAGATCACAAATAAAAACACCTAGTGTGTAAAATTAAACAAGAATGAAAAAGAACTTAATATAAAACTAGAAAATAGAAAAGTGAGAGAGAAAAAAGAATTGTCTAAATATTGAATTTATAAACACCTCATCCTCAGTAGTGGCACTAGTTTTGACATCACCTGAGATAATTTTTAATTCTCTTGGTGATTTAAAAACACATATTTAAAATAAATCAACTATACTAACTACTAGAGCATAGAATAGTGGTAATACAGGGTCGATCCCATGAGGAAAAGGGCTATAATGCTTTAATATCATTGATGTTTTTCATGATTTAACCTAAATAAAATTACTAAAATATAGATATATGTGATTATAATGACTCAAAAATTAAAATAATGATTAAGGGAAGTGAGTTGGTATTGAAGGATGAGTTTTCATACATTTAAAATAATTCAACCATGACTTGGGAATTTACATCACATTAAAAGTTGTAAGACTTGTTGGGGTATCTAACCTAGATTTTTTAGTATTAGTTAGGACTACATAAGGTAGTTGAGGTATGTATATAACTATGTTAGGTTCATTTATTTTAATCTTTTTAGACAAAAAGTTAATTTGAGTCTACTCTCGCTTCCTACTTCCCTTAGTCACATTGACTTTCCTCAAATAATTACCATCACTTTCACTAGGTAATTAGTGATGTGATTCTTATTATCTCAATGTAATAAAATTTAATAATATTAATTCATAGTTTATAAAGAATTAAACATTTTTTAGTTATACTCTTTCATCAACTCACCCTTCCCTTGAATACTTAGTTTTTCATGGTGAGTCTCTTAACCAATATAAATAAGGTAAGAATTTAAGGAAAGTGAATAGAAAGTAAAATATAGAAATAAAATAGCTATGAAAAGAATTAAAAAACATGATTCGAACTCTCTAATAGACATGTGAATTTAAAAATTACACAATGAAAAGAAAAATAGAAAATGAAAAGTCTTAATTAAGATACATCACAATTGATGATGACCATATTTATATACTCTTTCTTTGTATTCCAGGTAGACTCTTCTAATTCACCCCTACATTAGCTTCCTAGGTCCTAGATTGGATCCTCTTCTCCTCCTATTTTTTAATAGTGTATCATCCTATTTATAGGTAGACCTATCGTATCATTTAAATTTCAATTATTTTCTCCCACTTTTATCTTTATTTGAAAAAAATACTTCTCTATTTCCTATATTTTTATCATTTCCAAAAACCTTCCATATATTCTGTTTGAATTTTTCTATTTACCTATGAGAGGGGGACTAAAGACTTGGCCAATAATATTTATCAAATCCACATGCTCGGACATCTATTCCTTATTTAAGGGAGTGTTTAAAACTTTCAATTTGGTCAAAGATCCTAGGAACATGTTTTTATTTTGTCCCCTACACTTCAAATGAAATTTATTGATAGCCTAAAGAGTTTGGGCATTTGAAATTTGTAGTAAACTTCACCCAACGACATGGGTGGTGTGGCTACACCATATCCTGTGCAAGGATTTCATAGTCTGTGGTATGGATTTATTTTACACAATACGTAATCTTAATCTCTCCAAACCATAACCACTTCCATTTTTGGTATATCCATGTTGTAGTGGAGGTAGTACTACACAATTTATTTATTCATTATTTTCTTTAATCTAGAAACAATGTAGCCTTTTCAACTACAGCGCAATGCATTTTTATAGACTCTCCGTCTATAAGGATCCATGATAGAGCCTCTAAACCACAATGGCTAGGACGTTAAACCCTAAATAATATGTTATAATAAAAATCTGTAAATACTCATGGAGGTGATTATCTTTTTTTTCATAATATTTTAATAAATATTTCATGTATTATGTTTCTTTCATTATTTATCTAACTCCATGTATATAAAATATCTCATTTTTAATATAAATTTATTTTATAAATTTCTTCATTGAAATTAATTCCCATGATAAATATATTTGTCTCATTGACAGTGCCATGAAACATACTATACTTAAACATGATAAGTATTTTATTAAAACTAAAACAAAGAAGATAAAATATGTTACTACCCAGTGGTACACAAATTTTTATAAATAATGATTTGTTTTTTCAAAATCTAGTAGAAAAGACGCTATACCCATGACAAGATACCATGGTTTTAACGTCCCATCCCAACTCGGTCTATTAATAGTAACTAGACTGGAACCCTGAATGGCCTTAGGTGTGCCTCCCCATATACTATAGGCTATCAACTAGCGGCAAGGGCCTATGATCTTACTGTAGGGAGACTATTAACTTATCATTAGAGTGTGTACCACAATATAAATAAATTAAATTAGATACACATCCATATATAACATCACAAGCAGGGCAAGTATCAACCAATAAATACAACATCAGATGAAATAATAAATGAATGTGTCGTATATACTAGATCTCTTATGAGTAGATCATACACATGTAAGAATAAGGAACAAAAATAAAACTAAGGCCAACAACCTGACCCCAAATTCTCCTGAATCCTTCTCAGTCCCATCATCCATGTCCCATCTTATCATGCCATGAAATTCAAAGGATAAAAGTATCTTCTCGGGTACCCAAGTACCATGGAGACCAGGGCAGGGTGTGAGTATAACTCAGTAGGAAACCACTAATGAAGTCCCTAAAATAACTAGTCCTAAGTAAGAGTGAATGCAGATGTTATCAAGGAAAGTAGTTCCAAATACAACCATTTAAAACATTTAAATTTAAAATCATGAACAAATACCAAACCCTGTGGACGAGTTCACCCTGGAAAAAATACATAACTACTTCATACAGTGTCAGAGTGTCTCTGATCATGTCATAGTGATTTTCCCAACCAATCTCCCATTGGGGGTAATATACCCATCCTCTAATAATAACTGACATTTGGGGGTAACATACCCATCCCCCGGAGCCCAACTAAAGTCCATATGGTGGTTGTGTTTACCCTGAGTTTAAATAACAATCCTAGTATCTACTAGGGGGCTTTGTGCACCCTGGGTTTGACCATAAATCCTAGTGTACACTCATGGTATGTGTTTACCCAGGGTTTAACCATTAATTCCAACATCCACCCAGGGTCAATGTTCTCCCTAGGTTTAACCATCAATCCAAATGTCCATCTGAGGGTCATGTTCACCTTGGGTTTAACCATCAATCCCATTTTCTACTCAGGGTCCATGTCCACCTTGGGTTTAACCATCAAAACTATAAGGATAAAATACATATCATCACTTCCATATCAGTAAATAAACAAATAAAAGGAATAAAGGATCATTTAATATTTTAGTTCTAAAATTAATTCCAATTCCTGTGTACTAAACCATTTAAAAAATAATTTCCAATATCAAGGTTGATTACCATTCCCAATCTCATTTCCAAAATAGCATTTCTAAAAACATTTTTAATTCCATATAAAAACAAATATTTCAAAAAACACCAAACACATTCCATCAATACCATTCCACATTCCCATTTAAAAAACCAAACTAATTTACCAATTCTGAAACACCATTTCAACTACCATTTACAATTTTTATTTTCAAATCCCATTTTCCAAAAAATACCATTCCCATTTAAAACACCATTTAATTATCCAATCCCCAAAGTCAATCCATTACTGAGGTGTTCCATTAAGAACCACCATTCCTAAGGACCAATATATTTCAAGGGTGTTAACCAAAGAAAATTCTAATTTAAAACAAAATAATTTAATTAATGGTCATCACTTAGTAAACTAGTGAAACCTTCATCACATGCACTTAGAATGTACATAAATACTATGGGTGAATTTAGGGACCACCCACCTTTATTCATCACTAACAACTATTTCTCAAAGGTCTAAAATAGCTGCTAAGGCCCACTGGGGCTCGCAACACTGACTGGATACCTAAGTCACACCACGACATCTATTAAAGGAAAAATTGAATTTCATAGAGGTTTTCAAAACCATTGCTAAATAATTCATGAATTTTTTTTAGCACCAGGTTTTTGAAAATCACTAATAAATTTGTCTTTTATTTTTAATTTAATTTTCATGGTGGGTTTTGAAGAAACCACTACTAAAACTTTTTTATTTTATTTTTTTAGTAACAGTTTCTTAAAAACCGCCCCTAAATCAATGGAAAAATATTACATATTAAATAATTAAAAAAAATATTATTATTAATTATTAATTATTTATAATAATTTATTATTTAAAATTTAAATAAATTATTATGTGTTAATTATTAATTATTTATAATTATTAGTTATTAATTATTTGAAACTTAAATTAATTACATGATAAGTTGAAAATTAGACTTCAACATCAAATGACTATAACTTTTGATCCAGGTGTCAATTTTAGCTGTACAACTAGTCAAATTGAAGCTTATGAAATGAATTAAAATAAAATTAGATAATAATTTGGTAATATGCAATAGAATAAAATTTATTAATATTTTAAGAGAGCTTGAAAATTGAACATAAACTTCAAACGAGCATAGCTTTTGATCCGGGTGTCTGTTTGGGATCTGTGAGATGTCAAATCAAAGCATGCAAAGAGATCTACACCATGTTGTCATGGATGACCTATGTCGCTATTTTTTCATGGTCAAAATACCCAAAAGGGCTCTAAAACTGAGTTTTTTGTTCGAATACCATGATTTTTGAATATTTGATATGATTTTAGCCTCGTTTAAGAGTATCTTTAGATACTTGTTGGGTCATCTATGATTTTATTCCATGAATTTATATTTATATTGATTTTATGGTGTTGCGATTTTTATGGTTTTCCCTCTTTTAGTGATTTATTATCCAATATATATATACATATATTTGTATATATTTCCATATATTTATGTATATTAATTTATAATTGATATATATTTATCAATATTTATTTAAAATTTTATATAATTGTATATATGCATAAATATTTATATGTATTTATGCATATTTATATATATTTATATACATTTATGTTTATATATTTTTATATATTATGTGGGTATATATATAGATATTTATATTTACTTATGTTTATATGCATATTTATATTAATATAAAATTATATATATGGGTGTGTTTGTAATATAAATGTGTGTTTATATATATTTATTTAAATTTTGTTATATGTATATATAAATATTTATATTCATTTATATATATTTATATACATTAATGTATATTTATATATATGATGTTGGTATATATATTTTTATGTATTCTGTTGGTTGGTGTGTGAGTGTCCCTTTATGCTTGTATTTACTTTAATTTATATAGATTTATTTATATTTATATATTTTTATAAGATATATATAACTGTATATAAATAAATATATATGTAAATATATTTATTTATTTATTATTAATCAATTATTAATATTTATTTATTACTTATTTATTATATATTGATTGATTGTTTTTTTTATTAATTTTTCATTTAATTATTTTTTATTTATTTAATATTTATTATATATTATTACACATCACGTATTATTTATTATTAATTTATTATTATTATTATTTTTTATTTACTATTTGTTAATAAATTATTAATTATTAATTATTACTTATTACTTATTCTTCATTACCATATAATTTATTTATTCAGTATTCATTATTTATTATTTATCATTTATCATTTATTAATTGTTAATTATTTATTATTTATTTATAATGTATTATTTGTTATTTATTATTTTATTATTCTTTAATATTATTATTTAGGTATATGTATTTATATGTATATATATATATAATTATATTAAATATTATTTAATCACCATATGAAGAGCTTGTTGGTGTGATAAAGTCTTTACAGAATAACTAAGAGGTAATAAATAATAAATAAAAAATAAAAAATAAAAAATAAAAAAATAAAAAATATTAAATATTAAATAGTAACTAAATAATTAATTAATATGAAAAATGAAATAATAAATAAATAAATAATACGTTTTCAAAAAAATAAAAAATCACCGCAAAACATTTCACGGTAGTTTTCAAAACTGTCATGAAATCATTTTGTGATGTATTTTGAAAACTACCACGAAATGTTTCACAACACCACTTTTTATGGTAGTTTTCAAAAACCACCATGAAACGAATCAAGATATGTGTGATCACTAAGAGGGGCAGGGGGTGAATTTGTGAATTTTTCTTTTTATATTTTTATACTTTTGAAACAACCTTCTTCTCCTTCTAAAGAATCGTGTCTTTGCTAAAAAACAAGCATATAAGCACAATCCACAAGAAAAAAAATATTTTCAAGGTTCACTGCTAAATAAGTGTAACTAGTCGATGGCATGGTTTGGAAGCAATCCAATACCACACAATATATTAGAAAACAATCCTTTTATGTTGTTACATCAAGTAGGGAATATCCTTAAACTCTCACTATACAATGATCAAAACAATAGTGCATGTGCTCTTCACACATATAAAATATGTAAAAATGATTTTGTAACAACTATTAGAAACCTTAACCAATAGGTTCATTATGTTTTTACTATAATGGTTGTAATTTCTTTACTTTTTATCCTTTTCTAAAAATCAGTAAGAAAGAACTTCCTCCTTGGACTTCTATATAAAACTTTCATCTGTTCCACTTTTTTTATAATTTATCTATCCATTTTTTCATCTGAAAAACTCTATTTGGTGTTTTTAGAAAAATGATACAACTTTATTACATGTTGTCCATCTATTCACCTCTACACACAGCCTGTCCAATCCATCTGATATAAAACTTTTTCCAATGTCTTCTGTCTGATTCCATTGGATATAAAACCTTTTCTGGTGTCTTCTATCTATTTCCTCTGATCAAAACTTTTCTATCTGATAGAAACCTTTTCTTCAACCATGATATTACTTTGTTGGAAAACTCCTTGATCAAACTTTGTCTTTTAGCTTTTCATCTAGTATCTTTTTCCAATACAAATTATATAGCACTTCAGCTATTGCACAAGTGAAAAGTACACAATGGGTGTGTACAAACAACCCCTTTGTATAATAGAATTTAAAGTAGTAGTGTTGGGAACTAAAATTTAATTTCTTACTCAAAAAAAAAATTTATTTTGACATTCCTTCTCGAAATAATTCACTTGGATGATCCTCAAGTATTCTAGAGTATTCTTGGAGCTTCTAGAAAATTTAAACATCTATAACCTTCAAAAAAACATCCTTTAAACTCAATAAGAATCACATATATTTCTCCTGTGATATTTGGAACATCAAATGATCATTATAGAATTGTCAAATTTGATATATTTATGAAAACTCCATAATTAGTTTTGAATCACTAAAATATTATACCAACTATTCATCTGGTAAACTTTGTAACAACTCTTCTCTCCATTGAGACTCTATTTGATTGTTCCTATACAAAAATTGTAGAACTTATCATAAGTTTTACCTAGGAACTTCCCCTGTGCATTGAATTTCATATGAATTCTCTATCCATTTCCTTCATGTTTCATCGTATGTTTGATGATATTTTTACTAAAATATTTTTCTGATGCTTGAAAATAAAAAACTTTTGTCAGATGACTTAGAGACTTCCATTCGATCTTCGGTTCCTTTGATGGACTTCTCCCAATTTGAATTCATCCGTTTATACTTCATCCATTTGGAATTTTTCTATTTTGACTTCACCCATTTGGACTTTATCAATTTGGACTTTGTTTGATGACATTTCTTAGCATCTTCCTTTGAAATTAAATAACTTTCATCTATCCAACAAACTTCACAAATGTTTGATCAATAAAACTTCATATAATGTCACAACTTAAATTTTTTTTAAACTTTGAACACAAACTTCATATCTTTTCATGAACCCTTACATAGAACTTCATAAAATTATTCGTTGCTAAGCCCCTTCTTGATAAAATATGTCTGGTAAACTCCACATAACTTTGTAGTATGAACTTTTTACATACAAAAAAATTTATCCCCCTTTATTAAAACTCTTGGATCATGAGATATCTCATAAATCATGATGTTGGAAACATTAATAATATCAAATAATCTCCATATTTATTATTCAATAAAACTTTACTCTACAAACTTTGTAAAAACATTCACCAGGAAAACTTCTTTTGAATATCTCTGTTCGGAATCATCTGTCTGATGGAATTTTTATGGAAAACTCTACTTGGTATTCTCTATATGTTCACCAATATTAGAAGGCTTAACTTTGTTAAGTGTTTTATGTTAATAAAAAAAGATAATCTTTTTATTTAGAAAAAACAATCCTAACCTACCAACTTATTAACCTCTTTCAGCTTCAACAAAACACATCAAAACCTCCTGGTCCCAACAATATCCCCCTTTGGATTTTTTTTTCAACCACGGAAAGTAAATCATTGAAAATTTTTAACTCATTCAATAGATTATTTATCCAATAATTCGAATACTATGTGATTAAACTCATTATAGTAAACAAGAAAAATTGAACAACAATAACATGCTTTCCATAAGTTGTGACTTAAGAAACTTTTAAATACACCTCATAAAAAACTTCTTATTCCACTTGAACTTTTATTACAAAAACATCTTCAACCTATAAGAATAATTTTTCCTACATGCACTTAAACAAACTATTAAAATAGTTCGTGCACAAATGTTGAAATCACAACTTTTCTGTTTTAACCCCCTAAATACATTCTTTCCCTCAAAAGGTAAAACACATACCAATGGATAGATTTATGTTTCAAAAATTTTCTCCCCTTTGAAAACACTATCCAAAGACAAGATGAAGAGAGTATGGATTCACATACCTTAGCCTTGAATATAATGAGTTTTAACTCCAATTATCAACCTCATATTATGAAAATTTTCCTTTATCAATGGTTTTGTGAAGATATGAGCAACTTTCTATTTTATAGGAATAAACTTCAAATTTAGTTCAATATTTTCAACATACTCTTTGATAGAGTGATATTTTATATCAATGTTCCTAGAATAAGAATGTTTCAATAGATTTTTTGTGATATTTATTCCACTTTGATTATCAAAACCTAAGATAAGGGGAAACCTCATATCAAAAAACAAGTATTACAACTATGTATTCATTCATATAAGTTGTGTTATAGATTGAGTGGAAACAACATAATAAAATTCTATTATACTGAGAGTCAATGAATTTTGTTTCATTGTATGTCATCTAAGACATATTTTCCCAAGAAAAATACTCCAACAGATGTGTATTTTCTATCATCGACACTTCCTTACCAATCTTTATTTTTATATCCAAATAAATAAATCTTTCCTAAACTTTAATATTTCAATAAAAAATCAGTTTTTCCTTTGATTTATTTTAAAATTCACTTTCCCAATGGAATCATTGTGGAAATTAGTTTTGAGTCTTCCATGCCAAAATTACTTATAAGTTCCTTAACATAATTCTCTTGTGATATAAAAATATATTTCTTCTTTTATGATATTTTTAATCCATGAAAGTATTTCATTTCCTGTAGCATGGAAATTTCAAAAAAGATTCTTTATTTCCAAAACAAACATTTCATAAGTTCTTTCATTATTCCCTGAAAATATGATGTCATCAACATAAATAATCGCAATGAGGGAAACCTCTTGATTTTATTTTATGTATAGGTTACTATAAAATAATACTTTCTAAAAGTTTAAATTTCTTAAGAAAGTATCAAATTTGTAATACCAAGCTCTTGGAGCCTTCTTAAGCCCATATAGATCCTTTTTCAACTTGCAAAGAAAACTTTACTCTTTCCCATGGAAAAAGCCACACAATTATTCAATATAAACTTTTTTATCAATATATATATCAAGAAAAAAATAACTTGACATCCATATATAAAATTTTATATCTCCATCATGTAGCGATATAAAAAATATTATGATAGTTTCAAATCTTACCACTAGAGAAAAGGTCTCATCAAATTCAATGACTTCAATTTGTGTGTAACCTTTGAAAACCAGTCATGCCTTATTTATTTTAAATTCAGCTTTTTTCATTCAACTTATTTTGGAAAAACCACTTTGTATAAATCACATTTTTATTGTTTGGTTTGGATAGAGGTTCCTAGGTAACATTATTTTCAATATGATATAACTCTTTATTCATAGCATCAATCCCCTCATGATGCCTCAAAGCTTCATTAAAATCTTTTGGATCAACTTGTGTATATAAGAAAGTATGTGATAAAAACTTCTATTTCTAATTTTAGAAACACCATTTTTATATGGTGTGTACGACTGACTAAACTCATAAAGAATTCCATTTTCACAACTCGACCTAAGCTGGGGCTCATGCCGTAACTACCCCAAGACCACCTCCATAGGCCAGGGGTTGGCGACCAGTTCCGAAGGCATAACCAACACGGGCAGTCCTTTAAATAAGTTCTTGTACACAAACACATAGCCAAATCAATGTTAAAGTGAAGAGGGAAAGAGAAAACTATGAACCACTACTATAAAGTAACCCAAGCATGCATGAACCTCTAGATAGTACAAAAGTACGGTAGTGTAAACTAAAAAGTAAAGGGGAAAAGTACATGCTCAACCAGAAATATGTACCAACCTGAAAAAACTAGAAAAGGAAAATAGTCGAGAGATCCCAGCTCCTAAATTTCAAGATATGATCACCATACATGGTCCAAGAACCCATTATCCCTAAGCTCTTCTAAATTCATGATCAACCTATCTGTTGTCTTCATAAGACACGAAAAGTGCGGGAAAATCCTATGTAGGGGTGAGTATATACATACCCATTAGGACACCCTGAAAGTTGAAGGGGGGGGGGGAGTAATAGATACAAGAGGAAAATAAATATAGTAGATATCACATGGTACATTCAAAGATAACAACTCAAATTAAACCAAGAGTGAAAGTAAGATTGTCTAAGAACAAGGGGATAAACACAGCGAGTAAATGAACTACCCATCAAATCTTTACCACATACAATAGGATAATAGACTCATCCAACCCTGAGAATCTTGGCATGAATATCATGTGCAATACCCCATGTATCTTTGTCTCTCATGGAAGGTGAGTAACCAAATCTAAAGTGTGTATTATGAAGAAGGATATATATATATGCTTAATAAAAGAATCCCAAATGAGAGAGTAAGGGGATATACATATCATAGTTTATCCCATGAAGAAGAGTATCCAAAGGTTCCAAAAGTCCATAAATAATGCCCAACATCTCACATGCCTTTCTTGAAGTAACCATACAATTCTTACAATGCCTTGTCCGTGTTTTTCACAGTCAATGGTCTACAAACTAGAAGTATAGGACCCACGCCCTAGTGCGTTAGGGGAGTTCCACTCTAATCATCAATGAACCATGCACTAATTCTATATGAGGGTGCTACTCGGAAGTTCAAGGACCCATGCCCAGCCAGGATAGACGGTTCCACTCTAAGTCATTGAGGACTCAGGCCTTGATACCATAGGAGGGTTCCACTCAGAAGGTCAAGCACCCATACCTAGCCATGCTGGAGGGTACCACTTTAAGTCATCAAGGACCCATGCCTTGATACTAAGGGAGGGTTCCACTCGTAAGGTCGATGACCCATTACCAGCCTAGTTGGAGGGTACCACTCTAATTCATCAAGGACCCATGACCTTCCCCATAGGAGGGTTCCACTTAGAAGGTCTATGGTGATCCTGTGTGATCACTGCCATCGTCAAGCATCACCTAAGTAAGCACCATGACCATAACATTCTACATCATATCTCTTAATCCAAAAAGGAGCGTACCATTACATTCTATGTGAAAATATACTCAGTATATACTACTTGTGGGTCAAAATATGAGTTCAAAAGAAGGAGACACAGATGATTGAAGTTTATTCAAAAAGGAATTAGGGGTAAACGACATGTTGTCCCGCTCCATAGCCTAGTCGTATCCCTAAATGAAACAAGAATCTATCTCATATAGTAATAAAAACCATGTAGATGGAATAAATATCATGTCTAGGATAACTAGGACCAGGCTATATCATGCTCTCCATTTCCGTGTATTAGACCCCATGTCCGTGTACCGGAGTACACGCCTGTGTACCTAGTTGTGTACTTCCACACAATTTCCTTCCCATGCGATTCATCACATGGGTTCCCATCCATGGAAGGGGTATATGGAATGTAGGAGGGATACATTCCATGTCATCCTTAAACTTTCTGAAACCCTAACCATTTCCATTGAGGGGGATACATGATGTGTGTTCATCCTTGAACGCAATATGTAATCGTGTTTTCACCATAAATCTCAGATCCACTTTCCATGCCTGAAATACATCTATATTCTTTTATTTCAGCCTCCAATATACCCAAAAATAGTGGATCTATCCATGTTTCACACTTTTTGGCTGCCATTTCCTGAAAATCGGCTCCAGTTTGAGTTTGGGGATTCACTATTCATTTCCATATACCCAAGCTTTCTGCACTTGATTTTCGAATCTCAAAATAGTGAAACCTACATCCAAAACTTGCAAAAAACCCAAATATATGCTTCCTTCATCGATCCATGATTTATTAATTGATCCATGCTTTATTCATATATTTTTCATGGATTAGAGGGTCCGATTAGGCTCAATACTGCTCGATAGTGTCAAACTGGGACTGAAGGGTCCAACCAGTGAAGAACACAAAAAAATGAGGGAGAAAATCACCAAAAACCAAAGTTTAGACATATTTTTCCAATCATTGTTGGAGAACAATCAAGAACTATGAAACTAAGGTTAGAAATATTTGAAATAATAAATTAAATCAGGCATGTATGCATATGAAAAGGACAAAACTAGCGCATATCCAAGAACTAGGGTGGATCTACACAATCATTTAATCAAATGGAATAAAAACACCAAAATAGGAGTCCTAACTTGACTATGGATTGATTGTTGAAGAAGAAAGTGTTTTCCAATGATTTTAAATTTTTTTTTGCATTCGATGTGTCCTGATCTAATATAATCTGGAGTTTCATCATCGTCCGACATGATTCTCCAATAGAGGAGGAAGAGAGAGCTCTGTAATTGTACTAGGGTTTATATAGCTAACCCTAGAGAATTAATCCTAGATATAATATTATATAATTATCCATTGAAATGAAATAATTTAATTAATTAATTTAATAATTATTTAATCCACTTAACATACCACCAATGAGAAAGGAGTCTAAATTCCCCACGCTGACTGATTTTATGTCGTGCCTAGGGTAAAGACCATGTTTCAGACTCAACTGTGGTATCATATTTCTAATCCAAGCTTTTGTTTAAGATTTATTCCATTTTCTTTTAGGTAACATGTGCTCACAATATAAAATATATTTAATATTTGTATAAAATTAATTTCGGGTACTCTGGGTCTCAGAATCGCACGCCGTCTTAGCATTAAGTTTGGGAAATATATATAGAAAATTTTCAAAGTCTTATAAGGAAAAAACGAGGTCTCTACATCATTCTCTCCTTTAATATATTCATCTCTCAAAAGAAAAACTAGGAAAACAACTTGGGATACTGAGCCCACACATGAATCTTCTACTCTTAGGAAATCTCGTGAATGTTTTCGTGTTGCCACAAAACGTGAACCAAGGGGATGATCCATCTATGCAGGGTCCTCTCCTGCCGATCCTCAGACTCCACCGGGTACTCCACCGGGTACTCCACAAAGGTGGATCCATCCTCGATGTCTATATTTCCCCAGTTTATGATGTTTGTGGGTTCATTCACGTACCACCTCAGTTGCGACACATTGAATATATTGTGCACTCGATCTAGTTGTGAGGGTAGGTCATGGAAATAAGAAACCTCTTCAACCCTTTGTAAGATCTCAAACAACCCAATGAACCTCAGGGATATCTTTCCTCCCCAGCCAAACCTCTGAAATCCTCATTATTGGGAGACTCTCAGGAAAACATTGCCTCCCGGATTGAAATCTAAGGGCCTATGAAGATGATATTCATAATATTTATATCTACTTTGACTGCTCTAATCTTCTCATAGATGAACTGGACTTTCTCCGTCATCACTTACACCATCTCTAGGCCCACAATAGATGTATCTCCAACCTCTATCTAGCATAAGGGTGACCTGTAGGGTCTTCTGTATGGGTCCCCAAAATGTGTCATGTCGATGGTAGAGTTTTAGCCGCGGATGTATGCAAACACTACTAAGGGTAGGTGATCCTACCAGCTTCAGATGAAGTCTAACATTCATGCCCTCAACATATCCCCCAACACCCGGATAATAAACTTGGTCTAACCACAGTTTTGAGGGTGAAAGAGTGTACTCATCCTCATGTGGGTCTTGAATGCCTCCTGCAGGGCTCTCCATAATCATGATGTAAACCATGCATCATGATCGGAGATAATTGTTGAGGGAACCCCATGAAAGAGAACGATCTCTTGGACATACAATTGCCCCAAACTCTCCACTGAAATTTACTCCCTGGTAGCAAGAAAGTGTGCTGACTTTTCGAGTCGGTCAAATATCACACATATGGTGTCATGTACCTTTAATATGCGTTAAATACCAATGAAAAAGTCCATGGATATTCCATCCCATTTCCACTTTGTGATCTCAAAGTGTTGCATCAAACATGCCAGAACCTGGTGCTCAGCCTTCATGTAACACCCCAGTAATTTCTTTTATAATTTTAAATATGTTATTTTATGAAAAATAATAATTTAAAATTACATGTTTTAATTAATAATAATACCTATAAATAATTATATTTCAAATTTATAGCTTTCAAATTAATTTAAAATTAATGTTATAAAAATATATACTTTTTTACAGTATAATTTTGTGTAAAAGAATATTTTAATATGAATATATGTATTTGATTGTTTTTATTACAGAATTCATTTTTTTATCAAAAGATTGTTTTATTAAATATTTTAAGAACAATATATATATTGACTATTATAATTATTTTGATAAATACTAAATTATGTTATGAATATATTCACAATTAATATAACACCACAAGACTTTATGGTATGTTTTTTATTAAATAATTTAAATTCATTAGATAACTTATTATGCATGCAACACTGAGTCTCTGCAAAACAATTTTTTTTATAGGAGATAGTTATAACCTAGCCTTTAAACTAAAATTTTCCACTTCTTTGATTTGAATTTCAAAAAATGGACATACACTGTTGTGTTCAGTAAGATATTTACATTCTGATAGGATCAACTTAATTTTTGGTGAATAGTAACGTAACCATATGAATAGTATTGTTACCCTTATAAATAGTAATATGACCCTTATGAATAGTATTATCACCCATGAAAGTTTAAATAAAATTTAAGCCCCTTATAAATGAAAGTGAATATTTTAAAAATTAATAATTAAGTGTTGGTATTTTTGTGGGCAATAAATATTTAATTAAAATTTTATAATTAATAAATTTATTTAAAAAAAATTAATTATCATAAAATTTATTACTAAATAAATATTTTTTTATCCTATTATTTTATAAAAATCTAATGAGACCTTGGATAATTTTTTAGGGTATTATAAAATCCGTTATAATTTTAAAATTTGTATTTTTTGTGTAAATAATGATTTGAATTAAAAATTAAATTTCTCATATTTAGAAAATTACTTTCATAAAATGGAGTTTATTTTTTAATTCTACACATCCAAAAAATGTTAGGGTATTTTTTTGGGATTTTTCAGAAATACCTGAATTTTTGGTGAATAGTGAAATTCGATAATTTATGAAATATGCTAAATAAATGAATTTATAAATAGTTCTTGAGTTATGAATGATGTAAATGTAAATTGGTTAGAAATAAAATTCACTTATTACTATTTTTGGTCATAATAATAAATACTATTGCTTGTCTTGAGCAAAATAATAAAATAATGAATAAAATATTGAGAAATCACCCCTCTCCTCCACTATCAAAACCATCCATCACTTCCTCTTCTATTCACTCATCTAAGCCTTGAAGGTTATCAAATTTCATCCCAAATACACTTCCCTAGTCCCTCCACACATCTAGGATCCCTTGGTCTTTCTAAAATACCAAAACCCTTTCCCTTAAGGAGGTTCTCAAGGAGGTTATTTCAAGAGGTAAATCCTCTTCCTTTTTCATTTAATTTCATTTCAATTTATCTTCTTTTATTATTCTCTTCTAAACTAATCTATACAATCAATAATTATAACTCCAGTATCATCTATATACTTTAATTATATCATGTTAATGTAATAACCATTATCAATATCCTTACTCTCCCTCTTTTATTTTATAAACAAAATCATCATTCGGGAGGTGCCAATTCACAACCTACGCGGATGATGAAGTTTCATTCTTAAAATTATTCCTCAAAGATGTTCATGAAACCATTTTAATGGTTGATACAGATTGTAAAATTTATAATATAACCCTTTTTATGTTTTGTAAGTAACATATTTACATAATACTATATGATAAAACAAAATGAGTTTGTTATGATCAATAACCGCCGTAATAATCTAAACGATGATCACTAAATGACTTATCTAATGATTCATACTCTTACCATGTAACCAAATGATATACATAACCATTTAAAATTATTAATGTTAATTAATAATATATAAATTCAATTCTATATAATTATATCTATTCCAGATGAACTTTTACACCCATACACAAGTATGCCGATCATGAAAACCAAGGAAACAAACGATATCGAGCGATACATTTGTATATTATAACTCATAAAAAAGGATATAAATGAACTAAATAAAATTATAATAGATAAAATACATGTATATAAGGTTATGGATTAATTAATTAATTGATTTAATCTGATAATTCAGGACATTAATATCAAGTGAAGAACACATTCATGCATAAGGTAAGGGGTTTCTCATCTCACTTTTATTTCTGTGAGATTTCCATTATTCACCACTTATTTCTTGTATGTGGTGTATGTATACTTAAATTTTATATTTAATATCATTATTATGTTTATATTCATTGTATTCAATGATTCTTTTTATGATTATTAATTTTTGGTCATACGATTTGATTGATTACAATGTGGTAAGGGACTTCGTCCCAATTTCCATTTCTTTGAGACTTACTTGGTATTGTGCACCTAATCATTTTTATGTGGTGTATCTAATGAAACTTTGAGATCATTTTTCATTTTAAATTACATTCCTATTAAATATCCATATTCTTGTATAATTGATATGATTATTGTCTTATCCGTATACCCTTTTACATATAGTGTTTATTTTGAATGTTGTTTTAACTGTGGAAATATTGATAAATATGTATCCTCTAATCTATATAGATATTGAAAAGGAATATTTTTATCATATTAAATATATTTATAAATAATTATTTGGAATTTTAGTGATGGTAGGTCCCCGCTATATCCCCTTAATGCATCGACATGTCTCATGAGACAAAACAGTTGGGGACAAACCATTTGAGTTTGTTTCCAAAACATAATCAGATGAGTTTCTACCCACAAACTTAAACCGTCTTGATGATATGATGGTTCATGTGATAGATAAATGACATCAAAATAATAAAAAATATCTTTATTCAGTATTCAGTTATTACTTGTCATGAAGTTTTCACTATAACAAAATCCATGGATGCATTTTCATTCTCAGATTATTGATGGCGTGTTTTTTTAAAGGTTGGGGCCGAAGCCTCAATTTATTATTTAAATAAAAAACCTCTTTAGACTGAGTAGAGGGTGACCCATTTCATATCCCGAAGTCCCAAGGCTAAGTGGCCTGAATACAATGCTTGAAAGCCCATTTTTTGGCCCAAAGGACCCCTCGGTGAACAGTACTGCTATAGTACCCGCGCTGCTAGAGTACCAGCTACAGTACCGCCGCCGCTACAGTCCCTGCTCCAGTTCCTCTGCCGCTACAGTGCCTCCGCTGCTACAGTCCGCTGCTGCTATAGTACTACTACAGTGCCCTGGTACAGTGCTGCTACAGTACCCTGTAAATTCGCCCTTGCCTGGATTTGATCCTGGGTTTTTTGAATTATTTTACATGCCATATTAATTATGTAAAATTGATTATTAATCAATTATTATGGTTTAATTCTTCCACTATATTTAAACCTTACTAGGAATTTGAGCTCACCCCTTTCATTTATTTTCTTTCCCCTGGTTATGAAGAAGGGATAATTTATTGGGCTTTCAAGGATGAAAATTATTATCTTTTGTTATGTATTATATGTTGTTTTCTTCTCCCAATATAAAATAGGTTCAATGTATGTATCAAGTTTCTTCAAGACTACAAAATTGGTTGGTTATTCAGGATTTTATTCTTTGTAATCATGATAATGTAATAAATTAATACACTGGCTCCATGTTTCTGGGGTCAGGGCGTTACAGTTGGTATCATAGGAAGTGTAGTAGAAACCTTGAGAACTGGATTTAGAAAACATATATTAGGGACCACCAACTTAATATATAAACTGATGATAAGTATACAAGAACATCATAAAATTTTGGTAAGGTAGAGATTATGTGGGTATTTCTAGAAATACATCCCTATCTGGATACTACAATTGGACGTGGTTCTCACACAGATGTACCTAAGAGTAACAATTCTAACAAGGTGTTTTGGGCCTGACCTGGAGTAACCTGGTACCTAAAAACGGGCCTTACTGCGCACCAAGTTTGACACTCCTAGTTTATATTCCTAGTATAATTCACATTTTCTTTTCAAACCACTATGAATGATTTAAAGGTAAATAGAAACCATGTTTATGATTATAGAGAAACAGTCTAGACATCTTTGGAGATTAAATGTTTTTGTCTAAACTATAGATTCTAGAAGTTTAGAGGTCCTAGAATTTCTTAATTCTGAATGTAAATTCATAATTCTTTTTAGTCCGATAAACAAATTGCTAGGACACAATTCTGTTGAGGGGGGATAATGTAACACCCCAGTAATTTGTTTTATAATTTTAAATACATTAAGTTATAATAAATAATAATTTAAAATTAAGTGTTTTAATTAATAATAATACTTATAAATAATTATATTTCAAATTTATACCTTTCAAATTAATTTAAAATTAATTTTATAAAAACAAATACTATTTTATAATATAATTTTGTGTAAAATAATATTTTAATATGAATATATGTATTTGATTATTTTCATTACAGAATTCATTTTTTATCAAAATATTATTTAATTAAATAATTTAAGAAAAATATATATTTACTATTATAATTATTTTGATAAATACTAATTTATGTTATGAATATATTCACTATTAATATAACACCCCAAGATTTTATGGTATGTTTCTTATTAAATAATTTCAACTCATTAGATAACTTATTATGCATGCAACACTGAGCCTCTACGAATTTTTTTTTGTTATAGGGGATAGTTATAACCTATCCGTTAAACAAAATTTTTCTACTTCTGTGATTTGAATTTCGAAAAACGGACATACACGGCTGTGTTCAGTAAGATATTTAGAGTCTAATAGGATCAACTTATTTTTTAGTGAATAGTAACTTACTCTTATAAAGAGTAATATAACCCTTATGAATAGTAATGTTACCCTTATGAATAGTAATATGACCCTTATGAATATTAACCTCAACCATGAATATATAAATAAAATTTAGGCACCTTATAAATGAAAGTGAATATTTTAAAATTTTAAAATTAAGTGTTGATATTTTTATGAGCAATAAATATTTAATTACAATTTTATAATTAATAAATTTATTTAAAAGATAATATATTTTCATAAAATGTATTCCTAAATAAATATTTTTCTATCCTATGATTTTAGGATAATCTAATGAGACCTCAGATAATTTTTCAGGGTATTATAAAATCAGTTATAATTTTAAATTTTTTATTTTTCGAGTAAATAATGATTTAACCAAAAATTAATTTTCTCATATTTAGAAAATTATTTTTATAAAATAGAGTTCATTTTTTAATTCTACACATTGAAAAATGATTGGGGTAATTTTTTAGGATTTTTCAGAAATACTTGAATTTTTGGTGAATAATGAAATTTGATAATTTACAAAATATGCTTAATAAATGAATTTATGCATCATTATTGAGTCATGGATGATGTAAATGGATATTGTTTTGAACTCAAAAGCACATATTACTGTTTTTTTCACAATAGTTAATACAATTTCTTTTATTGAGAAAAATAAGAAAATAATGATTAAAATATTGAGAAATCACCCCTCTCCTCCACTATAAAAATCATTCCTCACTTCTTCTTCTCTTCACTCCTATAATCCTTGAAGCTTCTCAAAGTTCATCCCAAATATTATTCCCTATTACCAACCCACATCCAAGATCCCTTGGTCTTTCCAAAAGTCCAAAACCCTTTCCCTTAAGGAGGTTCTCAAGGAGGTTATTTCAAGAGGTAAATCCTCTTCCTTTTTCATTTAATTTCATTTTAATTTATCTTCTTTTCTTATTCTCTTATAACCTTACCTGACCAATTGATCATGATAGCTTCAATATCATATATACAATTTAATTGTATCATTTTAATTTAATAACCATTATCATTCTCCTTACTCTCCCTCTTTTATTTTATAAACAAAATCATAATTCGGGAGATGCCAATTTACAACCTTCGTAAACGACGGAGTTTCATTCTTGAAATTATTCCTAAAATATGTTCATGAAACCATTTTAATGGTTGAGAAAGATTGTAAAATTTATAATATAACATTTTTTATGTTCCAAAATTATCATATTTACATAATACCTAAACAATAAAATAAAATGAGTTCATTATGATCAATAACTACCGTAATAATCTAAACGATTGTCACTAAATGACTTATCTAATGATTCATCATCATACCATGTAAAAAATTATATAAATAACCATTTAAAGTTATGTATATTCATTAATAATATTTAAATTCAATTCTATATAATTATATCCATTCCACATGAACTTCTATATGCATACATAAGTATGCCAATCGTGAAAACCAAGGAAACAAACACTATCGAGTGATATATTTGTATCTTATAACTCATTTAAAAGGACATAAATTAACTTAATAAAATTATAATAAATAAAATACATGTAGATAAGGTTATGAATTAATGAATTAATGTATTTAATCTTATTATTCAGGGCATTAATATCAAGTGAAGAACACATTTGTGCATAAGGTAAAGGGTTTCTCATCTCACTTTTATTTTTGTGGGATTTCCATTATTGGACACTTATTTCTTGTATGTGGTGTATGTATAATACCATTTTATATATAATATAATGATTCTATTTATATTCATGGTATTCAATTATTCATTTTATGATTATTAATTTTTGGTTATATGTTTCGATTGATTGCAATGTGGAAAGGGAATTCGTCTCAATTTCTATTTCTTTGAGACTTACTTGGTATTCTGCCCCTAATCATTTTTATGTTGTGTATCTACTTCACCTTTGAGATAATTTTTCATTTGAAATTAAATTCCTATTAAATATATATATATTCTTGTATAATGGATATGATTATTGTCTTAGCCATATCCTCTACTCTATACAGATATTAAAAAGGCATATTGTTCTTGTATTAAATATATGTATAAAGAATTATTTGAACTTTAAATGATGGGTGGGGCCTGCTATAGCCCCTCGATGAATCGACATGTCTCATGAGAGAAAATAGTTGGTGACAAACTCTTCGAGTTTGTTTCCAAAACATAATCATATGAGTTTATACCCACAAACTTAAGCTGTCTTGATGGTATGATGGTTCATGTGAAAGATACATGAGATCCAAATAATACAAATTCTCATTATTTGGTATCTAGTTATTACTTTCCATGAGGTTTTCACTATGAAAAAAATCTATGGATGCATATTTATTCTCAGTTTATTGATGGCATGTGTTTTTCAATTATTCACCATGCCATATTGATTAGGTCTAATTGATTATGATTCAATTATTATTCTTTGATGATTCCACTATAATTAACCCTTAATGGGCATTTGATATCACCCCTTTCATTTATTTTTCTTCACTAGGTTATGAATAAGGGATCATTTATTGAGTTTTCAAGGATGTAGATTATTATATTTTTTAATGTATTATATGTTGTTTTCTTCTCCCAATATAAAATGGGTTCCATGTATGTATCTAGTTTCTTCAAGACTACTAAACTGATTCATCCTTAAGGATTTGATTCCTTGTAATTATTCCAATGTAATAAATTAATTCACTAACTCTTGGATTCTATGGTCAGGGTATTACACTTCACCCGATGATAGGTGATACACTAAGAGATGAAATCAGCCACACTTCATCTCAAGGTGGACCACAAAGACTACTGCTTAAGGTCTCTGTACATATTACCCCCACCAAGATGTACATGTAGGGGGGAAGTGTGGAACTCTGACATCACCTCTTCCCACATAATAATTGGAACCACTGTTCTCCCCTGGAATAAGATGATGTGATTCACTCCTTCAGAATATACATCTGGAGATTCACCTGTGGTTATCTAATCATATAAGACCTAATAGTCAATATATCTTATCTGGGACTCTCTCACATTCCCAAAGATCGAAGGATTCAACACCACCGACTATAGAAAATCTATACCCTCCTACCCCACTAGGGTCAGTTGCAAGGAGGCTAACTACTCTGAATCCACCTGTACAAGTGAGGCTGGGACTTCCTACTGAAGAAATCTTCAACAACATTTCCATTCCCTAGAGTATAGACTATATAAAATTCATAGTCCTACCAGAACTCCAACCAAATCCATTGTCTCAGGATCAAGTGTCTCTACATGAAGATGTACTTGAGACTCTGGTGGTCTGAGTAAAAAAAAGCACTCCCCCAAAAGGTCATGTCTCTAAATCCTTAAAAATAAAGACTACTACTTCTAGATCTAGGCTACGAGTCATGTAGCTCTACTCAATGGGTCTCAACTTCTTTAACCTGTATATGATAACTACTTACTACTGCATCAATATGAATCTAAGCTACACTTCTGAGGAATTACAATACACTAAAAACTCTACGCCCTCCATTATAGTCTCGACACTGGAGCACTCGTCAATCTAATTCTCATTTCTTCAAACGACCTCTAGCACTACTCAGACCAGGTAAACTACTATCATTTTCACATTAGGGTGGTCAAAGTGGCTACAATTATGGATAAGTCCTTTACAAACCTCCTATATTACCTTGCTAATCCAAGAAATCTTTTCACCTCCAAATTCTCTTAGGTGGTTCTCAAGAAAGCACTGCATTGATCTTCACTGGATCTATGGCTAAACAATTTTCAAAAATAAAATGACCCATAGAGTGAACCTCATGAATTTAGAACTGGAACTTAGAGATCTTTTCGTAAAGATGATGCTCTCAAAGAAAGTCTAGGACCATCCTCAAGTGCTTTGTATGCCCCTCCTCTGATGCAGAGTAGACAAGTATGTTGTCGATGAAGATAAAAAAAATTGGTCCAAGTACGGCTGAAAGACCTAGTTTATCAAATCCATAAACTTTATGGGGACATTAGTCACACCAAAGGGTATCACTAAGAACTCATAGTTTCCATAGAGACATCCTAATACTAAATTTGAAATATCAGCCTCGCAAACCCTCAACAGGTGGTAGCTGGACCCGAGATCGATCTTCGAGAACCATCCCATGACTTGCAAATGGTCAAATAGGTCATCAATACTTATAAAGGGATACTTTTTCTTTATCATGGACTGATTTAGGTAATGTTTTTCCACGCAAATCCGTAATCTCCCGTCATCCTTTTTTCATGAACAAGACTAGATATGTATAGGGGGGACACTGGTTTTGATGAAACCTTTTTATCGAAGGTACTTAAACTCTATCGTATCTGTTGGAGCTTAGTAGGGTCCATCCAATATGTTGTAGAAGATATTAGAGTGGTACCGGGATGTAATCCAATACAAAACTCCACTTCCCGCCTTAGAGGTAGTCCCAGAACATCCTCAGGAAAGATGTCTATATAATCCTCCATAACAGAAGGTACTCAGATTCTTGAAGTGACTTCTACAATAAGGGATATAATTTCTAACAGATGGGTAATGGGTTGAAACCTCCTTCTCTTAGAACCTACTTTCCTTGCCATGATATCTCTCTCATTAGAAAAGGAGAATATCATTGTATTAGTGCATATGCATCTAACTTGTCTGTGGTGAAATTCTATCTAGACTCAAAACATAGAAAACCAATTCATACCCAAGATAATTTCACAAGGTTCTATTGTTAATACCAAAAGGTCCTACATAAACCTCTATCTACCAAGTGATATCTTGCACTCTCGATAAATGAAAGATACAAAAGAAGTGTTCCCTATAGGAATCTCAAGACGAAGCTATTGGGATAGTGCCTCAACTAGGAGATCTAGCTCTCACACTAGGATTATAGAGATAAAGGAATGGATGGAACCTGTGTATCCTAATACTTAAGAAAGAGAAGAAAATACAAAAATCACACCTCTTATCATCTTAAGTTTTGTAGAAACATAAACCTCCAAATAATATAGTTTTTTGGGGCCCCAACCATTAACTCCCTGAGCCTGACGTGGACCACCTAGTGGTGGTGGATGGATATCATAACAGTGTCTACCACCCATAGACCCTACTTCTCCTATGCCAGCTCCATATCCCTAGGGACCACCCTATCCTTGCCTGGGAGATCCTTGATCACAATGTTTCCTCTACCGTGGTGGTCCATCATCTTTATTCTCATGCTGCTCAACACATCTGGTCGGTCAATCTCACGCCCTGTGACATCACCCATCACAAATTAGTAATTGAATCTCTCTAAGCTTCACTGGTCCTCTGTCCTACCTCTAACCACATTTCTGAATCTAATCATAGGAGGATCTCCTACGTTGTAACCCCAACGCCTGCTAGCTATCACAAAAAACTCAACTTTGTGGCACACACTACTAGATCCAGCTATCCGGTGTCCCTCTGGTAGAAATATTTCTATCATCAGTGCTTATTCCAACACTCCAACATAGTTGGGGATGCACAAGGGCATGAAATTGGAACATATATCTTTGCGAAGTACCTTCTCAAACTTCCATGATTGAAAGTATCCATCCCAGATTATGTTAAGAGAGTACCGCGTAAGGTCTATGAACCTAATTACATTCTCAACCACTATCATTCCTCTATAATATAGATCCAGAAGCTCCTGGATCCAGACTGAGTGTAAGTAATATGGGTGGTACCCCTCATGAAATAACTATTGGATTTTAGGCCACGATACTACCAACTCATTGTGTATATGCATAACTATGCTCCACCAACACCCAACTGCTCCATGGAAGAGGCTATCTTGTAGTGTAACCACCTAATCTATCATGGTCTAAATAAGATTGAAGATATGAACCATCGACTCTAGATAATAATCTAATTCCTGAGGATCTAGCTCTCTATGAAACCTCAGCGGCCTCAAGCAATGGAACTCCTAGAGTGCACTAAGCCTATTTGCGTCCTCATCCTACTCTATTGGAATAATATACTTCTCAACAGGTGGAGGTTCTGCTACCTGCCCACTTGGAGGAAGGGGATCACATGATGGACCCTAAACCAAGACCTCATTGCTCATCAGATCATCATCAAAAACTGGAACTGGTATCCTAGATTACTAGCGTCATGGAGGAATACTAAGATTTATCAAGATGTACCATGGTCAGATGAGCATATATATATATATATATAACAATGAGAAGCTAACTCAAGAAGGACAATCAAATACTTAATCATATATGATGCATGTACCATTGATCCCTACAACAAATGTCTCGGCATGTCGAGTCGACAAGCGGGTATTTAGTGTCCTGGTGAATAGATACATCATTCGTTGCACCATCACTGAACTCCCTAGAATGAGAGTCTCACATGAGACACTTCAACATTATTTACCTAAACCAAAACAAAATCCTTTTAAGGGGACTAGTCTAAACAACATCCCATGGATTGAACCACCTCTGATACCAATCTTTCATGACCCATCCAAAGTTGAGGCTCAAGTCGCAACTACCCCAATCTTGCCACCATAGTTCAGGGGTTGGAGACTAGAATCAAAGGCATAACTAAAATGAGGAGGCATTTTCCTAAGTACCTGCACTCACACACATAACCAACTCAATGAAAAAGCGCAGAGGGAAAGAGTAAACTATTTAACACTACTATAAAGTAACCAATCATGCATGAACCTCTAGAAAACACAAAATTAAAGTAGTGTAAACTGAAAAGTAAAGGGAAAAATACATGCCCAACCAAAAATATGCCCCAAACTGAAAAAATGGAAAAAGTAAATATCTGGGAGATCCCAGTTCTTGAATCCCAAGATATAACCACAATACATGATCCAAGAAACTAGTATCCTCTGAAGTCACGATTGATTTAGCTGTCATCTACATAATACATGACACTTGAAGGAAAATCCCATACATGGGTGAGTTTATAAATACCTAGTAGGACACCCCGAAATTTGGAGGGGGGAAGTAGTAAGAGATACAAGAGGAAAATAAATATAGAAGATAACACATGGTATAGTCAAATAGAACAACTCAACATAAACCAATAGTGAAAGTAAGCTCGTTTAATCTTAAAGATCTAAAAATGGTGAGTAGATGAAATACCCATTGAATATTTTCCACCTATAGTAGGAGAGTATACTCATCCAACCATGAGACGATAGACACAGAAAGCACATGGCATACCCCACGCATCTTTTCCTCTCCTAGAAGGAGAGTAATCAATTCCAAGGTGTGGACACAGAATAAGGATATATATATATATATATATATATGATCATTAAAAGAAGCCCAAGTAAGAGAGTAAGGTGATATTCATCTCACATCTCATCCAAATAAGAAGAGTAGAAAATAGTTCCAAAAGTCCAATTATTCCTAGAATCTCATGCATCTGCCCAGAAGTAACCATCCAAGTCTAACCATGCCTCGTCCCCATGTCGCACGGTTGAGAGGACAAAAAATCAAAGTAGAGGACCCACACCCTAGTGTATGAGGGGGATTCTACTCTGATTATCAAGGACCCATACCCTGCCACCATAGGAGGGTTCCACTTAAAAGGTTAGAGACCCATGCCCAACCCAACTGAAGGGTGCCACTCTAAGTCATTAATGACCCATTCCCTGATACCGTATGAGGGTTCACTCAGAAGGTTGAGGACCCATGCCCAGCCTGGCAGGAGGGTTCCACTCTAATTAATCAAGGATCCATGACCTGATACCACATGAAAGTTCCAATCAAAAGGTTGATGAATGATTCCCATCCTGACTATAGGTTCCACTCTAAGTCATCGAGGACCCATTTCTTGCCCCACAGGAGGGTTCCACTCAAAAGGAATATGGTGATCCCGTGTGATCAATTTCATCGTTAAGCATCGCCTAAGTAATAATTGTGCATGGAAAATTAAAAATCATATCTTCTAAGCCACAATAGATGAAACCATCTTGTTCTATATGAAAAAAACTCATTATAGGCTGCTTGTGATCCAAAATCTGAGTTCAAACGAAGGTGATATGAATGATTGAAGTTTTCTAAAAAAGGAACTAGGGGTACACAACGTGTGGTACCACTCCATTGTATAGATGTTTCCATACCCAACACATGGATACATCCAATTGATTATTACACACAATATAGGTGGAATAAATGGAATGTCGAGGCTAACTTGGACCAGGTCATTTCCTGCTCGTCGTGTCCATGTACCAGAGTATACGTTCGTGTACCTAGACATGTACTTCAACACAATTTCCCACATGTGTGATCTATCACATGGGTTACCATCCAAGTAAGGGGTAAATGGCATATAATAGGGATATATACCATTTCATCCTTGAACTTTTTGAAACCCTTGTCATCACCACTAAGGGGGTTACATGCCGTGTGTTCATCCTTGAACATGGCGTGTAGTCGAGTTTTCTCTAGAAATATCATATCCAATTTCCATGCCTAAAATAAATCCAAATTCTTTGATTTAATCCTCCAATCACCCAAAAAAATGGTAGATCTAGCCGTGGTTCACACTTTTCGTCCGTTGTTCATCAGAAATCGGTTTTTTTTAATTTGGGGTTTCATAGTTAATTCCCCACACACCCAATCTTTATGCGCTTTATTTCTTGATCTCAAAACACCAAAATAAATATCCAAAACTCAAAAAAACCCCATATATATGCTTTATTTATTGAATAGTTATTTATTCTTTGATCTACCATGGATCCGGGGGTCCGATCGAGCTCAATTCCACCCAAAAGTGTCGAACTGGGACTAAGAGGTCCAACTGGTGAAGAACTCAAAGAAATGAGGAAAAAAATCACAAAAAACCAAAGTTTAAACATTATTGGACAAGATTTATTAAACAATGATCAATAACTATGAAACCAAGGTTATAAATATTTGAAATAATCAATTAAATCTGGTACGTAGGTGCACGTAAAGGACACATTTGGCACATATCCAAGAACAAGGGTGGATCTGCTCAATAATTTAATAAAAGGGCGTAGAAACATCAAAATATGAGTCCTACCTTGATTATAGATTGATCATAGATGAATAATGCTTATGAAAACAATTTCAGAGAACTCTTTGTGTTCTCTATACCCTGATATGATTTGATCTAAAGTTCCATCATCATTTCATGTGATTCTCCAACGAAGGAGGAAGAAATAACTCTTGAATTCTCCCAGGGTTTATATGGTTAACCCTGGATAATTCAGCTTTGTGATAATCTTATATAATTATCTATTTCACTGAAATGAGTTAATTAATTAATTTAATAATGAATTAATCCACTTAAAGTACTACCAATGATCAAGGATTCCAATCTCCCCATACCAACTCATTTTATTTCACGCCTAGGATAAACACCTTGTTCTAGACTCAACTGTGGTTTCAGATTTCTGATTTGATATTCCATTTAAGATTTATCCCATTTTATTTGAGGTAACATGTGCGACCAATATAAAATATTTATAATATTTTTATAAATTAATTCTGGGCGCACATGGATTCAGAATTGTATGTCGTCTTAGCGCCTAGATCTAGAAATATATATAGAAACATTTCAAAGTCTTATAAGAAAAAAACCAGGTCTATACATCCATAATTTTCAAGAAAATATCTGAACCTCCCACTTTTATATTCTCTACCATTATTACTTCTTATTTTATCCATCGAATATCCATATTTTTTTTTTCAGAATCATGAAACTATTAAACATGTCCAGAGCCTCTGATTTGTGTTTCAAAAACATAATTCATGTAATTAGAGTAAATTCACAAATCAAAAAAAATAAATTACTTGTATCCATGTGTTTATTATTTACTCATGGGCCCACAAATGTCAGAATGTATCATATCCAAGGGGTGAATTGAATGAATCTCAACTTTCTTGGGTATTGAGTTTGTAAACTTCCATTTCTGAAAATTGAAAAACACTAATACCTTCTTCTTGTCATGTCAATAATATCATGAATATTTTCTCTTTTTTTATCTTTCTCATATTACTTTGACATATATTCCCCTACCTTTTATGCCACATATGATTCTCTTCCATCGTTATTAAATTTAATGAACTTTGTGAATCACCAACATGAAAAATGTTTCCCTTTGTTCATTGGCCTCTCATTACAACATTCCCATTATTTATACTTTTTACAAATTTTTTTTCTAAAAATGATTTTTTACCTTCATCGTTATAAAGGGCCAGATTTGTGTAGTCCAATATTTTGTGTGTTTCTAAATCTTGTGGTTCTTGGAGGAGGCCAAGAGTGATTCTAGAGGGGATTGGCTGCAAAAATATGGAAATAGGGAGAATAAACGGTGTGTAAGTGTTTCACCCATGTATTCATAGTTCATGGATTGTTGAGGCTGGTTCATGGGGTGTTTCATGATGTGTATTAATTTGGGGTTAAAAGGTTCAAGGTGATGTGTTTTTCAGTGATATTTGAAACCCAACATTTACACGATGTGTAAATGGTTACACACTATGTAAATACCCCATTCAGTTCATCTTTAAATACTATTGTGGAATGGGATTTCTGAAAACCCTATGCCTCCCTCTTGAATTCCAATTAGCTGAAAACCCTCTTCCCATGAATTTTTGGATTCCTTCAATGGGGATTGATCTTGGATTTACACCTTTGATCCATAATGATATGAGGTATGTTCTACCTATTTTCTCATGGTTCTTTGATTAGATTCCTCCCATTCCTTCTTGTTATTTAATGGAGGATAATCTCAATTTTTTAATGGAGTTTTTCTTAGTTGTTTGTTGGTGCAGTTATTGTAACACCCCAAGTTTTTCTAAAAATAAATAGAAATGCAAGGAACTTTGTTTTAAGTAGATATTTATAACTAGCCTTTTAACATAGTTTTTTCTACTTCTATGTTCTAAATTTTAAGAAACTGTCATCTACAATTGTGTTCAATATGTTATTTGGAGTCTATTAGAACCAACTTGTTTTTTTGGTGAATAGTAGCATACCCTTATGAATAGTAATACAAATAGTGATATGACCCTAATGAATAGTAAATTTTATTATTATTTTATTTTATTAAGGCTTTAAGATAATAGCATCTAGGTTAATTTTTCATTGTGATATAGAAGTAGTTAGAGAATTAGAATTGTTAATTTTTGAATTAAGTATGATTTTATTTAAAAATTAAATTAATAATATTTAGAAAATTATTTTCAAAAAATGGAATTCATTTTTGAAATCTATACGTCGATAAATGGTTAGGGTGAATTTTGGGAATTTTTCTGAAACATTTGATTTTTCTGTGAATAGTAAAAAATACAGTTTTTAGTTTCAGTGTATTAATGACATCATTAATTATATAATAATGATGTCATAAATCTGGTCAACTTGTGTAACATGTGAGGTGTCCCAGGTGGATTATACCATGGGCAAGCCCATGGTTTTGTAAATACCACTCATGAGGTGTCCCTTGAAAATTATTAAAATAATCCCTCACTTTTCCTATAAATACCAACTCTTCCATTCATTTAATTCATTCCAAATTCTCCCTAAACGAAGCTCTAGACTACTTTCCTTCATAGTAGTCCTCCCAAGGTCTCTTAAATCCCCCAAGGTCCCAACCTTCAAGTTCTAAGGGTTACTCTACAAGGTAAGAAAATTCTCAATTTCTTTCTTTTTCCTTTCAAGTTCTCTTTTATGTGGTATAATTTTCAAGTTTCCAAACCATGTTATTATTTATTTATTATTCTTGATATTATATATATTATGATTCCTTTCTGGATGGGTGACCATTGTCCCCTCTTTTTTTAATATTTTCTAAAACCATGTTGCGTAGCCGTTAGGCTGCCGAATTTTTGTAAGCGATTTTCACAATTATTCTTTTATTTTGAGTTCTTTCCTTATTATTTATTCATATCTCCTTAACCAAGAGGAATGAAATCTTCATAAATCATGTATATTTTATATGTTATCATGTTTATGGAAAATTACTCATCATTATTCTTCTCCTCTCCCACTTATTTAAAGAATAAAAACATTGTCCGTTTGTGTCGAATTATCGACATTGTGGACGATGTGATTTCAATTTCCATTAATTCTTTCAATTATGGTCATGAAACCATTTATATGGTTGAAACAGGTTATAATATATGTTTTATGACTCACCCATGGTTCTGTAATTCTTTTTTACTCATCGGTCTAATTTATAAGACAAAATGGGGTTGTTATTATCAAATAACCACTAAAATGATCTAAACAAACATCATTAATGTTCTAACTTATGAATCATCCTCATGTAAGAATTAAAAATGATAAATGGAAAAATTTAAGTTAATGTTTATATTAAAATACTAATCCATTCTAATTATGGAGTTTCTCTTCCAATCGACAAGAATGTTCACCATGAACCAATCATAGAAATCATGTAAAGAATTCCACCAAAAACAGTGCAAGGGGAAAAATACTAACAATTAAGGGTGAAAAGATGTTATGAAATGATCATATAAGATGTTATAAACATGAAAATGTTTGTATAAAATATTAATAACACTCTTTTAACCATTATACAGAAGTTTTGAACAAGTTGGAAGTAAGACAAACCCGAGGTAAGGGGTTTCTCATCTCACTTTCATTTCAGTGAGATTTCCATTGTTCGCTAATTATTCCTTATATTTGGTATATGTGTACTTACATTTGATATATAATAACATTATTCTATTTATATTCATGTTATTAAATGATTCACTTCATGTTTATTAATTTCTGGTCATACGGTTCGACCGATTACATTGTGGTAAGGGAATTCTTAACCTGATTTCTATTCTTTGGGTTAACCTTCTACTTCATCTTTTATGTGCTATTTAAATTGTTTGTGTGATGGGTTATGTTTATATTATGTTTTATTATGTGTATTCACAGTATATATACATACTCCATATACTCTATTAAGTATCTCTTCAATTTTATGACATTTATAAGGGGATTTTCTTTAAAAATCCTCTTTTAAAATTCGGTTTTACGAAATTCCAAAGTAATGTTTTTATGGAATTATTCATGTTGTATGATTATGTTTTGGTTCTTGGTAATTATTTATGATGAAGGGTGGGAACTATATCTCCCTTCAATGCATTGGTTGTGATTATGTTGGAGGTTGGCCGTATGATTACTCCAAGTGTAACTGCGATGGTTACACAAAGTAAGGTAGCCGTGAGGGTTACTGATTACAAGGTAGCCATGAATGGTTACAAGATTATGTAAGTAATGCCCCAAGATATCTTTATGATTATATTTATGTTCTTTTGTTTTTTTTGGATTTTTTTACACAAAGTAAGTATATATTGGTGACAATCATGTCTTATGAAAATGTTTTCATACGTTATGAGTATTCATGGACTAATGTGCTCTTTCCTTCCTTTTTCATCCCTTACTGAGCTTTTGTGCTCATACCATGTTTTTAAATGATTTTTCACAAGTTAATGGATGTAAAGAAGACACTTTCAATGTGGAAGAATTTTCAAGGAGTCTTGTTTTAAGTTTTAATGTTTTATATTTTGAAAAAATGGAAACTGTTTTTATGGTATCCACTCTGTAACAATGTGTAATGTTATGAATGTCTTGTCCTAATTCTCTAAAGCTCTAAACTTGAAATGTAACACCTCTACCCCTCTAGACTGGATATGGTGCATTAATTGTGATATTGTCATGGTTAGAAGGAATGAAAATCCCGAATGAATGATCAGTTTAGTAGTCTTGAAGAAACTAGATACATTGATTTAACATAAATTACATTGGACAAGATACAATCCATAATGAAAAACAAAAACTGCATCCACTAGCACTCAATAAATGACCTCCTCTTCATAACATTTTGAAGGTAAACAATTAAAGGGGTGAGTTTAAATTCTCAGTAAGAGTAATCAATACAGTGGAAGATAATATAAACATTAGAAATGGTGAATAATTGAAAACACATGCCTTTAATAACAAACTTGAACACATTATGGAAGGAATATGAGCTGAGTAAATAATGCCATAATAAAACATAATCATGGGTATTCTAATAGTCTAATAACCACATGAAATATCAATATCTGAACTCAAAATGATGGAATTCATAACACCGGACATTCTGAAACATTTTGTCAAGGCCTCGGCCAAGACGTCTAATAAAATCCATATCACATTGGGAAAGGCCTCAGCCTATTCCACGTCTAGTTGTCTCATGGGACCTACCGATGCATCGAGGGGATATAGAGGGCCCCACCCGTCACATAATAATTCCAATGCATTCCTCATATGAGCAGGGTTCAACATATACAACATATACATTCATATTGAAACTATCATATGAAATGTAACTAACTTTCCCCAATCATTAAACACAAAACTCTAACCATTCCAAGAAATACGATGAATGGTTTTAGGGTATATTGTCCACAATAAATCTAGTCATAAACCATTCAATAAAATATGTTATATGACTTCATAAATTATTAACCCCAACAATACATAAGAATCAACAAGAGTATTGAATCAAACGAGAATACTCTTATAAAATCATTAAGCAATATTTGAGATAAATACTCTTTTATTTTGAAAAGAAGAGTTCTTTTGGAAAATATTTGTATAAAACCATAAGTGAAGTAAGATATAATTTTCATAATAAAATGAGTGATTTGATAAAGATAATGGTTTCCAAAAACTTATTATATAGTGCCCTTGAAAATAGATAAGAATTTGAGAACTTCCCTTGAATCGGGCTTGTATTTTGGAAACAATTTTGAAAGTTCCATTAAAAACATGTAACTTTCCATAAAATAAGGAAGGATACTAGTGTTTAAACATATAAATGGTACTCACACAGAATATATGAGGAGTAAATAACAATACAAAATAATTTCATTGAGGTATTTAGACAATGGAAGTATCCCGAATGAAAATAGAAGTTCGGGTGAAAAACCCTTACAACTTTGTAATCAATTGAATCGTATGACACAAAATTAATTATCTTCAAATGATAAATTGAATATCATGAAAATAAATATGTTCATGATATGAGACAATAATGGGCAGTATACATACACCATACAAAGTAATAGTAGTGATTACGGAATATCTCACAAAAATGGAAGTGAGATGAAGAAACCCTTACAATAATGTGATCGGTCGAATCATATGACCAGAACATAATAACCCTAAAATTAATCATTGAATAACATGAATATAAATATAATAATTTTATTATATATCAAATTATAGTACACATATACCACATACAATTAATAAGTGGTGAACAATGAAAATCTCACAGAAATGAAAGTGAGATGAGAAACCCCTTACCTTAACTCCAAACGTATTATTCTCTCGAACTTAAGCTTCTGGAATATGAAATTATACTTATTAATAACTTATTACAGAACCTATTATACATGTATTTATTTTATAATAATTCTGGTTAGTTCATTTATGTCTTTATTGATTAGTTATTGTATTAAATTCCATCACTTCAGAGTGTTCATTTTCTTTACTTTCATCTTCGGTTCACTTGTTTTTAAGTATGTGGAATGAATGTAAAACTCCAGAATTGAAATTATATATTATTTATGAACATAAATAGGTGTTATTGGTCATTTATATATCCTGGTTACATGGAACGAGGATGAATTATCGTATAGAACTTTAATGATAATTATTTCGGTTAATTTGTAGGTTTTGATTAGAATGAACTCATTTTTCTTTATAACCTAATACCATTTGAGAAAATGGATTAAAGAATATTAAATAGGTTATATTATATATAGTAATATGGTTCAACCATAACAATAATGGTTTCATGACCAGAATTTAGAATGATAATAGAAATCGAAAGTCCATCGTCCTTGAATGTGTAAAATTGACACATCTCGGATGGTGTTCTTGCTACTAGTATAAAAGAATGTAAAAAGAGAGAGATGATGATAAATTATTACACTATCATGACAAAATTCCAGTACATATAAGGTACTGGAGTCATCACAAAATTTGTATAAGGAGAGGTAATTGAAAAAGAAAACTAAAGAACTTGAAAGGAAAGACAAAGATTTGAAAAGAGAAATTTACCTCTTGAACCAAACTTCCTTGAGAACCCCCTTAAGGGAGAGGTTTTGGTCTTTTAATGAGACCAAAGATTGCTGGACGTGGGAGAGGAGGTTGGGAGTGTATTTTTACAGAATTTGGAGAAGGAACAAGGCTTGAGAGGAGTGAATGGAAGAGGGGTGAGAGGGGGTTTTTATAGTGGAGAGAGGAGATTTCTTAATATTATAATCATTAATTTATTATTTCCTCTCAAGACAACCAATAGTGAGTATTCCATCACCAAGAATAGTAATATATGCATGTGAATCTTAATCAATTGGGCTTACATCAGCAGATCATCATCGATGACTCAATTAATACATTGTTTAGCATTTATTGTGAATTATCGGATTTTACTATTCATCAAAAATTCAAGTATTTCAGAAAAATCCCAAAAATTCACCCTAGCCATTTTTCGACACGTAGAATCCAAAAATGAAGTCCATTTTTCAAAAACAATTTTCTAAATATGATTAATTAAATATTTAATTAAATCATTATTTAATTGAAATATATAAACACTTAGAATATTCATCTTCATCTTTAGGGTGACTAAATTCATTTATACGTTTAAGGGTATTGATACCATTCATAAGAGTCATATTACTATTCATAAGGGTAGGTTACTATTCATAAGGGTAGGCTACTATTCACCAAAAATTAAGTTAATTCATCAGACTCTAAATATCACCTTGAACACAACCATGTATGTCAGATTTTCAAATTTCAAATCAAAGAGCTGGTAAATTTAAGTTTAGTGGCTAAGTTATGGCTATCTCCTATATGTAACTGTGTTTTGTTCCATAGGGGTTTAGTGATTTAGGAAATAAAGGCTACCTAATGAATACAATGTATTTAAGAAAAACATACCATAAAATGTTTGGGGTGCTACATGAAAAGATCCACAATGTAAAAGGAAGTGTTTTCTTGACTAAATTCAAGGTTATGTATGTAATAAGGTTGGGTTCTTATAGTTGGTATCAGATCATGGATTAGATAAATTTAGGGGTTAGGGTGATGTTAATAGAATACCATAAATGATTTTCACTCTATGTTTAATTTGAAATATTATAGAATTTAAAGATTACCATGTTGCTTTATCTAAGACATGTTTGTTCAGAATGGTTGTCCGTAGAAGGAACAAGGATGCTGAAGAGGAGAGGCACCGACAGAATGATATCCTTATGGAACTACAACCCAGAATGGTAGGGATTGAAACTGAGCAGTTTGTGACAGTAATGGCTCAGCTAACGCAGGTAATAAATGGTGGTGGAATCCATTCAAGATAACCAATAGAGGTACCACAATAGAACATGACAGTAGTGGAACATTTTATGAGAAAACATCCTCCTGCATTCAATGGATCTTCTGACCCAGTAGCAGCTGAAGGATGGATCAAAGCACTTGAAAAGATATTTAATGTTATGGGATGTTCAGACAATCAAAAGGTAAGTATTTCCATTTATTGTTTTTAAGGGGAAGCTGATCAGTGGTGGTCAATGGTAAGGAATATCAGGGGGAGAGAGGATTTTGATGCCTTAGAGTGGGATGAATTTAAATGTCTTTTCCTTGAAAAATATTTTCCTAAGGTGGTGCGACTTAAAATGGAGAAGCAATTAATTGAATTGAAACAGAAGGAGGAAGATTCAGTGGTTGTGTATGAAGAGAACTTCACCTGACTGGCGAGGTATGCACCAAATCTTATTCTGGATCTTGATAGCAAAATCAACCACTTTTACTCAGGACTGAAGACAAGGTATCGAAGGGCGTTGGCCTCCCGTGAATTCAAAAGTTATGAGAAACTTGTCCAATGTGCTGAGAGGGTATAGATGGAGTTTGTTGATGATCATGTGCATTTTGGAAACAAAGATAAGAAGAGGTCTAGTTGGCAAGAAATGGGTAAGAATCAACCAAAGAAATCTAATGGTAAGAAAATCCAATTTTCAGTTTGTGAAAAGTGTGGAAAGAAACACCCTGGGGAATGTCTTATCAAAACTGAGAAGTGTTTTAAATGTGTTAAGTTTGGATATATAGCCCAAGATTGCAATGAAACTGATCTTAAGAATAATCCTGATAAGAAAACTGTAAAGTGTTTTAAATGTGGTGAAATGGGTCATTATGAAAATGTCTACCTAAAGAGAGATCCAAATGATTCAAATAAGCCAGACTACAAGCTGAAAGGTGTAGTGAGATCCTTTGCGACTACGTCAGTAGATGTTGGTTCATCCAATGAAGTTTCATCAGGTACTTTGTTTGTTCACTCATTTTTTATTAAAGTTTTGTTTGATACGGGGTCTACACATTCCTTCATCTCTGATAAATTTTCTGGTAAATTGGAAATATCATCTTAACAAATGAGACCTGAACTTGTTGTTAAAACACCATGGGGAAATGTTATAGCAAAGAGGAATTATAATAATATTTCTATTGTGGTCTGTGGAAATACTTTACCTACAAACCTGGTTGTTTTACCCTTAGTCGAGTTTGATGTTATTCTGGGGATGGATTGGCTTTCTAATTATCATGCTAAGATTGATTGTAGAGCTAAAGAAGTTGTTTTTAAGAAAGGGTTTCAGTTTGTATACAAAAATGAACCTATAAAATTGATAACATATCAGGAAGCTGAGAAACTATTGAAAGATGTAAATGAAAGTTATCTTGATCATATTGTTGAAAACAAGGGAACTATTCAAATTAATGATTTGCCAGTGGCAAATGAATAACTTGATATTTTTCCTGATGAGTTACCCGGTGTCATACCTGATCGAGAAGTCGAATTCACAATTGACTTAGTTCCTGATGCTAAGCCAATTTCAAAACCCCCATATCGTATGGCTCCAATAGAACTTCTTGAATTGAAAAATTAGTTACATGATTTACTTGAAAAAGGCTTCATTTGTCCTAGCACTTCACCATGGAGAGCCCCTATTTTGTTTGTTAAAAAGAATATAGTTCCATGAGACTTTGCATTGATTATAGAGATTTGAATAACATCACTATTAAAAACAAGTATCCTTTGCCTCATATTGATGACTTGTTTGATCAGTTCCAGGGAGCTCAGTACTTTCCCAAGATTGACTTGAGGTCCGATTACCATCAGCTGAAGGTGAAGAAAGATAACATCCCGAAAACAGCCTTTCGTACTAGATATGGGCATTATGAATTTGTTGTTATAACATTTGGATTAACTAATGCACCTGTTGTATTCATGAATCTTATAAATAGAGTATTTCATGAGTTCTTGGATAATTTTGTGGTTGTATTTATTAATGACATTCTGGTATTTTCTAAAAGTAAAGAGGAGCATGAAAAACATCTAAGGGTTGTTTTACAAACATTAAAAAAAAGAAACTATATGGAAAATTTAGCAAGTGTGCTTTTTGGTTGCAATAGATTTCTTTTCTTGGGCACTTTGAAAATAATGATGGAATAATAGTTGATCCCTCAAAAACAAAAGTAGTTGATGAATGACCAATACCCACAAATGTTATATAGATTCATAGTTTTCTGGGCTTAGCAAGTTATTATCGACGATTTTTTAAGAACTTTGCACGGTTATCTAGCCTAATAACTAAGTTAACATGGAAAGGAGTTAAATTTGTTTGGGCAGAGGAATGTGATGTTTGTTTTTAGGAACTAAATAAGTGATTGGTGAATGCTCTAGTTTTGGCCTTACCTTCCCGAAATGGGGAGTTTGTCATCTACAGTGATGCTTATTTGAAGGGACTTGGTTGTGTTTTGATGCAAAATGATCAGGTAATTGCCTATGCTTTGAGAAAACTTAAACCTCATGAGCTAAATTATCCCACACATGATTTGGAATTGGTAGCTGTGGTTTTTGATTTGAAAATTTGGAGGCATCATCTATACGGAACCAAATGCCAAATATATACTAACCATAAAAGTCTAAAGTATATATTCACTCAGAAGGAATTAATCATGAGGAAGAGAAGATGGCTAGAATTGATAAAGGATTATGACTGCATGATTAATTACCATCCTGGGAAAGCAAACAAAGTGGAAGATACCTTAAGTTGGAAACAACATGCATCACCAACCATGCTATGTTTGGAATATGATCCCTTGATTAATGATTTGATGAATTTTTTCTTAGAAGTTGTTGATGCAGGGAATAAATCTGTTTTGTTTTAGATTTTAGTGCAGTCATTGTTGATAGACAAAATTAAGCAAGCGCAGAAGGAAGACCATGAGCTATAGAAAAAGGCAGAATTGGTTAAAATGGGTAAGTTTCCAAAATTTAATATTGATAAAGATTGTGTTTTAAGATTTGGAAAAAGGTTGTGTGTGCCTTGTGATTCCTAGTTGAAGAAAGAATTGTTGTGTGAAGCTCATAGTTCTCCATTTTCTGTTCATCCTGGAAGTACTAAGATGTACAGAGACCTTCAGGAGTATTATTGGTGGGATGGAATGAAAAGAGATATTATTGATTTTACCATGAGATTCTTGACATGTCAACAGGTTAAAGAATAGAAACAATTACCGAATGGGATGCTTCAGCCTTTCCCAGTGCCAGGGGGGAAATGGGAGAATGTATCAATGGACTTCATGGTGGGACTACCAAATACTTCTAGAGGTAATAATGCAATTTGGGTTATTGTTGATCGGATGAAAAAAAATTTACACATTTTCTTTCTATTCGAGATACAATGTATTTGGATCAGCTTTCTCGATTGTACCTCAAGGAGATTTTCAGGTTACATGAAGTCCCTCTTTCCATAGTGTCTGAGCGAGATCCCAGGTTCACTTCTAAATTTTGGAAGGGACTTCAGAAGTCCTTGGACACATAGTTAAATTTCAGTACAGCTTTTCATCCTCAATCAGATGGGCAGTCAGAACGAACGATTCAAACTTTGGAGGATATGTTTCGAGCTTGTTCAATGGACTATTAGGGAAGTTGGGATCAACCTCTTTATTTAGTTGAGTTTTCTTATAATAACATTTTTCATTCCAGTATTCAGATGGAACCTTTTGAGGCTTTGTGTGGGAAGCAGTGTCAGACTCCAGTGTTTTGGTATGAAGTTGGTGAAATAAAGTTGATGGGGCCAGAATTAGTAGAAGAAGTGGCTGAGAAAGGGAGGATGATCCAGTAGCACATGAGGAGAGATCAGAGTAGGCAGAAAAGTTATGCCAATAACATAAGGAAAGACTTCTCTTTCGAGGTAGGTGACCATTTTTTCCTTAAAATATCTCCTTGGAAAAGTGTGATGTGTTTTGGTAAGAAAGGGAAGCTAAGTCCATAGTTCATCAGTCTTTTTGAAATCTTGGATAAAGTTGGAACAGTTGCATACCACGTAGCTTTGCCTCCGAGTTTGTTTTAGGTACATAATGTTTTTCAGGTTTCGATGTTGAGAAATTATGTGCCAGATTCATCACATGTCTTGATCCCATAAGCAGTTTAGCTAGAAGAGAACCTTTCTTATGAAGAGAAACCGGTTCAAATTCTTGATCGAAGAGAACAGGTATTGCGAAATAAGGTAATCCACTAGGTAAAGGTTTTGTGGAGAAACCACATGGTTGAAGAAACAACATGGGAGTCTGAAAATGCTATGAGAGAAAAATAACCTCAGTTGTTTAATAAGTAAATAAAATTGCGAGGACACAATTTTACGAAGGTGGGGATAATGTAACACCCCAAGTTTTTCTAAAAATAAATAGAAATGCATGGAACTTTGTTTTAAGTTGATATTTATAACTATCCTTTTAACATAATTTTTTCTACTTCTATGTTCTGAATTTCAAGAAACTTTCATCTACAATTGTGTTCAGTATGTTATATGGAGTCTATTGGAACCAACTTGTTTTTTGGTGAATAGTAACATACCCTTATGAATAGTAATATGAATAATGATATGACCCTAATGAATAGTAAATTTTATTATTATTTTATTTTATTAAGGCTTTAAGATAATAGCATCTAGGTTAATTTTTCATTGTGATATAGAAGTAGTTAGAGAATTAGAATTGTTAATTTTTGAATTAAGTATGATTTTATTTAAAAATTAAATTAATAATATTTAGAAATTTATTTTCAAAAAATGGACTTCATTTTTGAAATCTACACGTCGATAAATGGTTAAGGTGAATTTTTGGAATTTTTCTGAAACAGTTGATTTTTCTATGAATAGTAAAAAATACAGTTTTTAGTTTCGGTGTATTAATGAAATCCTTAATTATATAATAATGATTTTATAAATCTGGTATACTTGTGTAACATGTGAGGTATCCCAAGTGGCTTATACCATGGGCAATCCCATGGTTTTGTAAATACCACTCATGAGGTGTCCCTTGAAAATTATTAAAATAATCCATCACTTTTCCTATAAATACCAACTCTTCCCTTCATTTAATTCTTTCCAAATTCTCCCTCAACGAAGCTCTAGACTAATTTCCTTCATAGTAGTCCTCCCAAGGTTTCCTCAAGCCCCCAAGGTCCCAACCTTCAAGTTCTAAGGGTTACTCTACAAGGTAAGAAAATTCTCAATTTCTTTCTTTTTCCCTTCAAGTTCTCTTTTATGTGGTATAATTTTCAAATTTTCCATAACATGTTCTTATTTATTTCTTATTATTGATCTTCTATATATTATTATTCCTTTATGGATGGGTGACCATTATCCCCTCTCTTTTTAATATTTTCTAAAATCATGCCGCGTAGCCGTTAGGCTGCCGAATTTTTGTAAGCGATTTTCACAATTATTCTTTTATTTTGAGTTCTTTCCTTATTATTTCTTCATATCTCCTTACCCAAGAGAAATGAAATCTCCAGAAATCATGTATATTCTATATGTTATCATTTTTATGGAAAATTAATCATCATTATTCTTCTCTCCTCCCACTTATTTAAAGAATAAAAACATTGTCCGTTTGTGTCGAATTATCGACATCATGGACGATGTGATTTCAATTTCCATTAATTATTTCAAGTCTGGTCATGAAACCATTTATATGTTTGAACCAGGTTATAAAATATGTTTTATGGCTCACCCATGGTTCTGTAATTCTTTTGTACTCATCGTTCTAATTTATAAGACAAAACAGGGTTGTTATTATCAAATAACCACTAAAATGATCTAAACAAACATCACTAATGTTCTAACTTATGAATAATCCTCATGTAATAATTAAAAATGATTAATGGAATAATTTATGTTACTGGTTATATGAAAATACTACTCCATACCAATTCTATAGTTTCTCTTCCAATCAACAAGAATGTCCACCATGAACCAATCATAGAAATCATGTAAAGAATTCAACCAAAAACAGTGCAAGGGGAAAAATACTAACAATTAAGGGTGAAAAGATGCTATTAAATTATCATATAAGATGTTATAAACATGAAAATGTTTCTTTAAAATATTAATAACACTCTTTTAACCATTATACAAGAGGTTTAAACAAGTTAGAAGTAAGACAAGCCCGAGGTAAGGGGTTTCTCATCTCACTTTCATTTCTGTGAGATTTCTATTGTTCGCCAATTATTCCTTATATTTGGTATATGTGTACTTAAATTTGATATATAATAACATTATTATATTTATATTTATGTTATTAAATGATTCACTTGATGTTTATTAATTTCTGGTAATACGGTTCGACCGATTACATTGTGGTAATGGAATTCTTAACCCGATTTTCATTCTTTGGGTTAACCTTCTACTTCATCTTTTATATGCTATTTAAATATTTTTTGTGATGGGTTCCGTTTATATTATGTTTTATTATGTGTATATACAGTATACATACATACTCCATCCACTCTATTAAGTCTGTATTCAATTTTATGATATTTATAAGGGGCTTTTCTTTAAAAATCCTCTTTTAAAATTCAGTTTTATGAAATTCCAAAGTAATGTTTTTATGGAATTATTCATGTTGTATGATTATGTTTTGGTTATTGAGAATTATTTATGATGAAGGGTGGGACCTATATCTCCCTATAATGCATTGGGTATTATTATGTTGGAGGTCGGTCGTATGGTTACTCCAAGTGTAACTACGATGGTTACACAAAGTAAGGTAGTCGTGAGGGTTACGGATTACAAGGTAGCCATGAATGGTTACAAGATTATGTAAGTAATTCCCCAAGATAAATTTATGATTATATTTATGTTCTCGTTTTTTTTGGTGTATTTTGTTACAAAAATTAATTATATATGGGTGACAAGCATGCCTTCTGAAAATGTTTTCATACGTTATGAGTATTCATGGACTAATGTGCTCTTTCCTTCCTTTCTCATCCCTTACTAAGATTCTGTGCTCATCCCATGTTTTTAAATGATTTTTCATTGGTTAATGGATGTTTAATACAAGGAAAGAAGACACGTTAAATGTTGAAGAATTTTCAAGGAGTCTTGTTTTAAGTTTTAATGTTTTATATTTTGAAAAAAATGGAAACTATTTTTATGGTATCCACTCTGTAACAATGTGTAATGTTATGAATGTCTTGTCCTAATTCTCTAAAGCTATAAACTTGAAAATATCCTCAATGTAAAAGGAAGTGTTTTCTTGAATAAATTCAAGGTTATTTATGTAATAAGGTTGGGTTCTTATAGTTTTTCCATGATATCCTTGGATGTATGCAACTTCTTGTGGAAGAAGTGATCAAAATCTTTCATGTTGGTCTATTCTCATGAAAATAATGTTGATGCATTTATGGTAGGTGATTCGTTGTTTCTCTATTTATTTATGTGAAATCATAAATTGAGCATGGTCTATCCCTTTGGATGAAAATGGAATTAACCTAATAATTATTTAATTAGATTAATAAATAATTGGTTAGCGATCTCATGTTGATGTGATTTATACTGTTATAACGAGTTTCCTCTTGATTTTATAAATATCATGAAATCTATGCTATGTTTTTTAGCATGTTATTATACTTGGATTATCATGTGTAAATTGATAAGAACATAAACCCATAGTTAATTGATTAATTGGATTAGTAATAATTAAAGAAGAGATATGTTTATAATATAGTGTTTGTTATAATTTGATGATAATCAAATTAATGAAATGATCATGTACAATTAATGTGATTTTAAATGTGTTAATGGAATTTGTATATAATTTGAAGCATGTTTATGCGTATTGATAATAAATAAAGGGAATGTTAAATGACAACGGTATTTGTCACAGTTTGATCAAATTGGTTTAATTGAAACACCCCAAGACATTAAAATATTTTCATATTAGAATAAATATTATTTTTTATCTCTTTATAAACCACCATTTTTGTCTTACATAACACCATTTTAAGCTTACACTACACACCATACTGAGTTATCTTGCGTTACACGCAAGATTGGGTTTTTCCGTCTTTTAAGGGTGTACCTATTTTAAAATTAAATTTTAGAAATTTTAGAAATTTTATTTTTCAAAATAAGCTTCATTTTTTAATTTGGAATGTAAAAATTAACTTAGGGTAAATTTTTTGTATTTTTCTGCGAAGTTTCATTTTTTTTATGAATAGTGAAAAATACTGCATTTTAATTAAAAATGGCCTTTTTTTTAAATAATTATTAGTGTTAAATTATATTTTAAATTGGTTTTTAAAGTAAAAACAGATCAATTATTCATATATTAATCCAATTTAGTTCATTGGTATCGTTTTTATATTGAAATTAGATATAAAAACTTGTTAAACTTTTTAACGTTTCTACTTTAAAAACCAATTTTCTCATCACGTATGCACGATTAGCGTTAATCTTAATTTTCCCAATTATGATATTTGAATTTTTAAAAAAGGACATACTCAATTTTAATAATTACAATATTTTTTGTTCTAATAAGGTCAAATTAATTTTTGACCAAAAAGATTAGTAAAAGTGATTAAAATTAATTACAACGATTAAGGTACGATTAAGCTTAATAAGGGACTAAACCTTAATATTAAGGATCAAAATGACCTGGAAACTTATACAAAATCCATTTTATGCCAATAATTTGATCATATTATCAATTGGTTCTAAATTTATGGGTTATTGGTATATTATTAAATGGAAGTTCCCCATATAAAAGGTTAAGTAAGGAAAACAACAAGAAGGGAACTTTCTTTACCTTTAACAATTATAAAACTTTGAGGTACGAAAAAAACATCATATTTTCGGTCACACATATCCTTTTAAAATATAAATTGGTTATTTTTATAATAATAATTTTTCAATAATTTTTAGATATGGTTTAGTTACATAAAATTCTTATGAAATGCCAACGTAGTGATTATTTAGTTAATAATTAACTAAAATAAACGACACTATAAATGTTAAAAGTAAAGTAAATTGATTGAATTACAGTATTTATTTATTTAGATGAATATATAATTTTAAAAATATTTAAACCTAATATATTTTAATTCCAATATTATATTTATATTTTAAAATTAAAATTAAATAAATAATATCAAAATTGACATTATCGTTGTTTTACAATAAAATATATTTTATTAAATGATTTAAAATTAATAAAAAATATATATTCTGAAAATTTATTTTTTATAGTTAATAAATATTAAATATTTTCTATTAATGGACCAATTTATCTTTTTATAATTAACATATTGACCCATATATTGTAAAAACTTTTTTAACACTGTCCGAATTTAAGCAATTTTTTAGTGCATCACATGTGTTTGTTTTAAAATTAATTTCCAAAACACATGGGTTTTTTATTTTATAAATTAGATATCATATTAATAATTAATTGGATATATATTTTATAAAAAATCTAACTTTATTTTAGTGTTAATGGTTAAATTACTTAGGTTGGATAACTAGATGCTTTAATAAAAATCAAAATGATAAAATTTGGAAATCTTAGATGTTAATAACCCAAAATATTAAAATGCACATATTTTTGTGTGGTGAGTGTTTTAATAGAACATTATTCCAATTTAATCCATTATTTTTTTCATTTTTGAGGAACTTTATGTAAGGTAGACCTCCCATTAATGAATACCTTTTGGTATTTACAAGAGTTTTACTCCCCCTCCACTATAAAAATGCAAGCACTCTACCCCGTACTCAAACCTCTCAAGCCACTTAGGTTTGGAAAAGGTATACCCAAATAGCTTCCAAAAATAACTTCTATATAACTTAAAGCCTCCCATTATTCATAAAGAAATCCAGGGAATCCCTTTGATGCAAACCAAAAGGAGTTACACGATTAATAGGTAACAGACTTCCTTAAGCGTTTTAGTTTTATTTCCATTATCCAATCCCTAAAATATTATTATTTAATGATAGTATAAAAAAAATTATCCTAAATATACTATTATGTTGTTATTATAAGGGTTATACCTAAAATTACTTACACTTCCATCTAATGGGTAACGAATATATTGTTTCTGTGTATAGCGAACTACTACCTCAGGAAACGATGATTATTCATTTTTTACTTTAAAACCTCTCATGGTGGCCATTATGATGGAAAAAATATTTATATATGATATATATGATATTTTTTATGTCTTTATACTTATTTAATCCTTTTATAACACATATATTTAATACCTCCCATTTTTCTTTAATACGATAACATCATTTGCGGAAGTGTGGACTACCTCCTCCTTGAAGCGATGTGATTCGTTCACGCTATACATGGAACATATTAAGGATGATTTTAATAAACCAATTTAACATTTATTAAATAGATATTATAATGGAATTATAATATACATATTTTTTATTTATTTTTCATTCTTTTAATACGAAAAATAATGAAAGTAGCGGTCGCGCGTATCTACGGCCTACCGTCTCCATGAACAGTGCATTTCTTTTATTATCTATAAACCTTATGGACTATTATAAATACATATGTACTGAATATATAAGATAATTTAGTCATGGTTTAAATTATGGAGATGATGAAATCATTATCTATGTAATTTTAACAACAATTAACAATTCAAAACATACTTGAGAAAACTAGGAAATTAACACATGAAATAGTTAAAATAATGAAAGGGTGTTAACAAATAGATAATAAAATACTTAATATATGATATTATAATAATGAGTATGGTTCTTTTATAATTTAGTAACATATTTTAAACCACTATACAGGAGGATAAATACCACACAACAAAATTAAGGTTAAGGTGAGGGATTTCATCTCAATTTATATTCCATTGAGGCTTATTTGTTGTTATACACCATCTCGCTTTTGTATAGTGCATATACTACCCTTTGACACATAATATCATGAATATAATTATTCTCATGATATTCTAAGTTTTATTTAATTTCATACCATTATGAGGATTATGAATTAATTTTTTCAAAGTGGTATGGGACACTTTGAAATGTTTAAAGATTATTCTCCTCAATAATGTTCTCAATGATAATCTTTACAATATCACTTCATTTTGTGATTGTTAAATTTATCTTGAAATAATAAATTTATTGTAATAATTTTTCATTATAAATTTAATTGAATATTCATATTATCATACAATGTATATTATTATAACCTAAACTATATACCATTTTTATATAGTGTTCACTTTTACAGTATTAGATTCTTGGCATGAAGCATTGATAGTATTAGATTCTTGGTATGGAGCCTTGATAATATTATATTCTTATAATGAAGCCTTGAAATTATTATATTCTTGTCATGAAGCCTTGAAAGTATTAGATTCTTTCCATGAATCCTTTAAATTGTTAGGTTCTTGGCATGATGCCTTGAAAGTATTAGATTCTTAACATGAAGCCTTGAAAGTATTAGATCCATGGCACATATCCTTAGTGGTATGTTATAGATATCCATCATTATTTATTTCATTCATAGATATGTTAGTTATTATTCATCCATGATATTTTACATCGACATATCTATGGATACATTTAACTTTCAGTTCATTGATTGAATGACATGTGTTTCAGTTTCTTACCGTGCCATATTAAATTTTCCTTATCTAATTATTTGAATGGCATGTGTTATAAGTTATTTACCTTTCCATGTTGGATTATTTTTTGTTAAATAATTATTGATTCTAATTTACTTAACCTTATTGAGAATTTAATCTCACTCTTATTATATATTCTTTCCTCAGGTTATGAAGAATAAATATTTGAATAAGCTTCCAAGTATGAATTTTATTTCATTTTTTTATGTATCATGTATGTATTTTATATTTCATAATGTATTATGGGTATATTATATGTAATATGTCTTTCCAAGACTGCTAAATAGATCGATCCTTCTGGATTTGATTCCTTTTAATCATGACAATTTAATAAAATAATGCACCGGCTCCTGGCTTTTAGGGTTGGGGCGTTATAATTGGTATCAAAGGAAGTTTAAAAACAACCTTGGAAACTAGATTTAGAAAACATAGATTAGGGAACATAGCCCTAAGATAGACTTTGAGGATAATTTTACAAGAACATCCTATAATTTTGGTAAGGTAGATATTATTTGAGTATTCCTAGAAATACATCCCTCTCTGGATATTACAAGTGGATGTGGTTCTAGCACATATTTTCCTAGGAGTAATAAATCTGAAAAGGTGTTTTGGGCCTGACTTGGGGTAACCTGGTACATGATAATGGGCCTTACTAAGCACCTAATTTGACACTCCCAAGGGATACACTTAAGATATTTTACAATTTATTTACCTACCATTATGAAGGATTTGAAATTAAAGATTTCCCCAAAGTAACCAAAGTTTATGATTCTAGGATTCACAATGAAAAAATTCATGTTATATACTATAAAATATTTGGAATTATACATTATGTTATGATTTAATTTAGTATATTCCATTGTTAGAAATGGTGTCTAATATAAGGAATTAGAACTCCACCAATGCACATGATCTAAATAGTAAGAAGGATCATACCTTTGATGGTCCTAAGACAACATTTCTAAGGGAAGTAGTTTCCCAAGTATTCTCATAATATGAGAAAATAGTATCATGTACTAATGATATAGGTAAAGAATTATCCAATTCCTATGGTTTTAAGGGAAGCAATAGAAGAAGAGGATGGTATAGAAAAAATTTATAAAGGGAATAAGGGAAAGAAGGATTTTCCCACATGTGATAACTGTGGAAATAATAACCCTAGTAAATGCTTGAAGGGAATGAGATTTTTCTACAAGTTTGGAAAGAAAGGACACCATGATTTTGATTTAAAGGGTAATAAAAAGTTTTCCAATGTACAATGCTTCAAATGAAAAGAGATGGGACACTATGCAAATAAATGTCTCAAGCGTCAAAGGAATAAACCCCAAATGATGATATTGGATAATGATCAAGTTATGTAACTGTCACAGATGAAGATAAATGATTAATATAGCTATTTGTTGGAATATTTTATTAGAAATGTACTGGTTATAATAATTATGGAATATATGAGGATTGTACTGTATTTTTTTCACTAAGGATTTGAGGTCATATATTTAATAGTACCATGAAAAGTGATTTGGTAGCATGTTAAAATTTTTATAAAAAAACATCTTTTAGGGAAATATAAACCTTGGTGTGTTCCTGATGTTGAGATAATTATTTTTGGATAAAAATATGATTAATATGGATAAAGTAAATTGGATATTACTAACTATAATGGAAATTATTCTAAAGTGATGGATTGTGATATTTTGGAAAGGTTAACCATTTATGAAATGGTTTAAGTTAAACTTTGTATGTGGTTTTTGATGTTAATGTTTTAATTCACCATATGATTCAGCCTGTTCTAAGAGATGAAGTATAAATAGTTCAAGGCATGACCAAAGGATAATACTATAGAAACATACCAAGTAAGTATATTTACTTATATTCCCATAGAGTGAAATAATTCCTCAACTCCAGGAAAAATGATCTTGAAACAAAAAATGTTGTCTTAGTACCTTCATTTTTGATGAATAGAATGACCCCTTAGATCATCACAGATTTTGGGATTTTGATTGTTAACTTTCTTCTAACCATGTTCTCTAACACTCTCTATCAGAACATGATTGTTATATTTTTCCTATGTATCTATGTTTCCATTTCCCATCTATGTTTTCATACTAGGGAACCTATTTACATGACCATTTTTCTTTCCTTTATCTCTTATTAATAAGATATGTTATCAACCCTATTCACGATGTGGGTTTTTCAACAATAGTATTTTCAAATATCAATTCCTTGATTACTAAGATCAAGTTTAAATTATGAGGACACGGTTTAATTAAGGTGGGGAAATGTAACACCCCAATACATTACAATATTTTCATTTTAGAATACATATTATTTTTTATCTCTTTATACTCAATACCATTTTAAACTTATGCTACACACCACACTCAGTTATCTTATGTTACACGTAAGACTTAGTTTTACTGCCTTTTAATGACTCTCCTATTTTAAAATTAAATTTCGAAAATTTTATAAATTTTATTTGTCAAAATAAAAATTATTTTTGAATTTATAATTTTAAAATTATCTTAGGGTGAATTTTTGGTATTTTTCTAAGAATTTTTATTTTTTGATGAATAGTAAAAAATAATTCATTTTAATTAAAACATTTTCATTTAAATAATTATTAGCGTTAAATTATATTTTAAATTGTGTTTTAAAGTAAAAATAGATCAATTATTCATATATTAATCCAATTTAGTTTATTGGTATCGTTTTTATATTGAAATTAGATATAAAAACTTATTTAACTTTTAACATTTTAACATTAAAAACCCTCTTTCTCACCACGACTGCAAGATTAGCGTAAATATTAATTTTTCCAATTCTATGATTTGAATTTTAAAAAATGGAAATACACAGTTGTAATAAGTACAATATTTTTGTTCTAATAATATCAACTTAATTTTTGACCAAAAATATTAGTGTAAGTGATTAAAATTAATTACGACAATTAAGGTAAGATTAAAATTAATAAGGGACTAATCCTTAATATTAGGTACCAAAATGACATGGACACTTGTCCAAAATCCATTAGATGCTAATAATTCAACCATATCTCTAATTGGTTATAATTTTATTTGTTATTAGGATATTATTAAATGGAAGTGCCCTATATAAAAGGTTAAGTAAGGAAAAAAAGACAAAAATGGAACTTTCCTTACCTTTAACATTTATAAATTTTTTAGATATGTAAAAAAATAATATTTTATATTATACATATCCTTTTGAAATATAAATAGGTTATTTTTATCATAACAATTTATCAATAATTTTTAGATATGGTTGATTTACTTAAAATTCTTATGAAACGCCAACGTAGTGATTATTTAGTTAATAATTAACTAAAATAAATGATATAATAAATATTAAAAGTAAAGTGAATTGATTGAATTATTGTATTTATTTTTTAGATGAATATATCATGTTACACATCTATAAAACTAATATATTTTAATTTCAATATTATATTTATATTTTAAAATTAAAATTAAATAAATAATGTCAAAATTAACATTATTGTTATTTTACAATAAATGATATTTTATTAAACTGATTTAAAATTAGTAAAAATACTATATTATACAAAGTAATTTTTTATTATTAGTAAATATTAAATATGGTATATTTATGAACCAATTTATCATTTTATAATTAAAATATTGACCCATATATTGTAAAAATGTTGTTAACACGGTCCGAGTTTAAGTTGTGTTTTAACGCATCAAATGCGCTTGTTTTAAAATTAATTTTCAAAAAACATGGGTTTTTTATTTTATAAATTATATATAATATTAATAATTCAGTGGATATATATTTTATAATAAATCTTATTTTATTTTAGTATTAATGGTTAAATTACTTAGGTTGGAAAACTAGTTGCTTTAATAAAAACTAAAATGATAAAATTTGGGAATCTTGGATGTTAAGGAACCAAATTATTAAAATACACATATTTATGTGTGTTATAGATTTTCATTGACCATGATTCCTCTTTAATCCATTATTTTCCCATTTTGGAGGAACTCTAGGTAAGTTAGACCTCCCATTAATGAATACCTTTAGGTATTTACAAGAGTGTCACTCCCCCCCACTATAAAAATGAAAGCACTATACCCCTTACTAAAACCTATAAATATAGTTAGGTTCATCAAATTTATTCCCAAATAGCTTCCCAACATCCCTACACTAAACCTTGAATCCTCTCCTTGGTCAGAAATCATTCTAAGGAATCCCTTTGGTGCAAACCAAAAGGAGTTACCCGATTAAGAGGTAACAAACTTCCTTAAGTTTTTTAGTTTAATTTACATTATCTAATCCATAAAATCTTATTATTTAATGATTTAATAAAAAAACAGTATCCTAAATATAAAATTATTTTATTATTATAAGGTTTATGCCTACAGTTATGCACACTTTCATCTAATGGGTAGTGAACATACTGTTTTTGTGTACCACGAACTACTGCATCACGAAACGATGATTGTTCATTTTCCTTTACCACCTCTCATGGTGGCCATTATGATGGAAAATATATTTATATATAATATATATGATATTTTTTTATATATTTATACTTATTTAATTCTTTTATAACACATAACTTTAATACTTCCCATTTTGCGTTAATACGATAACATCGTTTAAGGAAGTGCGGGCTACCACGCTCTTGAAGTGATGTGATTCATTCATGCTATACATGGAATGTATTAAGTATGATTTTAATAAACCTATGTAACATATATAACATATATATGATACTAGAATTATAATATACATATTTATAATTTATTTTTCATTCTTTTAATACGATAAAGGAATGAAAGTATCGTTTATGCGTACGTACAACCTACCGTCTCCATGAACAATGCATTTCATTTATTATCTCCAAACTTTATGGAATATTATAAATACATATGTACTGAATATATAATATAATTAAGTTATTATTTACATTCTTTATATGATGAAATCATGATCTAAGTAATAGGAATAACAAGTAATCGGTCAAAACATACTTGAGAAAACTAGGCAATTAATACCTAAAATAGTTAAAATAATCAAAGAGTGTTTACAAATAGGTAATAAAATACTATAAAAAGTTAATATATGATATTATAATCATTAGTATGGTTCTGGTATAAGTTAGTAACATATTTTAAACAACTATATAAGAGGATAAAGACCACACACCAAAAGGAAGGTTAAGGTAAGGGGTTTCATCTCAATTTATATTCAATTGAGACTTATTTGTTGTTATGCACCAAATCACTTTTATATAGTGTATATAATGACTTTTACACATAATATCATGAATATAATTATTCTAATGATATTATAAGTTTCATTTAATGTCATAACATCATGGCGATTATGATTTAAATGTTTTAAAGTGGTATGAGACACTTTGAAATGTTTAAAGATTATTCACCTCAAGAATGTTCTTAATGAAAATCATTGCAATATCACATCATTTTATGATTGTTAACTTTATCTTGATACAATAACTTTGTTGGAATCAGTTTTCATTTTAAATTTACTTGAATATGCATATTCTCATACAATGGATATTAGTATTTCCTAAACCGTATACCATTTTTATATAGTGTTCACATTGATATTATTAGATTCTTGGAATGAAGCCTTAAAAGTACTATATTTTTGGAATGAATCCATGAAAATACTAGATTATTTTCATGAAGCCTTGAAAGTATTATATTCTCAACATTAATCCTTTAAAATATTCTATTCTTACCATGAAGACTTGAAATTATCAGATGTTTGGCAGGAATCCTCGGTGGTATGTTATAGATATCCATCATTATTAATTTCCTTCATAGATATGTCATATATTATTCATACATGATATTTTTCATTAACATATCTATGGATACATTTAAATTTCAATGCATTTATTGAATGGAATTTTTTTCAGTTTCTTACCCTACCATATTGAATTTTTCTTATCTAGTTATTTAATTGGATTGTGTTATAAGTTATTTACCTTTCCATGTTGGTTTATTTCTATTGAATCATTATTTATTCCACTTTACTTACCCATAATGAGAATTTGAGCTCACTATTATTATGTTTCCTTTACCCAGGTTACAAAGAAGAAATATTTGAATAAGCATTCAAAGATCCAATTAATTTCATTTTATTATGTATCATGTTTTTATTTTCTATTTCCTAATATATTATGGGTATCATGTATGTAATATACCTTTACAATAATACTAAATTGATCAGTCCTTTGTGATTTGATTCCTTGTAATCATGCCAATGTAATAAAATAATGCATCATCTCCATACTTTTGGGTTCGGGGCATTACATTAAATGCTAAAGAGTATGTTTAATCTTTAGTAGCTTTTTATAGCTTGATGACTTAGGTTTCCCATAGTTGGAACCTATGAATAATGAATCAGTTAATTCAATATGGAATAAGAACCAGTTTAATGATAAAGATAATTTCTAGGTTTTTATTTTACCATCTTCTTGAGAAGTCCAAGTGCCTTGAATTTAGACCCATGAGAGCTTGTTTATATGTAAAGGTTGTATACCTTGTTTTAGGGCCTAGATTTCCCTATTGACTATTCTTGTTTTTTTTCTACTTTTTTTATGATGTTCTCTAGATGTGCCTTCACTATGTGATAAGATATGAGGAGGGTATGCCCAAATGTGATATGATCCTATTATGGATGATCCTAGGATGGATGATGTGATATGTAGGGTAGGAAGACCCAAATGATGTGGCAGTGGCTGATGCCTATTATGAGGTCCCAGCCTTATACATTACTTAATCTTGAGTTAATTCAGTAATTTTAATTTCATTTACATTGAGGATCATTTTAGGTTTATAGATTTAGTTAATTAGGCCATAAATCATACATAACAACTCAAATATTACAAAATTAGACACTTTTACTCACAATCCATTTAAAAAAACATTTAAAAAGAAACATGGTTTCATTTCATGTTCAAACTTAATAACTTTTCCATGATCCCATCCTTGACTATATTCTTCTTTAGATCCTATGAAAAATATTTCAAAACTTTGGATGTGCATTAAACGCTAATTAAGGGATACACAAAGAAGGAAAACTATTATTCTTGTGAAAACATGTAAACCATGAATACTTTATCATAAAGTAACTTTTCACCTTTAAGAAGTAGTAGTTACACTTCACTGAATATAATCTCTTTTATTACCTTTTTTTTAATAAAAATATTACCTTAAAACCCATAGAAATAAACATATTTCATATAAAGTTAACTTCAGACATAATCATACTTAAATGGAATAACCGTACGGTCGACTTTCACACATATCACTCTTACAAATGGAATAGCCATACGAACAAATTCCATACCCAATGCATTATAGCTTATAACATAACCACCCTTCCTTAGTTTATCACAGAACCACCCATATTTGGTTTATCACATATCACTCATTTTATAGAGATAAAGTATCTCGAATAGGAAGAAAATGATCAAATTTAGTCAATCGATCAACAATAACCCAGATCGCATTGTTACCTCGATAAGTCTTTGGTAATCCAACTATGAAATCCGTGGATATATTTTCTCATTTCCACTCTGGCACTGGAAAAGGATGAATCATCCCTTTTGGTAACTGTCTCTATACTTTAACCTATTAACAAATCAAACATCTCAGGGTAAATTCAACAATATCTCCTTTCATTCCATCCCACCAGTAATATTCTCGATGGTATCTGTATATCTTAGTGCTACCTAAATGAACTGAAAACAGAGAACTATGAGCTTCAAATAACAAATCTTTCTTCAACCATGAATCACAATACACACATAATCTATTTCCAAACCTCAAAACACAGTATTTTTCGATGCTAAATCTATGTAACTTACCCTTATTAACCAATTCTACCTTTTTATTCAACTCATTGTATTCATTCTATGCTTTTTTAATTCTATCTAATATAGATTATTTCACTTCCACCTAAAACAAAACATAGGAATTTCCTTCACCAAAAAACATCCAATCCAAAATTTATCAAATAATTAACCAAAGGATCTCATTCTAAATGTATCATAGTTAATGTAGCATTACTTTTTCAAATCAAAGCATCAAATGCTTTATTTGATTTTCCTAGATGGTAATGAATCATTTAATAATAATCCTTGATTAATTCCATCCATATCCTATGTCTCATAATCAATTATTTCTGAGAGAATATATACTTCAAACTTTTGTTATAAGTATATATTTCACACTTAACTCCATATAAATGATGCCTATAAATTTTTAATGAAAAAACAATAGCTAATTCCAAATCATGTGTAGGGATATTTAACTCACGATGTTACAAATAACTTGAAGCATAAGTAATTACCTAATCATTATGAATTATGACACAACAAAGTCCTTTCAATGAATCGTTATTATAGATAACAAATTCACCATTCCTAGAAGGTAGGGCAAAAAATGGAGCATTTACCAATCATCTTTTCAGTTCTGGAAAACAATCATCATATTATTTTGTCTAGATGAACTTAACTCCTTTACACGTTAACTTATTTAGTGGGATAGATAACCGAGAAAAGTTTTCAACAAACCTTCAGTAATAACCTGATAATCCATGAAAACTAAAAATATCTATGGTTTTGGTAGGTCTTGTCCACTCTTTAACAACTTTTGTTTTATAAGGGTAGATACTTATTTCATATTTAGAAACGATATGACCAAGTAATGAATTTTTTTTGAACCAAAATTCACTCTTACTAAAATTTCCATATAGTTTCTTTTATTTTAAGGTTTTCAAAACAATCCTTAAGTGACTTTCATGTTCCTCATAACTTTTAAAATATACCAAAATATAATCTATAAAAACAACCACAAACTGATCTAAAAATGGATAAATGAATCCATTCATGAGATTTAAAAATATAGTAGGGTCATTAGATAACCCAAAGAGAATAACTACAAACTCATAATTCCCATATATAGTTCGGAATGCTATCTTTGGAATGCCATCTTCCTTCACCTTTAGATGATAATACCCGGACCTCAAATCACTCTTCGAAAAATACTGAGCTCCCTGGAGATAATCAAACAAATCATCGATATGAGACAACAAATACTTGTTCTTAATTTTGATGTTATTCAAGACTCTATAATCAGTAAAAATTATCATATAATCATCTTTATTTTTCACAAATAAAATAGGAGAACCCCATGGTGAAGTGCTATGTTGAATGAAACCTTTATCAAGTAATTCTTGCAACTATTTTTTCAATTCCACCAATTCTGCTTGATCTATTCGATAAGGGGGTTTAGAAATAGGGTTAGCATCCAAAAATAAATCAATAGTAAATTTAACCTCTCGATTAGGAACAATACCAGACAATTTATTAGGAAAAACATCTGTAAATTTATTGTCTACTGGAATGTCACTAATCAAAATTGTTTCTTTATTTTCAACAACATGAGCTGTATAAATTTCACTGACATATTTAATCAATATCTCAGATTATTGGTATGTTATCAAATGTTTGAAATCATTGAATAAAATATTCTTGGCTTTGCAGTCTATTTTATCATGACAAACTGAAATCCAATCCATACCCAAAATGATATCAAATTCCACTATTGGAAGTTTAACAAGATTTGCAGGAAAAACAATACCACTAATGATAATAGGAAGATTCACATAAATCTTGGTTTCTTTAATACTTCCACCCATAGTTTTTACAAAAAGTTCTATATCACATTCATGAGGTGATCTTTCCAATTTACTTACAAGGCTCTTATAAATGAATGAATGTGAAGATCCAGAGTCATATATTGTATTGGCATATTTTAAAAAAACATGTAACCTTCTTATCACCACTTCATTTGATGGTCCCACATCAACCGTAGTAGTACAAAATTATTTTTCCATGCCATTATTCTTACAATCTTGCTGGTTTCCACCTTGGGTAATCAACTTTGGACACACATTGGCATAATGCCCTAACTCATTGCAACTAAAACATCTGATCATAGATTTTTCATTGCTTGTCTGATCATCTCCCTTGTAGTCACAAGAAATATGACCAGTCTTACCACATCAGAAGCACTTCCCATGCTTTTAGAGACATTATTCAGGATTTTTTTACCATACTTCTCATAAGATGGAAATTTAGTTTTCTTACCTTTAAAATTCTTTGATGAATTCTTTACAATTTCTTTCCAACTAGATCAATTCTTTTTCTTCTTCTCATGAAATACATGATCATAAAAAAACCCCATTTCTACCTTCTCAGCACATCATATAATTTTCTCATAGCTTTTAAACTTATAAGATGCTAATGCCCTTAAATATTTCAGCTTCAATACTGAGTAAAACCAATTTATATTACTATCAATATCTTAGATAAAATTTGAGACGTACCTTGAAAAACTGGTGAAATTTTATTCATATTAGGCCATAGATACTTCCTCCTTTTGTCGCAATTACAAGAATTTATTTTATATCCTAAGTAGAATAGCCTTAGGAATATTTTTCTTAAGGAAGCTAATCTTAAATTCATCCCATTCCATGTCATCAATCTCTTCACTTCCTATGATATTTTTAATCATTGACCACCACTTATTCACTTCACCTTCAAAATGATAAACAACAAGACTAACCTTTTGATTGTTTGAACACCCCATTACATTAAAAATCTTTTCTATTGCCTCAATCCACCCTTCATATTGCACAAGGTCAGATGATCCTCTAAATGATGGGGGTGTTATCTCATGAAATTCTCCACTAGAGACATATTCCTCTACGATTGTTCTAGTTGATCACATATATGGACAACACCACCATTTATCGCTTAATTAAACTGATCCATAACTATAAAAAACTATTTAGTTCTGATTCTAACAATCTCAGGATGCTGATTTGGAAGGTTGTTTTTCTCTGTATACCTTCCCAGCATAGCTGCCCTATTTCCTCTATGGAAATCCATTCTGAATAGACATATCTTAGACGAAGAAACATGGTAATATTAAAATGATATATAATTTCAATTTAAACATAAATTAAAAATCATTTATGTGTATTTTATTAACAATATTATAACTCTTAAAGTTATCTAAACCGACCTATGATACCGACTATGAGGCCCCATCCTTAAACATTACTTAATCTTGAGTTAAGTCAATATTTGACTTTCATTCACATCGAGGATCTTTTTAGGTTTATATATTTAGTGAATTAGGCTATAAATCATACATAAAAACTAAAATATTAAAAATTATACACTTATACTCACAATCCATTTTTTCATAAAATAAAAAAACATTTAAAAAGAAACATGGTTTCATTTCATGTTTAAACTTAATAACTTTTCCTTGATCTCATCCTTGACTCTATTATTCTTTATATCCTGTAAAAAAACATTTCAAAACTTGGGATGAGCATAAAAATCTCACTAAGGGATACACAAATAAGGAAATTTATTAGTCTTATGAAAACATGTAAACTATTAATACTTTATCATAAAGTAATACTTTTTACCTTTAAGAAGTAGTAATTACACTTGACTGAATATAATCTCATTGCTTACCTTTTTTGTAATTAAAATATTACCTTAAAACCCATATAAATAAAAATATAACATATAAAGGTAACTTTGGGCATAATAATACTTAAATGGAATAACCATATGGTCGACTTCCACACATATCACTCTTACAAATGGAATAGCCATACAAAAAACTTTCATACCCCATGCATTGGAGGTTACAACATAACCCCTCATCTTTGGTTTATCACAGAACCACCTGTATATGGTTTATAATGTAACCACCCATCTTTGTTTTGTAACACCCCAAGCTTCCATGGTACGTTTCCCTTTGAATAATGCAGTAGCTTGCGTTGTACGCAACTTGGAGTTTTAACACACCACGACCAATCAAACTAGCCATTATGAATAGTAATACCCAATTTTTGAAATTTTATAAATTTTATTTTTTAAAATGGACTTCTTTTTTGAATTTGGAATATCAAAATTAGCTTAGGGTGAATTTTTGGTATTTTTCTGAAAACATTCAATTTTTGATGAATAGTGAAAAACCCCTGCATTATTGTTTAAAACCGACTTTTTTATTTAAGTAATTTGTTATTTTATTTTAATTTATTTTAGGTCAAAATAGATACATAATACCTATATATTTTCAATGTAATTCATTGGATTCATTTTATAATAAGTTTAGATATATAAAATTTTATTGAACTTTTTACCGTCTTTTACCCACCTTCTAGGAGCATTTGCAAATTTGCATAAAACTTAATTTTACAGCTTCTGTGATTTTAATTTCAAAAATCTGAGAGATTCAGTTGATATCAGTAAGTAAAATGTGGTTCAATAAGATGAAAATAATTTTTGGTGAATAGTAACTTTTTACTTTTATTTACCACGGTTAAAAGTAAATAGGGTAATTAAGGGTAAAAATGATATTATAATTACCCTAACACATGTACTAATTCTATTGGATAAGTGTAATTTGACCAAAAAACAACCTTAAGAATAAAATATTATCCTATTTGATCCACTTGGATTAGATTAGGACATTTATTATTATTTTATTTAAAGAAGAGTTAAAAGAGTTAAACTCAAAGTTTAATAACTAAACCATTTTTAATATAGAGTTACACACAATATAAATTCTACTATAAATATTAATTATAAAGATAAAAATATTTCCTACATAATTATATTTTATTTATAATTTTTAGACATTAAATAATTTAATTTATTTATGACACAATGATGATGTAGTAATTATCTTTATAATGAAATATTAAAATAATTGATATTATAAATATCCAAATAATTATAATTTGAGACTTTTGATGATTTTCACTTATTTTATAGGTTAAAATGACATGTTAGTTTTGGTTAAATAATTTTTGTTTGAGGTAATCATGCTGTTATGATTTTCACAAAAAACCAAATACTAAATAGTGTCAAAATTGACATAAATGAGTTTTTAAAACAAATACTATATTATTGGTTGATATAATATTCCTAAAAATATAAGGTTCATCCAATTGGATTAAATAATATTATATATGTCATTAATGAACCACTTTAGGTTCTATTGGAAGTTTAGAGTAAGTTTATTAACCATATAATGTAAGAATACAAGAAGACAAGGTAAAAGTTAAACTATTTAACTAAGAGTTAAATCTAAAAGATAAGGTTAATATGGTGACCTAAACCTGTCTAAAACCTGTTGGTTGAGATTTTTTAGACCCATACCCACCTTATAATCTAAATAAATTATTTTGGAGACATTATAAACCGAAAATTATATTATTATAAAATAATATTTCAAGCTTTTCCTAAAGTGACCCTCACCTCTCTTATAAAAGGGCACTTCCCCTCCTCTTAATTTTACACCTCCAAAGCCATTTTAATCAGAAAAAACCTGCCCAAATACCTTCCCAAATTCCCTAAATTCAACCTAGAGTCCTTACATTGATCATAAAACCAACCTAAGGAGCCCTTTTGATCAAATCAAAAGAAAACACCTGAAGAAAGGTAATAATTTCACCACCCTCTTTCAAGTTATTTTCTTCTTCCATTTCCTCTTTCTTTGTTGTTTCCATAAAAAAATAATAAATCTAGTACCTTATAAATACTGTGATGTTATTATAAATATGGTACAACCATATTTGTTATTCTATCCATCCTATAAATGAGAAAGTCACCAAACATGTGTACGTACAGCTTACCGTCTCCATGTCACGGTGTAGTTTGTTATTCAAACACTTCATTATTTAGATGGGTGTAATAATGAGTATAAATAAGGTAAATAATAAATATAACATTTTAATGATTATGTATATATTATATACCATATAATTACATATGATTTCACCATCAATATAATGATATTGTCGCTCGTGCGTACGTACGGATTACCGTCTCCACGAACGCGATGAGATTTATTCCCCATCATAATCATTCAAGAGTAATTTTCATTTTATGATTAAAAATAATGTTTATTAACATAATATCATTCTTTATATGAATATAATAAATCATATCCATAACAAACATGGCTTATGTAACCAATCATATAAAGGAAAACGAATCAGTTAACACCCGAAACGATGATACTACTGAAATATTATTAACAAATAAATATTATAGGATCATATGTGATATCATATTTATGTATATAGTTCTTGTATAATTTAATAACAATGTTTTAACTGTTATACAGAAGTTTAACATACCATCAAATAAGGAAAAGTACATGGTAAGGGTTAATTTTACAATCTCTTTACTTATCCGAGGTTGTTAATACGTAAGTATCTACTATGACCTATTTATCATCCACAACCGTGTTTTATTAAAAATGTAATTCGAAACATTTTTGCTATTTACTAGACTATGGGTTAAATTAATTTATACCCTTATTTGACCACATATTTTTTTAAAGGAATCTTTCTGTTGTTTTCCAAACAATGTACTTTATGACCTTCTCGACAAAATTAAGGTAAGAATGTCTTTTTTTAACTTATATGGTGGGTGCGGCTATTTTCCGCCGTTATAACATCTTCAAAGCTTCCCATAAAATATTATAAGAATATTTTCAAAATATATGTTTTCTTTTATAATTATATTACTTTTAAATTATTTCAAAATAGAAAGAGATATTTCACTACAACAAAGTTTTGATTTCATCTATGTCAACATCCTTTGATTGATTTTAAGCTTGTTTGAAGTTGATTATTATGATACAAATATTCCATATTTTATTGAAGGTTTTTTGATATGTTTGAATATGGATGTGTTATTTTTACACCATTCATGGTTTATGGATAAAGTATTGACATTTCGTATGCTAGTTTTAATACGAATGTTTATGTTATGTTTAAACCTTTTCATATGAGGAATTCATTGGACTTAGTAAGTGCCAGGTGGAGCCCACTATAGCTCCTATCGATGCATCGGTAGGTCTCATGAGACAAACTAGTGTCTTGGAACAAGGCCTTGACAAAATATTATTTATAGTCTTGGTACAAGTCCTTGACTATGTGGTTATGAAGTCTGGCATTATGCATTCCAACATTATGAAATTGGATATTGATATTACATGTGATTATTCGACTAGCAGAATATCCATGTGAATAAGTAAATGGAATTATTTGATTTATATTTTCCATATTAGGATGAAGTTTAAGTTTAAAAGGATTGTGTTTTAGTCTTATACATTTCTTTAAATTTTTATGCTTATTATTGAAAGTTTATGCTATTTTTTTATCCTTACTGAGCATCTGAGCTCACCCCTTTCTATGTTTCATTTTTCCTAGGATGTGAAGAAGTATATTATGACCGACCTGTAGGGATAGTCTAAGGGATGAATGTGGTAAATAGAGACAATGTTTTTGTTGTTTTTCATTTTATAATGTAATTTAAAACTTATGAATGTATCTAGTACTTCCAAGGATAATAAACTGATCAGTCTTGCAGGACTTTGATCCCTTGTGATCATGACGATGTTATGTAATAATGCACCGACTCTGGGTAAGTGGGGTCAGGGCATTGTAGTTGGTATCAGATTAATTTTAGTACAAACCTTGGAAACTATATTTAGATAAACTTTTATTAGAGCACATTACCCTAATATAGACTTTGAGGATTGGTATAGAAGAACTTCCTAGAATTTTGGTAATGTAGATATTTTGTGTATTTTACAAGCAATACATCCCTGTCTGGATATGAGTAGGTAGAGGCGGCTCTGGAACAGATGTACCTAGAGGTGAAAACTCTGATAAGGAGTTTCGGGCTTGACTCGGGGTATCCTGGTACACGACAATAGGCCTTGTTGCACTCTTGGTTATGAAACTCCTGGGGGATATGCTTAGGATAATTCACATTTTATTTACAAACCATTATGAAGTATTTATGAGCATATAACTCCTCAAAGATTTTTTTTATGATTATGGATTATATCCATAAATTTTTCAATTTATGTTAAGTGTTTTACAAGTTTGGAATTATGTATTGAGATTTATAAACTAATCTAGTGTATGCCATTGTTTAGAAATGGCACCTAGTGGAAGGAATGGAAACCATATCAACACACTTAATCCATGTAGGGATTTCCCTCCTACTCAAGATAATTATAGTGGAGCTGGTGATGCAACTGGTGTTGATCATCTTATCACCATATTGGGACAACTCACTTAGGTTGTGAATAATAACCATACCTGTATGGAGCACCCTGATCCACAATGTAGAGGATCAATGTTGGACCACTTCATGAGGCAACAACCACCAACATTCAATAGGAGTACAAATCCATTAGTAGCTGATAAATGGATAAGTTTCTTAGAGAAAATATTTCATGCTTTGGGGAGTAGCAGAAGGGAAAAAGTTGTCATGGAAGTTTATCACCTTACGGAAGATGAAGATCAATGGTGGTCATTAATCAAAAACACAAAGGAAGATGAAGAAATATCAAACATATAATGGAGGGAGTTTAAAGAGATTTTCTTAGAAAAATACTTTCCTCGTGACCATCAAGTAGATATGGAAAGATAATTTCTGAGTCTAAGGGAAAAAGAGGATGAGAATGTCGCAAAGTATAAGGCTAAATTTAGAAGGTTATCAAGGCATGCATCAGATTATATATGTAACCCAAGGAGTAAGATGATCGATTATTTTATGGGTTAAAACCATTTCTCTATCAAGAATTAGTCTCACAATACTTCTCATCGCATGAAGATATTGTCTCATGCGCTATCAAGATAGAAAAAGAATTCTCTAAGTCTTATGAATTAAAAGAAAAGCAAGAGAAGAAGAGATCTGCTGATCACTCTAGAAATAGAAATAAGGGGAAGAAGGGAAAATTTGAATATCCATCCTATGGTAAATGTGGGAAGAAACACCCTGGTACTTGCCTGAATGGAATGGGAGTCTATTACATGTGTGGTGAAAAGGCCACCAAGCTCATGATTGCAAGGGAAAGAAAGAGGTTGTCCATGTTGAATGCTACAATTGTAGGGAAAATGGAAATTATGCAAATGAATTTCCACTGTGCCAAGGGAAATTACCTCAGAAAATGCCAAGGGAGCAAGGACAAGCTTATACAATTGCTACTGTTGAGGTTGAAGCTCTGAAAGACACGGTGGTAGGTAATTTAATGGTTTCCTCAAATTTAGCCAATGCTTTATTTGATTATGGATCATCGCATTGTTTCATATCTTCCCGGTTTGTTAAGAAAATTAGATATTTTAAATTTGACTTGACAAGGGAGTTATTATTAAAAACTCTTAAGGGAAGTATCATCGCAAAAAAGTTTTGTGAATCAGTTCCAATTAGGGCATATAAATGTTCTTTATTTTCTGATCTCATAATCATACCCATGATTGAATTTAATATAATCCCTGGAATGGATTGTCTTTCGGACCATGATGAGAAAATTTATTGTAAGAAAGAGGTTAAAATTTTCGATGATGATAAGGAGCACTTTATCTTTAGAGCAGAAACATCACCACATGATTCTTATCTAGATCCACCCCCAGTAGCTCTACTAAATTCAATTATTGGAGAGGAAGAGAATGAAATAATTATGGGTGAGGAAAATAATGTTTGAATAGAGGATGTACCTATTGTGCTAGAATATGTCGATGTGTTTCCAGAGGATTTACCTGGACATCCTCCAGAATGAGAAATTGAGTTTTCCATTGATTTAATTCCTAGTTCAAGGACCATATCGAAGACCCCTTATATAATGACCACTGTGGAATTAGTGGAACTAAAGAAACAACTAGAGAAATTGAGTAATAAGGTATTTATTCACCCAAGTGTTTCTCCATGGGGAGACCCTATCCTTTTTGTTAAGAAGAAAGATGGATCTATGAGGTTGTGCATTGACTACAGGGAGATCAATGCTATAAAAATAAAGAACAAGTATCCCCTACCTCGCATTGATGATTTATTAGACCAACTTCATGGAGTTCAATATTTTTCAAAGATTGACCTTTGATATGGATATCATCAGTTGTGTGTAAAGAAAGAAGAACATGAGCCTCAACCCAGTTGGTGAGGTATCCTTCAGTGCATCCACAAGACTCAGGTTCAAAACCAGGTAGAGGCATATTTCTGGGGGGTACTATAGTAGGTACTGCAGCATTACTGTAGAAGACTGTACACTGTGCAGGTACTGTAGTAGAATTGTAGACTATGCAGGACTATAGCAGAGTTATACATTGTGTGGGTACTGTAGCAGGCAATGTAGTAGGTACTGTTCGGTACTGTAGCAGCTGGAACTATTCACCTTGGGCCACCGGTTTGGGATTGGAGTCCTTAAGGATTTTGGGCCACCTAGTACTTTGGGTCAGTAGAGATTTTGAGTCACCTTTAAGGCATTCGGGACACCTCAAGGCCTTCGGGCCACATGTAGTTTCCCCAGACAAACTCTACAAAGAAAAGCAGCAGCCCCAGAAGAGGATTCAGAGCAGGTGCACTCACCAGAGTAGATCCAAATGGATTTTTCAAAATGATAGGGTATGATTATGCCATTGGAACCAGCCTGTGCTTGCATGGGAAGATTATCCAGACAGCCATGTGAAGGTGGAGAGATATTATCACAATGTAGATGCTGGGGAGGGGTAGAACCTTGTAGATAGTCTGGTTGAATTCTCTAAGACCTTCGGTTCATGTAATCTCCTAAGCCTATGAGCCATTTAATCTCTGAGACTACAGGCCTTGTAAGGGTTCCCTCTCATACCTTGAAAGGGGCGTTATGAAAAATCAATAAAAATGAAAACCTTCGGGCCATTCGGGGTGTGAAGAAGGAAGACATTCTGAAAACAGTATTTCAAACCAGTTACGGGCATTACGAGTTTACAGTAATGCCTTTTGGATTGACTAATGCACCCTCTATCTTTATGGATTTAATGAATAGAGTTTTCAAGGAATATCTTGATGACTTTTTAGTGGTATTTATTAATGATGTCTTGGTATACTCAAAAATCTACAAAGATCGTGAAAATCACTTGCACAATATTCTGAAAACCCTCAGAAGAAATGAATTATTTGGGAAGTTTAGAAAGTGTGAATTCTGAATTCAAGATATTTCTTTTCTTTGCCATATTTTATCTAAGGATAGAATCTATGTTGATCCTTAAAAGACCAAGGAAATCCAAGAATGGCCAACATCAATGAGTATAATTGAGGTACGCAGTTTTATTAGTTTAGCAAGTTATTATCGACGTTTCGTACATAATTTTGCCCAGTTGTCTAACCCATTAATCAAGTTCACATGTAATAGGGTTAAATTTGTTTGGAAAAAAGAGTGTGAATAATGTTTTGAAGAACTGAAGAGAAGATTATTCAACTCTCTTATATTGACTCTATCATCAGGGAACAATGGGTTTTTTATTTATAGTGATACTTCAAAGAAAGGACTTGGTTTTGTCCTTATGAATAATGATGGAGTTATTTCCTATACATCACGAAAGCTAAAATTTTATGACCAAAACTATCCCACTCATGATCTTGAGTTAGAATCTGTAATCTTTTCTCTAAAGATATGGAGACACTATCTCTGTGGTGAAAAATGTGAGATTTATACTGATCACAAGAGTTTGAAGTATATTTTATCACAAAAATAACTCAACATGAGGCAAAGGAGATGGCTTAAACTACTCAAGGATTATGATTGCACAATACACTACCACCCGGGGAATGAAAATAAGGTGGAAGATGCTTTTAGAAGAAAGAATCATGGAGTTTTGAACAAGATGAGAGTTGAAAGGGATCTTATTTTCATGGATCTAGTAAAGATGAATATGGGAATAACCATGGAAGGTGAAACATCAATAATTTTTCAAATGGTTGCCAAACCATATTTACTATAAGGATAAAAAGTTCTCAGACTAATGATGATGAGTTTCAAAAGAAGATTAAAGATGTAAATGATGGGAGATTGAGTGACTTCATATATAAAGATGGAATTTTGAAATTTGGGAAGAGACTTTGTGTTCCTGATATACGTGATCTAAAAAGGGAATTGTTGGATAATTCTCATAGCTCCAATTTCCCTATACACCCTGGGAGCACCAAGATGTATAGAGATTTGAAGGGACATTTTTGGTGGGACAACATGAAGAGGGAGATTGCTGATTTTGTGTCAAGATGTATGGTTTTTCAACAGGTAAAAGCTGGAAGGAAACAGCCTGGCGGATTCATGCAACCTCTTCCCATACCTGAGTGTAAATGGGATAATATTATGATGGACTTTGTTAGGGGGCTACCAAAGACTCCTAGAATGAATGATGCAATATGGGTCATTGTTGATCGTCTTACCAAGTCAGCACATTTTATTTCTATAAGAGAAGATTCACCACTTGAACGTCTAGTAAGACTATATATTAATGAATTTTTAAGACTCCATGGTGTACCCCTATCGATTTGTTATGATCTTGATCCCTATTTTACATCAAGATTTTGGAAAAGTCTTCAGAAGGCCTTGGATACTGAACTTCATTTTAACATTGCCTACCACCCTCAAACCGATGGCCAATCAGAACGTACTATTAAAACCTTAGAAGACATGTTGAGATCTTTCTCACTTGACTTTCAAGGTATGTGGGATCAATATTTACCTCTGGTAGAATTTTCCTATAATAATATATTTCATTAAATTATTCATATGGCACCATATGAAGCATTATATAGAAATAGATGTCACACACCAACTTGTTAGGGTGATGTTGGTAAAATAAAACTCGTAGGCCCAGAACTTGTTGAGGAAACAATGAAAAAGGTGAAGATTATTCAAACCCACATCAAAGAAACTCATAGTAGTCAAAATATATATCCCAATAATCAGAGGAGGGATTTGGAATTTCAAGTAGGAAATCATGTTTTCTTGAATGTATCTCTATGGAAGGGTGTTATACGGTTCGGTAAGAAGGGTAAATTGAGTCCCAGGTACATCGGACCTTTAGAAATTATAGAACAAATTGGAGTTGTGTATTATCATTTGGAAATGAATCCAAGTCTCTCCAAAGTTCATGATGTGTTCCATGTATCTCTATTGAGAAAATATATGCCTGACCCAAAGCTTGTACTCACCTATGAGGAAATTGAACTAGAACCTGATTTGTCTTATTGTGAAGAGCCTGTCAAGATTCTTGATACCAGAGAACAAGTGCTGATAAACTGGATGACTCATCTGGTAAAAGTTCTAGGGAGAAACCATAAGATGGAAGAGGAAATGTGGTAACCTGAGGAACTTATGATTAAGAACCACCTGAATCTTTTTATGCAGTAATATTCTAGAAATTTCGAGGATGAAATTATTTTAAAGAGGGGATAATTTAACACCCCAAGCTTCCACAGTACATTTCCCTTTAACTAATGTAGTAGCTTTCATTGTATATAAATTGGAGTTTTAACACACCACAACCAATCAAACTAGCCGTTATGGAAAAGGGGACAAGATTTGAAACCTAAGAAAACGCGACGAACGCTCTTGGTACCTCTAGTGGTTCCACCACAAAATCTAGGGTTTCTCCCATTCTCTGATCACGATTGGATTGTATGTTCTTGGTTTGACTGCTCTATGGTAGGCTTCAATCCTGAATGAGAGATGATGACTGTGGATTTCAAAAACAAATATAAAAAATATGAAGTTCCCCCAATAAAAAGACTGAAGGGGATTTATTTTCTTGAAACGCTTAAAGGATCTGATCCTTGAAATGCTGCTACGACGAGAGCCCCCCTTTGTAAGAAACATGAAGATGAAAAGTTTTTTGTGGAATCAGATCCCTAATCCCTTCGGCAATGGTCACATATCTGCAAATATTCGATCATGGGGAAAATATTCTATCTTAAAGGCGACAATCCTTGGTCCAACCCGGAGCTCAAATCACGGATTGCTCTGGTTTGGGGATTCTCTAACTGGAAGTTGGTTCCAATTGGGAAGGGATACTTCCATATGCTGCTCAAATCTCAAGATGAGCTTGATCGAGTTTGGAGGTTAGGAAATCTACAGTTAAAACCTAGAGTTTTTCCACTCTCCGCCTGGGATTATGCTTTCAACCCAAACACTTCTCATAATACTAGGGTTCAGACCTGGGTGGACTACATGGTCTCAGTTGGTACTTCTGGCATCCGAAAATTCTCAACGATATCACCTCTTGCATAGGTACACCACTTAATATTGATCAACGTACTATGAATGATGTAATTGGCCTCTATGTGAGGGTTATGGTTGAAGTGGACATCGCTTCCAAACTTCCGGATATCATCGCCTTCAACGCAAACAATTTTAGAACTAATATCCGGGTGGAATGCGAATGAATGTCCCCATACTATGAGTTTTTCAAGATCATCAGTCATTCCTTGATAAAGTGTCGGGTAGTGAAGAGTCAGGTTGCAAAACTATCTAAATATGGGTGGACTTAGGTAAAGCGAAATAAGAAGAGAAAGTTTGTGCCAGCTGCTAATCCTGAACCTCCCAAAAAAACCTTCAGAAGTTTGGGTAAAGCATTCTAATTTCTCGGGTGAGAGCTTGGGTGTCACCTGGGCTGATCAGGTTGAATAGGAAGAGAACATTAATATTGATCTTGGAATTCTATAAGATATCGAACCAATGGTTTTAGAAATCTTTGAACAGACTCTAGATCTATCCTCGCATGATGCCTCTGCGGCATTGATGGTTGAACTGCTTGATCACCCGCTTCCAGTGAAGGATGACCATTCCCAGGAGCCTTCATGGATGGATGTTCCCAAACATGTTGTTCATCTGGATGCAGATGATTCAGTGGCTCCACATGCATCTCTGGTCATGAACGATGTTTCTATGGATGCTACCCAGACAGAACCACATCATACCCAATCTCCTCTGCTTAACAATCCTGGTATGGTTTCTTCTACTATTCCGGTTTCTATTATTGATCATAGGATAACAGTGAGCTCACCTCTTGTATCTGATTTGATCATTGTTGATATGGTGTCTACTTTGAATGCAAATTTTTTGGGCAAAAATCCCTCAAGTTATCATTAAAGCATTTTTGAGGTGATTGTGTTTGTTCAAAAAGTGTACATCTGTGTGGTGATTGTTGACAAATCAAACCATGACATACAAATTTGTTGACAAAGGGGATTTCATGGTGGAATGTTGAGTTCAAGAGCTGTGGTCAACGATCTATGTTTGATTCAAGAACATCGACAAAGGAATGGATGATCTGGAGGTGGTACAAAAAGAACAGATACAAGGTGGCGCCATTTTCCAGTGTTTGCCAAATTTTTGGGCCTGAAAATTGACAAATGGAGAAAAGTGATTTTGGAAAAGAGACTTGCGCGCTGTGTACTTAAAGTATAGGGAACTTGCGCACCTAGTGTTTTTCAAGATCAGATCATCAAAATATGGCAAAGGGATAAGGGTCGCACAGGTATTGGTGTTGTCGCACAGGTGACTTGCGTGACATGAAGAGACTTGCGCGCCGATACCTTGGATTCTTGAGAACTTGTGCACCTGTTGTTTTTCAAGATCAGAACTTCAAAATATGGCAAAGGAAAGAGGTTCGTGCAAGTTTGGAAGTGGGTCGTGCAAGTGACTTGCAGGGGTAGAGACCTGCGCACCGAGACTTGCACGCCGAGGGTAGAGTTGGGCGTCATCGCGCAGGGTGTTCAAAATGCCTATAAATACTAGACCACCCATCCCCATTTCCAATGGAGTTCAACACTTTGATAAATCAGAGCTCCCGTCGCGCAGGTGTGGTGGTCGCGCAAGTGGTGGGTGGTTGTGTAGGTGTACTAGCGCGCCAGTGGTTGAATTTGTGCGCCGATTGGTAGTTGCGCACCAATATTGGTTTGGGCATAAAAGGAAGAGAGTCGCGCAGGTTTGGTGTTGGAGAAGATTGTGTCGTGCAAGTGTCTGAGGAGGACTTGCATGCCAGTTGTGACTTACACGCCTATAATTGCGCGTCGAGGTAGACTTTCACACCAAGTAAGGTTGATTCCTGACCATATTTTCGGGCCGCGTGGAAGCTGGAATATTGCCAGATACCTTCGGTGCAAAGTGAGATTCATCTACGGGTGAAAGTTGGGCTTTAACAGAGCATCTACATAAAGAGAAATATTCAATCCTTCATGCAAATAAAGAGACCTACAGGTCTATAAACTGTGAGTAGATTCCTTCTAGAGCAATGAGTGAAGGAAGAGGAAGAAAGTGATCCTCTCCACCGGTAGTGAGCTAGAGAGAGAGAAACAAGGAGTGACCCTTGGGAAAGCAGTGAGCTGACCCTAAACCTTGTAAAGGCAGTGAGCCTGGGACAGAGTGACTGTTCCTGAACCTTGTAATCCACAGCTAGTGAAGTTTAGTGGAATTTGGTAGGACCAGAAACTTGTCGGTGTATGCTCCTTGGACGTAGCCCAGTGAGGGTGAAGCAAGTAAAAATCGATGTGCTCTGTTCATTCTTTACTTTCTGTTTATATTATGCAATAGGAAAGAGAGAGAAGAGTGTATTTCTTAACAGTGAAACAAGATCAGAACGGGCTTTATTTTTAAATTAGTCATAACCTGATTCACCACACCCCCTCTCAGGGCATTCAACCTTGTGGACCTAACAAAATTCAAATGACAAAACCAATATGGAGTCACCCACTGAGGATGCTGGGACAGTAGTCATTCAGGCCATTCCCGTGCTGCCTACTGTTCCACAGAACATGGTCTTAATAGATGACACACATGATGATCATATCATCACTCTTGGGCCTTCTAAATCACCTGATAGCATCATGGATGTTAATAACTCAGGTGTTGCTAACATTTTGTCTTCTTCTACTATGATCAAACAGGACATGAAGACACCTATGGCCTCCTCTGCAAAGCTTAGAAGATCCAAGATAAATAAGGGCTTGAGTGGTCATAAGAATAAAAAGGGGAACTCTTTCTCCAGAAACATGTCTTAATGGATTTTATTTTTTGGAATTGTTAGGGTATAACAAACCCTAAAACTCTTTTGGTTCTTAAAATAATTAATTTGACTCATAAACCAAAAATCCTAGCACTTGTTGAACCAAAAACTAATTTTTCTTTTAAATTTATGCATATTTTTGCTTTTGGTTATAAATTTCTTGGTGCCTGCAATAATGGTTGTGATGTTTAACCACTTTGGATTTTTTATCACACCTCTTTTCAAGATGTTAATGTTTTCAATTTCTCTGAACAAATGTTCTCTTGTGATTTTAAACATGATAGATTCTATTTTTTTTCTGCACCCTTGTTTATGATAAGAATATATATCAAGACCGTAGGCCTCTCTGGCATGATTTTTCTATTTTGGCGAGCTCCATCAATGACCCATGGTTAGTGATTGGAGACTTTAATTCTATTATTTATCCCAGTGAGAAGATTGGTCCTTCTCATTATCCTATTTCTTCTAAAGAATTCAGAGCCTCGATAGAATATTCTAACATAGTTGAAATCAGTCTCACAGGTTCCAAGTTCACTTGGTACTGAAGACATTATAATAGGGTCATTGCTAGCAAACTTGATAGGTCCCTTGTTAATATCTTAGCTCTCAATGCATGGGATACCATCTCTAGCATCACCCTACCTTAACTACACTTGAATCATCATCCTATTATTGTTATCTTTCACTCTAAGAGATAAAAACACAGTATCCCTTTCAAATTTAATAATGCTTGGTCTGAAGATTTGGATTGCTATAACCTCATTCAAATTTTTTGGGAGTCTATGTCTCATCACTCAGATGATTTTGATTGTATTATTAAGCTCAAGCATCTTAAGTACTTTTTCAATGGTTGGTACGGGGCTAAATCTAGAAAAAATGACCAAGGCATATCCACCCTTGAGAACGAGATCAACCAAATTAAAAATATCTCTACTAACTCTGACTTCTCCTCTGATCCCCAAAATGAAATAAATGTCTCTAGGAAACTTAATTCTCTTATAGTGCTCAAAGAAAACATTCACAAAAAAGTATTCAAAACTAAATGGATCTCTGATGGTGACAGAAATACTAAGTTATACAATACCCTTTAGAGGGTTAGGAAAGTTTTTCACCCTCTATTCTTCCTTAAGGACAATGAAAAGATCTATGATTCTGAACCTACCATAGATAATTATGTGGTCAATTATTTTGACAATATTTTTATTGGGCCAAATATAAATAAATATATTCTTCCTAGGATCATTCTAACCTTAGTCAATGAGGATGATAACCTGTTTATTTTGAGCACTCATCTAGAACATGAAATCAAAGCCACTATCTTTAGCCTCAACCCTGACAGTGTTCTGAGTCCTGATGGTTTCAATAATGGTTTTTTTCTACACCACTAGGAGGTCGTTCATTCATATGTCTGCAAGCTTGTTAAATATTTCTTTTTCTAATGGTGTCCTCCCTTATGGACTCAATGCTCAATTTCTTACCTTAATTCCCAAGGTAACCAATTCCTCTGAAATTAATTTATTCCGTCCTATTTCCCTCATCAAATCCCTTTATAAAATCATTACCAAGCTATTTTCCAATAAACTTTACTCTCTATGTAGTAGAATCATATCTTGGAATCAATTTGGGTTCATCAAAGGCAGGTCCATACAATATTTCATTTTCATTGCTTCGGAATGCACTAAATCTCTTAATAAATTCTCCATAGGAGGCAATGTTTCCATCAAACTCGACATTAGGAAATTTTTTGATACTATAGACTAGGGATTTATTTTCAAAGTCCTTCACAGTTTTGGTTTCAATGATGTATTCATTAGTAGGATAAACTCCCTTCTCAATTTGGCCTCTATCTCCATCCTCATCAATGGATCCCCCAAGGGATAATTTAAATGCTCAAAGGGGGTTTTACAAGGCAATCCCCTCTCTGCTCCTCTTTTTCCATTGTTAGGGAATATCTTAGCAGACTTATCACTGGTCTTGTTCTTCAAAACAAACTCAAACCTATACAGGATTCCCAAAATCTAAATGTGTCATCCCATATTCTTTATGTCGATGATATAATTTTGTTCCTTAATGGAAGTAAAAGAAATATCCTTAACCTAAAAAATTGCTTATCTAACTATGAACAATTCTCGGGTCAATCCATTAGTTGGAGAAAATCCTTTGTCTTCTTTGGAAAAAAATTCCTTCCCGCTAGGAAAAGTCACATCATTGAATGCCTTGGAATCAAAGAAGGATCCACCCCCTTTACCTACTTGGGGGTTCCCATATTTTGGGGCAGGCCTAAATCCATGTATTTCAATTCCATTGTTGATCAAGTTATTAATCAACTTTCCTCCTGGAAGGGGAAATCCCTTTCCATGGCTCGCAGAATCTTCTTGGTGAAATCTACTATTATTTCCAAAATGGTTTACTCACTGTTGATTTACAAGTGGCCCGCTAGTCTTCTAAGGAAAATTAATGCCTACATTAAAAACTTTGTTTGGATTGGTAGTATTATTGAATGGAAGCTTGTTACCATTCCCTGGTCTACCTGTTGCAAACCTCTTGAGTGGGGTGATATTGGCATTAAAAATATCAAAAAATTTAATGAGGACCTTCAAGCTAGACTCACCTGGGGACTAATCAATAATAAATCTGACTCCATAGATTTTCTTAGAAATAAGCTCCTGGAAAAGATTAAAAAATGAATTTTGCACTATATAAATTCCTCAATTTGGCCTTCCATTAGAATCCCCTTTGTCAACATCATGCATAACTCCAGATGGATGGTTAGCTCAGAATCTACCATGAGCTTCTAGCTTGACAACTGGACTGGCTCCCCTCTCATTTCAATGTTGCCTCCAAATACCTATCCGAATAGCATCAATTTAATTATAAAGGAGGTTATTAAAACTAGTAACCTAGAGCTCCCTGATCCTATCATGCATGCCGTTGATGATTACTCTTTTTCAAATGATGAAGATTTTCTTATTTGGAAACCTTCACACAATGGTATTCTTGATTCAAAGAAATTTTACAATCATTATTACACTAACCCCATTTTTAATTTTTCTTGGTTAAAGTTTTTTGATAAGCCTTGGATTAAACCCTCAAGACTTAATCTAGTTTGGGATATTGTTCATAACCGTATTCCTACAGAGGTTTGTCTCCAGTCATTTGGTATCCATCTCTACTCTAAATGTCTCTTTTGTCATAAACATAGAGAGGAAACCAATCATTTATTTTTTTCTTGTGCTAAAACCTCTACTCTTTGGAATTTCATTACTGACATGTTTGACCGTAGATGGTTATTCTCTGACTCTATTTTCTCTTAGATAAAATGGTGTGTGGATATTGACACTTAGTGATAAATCAAGAACCTCTTCTTATCTGTTGTTACTGAGCTCCTCCACACTATCTGGTATGATAAAAATTCCATTATTTGCAATAATTACACTTTCAACCTTAATGAAAGTCACACGATAATTATTATTTACATTAGGGATGCTTCCAAACTTCAGAAAGTGCATTGCGATAACTCGGTTGGTGAATTTATGATCCTGCGACGGCTTAGATTTGATGGCATCTTCCATCAACCGAAGCACTCTTTTGAGGTGTTCTGGAAAGCCCTACTTCCGGATGGACTAAAATTAATGTTGATGGTTCTTCCAAAGGAAATCTGGGACCTGCGGGCTATGGGGTCATCTTTAGGGACTATCTCAGTCAGTGTCATGGTTGTTTCTATGGTATTGGTGGCATTGCCTCTTCCCTTGAAGCAGAGATGTTGGATGTGATTCAGGCTATTACTTTTGTTAAGCAAAAAAGGATGGAACAACATATGGATTGAAAGTGACTCCACCACTATTTTTCAAGAAATATGGAATGGTGTGGTTCACCTTGCTTGGCCTCTTACAGCGTGCTGGATGAATTTCCTTAACTCACTTATGGATGTCAGATACATTGCCACACATACCTATCGAGAAGTGAACATGGTGCCTGATGGTATTTCTAACAATGGAATCAACCAGGAAATTATGTGGTGCGATGATTTTTTGGTTGATCTTTTCCATTTATATGAAAAATATTGTAAAAAAATTCCCTCTTTCATACTTTTGTAGTTCCATTCTTAATTTTTAAATAAATTGTATCTTGGTCTTTGACCAAGACATTGCTTTTTTTTAAAAAAAACTAGTCATTATGAATAGTAATACTCACTTTTTGAAATTTTATAAATTTTATTTTTCAAAATGGAATTAATTTTTGAATTTGGAATATCAAAATTAGCTTAGGGTGAATTTTTGGTATTTTTCTGAAAACTTTCAATTTTTGATGAATAGTGAAAAACATTGTGTTATTGTTTAAAATTGAATTTTTATTTTAAGTAATTAGTTATTTTATTTTAATTTATTTTAGGTAAAAATAGACACATAATACCTATCTATGTTTAATTTAATTCATTGGAGTCATTTTATAATAAGTTTAGATGTATAAAATTTTATTGAAGTTTTTACCATCTTTTACCCATCTTCTGGGAGCATTTGCAAATTTGCATAAAACTTAATTTTACCACTTCTATGAATTGAATTTCAAAAATATGAGAGACACGGTTTATATGAGTACGTAAAATGTGGTTCAATAAGATGAAAATATTTTTGGTGAATAGTATTTTTTTACTTTTATTTACCTCAGTTAAAAGTAAATATGGTAATTAAGGGTAAAAATGATATTATAATTACCATAATGCATGTCATAATTCTATTAGATAAGTGTGATTCGACCAAAAACAAACTTAGGAATAAAATATCATCCTCTTTGGTCCACTTGGATTAGATTAGGACATTTATTATTATTTTATTTAAAGAAGAGTTAAAAGAATTAAATTCAAAGTTTAATAACTAAACCATTTTTAATATAGGGTTACACACAATATAAATTCGACTATAAATATTAATTATAAAGATAAAAATATTTCCTACATGATGGTATTTTATTTATAATTTTTATACATTAAATAATTTAATTTATTTATGAAACAATGATGATGCAGTAATTACCTTAATAATGAAATATTAAAATAATTGATATTATAAATATTCAAATAAATGTAATTTTAGACTTTTAATAATTTACACTAATTCTATAGGTTAAAATGACTTTTTAGGGTTTATTAAATAATTTTTTTCGAAGTAATCATGTTGTTATTATTTTCACAAAAACAAAATACTAAATAGTGTCAAAATTGACATAAATGAGTTTTTAAAACAAATACTATATTATTGGTTGATATAATATTACTAAAAATCTAAGGTTAATCCAAAGGGATTAAATAATATTATATATGTCATTAATTAACCACTTTAGGTTCTATTGGAATTTTAGAGTAAGTTTATTAACCATATAGTGTAAGAGTACAAGAAGACACGGTAAAAGTTAAACTATTTAACTAAGAGTTAAATATAAAAGATAAGGTTAATATGGTGACCTAAACCTATATAGAACCTATTTGTTGATAATTTTTAAACCCATATTCACCTTATCCTCTAAATAAATCATTTTGGATCCATTATAAACCGAAAATTATTTTATTATAAAATAATATTTCAAGATTTTCCTAAAGTGGCCCTCACCTCTCTTATAAAAGGGGACTTCCCCTTATCTTAATTTTACACCTCCAAAGCAATTTGGATCGACCAAACACTGCCCAAATACAAAACTAACTTCCCTAAATTCATCCTAGAGTACTTAATTTGATCATAAAGCCAACCTAAGGAGCCATTTTGATTAACTCAAAAGGAAACACCCGAAGAAGAGGTAATAATTTTACCACCCTCTTTCAAGTTCTTTTCTTCTTCCACTTCCTCTTTCTTTGTTGTTTACATACCAAAATAATAACTCTAGTACCTTATACATACTATGATGTTATTAAAAATAAGGTACAACCATATTTGTTATTCTATCCATCCTATAAATGGAAAAGTCACCATACGTGCATACGTACGACTTACCGTCTCCATGTCGTGGTGTAGTTTTTTATTCAAACACTTCATTATTTGGATGGGTATAATAATGAGTATAACTAATTTAAATAATAAATATAACATGTTAATGTTTCTTTATAGATTATATACCATCCAATTACCTACTATTTCACCATCAATATAATGATATTGTCACTCGTGCGTATGTACGGATTATCGTCTCAACGAACGCGATAAGATTCATTCTCCATCGTAATAATTCAAGAATAATTTTCATTTTATGATTAAAAATAATGTTTATGAATATAATATAATTCTGTATATAAATAAAATACATCATATCCATAACAAACATGGCTTACGTAACCAAGCATATAAAGGAAAACAAATCAGTTAACACCCGAAACGATGATACTACTGAAATATTATTAACAAAGAAATATTATATGATCATATATGATATCATATTTATGTATATATTTCTTTTATAATTTAATAACAATGTTTTAACTGTTATACAGGAGGTTAACATACCATTGACTAAGGAAAATTACAAGGTAAGGGTTAATTCTACAATCTCTTTACTTATCCGAGGTTGTTAATACATAAGTATCTACTGGGACCTCTTTATCATCCACATTCATGTTTTCTTAAAAATGAAATTAAAAACATTTTTACAATTTACTAGACTATGGGTTAAAGACATTTATACCCTTGTTTTACCACATATGTTTTGAAAAGAATCTTTCTGTCGTTTTCCAAAAAGGCACTTTATAACCTTCTCCAAAAAATTAAGGTAAGAATGTCTTTTGTTAACTTATACGGCGGGTGCGGCTATTTTCCACTGTTATAACATCGTCGAAGCTTCCCATACAAGCTTATAAGAATATTTTCAAAATAAATTTTTTCTTTTATAATTATATGACTTTTAAATGATTTCAAAATAGAAAGTGATATTTCTCTACAAAAAGTTTTGATTTCATCTATGTCAACATCCTTTGATGGATTTTAAGCTTGTTTGAAGTTGATTATTATGATACAAATCTTCCATATTGTATTGAAGGTTTTGTAATATGTTTGACTGTAGATGTGTTATTTTTACACCATTCTTGGTTTATGGATGAATTGTTGACATTTCATATTCTAGTTTTAATACAAATGTTTATGTTATGTTTAAAACTTTTCATATGAGTAATGCATTGGACTTAGTAAGTGACATGTGGAGCACGCTATAGCTCCACGATGCATCGGTAGGTCTCACGAGACAAACTAGTGTCTTGTCACATGGCCTTGAAAAAATTTTATTTTTAGTCTTGGAACAAGTCCTTGACTATGTGGTTATGAAGTCTGACATTATGCATTCCAAAATTATGAAATTGGCTATTGATATTACATGTGATTATTCGACTATTAGAATATCCATGTGAATAAGTAAATGAAATTATTTGATTTATCTTTTCCATGTTATGATTAAGTTTAATTTTAAAAGGCTTGTGTTTTAGTCTTATACATTTCCTTAAATGTTTGTGTTTATTCTTGAAAGTTTCCACTATATTGTTATCCTTACTGAGCATCTGATCTCACCCCTTTCTATGTTTTATTTTTTCCAGGATGTGAAGAAGTATATCATGACTGACCATCAGGGATAGTCTAAGGGATGAATTTGGTCAATGGAGACAATATTGTAGTTATTTTTCATTTTATAATGAAATGTAAAACTTATGAATGTATCTAGTACTTCCAAGGATACTAAATTGACCAGTCTTTCCGGACATTGATCCCTTGTGATCAGGCCAATGTTATGTAATAGTGCACTGACTCTAGGTAACTAGGGTCGGGGCATTGCATGGTTTATCACATAACCACCTGTCAAATGTCCAAGTACCATTATATAATCATAACACATAAAATATTAAAATTATCAACATTTCACTCATAAAATTTCATTTGAAATCACAATAAATCATTTCAAGATATTGAAATAGTGAATCCACTTTCAAAACCATTTTCAATACCAAAACACCAAAAATAGAATAAGGTATTTCTTTACCTTTTAAAAACATTAAGGCTTATAAAGGAATCCAAATATCAAATAACAGTTACGACAGCAGAGAAGTCATTGTCATTGTATACGTTAAAAAACATTCCTGTTGTTATTTAGTAAAACACCTCGAATAAAAAAGATTCCTTTTGAAAACCTTTGAATGAAATTATATGTCAATGGTGTCGACTATACCCCATATAAAAGAAGGTGGTGTATATTTTCAAAATACGCCTCAATGAAAGGAGATTGAGACGAAGTCCCTTACCTTAAGTTTGGTTTATCACGTACGTTCCTTGTTCTTCCGGAATAATAAACTTAGGTTAATTTATACTTTATTTAGAACCTTTTTCAAATTTATTCTTCCCTTTATTTCACTTATTTATAATTTTATATAAATTACTTTATTATTTATGTTCATGTCGGACGTTTTGTCGATATTCGGTACTTGAGTAAAAAATGAAAATGGTTTGATGTCACTAGTCCATGTGGTCAAAAGTTATCACATATAGAATAATAATCATGAAATTATTATCATTTTTATACATAAATTATACCTTTAAATCAAACCATTAATTTGGTTATAAAAAATGAACAGCATTATATTCATGGAGATGATAAGTCGTACGTACACATGAGTAACATTTTCCATTTTCCATTGATCATTATGAAAAGAAGTTAAATATTATTTTATCTTTATAGAATTATAATAACACCATTAGCGTCATATTAATAATTTAAATGTGCTTATATATATCATACAAGTGATATAATGGATAAAAATGAGTCACGTCACTTTTTGGATGTGATAGTTCACACTTACGCGCGAACAACATTATCATTTTTACACGCATGGAAAGTAAGAATGTAATTGACATATTATTATCTTATAATGATTAATATTTCATGAATATAAAATATTACTATTAATTACATTATTATAACCATTCATTAGATATAGTTATGAAAAAAGAATTAGATCAGTTCGTGGAGGTGATAGTTCACACGTACGCACAAAGGATTAATTCCTTTCCTATTTAATGGAAGTGGAGATAGATTTAGGTGATGATATAATCATAATAACATCTCAGTATATTGTGGATACTGGATTTATTATTTAATCTAGTAAGTATAATATTTTAAGGAAGTGGAAGAATAAATAAAATTGAAATACTTAAAGATAATGATACATCTTCTTCGGTTGATCACCTTTGAAGAACACCTTAACACCTCTAAAGAGGGTGTTCTGCCTAAACTAAAGCCTCAATAATTTAGGGAGAGACTCTAGTAATGGTTTTGGTCAGATCATGGCTGAAAAAAATGGTTTTTAAGTGTGATTAATAGAGAGGAATGTGTGTCATTTTATATGAGAGGGGAGGGGCACCCTTGGAATTATTAAAAGCATTAAATTAGTATAAATTAAATTTTGATTCCAAAATGGGTCCAAGTTGATTTAGTTATAATATAATATGATAAGTGGTATAAATGTAATCATACAATAAGAATTATAAAATTTTTGGTTATTTTTTAGTCCTTATCTTTTTTAACCCCTTTTAACTTTTACTATTTTATCAAGTAATTTACACTTTGAGAGTTAAAATAATTACCAAAACATGCCAAACGACCAATTAATGAGTAATTAATGAAATTTTTTGAGATATATCAACTATTTGGATGAATATTATATTTTTGTAAATTTTATATATTTTAATTATATATTTTATAATTTAAGTTTTGAATTATGTCAATTTTTACATTATTCATTACATGACTTTTTAAAAAAACATAACAACTTGATTCCTTTTAAAAAACTATATAAACTCAATAATAAAATGAAATAATCATCCATAAAATTTTTGGATGGAATAAAATATTTTAAATTATATTTATTTTAATATTATTAATATAATTTATTTGATTCTTTCTTTAATATATATATTACTACATCATCATTGTGTCATAATTAAATTTAATTATTTAATTCCTAAAAATTATAAATAAATTACCATGATGTAGGTAATATTTTTTATTTTTCTAAGGACTATTTATAGTCAAATATATCACTTATATAACCCCATATTAATTTTTTTTAGTAATAAGAGACATGATTATGACATATTTTCCTTTACTTTAAATTAAATGTTATAAATGTCACAATCACACCCAAGTGACTTCTAAAAAACGAAATTTTGACCCAAGAATTTTTTTGGTTGAAAATAACTCATCTAATAATATTATTACAAGTGTTAGGGTAGTTTATATTATTATAATAATAATTTTACCTTTAATTACTCTATTTACCTTTAACTGTGGTAAATAATATACTAAAGTTACTATTCGACAAAAATTATTTTGATGATATTGAACCAAATTTTTCATAATTATGACAACCATGTATGTTAGTTTTTGAAAATTCAATTCACAGAAGTGGAAAAATTAAATTTAAAACCAATCCCGTTGTCGGAATGAGAAAACATGTTTTTTAAGTAAAACTTTCAAAAGTTCACATAGTTTTCCATTAAATCTTAATATGAAATTGATTAAAATAAAATAAATTGGATTAAATGATAAAAATTTAATCTAATTACACTTTGAAACTAATTAAAAGGTCAATATGACTATATAAATAAATTAGACAAAAAAGCAGTTTTTGAATTAAAATGCAGTGTTTTCACTATTCATTAAAAATGAATTTTATCCGAAAAATACCAAAATTAAACCAAAGTAAATTTTTATGTCCTTATTCCAAATAAAAAGTTTATTTTTTCAAATAGAACTTATAAAAGTGGAAAAAACTTGATTTAAAAAGGGTTCTCCATCAAAAGATGGTAAAACTTCCTTTTAAAAATATTAGAGTATTTCATGCTTAAAATTGGATTTATTCTCATTTTAAGCCTCTATAATTTATTAGAAGAAATCAAAAATATTGAATAAACATGTTTAAACATAATATAGTTAGTTATTTTCATTCCCGCCAATACAACATCTAGGCGATCACTACCGTTTAAAATAATAATGTAAATAATATATTATTTTTCAGTATAACTCAGTCTTGTGTGCAATATAAGATTTTATAGAAACTCATTGTTTCATGTAGATTAATCTATCATACATATAATCCCCTTTAACATAAAATTAATATCTAATTCTTAAATATTAATAGATTTGAAAAAGTCATATTATATAATTACCTAAGATGTTACACCTATGATGCTGAGATGCATCAGTATATGCATGAGGGTGTTGTGGATGGAACCGAAGATGGTGGAATGGGTTGAAGTTTTGATTACCCATTTATGTGATTCTAAGATATGGGATTCTCATTTATGAATCTTTTTAATGGATGATTACCGAGTTTCTTATTTTATCTACATTCCTTTCAACATTGCTTAAGGAAACTAGATGTGATTAGTTGCATGTTTTCTCTTAGTGGTTGATTAAGATGGTTATCCTAGAGTACCTGGATTAAGTAATTATGCTAATAATGATTAGATAAATCTTAACCCATGGGGTTGGTAATGATTAAATGAAAATACTAAAAAGATGTTACTTTTGATAAATCGTGGACTCAGTTTGGATTATATATGTAGGGCATAGGCTTCACTCTAATGATTAATATAATGTATTATGGAATAATGTTAATGGTTAATTAATGTATAATGAATTAATTTCTGTAAATTGAATTGTTTAAATAAAATAATTAATTTAATTTATCTAATTTAAATGCTTTTGTGCTTATAGGATATCTACTTTTAGCAGTGGCAGTTGGGAGTCTGAGAGATGTTAGCTGTAGTTGATTCAAAAAATAGGTTATTCCCATAGTTTTGTTATGACATATATTATATATTGTATATTATATGATTTCATATGCTTCCCCACCCATGACAGTTAGGGACACAGACACCTAGTGGGCTCTAGGAGGGTGTTTTCCCCAATATCCCGATGGGAGGATGGATGGATTTATACCTCCTCTGGGCTCACTCTCATCTCTTAGTAGTTACTTGTGCTGGTGGAACACCCCAAGATTCCACGGTACGTTTCTGTTTGAATAATGCAATGGCGTGCATTGTACGCAACTTTGAGATTCTAACACACCACAACCAATCAAACTAGCCGTTATGAATAGTAATACCTACTTTTTGAAATTTTATAAATTCTATATCTCAAAATGGACTTCATTTTTGGATTCAGAATATCAAAATTAGTCTAGGGTGAAATTTTGGTACTTTTCGGATTACTTTCATATTTTGATGAATAGTGAAAATTACTAAATTTTAATTAAAAACAACTTTTTTAATCAAAATAATTAATAGTGATAAATTATTAATTTGAGTGGTTTTAAAGTATATTTAGAATATATTTTTACCATTTAATACAATTTTGGTCATTGGACATAATTTCACAATTAAACCGAACATAAACAAGTATCAATCTTTTGATAGTTATTATATCTTAAAAACACGCTTTTTATTTTGACAGTGGGAATTAATTTTAAATTAATTTCTGCCACTTATGTGTTTTGAATTTAGAAAAATGGATTCTATATTTGTAATCAGGATGTTCAAATTGTGTAAATAGGTAACTTTTATTTTTAGACATTTTGAATAATTACTTCGGTAAATATTTTATTTACCATGGTTAAAGGATAAATCCGGTAAATAAGGGTTAAAAAATAATATTATAATAATAACAAATTACCCTAAAACGTGTCCTAGCCTTATTTATTGATACATGTTCGACCATGGTCATCTTTGGGTCGATTTTGGGACCCCATGGTTCCACTTGTAAGTGATAGGGACACTTTATTTTAATTAAGTTAAAATGAATACCAAAATGACAAAAGCATATATCTTTTAGAAAAACAATTTTTACATAGGGTTATATATGTTGAATTTTCAACTATAAATATTCATTAGAAATATAAAAATATTTCCTACATAATGATATTTTATTTATAATTTTTAGACATTAAATAATTTTATTTATTGATGACACAATGATGATGCAGTAATTAACATAATAGTGAAAAATTAAAATAATTGATATTATAAATACCAAAATAAATATAATTTGAGACTTTTAATGAATTACACTAATTTTATAGGATAATATGACATATTATTATTGATTTAATTGACTTTTTTAGAATCAATAATTCTGTTAAGATTTTTACAAAATCAACTATTGAATAGTCTCAAAATTGACATAAAAGAGTTTTTAAAACAAATATTATATTATTAATTGATATTAAATTCCTAAAAATCTAAGGTTCATCCAAGAGACTTATATAATGATAGGTGTATCATTAATGGACCACTTGGGGGTCTCTTGGATGTATATAGTAATTTTATTAACCATATAATATAAAAATACAAAGAGACATTGTAAAAGTGAAACTAATTAACTAAGAGTTAATACTTAAAGATAAGGTTAGTATAATGACCCAAACCTGTCTAAATTCTATTGTTTGAGTGGTTTTCAAACTATCCCAACCTTAACATTTAAATAATACACTTTGGAGCCATTAGAAACCGAATATGAATTTATTATAAAATAATATTTCTAGCTTTTCCAAAGGTGCCCCTCATCCCTCTTATAAAAGAGAACTCTCCCTTCTCATTAAATCACACCTTAAAAGCCTTTTGGTTCTGCCAAACTCTGACCAAATACTCTCTCAACTTCCCTCAATTCATCCTAGAGGCCTTAATTTAGTCAGAAATCCAACTTAAGGAGCCCTTTTGATCAAATCAAAAGGAAGAACCCAAAGAAGAGGTAATGATTTCACCACCCTTTTTCAAGTTCCTTTCTTCTTCCACTTATTCTTTCTTTGTTATTACCATTATAAAATAATAACTCCAGTATCTTATATATACTGTGATGTTATTATAAATATGGTACAATCATATTCAGTATTCTATCCATACTTTGAATAACATGTCACCATACGTGCGTGCGTACGGCTTACCGTCTCCACGTCGTGGTGTAATTGTTATTCAATAAATTATTATTTGGATGGGTATAATAATGATGTGTAATTCATATAAATAATAAATTTAACATGATAATTATTCTTTATATATGATATACCATCTAATTATATATTATTTTAATATCAAAAGAATGATATTATCGCTCGTGCGTAGGTACGGACTACCGTCTCCACGAACACGATGAGATTCATTCTCCATCGTATCCATTCAAGTATAATTATCATTTGATTATTTAAAAATAATGTTTAAGGACTTTATATAATTATGGATATGAATAAGATACAACCTATCCATGAAAAACATGACTTACATAACAAAACATATAAAAGAAAACGAGTAAGTTAACACCCGAAACAACGATAATACTAAGATATTATTAAAAAATCAATGTTAAAAAATCATATATGATATCATATTAATGTAAAAGATTATTTTATAATTAAATAACAATTATTTCACCATTATACATGAGGTTAACCTACCTTTGACCAAGGAAAAAGTACAAAGTAAGGGATTTTCTTATCTCACTTTCAATTCCGTGAGATTTCCATTGTTCGCCACTAATTTATTGAAAGTGGTGTATTGTGTACTGCCATTTGATATATATTATCATGATTATCTTTATATTAATGTTATTCTGTAAATAATTTGGTGGTTATTAACTTTTGGTCATACGACTCAGTTGATTACAACATGGTAAGGGGTTTTCATCTCACTCCTTATTCCCGTGAGATTCATGCCATATTGCCACCATTACCTTTTGTGTGGTGTATGTACTGCCCATAATTATATTCTTTGTGTAATAAACTTTAATTTATTTTTATTTACATATTCATTGTATTATACCTCTTTCATGGGTTTTACGTTTCGTAAGTTACCAAATTGGTAAGGGTTTATTTCGTAATCTCTTCATTATCCGAGGTTGTATATACGTAATAATCTACTGGGATCTCTTTATCATCCACATCCATGTTTCTTAAAAATGTATTTCAAAACATTTTTACTATTTACAAGAATATGGGTTAAAGACATTTATAACCTTGTTTGACTTTTTATAAGAGGTTTATAAAGGAATCTTTCCATCGTTTTCCAAACAAGGTCCTTTTTAACCTTTTGACAAAATTAAGGTAAGAATGTCTTTTTTTAACTTATACGGCGGGTGCAGTTATTCTTCACCGTTATTACACCTTTGAAGCTTACTTCACAAGCTTATAAATATATTTTCAAAATAAAGGTTTTATCTATAATTATGCTACTTTTAAATGATTTTAAAAAAAGAGATATTTCTCTCAAATAGTATTGATTTCATCTATGTCAACATCCTTTGATAGATTTTAAACTTTTTTCAAGTTGATTTATTATGATACAAATCATCCATATTGTATTTAAGGTTTTGTGATATTTTTTACTATGGATGAGTTATTTTTATGACATTAATGGTTTATGATTAAAGTTTTGACATTTTGTATGTTAGTTTTAATACGAATGTTTATGTTATATTTCATCTTCTTCTTAAGATGAATGTGTTGGACTAGTATGTTCCGGGTTGGGGACCGGTAAAAGTAAGCCCTCCGGGTTGGTGTCCGGTTATTAGAGGCACTCTGGGTTGGTGTCCGGTTATTAGAGGCACTCCGGGTTGGTGTCCAGTTATTAGAGGCACTCCGGGATGGAGTCCGGTTACAGAGGCTCTCCGGGTTGGGTTCCGGTTACAGTTATCCCTTAGGTCTTACCACGAGGCCTTGACACAGAAATTAAAGTTCGTCATCATGCATTCCATCATTATGAAAGTGGTTATTGATATTGCATGTGATTATTCTATTAGTAGAATATCTATGTGAATAAGTAAATGGCATTATTTCATTTTATTTTTGCCATAATATGTTGAAGTTCAAGTTTAAAAGGCTTTTGTTTTAGTTATACACTGCCTTAAATGTTTAATTCTTATTTATGAAAGTTTCCGCTATATTTTTATCCTTACTGGGAATTTGAGCTCACCCCTTTTCTATGTTTTATTTTTCCCAGGATGTGAAGAAGTAAATTATGAATGACCTGCAGGGATATTATGAGGGGATAATAGTGTGGACTATGGAGACAATATGTTTTTGTAGTAGTTTTTCACTTTATGATGTAATGTAAAACTTTATGAATATATCTAGTGTTTCCAAGGCTACTAAACCAATCGGTCTTTCGAGATTTGATCTTTCTTGTGATCATGCCAATGTTATATAATAATGCACCGACTCTGGGTAACTGGGGTCGGGGCGTTATAGCTGGTATGAACAAAGGTTAGTTTTCCCATATATGTGTGTAGAGGTATGTGATGTCTTGTGGTTGTTTCACGCACATTTATTATCAGATATAATATCCAAAGAATAATTATAGGTGTGACATGTATAGGTTGTGATGGTTTGTGGTACCTTACTTGGTGTATGGGTAGTAATGGCTTGAGGTATAATACCTGATGTATGATACATGTCATACGGGCTATGGTGGTTCCCAAAAACTATTTGGTTACTATATATGCATATGTGTATGAGATGATGTGATTATGTGATGCATGAGGTGCATGTGATGTATTTCCCATGAATCTTCAGGCTGGTCTATTTTGGAGAGAGATGGATCATGATGTGCGATGTTGGGGTAGAGTGGAAAACTAGTGGGGAAGCAAGATAGGGGTACCATTGATGTTTCATTACTATATTATATTCTCTCTTGTATGTGATACTTGGTGAGAGTTAGCCATGTTTATGATAGGAACATAGTGTACTTTTTTAGGTGATGAGTTAGTTTCACTATTGTTCACTATGATTTAGCATGTTTTCTTTATCTTTTGCATGAGAGGCTCCAAGTAGGATCCTACCGAGTATACTATTATACTCTCCCTATGTATAGATAAACTATTTTTTAGGTTATATGAATTAGTTTGGAGATTGGGATGGATATTACTAGCTCATGGTTTTTTAGGAGTTGTTTGGGCTTCATGCTCGCTATCGTCTTAAATTTTTGGTACTTATAGCTTTCATTTTATTTGTTTTAGTACTATATGGAATTGATTGTTTGAAATTTGGATTTATTTTTTATATATTTTGTAGTACGTTTTGATTGGTTTATCTTTATTATCTCTCTCTTTCACATGTTTCTCTTAGATGGTAATGCCTCTCATATTCAAGTTAATTAAACCATCGGTGCACGTCGCCAACCTGGGGCCTACTAGAGTTAGGACTTGGGCAATCACCACCTCCATTATCTCATTGATGGATTAGGAGGGGTGAAATTTAGGGGGAGGGGTCATGTTAGAGTGGTATCATAGGTTTAGCTTAAGGGATAAAATAGAGTTTGGAATTAGGCACATGTGAGGTTGCATGTGTTGGTAAGGCAATGATGTTAGCTAAGTTTCATAAGCGAAGTAAACATGGGAGACTCGCTGAGATATTGGTATTTAGGGACCCTTGTGATATTATACGTTGACCTATAATGTAACGAACCAAAATTCTATCAATGATATTTCCCTTCCTATATTTATTTCATATAGTATAGATCACATATAAAGAACAATACAAACTTTATAAACGAAGAATTAATTAAATAATAGGTATTTCTAGAAGTTAAGGAACCCATACTAATGAAATTGTAACTTGACCTTAGGATTAGTAATATGACCCTTATGAATAGTAAATATGCCTAATGAATAGTAACATCACCCATGAAAGTATAAATATAATTTATGAATATTATAAATTAAATTATGATATAATTATATCATAGTATAAGAAAGTGAATATTTTAAAAATTAATAATTAAGTGTTGGTATTTTTGTAAGTCATAAATATTTAATTACAATTTTATAATTAATAAAATGATTTAAAAGAAAATTAATTTTCATAAAATGTATTCATAAATAAATATTTTTTTGTCTTATGATTTTAGGATAATTTAATGAGACCTTAGTTAATTTTTCAGAGTGTTATAAAATCAATTATAATTTTAAAAACTGTATTTTTTGAGTAAATAATGATTTTAATAAAAAATTAAATTTATCAAATTTAGAAAATTATTTTCATAAAATTGAGTTCATTTTTGAATTTTTCATTTTGAAAAAAAAATTGGGTGAATTTTGGGTATTTTTCTAAAATACTTGAATTTTTTGTGAATAGTAAAATATAATAATTTATGATAAATGATAAATACATGATTTATTGATTCATATGTGATGTTTGGATGATGTAAGCACCCTTGGTTCGAAATGACATGTAATTATTACTATATTTAGTCAAAATAATCAACACTATTGCATGTCATGAGAAAAATAATAAAATAATGAATAAAATAATGAGAAATTACACATCTTTTCCACAATAAATGCCACCCCTTTCCACCTCTTCTCCTCACACCTCTAAGCCTTTGAAACTTGTCAAATTTCTACCCAATATTATCCCCAAGCCTCTCACCTACATCCAAGATCTCTTTTTCTCATAAAAATACCAAAACCAATCCCCTTAAGGAGGTTCTCAAGGATGATTATTCAAGAGGTAAAATCCTCTTCCTTTTCCTTTTAATTTCTTTTCAGGTTATTTTATTATATTATTCTCTCCTCACCTCCTCTTTCAAAATGAGAATGATAACTCCATTATCATATATATACTATAATTATATCATGTTAATGAAATATCCTTCATCAAACTCCTTTCTCTCTCTCTCTTTTATTTTAAAAATTAAATCATTGTCCATAAGGGGCTGATTTACAAGCTTCGGGGATGACAAATTTACATTATTCAATTTCTCCTTCAAGGATGGTAATGAAACCATTTTTATGGTTAATAAAAACTATCATATATGTATTATAACATTTCTTATGTTCTATAAGTAACATATTAACATAATACTAAATGATAAAACAAAATGAGTTTGTTATGATCAATAACTATCGTAATAATGCAAACGTTTATCACAAAATGTCTTATCTAATGATTCATTCCCATAACATATAACCAAATTAAATATATAACCATTTACTATTATTTATGTTCATATATATCATATAAATTTAATTCTGTAGCATTATACTCATTATACATGAACATTCATACTCATATATAAGTATATCGATCGTGAAAACCAAGGAAACGAATGCTCCTAGGAAATAAAATTGTATCTTATAACTCATCAAAAAGGCCATAAATGAAGTTAATAAAATTATAATAAATAAAATACATGTATATAATGTTATTAATTAATTAATTAATGGATTTAATTTCATTATCTAAGATGTTAAGGTCAATTGCAGAATACATTCAGACATAAGGTAGGGGTTTTCTTCCCAAACCTCCATTTTCATTTAGGTTATGCTTTATCCCTCTATACACCAACATAATTCTTAATTAATTTTGTATAATTCTTATAAATTCTATGTATACATTCAAAACTCATTTTTCCAAATCATTTTATCTTTAATTTATAAAAAATACATGTTTTTCTCAAGGTTCCATTTTTAATTCTTCCCGATATGCAAGCTTGATTAAAGCAAACAACTCGATTTCTTACCCATTTTCAAGTACCATACATAATATGTTTTAATACACCATCATTTTTATAAAATCAATTATTATTTTCTGAAAATATATATTTTTTCATTACTGGTTTTATAAAAACAATTATGACAAATAAAAATGATTTTTTCAAAAGAACACTTTTTTGCGAAGTAAAAGAGATATTTCTATCAAGAATTCCTAAATGATTTTATTTCAATACCTCTATTGAATTTTCTACTTAATTGAGACTAATATATTATTATTTTCATCTACCATATGTTATTAAATGGTTTATAACTAGTTTTATTGTGGGTGTGTTATCTTGATATTATTCACCATGCTATTCAGATTGGTTGGTGATTATGATTACATATTGAGGAATGTTATTTACATTTCATATGTTCATATTGTTTATGTTTATACTCAATAATTTGAGGAATTAATTGGACTTAGAAAGTGATGGTTAGGTCATTTTATAGCCACTCTATGCATCAGTAGATCTCATGAGGAAAAATAGAATTGGGTTTTGGTTGAGGTCGTACCCTGATGTCTTGTTCGAGGCCTTGATGATATGTTTTAGATGTCCAACATTATGAATTCACTCATTATGAATTTAGTAATTGAAAAAACATGTGATATTTGAATATTATAATATCCATGATTAAGGTTAATTATCTTATGATCAGTTATATGGATTTATTTTCTCAGCTTTCATTCATTCTATATTATGCTCAAGTTTATTTTTAAAGGCATGTATTTTTAGTTATTCACCATGCATAATGTTTATATTTATGATAAATTTTGTTTCATTACTTACCCTTACTGGGCATCTGATATCACCTCTTTATTATGTTTTATTTTCCCCCAGGATGCGAAGATGAATATTATGAATTACTTGTAGGGATAATCTAGGAGTTATGGATGTTTCCAATTGAATTTCTATGTTCTATTTCCTTTTAAGTTGTAATGTAAATATTATGTTTGTATTTGGTTTTCCAAAACTACTAAACTCTTTGGTCCTTTAGGATTCATCTTCCTTTTAAACATACCAATGTATTAATATAAGGCACCAACTTCGGGCAACTGGGGTCGGGGTCTTTACAGATGGTATCCGAGGAAGATTAGTAGAAACTTTGGAAACTAGATTTAGAAAACATGGATTAGGGAACATAGCCCTAAGATGGAATTTGAGTATAATAATACAAGAAACATCCTATAATTTTGGTAAGGAAGTGATTATGTGTATATTACTTGAAATACATCCCTATTTGTATATTACAAGTGGATTTGGTTCTAGCAGAGATATACCTAGGAGTGAAAAATCTAATAAGGTGTCCCGAGCCTGACTCGAGGTAACCTGGTACATGAAAATGGCCCTTGCAATGCACCTGGTTTGACACTATAGTGGGATATTCTTATGATAATTCACATTTTATTTACAAACCACTATGGAATATTTAAAAGTAAATTTGTCCTCAAAGAAAATATGTTTATGATTATGAGATTAGATATACATAAAGTTTCAATTTATGTTAAGTGTTTTGCTAGTTTGAGATTATTCGTTATGATTCATAACCTAATCTAGTGTATTAAATTATTTAGAAAGGGTTCCTACTGGAAGGAATGGAAACCGTGTTAGCACACGTATCCCATGTAGGTATTTCCCTCTTATGCAAGATAATGATGTCGGTATTGGAGTTGCGACTGGTGCTGAGCAACTTATAACTATACTAGGAAAATTGAATCAGGTTATAAACAATAAACTTACCTGTATGGATCATCCTGTTCCAAAATGTGGAGGATAAATATTAGACTAATTTATTATACAACAACATCCATAATTAAATGGGACGACAAACCCATTTTTAGCTGAGCATTAGATAAGTTCCTTAGAGAAGATATTCCTTGCTTTGGGAAGTAGTGGAAGTGATAAGGTTTTCATGGAAGTTTATTATCTATCGATAGATGCAGATTAATAGTGGTCACTAATCCAAAACAAAAAAGATGAGGAAGAAATTTAAAATATGTAATGGAGTGATTTTAAGGAAATTTTCCTAGAAAAATATTTTCCTTGCGAATGACGAGAAGATATGGAAAGTCAATTTGTGAATCTAAGGAAAAAGGAGGATGGGAATTTTTCCAAGTATGAAGCCAACTTTACAAGGTTATCAAGGTATGTAGAGGAATACATACATAATTCAAGGAGCAATATCGATTGATTCTTTGATGTTTTAAAATCATTCCTCTTAAGGGCACTAGTCTCCCAAAATTTCTCATTGTATAAAGATATAATCTAATGTGCTATCAAGATAGAAAAATAATTCTATAATTCTTATGAATTTAAGGGAAATCAAGAGAAGAAGAGGGTGTTAAAGGAAATAATGGATAAAGGGAATAATAGAAAAGTGATATTTCCAACATGTGATACTTGTGGAAGGAAACACCCCATAGCCTACTCAAAATGAAAAGGAGTCTATTATAAGTGTGGAGAAAAAGGAAACCAAGCCCATGATTTCAAGGGAAAGAAAGAAGATACCATTGTTCAATGCTACAGTTGTAGTGAGATGGGACACTATGAAAATGATTGTCCAAATTGTCAAGGAAACTTTCCCTAGAAAAGGCCAAGGAAGTAAGCCCAAGCTTATACAATTAAAACTACTGAGGTTGAATTTTCTAATGATGTGGTGGTAGGTACTTTAATCATTTCCTTAAACTTGGCGGATTATTTATTTGATTCTGGATCATCAAATTCCTTTATATATTCCTAGTTTTCTTTAAAAATTAGATATTTCCAATTCTCATTAACAAGGGAGTTGTCAATCAAAACCCCTGAGGGAAGTCTCATTTCAACAAAGATGTGTCAGACAGTTCCCATTATGGTATATAAACGTTATTTACCTTCTAATTTTATCGTCATACCTATGGTTTACTTTGAAATAATCCTTTGCATGGAATTATTTTCAAAATATGATGCGAAAATCTATTGAAAGAAGAAAAAAATTATGATTTATGAGGAAGGTGTAGAATCCCTTATCTTTATAGCAGAAACATCACCATCTAATACTCATTTAGATCCACCTCTAATAGCTCTAATAAATTAAATTCTTAGGGATTAATAGAAAACATCATCTAATGATAAGGAAATAAATCTTCAAGTTGAGTATGTACCTATTATACAATAATACATTGATGTATTTCCATAGGATTTACCTAAACATCCTTGAAAGAGAGAAGTTGAGTTCTCTATTGATTTAATTATAGGTTTAAGACCTATATCAAAGAATCCCTACAGAATTTCCATAGTGGGATTAGTGTAACTGAAGAAACAACTAGAGGAATTGAGTGAAAAGGTATTTATCCTCCCTGGTATTTCTTCATGTGGAGCCCCTGTTCTCTTTGTTAAGAAGAAATATGGATCCATGAGGTTGTGCATTGACTATAGAGAAATCGATTCTATTACAATAAAGAAAAGGTATCCCCTACCATGTATTGATGATTTATTCGATCAAATTCATGGATATAAATATTTTTCAAAGATTGATCTTCAATATGGATATCATCAATTGCATGTGAAGAAGGAATATATTCTAAATACAGCATTTCGAACTAGGTATGGTCATTGTGAATTTACAAAAATGCCTTTTGGACTGACTAATTCACCCTCTGTTTTCATGGATCTAATGAATAGAGTTTTCACGGAATATCTTGATGACTTTTTGTGGTATTTATTGATGACATCTTGGTATACTTCAAAAGATACAAATACGATGAGAATAATTTGCTGGTTATTCTTAAGACTCTTATAAGAAATGAATTATATGATAATTTTAGAAAGTGTGAATTTTGGCTTCAATAATTTTCTTTTCTTAGCCATATTATCTCAAAGGATGTAATCTCAGTTGATCCTTTGAAGACAAAGGCGGTTCAGGAATGGCCTACACCAATGAACATTCCTAAGGTATGTAGTTTTATTGGTTTAGCATGTTATTATCAGTGTTTATTTTATAACTTTTCCCGATTAGAAAATTAGTTAACCATGATTACTCATAGAGGGGTTAAGTTCATATGGACAAAATAATGTGAAGAATGTTTTGAATAATTGAATAGGAGATTGGTGAATACTCTAATCTTGACTCTACCGTCAGGAAATGGTGGATTTTTTATTTATAGTGATGCGTTAAATAAAGGAATTGGGTGTGTCCTTATGAAGAATGATAGAGTTATTGCCTATGCATAAAGGTAGTTAAAAATTCATGAATAAAACTATACAAATCATGATCTTGAGTTAGTGGCTGTAATCTTTACTCTAAAAATATGGAGACACTATCTCTATAGTGCAAGATATGAGATATTTACAGATCATACGAGTTTAAAATATATCTTATCATAGAAATAACTCAACATGAGGAAAATGAAATGGCTCGAGATACTCAAGGATTATGATTGCTCAATACACTACCACCATGGTAAGGAGAATAAGGTAGAAGATGCAATGAGAAAGAAGAATCGTGGAGGTCTGAACAAAATGAGGATTAACAAGGACCCTATGTATATGGATCTAGAAAAGATGGATATAGAAATTATCAAGGAAGTTAAAAATCATTACTTTTTCAATTGGTTTCAAATCAATTGTTATTGGAGAGAATTAAAAGTTCTTAGTGTGATGATGAGAATATTTAAAAGAAAATTAAAACTATGAATGATGGGAAGTTTCCAAACTTCATGTGTGATGATGGGTTTATGAAATTTGGGAGGAGACTATATGTTCCTTCTATACCTGAGCTAAAAATGGACTTATTCGATAATGCCCATAAATAAAATTTCTCTATACACCCTAGTAGAAATAAAATTTATAGAGATCTGAAGGAACATTTATGGTGGTATAATATAAAGAATGAAATTGCTGATTATGTATCAAGATGTTTAGTTTTTCAATAGGTGAAGGCTAAAAGATAACATCCTAGAGGTTTCGTGAAACCACTACCTATTCCTACATGGAAATGGGATGATGAAACCATAGATTTTTTTACTAGATTACCAAAACCCCCCAAGAAATAATGATGCAATATGGGTGATTGTTGATCAACTTACCAAATCTGCACATTTCCTCTCTATAAGGGAGGATATTCCGCTAGATTTCCTTGTACGAATCTATATTAATGAAGTCGTAAGACTTCATGGAGAACCTATTTCTATTGTGTCTGATCATGATACATGATTTACATTTAAATTATTGAAAAGTATTTAGAAATATTTGGATATTGAGCTTTATTTGAGTATTTCTTATCACCCTCAAACTGAAGGGTAGTCTGAAAGGACCATTCAAACATTATAAGACATGTTGAGATCATGATCCCTCAACTTTCAAGGTATGTGGGATCAGTATTTACCTTTGGTAGTGTTTTTCTATAATAATAGCTTCCATTCAAGTATTCAAATGGCACCATATGAAGCGTTGTATGGAAAGAGATGTCGTACACCAACATGTTGGGATGAAGTTAGTGAAAAGAATCTTGTAGTCCCATAGCTTATAGAGGAAACAATAATGAATGTAGATACTATTTAAACCCATATCAAAGTATCTCAAAGATAGAAAATGGATATGCCAATAATCGAATGAATGATTTTGAATTCCAAGTGGGAGATCATGTTTTCTTGAAAGTATCTCCATAGAAGGGTGTTATAAGATTTAGGAAGAAAGGGAAACTGAGATCCATGTACATTGGTCCTTTTGAAATACTGGAGAGAATCATATTTTCGGATTATCATTTGACAATGTTGCCTAATATTTCTAAGTCACATAATGTGTTCCACGTATCCTTGTTAATGAAGTACATGTCAGACCCAATGTATGTCCTCACTTCTGAAGGAATAGAATTAGAACCTGACTTATCTTACTGTGAAGAGCCTATCCAAATTCTGGACACTAAAGAACAGCTGTTGAGGAATCAAATGACTCTACTTGTAAAATTACTTTGGAAAAATCATAAAACTGAAGAGGTGACATGGGAGCTTGAGGAACTTATGATAAATAACTACCCAGATCTTTTTACAAGGTGAAAATCTGGAAATTTCAAGGATGAAATTTTTATAGGAGGGTAGAATGTAACGACCTAAAATTCTATTAATGATATTTTACTTCCTATGTTTATTTCATATAGTATAGATCACATATAAAACACAATAGAAATTTTATAAATTAAGAATTAATTAAATAATAGATATTTCTATAAGTTAAGGAACCTATACTGATGAAATAGTAACTTGACCTTAGGAATAGTAATATGACACTTATAAATAGTAAATCAGACTAATGAATAGTATCATCACCCATGAAAGTATAAATAAAATCTATTCATCTTATAAATGAAAGTATGATATAATTATATCATAGTATAAGAAGTTGAATATTTTAAAAATTAATAATTAAGTGTTGATATTTTTGTAAGTCATAAATATTTAATTAGAATTTTATAATTAATAAAATAATTTAAAAGAAAATTCATTATCATAAAATGTATTCCTAAATAAATGTTTTTTTTCTTATGATTTTAGGATAATTTAATGAAACCTTAATTTTTTAAAGTGTTATAAAATCAGTTATAATTTTACAAACTGTATTTTTCGAGTAAATAATGATTTTAATTAAAAATTAAATTTAATATATTTAAAAAATTATGTTCATAAAATGGAGCTCATTTTTGAATTCTATATGTCTAAAAATGGTTAGGGTTAATTTTTGGAATTTTTCTAAAAAACTTGATTTTTTGTGAATAGTAAAATACGAGAATTTACGATAAATGATAAATACATGATTTATTGAGTCATAAGTGATGTTTTCATGATGTAATAACCTTGGTTAAAAATAAAATGCACTTATTACAGTATTTTTTCACAAGAATCAACACTATTTATTTTCTTGAGAAAAATAATAAAATAATGAGAGATCGCCCCTCTCCTCCACTATAAATACCACCCCTCACCACCTCTTCTTCTCACGCCTATAAGCCTTTGATCCTTGTCAAATTTATTTCCAATATTCTCCCAATACTCTCCCCTATGTCCAGAAGCTCTTGGTATCATCATAATACCAAAACTAGTCCCCTTAAGGAGGTTCTCAAGGAGAAGTATTCAAGAGGTAAAATCATCTTCCTTTTCCTTTTAATTTCTTTTCAAGTTATTATATTTTATTATTCTCTCCTCACCTCCTCGATCCAAATGATAATTTTAAATCCATTATAATCTATATACTTTAATGATATCATGTTAATGTAATATCTTTCATCAAACTCCTTTCTCTCTCTCTCTATCTCTTTTATTTTAAAAACAAAATCATCGACTGTGAGGGGCCGATTTACAACCTTTGTGGACAACAGATTTTTGTTCTTCAATTTATCCTTAAAGTCCGGTAATTAAACCATTTTTATGGTGAAAAAAGAATATAATATATGTATTAAAAACTTTCTTATTTTTTGGAAGTAACATATTTACATAATACTAAATGATAAGAGAAAATGAATTCGTTATGATCAATAACCGCCGTAATAATTTAAACAATTATCACTAAATGTATCATATAATGATTCATCCTCATACCATATGACCAAATGATATATATAACCATTTAATATTATTTATTTTTATCAATACCATATAAATTCAATTCTAGATAATTATACCCATTCCACATGAGCTTCCATACTCATATATAAGCATACCGATCATGAAAACCAAGGAAACGAACACTCCCAAGCAATAAAATTGTATCTTATAACTCATCAAAAATGCCATAAATTAACTTAATAAAATTACACTAAATAAAATATATGTATATAAGGTTATTAATTAATTAATAATTGGATTTAATTTTATTATCTAGGACTTTAAGATAAATTACAGAACACATTCAGACATAAGGTAAGAGTTTTCTTCCCGAACCTCCATTTTCATTCTAGTTATGGTTTATCCCTCTATACACCAATGTAATTCTTCATTAATTTTATATAAATATTATATATTATTTTTATAAATTCCAAAATCATGTTTCTATATCATTTAATCTTTTTTTATAAGAAATACATGTTTTTTCAAGGTTCCCTTTTCAATTCTTCCCGATACGCAAGCCCGATTAAAGCGAACGTATCGATTTCTTACCCATTTTCTAGTACCATCCATAATCTGTTTTAAGACATCATTATTTTTATAAAATCACTAATTTTTCATTAAAATCTATATTTTTTCATTACAGGTTTTATAAAAACAATTATTATAAATAAAAATGATTTTTCCAAAAAAAATCTTCTTTGAAAAGTAAAAGGGGTATTTCTCTCAAGAATTCCTTGATGATTTTATTTCAAAACCTCTATTGAATTTTATGATTCATTGAGATTGGTATCTTATTGTTATCATATACCATATTTTATTAAATGGTTTATGACCAGTTTGACTGTGGATTTGTTATCTTGATACCATTCACCATGCTACTCATATTGGTTAGTGATTATAATTACAGATTGAGTAAAGTTATTCACATTTCATATATTATTGTTGTTTATATTTAGAACCATTAATTTGAGGAATTCACTAGACTTATCAAGTGATGGGTGGGTCCCCCTATATCCCCTTGATTCAACGGTAGGTTTCATGAGACAAAACAAAATTGAGTTTTGGTCGAGGCCTTACCCTAGTATCTTCAGACGTCTTGGCTGAGGCCTTGATGATATGTTTTAGATGTCCATCATTATGTATCCCCTCATTATGAATTTAGTAATTGATAAAACATTTGATATTTGACTATTATAATATCCATGATTAAGGTTTATTCTCTTATGATCAGTTATATGGCTTTATTTTCTCATCGTTCATTTCTACCATATTATGCTCAAGTTTATTTTTAAAGGCATGTGTTTTTAGTTATTCACCATGTATAATGTTTATATTTATGATAAAATCTAATGTATTACTTACACTTATGGAGAATTGTAGATCACCCATTTCTTATATTTTATTTTTCCCTAGGATTCGAACATGAATATTATGAATGAATTTCTAGGATAATCTAGGAGTTATGGATATTTACAATTGAATTTCTATGTTTTATTTCCTTTCAAGTTGTAATGTTAATCTTATGTTTGTATTTGGTTTTTAAAAACCACTAAAATATTCTTTCCTTTGAGATGTTTATTACTTGTAAACATACCAATGTATTAATATAAGGCACCGACTCCAATAAACTAGGGTCAGGGTCTTTACATTTAAGTTTACTAATCCTACTAAATGAAGTGATATTGGTTGTAAGCTAAATACCTAGGAAAGGATCATGTATGATTATTCTTTATGGTTATGTTTAAAATGGTTATACCTTGGGATAGGTTAAAACCTTAACAAGATAAGAAAATAATTGATCAATTGATTTTTATTATTCCATATTCTAGGTTTGGGAGTCTAAAATTTTATTCTTTTGAAAGCATGAATCCAAGTCAATTTCTTTATAAAGTTTGCACTAAATATTTTCAGCAGGATATACCTGCAGATCATGTTAGGGTGGATGTTGATGATGAAAAACTTATAGGAGGAAACTTTAAGAGTTTTCACACCATAGTCTATAGAATTATGTGGGTTCTATTTTAGATTCAGTCACATAAGATTGGATATAGGTGGTTGAGATATCTTTATGTTCGATTCACGCTTGAAGGGATCATTGGGTTTCATTGGTTGTGATGATGTTGTGTGGAGTATTGAGGTGGTTGTGGTTCCTATTCCTTGGGGTTGTGATGAGTTAATAGTCTCATGGGAGAAGTTCTAAGACCAACTCTAAGAAGGTTTTCTTTCTTCGAACATGAAGGAGACCATTCTCCAGGAGTTGCTTACCCTTCGACAGGGGAGTTCCCACATTTGAGAGTTTAGGATCTATTTCAAGAACCTTTTATGATATGCTTTAAACATGTTTCTAGATGAAGAATATAGGGTGTGTCATTTCAAGGAGGCTTTGTGTCCATAGATCTAGTGCCAAGTCAACTTGTTTATGCTGAAGACAAATCTCAAGGTGTTGGTGAGAGAAGAGGTTATTTAGAAGATGATGGATAGAACTATATCATCACAATATGGGAGTCATTAGGATTTCTTTTGAAGCAAAACTATGTTCTGTGGTTCCTAGTTTTTTGGACTGAAGAGTTTTAAATTAGTTGGGGGTAGGTTCTAGCCCTCATCATCTTGTTTATCTGGGGGTGGAGGCTCTCAGAACAATACTAAGGGATCATATGTTTATTTTTATTATGGAGGATGTGGTCATCATTGAAAATAGTGATTGACCTTTCTGAATAGTCAATGTGTTCTAGGTGTTCTGCTTTAGGTTCCTTCATTGAGACTGTTTCAGTCGAGGCAACAACATAAGAGTGTTATAGTTTGGGATTAGAAGAGAGGATCTGGGGATGGAAAAGTATTCCCTTGAGATTCTCCTTATCCTCAGAGAGAAGAGCACATCCATGGTGGTGGTCATCATCAGGGTCAGTGATGTTGTAGAGAAGGTCGTGTTCAACTTCATGCTTTAGTGTTTCTAGTTCCATTTGATCTAGATGTCATTCAAGGTGCTATTTTATTTATTTCTACATGGGTGCATGATTTGTTTAATTCATAATAAACACACTCTTTTATATCACCCACCCTCTTCTATTATTTGGGATTTGAGGTAGAGAGTCTTCCAGTTCCCTTAGAGTTGACTACACCAATTGGAGGTAGAGCTGACTTTTATGAAGTATGTAGTGACTATGATCTAGTGTTGGGGAAACACTTCTCTTGGAGATATTTCCTATGTTTATGGATACAGCCACATGACATTATCCTCGACAAGGATTGGTTGTATTCACTGTAGTCTATCATGGATTTATTCAAGAGGAAGGTTGTGTTTTATGATGCTAATGGATATCCAATAGTGTTTATTTGTGAGAGATGACCTCAGATGGGTTGGAAGCATGTTCTTTCATTATAATATTTGATGGTAAATTTGATGTTAATATCATCTAAGGTTTAGTAGTCAGTGTTTCTTGAGGTTGTGGAAGAGTACCCCAATGTATTTCTAGAGGAGGTTTTAGCATTACCCTCTCGATGAGAGATCAATTTTGGGATCAAGCTACAAACAATCATGTCTCCTATATCGATGTATCCATATAATATTATGCCTTATGAGTTTCAATAGCTTCAAGTATAGCTCGATGATCTATTATAGTGAGGTTTTGTTCAACCGAGTGTATCACCTTAGGGTGCACTAGTTTTGTTCATGAAGAAGGTCTAAGATAGTTCGTGAATTTGTATCGATTAGTGTCACTTGAACAAAGTGACAATAAAGAACCTATATCCTCTTCCATGGATTTATGATTTATTCGATTAGCTGAAGGGAGAAATTTGGTTCTCAAAAATTGATGTATGGTCAAGATATCATAAGATGAGAGTGAAGGATGATAATATTCAAAATCCCACTTTATATTTTCATCATGGGCATTACGAGTTCATTGTGATACTATTAAGTGTAAATAATTATCCATTTGTGTTCATGGTATTAATGAAAAACATGTTTAGATAGTTCCTAGATAATTTTTTTGGTGGTTTTCATCCAAGAAATCCTTATGTACTCCGCTTTTGAGGAGAATCATGTTGAACATCTTCATGCCATTTTTGGAGTTCTTTATCATGATCAGGTATTTAATAGGTTTTCAAAGTGTGAGTTATGGTCTTTTGAAGGCTATTTATTAGATAATGTTTTATCACAACATGGATTAGTTATGGATCCTTCGAAGATAGAGGTGGTTGTGTCATGGGAATTTCCTAAGATAGTGGTAGAGGTGGAAAGTTTATTTAGACTTATATGTTATTTCAGGAGGTTAATAGACAATTTATCTCATGTTGTGAATCCTCTAATAGTATTGAACTAGAATGATCATATGTTATTTTTGAATTACCAATGTAAGGTAGCTTTTGAGTACCTGAAGAAGAAGTTAGTCAACACTCTAATACTTTGTTTTCTGGTGGAGGGAGTTCAGTTTATGTTTTTTTATGATACTTTACATCATGGGTTGGGATGTCTTATGATGTAGAATAGATCATTTGTTTCTTATGATTATTTTAAGTTACATCCCCATGAGAATAATTATTCCACCCATGATCTTTATTTGGAGGTAGTTGTGTTTTCTTTCAAGTTTTAGAGACATTACCTCATCGACAAGCATTTTGTGGATTTTACTGACCATAAGATCCTGAGTTATGTCTTCTCGCAATGTGGATTAAACTTTCATCAGTGATGGTGGATTAAATTATTTAATTATTATGAATTTGATATTTTTTTATGCTAGGAAAGGTAAATATTGTAGCTGATGTACTGAGAAAGAAGTCACATAGTGATGTTGTTTATGAATCTGGAGATTCCTAAAGAGTAATTGAGAAACTCTCAGTGATACATCTAGATATGGGAGAGGTTTTAGGTATAGGTTTTATTTTCTATATGAAAGTGTAGTAATATTTGGTGTATTAGGTGGATTATTCCCAGTTGGACGTTTTTGAGGTAGAGTTCTGGAGGGATGAAGTTGTTTTCGGAAATGCCCCTGATTGTTGGTCCAAGGATATGCAACATCGATTATTATTCCAAGGAAGACTTTTCGTTCATTTAGTGATGAATGAGATGTTTATTTGTGAGTTCCATATCTCAACTTTTGTGGTATATATCTATGTGAAAAATATGTATCAATCTTTTAGAGGTCATTTTTGGTGTCTTGGGTTGAATCATGTAGTTGTAGAGTTTGTTTCTCAATGTTTGGTCTACCAGAAGGTGTAGTCTAAGTACCACGTTTTTGGTGGTTTACTCTGACCATTAGATTTTCACCATTGTAAGTGATATTAAATCTCTATGGACTTTCTTACTCTTTTACCTTGAGCTTAGGTAGGCTATGATTCTATATAGGAGATAGTGGATCGCTTGAAAAATCATCCCATTTTATAGCGATTAGTGAGTCGAATTCAATGGAGGTTTTATCAATGAAATATCTAGAGGAGTTGGTGTGAATATATAGATTATTGAGTATTATCATCTTGTATTTAAATCCTTGTTTTACCTCTAGGGTGTGTAGAGGTCTCCAGCATGATTTTGGCTCTTAGTTATTCCTTAGCACTACCTTTCACCTGCAGATAGACATTGAGATAGAGAAGACTGTCTAGACTCTTGAAGACATGTTACACTCTTGTGTCCTATATTTTGGATTTTTTGGGTTATGAACCTTCCCTTATTCATGTTTACTTACAATAATAGTTTCTAATACACCATTGTTATGGTTTCTTTTGAATCTTTGTATGAATAACCTTTCCATTCTCCATTGTGCTTGAATGGGGTCAGAGTGGAGGAAATTATTGGGTCTAAACTGGTACATAATACAATGTAGATGGTTTAGGTAATTCATGAGAGGATTAAGGAAACAAAATATCATTATAAATCCTATGTTTATCAAATTATTAGACCTTTGGAGTTCAAAATTCGATATCACTTGTTCCTGAATGTGACTCCTCATCATGGGAAGTGAAGGTTTGGTCATGGGAGTAAGATTTCTTCTTAATTTTTTGGGTTATTAAAGGTGTTGGTTTGTGTTGGATACGTGGAATATTGGATGGTACTTCCCCTGTAGATGAGCTAGATACATGTTTTTTTTTCACATGTCACATCTTCATCGTTATCTTCATGATGAGTCTCATGTCATTGATTGGGGTGAGATCAATGTTGACAATGATGTGACCTTAGAGGAGTGGAATGTAGATATCCATGGCTACCAGGAGAAGGTGTTGTGTGGGAATGTTATTCCCTTGGTTCATGTCTTGTGGAATCATGGTGAAATAGAGGAAGGTACCTGGGAACATGAGTCATAGATGCATACTTAGTACCCTCAAGCTATTTGATGCATAACTCTTCTCTTGTAATGTTGTTCCCTAGTGGATGTTGACCTTTCTAGTTTATGAGATTCTTTCCTCTTATTTCTTATTGTGGATTTACTCACATTAAGAGGTATATCTCCCAAGATAGTATTTATGAGTTTGTTGTTGTTGTTTCATGGATTTTCTATTGTTTCTTCTAAGTGAGTTGGTTGATCTCCTGTGATGGAGAGATCCTTGAGAGGTATATCATGGGGTGGATATTCGGAAAACCCATTTTCATTTTATCTTTGGGTTTTATTTTGGATTACAGAGGATGAGAATGTTTTTATAGGTATCTAATGTAAGGATATGGATCTGTGTATTCTAACCCTTTGCATGTTTCCAAATCTCATGGTGCTCAGAGGAGTCTTGGAGTGAGTCTGGAGGGTTTTCACTTCAAAAATTTGCAAAAAGGGAGAGTACACAATGTGTAAGTACTTCATACATTGTATTCATAGTTCAAGGCTTGTTGAGGATGGTTCATATGGTGTTACATAATATTTATTAATTCAGGGTTAAAAGTTTTGAGGTGATTTTTTTTAGTGATATTTGAAACCTGAAATTTACACGACATGTAAATGGTTACACGCCATGTAAATCCCCTGTGAAACACATCTTTCAATTCTACAATGGATCCGGTTTTTATCAAACCCTACTCCCTCCTTTCTAATTCAAAGTGTCTGAATACCCTTTTCCCGTGTTTTTGGGGATTCTTTTGGTGTATTTGTGCTACAACATCCTTGGATGGATGTATCTTATTACAAGAGAGGTGACTAGGATCCGTAACATTGGTATGTTCTTGTGAAAATAATGTTGATGCCTGTAGGGTATGGGATTTGTTTCTTCTCTATTTATTTATGTGTAATCATAAATTGTGTATGGTTTATCCCTTTGGATGAAAATGTAATTAACCTAATTATTATTGAAATGGATTAATAAATAATTGGTTAGTGATATCCTGTTGATGTTCTTTATACCATTATGATGGGTTGCCTCTTGATTTTATAAATAACATGATATCTTTTATATGATTTTTATCATGATCTTATGCTTGTATTAGAATGTAGAAATTGATAAATAACATAAATCTAGGGTTAATTGATCAATTGGATTAAGAATAATTAAAGAAGAGACATGTTTATAATCTGATGTTTGTTGCAATTTGATTATAATCAAATTGATACAATGTGAATTTATAATTAAATAAGATCTTAAATGTGTTAATGGAATCGATATATAATGTGAATCACATCTATGCTTGTCTATAATAAATAAAATACATGTTAAATAATAATGGTACTTCTCATAGTTTGATGAAACTAGTTTAAACGCTGGTGTTCATTTTTAATCTTTAGTAGATTTTTATAGCTTGACGCCTTAGGTTTCCCATAGTTAGAACCTATGAAAAATGAATTAGTTAATTCAAGATGGAATAATAACTAGTTGTGTGATAAATATAATTTCTAGGGCCTGAGTTTCCCATCTTCTTGAGAAGGCCAAGTTCCTTGAGTTTAGAGCTGTGATAGCTCGTTTATGTGTGAAGGTTGGATTCATTATTTTAAGTTATAGATTGACCTGCAGGATATTCTTGTTTGTTTCTTTCTACTTTTATGATGTTCTTAGGATGTGAGCTTTGCTATGTGATGAGATATATATAGGGGAGTACCGGATGTGATATGATCCTGGGATGGTAAACCCTGGGATGGATAACCATGGGATGGATGATGTGATATGTGGGGCACGGAGGCTCGGATGATGTGGTAGCGGTTGGTGCCTATGATAGAAAGATGCATTAGCATATATGTACAGTTTTGGGGATGGCACCAGAGATGATGGAATTGATTAAATCTAGACTTACCCATTTATGTGATGCTAAGAGTTTGGATGCTCATTTATGAATCTGTTTAATAGTCGATGGTTGGGTTGCTTATTTTATCTACATTCCTTTCCCCACTACTTGAGGTAGCTGGATATGATTGGTATCATGTCTTCTCCTAGTTGTATCTTAATATGGTTTTCATATATTACCTGGATCATGGAATGATTCTAATAATTTTTAAATAAATCTTAACCCATGGGGTTGGTAATGATGGAATGAAAATGATGAAAATATGTTACTTTTGATCAACCGTGGACTTAGTTTGGATTATTAATGGAGGGAATATACTTCACTATAATGATTAATATAATGTAATGTTTAACAATTTTAATGATTAATTAATGTCTAATGAAATAATTAACATAAAGTTAATTGTTTATAGAAAATAAGTAATTTAATGTATCTCTTTTAAATGATTATGTGATTATAGGATATCTGGTCTTAGTAGTGGCTATCTGGGGTCCAAGAAATGTTAGATGTAGTTGATTATAAGACTAGGTTATTCTTATAGTGTGGTTGTGAGATATATTATATCTTGTATACTCTATGATTTCATATGCTTCCCCGCCCTTTTTAGTTAGAGTTTGTATCACCCCAACCTGAATGCCAATTTAAATGGTGCTCTAGGCTGGTTGACCACTGGGCCTTGGGTGCACCTCCCCATACACCAAAGGTTGCTAACTAGAAATGAGAGTCTGAGAGGTGATAGTGGGGATAATATAACCTATGGTGATGATGATATTAATGGTGTAATGATATATATATATATAAAAACAAAATCAACTCAACAAACTTAGAGGAAGAAACACATGAAATATAGAAGAAACATAATTAAAAAAAGTAAAAGAATAAACATGCCCAAAGTCCTAAATACCATTTGTAGAAAATTAATATCATTGCAGTTTATACATGAAAAATAAACAAGTGGGTCACTCATGGTTGACCATAACAGTTTATACATATATAAATTATACTGAAATAAAAAAAACTCTAGCTGATGTAGGAACCACCGTGGTCCCCTTCTATCAACCCCATACAAAGCAGCACAACACAATCACTAAGGTCCAGCTTCCGAGCTCGGTCCCTTACCTAATCTCAGAGACATAAAGTCTACATGCATTAAACACCCATTTAATAAAATACCCACTTTATTTATGCTCAGTATCCACAAGGAATCAATCACCTTCATCAGCCATTGCTGGTATAAGTCTGAACATGTGCCCCCAATTATATATATGGAATACAAAAAACTATTAGAATATATATAATTATAGTGGTGAGGATCCATGGTATAAAGATCAAGGGATCCCCTAATGAAATTCATTCTAGTTGAACCCTCAGGTTCCACCTATAAATACATAACATGAAACCTTATGACATCAATCTCATAACCGATATCTGAACAACCTACCCAAACATGTCCCTAGTCCCTCAGACCTCATCTCAATAAACCACCATCATCTCAAATCCCGACATCCCAAGGCATAGTGATATTTTTCCTCCAAATAATAATCAAAGTTGGATCAATATCTGATGTCCTAAGGAATAGTGACATCCATCCTCCCAAGTCCCGACATAAGGACCTCAATCATATCAGGGAGCCATATCCCTCATTTGATGGTCTCATCACTATCAACCAATGGTCCATCACCATCCACATAGCTTTCTATGGTGATCACCCTCAAACATATCTTATGGTAAACACCATTATCCAATATGTATAGTGTATGAGGGCCTCCACCCACAACAAGTGGTCAACACCGCCTCGATTGAGCCCTATCTGTGTGAAAACAACTCCAATGGTGTGTCGTCCAACAAGCAGTGAGAAATAATCACCAAATAACCTAAGCCACATCATCCGAATCCATGTTACCCTATGACTGTTTTACTAAATCCTGATGGTCAAAACCATCTTAAGTCCCGATATCCAATACCTCAACCCGACAACCTTATTGCCTCAATCTGATGACCAATTCACCACAACCTGGCGATCAACATCGCCCTAAGTAACCTAAGACAAGCCCAACCCAAAGAAGTAGGTTGCCTCTATCTAGATTATCAACATCATCTCAATCCTCAGGCCATTCTCATCATGTTCCCATAAAACTCATTCATTCAATATAAATAATTAAATATAATTTAATAAACACACTCAACCTAAACTACTCAGGTTGATCCAAGCCCCTTACCTGAATTGACCATTTTTAGTAGAGATTGAAAATTCCCACAGGCATCTCATATCATCAATTTAATAATTTTAAGACAATCAGTTAATTCATTAGGGTATCTCTCATTCAACTTACATGGAGTATATGAAACTCACCCCCAAAACACTCACAAAATTAAGGATAAATCTAGGAACCACCTACCTCATACTAGTAGGTGCTCACTCATCTGATACCAGCCTCTAAATAGAGATGAGTCGAAATAAAACAACATTTTAGATGAACACCCTCAAAATATGGTAAACAATATTTTAGGGATTTTTCATTCCATATGGAGATATAAATGAAGAAAATAGGAAATATTATTGGAGGTCTTATTTAGATGAATCTATAGCCACCAATGGATTGAAGATCAGAGTTCAGATCATGGATTTAGGTCATAGCCTAGATAGGAGAGAAAAGGGAGAGGAGATCCTACTATGTGAGATAAATAAGAGAAGAGGGAGGAAGAAAATAGATAAAGGAGGCATGGTCAGTTTTTTAATTTCATACATTTTAATGGCCCACAATGTTTGGCCGCACGGTTTGGCTAATCTTGTGCCAACTTTGTGGTGCTCTCTACCTAAGCACCACACATGTCTGAACTAGGCACACGGTTTTCCAAACCATGCGAAATCCCTCTATTAAAAACTATAGAGGCCTCTCAAGATAGTGAACCCCCCTCTTACACAGTTTGAAAAACTATATCCAGTGAAAATAGAGGGTTGTACAATTACTCTTAGGGGATGACACAATTTTCTCAAACCACGTTCCCCTATCAGCACATTCCCAAAACTGAGTTTCTGGTCCCCACCACACCCAAAAAATCACTCAAACCCCAAGGAACTTTCCAGGACTTAAAAACCATATAAAAACAAGGTATTGGGTCAATAAAACTCATGGTATTAGTTTCTAAGTATCAAAAACAAAGTTAGAACACCCACCAAACTCAAAAATTCAAAAAAGTTGGGGATTTTCGACCCGCTCAAAAACCGGAGATGTTATAGTCTCCCCACCTTAACATAGATCATCCATGATCTATAAATAATTACCCATAGATGGTACTAAACATACCCAAATCATTTACATCAACTCAATATACCTTGTTCATTAATTCATAGGTCAAATCCCCTCAAGGCACTCCCCACCTTAGGATTTACCTACCTAGTCACTTACCGACCCACAATTAAAAAATCTTGATGGTTCCATCAGCCATCACAAAACTCAAAATTCCTCCCATGATGCATCATCAATCCTTCAACTCATCATGTTTTCAATTCATACCCATGTCATATATGACACCCAACAAGTCCCACATATCATTAGAAGCCCATCAAAATCTCGAAGCCTACACACCTCATATAGAACATGCATCACTTCGATGCCCAAATTCCTATGCACCTCATGTTTAACCAGTATTAAATTGATTACCATAATAGATCCCAGTGAAAACTCACCTCATATATATATATATATATATCATGCATCATAACGGATGCCAACCTACAAACCAGCACCTGGTTAGTCAAAAAACCATTCACATGTACCTTGCCCATCAAAACTGGCCATGCCAAAACAAAATAACCCTATACATTACTGTAATCATGGAATACCTTTAACTTTAGTCAGATCCCTATCCTACACTACACTTAGCATCTCAACTGCATGCATTTGGCCAGAAGGCCGACTATCCAAGGTATGGCCTCCCTATAGAGTTTCACTATCTACCGAACATTGACCCCAATTATGGGTCCCACTTTCTCTTCCATGAATTCCATGTGAAGCTAAGTCCTAGATAACAACTCCTAGTACCACTCCTAGTCTGACCTCAAATCCCTGAGTTCTCTAGATCCCAGCTATCTGAGAAGGACCCCTACATAACCTCTCTAAATATCCCATATGGTCACACACTCAACACTCCTTTATAACTCGATCACATTGGGTCTAAACATGTCTTGACTACCCATACTAGATAGACACTGTTGAAGAACCACTCCTTGGTGGTCTTCCTAAATATCTAGCTTGGATACCCTGATAATATTCCTCATGGACCCACTTCTTGTTACCTGAAGGATCACCACTAAAATCACATGACACCATCATCAGACTCGTATAATATTGGTCCATCAGATTTCCATCTACTATCAGCACCTGATTGACTTCCTATAAAAAGGACATAAACCTGAAGATGTTCACCTATACCTTGATGGCATGATGCAAGCCATCCTCAAATTGCCACACCCTAGAGATGTCGTCGCCCACCATAGTAGATGAAAATCATGATAAGTCAGTGAAATTATCCATGTATTCCATGACCAAAGTATCCCTCTACTGGAGATTCAGCAATTCACAAACCCTATTTTCTCTCAAAGTATTTGGGAAGAAGTTATTGAAAAACCTAGCTTCAAAATCCTTCCAAGACAGTACCTTGTTTCTGCTTGCCTGTACCTATACATCCCACCAGTATTTTCCCAGTCCTTTGAGCATATACTTATCCTGCTTCACCCTCTAACCTGGGGGTGTCTTGAGCTGGTCAAAGATGGTCTATACCAATTCGATCCATTTCTCTACTTCTTATGGTTGTCCCCCACCCTAGAAAAATGGCGGGTGATGAGACTTGAACTCACAAGTCAAGTATGTCATAGATGGATTAGCTCCCCATTCTCCCCTATTGATACCCTGTATAACTTGAACTATGCTCACCCTGAGCAGCTTATCATCCATGGACCAAAATCTACCATTTTCTATTGTCCTTACTGTACCAGATCTTGTACCTATAGATCATGAGCATCCCAACCCTCTAGGGCCTCATCTCGACCCTCTAGGGCCTCATCTTGTGCACGCACATGCGACACCATATCACCGCCCACCTAACGCTCCACCTAATATCATCTATGTGGAATACCACTAAATACCAATACAATGGTCAAAAAACTATAATGATATATATATATATATATATATATATATATCATAGATAAGGAAAGATATAACAGGTAGTGAATCTCACCACCCTTACACTCCCCTATCACACCCAGTCATAAGGCATCTGGCCTCAAGGCCACTTACCCACCCATATCAAGGTCAGGTATCAAGAATAATTTGGCCTCATGGCCCCTTTCCTACACACATCGTAGTTAGGATTCACACATAATATGAGGTAGCTAAGTAGAATTACACCAAATAGGATATACAGAAAAACATTGTTTAGATTATTTATGGACACTTTAAACAACCCACCCTCGATCATCATCCCTACCTACCCTCATTAAGGTTAGACCTATATATCACATGAAAATAAAATCACATAGAATCACATACAGATCTCATTGGAACCACACGCCTGGGTTGGCTAAGTAGAATTCTACTAAAATCGGCTAAATGGAAAAACATTGTTCAGCTTCTTTGTTGAAACTTTAAACAGCCTAATCCCTCTTAGCACAATTTAGGTTACCAATGAAAATCATAATAAAGCATACATCACATGATCCTAAGTGACTATCACGATACATAATCAAACCTCCCTTGGCATATCAGGTCAGGGGTAAAACTCCACATAACAAATAACCATCACACCCAAGTGTTCCACTCGAGGTGTAAATCAAATAAACTATAAAAGATCAAAGTAGAACATCAATTTCCCACCTTTGGAAACTTGGTATGTCCCTATGCATGGGTATGTAGACACCCAAACACAAGATATGTACCCAACCTGGACTAAATCCAAGTCTTTAGTCTACCATATCCTAAATAGTAATACCAAATAAAAAATAAATAAAACTCATCTAATAGCACTTATATAACCATTACTTGGATGCCACTTTAAATTATGATCATGGTCGGTTGACCACTGGGCCATAGGCACGCCTCCTCATATGCCAAAGGCTGCTGACTAGCAGCGAGGGTTTGAGAGGTGATAGTGGGGAGACTATACCCTATGGTGGTGATAATAATAATGTTATATATATATATATATATAAATGGAAGAAACTCAAAAAATCAGTGGAAGCAACACATGAAATACAACGGAAGCATAACCAATAAGGGTAGAAGAATCACTAGTACAATCATGACCTTTAGCAGCCGCCAAAAGCTGATGCTAAAGGTCTATAGCGGTCGCCTAGTGGCCGCCTAGCAATCGGCAAACGGTGGCCACTTTTGGCCCATCGCTGTTGCTATCAGAAACCGCCATTTGGTGGATGCTGAAGGCAAGCTGGAATGGGATATAGCGGCCACCGAACGGCAGCCACTGTAGGTGGCATTGGAATCACCTACAACGGCCGCCTAATGGCAGCTGCTCTAGGTTTTTAATTTTTTTTTTAAAATATCAATAATACAATAAAATATACCCACATAAATCTCATAAGTCATCTTCCAACCTCCACATCCATCATAAAATATAATTGAATAACAAAATTTAATAACAAAATTAGTACCGAATAAAATCTATAAACAAATAATTGAAACAAATTAACATATTTCAATTCAAACTTACTGCAATAGATTGAAAGTATTTTATTTTAAAAATATATTCATAATTTAGATTACCATTTTAAAAATTTAAAATTTTTAATTCTATGGTTTTAATCAGATTGTTTCCCTGTGATTTCATGTCAATCTGATGTCGTTCGCTATGCATTTGGCCGTTTATGACACCAGAAGTGCGTTCTCGGTCACCGCGGGCAAACGACACCTCCAATTGATGTTTTTTCTGCCTAGAAACTTCACAATTCACTCACCCATTGTTTTCGTCTGATTTCAGTCCATTTCGACTTCGTTCGTCCGGTTTGAACCCCCCCACATGCGTTTCTGAAGCGCGCCCAACACTTAAAAAATGCATATAGATACGTACCGCGCAAACGGCACATCCTATTGAAGATCCCTCTCCTATTACACATCAAGAATAATAATTAGATTGTTTCCCTATGATTTCAGGTCAATCTGATGTCGTCTTCTATGAATTTGACCATGAAAAACCCGTTTTGGCCGTTTATGACACCAGAAGTGCGTTCTCAGCACTGCGGGCACACGGCACCTCCAATTGACGTTCCATCTGCCCGAACACTTCAAAATTAACTCAACCATTTTTTTAGTCTAATTTCAGGCCATTCCAATGTCGTTCGTCCAGTTTGGACCCCCCTGTGCGCATTTATGAAGCGCGCCCAACACTTAAAAAATGCATATTGAATCATACCGCGCAAACCGCACGTCTGATTGACATTCTGTCTCCCCGTACATGTCAAGAATAATAATTATATTGTTTCTCTATGATTTAAGGTCAATAAGATGTCTCCTTCTATGAATTTGACTGTTAAACACCCGTTTTGGCCGTTTATGACACCAGAAGTGCGTTCTCGGTCACCGCGGGCACACGGCACCTCCAATTAACATGATGTCTACCCGACCAATTAAAAATTCACTCACTCATTGTTTTTGTCTTATTTCAGGACATTACCACATCGTTTGGCTATTTTGGACCCCCCCCCCCCCCCCCGCGTGTTTATGAAGCACACCAAACACTTAAAAAATTCATATTGAGACGTACCGTGAAAACCGCACGTCCGATTGATGTGAAGTATACTCTTACACGTCACAAATAATAATTATATTGTTTACTTGTGATTTCAGGTTAATATGATGTCTTCCTCTATGAATTTGACTGTTAAACGCCCGTTTTGGCCGTTTATAACACCAGAACTACGTTCTCGGTCACCACAGGCACACGACACCTCTGATTAACATTCTGTCTTCCCAAACACTTCAAAATTAACTCACCCATTGTCTTCGTCTGATTTTAGGCCATTCCAACATTGTTCGGCCGGTTTGGACCCCCCCCCCCCACCCCCCACATGCGTTTATGAAGCGCGCCCAACACTTAAAAAATGCATATTGATCCGTACCGCGCAAAACGAACGTCTGATTGAAATTTTGTCTCCTATTATACATCAAGAATAATAATTATATTGTTTCCCTATGATTTCAGGTCAATCCGATGTTGTTCACTATGAATTTGATCGTTAAACGCCCGTTTTGGCCGTTTATGACACCAGAAGTGCATTCTCTGTCACTGCGGGCACACAACACCTCCGATTGACGTGTCATCTGCCCAACCACTTAAAAATTCACTAACCCATTTTTTTAGTCTTATTTCAAGACATTCCAACTTTGTTCGGCCGATTTGGACCCCCCCCCCCCCCCCACGCGCGTTTCTGAATCGCGCCCAACACTTAAAAAACGCATATTGAGCCATACCGCGCAAACTGCACGTCTAATTGATGTGCCGCCTCCTCGTACACATCAAAAATTCTAATTATATTTTTTACCTATTATTTTAGGTCCATCCGGTGTTTTACGCTATGAATTTAACCATTAAACACCTGTTTTGGCCGTTTATGACACCAGAACTGCGTTCTCAGTCACCGTGGGCACACAACACCTCCTATTGACGTTTCGTCTACCTAACCACTTTAAAATTCACTCACCTATTGTTTTTTTCTGATTTCAGGCCATTCTTACATTGTTCATAATGTTTGGACCCCCCCCCCCCCCCCCACGCGCGTTTATGAAGTGCATCCAACACTTAAAAAACGCATATTGAGTCGTACCGCACAAACCACACATCCGATTGACATGTCATCTCCTCATACATGTCGCGAATAATAATTATATTGTTTCCCTATGATTTCAGGTCAATACAATGTTTTCCGCTGTGAATTTGACAGCTAAATGCCCGTTTTGGCCATTAATGGCACCAAAAGTACGTTCTCGGTCACCGCGGGCACACGGCACCTCTGATTGACGTGTCGTCTGCCCGACCACTTCACAATTCACTCACCCTAGAAATCTACAAATATCAAAAGAGTTCTTGGGCTTCTCCCAAGAAACAAATTCCTGAAGTTTCTCTCCATCCACTGACACACCTTACTCTGAGATTATTTGACCCAATAATTATACCTAATAAATACAAAAGTGACATATATATAGCTTAGCGTATAGTCGATGCTCTATAAGTGTAATCTTGGTGATTTCAAGATATTGGGTATGATCATCATCAGTTTTGTAGTGCACAAAGATGTCATCCACAAATACTAAAACAAACTAATCTGGGTAAAAATGGAAGATTTTATTCATCAAGGATATAAAAACTTCTATAGAATTCATCAACACAAATGAAATTACCTCATTCATGGGGTTCATCCTCATCTAGATCACCAATATCACTGTGATGTCCACCAGCTGTATTCAGAGCCTATAATATATATCAATATTATGTATCATAAACATATCAATAAAAGTCAATCTAAGTATGGTTTGTTTTATTTTTTACCTATGGTGCCACTTGTTGCGTTGTCATTTCATCGATACGTGATGACATTTGTGACAACCTCTCCTCATACTCTGCACGTAACTGTTGAAACTGTGCATCCATATTGCGCTGCATATCCTGCATGGAAGCATCTATCTCAATCTGTGTGAGCATCCTTGAATCTCTGCATGCCCCCATCGCATCTTCTCTAACAACTGCACGTCATGGGACACCATCGCCATAAGTCAAAGAATAACCATGACCGTCACACCCCATGATACGGTGAAATATTTCATCTCTATGTATAGTACTACGACATTGCTCCTCTGGAAAATCTGCTAACTGAGCATCAAACTGAGCATGTATCATATAATGAATCAATGAACAAATATGAATAATTTATGTAAAATAAAAAATACATTTATTAGTAAATAATTTGCTTACTATAACACTGGAAACATCAGCATCACCCGCCCTATGATTCCTCACCCATATGGAAATCCGATCAATCAGCTCTTCGCGTTGGTGTAAATATAATAAAGGGGTTCACCATGTTATACTACGATATTTTTAAAATATGAATGAATAGTGAATTCTAAACTTACATCATGTCTGAGCTGTGACACATGTCGAGTGCCAAGTCTGGAAGGCATGCCCTGCATCGCCCAATTATGTGAATGATGAGTAGATTCAGTCTACATTCAACGTATTTACTTAATAAACATTTGAAAATTAGTCATTTATAGATTAAAAGTAATAAATCTTACCATCTCCTCCTCACTCGACCAAAACGCAACCAAATCATGCCACTGCGCAGGAAGAATGCCCGGATGGACTTGCTGTAGAATGTCTGGCACACCCAAAAATGGTGTCTAGTGATCTCTCTTCACCCTTGACTTGTAATCCTTCCATAATTTTTGTCATTTGGATATACATACAGCCTGAAACTCATCTGGACAGGATGTCAAATTATCCTGTTAAAAAAAATCAGTAGATGGGACAATAATAATAACAATATCATGAAAAATTAAACATTGAATTTACCTGAACCTCCCTCCATAATCTGTCCATCATATCCTGGGGGAAAGAACTTTATTCACAAATCGTTAGAGGGAATCTTTGTGAGTCTCGTATCATATTCCCAAACTGATGACTCAATACAGTAGAACCTTCTCCAACTGGATGAAATGTGTCATCAAATAACACATCCAATCGGGCTCCAGAGATCCAGGATCAAACCCCTCTACTAGGACCCCTGCGTCTTCTAGAAGATGCACTATATCCTGATAAACATAAATTCATAATTAAATTACAATATAAATTAATGATTAGAAATAGTTAGGGAAATATAAATAGAAAATTACAATCAATTAATTTAGAAAAATGAAAACATACATACCGACAACATCAGGTGAACCACTATGACCACCCTGTGACATACCTACATTAAAAGATATTATAGTTAAATCAAGCAATTTTTATACATATATAACTCATAAATATTTTTACAAACAATAATTGGGGATATAATTACAATTTTCACTAATCGTGCAAGTCTATCGTATCTCCTTCAACTGTCCCTCTGTCCCATTGTATATCTTCATCTCGTACAGCTACTATTGTTTGGTCAAGTGTTTGATCAGGAAATGTGACAACTTCAGGTTTGTCTTGGTCTATCAGAAAAACCCCTCTTCTAGACATTTTCACCACAACTTTCCAATCAGAATCAATGCTGACAAAGTAAACTTGTTCTTCCTACCATGTCAGTATAAAGGGCACATTGCTTACTTGGTCATATTTATAGAGCATATTGTTAAGGTTTACTAATGTAAATCAGAAGTTATCAACTTTTGTCCCACAAACTGGATCAACCCAATCACACCTTAAAAATATGTGTTTTAAGCCACGACCATAAATAACCTCAATAATATCTCTCATCAATCCATAATAATAACCCACACCAACAAAAGAACAACCAACACCACTATTTTGTGTGGTTGGGTTCATGTCAACATCACTAATACGAAATCGTAATCCGTTAGCATCCAAAGACTTATAGCGACAAGCTATAAAAAATGGACCATCAGCTAGTTGGTTGAGTTCTTCACTCACATGATGGGTTAAATCACGTAACTTTTGAATCTTCAAATTTCACATATATAGTTTAATGGATAAAGGATTGTGAAAATACAACTAAGTTTCACTATAAAAATATTAAATCAATTATACGTACATGAGTCTTGAACCACTCATGAAATGTGTTGAAATGATGTTTTTGGATTTGATAGTCAGTTGCATAGGGCCTTTCATGTTTCAAATTAGCGATATGCATCCTAAATCACAACACAATATAAGGTAAGTAATAAAATAAATATAGAAACAAAATACACATCAACTATGAAACTTACTGTATCAATGTCATAACTGATGGAGTGTTTAACAACACATATCGATGAGCTTGAACCCACTCATTATTCCGCATATCAAATGGTATTCCTTCTCTAATTGGACCCTTGTCATTCTGGGAGGGTTTATCTATCTTTGTTTCAACCTCATCAACATATGAAGCACATAAATTAGTACACTCATCCATTAAATATCCCTTGGAAATTGAGGCTTCCGGACGAGCTCTGTTGCACACATACCGTTTCAATTTATTTAAGTATCACTCTATTGGATACATCCACCTGAATTGCACGGGACCACCACCAATGACTTCACTGGTTAAATGCACGGTCAAGTGAACCATGACATCAAAAAAATACTACAGAAATAGTTTTTCTAGGTGACATAGTGCAAGTACAATCTTATCCTACATATTTTTCAAATCACTCATGCGATGATTCCTAGAACAGAGCTGTCTGAAAAAATTAGAAACTCCAATCAACATCTCAACAACCTGGGTAGGTAAGCAATCACGAATTGCTATGGGAATTAACTATTGAAGAATAATATGATTATCGTGACTTTTCAACCCCTATAATGTCATGCTCGTCATATTTACACACTTGTAAATATTAGAGCAATAACCATCTGGAACCTTAATGGTATTCAAAATTGATATAAATGTTTGTTTCTCTTTTTTACTCATTGTGTACTGTGCAGCAGGCATGTATGCACGATTACCTTCACCCAGCTGTAAATGTAAAGGTTTTCTCAATCGCATTTCTTGCAAATCACGTCGAGCATTAGCACTGTTCTTTGATTTCCCCTTGACGCCTAAAATGTTGGACAATATATTATCACATACATTTTTTTCAATGTGCATCACATCCAAATTATGTCTTAAAATATTATATTTCCAATAAATAAATTCAAAAAAAATACTCCATTTCTTCCAATTATGACTGCATTGTCTATTTGCAGTAGGAATAGAAGGCAATGCAGGAACCAATAAATATTGAAAATCATAAATTGTATGGATGTTTTCTCGATCAAGTTGTGCACAAATTTCAACCCCATACAGTATTTGTGGTGATGGGTCATACAATCTATTCCCATCAAATGATACACGGTCTTTTCTGAACCTATGAAATAGAGGAAGAAAGCTTATATGACCAAGATATGCCCACTTTCTACAGTTCTTAATCCATATATATTTCTTACTCTTATTACAACAAGGTCAAGAAAATTATTCTTTTGTACTCTAACCTGATAATCTAGCATACGCTGGTAAATCATTAATTGTCCATAACAAAGTGGTCTGAAGTCTAAACATTTAATTAGCTACCGAGTCAAAAGTCATTACACCATCAGTCCAAAATTCTTGCAGCTCATCAATCAAAGGTTGCATATAAACATCGATTTTATCGCCAGGTCATCTCGATCCATCAATTAGAATTGATAGTAACAAAAAAGGTTGCTTCATACATACCCATGGGGGAATGTTGTATGGAACCAACACCACTGGCCACGTACTATGTGTCACACCAACCATGGACCTAAATGGGTTAAAACCATCTACTGCCAAACCCATCTGAATATTACGATCATCTCAAGAAAAGTCTGGGTGTCTTTGATCAAACTCTTTCCATGCCAAAGAATCTTCCGGGTGAGTTAATTTATCAACCTCTTTATTTCTCTCTAAATTCCAAGTCATCAATTTAGAAATTTTAGTGGACAATAAGAATCTCTTCAGTCTCGGTTTCAGTGGGAAATAACGCATCTGTTTAGCGGAAAATTGTTTCCCTTGATTCAAGACTATCCCAGGAAGAATCTGACTACCTTGATTAATCTCATCAGTCTTCCACCTGGATGTATAGAAAACAATATAAATATTTAATTGTGCATTCTCTTTTCTGAACAACATACAATTATTGCGACACTCATCAATTGTATCATATGTAAAACCAAGATCATCGGTCAACTTTCGAGCTTGATAGAATGACTCCAGAATCTTCGCTTTAGCAGGGAGTACCTTCTTCAACAATACCAACAACATGTCGAATGAGGTGTCTGACCACTAGTTCAAGGCCTTAAGGTGTAACAATTCAACGATGAACGACAATTTACTAAATTTAGTCATCTAGGATATAATTCAGTACACGCATCGTCAAGAATTTCAAATAATTTCAATACTTATCCATCTGCAGAAGAACGGGGATTACTTGATCCAACGTCGTCATTTACGACATTACTGTCTTCAGGTTGAAACCGACACAACATATAATTGATCATTATGTTCATCGAATCAACTGTTCTTGAATCAAAATTCATATGAATAATTTTTGAGCGATGAAATGAAACAGAATCTTCTCCATGATGTGTCCATGTCTTATAGTTTTTCAAAAACCCATTCAAAGACAAATGTTCTATAACACTATCTCATTTGAAGAGATATCTATTTGCACATTTTCTGCATGGACAACTAATCATATCGCTTGGAAATCTGTTGGTGAAATCTATAAATCGCTTATCCCCTCATAATATTCAGCCAAAAACCTATCTTGCATATCAATCTAGCTCTTATCCATATCTTTATTTAATAGAAATTTAAAGTGAAATATCTTATTTAAATTATAAAAAAACACATATCATTACAATTTAAAAACAAATGACTTAAAAGCTAATTTTAAGGATAAAAAACATTACCTACAGAGGACTCGACTGTGGGTAACGGGGTGTGACTCAATTGCGGATCCATGATGGTGCAGCGAATTGACGACAGGGGTTCGACGGCCGGACACAAAAGGGGTGGAACCGTTGCACGAAGCGTGGTCGGTTTCTACATGGCAGGGCACAACGGACCAGGAGGGTCCAATGGAGGCAGGACGTGAGGACTTGCCGGAGGGATGCAGCGGGGTTGGGAGGGGATGACGGCAATGGGACTGTCCGAAGGTGCAGCGCAGAGGCAGGGGGTGGGGGTGGCCAAGTCGCGGGGGTGTCAGGGTCACGAGGGGAGTAGCATAGAGGTAAGTTGGTGGGGGTCTTCGGGGTTGCGGGTGGCACAGCACAGAGGCAAGGTGGTGGGGGTCGCCGGGGGTCGGGGTCGCCGGGGGTCAGGGTCTTCGGGGGTCGTCGGGGGTCGCCGAGGGTCGTCAGGTGTCGCCTGGGGTTGGGGGTTGTCGAGGTTTGGGGTCACCGTGGGTCGGGGTTGCTGGGGGTCGGGGAAGGGTCGCTGGGGGTCGAGGTCACCAGGGGTCAGTGTCGTCGGGGGTTGGGTTCACCAGGGGTCGGGGTCACTGGAGGTTGGGGGTCGGGGTCGTGGGGTCGGGGTTGCTGGGGGTCGGGGTCGCGGGGTCGGGGTGGGGTGGGTCGTGGGGTCAGGGAGGGGAAAATTAGGGCGCTTTGTGTATTAAACATGCCCAAAAGCCTTAATACCATTTGTAGACAAAGCATATTATTGTGGGTCATAAATGACAGATAAATAGGTGGGTTAACCATGTCTGACCATAAATTTACATACATATATAAATCATGTTGAAACAGAAAAGGAAAATCTAGTTGATGTTGGAACCACCATATCCCCTTTCCATCCACCCCATGCTAAGAAGTGCAATGGGATAACTAAGGTCCATCTCCCGAGCTTGGTCCCTTACCTGATCTGAGAGACATAAAGTCTACACACATACTGAGGTTCCCATGTAGGGTGTAAGAATAAATATCAGTAGGCCACCACCAATGTGTTCCTATCTTATATCCATAATAATTTAGGTGTATGCTAAAAATAATAAAAAGGAATTGTACAACCATTTAATAAAATACTTGTTTCCCTTGTGCTCAACATCCATAAGGAAGCAATCAACTTCTTTGGCCATATTTTTTATAATTTTGAACATGAACCCCCAAATATATATATGAAATATAATAACTATCTGTATATATATAATTGCAGTGGTGAGGATCCGTGGCATAAATCCCAATGAATCCCTTGAAAAAAATCATCTCAGGTTAACCCTCAGGTTCCACCTATAAATACATAACCTGACACCTCATGGCATCAATATCATAACCAGTGTCTGAACAGATCTCCCAAAATGTACTTGATCCCTTGAATCTCATCCCAGTAAATCATCATCACCTAGAAGCCCGACGTCCTGAGGCACAAAAATATTTTCCCTTTAAATAATAATCACCATTAGATCAACATCTGACATCCCGAGGCATGATGATATCTATCCTACTAAGTCCCGACCCAATGGCCTCAAGAATATTGATGAGCCTCATCCTACATCTGATGGTATCATCACCATAAACCGATGGTCCATCACCATCTACATGGCTTTCTATAGTGATCCCCCATGTACATATTTGATGGTCACCACCATCACCTAAGCTACATAGTCTACGGGGTCCTCTACACACAAAAAGTGGTCAAACCCACCTAGAATGAGTCTTATATATGCACACATTACTCCAATGGTGTGTTGGCCAACAAACGGTGAGAAAAAATATCAAAAAACCTAATCTAAATAATCTGGTACCTCGTTCCATTATGAATGTGTCACTAAATACTAATGGTCAAACCATATGAAGTCCTAAGATCCAAGACCTCAACTTGATGATCTTGTCTCCTCAATACAATGACCAAGTCACCTCAACCTAGTGATTAGAATCACCCCAAGAATCCCAGGCCAAGCCTAACCAAACAAACTATGTCACCTATATCCGGGTAATCAACATCACCTCAATAATTGGGCATGCTTGTCACATTCCCATAGAACTCATTCATTTAATATAAATAATTCAATATAATTTTATAAACACACTCAACCTAAACTGGTTGGGTTGGTCTAAGACCCTTACCTAGCTTGACCATTTTTAGTAGGGCATGCGCATTCCTCTAGGAATCTCATATCATCAATTTAATAATTTAAAGGCAAGAAGTTAATTTATTAGGGTCTCTCTCGGTTGAACCACATGGTGTATGTGTAATGTATCCCCAAAACACTCACAAAATCAAGGATAAATCTAGGCACCACCTACCTCATTCTAGTGGTTTCTCTCTCCTTTGATATTATCCCTTAACTTGAACCTAATCAGAAGAAAATAATGTTTTATATGAACACCCTGAAAATAGGGTAAACAATATCGTATGGATTTATCATTTTGTATGGAAAGATAAATGAATAAAAGAGGATAGTAGATTGATGGTATTATAGTGAATAATCCATAGACACCAATGAATCTAAGATCAGAGTCTGGATCAAGGAGTTAGTCCATATCCTAAGCTAGAGATAAAAGGGAGAGGATATCCTATTGTGCGATAGAAATGGGAAAATAAGGAGGAATAAAATAGATAAAGGAAGTAGGGGTAGTTTTTTAATTTCACTAATTTTAATGGTCCTCATGGTTTTAAAGTATATTTTGGATAACTATGTGCTAACTATGTGGTGTTCTCTACCTAATCACCACACACGCATGGGCTAGGTGCATGGTTTTCCAACCCACGCACAAATTGTGTGAAATACCTCTTTTAAAAACTATAGAGTCCTAACATGTACATTATCCCTATCCAACATGGTTTGAAAAACCATGTCTAATGATACTATAGGGCCACACAGTTACTCCTAGGAGGCTGGCACTGTTTTCCCAAACTGTGTGCCCTTATCATCACTTTCCTAAAACTATGTTTCGAGGGGCCTCCAAACCTAAAACTCACCTGAAACCCCAAGGAACTTTTCAAACCTTAAAACCCATATAAAAAAGTTCTTGGGTCAATAAAACTCCCAAAATTAGGTTTTTAGGATCAAGAAGAATGTTTGCACGCCCACCAAACTCAAAAATTCAAAAAGGTTGTAGATTTTTTACCTACTCAAAAAAATCAGGATGTTACAGGGAGACTGAAACCTAGTGGAGTATGGTAGGTCATTTTCCCTAACATCCTGATGGGAGGATGGATGGATGACTACCCCATATATCCTTTCTCTCTTCTCTTAGTAGCTACCTGTGCTGGTATGCATGACAATAAGGTTTCCCATATATGTGTGTAGAGGGCTATAATGGATTATAGTTATTTCATGCCCATGTATTGTCATATATACTATCCAAAGGATTATTATAGGTTGTGATTTCTTATGGTACCTTAATCGATGTACGGTTGTAATGGATTAAGGTATAATAATTTATATATGATACATGTCATATAGATTGTGGTGGATCCTAAAAACTAATTGGTTACTATATATGGATATGTGGATGGGATGGTGTAATGATGTGATGTGTGAGGTTCATGTGATGTCATGACCAGGTGTCTTTGGGTTGACCTATTTTGGAGAGATATGGACCAGGATGTGTGACATTGGGGCAGAGTGGAAAACCAGTGGGGAAGGGAGAGTGGGGTACCCTTGATGTTTCATTACTATATTATATGATATCTTGTATGTGATACTTAGTGAGAGTTATCCATGGTATGGATAAGAACTTGTTATACGTGTTTAGGTGAAAAGTTAGTTTCACTATTTTTCACTATGCTTTAGCATGATTTATTTATCTTTTGCATGAGAGGCTCTAGGGAGGATCCTATAGAGTATATTGTTATTCCAACCCTACATATATATAAATTGTTTTTCAGGTTATTTATAGAAGGTTGGATATTGGGCTTGATATTACTAACTCATGGTTTTTAGGAACTATTTGTGTCATGTAGTCATTTTCATCTTTACCTTTTTGGTAGTTGTAGTTTTCCTTTTAGTTTTTTAGTAATGTATGTAATTTCATGTTTTCACTTGGGATTTATTTATATATATGTCTGAGAAGGTTTTTATTGGTGTATTTTTCTTATCTCTTTCTTATGTATGTTTCTCTTAATCAGTAATGTCTCCCATATACATGTTTATTATACCCTCAGTGATAATCACCAACTCGAGGCCTACTGGAGGTATGAATTAGGTATTCACTATCTCACTTCTCTCATTTACATCCTAGGAGGGGTACACTTTGGGGTAGTGGGTTATGAAAATAACAAATTTATTAAACACTTAACAAATTGTGTTTCATCCCTTAAACAAATAGGGCTCATTTGGATTTTAACTTTTCTTCCCCAATGATAGAAAATCCAACACCTTTGATTATAAGTGACTCATAATTGTCAAAATTCACTATAAATTACTTAAAATCTTTCACATTAATCAAAAAATTTAAGTCTCTGATCATATGTGAAGAAAACCCGCTATCTAATATCCAATTTTGTTCTCTTTTTGTAGATTTTCTTTCAACAACTAAGGAATTTTACTTTAATTTTTTTTTATTTTTTGGATTTTGATATTTTTGTATAAAATTTGTTGTGTTGGTATCATGGAAATGCATATTTTTACAATATTTCTAGGTAGATCACATCTTTCACAAAAAAAATTAAAGGGTTGGAATATCTTTTCAATATTTATACTAACTTTCTTAGGTTGTCTCCTTTTAGTGGGTTGGATCCACCTCAAAATTTTCCTCTAGTTTATCATGGGTTCACTGTAACATTGATGATTAAACCAACACATATATATTGTATTCCCAAATCCTCCACAAATTCAGCAGAAACCATAAAAATTATATCTCCCTCTGTAACTTTCATATTGTTTGTATTTGTGTACCTTCTTTTCATAAATTTTCTTACCTTACAATTTTATCTTTTGTTGCACGCCAAAGTGTTGGTTACCTCGTGATATTTTCTTCATAAACTTAGATTTTTTATCAAGCTCAATAGAATATCCAATAATAGAAGATTTTTGTCTAGACTTTGTAGCCTTAGAAACTTCAGGTCCACTTTTTTTAGCTATATGCATGTTCTTCGTAACATCCTTTTTATTATTAGCATATTTATTCTTCATATCAAACTTTTAGGATAAATTTTTTTTATCCTTCATAGGTTTACACTTCTCATAACTTCCATCAACTTCTATAACTAATTTTTGGAAATTTATAATTCCTTGCTCATCTTTAACAATTTTTTGTTGAACAAATTCAAACTCTTCCTCCTTCAATTTCAACTTTTATTCAAGCTCGATATTGATATTTTTATTTTCATCAAGCAACTTATTCAATTCATCAATTTATTTTGGAAACTTGGATTTATCCTCAAGAGAATATTCTTTATTATTTTTGAAAATATTATCTATCTTGAAATTATTGTTCTCCATCTCAAGTATTACAATATTTGAAAGAAATTATTTCAAATTTATTTTTAGAATAAAATACATATGAGCTTATTCCTCCTCAAATATACTTCTTTCATAAATGGTGAATTTTTCCTCATTCAATTTTCACTAAAAAGTTTTTTAACTATGTGTTTATTGAAGTTATCAGCCTCTTATTTGTTGTCATCATTATCTTCAAACTTATAAAAATAGTTTCTACCTTCTCATTCAAAGAAAATATTATCCTTTCCCATGGGATATGACTTGTATTTATCTACCTTCTTCTTAAATGATATTCTTGACTTTCTATAATCTTCATCACTTTATTCTTATTTCTTTCAATGTAGACAATTTGAATCAAAATGTTCAATATCCCTTCAACTAAAAAAATTCATTGGTAACTTTAATTTATAATTTCATGTTCCTATTTTCATATTTTTAGAAAAAAAATACACAAATTCATAATTTTTTTTAGAAACCTCATCTTTGATTTCATATTCAGTAGATTCTTCTTCAAGAACTTTCTTATACTTTCCATTCTTGATAAATTTGAAAGAAATTTCTCGACCAAACTTCTATTTTTTCTTTATAACCTTTTCTCTTATAATTTTTTTAATTGATGAGATTTCTACGTAGATCATATATAGATAGAGTTTTTGGATATATATACTCAAATAGTAAAACTTTTTCATTAAATTTATTAGGAACAATTTGTAAGATCTTTTCAAAAATGGTTGAATCTTCTAAATTATCACCAAGATATTTTATGGTGATAATAATTTCATTCACCCTTGTAGAGAAGTCAACATTAGATTCATTATCACCCATATTAATATCTTCATACTCCAGTCTCTACATTTTCAACTTCACCTTATTTACTTTTTTATTTCATTAATAGAATCTTTTCAACTTCTCCCAGATAGCTTTAACTATTCAAACTATTTTTACTCTACGAAACTTGCTTTCAGAGAGTAAGAAAAGTGTAGAATTTATATATTGACCATAATTTTCCAAATTCTTATTGTCATTGGAAATTAGGGGAAACCCCTTAGCCCTAGGTGTGAACCATATATAGTAGCTTCAAGAACTTAATAACCAATGGACATAAGATAAGGTAACATTCTATATTTCTAAATATGATAGTTATTTCTATCAAAAACCAGAATCCCATTACTATTCATATAATTCTGAACATCCATGGAAACTTCACTTTTCTACCAACTTCAAAAAAGACTCAATGAAGGGAACCTTCTCTATGATACCAGTTGAAAGGACCAATCATGACCTATGTGATCAATAAGAGGGGGAGGGGGAATTAGTGATATTTTTTTATTATATTTTATTACTTTTGAAAAAAAAATATTACTGTTAATGAGATATGAATTTTTCAAAAATATGCACACACTCACAATCCATTGGAACACAAGTATTTATAAGTTTTACTACTCAATAAGAGTATCCAGTCCTTAGCATGGTTTGTAAACAATTCATTACCACACAATACACTATAAAAAATCCTTTTATATGGTTCAATAAGTAGGGAATATCCTTACACTTTTGTTTCACTATGATCAAAACAAAAGTAATTGTGCTCTCCATACTGATTAAATATGTAACAATGATTTTATAATAATTATTATAAATCTTCACCAACAGGTTCAATATACTGTCATTGTGCTTATTTTACATTCTTCACTTTTTCTCTTCTTATAAATATTTATTATTTACTTTATTATCCATGAGTTGTAAAGAAATTCCTATTTATAATTATATATAAAACTTCCATTTATTCCACTATTCATCTCATTTATCTATCCGTCTATCCATCTGAAAAAATTAATCTGGTGACTTACAAAAATGGATACAACTTTCTTATGCTCTGTATGTCCATTTACCTCTACACAAATTCTATACAATCCATATGATATGAAACATTGTTTTTTGTTTTCCTTATGATTCCACATAATATAAAACTTTTTTTTTGTCTTCTGTTTGTTTCCACTGATCACAACTCCTCTATAATATAGAAACTTCTTCTTCAACCAATATATTACTTGGTTGTAAACTTTACTACCCAGACTTTGGATTTTATCTTTTCATCTGATATTTTTTCTGATAAAAATTCTTCAGCACTTCATATTTTACACATGTGAATGATACACATGGGGTGTGTACAAACACCCCCTTTATATAGTATCATTTGAAGTGTCAAAGGCAGGAACTCCAATTTAATTTCCTGCTCAACGAAAAAATTTAATTCTAAATGCCCACTCAAAAAAATTCACTTAGATTCTTCTCAAGGCTTATAGAGTATTCTTGAAGATTCTACTAATTCAAACATCTACAACCTTTAACAAACTTAATTCAAACTCAGTTAGAATAAATAATATCCCTCCTATGATATTTGGAACATTGAAATATCATTTTAGCATCATCATCTTTTATATATTTATTAATTATTTATAAATAAATTTGAACTAGTAAAATACTATACCAATTATTTATTTGGTATAATTTTTAATAATTATTTTTCCATTGAGACTCCATCCAATTGTTCCTATAAAAACTTTATAGGAACTTCTCTATAGTATTTCCTAGAAACTTCCTCCATCTAATGACTTGAATCATAACTCTTTTTATGTTTCCTTTATTTGTCATCCTTTTTACAATTATCTTTATACCAAAACATACATATGATGTTTTAAAATAAAAACCATTCATTTGATGACTTAGATACTTTTTTTCAATCTTCAATTAATCTGACGGAATTCATCAATTTAGAATTTATCTTATTGTACTTCATCCATTTGGACTTAGTTTGTTTAGACTTCATCTGTTTTGACTTCATTCATTTTGAATTTTTTCTATTTGGAATTTGTCTGATGTAATTTCTTAGTATCTTCATTTAAACTTCAAAAAAATTTGTCTACCTAGAAAACTTCACAAATTTTTTATCAATAAAACTTCATACTACGGTAGCTTCCAAACTTCTTAAACTTTGAACACATACTTCTTATATTTTCATGGACCCTTACGCAAAACTTCAGAAAATTATTTACAACCAGGCCTCTATTTGATACATTCTGTTCAATAAACTCTACAGAACTTCTTATTATGAACTTTTTACATACAAATTAATTTCTCCCTTTTTATTCTTATTCATAGACAATGATATCTTTCATAAATCATAATGTTTGAAACATTGATAAAAATAAAGAACCTAAAAATTTATTCTTCATAGAAAATATGACCGATGAACTTTATAAAAACATTCATCATAAAACTTCATCTAAAAATATCAAGATAGAATCATTCATCTGATGGGATTTGTCTGGAAAACGCTGTTCAATATTCTCCATCCACTCAACAATATTGTAAGGATTAAAAAATTGAAGTGTTATATGTTAACATAATAAAATAAAATATTTTTCTTTATAAAAAAACAATCCTAACTAACCAACTTCTTAACCTCTTATAGATTTAATAAAACACATAAAAACCTCCTAGTCCCAACAACCACATACCGGGCCAAAAAACAAAGAGAAAACACCATTTACATGGTTAATTTAAAACCAAAATAAAGAAAAAACATATAAAATACACCTTGGATGCATACCTTATCAAAACACCAAGCGGTGACATATAGATGTCATCTTAGGATATCCCCTATACAAAAAAAATGAATCCTTGTGATACTTTCTCGATTCCACCACGATTTGGTGGAATCGTCACTAAAAACCCTAATAAAAAAATATAAAATTAGAGAGGAGGAATAATGAGAAGTATGAAGGTTGTATAAGGTTAATCCATACCTCAAAACACTGAATGATGGAGTTGGAACCACCCAAAATTAAAGGGTATCCAAGGGGGAATAAGGGGTTCAAACCCATATGCCATGCGCCAAAAATAGAGTTCAAAGGAGGGGGTTACCCTAAAAAACATGAGTGAGAAATTTGGTAAATTTACCCCTAAAAATGAACTACCAAAAAATCATTGCTAGTCCATTGGTTGGTTGGTGATGATTATAGTGGCACTAGTCCACTTTCTAGGCCACCAACAAGCTAGCGTTTATAGGATGCAGCCATCTTGAATCACTGACATTCTGGGCTACCTTTGGTGCTTCTCATACCCTCTATTACACCTCCTAATACCTTATTCCAAGTCTAAAAACACTAGTTTGGGCTGATCAACCCTTCATAATTCCATTATGATGCCCAGTTCAAAATCTGTACCATCTAATATTTTAAAATTTCAAACTTCCCTTGGATTATGAATGATTGTATGGACATAAGGTGTTAAAAACTACCCCCATAATTCTTATAATCTTATAGAGGTCCTAGTGGTCATCCATCCATATATCATAACCTACATCAGTCACTAAAACAAAGCTGAAAAACCTCATACCATTACCAAATTCCTAAAATCATCTAAGGAAAAACCTTAAACTCAAGGAACTCCAACTTCTAAACTTTGAGCCAATGCTCATCGCCAAAAATGAAAAAACAAGGTGTCACTTACCCAATCCCATCTATACTAAACATCTACAATTTCATTATCTAATTACTTATTATGCTTATAGTGCTCCTCAGTATAAGACCTTAACAATGGAGTCTAATTCTATGCTACGATTCCTCCCACTATTGGAATTACTTATCAAAACATTTCCCTTGAATTCCAACTACATGCTCAGTGTGGTTGCCAACTCACCACACCCAAATATACATGAGAACACTGGTTACACACTAAAACTCACCCTCATTATCGAATTACAAACTATGATGGATGTCTAATTATTGTCTATGAATAAGCTAAGAATATATTGTATTTTTCTTGAAAATATCGGTTTGATTCCAAAAACACATCCATCATATTCAAAAGACACACCAGATTTGGTTTTCAACTTACCCCATCCCAACCCATTCAGTAATACAAGTCAAATAATCCTCACCTGAATCATCTCAAAAATACTCAGCTCCACTATCAGCAGATTACTAATTTATCTGATATTGATTTCTTAATGACTAGATCCATCCTTTGATAACCTGAACATACTATTTTTATTCCATACCTGACTCTCGGTGAGGTTCCTTGATTGAATCTTTAATTATCCAAACTGTCACAATGTCTTGCCTCACACACTGAAACACTTCTGATCCAAGAACCTTTAAATCACATTAAAACAATCTCTATCCTAAATCCAATTCTCAATCTCAATCAACCACCACATCCAATTTATTTCATGTAATTCCTGGGGGAATCTAGGTATACATACCATTTGTTCCTCACTGGAAACCCAGTTCCACCATGACCACTCCATAGTTGTACACCCATGACCAATATGACATTCCCTACCATAGGAGTGTCATTTTCATAAATTCACTTTATAAATTACCATACACCATTACCCATGTTTCATTTATCTCCAAACCCAAGGGTTTACATGGACACCCTACTCTCACCTGAGCAGTTGAAAAAATATCATTTACATCAATTCCTGGATTCTGATAATTACATCCACAATATTTGATGTTATCTGGTCCATAATCAGTGTCTCTTCCTACAATGGTTGATGGTGTACTCCCCACCATAAAATTTCACTTATACTTCTCCTTGAGAACAACCAAAAAGGTTTGATCTTAAAATAAATGTATGATACTCTTCCAAGCTATGATCAACACATCTATTGATCGTTGATGCCTCTGTTTGGGTAAAACTTGATCATCTGTCCCACTAAATTATAATCCCTTCATTTTTTCACCCTCATAGAAAGAACACCTCAAAATACAACCAAGTTACTCAGGCCTCCCTACCCATAATCTCCTCATCAACTCCCCTTCACCTCACATCGATACTGACTCATTAACCAAAACCCACTACTTCCCCATGACTCTCTTCCAAGCAGTCATAAATTAACACACATGGAAGAACTACCACCACCACACTGATTGATATTCTCCAAGACTTGAATGATTCTAAATGGAACTGTAAGTGGCCTATTTTTACTAATCTATAACTAAACATTCCCCGCACATAGCCAACACATAACCCCCTATTCTCACTGAAATGTAACAGGTGCTTACTCCCAAGACACCCAATCACATAACCCAAATGATGTCGTAAATATCCTATGCATGACCACCATCTCAACCTCATCAAATTCCCAAGGTAAAAAACTCATGTATGACCATTCACCAAACCCAACTCAAGATCCCATGAGTTAAGCATAACTAGAACTAGGCCCAAGAACCCAATCAAACATCTGACCATGCCTTCTATCCCATCAATATCACTGGACTCAAGTCATCCTTGATGATTTCATGCAACCATATTTACATTTATTACAATTCAAGTCTAAATTCACAAACACCCATCAACCCAAGAATCATTCTTAGGTCAGAATCATCTAACCATGTTTCATCAGCCTTAGACCCATCTACATGAGGTCAATACTAACCATCTCCTTGAACAATGCATCAAGAAATAAGAAGTTCATGCATCCGAACAATTCCACCCCTTAAAACTGAATTTAAACAAAAAAATCACTTTGAGTGCTTCTTTAAAAAATATCCATGGCATAAACATGCCTTTACCAAAATCTTGATAGCAAATTCCTTGCATTCCTTCCATATGTTGAAGCATCTACCCAAATCTTTCATACCTAAAGCATCCAATATATGGGGATAAATCCTATAACATATTCCCTTGATCATCTAATTCACTAACTCAAAATTGTTTTGAATCACATGATAAATATCATTGGGATCTCACTCTTGGTCCCTTTGATCATTACTCACATAATCCACTTCTCATTGGTGGCACCCCCACCCCTATTCCAAAATACATGACTTCTAGTAAACCTATGCCAACTAATCCCTATAGCTCCCAAAACATTTATAGATACAAACCCATAGTCATTAGAACTATGAGCTAAGACACCCACTCTAGGGGTTTGTTGGTCCGAGTGGACACTCAAGGGGGGGGTGAATTGAGTTCCAATTAAAATTTCTGTTAAAAATATTTCTATTAAAATACCCCAAATTTAAAAACAAGTTAAACTATAGTGAATTTATACAGATTGTAAATTTTCAATTAGTTTCTCCAAGATTGATTAGGTCTCAGTTAATTTAATCAGGGAATTAAATTAACATTTAAAACTAATATACTGGTTCACAATAAGTATAAACACTTGTTAGTTTAGCTATCAAAGTAACTTTAAAACAAATAGTATTTCAAAGTAATTAGCAACATAATATTCCATATAGTTTATAACCAAAATAGATAAGCACAATAGTTTTTGAAAGAAGAGGTTCAGTCTCAAGATGAGACTTAGTCCTCTCAAACAATTTATATAAATTTGATCCACACCCTGGATCGGGGTAAACAATAGTACAAGAGACTGTCTAGGTCCCAAGACCTCTACCACAGTTATACGTGGGAAAAAATGATAGCAACAGCACACAGGCTATCCAGGTCCTACTTGACCTATACCGCTATCCTTAGTGGGATACAAGAAAGTGTGGAAAGATTGGTGTGAGGATTTAGTATCCTCCAGTTCAGCACAGGAGTCAGTGTGTGTGTAAATTATACAGAGTACACACACTACTCGAAAAATTAAATAATAAATCACTTAGAGAGAGTATATGAGAGTTTATAATGCTCTAGTGATAAGCAGTATAGCTCTGGACTCCTTCGATTCAGCATAAATGCTTCTGAGTCCTTCTCTGGTTTTTGTGTAGAAACATAGAGTGTTGTGGTTCTCCTTATTTCACTTCCAGTGTAAGTGTTCAGCTCGAGTATGAGTAAACGTTATAGCCCTTGAACTTATTCTTTGAATTTATGTTCTTTATGAGTATGAGAGTTCTTTGTGTGTTCTTCTTTTCATGTATGTGCATGTATAGAAGAATTCCCTTTTCGCCTCTCTTTCTTGTGTGTCTTTTTACTGCAGCTCGATCTTCCTTATATTCCACGAGCTCCGGCAATAGGAATGATTACCTTTTCAAAGGTATGAGGTATGGTTCCCTAACATGCCAACAACTAACATTAAATATCATTAATTTCATTAAAAACATCAAATATGACCGTTGGAATTAAATAGGAGTTAATAGAAATTCAAACAGTTTTTATGATTATCGGTGAGTCATGAGATCGGTGAGTCATTTTGAATCTACATTGGTTTCGGTAGGTCATGATCATAGGTATAGGTAGCTCCTTTGATCATCGGTATCGGTAGGTCCTTTGATCATCGGTATATGTAGCTCCTTTGATCATCGGTATCGGTAGATCCTTTGATCATCAGTATCGGTAGGTCCTTTGATCATTGGTATCGGTAGCTCCTTTTATCATCGGTATCGGTAGGTCCTTTGATCATCGGTGAGACCGTTCTTCATCGGTGCGACCGTTCATCATCGGTGTTACCATTCATCATCGGTGTGACCGTTCATCATCGATGCAACCGTTCATCATCAGTGCGACCGTTCATCATCGGTGCGACCGTTCATCATCGGTGCGACCGTTCATCATCGGTGCGACCGTTCATCATCGGTGACTCAGGAAAATAACTAACGGTGAGTCAAAACATGGAATTTTCACAAGGTGAGACTTATTCATTCACATAAATCTCTAACTGTTCTGTCCTCTCAGCCTCAAGGACATTTTCTTGCTCATTTGGTTGGGGTTGAGGATCATATTGGATCACATTCTGACATTCTACAGGTCGAGCATCAGCATCATCAGCATCACCACTATCACCATCAGCATCAGCATCATCCTCATCACCATCATTGCCTTCATCATCATCATTATTAACTAATTTCTCACTTGAACTATCTGTACTACTAGATTCATGCTGCTCAGGGTTTGATCCTTCAGTCTGAGCTTCTTCTTCATCATCACCTAAAATAGGTTCAATCTCTGGTAAGTTGAGAGGTGGACTAGCTGGTCCAAATTCCATTTTTCTCTTCTTCGGGATAACTGTATCAGGATCACTCCTCTCATTAGGAGATGACTCAGCCTCTTTTTCAGCATTCAAATTATCATCATCTTCTTCTTCCTCTGTTCCCTTTTTACTGGACTCACCAGTTTCCTTAGGAACTTCTGCTTCCTATTCTTCATCAGAATAAACCACTTCCTCACCAGGTTTTAAACTGGTATCTCTCATCCCCTTTGGTCTCTTAGGATGATCAATAGGATTGAAGGAGTCATAAAACTTCTCCTCATCAGAAAACCAAGCCTTCTTCCATGGGTTCTAGGTGATTTTAATCCTCTTACATATATCCTTGTTAATACAGAAGCTACTGGATGAGATGCACTCATCTCCATCATCAACACAGCCCAATAATTTCAGCATGGCAGATATTTGCTTAGAATAAAACAAAGTTGTATCTTTCTTTGATGGCTTTATCATCTCTGCAATATGCTCATAAAAATATCTACACAGTTTGATCTTTTCACCATTCAACAAAAGGAATAACAGAAAAGCATCTTGATACTTTACTGAAGCAAATTCACCTTTTCTAGGACAGACTTGGTGCTAAATAAATTTAAACAAAATTCTACTCTCACCATCAAATTCTACAGCAGATATTCTTCTCGATTTAGACTTACCATTCAAAATTTCTAGAGCTAGATCATAAGAAAAGTAATCAGTTGTAGGAGGGATATTACCAGTGTAATCCTCATATCTTCCATTGTGAGGAACTCCCAAACATTCAGCCCACTGCTTCGACAAAAAATTAATATTTTTCCCTTTAACTATTGAAGGCATTCTTGCAGCTTCTGCTCCATCCAACACTATACTTAAGTTTAAATAGAACTCATGCACCAACTTTGGGTAATAGACTCGGTTATTATCACAGAACCAATTTTTCCAACCTTGCATTTCCAACACATTCAACAGAGCAGACTTGCGGGATAATACCCATTCTGAACAAACTTCCTTTTCTGCAGTAACTACCCATTCTTTCAGCTCCGGGTTTACTGACCTTTGTGTCGTGCTGTTAGATTCTCTGCGAGCACATTTTACAGGATAGGAACATTCAGATTCCTTGCTTTTTTACTTTTGCTTGGCCATTTGGAGGTTCGAGAGGATTGAGCATTTGGAAAGGTTCGAAAGGTTCGGAAGGTTTGGGATTTGAAAAAGAAGAGAGAGAGTTTGGTGGGAGATGGAAGGTCAACAGTCATTTAGAAATAGCCGCGGGTCATTATTTTTATCATTTAGGGTTACGATAATAATAAACAATAATAATGATTTAGTAAAACAACGTCGTTTTGATAAACACTACCAGTTTCACTAACTGTACAACTCAATCGGTAGCACAGATCGGTTTCACATATCGGTTTCACAAATCAGTTTCACAGATCGGTTTCACAAATTGATTTCACAGATCCGTTTCATAGATCGGTTTCACATATCAGTTTCACAGATTGGTTTCACAGATCAGTTTCACATATCGGTTTCATAGATCGGTTTCACAGATCAGTTTCACAGATCGGTTTCACAGATCGGTTTCACAAATCAATCATACCTAACTCTTGTTTAATAAATTATAACCTTTCAGAACTTAAAGGCTTAGTGAAAATATCAGCTAACTGATGTTCAGAGTCAATAAATTCTAGATAAATATCACCCTTTTGATAATTATCTCTCAAGAAGTGATGTGTGACATCAATGTGCTTAGTCCTAGAGTGCGACACATGATTCTTAGAAATAATAATTGCACCAGTGTTATCACAATTAATTGAAACATGCTTAAAATCATATCCATATTCCAAAAGAGTGTGTTTCATCCACAGAATTTGTGCACAGCAACTACCAGAAGCAATGTATTTTGCTTCGACAGTGGAAAAAGCTACATAATTCTGCTTCTTACTACACCAAGATACTAAGGACTTACCCAGAAAATGACATGTTCTAGATGTGCTTTTTCTATACAACTTGCAACCAGCAAAGTCAGCATTTGAATAACTCATTAATTCAAAATATTGTCTTTTTGGGTAAAACAAACCTAAATTTACAGTGTGTTTAAGATACTTAAAAATTCTTTTAATAGAAAGTAAATGAGATTCTTTTGGATTAGCTTAAAATATTGCACACATACATACACTGAACATAATATCTGGTCGACTAGCATTAAGGTAAAGTAAGCTTCCAATCATACCTCTATAATTGGTTTGATCAACTGGTTTCCCAGTTTCATCATCATCCAGCTTACAAGTGGTACCCATAGGTGTGTCACTTCCCTTATTACTATCCAAACCAAAACGTTTTAAAAGATCCTTTGTATATTTACTTTGATTTATAATAATACCATCCTTATTTTGAAAAATTTGAAATCCAAGAAAATACTTGAGTTCTCCCATTAAACTCATTTCAAATTCATTTTGTATAATCTTTGAAAAATCAGTACATAAATAATGTTTGGAAGATCCAAAAATAATATCATAAACATAGATTTGGACAATCAAAATGTCTTTCGAAATTCTTTTAATAAAAAGAGTGGGATCAGAAATTCCTTTAGTAAAACCTTTTGAAATAAGAAAATGTGTAAGTCTATCATACCAAGCTCTTGGAGATTGTTTTAAACCATATAAAGCTTTAGAAAGTTTAAAAATATGATTTTGAAAATGGGGGTTTGTAAATCCAGGTGGTTGTTCAACAAAAACATTTTCAATTATAAACCCCTTTAGAAATGCACTTTTGATATCCATTTGATATAACTTGAAATTCAGATGGGCAGCATAGGCAAGTAAGATCCTAATGGCTTCTAATCTAGCAATAGGTGCAAAGGTTTCTTCATAGTCTATTCCTTCCTCTTGACTATATCCTTGTGCAACTAACCTAGCTTTGTTTCTAACTATATTTCCCAATTCATCAACCTTATTTCTAAAAACCCATTTAGTGTCTATGGTCAAGGTGTCCTTAGGTATTTCTACTAATTCTCATACTTTGTTTCTTTCAAATTGATTTAACTCTTCTTGCATATCCATTACCCAAAATTCATCATTGATTGCATTATTGATATTTTTAGGTTCTAACTGTGAAAGAAAGGATTGATGTTCAACCTGATTTCTGAGAGAAGCTCTATTATTTGTTCCTCTATCAATATTACCAACAACAGCATCTAAAGGATTATTCTTTAGAATCCTAGTTGATCTAGTAAATATAGGACTAGAGATTTCAAGTTCTTTTCTAGGTTCGGGTTCATTAGGATTAGATTCTGAAATATTTCCAAAACTGGTTGTATTTACAACAGGTTCATTGATTCTATCATTAAGGTTCAGAATAGACAAATCTCCTTCAAGATTTTCAATAGAAGGTATAGTTTCATGTGGATCAGTTTCATCAAATTTGATGTGAACAGATTCTTCCACACACTTAGTTCTCTTATTTAAAACTCTATAGTCTTTGCTAGTAACTGAATATCCTAAAAAGATTCCTTCATCTCTCTTAGAAGCAAACTTGTCTAGATTATCCTTGGTATTGAGGATAAAGACTGTGTAGCCAAAGACTCTAAAGTAACTAACTTTAGGTTTTCTATTATTCCATAGTTCATAAGGGGTCTTCTTAAGAACAGGTCTAATCAAGACTCTATTGATAATATAACAAGTTGTATTCACAACTTCAGCCCAAAAATAAATAGGTAGGTCATACTCATTGAGCATGGTTCTTGCAATTTCTTGAAGGGTTCTATTTCTTCTTTCTACTACACCTTTCTGTTGAGGTGTCCTAGGGGCAGAAAAGTTGTGACTATAGCCATTGTGTGAGAAATAAGACTCAAACTAATGATTTTCAAACTCACGACCATGATCACTTCTTAGGGTTTTAATCTTAAGTCCACTAAGGTTCTATACAGACTTGGAGTATTTGACAAAATAAGAACAAGCTTCACTTTTGTGAGCTAAGAAGTATACCCAAGTATATCTATAAAAGTCATCTACTAGGACATAGACATAGTGCTTCCCATTTAATCTAGAAACTCTAGAAGGTCTAAACAAGTCCATGTGAACCAACTCAAGAGGTTGAGAAGTTGAAAATTCTTTCTTTGACTTGAAAGAAACTTTATGTTTCTTTCCCTTTTGACAGGGATTACAAACTTTTTCTGATGGGAATTCAAGTTTGGGTAGGTCTCTAACTAAGTTCTTCCTAGTCAGTTTTCTAAGTGAATAAATGTTGCAATGTCCTAATATTTTGTGACAAAGCCAATATTCCTTATGAAAATCATTTAAACAAGTAACATTTTTCTTGGCTAAATAAGTTAAATCAATTGCATATACATTTTTATTTCTCAAAGAAAAAAATACAAAAACATTTTTAGAGTTAAAAACATTACAAGAATCATTTTCAAATTTAACATTGAAACCACCATCACATAACTGATAAATACTTAACAGATTATATTTAAGTCCATCAACAAATAAAACATTAGAAATTAAAACTGTATCAGTGTTACCAATCTGGCCTAGGCTGATGATCTTTCCTTTAGAGTTATCACCAAAGGTAACATGGCCTCCATCAACTTTGATTAAATTCTTAAAGCATGAGTAGTTCCCGGTCATATGCCTTGAACATCCACTTTCCAAGTACCACATCTTCTTATGAGAACTCTTTAAGCAAGTTTCCTACAAAACAGATTTAGATGGAAAATGATTTTGGTACCCAGATATTCTTGGGTCCAGATAGGTTAGCAAGCAAAGCTTTAGGTACCCAAATTAGTCTTATGGGTTTCATGTAATTTACAGAATCAATAGATTTTGAAAGATAAACTTTATTTGATCTGTAAATATGTGAGTAACTAGTTGAGACATATGAATTTCCAGAACTAGAACTAACCCCATTCTATTCAGGATTAGAAATAAATCTAGTTTTATTAAATTGTCTCTGTCCAGGATGATAGCCTAAACCATTAGTATACTTTGGTGCCACTTGTTTTCCTAGAATTTGATTAAGAGTATCTTTTCCATTTGTGAATTTTTCAAATTCCTTCCTTAATTAATCATTAGACAATTTTAGTTCAGTATTTTCCTTAAGAAATTTAGCATTCTTTTCTTTTTCTACATCAAGTGTAGATTTAACATTTGCAGTGAGAGCATGATGTTTCTTTAATGACTTATATTTGTCCTTAAGTTCATTACAGGTTTCTTCTAGTATATTATAGTATTCAAATAGTTCTTCACTAGACATATTTTTAGATTCAGAATCAGATTCAACTCCAGAGTAATATGAATTTAAAGCAGGAGTATCCAGTGTTACCTTATATGTGTTTGTCATAAAACACATATTATCTCGATTCTTTTCAGAGTCAGAAACTTCATATTCACTTGTGATGTCTTCTGAAGCACTCCAGGTAGTTTTCATATCTTTCTTGTACTTATTGTCCTTATAGTCGTGTTTCTTCTTGAACTTTAATTGTGGGCAGTCGGATTTAATGTGACCTTTTCTTTTACATTCATAGAAAACAACCTCATCACACTTATCATTTTTATTCCAATCCTTTTTCCAATGACCTTTGTTGTCATATTTACCTTTTTAGTTTGATTTTATAAAGAATTTCTTCATCCTATAGAATTTATTAAGCCTCCTGGCTATTTGAGCCATCTCATCATCACTATCAGATTTTGAACTTTCACTTGTTGAACTTTCAGTAAGTGTGTGAACTTTCTCCTTGTCCTTGCTCTTTGTGGCAGTAGATTTAAAATCCACTGACTTCCTCTTTGGTTCATCATCTTCTTCCTTGTTTAATTTAAGCTCTTCCTCATACATCATTAACTTACCAATCAGCTCTTTAACAGGTAAAGCACCAATATCACATGATTCTCTAATTGAAACAGATTTACCTCTCCATCGGTCTGGAAGACATCTTAGTATCCTCATGATTTTCTCCTTCGCTGGAACAGCTTTTTCAAGTAATTTCATAGTATTAAAAATCTCATTGAACCTGAGATACATATCAGAAATAGGTTTATCAGGCTTCATTTTTAAATTATCACATTTAACAGTATAGGTGTTCAGTATGATTTCTTTGACATTGGTTGTACCCTCATGGGAAACACCCAGGGTATCCCAAATTTCATAAGCAGTTGTACAAACAGATATGCGATTGAATTCTTCATCTCCTAAAGCACAGTACAAAGCATTCATTTCTTTATAGTTATTATTGTATGCAGTCTTAGTATCTTCATCCCAAGTAGTTATATCAGTTACTGGAATCTTATATTGAGTTTCTATAGCAGTCCAGATATCAAACCCCATACTTTCCAAATGAATTTTTATTTTAATCTTCCACTGAGCATAATTTGTACCATTAAAGAAGGGTGGTTTGTTGGTAGCAGCACCTTCTAGTCTATTGTCCATAACTAGATTTTAGAAAATATATTTAAAGCGATAAAATAAAGAACTAACAAAAATTTAAGATCTTTAAAGATGCAACTAAACTCACAGTTGAAAAACAGAGTGTTTTTAAATCCTGTATTAATAAAAACAACCTATGATACCAAATGTTGGTCGGAGTGGACACTCAAGGGGGGGGTGAATTGAGTTCTAATTAAAATTTCTGTAAAAAATATTTCTATTAAAATCCCCCAAATTTAAAAACAAGTTAAACTGTAGTGAATTTATACAGATTGTAAATGTTCAATTAGTTTCTCAAAGATTGATTACGTCTCAGTTAATTTAATCAGGGAATTAAATTAACTTTTGAAACTAACTTACTGGTTCGCAATAAGTATAAACACTTGCTAGTTTAGCTATCAAAGTAACTTTAAAACAAATAGTATTTCAAATTAATTAGCAGCGGAATATTCAATATAGTTTATAAACAAAATAGATAAGCACAATAGTTTTTGAAACAAGAGGTTCAGTCTCAAGCCGAGACTTAGTCCTCTCAAACAATTTATATAAATTTGATCCACACCCTAGATCGGGGTAAACAACATAGTACAAGAGACTTTCCAGGTCCCAAGACCTCTACCATAGTTATACGTTGAAAAAAATGATAGCAACAACACACAGGCTGTACAGGTCCTACTTGACCTCTACCACTATCCTTAGTGGGATACAAGAAACTATTGAAAGATTGGTGTGAGGATTTAGTATCCTCCAGTTCAGCACAGGAGTCAGTGTGTGTGTAAATTATACAGAGTACACACACTGCTCGAAAAAGTAAATAATGAATCACTTAGAGAGAGTATATGAGAGTTTAGAATGCTCTAGTGATAAGCAGTGCAGCTCTGGACTCCTTCGATTCAGCAGAAATGCTTCTGAGTTTTTCTCTGGTTTTTGTATAGAAACACAGAGTGCCGTGGTTCTCCTTCTTTCACTTCCAGTGTAAGTGTTCAGCTCGAGTATGAGTAAACGTTATAGCCCTTGAACTTCTTCTTTGAATTTCTGTTCTTGATGAGTATGAGAGTTCTTCGTGTGTTCTTATTTTCATGTATGTGCATGAATGGAAGAATTCCCTTTTTGCCTCTCTTTATTGTGTGTCTTTTTACTGCATCTCAATCTTCCTTATATTCCACAAGCTCCGGTAATAGGAATGATTACCATTTCATAGATATGAGGTACGGTTCCCTGACATGCCACCAAATAACATTAAATGTCATTAATTTCATTAAAAACATCAAATATAACCGTTGGAATTAAATAGGTGTTAATAGAAATTCAAACAGTTTTTATGACTATTAGTGAGTCATGAGATCGGTGAGTCATTTTGAATCTGCATCGGTTTTAGTAGGTCATGATCATAGGTATTGGTAGATCCTTTGATCATCGGCATCGTTAGGTCCTTTGATCATCGGTATCAGTAGCTCCTTTGATCATCAGCATCGGTAGCTCCTTTGATCATCAGTATCGGTAGGTCATTTGATCATTGGTATCAGTAGGTCCTTTGATCATCAGTATCAGTAGGTCCTTTGATCATCGGTGAGATTGTTCTTTATCAGTGTGACCATTCATCATTTGTGTGACCATTCATCATCGGTGCGACCGTTCATCATCGGTGCAACCGTTCATCATCGGTACGACCGTTCATCATCGGTACGACTGTTCATCATCGGTGACTCAGGAAAATAACTAACGGTGAGTCAAAACATGGAATTTTCACAAGGTTTCTATTCAGTCTAGAATACTTTCAGGTCAACAGTAAAACATAAATTAACATAGATAAACATATGTAGACATGATTTAAACATATATAAACACATTTAGAAAAATTTGAACAAAAGACTAAACAGTGATTTGGGATTATTAAAATAGCCATCTCACAGAGAGTTCAACAGGTTTTAAACACATATAGGTTTAAATTAACCTACCTTGCCCACTCACAGGAAAGGCATAACCCAACCGGGTCACAAGTAACAAAAAAAAAAGTGACATCTCACAACCTTAAGGACATAGTTGAAAACCATCAAGTTATCAAAACCCATATCTAAGAGTCACACCACCTGGGCTTTCACTCTATCCCAAAAATGCCTATACATAGGTTCAGGTCATAATATAAAGGGTATTCTCCACTAAAATCCCTAAGGTTCCTTTCATTTTTATTTCCCTTTAATTAAACTTCCACAATTTAAAAATCAAGGATCTATATTTTAAAACTTTTCATTACAATAAATTTTAAAATTACAAAGATTTATTAGGTCTCACATTCCAAGTTTGGTTAAATAAAATTTCATTCATAATTTATTTGGGAAAATATGTTATAATTTTCTTACTGATACTTTATGTAACCAAAATCATCACTTTAATAGTTTATCTATACTTTCTAATTAACTAAAACTCATCCGAGGAGTTGTTCAAGTAGAATTCCACCACACATTTATATGTGAAAACATCATATAAATGGATATGTACACTTTAAATAACTAACATCTCTCAAATATTTAAAACCATAATCATATATAAATTACCTATAAAAATAACCCACCGATAATAAATAAAACACCAACACATATGAATCCTAGGAAACTATCAATCACAGGTGACATGTAGATGACATATCATTTCTATGTGCCTTACATGATGCATGAATGCACACACCCACTTTCCATACCAACCAAGAGTAAAAATATCATAAATTAATAACATCACACCCATGTGCACTACTCAAGGTGGAAATTAATTGACTAGAAAAGAAAAAAAACAAGAACAACAATTCACATCCTTAGAGACTCATATTTTTCATCGTATGTGGGGTTGAAATAACTAGGCATGATGTAACATCCCAGTTCTGGAAGCCACCTAGAGGCACCCCGTACCCAGTTGGTCACATGGCCTCAAGCGCATTTCCCCAAATGCCAGAGGCTTCCAACTAGTAGTGAGGGCCTTGGATTTGATAGTGGGGAAACTATGCCCTCATTGGCAGAGTACACAGTGGAAGTAAACAAATACATACAAGAGTGGAAGCAGTAATAACGACATATAGTGGGAATAGTAGAAAACTGAAAGTATAAACTGGAGAACATATATAAAATGATGCATGATACATATGTCTAGGAAAATATCCAAACAAGTCACAATTCTAGAATAAAACAGTGCTAAACCAAAGTGCAAAAGAAAGCAGATAAACTCCTCAGCATCGCAAGCCATTTCTTGGTCTCATACTCTCCATATCCACAACAAATCAAGTACCTGAAGTAGAAGGGTGATTGACCTTATCTATACCTGCAATAATATAATCTGTTTGGGCCCAAAAGCATGGCCCAAACAGGGTGTGATACTAAATCCCAGTTGGCAACCACCATGAGATATGTTCCTAACAGTCAGTGAATATATGGCAGGTAAAGTACGTAAGGTAGTAAACAAGGAAGTACTCAGCAGTAAACAATCCACAGTTTCAAAGCATTCAAATCACCACATAACAGGAAACAGCTAATCAAAACAGATAAACACAACAGGTAACCCTCTGGGAAGTACCCACAGCCTATCCCCTCTGGTCCTACCTAGGAACACAAGCAACACTACTAGAAAAACAGCCTATACCCACGGTTCAAAACCGTGGGTATAGCCCCCAAAATCGTGGGTATAGGCTATACCCACGGTTTTGGGAACCGTCGGCTGGAACGACGTCCGTATAGGTCCCCATCCTATACCCACGGTTTTCCAAAACTGTGGGTATAGGTGTTCTGCCACCGTTTCAACGAAACATACCCAATTTCCACGGTGTCAAAGGCTTTTACCCACGGTTTCAAAACCGTGGGTATAGATCCTAAAATAATCCATGCGGAGGGTTTCGATCCCGCAACCTCTTTGCTGCAAACACCACGTCTAACCACCACCTATTTGTATATATATTTATATTTAGTTAAATATAGTTATATAAACCGTGGGTATAGAGGGAAGAACTGTGGGTATAGGACTCCCGCCAAAAAAAATTCCTTCCCGCGGAAAAAAAAAATTCCCGCGCACACACGGGAGACCTATACCCACGGTTTTTCATAATCGTGGGTATAGTTATTTTATCCCATACCTATCCCCACAGTTTTGGGGGAAACTATGGAGATAGGTACCCCTATACCCACGGTTTTCCAAAATCGTAGGTATAGGTGACTTTTCAGGACCTATCCCCACGATTTTGAAAAAACGTGAGGATAGACCCCCTTATACCCACGGTTTTGGAGAACCGTGGGTATAGGTCTTGAAAATTGACCTATGAACATGGTTTTCCAAAACTGTGGATATAGGGGTACCTATCCCTACAGTTTTGTGGAAAACCATGGGGATAGGTCCATTTTCCAGTAGTGCAAGTAGCTAAACACAAGGTAACCCTCTTGGAATTACTCACAAACTATCCCCTCTGGTCCTACCTAACAAGTACAAGAAACCCTCTGGGAAATACACTTAATCTAACCCCTCTGTTTCAGCTTAGCATAGACTCTCTGAGGAAGCACTCGTCGTCAATTCCTCCTATAGTCTCATAACGGTACTAAAGGCACTCTGGGGAAGCACTCAACGTCTCATTCCCCATGTGTCCTGCGTCGAGGAACTACAGACACTCTGAGGAAGCACTCAATGTCAATTCTCCCTATGGTCTCTCATTGTAAGTAAAACAGACACTCTGGAGAAGCCCTCAACGTCCATTATCCCGATGGTCTATACACTAGGTTATCACAGTCCTGTGTAAGTCAAGAAAGTGTAGCAGCGCGTAATAGCCAAGGTAAACCTCAAGAACTACTTGGATAGCATTCTACAACATAACAACATAACAGAACAATAGTCACATCATTCTACAATACTAGTCATGGAAAGTAAACAGCAGCCTAACAGGAAAACTAGACCCAACGGTCAAAACAGAAAAAACATGCATGGGAAACACATCCAAAGCATATAAATTCACCCTATTCATAGTCAAATATCATCTACTCAAGCATACCAACATAGCAGACAAACAATAGGGCTAAAACGGTAAACGTGCAATACCCTGTTCAGGGGTATTGGGAAAATTTGCACATAAAACTCAAAGACTTTAAACAGAAAGTCACAAACCACCTACCTTGGCATTGGGAGATCAATATACTTGAACCTCGAGGCTTGAATCTCCTTAGAACGTCGTAGATATATGAAAATATATAAAAATTTCAACCCATGATAACTCACGAAAGAGAAGAAAAAAGAATATGATGCTCTAGGGGAAGAGATAACTCACTAATGCAATTCCAACGCAACCAACAGTGTTCGATTTGGAGGACGGACGCTCACTCGGGGGTTCATCAAAGATCAATGGCCGTATGGAGCTCTTGGTTGAACAAGACCTAGAAGGAGAGCTTTCTGGTGATTAGACGTGACCTCGGTGCATTTAATGAAATAAAAGAAAGTACACGGTATGTACTTTTTAAGTACATGGTGTGTACTTTCCATTTCCATACTCTGCTTTAGGCGGCCTCCAGGTCACCCCCACATGGCTGTGTGCATGGCCGCTACATGGCCAGCACACACACCTGTGGTAACTGATTTCACGTCGTGCACTCATAAATTACACGGCATGTACTTTGAAAATTTCCAGAAAAACCTCTTTTCCTCAAAAACGACCAGAAAATGAAAACATACTAGAAAATAAGGTCCAGGTTCTTAAAAACTTCCCCCCTTAAAGAAATTTGTCCCCGAATTTCCGTAGCAAGGCGGCGTAGAAGAATAATCCTCGTATAGCTTCGGCCACTGTGATCGTACGTCTGCCTCCCTCTCCCAAGTCTTGTCCTGTACTTGCCCATGCTGCCAAAGCACCCGTACCAGAGGAACAGACTGGCCACGGAGAACCTTCGTACTTCGATCCACAATCCAGATAGGATGCTCCTCAAAGGATGTATCCACTTCCAACTCAACCTCCTAGGGTTGGAAGACGTGAGACGGGTCTGAGAAGTAACGTCGAATCTGAGAAACGTGGAAGATGTCGTGCATAGCCCAGTACCTCTGAGGTAACTACAACTGATAGGAAACCATACCAACTCTCTCCAACACCTCAAATGGCCTGATGTACCTCAGATAAATCTTACCATGTCTTCTAATCCTCTTATGTCCCAACCTTGGTGTGACACATAGGAAAACCTGATCCCTAACCCCGAACTCCAGAGGTCATCTCTGCTGATCAGCATAAGACTTCTGTCGAGACTGCGTTGTATCCATCCTCTTCCAAATCAACTCTATCTGCTCTGTGGTCTCCTGAACAAGACGAGGTCCCAACAAAGCTACCTCTCCTACCTCCATCCAACATAAGGGTGATCGGCATGGCCTACCATACAAAGCCTCATAAGGTTCCATCTGAATAGTTTCTTGAAAACTATTTTTGTAGGAAAACTCCATAATAGGTATATGCTTCTCCCAAGAACCTCCAAAATCCAGGATGCATGCTTGTAGCATGTCCTCAAGCACCTGAATCGTACAATCGGACAGTCCATCTGTCTGGGGGTGGTAATTTGTACTCAAAAGTACATGTGTACCCAAAGCCTTTTGAATCCCCTTCCAGACCCGAGAAGTAAAACATGCATCTCTGTCTAAAAAAATTAAGTGTGTAACTCCATGTAGACGTACAATCTCATGGATGCACAACCGTCCCAGCTCATCAACACTAAAGGTCTCCTTGATCAGAAAGAATTGAATGACCTTTGTAAGTATGTCAATGAAAACTCATACTGCATCATTCCACCAATGCGACCTCGGAAACCCTATTACGAAATCCATCGTGACATCATTCCACTTCCACTCAGGAATGCGTAACTGTTGTAAAAGCCCTACTGGTCACTGATGCTCTACCTTCACCTGCTGACAGGTGGAACACTTCATGAAAAAACTAGCAAAATATCTCTTCATACCTAGACACCAATAATGACGGTGTAGATCATGATACATCTTGGTGACACCAGGATGAACTGCCCAAACCGAGGAATGAAAGTCTCACATCAGATCATCGCGTATGTCTGCTGGCACCCATACGCGCCCTTGGAAACACAAGATCTCATCCTTGCCTATGGTCTATCTAGGAAAAGGGTCCTCTCATGACACACTTTCCTGTAGGACTAGCCCTTCTGAATCTGATAGCTTCCTCATTCTCACTCGATCAAGATGAGTAGAGGTAACAGCCACAGAAGAAAGAAAAGTCTGCCCCTGCCTGTCGTGCACCTCCAAATGCATCTCGGAAGCTTCCACTCACTACTGGACTCCTAAACTGTTTGTGTCTCTGAGTCCTCCTGCTCAATGCATTAGCCACTGTGTTGCCCTTCCCAGGCGTGTAGGCAAGCTCAAAGTCAAAGAACTGTAGGTACTCAACCCACCTTCGCTGTCTCAAATTTAGATTATGCTGAGTGAAGATGTACTTGAGACTTTTGTGGTCGGTGAAAACCAAAAAAATGATCTCATAGAAGATAATGTCTTCAAAAATGTAAGGCATGAACAACAACAGCTAACTCGAGATCGTGCATCAGGTAATTCCTCTCATGTGGTCGCAACTGTCGATACCCGTACGCAACGACTCCTTCACCCTGCATAATCCCAGCTCCTAGCCCGATACCTGAAGCATCATAATACACAATATAGATCTTTCCCGTCTTTGTCAAGAATATTATCGGTGCTGAATTCAACCTATCTTTAAGCTCCTAAAAGGTTGACCCACAAGAATCTAACCACAAGAACTCCGCACCCTTCTTAGTAAGACTCGTCAGTGGTGCTGCTAAACATGAAAAGTTTTGAATGAAATGTCTGTAGTATCTAGAGAGCCCTAGAAAACTCTGTACCTCAAAGACATTCTTCGGCTTCTCCCAGGAAACTACTACTCTCACTTTCTCTGGGTCTACTGATACTCCTGTCTCTGAGATAACATGACCCAAGAAGTGAATCTGATCCATCCAAAAGTGGAATTTTAAGAGATTAGCATATAACTAATGCTCTCTCAGTGTACTCAAAATGATCTCAAGATGGGTAGCATGGTCGTGTCGAGTGTGAGAGTACACCAAGATATCATCCACGAAGACCACCACAAAGGAATACAAGTATGGATGGAACACTTGGTTCATCAGTGCCATGAAAACTATAGGTGCATTCGTGAGACCGAACGGCATAACCATATACTCGTATAGACCATACCTACTTTGGAAGGTTGTAAGAGGTATATCTGATGGTATAACGTGCAACTAATGGTAACCAGACCTCAATTAAATCTTCGAGAACACCCGAGCTCGTCGAAACTGATCAAAGAGATCATCAATACTTGGTAAAGGATATCAGTTCTTAACCATCAACTGGTTAAACCTCCGATAATCCACACAAAGCCTAAGGGTACCGTCCACCTTCTTCGAAAATTGGACAGGAGAACCCCAAGTAGAAGTACTGGGTCAGATGAAACCCTTTGCCTATAACTCCTCCAACTGCTTCTTGAGCTTCTACAACTCAGATGTAGCCATCCTATAAGGAGGAATGGACACTGGTGCTGCTCCTGGCACAATCTCAATAGAAAAATCTACCTCAAGCTCCGGAGGCAAACCTGAAAAGTCTTCTGGAAGGACATCTATGAAACAATCCACCACGAGAGGAAATTCTAACTTTGAAGTCCTCTGATCATCTAAATATAGACTAGAAATCTAGAATTTAACCCCTCTCAACCCATGATGCTCAGGTCCCGCTCTACTCACCTGGAAATCTCATTCACCCTTATGAAGAAAATCCTCTGGTGATGTGAAACCCACCCTACATCAATAGCAATCGACAACTTCCTGAAAGGGAACTAGCCAGTCCATTCCGAGAATGACATCATATCCTTTCATATCTAGGACATATAGGTCCCATAAAAAAGTGACACCCACCAAATTATAGAGGGCACTCCTTAAACTGATGTACACTTGCCATTCTAGTCCCCAACGGAGTGTCTAGTGTCAAGATATCAGCAGAAGAAAAGATGCAGAGCCCAAGGCTCTCCACAACCGCAACAGATATAAAGATATGGGAATCCCCTATATTTAAAAGAGATGAAGATAAAACTAAGGCAAAGAGGATCGTACCTTGAATTGTAGGAGTTCTGGGATCCTGCTCATGTTGGGTCTGCTCCGCTGAAAAGGTTTGGCCTGCTCCACGACCCTGTGACCCTGCCTGAACACTCTGAGTTGATCTGCTCTGATGTCGCTGGAAACCAGGCGAATGGATACCATGACCATGACCTCCACCTCAGCCTGAACGGCCGAAAGAACTCTAGTTCCCAGACTGGTGAGAAACTGGTGGTGCTTCTCCTGAACGAGGAGTCATAGAAGAACTCCTATCACTAGCTGCTGGTGAGAAGATCTGACAGAAGCACTGAAGATGACTCATCTTGCCATAAGATCGGCACTCCACTGGGTCTCTTGGGCAGTGTGGCCTCGTATGCCCACTCTTCCCACACTGGTAGCACACCACCTGGCTACCATAAGAAGTGTCTCTCCTCCTCGGATCACTGTGCGAAGACTCCTTGCGACGCTTCCTACTGTCATTAGGAGGGATGCTAACTCTAGATGTCGAGCTGCCCTAGCTCACAACTCCGGAATCCCTTAGATTGTGCTCCGTGATTATCACCTGGTTGACGATAGAAGTGATGGAATTCAACCTGAAGATGTTCACCCATGAATAGATTTCATGCCTCAGACCATCCTTGAACTTCCTTTCTAGGAATAACTGATCAACTCCTAGAATAGGTGTGAAGCACTGCATCTCTGTAAAGCATGAGGAATACTCCATAACAGAAAGAGTACCCTGCTCCAGACTCATAAATTCTCGGGCTCTATCAGCCCTCAAGTTATTGGGATAGAATTAATCATAGAAGATGTGTTGAAACTCATCTCATGCCATAACCTTCTGGCATCCCGCCTGTGAGATCAAATCCCACCACCTCTTGGAGGAGTCTCAAAGCATATAGGTAGTGAGCTTGACCCTTCTCTCTGGATTCATCTCCATATGATCAAAGATCGTAAGCATGGATTATATCAATGACTCTGCAGTCTGAGATTATCCTTCCCCTAATAAAGTGGGAGGATGATGCTGCTAGAAAAACCACGTTAAATCAGCCATCGACGGTGCAGGAGGTGGCACCCCCTGAAAGGTTTGCATCATCCTCATAAAGCCTTCCTTGAACTATGCATCAACACCTATGTCTGGTATAACGGTCGGTTCCAAGAATGGAACAACAAGAGGATCTGCTGGAAGTCCCTGATCAGCCATATCTGGTGTCTAATCACCACCTGGCAACCGGCGTACAACTGGAGGAAGTTTTGGTGGCATGACTCTGCAAGGTCAAATGCACACCTTAGATCAGGATTAACAGGAACTGAAAACTAGAAGTAAAAGAAGGGAAAAAGGAGGAAGAAAGCATTCAAGTTTTACAAAACATGACTACACAGCGTGTATAAACCCTACACGGCATGTTCCCTTAATTCATTCACATGGGTGAGTACTTCTTCCAAAATTGTCCGTGTAACACCCAAACCACACGGCGTGTTGTCTTAACACACAAAGTGTACCTGAATCATATTCCCCTACCTGATTCCTTCTACACGGTTAATCCACATGGATCTCCTAAAACAAGACGACGCGGTGTGTTCAAGGAAAACATGGCGTGTACTAGACAAGCTTCACCGACCCGTGTTGTAGGTGACACAGCCGGGTACACGGCTCACACTACACGGCATGTTCAAGATGGACACGGCGTGTAAGTGAAAGGATAACATCGACCTGTGTTGTTTGTGACATGGTCGGGTACCTGGGTTAGACTACACGGTGTGTTTAGATGTTACACGACATGTATTAGATAAGACTCGACCAACCTGTGTTGTTAGTGACACGGGTGGGCACAGGGTCGACACAATACGGCGTGTATGGATGGTACACAGTGTGTTCACTCCAGGTTTTCCCTATCCCATGTCCCTGCCCACACGGCCTAAGACACAACTAGAGACTACATGGCATGTACGTACGATACACGACGTGTACTTAAGAAAAATAGTTTCTTTTTGAACAGAAGAACACATGGCATGTATTCAAAACTACACGGTGTGTATTCTAGGTTTTTCGGACAGTAAGCCTCAGAAACTACTCTGGATCCCAGAAAAATACTGAAACGAACATTGAAGTTCCAAATTTCGATCCGTGAGGGCCCATACTCCCCTCGAATCAACGTTTGGCATCTTATACATGTTATAAACAAGATAAACCATGCAATGATCCACAAAATTCCGGTCCATGAGGGCCCATAATACCTCAAGAATCAAGTTTTGGTGTCCATTCAAGAAAAAACTTACACAAAATAATACCCTATCAAACAGAAAGTATTCTATCAAGGAATCTATCACAACAACATGCATATCTAGCACAACATCTATCACAACAACATGCAATCACTAATGCACCCTAAATGGCATGGAAATAATGCATGACATGTGATTTCTAGCAAGTGCCTATATGATGCATGAGATGGAATACCCTCATCTCATTAGGTTGCAACATAAATAGAACCTCAACAACATCAATGGTAACAATACAAAACATGTGAATCACCCAACAGTGAAATCAAATCAACTATAAAATTGCAAAACCAGAAAATTGAAATAATGAGGTAGATTGGCTTTTCCATGTACACGGGTTAGCTACTCTCGGGAACAGCTTATTACCAAGTATATATTCCTTCCTATCCCTGGATAAAGGCTCTAAACAGTAAGTCAAGAGAAAATAATACCTCTGATACCACTTTGTAACATCCCGATTCCAGAATCCACCCAGAGGTGCCCCGTACCCGGTTGGTCACATGGCCTCAAGCGCATTTCCCCGAACGCCAGAGGTTGTCGACTAGCAGCGAGGACCTTTGGTGTGATAGTGGAGAAACTATTCCCTCATTAGCAGAGTACACAGTAGAAGTAAAAAAATACATACAAGAGTGGAAGCAGAAATAATGACATACAGTAGGAACAGCAGAAAACTAAAAGTATAAACTGGAGAACATATATAAAATGATGCATGATACATATGTCTAGGAAAACAGCCAAACAAGTCACAATGCTAGAATACAACAGTGCTAAACCAAAGTGCAAAAGAAAGTAGATAAACTCCTCAGCATTTCAAGCCATTGCTTGGTCTCATGCTCTCCAGCTCCACAATAAATCAAGTGCCTGGAGTAGAAGGGAACTTTCCCTTATCTATACCTGCAACAATATAATATGTTTGGGCCCAAAATCATGGCCCAAATAGGGTGTGAGACTAAATCCCAGTAAGAAATTACCACGAGATTTGTGCCTAACAATCATTGAATATATGGCAGGTAAAGTACGGAAGGCAGTAAACAAGGAAGTACTCATCAGTAAACAATCCATAGTTTCAAAGCATTCAAATCACCACATAATAGGCAACAGCTAATCAAAACAGATAAACACAACAGGTAACCCTCTGGGAAGTACCCACAGCCTATCCCCTCTGGTCCTACCTAGAAACACAAGCAAGAAGCTAAACACAAGGCAACCCTTTGGGAAGTAATCATAGCCTATCCCCTCTGGTCCTACCTAACAAGTACAAGCAACCCTCTGGTAAGTACACTCAGTCTAACCCCTTTGGTTCAACTTAGAATAAACTCTCTCAGGAAGCACTCGCCATAAATTCCTCCTATAGTCTCGTAATAGTACTAAAGGCACTCTGGGGAAGCACTCAACGTCTCATTCCCCCTGTGTCCCACGTCGAGAAACTACAGACACTCTGAGGAAGAACTCAACATCAATTCCCCCTGTGGTCTCGCATCGTAAGTAAAACAGACACTCTGGAGAAGCCATCAACGTCCATTCTACCTATGGTCTATACACCAGGTTCTCACAGCCCTGTGTAAGTCAAGAAAGTTTAGCAGCATGTAACAGCCAAGGTAAACCTCAAGAACAACTTGGCTAGAATTCTATAGCATAACAGCATAACAGAACAATAGCCACATCATACTATAATACTAGGCATGGAAAGTAAATAGTAGTCTAACAGGAAAACTAGACCCAATGGTCAAAACAGGAAAAACATGCATGGTCAATACATCCAAAGCATAGAAATTCACCCTATTCACAGTAAAATATCATCTACTCAAGCATACCAGCATAGTAGACAAACAATAGGGCTAAAAAGGTAAATGTGCAATACCCCGTTCATGGGTATTGAGAAAATTTTCACATAAAACTCAAATAATTTCAACAGAAAGTCACAAACCACCTACCTTGGCATTGGGAGATCAATATACTTGAACCTCAAGGCTTGAATCCCCTTAGAACATTGTATATCTATGAAAACGTATAAAACATTCAACCGATGATAACTCACGAAAGAGGAGAAAACAAAAGATGATTCTCTAAGAGAATAGATAACTCACCGATGTGATTCCAATGCAACCGATGGTGTTCAATTCAGAGAACGGACGCTCGCTCGGGGGTTCATCGAAGATCTGTGGCCGTACGGAGCTCTCGGTCAAACAAGACCTAGAAGGAGATCTTTATGGCGATTAGACATGACCCCGGTGCGTTTAATGAAAAAATAAAGTACATGATGTGTATTTTTTAAGTACACAATGTGTACTCTCCATTTCTGTACTCCGCTTTAGGTGGCCTCCAGGTCACCCCCACATGGCCATGTGCATGGCCTCTACATGGCCAGCACACGGCTACATGTGGTAACCGAGTACACAACGTGTACTCATAAAGTACACGACATGTACTTCGAAAATTTCTAGAAAAACCTATTTTCCTCAAAAACGACTAGAAAAGGAAAACATAGCATAAAATAAGGTTCGGGTTCTTATACATGATCTCATGACCAAGATCTGATGATATCCTAATCTCTTTTCTACCCTTCACAAATAGTAAGTTAAAATAAAATCATAACTAACACCACTTTGTGATGTTCAGACTCAGATCACTCTACGAACATTAACCGGATCAGAACACTACATGACCTCAGGCACCCTTCCCATATGTTAGATATTATCAACTAGTGGTGAGTTCATATGAGGTTAATGTGGGGATATTATTCCATCATTATCAGAGTGCACAACAAAATGTAAATAAATTAAATAAAATACACATCTATATATAACATCACAACTGAGGAAATTTTGAACTGATAAATACAACATTAGATGAAATAATAAATAAATGTGCGATACATACCAGATCCCCTATGTGAGAATCATATATAAAAATACTGAAAGAATAAAAATACAACTGATTCCAACAACCTGGCCCCAAATGGTCTCAAGTATTTCTTGGTCCCATCATCCATACCTAATCCTAGCATGCCAAGAAAACAAACAATCAATATAGGGTCTTTCCCTATACTTTTCCATGTGACAAATAACAATATCTACTCTGGTACTCAATAAACATGGAAACCTGAGTAAGGTGGGAGTATAACTTAGTAGGCCACCACCAATGACTCCCCTAAAATAATCAGTCCAAAGTAAGAGTGAATGAAAATTTTATCAAAGTAAGTAGTTCCAAATACAACCATTTAAAATATTTAAATTTAAAATCATAAACAAACACTAAACCCAGGGGTCGAGTTTACCTCTATAACAATACACACTTTATTTTTCTAGTGTTAAGTTTTCTTTGAGAATTTTATGGCGATAATTCCAAAACATCTCCCATCGAGGTAATATACCCATCCCTAACTAATTATTAGCATATGAGGGTAATATACACATCCTCTAGAGTACAACTTAATTCCACATAGGGGTTGTGTTCACCCTGGGTTTAAAAAATAATCCCAGCATCCATTTGGGTCTCTTCTCCACCCCGAGTTTAATTATCAATCCCATCATACACCCGAGGGCCATGTTCACCCTAGTTTTAACCATAAATCTCATTATCCAACTAGGAGCTAGGTTCATTCCAGTTTTAACCATCATTCTCAACATCCACCCAAGGGTTGTGTTCACCCTGGGTTTATCCATCAATTTTAGCATCCACCCAGGGTCCATGTTTACCCCAGGTTTAACTATCACAACTATAAGGATCAAATACATATCATTACTTCCATATCATGAAATAAATAAATACAAGGCATAAAGGATCATTTAATATTTAATTTTCAAAATCAATTACAATACCCATGGGCTAAACCATTTTAAACACCATGTCCAATATCATAGCCAATTACCATTCCCAATCTGATTTACAAAATATTGTTTTCAAAAACATTTTGAATACCATTTCCAAACACCTATTTCTAAAAACACCAAACACATGACATTAATACCATTTCACCTTCCCATTTCAAAAACCAAACAAATTTACCAATTCTAAAATACAGTTTCAAGTACCATTTCCAATTTCCATTTTCAAATACCATTTTCCCAAAAATACCATTCCCATTTAAAAAAAACATTTAATTAGTACATACCTAATGTCAAGCTATTATTATGGTGTTTCACTAGGAACCACCTTCCCTTAAGACTAAATAAATTTCAAGGGTGTAACGAAATAAAATTCTAATTTAAAACAAAAAAATTAATTGTATTTACATCGATCATTAAACCAGTGAAACCTCCATCACATGAACCAATAAAGTAAGTCAAGAATATGGGTGAATTTATGGACCAGATGCCTTTATTCATCCCTTACAACTATTTCCCAAAGGTTTTAAGTAGCTTTCAAGGCATGTTGATGACCTAACTCGCACCACGACATCAAAATATCCAATTAAAAACAATTATAACTAATTTAATAACTAACTCCAAAAGGCATAAATGATGGGAAAACAACCAGAAGCTCTTTCTACATCAAAACCATGACCAAACACTTGTTGATAACCCACGATGTATACCTGACCCCATATTGGGCCAAATTCCTAAGAGGAAGCACCATTTACTTGGTTAATTTAAAAAAACTTATAAAATTTATCTCAGTATCATACCTTAATGAAACATTGAGTGAAAACATGAAAATATCAACTCAAGATGTCCCCTATACAATCTAAATGTAAGACCTGTGATATTTGGCTGATTCCACCATGCTTTGGTGGAATCATCACCATAGACCCTAAAAAAGAACTCAAAAATTAGAGGGGAGGAAGTATGATAAGAATGAAGGTTTTTGAAGGTTAATACTTGCCTCAAAAACCAAAGGATAGAGTCAAAACCACTCAAAATTGAAGGGTTTCTATTAAGGATGAGGGATTTGGACCCCCTGGTTGTGTGCTAAAAATAGAGGGTAGTGGGGATTCCCCCTAAAAACACGATGAGTACATTTGGTAAATCTCCCCAGAAAATCACCCCCAGCTAGTTGTCTTGGGTTCTTCGATGATGTGGTGACTCATCAGTCAATTGGTGTTGGGCCACCAACTATTAGGTGAGGTTGGTAGTGACCCTATGCCACTTCCTAGGACACCGGCAATTCATTGGCTAGAAAGTAACCAAATGGTGGGTACAAGATGCAACCATCTTGTAGTCTTGACATCCTGGGATGCCTTTGGTGCTTTTCATACCCTCTAAGACACCTCCTGATCCCCCATTCCAAGTTTAAAAACACCTATTTTGGGTGATCAACCCCTTAAAATTATATTCCTACACTCGAATCAAAATTCAACCCATCCACTATTTCAAAATTCCAAACCCCCCTTAGATTATAAACACCTATACATATGTGAGGAATTATAATGGATATATCCCATGTGACCTTGGTCATAGGCAACGACCATGGTCACAACACCTGTGTGGGATATTTTCATTGCAATAGACTCCTAGGCTATGGCCATGGGTGCAATAATGTCTATATCTCATGTCCATAAAATCAAGGATATAGGCCTCTATAGGGTCACCCATGTAGTCACGGTCAGAAGACTATGGCTATAGGCTATCCAAAAAAATTACTATCCATATTTGAACCTGGGAACTCCATCTTGTTAATCAAAAAATTCTATAACTTCACCATCACTTCACTTTTAAATATATACATAACTTATATATGTAAAAAATAAAATATATTTTAATATTATTATGAAATTAATAATTTATTATAATAATAATTTTTTTTCAACCTACGACCACGATCGAGCATATTTGTGTTTGTAGGATTGACTACTAGTATACGGCTAAGGTTGGAGCCCCTACCATGGTAGTATCCCTTTTTAGATGGCATATAGCCATGGTAAGTGGCCTGTCCATGGTTGTATATCTTTAAAACCACCCTATGAACATTGTTAGGGGCCTAATCATGGTCATAGATCCTTTCTCATGCCCTTCCCATGAATTTTTTTCCTTCATTGGCATGGGAAATCCTATTTTCATGGTCATGTTTGACTATGATAATAGGTGTACCTATTTCCATGGTTACTAGACTAACTATATAAATAGGTTACCTATATCCATGGTTAGGTCTGACTGAGGCTATAAAGGCATGGTCATATACCAAAATTTTAGATTAGAGTAGGATAAAATGGAAAGAGTTGGGGTGAATTTCCTTTTAAAGAACAATACAAGAATTAAAGTCTTAAAGAATTAAAACCTATTTTAAAAGTTTTATGATAATTAAAACCTTTTGAATACTTTAAAAATAATAATTGATACAAGTAATTTAAAATAGAAATTACAATGTAATAATTATATATGTTTATAAAAGTGGAATCATATAAGAATGCGTGAATATGAAATTAAAATATTAAGCACATTGATGTATAAAAGTATAATAGCAATGTTATTAGAAAGATAAAGTGAGAAAGAATAAAAGAATTAACACTATTTGATAAAGGGGTTTGACTAAAGTTCTTTGATGAACCCCTATATATCCTACCCCAATTTCTTGAGGGTTTATTATTTTATTCCCTTGACTTTAATAGTATCCAAGACACTAAAACTCCCTTTACTTTTTATTGGTTATCATAATAAAATAGAATACACTCAACCCTATATTTTAACAATTTTATCTAGAAATATCAAAGAGATGTAATCCCTTTCCTTTTAGTGTATTTGGAAAGAAACCCAAGTCCCTCACTTTAAAAGGAAGTGAGCACCAAATTAAAAGAAATATATGAATAAAGAGAGGATTGCTAAAAGAAATCTCATTTAGGAACATTATCGATTCTATCATAAAGATAATAATAAACACTATTATTGAATGATAGACACGTATAATAGTAATGAAAAGTTTTATAAACTAAGAACACTTTTGGAATTGATATCACCTTGGAGAATGTGAGCAATTTGATGATAGTAGCACTTGGACATCATGAATTAGTGTGTTTCATGCCTTAAAAGGGTTTATTATAGGCTCCATGGTATTTGAGAACATTCTGGAATAAACCCATCAAGGAAGTCACGAGGGAATAATTCAATTCATCTTTGACTACAATAAATGAAAATCTGAATGGCCTTTCCTGACACCATTGGATACCTGGTAGCCTCCACTGGGTATCTAATGAACTTGTTGATACTCTCAATAAACTCATAGATCCCACCGGTGGGTTGATGGAATTTTTTTCCATGGGAGGTTTTTTCCTTCACCACATGTTGGCCAGTTTATCCTCCATCGGGTAGTTAGTGGACTCCTTCTACATAAAGGCTTCCTTATACATGGAAGTGGTTAGACAATGGACTATATCAGCTAGCTAGTGTTGTTTCTAGCTGTCCAAACACCACATTGGCATGTTTAACATCACTCTATGACTTTGTTTGTACCCCCAACTTCCTTTTTTATATCAATATATTCTAATAACCATAATGATCCTTCAATAAGTTTCTTCAATATTATATCGATATGTAATCATGATCCCCTAATAACCAAGATCCCTTCATTAACAATATAATTTCCAACAACTCAAATGAAAACATTAGACACTTTAAAGAGTGTTTGTAACCATTAAAAATTAAATAGATGAGAATAAAAAAAATCTCCCCATTTTTTATTATCATAAAACACTTGAATAAAAATATATTATAATAAGAATATAACAAGTATAACTTGACAATTTTTATAAAAATATTTTATTCCTCGTAGTAATATAAGAACAAAAATAACACAATTACCTCATTAGAGGTTAAATTTATTCTAGAGATTTCTACAAGATATTTATATAATTACCTTTATGAAATATTTATAGAATTACCTTTACAAAATATTATTCCTTCTTTGATATTATCAAAAATAATTCATATATGGGGTTAGAGTAAATAATAGAAATAAAAATCTAAAAAAAGATCAAGAGTTAAATAAAATTTTGAAAAAAAAGATTAGAAAAATAGTGTATCCTCTAGTATAATTTTAGTATTAACAAGATTAGATCCTCCTAAAATAATTAATTATAAATAGGAGGATCTACTATATAAAAAGATATTAATAAGGAAATATTTTAAATTAATGAATTGTATATTCAAAAAATAAAGTAAAATAGAAAATTTATTTCATTATTAAGGTTTAGAAAATATATGTTGATAAACTATAACAAATTCAATAGGACTGTCAAACCAGGTTTAGAGAAAAGTCCCCTACTTATACCTAGGGTGAATATTGGATTAAAAATCCAACCATACCTTTTCAAGGTAAGTACCTCTAAGTGAATCTATTCTATAACTACATCTACTTATTTGTATCTAGAAAGGAATTTTTTGTGATGATATCATCAAGTTGAAGGTTAGTGAAAAAAAATCAATAATGATATCAACTTTTTGAATGTGATCACTAATAGAGTGGTGTCTTAGACCAATATGTTTAATGTGAGAATATTAGAAATTATTTTTAGAGATAATAATTACAATATTGTTTTTACACTTTATAGGTTTTTGATCAAATATATTCCCAAAGTCTATGTGATTTTTTTAATCCATATGATTTAGGTGTAATAACTCCCAATGGATATGTATTATGCTTCAGCTATGAAAAAAGAAACCAAGTTTTTCTTCTTACTACTCTATGAGACAATGGATTTTACTAGTATGTGGTAAATTCCACCTATACTTAACCTATCTAGTTTTAATCCTCCAAAATCAACATCGAAAAAACAAGTAAGTTCAAAAAAAGTTTCCTTTGGATAAAATAATAAAAGTTTTTGAGTTAATTTTAAATATCTAAAAATTATTTTGAGAGATTTCAAAGGAAATTTCGTTGGATTTGATTAAAATGATTACAAAGGAAAACACTAAACATGATTTCCGGATGGGTCACAGTATGGTAAATTAGACTTCCAATCATACTTCTATAAACCTGGTTTTTAACTGGTCTACCAACTTCATCCAACATTATCTTACAAGTTGTACTCAGGGGTGTACTTATTTCCTCAACATGATCCACGAAAAAACATTTTAAAAGAACATTATAATATTTAATTTGGTTTAAAGAAGGTCCATTATAATTTTGATAAATTTGAAAACCATAGAATAATTTGATTTCTCCCATAAAACTCGTTTCAAAATATTTATTAATTAAATAAAAAAATATTTAAAAAGTGATTATTTTGTTGATTAAAAAATAACATCATCAATATAGATTTTAAAAATTAATAAATCATTTGAAAAAAATATAAAAAGAGTAGAATCTTATTTTCACATTTTAAAATCATTTGATAAAAGGAAATTTGTTAGCATTTCATACCAAGATAGAGGGGATTATTTTAAACCATAAAGATATTTGGTTAAATTGAAAACATTATTTTAAAATTTAGGATTTGAAAAACTATGTGTTTGATCCAAAAAAACATTTTCATAAATAAAACCATTTAAAAATCAATTTTTACATCTATTTGAAAAAATTTAAAATTAAAGTGAGTTGCAGATGGCAACAAGATTCTAATGGATTCTTTCCATGAAACAGGTGAAAATGCTTCACCATAACCAATAACTTATTATTTATTATAGAATTTAATAATAATTATATCCTCATTACATGTAATATTTCCTTGATCGTTGAGTTTATTTTAAAATCCCACTTGGTGCCAATAATAGGATGATTATCAAGCCTTTCCACGAGAGTTCAACCATTGTTCCTTTGAAATTGGTTCAACTCCTCTTGCATGGAAAGTATACAATTTTCATAATTAATAACAAGATTAATAGTTTTAGGTTCAATATGGGAGATAAAAACATGATGTTAAACCTCATTTAAGACCGAACTTCTAGTATGAGTTCTAGATTGTAATCCACTGATAACATTTTCAAGGGGATGGTCTTTGGATTAAACCCATGATTTGGGGAAAGGAGTATACGAGGGTTCTTGAAAAACTTTAATTCATTTAGAATATATATGTTTAGTTAAGGTTAAGCTAGTTTAATTAATATTATCATCAATCTGATGATGAGGTTTAGGAATATTTTCATCAAATTTGATGTGAATTTTCTCTTCTAAGTTAATGGTCCTATTATTGAAGACTCGATAGGATTTACTTGAGTTTGAGTACCTAATAAAGATACCATAATCATATTTGGGGTAAAAATTTCTTATATTATCCTTGGTTTTAAGGTTAAAAAATTTAGAACCGAAAATATTAACATAGTTAACTTTAGGAATTTTTCCTTGCTAAAGTTTATAAGGGGTTTTTATAAAGATGGGTCTTATGAGAACACAATTAAGGATATATCAATCAGTACTGACTATAATAGCCTGTAAGTATTGAGGTAGTTTAAACTCACTCAAGAGAGTCCTATAAATTTCTTGGAGATTACTATTTCATCTTTTGACAACCCCATTTTGTTGAGGTGTTCTAGGAGCGGATAAGGAATGATGATATCCTTGAGTAGCACAAAGTTAATAAAAGTATTTTCTATCAAATTCTACACCATGTTCACTTCTAAGGGATAATATTTTGTAGCCTTTTTAATTTTCTACATTCTTGGAAAATTTTATAAAGACTTTACAAGTCTCATTTTTATGATTTAAGAAAAATATCCATGTAAATATTGTATAATCATCGTTAATTACAAAGTTGTAAGGTTTAACTTCCATACCAGCAACTTGAGTTTACCTAAAAAGGTTGAGGTGAACTAGTTATAAGGATTAATAGGAGTAAAATTCCTTTTTATAATTTAAGGAAGTTTTTTATTTCTTTACAAGTTTTAAAGGTTAACAAAATATGTTATCTTTGAAATAAAATTTTGGTAAATCTTGTACTAGTCAGTTACGGTTAAGATTGATAAGAGATTGAGTGTTATAATGACATAGTTAATGATTCCAAGGATAGTATTAATTATATTTCACATTTATACCCTTAACATTTTGAGTTGAAAGATATTTTAATTCTATAATATAATTTTTTTGAAAATGAGATATGGTAAATAAAATATTTCCTTTAGAATATTTTTTTTTAAATCATTTTCAAAATTAATCATAAAACTAATATAAAATAATTGAATAATACTTAAAAAATTATGATTCAAGATATTGACAAATAAATAATCATTATTTAAATCATATTTAGATAAACTGGTCATACCAATAGCGGTGATTTTACTTTTTGAATCATCTCCAAACGTGACATGACCTCCTTCAAAGTTTTTGATATGATTGAATTCAGAAGGATCACTACACATGTTCCTCAAGAACCCACTTTCAATATACCAAGAAACTTATTAGTTTTTGTTCTTTAGTCACTTTTCCAACAAAATATCAAGAGACTAATTTTTTGGTATCCATATCTTAGGTCCACTCAAGTTAGCTAATAAAGACTTTGGAATCCAAACTTGTTTAAGAAAAAAATTTCCATTAGAAATGTGATATAATAAATGGATTTTATTTGGTTTAAAATATCTTGAATTTTTGAAATTTGTTTCATAAATAATATTCCCAAAGTTTTTAAAATAATTGGAAAAATAATTTTTGAAAGTTATCTTTACAAATTTATTCTTTTTATAATTTTTGGTAAAAATATATTATTTTTAAAATATAATTCTAGAATTACATTTAATAACATGTTGAGATCATAAAATCATATTTAGATATTGATCACCATGGGTGAATTTATAAATAGTATTTTTAAGATCTTTAATTTGAGATTCCAAATTCTTAACATTTTATTGTTCTTTTAGTTTTAAAAACAAATAATATTTTTCTTTTTAAATTTTATATTTTTCAAAAACAACTAGATTTTATTTATTTTTAAGATCTTTAAATTTTGAATCAAGTTTAAAAAAAATTAATTTGATATCTAGATTAAATAAGATCTTTATAACTTAAATAAGAGGTTGAATAAGTAGAATATAAAGAAGTAGAATATAAAATTTTTACTTTTTTATATACCTCTATATCATACATGAGGAACTTAACACATTAATCACTTTATTTGGATGATTAAAGTGAATCCTCACTAGTAATCTAAGTTGAAACATTTAGTATTTTCTTAGTTTTCTTATTTTCTTTAAACTTCTTCTTATTTAATAGAGAATCTAGCTTGATGTGACCCTTCATTTTACAACTGAATTAAATAAATTATAATTCTTGATTTTTCTTTTTAAAGTGGTGAAAATATCCTTTATTTTTATGTAATTGTTCATATTCTTAGAAAGATGAGCAATCTTGGTGTCACTTTTGTAAGTGTCATCATTGATTTCCTTGAAAGAAATTGTATTTTTAGTTTATTTGACTATGTATTCCTTCTTTTCATATTTTCATTTCATATTTATCTCATATGTCTTGATAGATCCAATGAGCTCCTCAACTACCATGTTATTTATTTCTTTATCACCTTGGATCATAGTGTATTTGAGTGCCCAATTTCTTGGTAAAAACCAAATTTATATTTTTTTGTAGAAATAGTATCACCAAGAGCCTTTCAACCATTACAAATTTTAGTGAATCATGCAAAAAATCAGCAACTGATTCATTTGGATGTGTATAAAAACTCTCAAAGTATTTTCTAAACATGTCTAATCTAGTATCTTTGACTTTTTTCATTCCTCCATGAGTTATGTATAAGACCTTTCATATTTAATGTGCTATTTTGAATGTATAAATTCAATTAAATTCATTTTGATCTAAAAAATTCAAGGCATTCGTTGCTTTACTATCTAGTTCAAAAGAAAAAATACCATCAGGTTTCAATTTTTCTTATTTTTCTATAGTATGAGTATAACCATGCATTAATATCTTCAATAATGGATAACCAACTGATCTAAAAAAGGTAGGTATACATGTATTCCAGTAACCATAATTTATACCATCAAAAAAGTAGTACAACCCATAGAGTGTCATTCAGGAGCATATGGGCATGAAAATCCATTAAAAAACAACGTTTCTTGAAAACCCAATTAAAGATTTTAAAAACTAACTAATATTTGAAAGAGATAAAAAAGAGGAAATAAAGAAAAAACTATTCAATTCAATTCAATATATCTTTGATAAAAAATGTAGTTCATATTATGATAAAATGGAAATAGGGGGTGAATTGGTTTAAAAAAATCAAGAATTAAAGTCTTAAAGACTAAAAACCTCTTTTAAAAGTTTGATGATAATAAAAACCTTTTGATAGATTTAAAAAGAACAAACAATATAATTAAATTATATGTTTATAAAATCAGAAGCATATAAGAATAAGAGAATTTTAAATTAAACAATTAAGGGTATTGATGTATGAAAGTATAAGCATGACATTATTAAAAAGATAAAGCGTGAAAGCATAAAATAAAGAACACAATTTGATAAATGAGTTAGGATAAATTTATTTGATGAAACCCTACATATCTTTCCCAAATTGTTTGAGGGTTCATTTTATTATTCCCTTGGCTTTAATGATGTATAAGGTACCAAAACTCCCTTGTTTTTAATTGGTTATAGAAAGAAACTAGAATATGATCAACCCTATATTTTTAATGGTTGTATCTATAAACCTTAAAGAGAAGTAATCTTGTGACTTTTAGAGGTTTTGGAAAGAAAACTAAGTCCCTCACTTTAAAAGGTAGTAATCACTGAAATAGAATAAAGATAATATGAAAGAGAGGATTACTAGAAGCAACCTCATTTAGTCATAATCCTGATTCTCTCAAAAAAGATAAGAAGAGGCACTATGAGAGAATGAAAGAGATTTAGAAGAGTAATTAAAATATTTAAAATCTAATAAAACTTTTGAAATTTAGATTACTTTAGAGAATAGGATAAATTTTATGATAGTAGCACTTGGATGTCATGAATTGGTGTGTTTTGATGCCTTTAAAGAGATTATTTATAGGATCTAAGGACTTTGTGAACATTTTGGAATAAAATAGAGGTCAAGGAAGTTACAGGGGGACAATTCAATGAATATTTAACCTTAATAAATGAAAATATAACTAGCCTATACCAACACCATTGGATACCTAGTATCCTCTACTGGGTAGTCGATGGACTTACTACTACTATCTATAAACCTATAGATCCCAGTGGCTAACTAGTGGAATTTTTCACCACGGTAGGTTATTTCTATCACCACTAGATGGGTGATGGATCCCATTCCAGGTAGCCATGGGACTCCTATTACATGAAGGATACAATCCACATAGAGATAGCTGGTTGGTGGCCTATACTAGATAGTCGGTGCTATCTTGATCTTTCCAAACACCATTATGGCCTACTGAACTTCACTCCAAGCTTTGATTTCACCTTTATCTCCCTTCTATGGTATCAGCATATGTTAACAACCATAATGATCCTTCAAAAAGTTTCTCTTATATTTTTTCAAGATGTCTTCATGATAATCAAATAACCAAGATCCCTTCATTAATAATATAACTACCAACAAATCATATGAAAACATTAGATAGTTAAAAGGTTGTTTGTGATCATTAAAACCTAAGAAGATGAGAAGCACAAAAAAAATTCCACTAGTGTAAGTATTGAAAAAATCTATTAAGTTTTAAAGAAATTATTTATTATGAATATCACATTGAGACTATGAATGATGGAGGTGTTGAATACATCTATATAACAAGAATTAATAATGAGAAAAAGTTGATTCGAGAGAAACCTTAAAGGTTTTTTTGATTTATACTATGTTAATATATATACAATTGAATCAAATATGGTAGACCAAAACATTACTGACCATGATATATTTATTATAAAAAAATGATCATTTGGGACATCCAAGATCAATTATGATAATAAAAATAATTAAATGCACACATGGTCATCAATCAGCTGATAAAAAGGTTATTATACCAAATGATTTCTTATTTTTTACATGCTTTAAAGACAAATTAATCAAAAGACCATCATTATTAAAAGTTGGGACTAGATCCCCTATATTCTTGGAAATAATTTATGGTGATATATGTGGTACAGTTAATCCACCATATAGACAATGTATGTATTTTTTTATTGTGATTGATGTATTTACTAGATAGTCCCATGTGTGCTTATTGTTAACTCACAACTTTTCATTAGTGAAATTATTTAACCAAATAATCATATTAAGGTAAAAAATTCATATTAATCAATAAATAATATTAAACTTGATAATATTCGTGAATATCCATCACATGCTTATTCAGATTAAAATAAATGTTAAATGTCACATCTCTCATGTTCACATTGAAAATGGTTTAGTTAAATCATTTTTAAAGAAATTACAATGTAGAGGCGTGATTTTTCCTAGTATTATACTTTTTGGTTTTGAGTGTTGGATTTGTTTAGAGTGAGTTTATGGGTTCATAGTGTTGGCCTAAGGGAAAGACCAACAAGCCCCTAATCTTGGGAAATGGGATGGGAAGGGGTAACCCACTCCCTGTACTATTCACTTTTCCCTCTCTCAAAGAAACCCCCACCATTCCACACCACATACACAAAAGTAACCCCCCCCCCCACTCTCCATTATATGACTCTATGACATGACTCGTAGAGATAACCTACCTATAATTCCCCTTATGTGAGTTCCCATTTCCCCCTCTATCTCATAGTCTCCTGCACTAGATTCACCCTCACCCCTTGTTGTTGCACTCTCCTCTCCCCCACCCATTTCCTTATATCGCCTCCTGGGCCTCCCCTAATACTTTCTAGTCGGTTCCCTAACTACCTAGGATATATCCCCCACCCTCTCCTTCCCTTTTTTCAGTCAGCTAGTTACCCTCCTCTTCTCTCCCCCAAGAAAATCTTTAGGGGTGAGTCGATCTAGGTGGGAAGTTTTTTTGTTACCATTTTTTAATCATCATTTTTAAACTTCTTTATTTTTATTAATATTTTTATTTTATTTTCTTATTTTATTTAAATTAAAATTTTAGTGGTGTCCCATTCATTTGATTTGAGATTTTTCCACATGTAATTAATTTTACATTTACATTTCATTTAATTAATAAATATTTAATTTTCATATCATATTGAATTAGTTTATCAAATTTGATAATTATCAATTTTTATTTACATGCTATTTAATCTTGATGCTTATCCATGAAATTTTCATTTTATGTCATTTTTTAGTTTTTAATGATTTTATTTATTAAATTTAAGAGTAATAATTTATTTTAAAAAGTGTAGATTATTATTAAAAAATAGTAAATTTTATTTAGTTTTAAACAATATGTATTTGTTTATTTTTTTTAAATGCATTACAAAATTTAATAGATTATATAAATCTAAAAATATTTTTTATGAAACTAAAATGAAAATGATATAACTTTAAAATAAAAGAAAATTAAAATGCATTTGGTTTTAGAAAAAAAAAATTAAATATGTTTGAAAGTATGTTAGTTTACCCATTTCATTACATTTTCATAATTTAAAAAATGAAAACAAGAATCATTTTTCAAAATTAATTCAAAATTCAAAATTTAGTGTTTTAATGTTAAATTTTTTACTTTTAAATAACTGCGTTTAAATTTTTTGATATAGTTAATAGCAATTTGAATTATTATTATTTGAATAAAAGTTTGTAACTTGTTGGTACTACATTGAAAACAATTCAAAATTTTGGATCTCAAAACCAAAAAAAACAAGCAAAGAAAAAATAAAATAATAAAATAATTACATATTAAATTTATAAATTATTTTTTGTAAGAAGTAAAAAATAGATTTAATGTATTAAATTTAATGATAAATCTATGGGTGGAAATGTTTCTAGAGTGAATAAACAATATACAAAGTAACTAGTGACTAAAAGTGTTGATGTGATAAATGAATAAGGTGTTTATGTGAATTATAAAGAGGATAATAATGAAAATACTAATCCTATGGTTCATGATCTTATAGATAATATTATATCCGACTTCAAAAAAGTTAAGGATGTGAATTATGATCTAGGCTTATGGGGAAGTATTAATGATGTCAAGAGATTTTGTTGGTTCTATGTGGTCTGATTAAAATATTAAAATGAATTGATTTATTTATAAAGTATTTTATTTATGAGGGACACTTTACTTCTAATATATATTTTTTACACATTCCTAATGGTGATAAACATGAAATGAAGTGGTTTGTGTCTTCAAATTAGTTGGAAAAGTTCATTGTAAGATTATACTTATGTGAATCATTATATTTTTTAAGGTAATTTAACAATATAACTATTGGACCCATTAGGCTAAATACCCTGAGACATGGGGGGTAATAGGTTATAATGGATTAAAATAATCCCTCATTTGGATATTATTTCATCATTAAATAAAACTATCTTTTATCTCCTCCCCATAGAAATATATGAATTGAAATTAAATCTTGAATGAGTCATAAAAAAATTTACTTGGTTTAACCTTAAATGGGATAGTAAAAGGAGCATACAAAGACAATGTTCTAATGTACCAAATACAATATTTTTCACTAATTTTACAAAGTTTTAAGCAGACTCATTTCCCCTCTCATTTTACAACCATTCGCACTTTGAAAGTTCACTACTCTCTTTGCTGAAGTGAACACATTGCTCCTCTAGAAGAATATTAATGATTTTATTATCTCATAATTGTTTCACACATTTTTGAGTGTCCCATGAAGATCTATTTTCACCTAATATATGGATTCCTATTTACCATATATCATTTTATTTGTGGAAATACTTTTCATGATGTATTATTCTTCCTTTACGAACTTCTTTAATCCCTATATGAACTGTCTATGCTCTGCATAGATTAAGTTCCTCATAAACTTATTTTTCTATGTAGATTGATGATACCTCATGAAAAAATTGTCCTTTATGAACAAAAACACACCTATGAACTAATCCTCCTTTGAAAACACCACTAATTCATAAACCAACTTCATTTGTTAACTCAACTCCTTTGTAAACCACTTTTGGACTTAGAAAAATTTCTCCAGTTAAGATGCTCTATAATGATATTTGATATCTTTAATGATGTGATTAGAGGTCCTTTAAATAGGAAAAGAAACATAAAAAACCTAATAATCATAGTTATAATCAATTCATTTATGAATCACCTTTCACCATGTACTACACCTGCTATGCAATTCACATAGTGTATAAAATCCCTTGCAATGACCTCTGAATAACCATCTTTCATAAACATAGAGAATCCTTTATATTGACCTCGAAATCACCTATTTTCTGCTACAAACAAAAAGACCCCTTTATAATTAACATAGCACAACTACTATGAATTCTCAATACCTTTTTTGTAAATATATTGTAATATCTCATACTTGTTATGTGGTCTTTGTGTACTATTATACAATCTAAATAGAAATCCTTCATTTTCCACACACAAAAACTCTTGATTTTCATGCCAAAAGATATGGTAAACACTTGTAAACTGTACCACCTCCCAAATTTCTACTTTTACAACAAAAAATTGGAACATTTTCAACTAACTTTGTCAATAAATAAAACTAACCCAAAAATATTGAAGCATCACCCTAATGGATTTTTTTCAAATAATCTCCCCCTTTTGGTTTGTTAAAAACAATTAAAAACCATTGAAAAATTATTTTATACAATCTCCCCCATTTATACCCTAAAACTCTAGATAAATATCAAGGATTTACTCAAGACATACTCAAAGGCCACAAGAGACAATCTTGGTGTGAGAAACTAGAGTAACATAAAAATTTCATCAGTGAACCACTTTATTCTCAATAATAATATATGATCCTTTATTAATACCAAGATTTTCTTGAAATCCAATAATAATTGTTTATTTTTTGGTGATTGATTCCAACTATTACATAATGCGTGACACACAAGAATACCACTTTCTTCAACCATACACCATAAACTACTTGTATCACAAACTCCATTCACAATTTATATTCATTAAACAAACTAACTTATCATCATTAGGTTTTTAAAACTACCCCCTTTACACTATATTTATATGATCCCTCTATCATTGTATCCCCTTTTCATGATCAATACTCTCCCATTTTCAATGAACCCAAATTTCACTCCTTTGCGATATGCAACATGGAAAAGAGAACATATCAACACATATAGAAAAACATGCCATGAATCGAGGAGTGGGGGTCCCACATCCACATTGATCAAGTGTGAGTAGTCTACTGGACTCAATGATCTAGATGATTCCTTTTAAATGTTTCTTTAGGTAAGGAATTTTTCAGGAGGTATGCAACATGTAGTTTTGTAAGAACATACACTAACTTCACCAACCCATGCTCAACTTTCTACTTGATAAAATGATATTTGATTTTAATGTGATTTTTTCATTAGTGGTGGAATAGATTTTTAATAAGATTTATAGCACTTGAATTATCACAATTGATTCTGATCGGAGATTTCACTTCAATTCTCATACCTTTAATCTAATTTTTCATCCACAATAATTGAATGCAAGCTTGATTGGTTACAATATATTCATATTTTATATTTCTTAGAGAAATGAAATAAATTTTCATTATTATACAAGAAATACATAGACCTATAATATAGGATGTGCCACCATATGTTGAATTTATATCATATGCTAAACTATCCAAATATTCATTTGTATAACCTAATAACTCTTGCTAATATTTTTTATTGTAAAAAAACCAAAATACACCATGATTTTAATACATTGAAGTATTATTTTCACAAAAATTAAGTGTCTTTCCTTGGTATTACATTAATACCATATTGTTTGGCATGTGTATAAAACATTATGGAGTTGTGTCACTATTAAGTACAAAAGTTTTCCATTGATCTTCTTGTATCCTATGAAAATGACTACATTGTCTTCATAATCCTGTGAAAATTTTATTTGTGAATAAACCTATATTTTTATCTCCTTGTAATTATCTATTCCAAATATTATTATAACCTCATTGTAATATTTTTATTAATAAATAAACGTGTCATGCATTCCTTAGATCACCTGTAAACTAATGAAAAATTCCATCTCACCAATCATTGAAATTTAGAACTCTCATTTCATAAATTCTAAAAAAAATATACTACGCTTCATTCGATCCACCAAATATTATATCATTGACATACACCAAAACTATCATCCTTTGATTACTAAAATTTTTGAAATCCAGACTGTAATCAACTCCACCATGATAGAAGTAGAGATTCTTTAAATAATGATCAAGTCCTGAAAAACATGCTCTTGGTGCCTAATTAAATATATACAATTGCTTATTTAATGAAAAACTTTATTCTCATATTTATTAATGAGAAATCCATTTTTTAATTCTATTTAAACTTATTCTTCTAGAACCCCAATCAGAAACATTGACTTTACATATATTTATAAAACCTTGAATTATATTTTCACTAAGAATAGTTGAATTGTCTCTATCCTTTACACATGTGGAAATTTATCATCGACATTTATTCCCTTGATATTGGAGTACCCCTTGTACACTAGGTGTTCTTTGTTTCGAATCACCGTGTCTTCTTTATTCACCATGTTATAGAAGATTCATTTGGTCCCGATGATGTTCTTATTTATTATCCTCGAAACAATCTCCCATGTTTGATTCTTTTCAACTTGGTCAAGCTCTTCATTCATTACTTAAACCCAATTCTCATCTCTTGTATCTTATTAAAAAAAACTAGATTTACTTATGATATGAAAGATATTTCTTATAGATAATTTATTCTCCTCTTCTAAACTGGTACTATATGATCATCGATGATGTTATACCTATTGATTTAATCCCACCTATTTAGCTTCTATACAAAAACATATCTGAATTCATCTTGCTCATTATTAGTGTATTCTTTAGAATCTGCATCAGGTACTTGCACTCCCTCCGAGATTATGACTTCTTCATTACTATCATCCTAAAACCGTTCAATAATTTTTTGAAAATTCAACTCATTTTCTACTAAAAAAACATCATCACTCTATATAACCTTTACTAGATACTTATTGAAAAAATTATATGCCTTGAATTTTATTTAGTATCCAAGGAATATCCCTTCATCTCCACATGATTAAAACTTCCCATGTTTCTACTTATTGAGAATATAACACTTACTTTTGAAAACTCAAAATAATTTAACATCAATTTATTTCCATTCCACAACTTGTATGAAGTATTTTAATATTTTTGACATAACAAAGAAATATTAGATATGTAGAAAAATATCAAGACTGCTTCATTCCAAAACTTCTCTGGTGGATCCTTTTCAATAAGCGTCATTCTGGTTATGTTGTTTATGATCTGATTTCTCCTATCAAATAAACCATTTTGCTGAGGATTTATCACTACTGAAACTTGGTGTCTTATCCCATTCTTATTAAGATAATACTCTAACTAACTATTAATGAACTTTATCCCATTTTCAGTTCAAAACTTTAAAATTTTCTTTCCAAGTATCCTTTCAGCCTCTCTATGATATTGAGTAATGTAATAAAACACTCCATACTTATGGGCTAGGAGAAATACTCATTCTATCATACTTAAATCATCAATTAAAATAATATAATATTTATTCCCACCAATAAAACTTTGTGATATGGGTACACACATCAACATGTACTAGTTCAATCACTCTTTTTTACTTTAATTCTTTTTCCTTGTAAGTATTTTGAGTAATCTTACCTTATAAACAAGAATCGCATGTATGTGTATGATCATGTGAAATCTTAAGGAGATATCTATATCCATCAATATTCACCAAATCTTCCAAGGATGGTTAGCTCAAAAGGACATGATTTTTATGAAACAACATGCTTTCTTTTTCCTTGGATAGAAAGAACATATCATCATATCCACTCACTAGGTAGATATTCCCTTTCAAGCACTTATCTTGCATTACCACGGAACCATATTTTCCCTTGACGATATACAAATTCTTGGTAAATATTATTCCATTCCTTGAGTCATAAAACAGATTGACACTTAATAAGTTGTGACTGAGACCTTCAATGACCAAAACATTTATTCATATCATATCGTTTCCTCTGAATTTGGATTTCCTAGAGATAATAATCCATAGGCCTTCATCATTACCAAATTTGATAACACTTTCTGTTTCATTCTTGATTCTTATGACATGATCCTTATTTTATATCATGTGGGAGGTTAATCCATTATCAAAGATACATTACTATTATGATCTGATGCTTTCATAGAAATATCTACAAACATTTCTTTCTCAATTATTCCCTTCTTGATACATGTCTTTAGTTTCACATTCGGTGGTGATTAACATGCTTTATCGTATTCAAAGTAACATGGACCAACTTTATCTTGAAAAATATTCAAATTGATTTAATATTCTCATCTTGTTTGATGATTTCTTGAGTATATGCATATGAGCACATTGCTTTTTATTTGGCATGTTCCTCTATATTTTTTATAATAAATATCTATCCATATGTCTAAATCATCCACACTAGAAATACTTATCATCAAAATCATCCCTAGAAAATTGAACTCTACTCATTTTACTTTGTTACTCTTATTCCCTTTGGTACCACTTGTTCATGGAACAAACATTTTAGGAATTTCCCATATTTCCACAATAATGACACTAGAATTTGGGTGTACTCTTGTTTGTCATTATTCTAGCACCAGTTTTCCCTTAGGTTCTATGAATATTTCAATTCATACCCAAATAAACTTTCAACATCTAGGGGTTTTCTTGTGGTATTTAATTAACCATCATTTATTTTTGTTTACGATTAATCCCTGTGACATACTTATCATTCAAAAGTGAATTTTTCTTCTACTGATTATCGTTTAGTTGTTCTATTGTATTTTTGTGCTCCACCTTCACTTTTTATGTCACCTGTGTGATCTATATTCTTGATTTCATACCAAGATTGAAAATTATTTCTTGATCATCAACTTTTCATCATAGGTAGACAACTTCCTCCTCTAGATCCTTGATACGTTTGAACTAATATTTCACTATCATAGTCAAACCATTGATAAATTTGGTTTTTTACTCAAATTTGATCTTGTAATCAACAACCATATTTTAGTTTTCTATCTTTTCATATTGGATCTTCTTAATTTCTACTTTTAGCTCAGACCTCTCCTATTCTTGCAGTTGCATATAGAGTTCTACATCATGGACCACTGTATTGGATTTATTAATTTTGGATCTAAAAACATATATTTCTTCAATAATGGAATCAAGATCAACTTAGATCTTAACTCATAGTTCCTATTCTCCTTCATTGGTATTACTATCTTTTCTTATATATAAATTTCTTCAACTTAAACCATAAAATTATCTTTTCGGTCTTTGTAGTCTTTAATTTATTCTTCCTTGATCTATTTTAAACTATAATTTTCTTATGAAAATAAGTTCATTTTCTTGAATTAATTATTCTTATTTAATTTCCTACATTTCACTTTGGCTAAATATTTCTTCGTATGAATTAAATCATCCTAATAATCTTCTTGAAGCTTTTTAGGAAACTTTATTGCAAGTCACGCAACCTTTCCACATTGGAAACATGAAAGTGTGAGTTTTTCTTAAAACTTTCCTTTTACCCTTTGAAAATTTTAATATAGGAATGACATGACTTTATCCAATTCATATTCTTTATGAACATATTCCATGGTGAGATTCTTCATGACCATGAATGTCACCTCCTTAGGCTTACCCTTTTCCACATCCTCGTTATCATCATTCTGCATCTCATGTGTGATAAGAGTACTAAATAAACTATCCAAGGTTATATCCTTTGGATATTTTTTCTCTAATGTAGAGAATTTTAAATTGAACTAATATGAAAATATTATCAATATGTTCTTGATAATCTTTATATCATTTAGGTTTTATCAAAGACCATGTATTTCCTCCATAGTAACATTCACCCAATCAAATAATGCATTAATAAATTCATTCAATCACATACTCAAGTCCTCATACTTGTTCCATAGAACATACAACTTGGATTATAGGACTTTTTAATCACCTTAATAGATTTTTATCATATTTTCCTACATATCATGTGAGGATTTACATGACATCATCTTCGTGAAGATTGTGTTGGATAAATATCCTCATAAGGAATTGATTCCTCTAGAATCATCATCCTGTTCTCTATGGTATAATTTTTTTAGATCCCCCTATCTATACTAGTCATAATTCCATGCATCTCAACTATAAAAATATCCATTCCTAAGGATCATAAGTAATACTTCATTCAATTCTTCCACGTTTAAAAATTATTTTCATTGAATATCAGAATCCCTTTGTGTTTGACTGCTTCCATCAGTTCAACTGAGAGATCAACTCACTTTAAAAATTTTATATGATACCAATTATTGGCCCTACAAGGTTAAATAAATTTATGGGTTGGGGGTGAATCAAGGTATGATATATTAAAACACCCCCTTTAAATTTTTTTCAACATTAAACAAAACTCTCTTCTCTCTCTTTCCCATAACAATGTATGAACTAAAATTGAAATATGAATGAGACATAAAAAATTTACTTGGTTCTCCATTAACTAGGATATTACAAGGATAATAATACGGAAATGTGATAATGTACTAAATCCACTATAGTGTAAAACTACTAAAAAGTTTGGGGTGGAATCACTATCTATCCTGGCTTACAACTATTCACATTTTGAAAGCTCATTTATCTCTCTGCTGAAGTGAAAAAACTACTCCTCTAGAAGACTTTTGAAAATATGTACTAGATCATAATTGGTTCATAGATTTTTAATTGTTCCATGAAGCTCTATTTTCACATGAGAGATGAAATATTCTTTACTACAAAACATTTTCTTTTTGGAAATACTTATGATGAACTTTTCTTCTTCCTTCTCAAAATAATTTAATCCCTGTGTGAACTGCTTATAAATCACATAGCATGAGTGCCTTATAAACTTAATTTTATCTATGGATGAATGAAACCTCATGAAAAACGCCTCCTTCATGAATAAAAAATACTCTATAAACTAATCCTCTTTTTTGAACTCTAATGCTTCAAGAACCAACCTCCTTCACAAAATCAACTTCATTTCAAACCACTTTTGGAATTATCTAGATTTATCCAATGATGATTATATCTAATGATCTTATATATATTTATATAAGGGATTATGGGTCCTTTATATATTCAAATAAACCTAAAACACTTGTTAATCACAATTACACTTAACCCATTTACGAATCATCCTTCACCGCATACTATATTTACTATGTCATTTCCACAGCATGAATGGGGGAAAGTTATAGCTTTTTTTAAACATGAGGACTCAGATGAATACCCTCATTCATCTCTCATTCCTCCCATTTTATGGGGAAACCATATGTGCCTTAGAGGATCTCTTATACCTTTTTTCTTCTTACTTTGATACCTGGTTCTGGAGATTGATCATTGGAAATCAATGGTGATATCTTCTCTTTATCCCCTTGTTTCCTTTCATTATTTCCTTAGTGATTTATAATTGTGATGTTTATTTGGTTTGGGGTGTGTTTGGGATGCATTTTTTATGATCCCTTGGTCTAATTCAAGTTGATTCAAGGTTTTCCTAATGCGGTTTTAGTTTCCATGTTATTTGACCTTTGACCTATTGTGTGTATCGAAACAGAAATTTTCTTTAAGGTGGTTTATCCTCATTATCTCTCTATTTATGTGAATGTGTGGGGATTTTTAGGATTTTTCCTTACATTGGGTGGATATTGAGGGTTATCTTAATAAATATAATGAATTGGAAAATGTGAAATTAATATGGATGGGAAGTAATCGCTTATTTTTACCGCTTTAGCGATTTTTTTATGAGATTATATCTGCTTTTTACTATTTCTAAAAATCATGGTTTTTGGTAGACTTTCCTATATTGTAGTTGATATGATTATGAGAACCTTACTATGTTGTTTATTTATATCACCCTGAATGAAAAGGATAAGAACATATGTATGCCTAATAAACCAACTTCCCATGTAAATCTAGTTTGTGTGATAATACCCATGAAAAATAAATAAGTAAACTGATTTAAGCTTTTGATTATAATTTTTGGGAGTTGGTATGGGTTGTTGTGTGTAATTGTTCTAGTTTTTTTGTGATGTATGACATGGTATTTTTTTCATTGATGGTGGTGATTGGTTGAGTTTTGAAATAAGTGGGGGAAATGATGCTATGGTTGGTTAGCATGTTATGTTATGTGGGAAGATGTGTGGTGGTTGTGGTGTGATGGAATGAATGATGTGGTGTTGTGGTAATGGTTCATGTGTGATGGGCAAGTTGTTTTGTGGTGAGGTTATGCTAGTTTCCTACTTAACCATGGAATAAAATGTAATGTTGAACGAAATTTCATGGGTTGGTAGATGAAAAATAATGGTCTAGAAATTGATGTGTGGTAATAGGATTAATAAATCTAAATAATAAATGAATGTATGAATAAACGTGTAATGAAATTACTATTAAATGGGAGTTATTGGAAATTTGTAAAATTTTGGAAATGGTGGGATCGATAAATGAAAGTGGAAATACATGGCCTTTCATAGTGGTTATGTGAAATGTTTCATATAGTGGTGGTGGTGGTTATGATGGTTGACGCGTGTTTAAGTGGTGTTAGTTTTTTGTATACTAGGGTAGTTTATGTGAACCCATAGGTTGGGTATTTTGTGTTATCTATATCATTTATTTCATTTTATTTCTATATAAACCCAACTTGAGTTGGATAAACTTACCAACACCCAAATTTTTTGGGTTCTTGGTGTTTTCCCTAATATCTATGATGGTGGTGATATAGATGGTTGGCTACCCCCTATTCCTCAATCTTCCTTCAGTAGTGGTGAAACAAGTTGGTGTTGGATATTACCCAGTGGTGATGAGTATGTGATGTGTGGTGGGGTTATGCATGGTGGGATGAGGGCATGAGGTTGATGTCATTAACATTCATGATACCTTATTTACCTAGTTATGTGATAGCCCAGGTGTCTTCAGGTGATATGTGATGTGAGAGTCCAGGTGTCTCTAGGTGATATCTAATGTGGTGATGACTAATGTTAGCACTAGATGATAGATATTTCAAGGGTGGGGTAGGTAGGGATGCATCTTGTCCCCCATCAAAGATGGCTGGTTATGTGACGTGATATGTTTAGAAGGGATGGGAGCATAGGAAGTTCAACATTAGGGAATGAAAGTGGAAAAGTAGTTGGAAATAGGTTGTGGGGAACATTTATTTGTGTATATTATTGATACTATGTTACTATATTGGATGCATGATTTTGTGACCAATAAATGGTGAGGTTGGGATTGGTTAGTTGACCTGATAGGTGCTTGTAGGTTCTGATATTTATTCACTGGAACATTAGAATTATGATTTCAAATGTAAACTTGAGACCTTGGGTATGATCATACTAAGTATACATGTTATACATGCCCTATGTATATAAAATGTTCATTCATTTTGTGATGGTTTTGGGTTTAATTTTATATTATATTTGTATTTTCTTGGTGGTTGTTTATACTATCTCCCAATCCTATATTATTATAGGGGTCAATTCCTTCCATATGTGGTATTTTCATACCCTTGGTAATTATTTCCAACCCAGGGCCTACTGAAGGTGGGGCTCAGGGGTCATTATATATCTCCCTTCATTCTCAACCTAAGAGGGGTACCTTTAGAGGGACGAGGTCATGAAAGATTGGTACAAAAGTGATTTTGGTTAAGATATAGGGTAGAGCTTGGAATTAGGAATTGTTAGTAATTTCATGGTTTGGTAGGGTAGCAATGTTAGTTGAACTTGGCATGTGAAAAGGGATAGAGTGACTGGCTAGGATATGGGATTTTAGGCCCCCCATGATCTGGTGCATAGACTCTAAGTTTATCGAATTACCAAGTGAGGTGGACCTATTTGTAGTATAGATACCTAGGAGAGGTACATGAATATTTATTGATTATATTCATGTCTAAATTAGGTGATTTTAGGGAATTAAATAAATGAATTTATTAAATAAACCTATAATAAAATTCCATGCTATTGGGCTTAGGTTTCCTCCTTACTTTTCAGGAATGGCTCATGATTTTCATCTATGAGTGACTCAGGAAGTTGAAGTTCAAAAGGCTAATCTATTTGAGTGTTAGAGGATCAAACTGACATATAAGGATGATTCATGGAAGATATATTTTAATTCCTTTTAATATTAGTGTTTGGGGAAGTACGAGGGTAACATCTCAGATCTAGAGATGGAGTGCAGGTTGAAGGATCTCGAGATTTCTTTTGATCAAATTCAAACTCAAGATAAGTTTTGGGTGCTAATGGTAGTTATTCATTTGCAATGAGTTGTATGTTAGTGGTGGATGTTGTATCTTGGTGACCTAAAGGATTAAAATGTTTTTTTGCCATACTTTTAGAAGTTATTCCATTCTAAATTCCTATCATCAATGAAAAAGGAAGTGAAGTGGTGGGAGTTTATCTCCCTCCGACAGGGGAACTTGATTTTGTGGGATATTGGGATCAAGTTCAAGGACCTATTGTATTTTTCTCTTGATGTCTTTATAGATGAGGAGTCTAGGGTGTGACATCTTTAGGAGGCTTTGTGCCCGGTGATCAAGAATGTAGTCACCCTGTTTACACTTCTACATACCTGGAGGTGAAAACAAAGATGAAATAAGATGTTTTCTCTAGGAGGTGTTCCTTGAAAGGGTATCTAGAAGGGTGTCTCAAGGAGTATATATTTACTCAGTGGGACATAGATATTCAGGCAGACATGGTTTTGACTAGTGTGTAATCGACCACAGCAGGCCCTTTCTAGTACTTCTGGGGCAGGTGGAATCCGAGAATTTATCAGGGGCTTCCTATTTTTATGCTATGTTTATGGGGGATATGGTCACCACCAGTCTCAGTTTCCTAATCCTCATGAATGTTAGATTCATATGGATGTTTAGGCCCCTTTTTGACATCAGTAGTAGTTTCCTCCAAGTAAGTTTCAGTAACAGAGACCACTGACACTTGTTTGTAAGCCAAGGGCATATGATGTTGGTAGGGGAATCATAATGGTCCCTATCCATAAGTACCTAGGCCATAGAATGATCATGGAGGCTAAAAGTATATAGGTAGAGGATTTGGTCATGGTCAGATGAATCCATTAGATGTGATAGTTCCATTAGGTATAGAGGTTTTTGAGGTATGATTAGTTTATCATTTACTCTTGTTTGTGACTTGTTTGATTTAGGATCCTTGAACTCCTTTTTTGATCCTTATTTAGTCCATTCATTGGGACTGTATGTGGAGAGGCTTTTAGTTCCCCTGGTTTTATCTATTCTAGTTGGAGATCAAGATACTTTGTTTGATATGTTCCGGTGGTGTAGACTGGTGATGGGGAAACACTAATTAGTTAAAGATTTCTTTTTGTCACAAATACAACCATACGATGTTATACTTGACATGGATTGGTTTTATTCCATACATGTGTTCATTGACTATTTCTAGAGGAAAGTTTTATTTTTCTATTTGGAGGGCCAATGAGTGGTGTTCATTGGTGAGAGAGGTTATTGGATGGGTGGCAGCCAAGTGAAGCCTCTTTTTTCTCTATTGGTAGATTTGTAAGTGGGAGCTTGAGTAAAGGATGATTCGAGTGTTTTGGAGGAGTTCCTGGATGTTTTCCCATATGTGGTTGTGATTCTAACCCTTCAACATGATGTCAATCTTGGGATATAGTTGCATATGATTCTGTCTCTGATTTCGATGGATTCATAACGAATGGAACCTAGAGAGCTGTGAGATTTGAGTTTTCTTGTGCATGGTCTGATATGGAAGGGTTTCATCCAGTTGAGTTCATCTCCTTGGGGTTATCAAGTGTTATTCACCAATAAGGTGGACAGTATTATGAGTTTGTGCAAATAATTTCATAGGGTGAATTGGGTAATGGTTAATAACTTTTACCCTATTCCAAGGATTGATGATTTTTTCAACTATATGAAGGGATATGGTTTCTTTTTGATGGTCGGCCTGTGATGTGGATATCACCAATTGAGGGTGAAAGATGAGGATATCTTGAAGACTGCCTTTAAGTGTAGGTATGGGTGCTTCAAGTTCATATCCATGTTATTATATTTTACTAATACACCAGTTGGGTTCATGGGGCCTAGTATCTTCATATTTTATGAGTTTCTGGATTGGTTCATTATCATGTTCATCAAGGATATATTTAACTACTTAAAGTAAGTGGAGGAGCATGTTTAACATCTTAGAGCTGTCTTGCAGGTCCTTTTACACCACCAACTATTTGTAAAGCTATCAAAGTTCATGTTTTGGATATGAGAGTTGCATTTCCTTGGACATGTGGTGTCTTGGTAGGGTGTTTCCATGGACCCATCAAAGATCAAGGTAGCTTTTTCTTGGGTAACACCCATGAATGTGGTAGAGGTTCACAGTTTTCTTGGTCTTACAGACAATTATCATAGGTTTGTGTCCAATTTATTTTAGGTTATATCTCCACTGATAAATTTGACTAGGAAAGACCAGGCCTTCATGTGGACTGATTAGTGTCAGGAATCATTTGTTTATCTGAAGGAGAATTTTATCAGTGCTTTAATGCTTCTTCTTCCAGAGGAGGGTGTGATGTTTGAGGTTTTCCTTGATTCTTACCATGTTGGATTGGGATGAATGTTAATATAATAGATAATTGATATCTTATGGTTCTAGAAATTTATTTTCTCACAAGCATAACTATGCCACCCATGATTTGGAACTAATGACAATTGTGTTTTCATTGAAGCTAGGGAGTCATTACCTCATCAGTGAGCAATTTGTGGTTTTCACGAACCATAAGAGCCTGAAATATGTATTATATAAGTGATAATTGAATTTATTCTAGTGAATGTGGATGAATTTTCTTCAGGATTTTTATTTTGAGATATATTATACCCTAGGAAAATGGAATGTTATTACTGATGTTCTTATTCAAAATTCCCAAGGAGATGTTTCTTAAGAGTCTACATATGTTTGGAAAGGGATGGAGGTGCTTGTAGCAATGTATCTTGACATGGGGGGAGAAATGGCTGAGGTTTTCTTCATCATATGACTATTGTGGTGTCCTTGATATGGCGGGTGGAGGAGTCTTAGTGGGGAGACTCGTGGGAAGATTTGATGTGTGGCCTTGTTTTCCATGGTGATTCTCTAGAGGGATAGTCAGAGGATGACCAGAACTAGATGTTGTTCTAGGGGAGGTTTTTTTTATTTTGGAAATTCATGAGCAGTTTCTCTAAGATTTTCATAGATCAAATTTAGTAGTACATCTTGGAGTAACCAAGATTTATTATGGCTTGAGGAGATAACTTTTTTGGCCTAGGATGAAATGGATGGGGGAAGAGTTTGTGTCTAAGTGTCTGGTTTATCAGTAGGTGAAGGTTGAGCACCATGTTCATGGAGGTTTTTTTCAGCCCTTGAATTTTCCTAATTGGAAATGGGATGAAATATCAATGTATTTCCTCACTGGGTTACCCTACGCTCATGGAGGGTGTGATGTATTTTGGGTGATAGTGGACTGACTAATGAAGCTATCTCATTTTCTGGTGATCTGTGACTCGAGTGTCATGGATGTATTGGTGAGGTGATATTTGAATGATGTATTTAGGATTCATAGGGTACTAAGGACCATAATATCTAATTAGGATCCCAATTTTACCTCATAGTTATGGAGGGTATTTTAGTATGCTTTTGGGTCCTAGTTTCATCATAGCACTTATTTCCAACCTTAGACATATGAGAAAATGAAGTGGATCATCCAGGCATTGTAGGATATGTTTTAATCTTTCATTCTAGACTTTGGAGTATAATAGGTAAAGCACCTTCATTTGGTTAAATTCACCTACAATGATAATTATCACCAGTCTATTGGCATGTCTTCATTGAGGCATTGTATGGGTAGTCATGTCATTCCCCATTATGTTGGGAGGAGGTTGTAGAGTCAATAGTTCTTGATCTTGATGAGGTACAGAGCATGAATGAGAAGATCCAGTTGATCTAAGAGTGGATGAGGTCGGAACTAGACCGTCAGAAGGATTATGTTTATTGTAGGTGGAAGCCATTAGAATTCAAGTTTGGACACCATGTATTATTGATACTCTCCCCTTGATGTGAGCAGTGAAGGTTTAGAAGGGGATTAAGCTCTCACCTCAGTTTTTTGGGCCTTTTTAGGTGTTAGGTTATATTGGAAAGGTGGAATATTATTTGGCACTTCCACTACAACTGAGTATAATCCATGATGTCTTTAACTTGTCTTATCTTGTTTGGTATATTCATGATGAATTCCACATCATTTACTAGGGAGAGTTGTATATTGAGGATGATGAAACATTCATTGAGTTACTAGTAGAGATTCGGGATCGTTGATATAAGGTTTTGTGTAGATGAACCATCCCCTTGGTTCACATACTATGGAAGCATAGTGTCCTGGAGGAGAGTACTTGGGAGCATGAGATGCGGATGTATGCCTAGTACCCAGAGTTTTTTTGAGTTTTTCCTTGATCTATTTTTTATTATTGATGTGATGTTTGGATATTGATGTTTTATGATATGTGTTTCTTTCTTGAGAGCATGATGTGTGTTAAAAACTTTGAGCATAGGAAGAATATAAAACCTAATTTCAAATAAAGATGTGTTATACTATGACACATTTTAAAATCATTTAGGAGAGTTAGTGCCACCCAAAGTGGATAATATCTTTATATAGAAGGAATAATTTCCTTGATTTGTGTTCTTAGGTAAGTGTTGTGTGTTGTTTGTGTTAGTTTTTTGGATTGGTATGTGTGGATGTTGAGATGGTTGTGTGGATGGTTATGTGGAGTAGAAGGTGGCTTGTGGATGGCACTAGATGATGTGGTGTTGTTCCTGGTGAGGTGGTGATGTGGTTGTGTGGGATGTTTTGTGTATTTTTTAGGTTGGTGTGTTTAGTAGTGGAAGTGTTGAGGTATAATGACATCCTTGTGAGGTATCTTATGGGATGGTTTTTTGAATCCTCTCCTTTATTTTATGGGTTTGATTTTGATTCTTTAGGATGATAATTTTTTAAGAGGTATCTAATGTAATAGTTTATTCCTTCCTAGCCTATTACTTTGTTGTTTGATGGATGGAGGTGTTCAAAGGAGGTATGAGGAGGTTTTGATCGATTTGGAGATTCATTTTTACAATAGCATGTGGTTCATGATGTAAAATTGGAATTCATGTTGTGAGTTTGTGTTTCGTGGCATGTGCAGTTGGTAGTTCATGACTTATATTTGGGAAAGGAGTTCTGTATGAAAAATATTCATGATGTGAAAGTGTAATCCATGATGTGAATTAATTTGGTTAGAGATTCAATGAATTTTGATGGAATTTGGAAATTTTTAGAATTCACGCATTAAATAGGTTTCATAGATTGGATTTTATGGACCCATAGGAATTCATGACGTGAATATGGAATTCATGGCATGAATGAGGAAAGTTACAACCTATTTATAAACCCAAGGTCTCATCCAAATACCATAATTCTTCTCTCATTCCTCTCATATTATGGTAAACCCCTAGTAACCTTGGATTATCTATCAGTCCATTTTTTCTTCCTACATTGATCCTTAGTTCCGGAGGATGGTTATTGGAAATCAAAGGTGATTTATTCTCCTTACCACCTTATTTCCTTGCATTATTTACTTTGGGATTCATAGTGGTGATGTTTCTTTGGTTTGGGTTGTTTTTGGACTATGTTTTTTATAACCCCTTAGTGAGTTCTAGGTTGATTTGAGGTTTTCCTCATGTGTTTGTGGTTTTCGGGTTGTTTCCCCTTCACCCTATTGTGGGAAGTGAATTAGAAAGCTTCTTTGAGGCAGGGGATCCTCATTATCTCTATTTTTATGTGAATATATGGGGATTTCATACTTTTACCTTCCATTAGGTGGATATTAAGGATATAATTAATAAATATAATGAATTGAAAATTTTGAAATTGATGTGGATGGAGAATAATCTATTTTTTTACCGCTTTAAATATTTTTTTGATGAGATTAAGACTGCTTATTTCCATTTCTAAAAATCATGAATGTTGGGATCCTTTCATGTACTTTAAATGATATTATTTTGAGACCCATACTATGTTTTTTATTGATATCACCCTGAATGAACAGGATAAGAATGTATATATGGATACAAACCTAGTTTACCATAGAAATATGGTTTGTGTGATAATACCCATGCTAAATAATGAAGTCAAGTGATGTAATACCTTGATTATAAACTATAAAAGATATGATGGGTTTTTGTGTGTGTTTGTTATGGTTTTTTTTATGTGTGACATGGGTCGCTGTGTAGTGATGGTGGTGATCAGTTGGGTTGTGAAATAAGTGGGGGCAGCGATGCGGTGGTTGGTTGGAATAGGATGTGATTTGGGTAGATGTGTGGTGGTTTTGGTGAGATGGCATGGCTGATGTGGTGTTGTGGGGATGGTTGATGTGTGATGGCTAAGTTGTTGTGTGGTTTGGTTGTGCTATTTCTCAATTATCCATGGAATAAATAGTAATGTTGAATGAAATGTCATATATTTAATGACATAACAATATTTTTCATGCTTATTTTAATATTTAAAACATTTTTTCACCTTAATTGGTTAATATTGTATATATTTAATTGCTTTTATAACTTGTGGTAGGATATAGTGTTATATTTAAAACAAAATAAAAGGGGTTAATAAGATCTATATATACATTGAAAAAGTCTTCTCTTAATGTGGGATGACCATAGGATGACTCCATGGATTAAAAATTAATAATAGGATGAAAATAGAGGTGAAACTTCTGGAAAACACTCATTCATGTTGTGAATGTACAATTCACAATGTAAAATTGGAGAAAATTCATGGGGTAAAGTTGATGATGTAAAAAAACTCATCCAAAGGACATCTTGTACATTTCATGGTATGCCATAAATGCTACATCGTGAAAGTTTCTTCCCAAACATAGTTTTGATGGATTTAGACATAATAAATGATAGGGGAGGTACTTTGTGACCTCAAACCCCCAAGTAGTCTAGTTTCGACCTAGAAATAATTAAATTGATGAATATATGATTATTAAATCCTACCCAAGTAAGACCCATGCCTATAAATACAAGTCTTTGGGAGGATTCAAAGAGATGAAAAGATTAGGTGAAGCGTTGGGTGAAGAAACCCTACTCCTGCTTGCTTTTCTATTTTCTTTTCTTTTATTTTATTTTCAATTATCAAGAATCATTTCTTCTCTCATATCATCTCATTTACCCTTTACATGGAGGGTTAAAATACTTGACTGATTAATAAAGGGAGAGGCTGAACCAAATTTATATGTTTTATTTTTTTTCTTAAATCAAAAAAACATTTTCTTTCTTCTTTAAACTGGTTTCAATACTTTATTTTAATATTTGAATACTAAATGTGATTATATTAGGTTTATATTCTATTTATATTTATTTACCTAATCAATGATCCATAATGTCCCTCCACCTAATTTTGGACTATATATGATGGAACGTGCTAGGGTTGGATGGTGAGTTCTCTATGATTGTCAGCATATTTATAGAATTATGGCTAAAACTATGGGTTGTTAGGTAATAACAATACTAAATCTGGTATTTCCCTAATAAATCAATAGAACCCACTATAATGATCTCACACATAGAAATGAGGGTATATTGACCTAATATTTCAATTAGGTATATTATCACCATCACTATTTGGCCAAGGGAGAGAGAGAGGAATCGATTGAGGAATCTCTATCTTACTAGATAGTATAAGAAAAATTGGTAAAATTGGAAACCATGATAGCATTGCACTAGGTATATCAAATCCCAAACCAATAACCATTTTAATCAACTGTATTAAATCATTTAATTTAATCTACTTTCTAAGTTATCAAATTCACAACCCAAATCAAATCAATTTTCTTAAAGCAACCAAAAAAAGTGACAATTAATTTTTTGATCACTCATATTCAGTTGAATACCTAAGGATAACCACTAAATTATACCTAGAAATTAATTTTTTTACCACACCCCATAAAAAGGCATGTTTCAAACTTGGAACTATTTTTGGGGAGGTAATTACACAAATAAAAAAATATAATTAAATTAATATTTAATGACCTGAAGTTCAAAAAATCGATTAATATAATTTGATCTAGAAATTAAATGAATGTTTACCTATTTAAGAAATTAAAACTTAAAAATAGACCTAAAGGAAGTAATCCTTTCATATTCAAGTGACACTTTCAATGTTCACTCTAAACCTGAAAATATAGTGGTTAATCCCAACTAAATTCTTAGATGCCTATGTGTGCTAACATTTTCTAATAAAAATAACTAACTTGTTGTTATGGAATTAGATAATTATTTATAATTTCACATTAACTTAATTCAAGTGTTTTCAAAATTTCTTGGTCTTACAGGAGAAGACCCAAATAGTCATATTCAATAATTCACATATGTATGATTCAATTCTAGGCATCAAGGATTCATTGAAGAACAATTCAAGTGGAGGTTATTCCCCTTTTCACTTGAAGGAACTACAAAGGAATGGTTTTACAACCTAAAAATAGTAGAATTAAATGACTGGGAAGACCTAAAATGATGCTTCATGCAAAGATACTTTCCCACCTCATGGAGCATATCAATCAGAAAATATATCTATTCTATCTTCCAATCATCTGGAGAGACTCTCCATGAATACTATGAATGATTTAAGAAGATTAACTATAGATACCTACATAAAACTATGGAGGAGCATCGCTTGTTTTCTCAACCAAGGCCTACTCAAAAATGATTGAAACCTACTTGATGCATCTTATGGAGGAGCCCTAACATAAAAATTTCCAGTAGAATCTAGAGGTCTAATTGAAAATATTTCTAATAACTCACAACAATTTGGTACTAGAGGTACATTCATGAGAGGAATTCAGAAGGTAAGAACATATGATTTATCATCTTTATTTTAAACCAAAGATGATGAACTTTCTAGGTTAGTGAGACAAATGTTTATAAATCAATTAAATGGGAAATACAACCTGTATTTGGTAATTTATTTATGTTCTTCACCTAATCATTTTAATAAATAATATCCTAAAATACAGGGGACATAAAACTTTATCCAAGTCAGTTCTAGCTTTAAAAGTAGCTAAACTAAATTCAAACTCATCCCTTGAACAACCCCTAAGTCTAGAGTTAAAACCACTCCCATGTGACTTGAAGTATTCCTTCCTAATGTAAAGAGATAGATTACCAGAAATCATTTCTAACAACCTTTCAAATTCACAAGAAACAAACTCTGGCTGACCTTATAAAAATAAACATCTGATCTATATGATATAGTTTAAGAGATATACCCAGAATCAACCCCAAAGTATGTTCTCATAAAATATTGTTAGAAGGTGAGTGCCATCTAGTTAGAAATTCATATATAATAATTAATCCCACCATTATGGAGGTTTTTAAGAAATATATTTAAATTTTATTATCAACCAACATAATTTACCCAATATTTTATTCACAATGGATGAGCCAAATCCATGTAGTCACAAAGAAAACCGGTCTGACTATTGTCAAGAATGAACAAAATGAACTTATTCCCATGAGAGTGAAAAATAGTTGGAGTGTGTGTATATATTAAAAAAAAATCAATCAATTTTCATAAAAATTCCACTTTCTCATCCCATTAATCAATCAAATTATAGAAAGGTTCACATAGAAAACTCATTATTATTTCTTAGATTGGTTTTCATGATATTTTTAGGCACCAATTACTCTAAACGGCCAAGAGAAGATGAAATTAACCTATCCTTTTAGCACCTTCACATAAAATAGAATGCCTTTTGGTATATACAATTACCCATGATCATTTTAATAGTGTATGTTAAGTATTTTCACTGATTATATTAAGGAATTCTTAGAGGTATTTCTTGATTACTTCACTATTTTCGGTAATTCTTTTGATCATTTATTAGGGGATTTGGAAAAAGTTCTAAAAATATGCATTGAAACGAATCTTATTTTAAATTTTGAAAAATTTCATTTAATGGTCAAAAAATAAATAGTGTTAGAGCACATAATTTCACACAATCACATCAAAGTGGATAAATCAAAGGCTGAAGTGATAAATTCATTACTATATCCAACTTGTTTGAAATATGTTAGGTATTTTTTATGATATGTGGATTTTTAAAGATGATTTACCAAAGTATTTAGTAATATATCTATCCCTATATCAATATTACATTTAAAATAAGATTATTTCAATTTTAATAATGATTTTAGGGAAGCATTGGATTAATTGAATCAAAGGCTAATCACACTACCAATAATGAAACCACCTAACTGGAAACATCCTTTTAAGATAATTTTTTATGCATCAAACCAAGATGTGGGATATTCCCTCTAAAAAATAATTGGAGACACCGAAAAAGTCATATCATATTCCTCTAGTAAATTTTATTCCACACATCTCAACTACAAAACCATTAATAATTAGTTCCTTGTAGTTGTTTTTGCACCAGATAGATTCAGATCTTATCTGCTTGGAACTGAAGTTGTTATTTTTTCTAATCATGTAGAACATTGATACTTAATGAATAAGGTTTATTCTAATTAAATATAGGTAATATGGATGCTTCTATTAAAAGATTTCAATTTGAAAATTAAGGGTAAAATGGAATAGATAATTCAGTGGATGATCTCTTCGGTAGACTACCCCACACCATTGAAGTAGAAATTACCAATCAGAACCCACTAAATGATTAGCTACTTAGAGAAAAACTTTACATCCTATAAGGTGAAGTACCATAGTATGATGAAATTTTCAATTATTTGGTCACACCTCTAGTACCCTCTCCTCTTAACTCTTATAATAGAATAAAATTAAAAATGTCTCCAAATTTTATATTTGGAAAGATCCATTCCTGTGGAAAAATTTTAATTAACAAATTATAAGAATATTTTTATCATAAATTGAAATTAATTTAGTTTTTAAATCCATTCACACATTGTCTTGTGGATTATGAAGGTATCGGGATGTGAAGTGGAAGCTGGTGGGTTGAGGATTTAAAAAATTTCCTCTTCGAGGTGAAAGAACTTGTCATTTCTGGCAATCTGAGCCTTGGTGCAGTCCTGAGGATCTCATGTGAATTAAATAGAGCACAAAAAATAAATAGAACATGTAACTCATTTCAAATCAAATCATGCACAATTTCATATTGTCATTAGTGACCATTTCTCAAAGGATCTGAAGCCAAACTCTTCTATATTTTCCACACATGCTTCAAGAATTTGTGCACTCGTTGTACATCAAATTTCAGGTGTAGAACAGAGCACTAAAAAATCCTTTAGCATCATGATTATCACCTAGATCCCTTTCCTTCGATCCTTTTAAGGTGTTATTGGATCAGTTCTCAGAGAGTGACTTTCTCTCTCTAAAAGGTGGTAAGAGAGAAAGGATTTCATTTAATTGTAATAAATGATTTAAGGAATGAGATCCTCTTTCCTGCTTAAATAGTGGGTTGAGAAAATACCCAAAAATGGTTCCTTGGCCCCCAAAAATAAAATTCCCACTAAATAATCAATAAATAAATAATTATTATGCACTAAAATGATTCATAAATATTATTTGTATTTTATCACATACTTGTAATGTATATTAAATATTTTACATGATAAACCTGAGTCATTAACTCAACTCATAATTCTTGCTAATATTAAATGAAACTAGAATATTAAAATAATATTCATTTATATAATATTTTTCCTCATATTTACTTAGACACTTGTAAATAATTTTAATAAATAAATTCAAACTAATTATTCTTAATATTAATAATAATTTATTTATTTATTTATCGGTGATTGATAAACATGGACAACTCTCGAACCCCATGGTGAGGCCCACTATATTTGATATACCTATACACTATAATAGGGTGGATTCTTGAATATGCTATTTTCTGTGACCCTCTAAGTCTGTATCTCAATAGCATTGAATAATATTCACAAACCAATAATAGATTATAGCAACCCATCAAGGCCCCTAAAGAGATAAGTAATAGTCATATCAATGAAAACCAACCTATGGTCACATACTGTGTAATATAATCTCTCTATCTTTAGATATCCCATAGAGTAGGACACACACTTGTGTCCTCATCCTTTATTAATTTATTATTTTTTTGATCTATCTGGAAAGATTTGCCTCTGACTACCTTGGCCAAGGACTTATGAAGGCACTACCATCCTGATCAACCAAGCCCGAGACATAATACTTCCTCAACTCGGATGCAACAAATTCTATCTTGAGCATTCAACCAATGTCATTCCATCAATGGAACACCCAACAAAATCTACATCTCCACGATTTTATTATCATTGTTGTTTCCGTGTATCAAAGTACATGATCAAATGGAACACATTTTATGATATCAAGTCAGGATACCAATGCACATGTTTGTAGGTAGGAACAACCAATGACACCTAATACATGTGGTGTTACTATTGGTGGGTGTGTACTCATGATCCCACCTACCAGATATTACCACGTTCAAACTTCATGAGAATAATTCTCAATGATTATGAGCCCCCAATATCTGATATTTAGACATCTACTGTGTCAAGTCAGTATGGTATATCTAGACCATAATACATAAGTTTAATATTAATATCATAATATCTCGAGGTTCTCATTATAGTCTAGGATCTTATATATCATTTTGATATAATAAATAATCTTTGTAAATTACCATTTAAATAGTTTTTGCATAAATTTATACACTATAATGGTAAGGGTGAATCATGTATATCTCATTGTATACATGAAATGGTAATTCAAAAGTACTGATAAAGTTGGGTCTAGAGAACCTACTTTTATAACACTCCCACTTGTACTAGAGATAACTTTCTAACCATCTTTGTTAGCTCTCACATGATTAAGGTCATGTTTCTATTGAGTTACATCTTTAGTTGTAGGGTCTTTCACATCTCTGTTGAATGAAAATTATTCTATGTGTGACTTCACCTCCTTGAGTGAAACTTCTCAAGAGATAAAATCCCTGAGTATATCTCTTTCATCTACTATAAATACTTTACATCTTGGCTAGTACCTATAAAGGATTATCATCATTAAAAAACTTCACCTACTTGGTGAAATTCTAAGAACTTGAACAAATCATTGTGTTTAATACACTACTTCTTATCTTACTCAAAAGTTTTAATGTAGTCGGTATATGTAGGTATAGATACCAATGGATTAAATGAGCTTGTCTTGCTCATTCCCTTATCCCGACTGTGATATTATATCAAATTGATCTAAGGAAGACTATTTTGTGTCCCCAAAAAACTAGTATACCTTCTTCTCCACATACCAGGTATATATCCTTTGTACTTGATCTAGCACTATTGGATATTTTTTACTACTTCCCATGTATTTATCCTAGATATAAATGATATTTTTCTACTATGGAGTACATGTTAGAAATATCACATCCCATACATATCATGGAATATGTGATTGATCCATAAAAAATATGTATTGAACTCTAATAAAAACATTAATCTTCTTATATGTCTATGCATGTCTTATTGGAGAGATTTATCCCATGTGACATTGGTTATAATTCTCTCTCAAATTGTTCCAAATTTCATTTTATCAATGCATTGTTAATATATGTACGATTTACTAGGTCTAAGAAACCATTAGAGCTACCGAAGTAGATCGTATTACCTAGAACTTAGATTGATACTTTAAGCCAATCTATTGAGTATATCTTTTATTCTGGTATTAACCAATTGAAAGATCAATGGTTTTTTTCCCTATGTTACCAAACATATTTTACTTTGAAAACAATGGTGCTCCCACTAACAACTTTTAGACATATGAAATCAATTCATTCCAAATTAATATTATATGATCTTTTTGTTTACTTTAATCATGAACTAGATTTGAGTAACTTGTACCCCTTATTGGTAGTGTCTGGTGTCACCATCCCTTTCTGGTTTCATTGTATAGACACCATCCATGATTGGTGGTCTTTACATCCAATGATCAATAAAATAATCATAGGATTTAGCTATGATAAGTAAAATTCTAATGGATTTAGGCATAATGACTTGGTATTACCAATAAAGACTTATTAGTACCACTCTTGTACCATCCATGTATCATCTCACTTGAATACCCACCACAATATTCAATACAATAAGCCCATGTTCTTTGGTACATGGAATCCATTTTAATTTTAATTAATTTTTTCAATCTTAGATAAATTCCATTTGTACTTTTATGAATTGTTATTATCAAGGAATATTGTACCATTGGTTGTGATGAATATAAAACAATTACTATAGTTTTAACCTTCTTGCACATTATATGTCTCTAGAACATTCCACTTTCACACCTCTTATGGAACTCATTTCTATTATAACTACTTGTGCATCTCTAGCATTGACTAAACCCAAGTCAATATTTCTCCCACTATCTCAAGTAGATATGTGCGCCATTTTATAGAAATAGTCTATGAATTGACTATATTTTATATCATAGGGATTTCTGTAATATCTTAATAAAATTTAGGATGATTACTATATATTCAAATTGTGTTTTGCTTGATGCAAGTTTGTTTATGTCCTTAACAAACACTTTTCATACAAACACAAGTTCTTATGTTATAATGGATTTGCATCATACTGTAAGTTATATAATATCCATTTTTCATTATAGTTGGAATATGATTATAGGATATCACTGTTATTTATGAAGCATGTCTTGAAATATAATGGAAGTTTCTACAATGCATATATATATCACTACATTGATACTCCATTTACTAACATCATGTCTCTAATGCAGATAAGGAAATGTGAATTTAGTAATTACTCCACACTATATTTTTTTAATAAATATTAAAATGTTAGAATCATCATCGATCCTCCTCATTATCATCATAAATTTGGTGTAGATATGGTAATGTGTGTTTAGTAATTACTTCACGCTACATTATTTGTTTGATAAATGCTTGGTCATGGTATACTTCGGCATACTATCCCAAAGAAACTCATATCTTCTGACCATGCATATATCATACTTAATTTTCATATTAATTAATTACTTAAAGGAATCATATGAGGTATATTTACCTCTAGCTTACCCTTGGAATAGTTCACACTCTCTAACTAAACTAATTCCAAAATCTTTATGGAATACTCTTATTTATAAAGGTTTATTTTTCTAAAACTAAGTATATAAGTGTGTCAATAATAATTATGGTCTTTAAATCCGAAGAGTCTAAAACCATACTTGGTAAATTCTTGAAAACTAATTACTTTATCTTGAAAAGGTATTATATTTCCACAACTGGGTATATAAGTCTTATATTTTATATTCATCGGGTGTTGCCTATGATTCAAGTATCGTTAAACTATTGGTTGAGTATGACACCACAAATAACATCATTCTAGAACATGGAATAATGTATCCTTATGTCTAAAGGACATGTGAGATAAATGTTATGGTTATACTCAATAAAAGTTCTTTTAGAATCAATCACTTAGAAATATAGAAGTCATGTACTTCTCACCGTTCACTTAAGAACAACCCATTCTTAGTCACTTGGAGAATACACCTTACTTCTAGTAACATTTCTATACTTACTTGGTTACTATATTTAAATACACATATGTGATTGGAATACTGTATTTAATACCCAAAAAGTATAATATAAACATTACTTATAATTTATTAATATACCTAAAGAAGAAGAGGCTACTTGCTTCTTTAATTCAGTTCGTTTCATTTAAACTTGAATAAATATTATTTCATGATATGTGATACAAATAACGCCTATTTAATACCACTTTATTTGAAGGATGTTTTGAAGGTGTCTTTTCCATCACTCTTGTTGTTGGCCTTATCGCCTTGTCTTCCAACATGTTTGCTATAAGAACTGCAGATTAATATTTCTCTGATGTTCTTATTTACACGAAGAACCTTACCTAAAAGGTAATAAATTGTTTACTCCATACTATTAATTTTTTAATATTAAATGAAACTATAGTAAATGGGTGAAAATTATATGAGAAAATGATCCATTTAAATATCACGATCCATCTTTCAATTGACACATATCCAGTGTAATCATCACCTATTCTCGCTTCACTTACTCTTCATAATATTCTCAAAGATGAGACTACATGTGTAATCATCTATGTCCTAATATTATATCCATAACTCACATCAAACATTGATGATAACATTATGACATAAATATCATATGAATCTTACATGAGTCTCATGTAATAATTTTTACACAATCACTTCCTGAGGTGGCTTAATAGGTATTAGGTACACCAGCACCTTGAATTTCTTATATCATAGTATTGTGCACAAGTGCCTATACTACTCTTTGGAAACTCATTCGAGATAGGACATTAACTTTTTTCAATAATTATCATGGTATAACTTATGGTGTTACTTTCCATTTTTTATAAAAAAATAAAATCTAACAAATTAATACTTTTTATCTTGATTACCGATTTGGACATTATTGATTGATTAATTAAATCATTAAATGTCTCCCACTATTTTATTGAATTCTTGGATCCCTCTATACTAGAATTAGAATACTCTATTTATTGAGTATTCTAGTGGAAAAGATCCTCGAACCTCCTCTCATAGTCTACAAGATTTGGATACTCAAGTACTCGGAGAGTTCAAGGTAGGTGTTTGACTATCCAACCACATTAAATCATAGTTCCTTGGTCTGTTGAGTGATGTTCCAGCTTCTAAAATCATAAAATTGATGTACTTAATGCTTGACTCTAAATTTTCAGCAATCTATATTTGGCTACTTATTTTTTGTCAACTTCGGTTAATTCAACCCATCGTTCTCATAAGAACTGCTCAATAGTAAGAGGCACTCTCAACATTGGATTACGGGCACATTGAACACTCGGTTTTGTTCAAATTCAAATGATGGAAGTTTTTTTATGACTTAATATTTCTTTGAGGGTTTTTATATTTTTTTATTAATATAATCCATTTCTATTAATCGGTTCATACTATGTTTTCATACTCACAACTGAAAATTAATAAAAAAACATCCATCGCTTATTTATGCATTTCTCTTGTATATTATTTTATGTGTTTTCCTACAATCATTAAAATGCATAAAATAATAAACAAATGCATAAAGTTAATAAAATACCTGACTAATCAACCAAAACCTAGGGGAATCATACCTAAGTCATTACTTGACTCATAATGCAGCTTGTCCTCGTCCAGTATGTCCACTGCTTGTTTGGATTTCGCCTCACCTTGATGTGTTCCATGTCATAAGTGTGATCATCAAAAAGTACAAGTATACTCTCACACAGGTGAGGGGGACTAGAGGCGCAATATACAACAAATAAATTTGGACGCACAGGACCTTATACATATTGACTGAAAAAATGAAAATGTACATACCATCTTATTTAATTACAATCATCGCATGCAATTAAATAATTAATTAAAACAATAATAGATATACACAAGTCAGTCATTTGCTTAAGACCACTCAAGGGGTAATATAAAAGTGTGATAAAACTATATTGAAATGAATTAAAGTATGAGGGAAGTAATTAAATTAAATAAATTATTTAAATTCAAATAATTTAATTATAATTAATCCGCTATTAATTTAATTTTAATTCCAAAATTTAAATTAATTGATTAATTTAATTTAATACCAAAATTAAATTAAATTTTCCTAGTTATTAAAAATTATATATTAAACCGAAATTAATATTTTAATTGATTTAATTTAATATTAAATTAATTAAATTAATTTTGCTTAACCTGGGCCCTAAAACCCCACGCAGGGCCTGTGTGGGTTGGTTCAAACCCATGCAAGCCCTTTCCAAGCAAGAAAGAGCCCGTGTGGGGCTATTCTAGGTCAGTCGGACCCACTCGGACTCATATCGGGTTGGGAAGACCCGCCTGGACCCGTATCGGGTTGGGAGAACCCGCCCAGACCCGTATCGGGTTGGAAAGACCTACTCGGACCCATATTAGGTTGGACAGACTCGCCCGGACCCGTTTTGGGTTGGGCGGACCCTCTCGGACCTGTTTGGGGCAGATATGGTTTGGCGAAAGTCAGGTGGGGATGGGGGTACCTCAAGGCCTATGGTGAGTGAGGTTTTAGCTTGGCCGGTGTGCTGCTAGTGGCGGAAGAGGGTGGATCATACCCCACAAGGTGAGGGAGGCCAAGATGGAATCTACAGTAAGCGGACGGAAGAGAAATGTTCGGTGGTGGCTAGCGAACGTGTGGAGCGGCGCAGTGGTAACTTCGACCCAGAAAACGACACTGGATCTGGTGGGGGTGGTATTCTCAACATCCTGACGAGCTTGGTCGATTATAGATCTGGAAGTAACAAGGCACGTCCTGGATCCCCAGTGCATGGGTGGTGTGGGGTGCAGATCACGGTAGCAGCAAGGCGGCATCCAGCTTCGTGGCTAGCGGTGACGGGCTCATCGGTGGACCCGACTGTGACAAGGGTGCACAGTTCCATATCTGGATGGATCTCGGTGGGCATATGGTGGCGGCTCGGTACTAAGGTCCTGGCGAGGGGGTGACTGATGTCTGGTCTAGGAGAGGCCATGGATGTAGCGATGATGGTCGATCGTAGCTCAAGATTGGTCGAATGAGGCTAGATAGAAGGATCCTTCTTGGGAGGTAGATCCTTGGAGATGGATGTGGATAGACCGGTGAAGCGCCAGGGCGACGACGTGGTCCTCCGATGTGTCTAGAGGAGGATGGGGCGACATCATGGCACTGATCCTCAAGGTATTTCACGTGGTGGGTTTGAGGCACATCCAAACAAAGGTGATGTGGGTGGAGACCTAGGATAATCAAGGTAGGAGGACCGCTCCCAAGAGGTCACTAAAAAGGGGAGGAGTGGCCTTGCCATGGAGGAGGAGTTGTGGCGGTGCACACCAGGTGGTGAGGAGTGGTTCGTGATGGTCTTGCTTTACATGGTGGAGTGGGATAGAGATAGGGGGTCCAGTTGGTAGTCGCAGGTGAAGACCAAACCCACCCTTTTTTATTATTTTTTTAACTTTTTCACAAACCAAGTTTGATGTATGGAAATTATACACACCATGTGTTTTGTTTTCTCACTTGAACCACAATTTCTAGTCCATCCATCCAATAAGAAAAACCTAACAACCTAAAAATAGGATTTTAATATAATAATAATCATCATTATTATAATAAATTAATAATTATTATAATTATTATGAAAAATTCACATTATCAGATTGAAGTGTGGTCAAATATTATGGGACCGAAATTAAACCCTCTACTTAATTTAATGTAAATTTATTTTTATTTTGGATTATAAAATTCTCATGATTATGCTGATACCAATTGAAGGCACCGAGGCATGAAGAAGAAGCTGATGGGATGGGGATTTAAAAAAATTCCTCTCCATAATGATGGAACTTGTCGTCTCCAGCGATTTGAGTCCCGATATAGTCCTGAGGATCACTCATGAATTAAACAGAGAACATAAAATAAATATAATGTGTACCTCATTCTGAATCAAAGAACATATGACTATAGCTCATTATTAGTGACCATTTCCCAAAGGATCTGAATTCTAACCCCTTTGGATCATCCTCACATGCTTCAGAAATTCATGTGTTCACTATTCATTGAATTCTGGGTGATGCGTAGAGCTCCGAAGAATCCTTCAGTGTCGTGACGATCACTTCGATCCCTTACCTTTGATCTATTGAAGGTGTGCTTGGATCGGCACTCAGAGAGCAACTTTCTCTTTCTATAAGGTGGGAATAGAGAGAGGTTATCATTTCATTTAAATTAATAGTGCAACAAATGAGCTCATCTCTCCAACTTAAATAGTGGGTTGATCAAATACCCAGAAAGGGTTCCCACCCCTAGAAATAAAATTACCACTAAATAAGAAATAAATAAATAATTATGACAAAGTAAACTGCACCGTAAATATTATTTATCTCGTATCACATACTTGTAATATATATTAAATATATTACATGATAAACTCGAGTCATTAACTTGACTCATAATTCCTGATAATATTAAATGAACCTTGAATATTAAAATAATATTTATTCAGATAATATTATTCCTTGTATTTTCTTAAACACTTTTAAATACTTTTTTATAAATAAATTCAACCCAGTTATTCTTAACTTTAATAAAAATGAATTTATTTATTTATCAGTGATTGATAAACTTGGAAAACTCTCGGACCCCATGGTGGGTCCCACTATGTCTGATATACCTATTCACCAGAATATGGTGGAGTCTTGAATATGTTATTGTGTATGACCCCTCTAGTCCCTTGTCTCAATAGAAATGAATAATAATCACAAACCAGGATTGAAGTCTAACAACCCATCAAGGCCCCTAAAGAGATAATGAATAGTCATAGAAACAACAACCAAACTACGAACATGTACTTTATAATATAATCTCTTTGTCATTAGATGTCTCATAAATAAATATTCACACTTGTGTCATTATCATTTTTTGTTTTATTATTTATTGATCTATCTAGGTGAATTTACCTCCAACTGTCTTGGACAATGACTTATGAAGGCACTACCATCTTGATCAACTGGACCCAAGATATAATACTTCCTTAACTCAGAAGAAAAAAAATCTTTCTTGATCATTCAACCAATGTCATACCACTATTAATTCACCCAACACAAACTACCTCAATATTATTTAATTATCATGGTTTTTCTTCTTGCATCAAAGTAAGAGATCAAATGATACAAATTGATAATGATCTCAAATCAGGAGACCAGTACACTTTTCCATAGATAGGAACAACCAATGACACCTAAAACATGTGGTGTTCCTATTGGTGGGGTTGTCCTCATAATCTCACCTACCATATGTCATCAAGTGGTAACTTTATGAGAATAAGTCTTAATGATTATGATCCCACAACACCAGATAATCATACATCTACTATTCCCATTTAGTATGATGTATCTAGACCATAGGACATAATTTTAATATTAATTTCATAGTATATTGAGGTTCTCATTATATAACGGGATCTTCTATATCCTTCTGATATAACAATTAATATTTGGACATTACCATTTAAATAGTGGTCGTAGAAATGTCTACACTATAATATTAAGGGTGAATCATGTATATATCAATGTATATATCAAATGGTAATCTAAAAGTACTATTTAAGTTGTGTCTAGGGAACCCACTTTTATAATAGAGTCCACTTTGTACCTATGAGGATAGCTATAAAAGTCTTATAATTTTTAATTTATCATACCACTTTATTCAAACATGCTTATGGATTTTTTTTTAAAATCAAAAAATTCTAGTTTTATAGAAATATCTAAAAAATACAATAAATTCCTCAAAAATCAATTACCTTTTATAAATTTTTTGAATTATGGGGCATATAATTCATGGTATCATTCCTAATTTCATTTGGTAACTCTTATATTCTACTAGATATAGATTATGTTTCAAAATGTGTATAAGTAAAATCTACCGGGACTAATGATGCTAAAGTTTTCTATGATTTTTTCAAGGCTAACAAATTCTATAGGTTTGGAGTACCATGAACCATCATCATTGACCAAGAAACTAATTTTTTAAATAGGAAAATGGAGGAATTTCTGAAAGAGTATAGGGTGCATTATAAAATATCAACACACACCATCCATAAATGAATTATCAAGAAGAATTTTTCAATAGAGAAATCAAAGGTATTCTAGAAAATATGTTAAAACCCAACATGAAGGATTGGAACCAAAGGTTATATGATATCTTATAGTCTTATAGGACCGCCTACAAGACACCCATAGAAATTAAACCTTATCAATTGATTTATGGGAAGAGATACCACCTCCCTATAGAATTGGAAAAAAAATCCTACTATGATATATGTGAGATGAATCTAGACTTTGACCAAGCTAGGAAGGAAAGAAGATTTTATCTATATGAGTTAGGTGAAATTAGGGGAGAATCTTTTTAAAATTCAAATATTTATAAAGAGAGAACAAGGATGGCCCATGACAAGATAATTTAACCATGAACCTTCCACCTTGTAGATCAAGTGATATTATACAAATACACACTTAAACTAATTCCAAGTAAACTTCATTCTAGATGGAAAAGAAATTTTATTGATATTAATGTATATCTATTGGTGTTGTGAAGATTACAGAGGAAAAGGGGGGAAACCTATTCACTATAAATGGGTACAGGCTGAAGAATTACCATGGGACCTTACCACAAGAACCAGTGGAGGAGATTACACTCCTTCAATGTGATTATCAATGAAGACCCACCAGGTCGTTCCTATCCTTTACACTTGATTGCATGTAGTAATTAAATTTAAAATATACTTACCGGAATAATAAATTTTAATGAATTCTGAACATTACATAAATTAAGTTTAGGGGAAGGAATCTTATAGTATAGTATTTCTATAAAAAAGTCATTTTGATTTGACCCAATTAAATTAAACAAAATCTATTCTAGGATTCAACCCATGTTTTTTTCCTTAGTCCACTTTTAACCTAATTCTTATTTAATCATAATTGAACAAGACTATAATAACACTTGTTTTTATTCTTATTTATAGGTCCATAAATACTGAAAAAATAAAACATGAAGAAACTATACATAATTCATGCAGTAAAAAGTTGATTCACGCTGTGTAAATGGAATCCACATCATGAAAGGGATCCACGTCATGAAAATGATGTAGAATGGGAATTTTCAAACATTAACTATGCAACCCAAACTAAATCATCATTACAAATGGGAGTATGATTTTCAATTATTTATTTTATTTTACTCTCATAATTTTAATTTTTTTAGATCTTCAAAAAAATTACATGCCCCACTTTAAACTCTCACATTCTAGTATCGATCTAGGAGACATAGAAAATGATTCGGATAATAATTATGTCATTTATTAAATATCATTGTTGGAATTATTAGATGTGTAAATGGAAATTGAATGATTAGAGTTAAACATGAGGGGATAAATCTAACAAATCATGACTTTTGGGAATAATTTGATTTTTGTAAATGAAATTCTCCTTAGATTTGGTATGTTTTGAATTTTTGAAATTTATATTGATTGGTTTATTGTTTTTGTGCATTTCCATGATTAATTTTTCCAAACCATATATTCTCATTCATGAGAAAATTTCTAAACCAATATTTCCCATTCTTTCTATAGTATATTTCATGAGAGACTCGGGCATTTTTTTCTTATAGAACTTGTATGGTATCTTATTGAAACTATGACTGAACGGAATCACTTTTAATATGATTGAGGCTTTTTATTATTTAACCCTTCATCCTTGGAACCACATTAACATTGAATCATATTGTTTCTTATAGAATCCATGAATGACCTTGTTATGAAATTATCTATGTTACAATCCTATTATATACATTCCTACCCTACTCATAGTATGTTGCATGATATTCAAATGACTAAGTGTAGGGAGGAGGTTGTCCATACTGGTTGGGTACATGCATAATTGAGGAGATATTATTGGGGGTTTTCTTTTGATTTTGGGAGAGGGCATGTTATCAAATATTTTTCTTTATTATTTGCCTCTCTTACTATAAATATATAAAAATAATAATAAATAAATGGGTTGTGTCTTGGGAGGATAAAAAATCACCATTTTCAGAATGATGGTCTTTTGATCATATGTGGTTAGGTGATAGATGTTAGATTTTTCTTAAGCATGGATTTCAAAAAAAAAGTAAGATAGGGTGATTCATTCATTATGCTTACTCATATCATGTTCTTACTTTGATCTTTAGGGAATGGGGAGATGAAATATTCATCATTTCAAGAGTATTTTTGTTGAGATTATCTTTTGATATCATGAACTATGATTAAGATTCAAGCCTCCTTTTGAGTTTATTTTCTTCATTACCTAACTACCTTAAGCCTCATAGATATTTTAACTTTAATACAAATACCTCAAGATTAAATTTTATCTTTGTCTTTATATATTTGAGATGCTAGATGCCATGCAAGACTATAGTAAGTAACATGTTCTTGAGGTATGAGAACAACTCAATTACATTTATTACCCTGATAAATGAATAAAAATAATTAAATGTGAGGTAAATTTCTAGTTTCATGCACATTAATGATGAATTAAGAAATAGAATTTTAAGGAATGAAGATCATTGTTATTTTGAAAGATGAAAAGTAAAATACATAATTGGATTTTTTTTTTCTTTGAAGAGTGAGGAGTTGGAGGAATTATTTTGTATGATAGTTAAAATTCTATTTTACATTGACAAGAATTTACTTTTGTTGATTTAAATTTTTTTAATATTAATAGAATGAAGTTACTTTGAAAATGATTTTAAGATTACATTCTTGAAGAGAATCAAGTTATAAGTGTGGGGAAATTTATAGAACAATATTTTATATTCTTATTATAATATTTAACAAAAAAATTATACTTTAATTGGTTAATCTTGTTGAAATTTAATTGATTGTATAATTTGTTATAGTTAATGTTTTTTTATTGAAAATCAACTAAAATAGGTAAAGCAGATCCAGGTCTACATCGAAAGAATTCTTCCCTCGATGTGGGATGACCATACGATGACTCTAAGGCTTAAAACTAAAGAATCAAGAAAAAATAGAGGTGAAGCTACTGGAAAACACTCATTCACATCATGAATATATAATTCATGACTTGAAATTAGAGTAGATTCATGGAGTAAATTTTAGGATGTGAAAAAAACTAACTTGGAGGATATCCCGTACATTTAATATCATGAAACATATGTCATTCTATGAAAGTTTCTTCCCATACCCATTTTTGATGGATTATGAAATAATAAATGGTAGAGGTAGAACTTTGTGACCCAAAACCTATGAGAAACATGAGATTGACTTATAAATAATTAAATTGATTCATTTAAAAGGATTTAAACCAATAAAATCAAGACCTATGTCGATAAATACAATGCTTTAGGGAGGATTCAAAGAGATGGGGCGACGAGAGGAAGCGTTGGATGAGGAAACCCTGATACTGCTCTGTTTTTCTATATTCTTTTATTTTTTTCTATTATTTTATTTTAAATTCTCAAGATGACTTCCTTGTCCCATTTCATCTCATTTACCCTTCACATAGAGGGGTAAAATCTTCAAGTTATTGGGAAAGGGTGAGGCGAGACCAAATTTTTATGTTTGATTTTTTTCACCTAAATCAATAAAAACCCTTTATTTCTTCTAGAGGATGGTTTCAATCCTTTATTTTTATCTTTTAATACAAATTTCTATTGTATTGGGTTTATATTATATTTATAATTATTTCCATAGTCAAAGATATATAATCTCCCTCCACCTAATTTTGTTATGTATACGATATAACATGCTAGGGTTGGGTGATGATTTCTCGACAATCATCAGCATGTTTCTTGAATTATGGCTAGAAATATTAGTTTTTAGGGAATAAAAATAGCTAATTAGGTATTTCCCTAATAAATCAAGAGAACTCATTTTAGCACTCACACACATAGGAAGAAGGGTAGAACAACCCGATATTTCAATTAGGGATATTCTCACCATCACCATCTGGCCAAGGGAGAGAGAGAAATTGATTGATAAATATCTATCTTACCATCCAACAAAAGAAGAATTGGTAAAATTAGAAACCATGATAGCATTGAAATAGGTCAATACAAGATCGACCTGATCAGTGTTTTTAATCAACTATCTTAAATCATTTAATTCGATATTCTTTCTAATTTATCAAATTCACAACCCAAATCAAATCATTTTTATTGAAAAGAAAATTGACCACCCATTTTGTGTGAAGTTATCTTCAGGAGACTACCTAAGGTTAATCAATAAGTTATACCTAGGAAATTGATTATTTTTCCATGCCCTAGAGTAAGGATTTCATCATTGGTAAATGAAAAAGAGTTATCAAAAAATTGATGTGTGGTAATTGGATTAATAAATATGAATGATAAATGAATTCCTATGCAAATATGAAATGAAATGGATAGTAAATGGGAGTTATTAGAAAATCATTAAATATGGAAAATGGTGGGATCAATAATTAAAAGTGTAAATTTTTGGCCTTGTGTGGTGGTTTTGTCGTATGTTTCATATAATAGTGGAAGTGGTTATGATAGTAGATGTGTGGTGGTGTGGTGGTGGTGTAGTGTATGTTAGTGTGGTTTATATGAACCCATAGTATGGGTATTGTGTTCTATATATATCATGTATTTTATGTTATTTTTATACATTCCCCACCCAAGTTGGATAAACATACCAACACCGAAAGGTTTTGGGTCCTGGGTGTTTTCCCCAACATCTAGGATAATGGTGATATAGATGGCTAGCTACCCCCCCCCCCCCCCTCCTCTTCCCCGCTCTTCCTTGAATAGTTATGATACAGGTTGGTATTAGAGATTACCCAATGGTGATGAGTATGTGATATGTGGTGGGGGTCATGTGTGTTGGGAAGAAGGAATGAGGTTGATGTTCTTCAAGTTCATGATTTCCTACCACCCTAGTTATGTGATAGACCAGGTGTATTCAAGTGATATGTGATGTCACTATAATAAATCAGGGGACTATCAGTGGTTTTATTTTGGTTTGGAAGGTATTTAAACCGTTGCAAAATTTTTCCATAATGGGTTTTTTAAACCACCGATAAAGTTGGCGTCGGGAATCAACTATCATTTTTTTCAACCATTCTGTGGTTTCTCCTAGAAAGTGTCACAAAACATTATTTAGTGGTGGTTATTTCAATTTTTAGTGGTTTTTTTCTGTAAAAAGTTTTGAAGGTTTAGTTGCAGATTAAACCACTAAAAATGATATTTTCACCATATAAAAATAGTTTAAACCACCACTATATATCACTTTTAAAAAAACTTTCATAAGATGAATCCTCCCAAAAAATATACCTAAAAGATGAAAAACTAGAAAAATACCAAGCCTTAACCACGACACCATCAATGAAATCTATGGCAATGCCTTAACCATGTCAATTATAGTTAAAATAGTATAAACTAAACATAATTATAAAACAAAAAACACTAAATAAATCAATAATAAACCTTAATAAAATCTAAAACCAATGGATTATAAATATCATAAAGAAAGATCAAATAAGAATGAATGTCAGACCTTATCAAAACACCAAAATCCACCACTAAAATCAATAAAAAAAAGTGCATGTAAAATCAACACTGCACTAACATGTCAGTTTAAAAGTCACTCTAACTTAACATTGGGTGGTGATCCATGACAGAACACCCCCTTCAAAACTAAATCAGAACATAGGAACAAAACAATAAAAAATCCACACCACCACATCTTCTTACCAAAATCTAGATATCATATCACACAAAACAATAACATCATGTTTTCACTTCGTCCATGATTAAATATAATCACATTCCACAATATTTCCTTATCACTGCATATATAACCACATAATCATATAACCTCACCATAATATAGAACCCCACACTTGTACATTTCACAACATCACCACCTCTGTATATCTATTGCACACCTCTTTTACATTTCCACCACACATCCTCATAAATTATTACCATGTCATCACCAAACAACTTCCAACACATCACAAATCAAAAAATAACATGAAATCAATTACTATAACAATTTTCCAATAAAAATGCTTCCACATAACAATAAAACAATGAACTAATCCCCCATAATCTCATTGATATATCCTCTATTGATCCCTAAAAGGTTCCATGCCTCACTATAAGATAATAAACTTTCCACCACAACCCCACTTTAATTCTAGAAACCACACAACACCCCCAATACAACAATCATAACAATGATAACATGATAAATAGTGGATAAAACCCAACACTTATACACCCATGACTTACTTCCTATCCTCCATATTATATGGTCCAACCTAACTCTCCCTCCTAAAATGAGTTGACTAAAATCCCTACTTTCATCATAGTAATCATACGCTTCCCATACCAACTCTAATATAATTTTTAATAAAATTATACAAGGATTACACCTTCTCATAGATAAACCATCACCAAACACAACCCATATACCATAATAACATCACTTTTTTAGGATACCAACCACCCCATATTTCTCTATTTTACCACACTCCTCCATAATATTAAGATATATCATTATATTATTCTATCATAAGTTTTGTTACACAAAACCACTAATAAATCCAAATTCAAGCCCCATCACTACCTAATGAACTAATATGGTCTCCATTTATGTTTTCATTTCTACTCCCTTCACTCGTCACCTATATAAAAAATTGTATGAAAATTAAATAGTGATGTATATTTAAATTAAAACTTAAAAAAATAAAATTTTGTGTACTAAATGATTATGAAATTGTGTGATTTACCTACTAACTCAAACCATCCATCAAAACAATGTCACCAGGGACACATCCAGTTGTCTTCTGATATAATTCAACCAATGATTTATGTAGATCAATGAACTTCACATCCTAAAATTATATATGAGTCCCCTGTTACTGGATCGTGCTCCCCTATTGATGAATTGTGTTATTCATTATAATAAAATGTCTCTAAGAATATAAAGGTGGGGAATAACTACAACCTGGATTAGATGTTACTATAATCCTCGATGACCTTTCAAATGCCTCAAATGGTAATAGACCCAAATCCATCCCACGCACCCAACCAAGATGCTCCTTCCCAAGGACCTGACCAACTGGATAATCTTTGGGAGATTGAGAAGTAATTCATGGAATTGGTATCCCGTAGTTATTTTATTTTTACCTATAAATCAAATAGAAGTCCATATTAACAAAGTTACAGCTAAAAATAAAGTGTGATCCTAAGTTAGAGGGAATATATTACTAACAAAACTAGTTATCAAACTAATTTTATATTGAGAATTGATATCTAATTTTTTATTAACTGAATTTATTTTATAAAATATAACAAATATTTTTTATTAACTACAGTTTGATGATAATAAATGAAAAAATTAATTGATATATTTTGTTTCATAAGTTATTACAGTATTGGATATGTTTTTGTGAACCGTTATAATGAAAAACGAATTCATACCCCAACTTCTTTGGAAAGATCATTCACATAACTCCCATCAAATTTCATATGAACATCCAACCAAATTTCTATCTGGGAGACTTGGTTCCCTAAAATCTTTGTCTACATTAAAAATAGATAAATAAAAAATCTAATATATGCAACATATAATATTATCATATAAATATTTGAACTGATGAAAATATTACCATAGTGGATATGTTTCTTGAAAAAACTCTTTGAACCTGTGGTGTAGGGGATGATTTATTTTTCTTTTCTTGATAAATTTTTTCTTGAAACTTCTTGAAATAAATAAAATTTAATTTCATAGTAATATATGCAATTTCATCTCTTTTTCATATGCATGTATACATATAAAATGAGATTTATATAATAATATATTCTTCAATATCATGTGCTTATCGTGGAGATGACTGTCAAAAAACACTTTCTACTACTCTCAAGGTACCCCTTCGAGGACCTTATCATATTGTTGATGAGCAGTCAATTATGTATCACTGAATTCACTCTATAATATTCATTTAAAATATTTCTATTTCTTGCCCAAAATTTTCAATTTTCACTTTCGTGTGATAAGATTAGCAATGGTAAAGTGTAATAACATCCATACAAAGAGATTTTTTTTTTAAATATTAGAATTTAATTAAATAATGACATTTAATTAAGCCATAATGTATTAAAATTAACTTTATATAGGAATTAAATATTTCATTATTCCAATATTAAGGCATATGCCTCCAATAAAAATATATAATGAGAAGGCTAACTAGATCATACACCAAATAGCCTAGAATCTAGGTAAATATTCCCACATAATCATCTATAGAGAACTCATAATAATCAAATAAGACAACTATATTCAATACATTTATATTTCACACATTTAAACTATTAATATTTTCATTAGTGGTAAAATTGTTTCAATATTTTATGAAAAAATCAGTTATTGGTATAAAAAGGTGAAATAACTTTATTCACATTAAAAAATTTACCTATAACCATTACCCTCTATATCATTGTGAAGAAATTGGAGTGACCACATATTCCCTCATTGTAGAGTCATCATGTGATGAACCAACTAAATTAGAAGGTAGTGTTCCAGATACTAATGGGAGGGAGATAAAGGGTGTGGAAGACGCTGATGAGAGGGAGATTGAGGGTGTCCTAGATGTTATAAGGAGGGGAACCAATGGATCATTAGGTAACACCGATGACATATGTATGGTCGAGGGAAACATAAACTAGGAGTTGACTGAAATCAGTGAATCACCTCTTATTTGAAATTACTATCATTTAAACAAGTAAAAAAAATTCAAAACATATATTTTTAAAGATTTATACAAAAAAAAGAAATTTAGAAATGATTGAAAATGAATATTACTAACAAACATAATATGCATAGGTATGTTAATGAATGACTACATATACAAACAAATATAACATATAATTTTTCAAAATTAGAAAACTTATGTATAAAAATAAATTTAAATATTATAACATATCCATAGTATTTGAAATTAATAACATATAACATTGGTACTTGATAAGTTCATGGATGACCGCACATATAATCATTTTGTCTTTCATTCATGTCATTATCCTTCTCCATCATCACTTCTTCTACTTCATCCACCCTTGAAAGAATAATATTTTCAATATCATGATAGATAAATAATTTATTTTATTTTTACTGATGGGATTCAATGTAAGAGTTCAAATCTTATGCTTCCTCACCCATATCATAAAAATATCTTTTTTATGTAAAAAACTACACTCTACCCTTCATCCACAACATATTATATATAATACACCATTTTCTCTTGAAATGTGAATATATAAAGATTACGTACTTCATGATCACCAACATTCATCAAGAGAAATAATTTCATAGAATTAAATTTCAATGAATATCTTTTAATACCCCTGGTAATATTGACCTGCATGAATTTGAATAAAACATTTGAAAAATAACCATGATAGTTTAATTTGATAATATCAATCAACTTTCTATAGTATCCCAAATTAGAAATTGTGAATATAACATTATTCTTTGTTTTTAAACCCTTTTTCTAATTAACTATAAAAAATTTGAAGTTATTTACATTGTATGCATCAAATTTTCTAGCCTGTTTAAGAGGACACTGAGACAAAAAATTAAAATCTTCTAATGAATCAACTTGATTATTAGTATTCATGGTCTAAAAAAAGTAATGTGCATTATTATATTGTCACGACCTGTCCCCCGAGGCCCATGTCGTGACTACCCCAAGCCTGCCTTCCATAAGCAAGGGGATGGAGACTAGCACTGGAAAGGCGTATACCTAAAACGGGAAGGCATTTCCTTTAAACCTGTGAAAACACACAATCTAAGAACATGACAAGAAGAAACCACAAGGTAAACTGCTATAGTAAAAAGTGTACTGAAGTAAAGGGGCTGGAATACAAGCCCAACTAAAAAGTACGAGTACAACTGAAAAGAGAAAAACAGCTCCCGTATTGTCCACCGAGGATCCTACCTAAAGGGTAGGTACAGCTCACGATCAGTAGTCACTGCAGTACGTCACGTCGAATGGTCCACCTCTGAGCATCGTCCAGTCTTGGCTCCCTCAGCCTCGATCAACATTGTTCCTCATCTACACAAGACACAACAAGGTGCAAGCGTAGCCCGTGCAGGGGTAAGTATACCAATACTCAGTTGGGACCCCAAGACCCTTGTAGGTCTCCTAGAGTTCCATAAAGGAAAATACCACAAAGTAAGACTTCAATCACAAAGCACGAAGCATTCATCAACTCTACTTAGGTATATGCCCATACATATACCTAAGTTATCAAAAGATACTCATCTCATTCATGAGGAAACTTAAGGCTCCAACTTTTAAGACATTAGCACAACTTATCCATAAAGGAAGAATACCACAAAGGTAACACTATGAAGGTAACACCGCAGAGGTGAGAGAACCACAAAGGTAACACCACAAAGGTAACACCACGCAGGTAAAAGTAACACAATGGTAACACCACAAAGGTAAAAGTACCACAAAAGTAAATACTGAACTCACACCAGGTATAAAACTAAAGTATATAAGTACAAATGATTAGTCATAAATCTAGATCATCTTATTCTGTCAATAGGCTCTGCTGCTGACCAACACAGGATCGATAGATGTTGACCCGCATAGGATCGTTAGGCACTGACCCACACAGTATCGGTAGATACTGACCCACACAATATCTCTAAGCACTGAACCGCACGGGATCAATAGATGTTGACCCACATAGGATCGATTTTCTTTCTTCATGTTACAGCCAGCCACAAGATTCCTGCACTAAGAATTCTTGATTTCAGGAGGATATTCTCCTCAAGACATTGGTAGTATCTCAACCACCACTAAGTTCCATGAATAAGTATCCCAAAGGACCTTTATGTTTTAAGGGTTTAAACACGACAGACGGCGCGTCAATCGGACGCTCGGTCTGTGACTTATAAGTGTTTTGGTACCGAGGGCCTAGTTGGATTCAGGTTTGATCCAACCTGGCCATACTTCAAATTTCTCCAAAACTCAAGTGGATTATACCAAAAGGATTTTCTCTCTCCAAGGATCCCAGTGCCGCAGACGATTCATCAAATGGATGCTCGGATTTCAAGTTATGGTTATTTAGGTGAAACTGGTCCTGGTTGGGTATGGGTCTCATCTGACCTGGCCTGGCCTGATCCAACCCAGCCTGGGCCGACACGAACCAGTTTGGATCCAACCCAGATGGGATGGGTCGCGGCGGTCTCGGCCCGCTGAGCTGCAAACTGGCTCGGCCTGCCGGGGTGGCGCGGCCCGGCCCACAGAGGGGCGCGGCCTGCTGGGCTCGCGCGGCCCGACCCTCGAAGGGCGCGGCCCGCTGGGCTCGCGCAGCCCAAGCCATAGAGGGGCATGGCCCGCTAGAGGAGTAGCCCACCGGAGCTTGCGCAGCTCAGCCCACGGAGGGGCATAGCCTGCTGGAGGCGCAGCCCGCTGGGGCTTGCGCTAGCTAGCACGGGGGGAGGGTTACGCTCCCCCCTACTCCTGAATGGCTAAGCCATTTGGGTAACAGAGCAGTGGTGCCACATGGCTCCACTTAGTTTTTGCAGGACCCACATGGGTAGTTCCCTCCTCCACGGCCACGGATTCATGTCATGACCATCTTCAGCGGCATGCGACGGCGCGCTGCTCCACCTCCGCCTTCTGTGGCTGGCCCAAGCCGACCATCGTCTTCACCTACCGCAGCTATGGTCGTGACCTTCTCCATCGGCAGCGCATGATGGTGTGCCTCCATACCTTCCACGGCCGGCCATTGCTGGCTTCCAACGTCATACGTCGGCACCGGTCGCCGGTGGTCTTCCACGGGTCACCAGGTGGGCTTCGGTGGCCCGTTTTTCCATTCGTAGGTACCAACGGCCTCCCCAGGATGCCCTCTTCACTTATTAACACTCCATTCTAGGTTCCTTCCAATCTGAATAAAAAGGAACATGAAGAACGCATAGATTAACAAAGTAGCAGAGGGTTCGGGCCTTGTTCATTTATCCCACACCCTCCGCGTTAGCATCTTAACAAGGGGAAAGGATACATGGTTCAACAATCTCTTAAAATTAAAACAAGATAAATCCCTACCTCAAGATCATTGGAGAACATCGTGTTTGAGGAAGAGTCAGTGTTCGTCGTTTGGTGGTGCTTGTCACCACCCACTGGAACCGGTTCCGTCCACCAAGTGATTGGCATCATAGTACTTTGCCAGAGCTTCATCGCTTGGTGAAGTTGTGCCAAAACTCCTCCCCAAGGTCCATATAAATAGGAGAGGGGGAGGGTGAGTAACGTCCGTGGAATTAATGGAGTTTAATTAACTAAGGAACCTTTCTAATTACAACGGAGTTTTTACAGAGAATTGAGGATTCAAGCCATTTAATGGCTTGACACGTCGTTGGTCCTGCCATCACCACTTGTCCGTTGGAGGAAAAAGAAAAAGAAAAATAAAATAACAAATTTATTTTATTATTCTTTTAAATGTCCAAAATCTAAATTTTTCTCCTGACCTACTGTGGTTGCAGTGGAGCCTTCCTTAAGCGAATCTCAGCGCTAAGGATTCAACGGTGCCCTCATATTTTTAATACAAGTGCCAGTTCAAAAGTTAGAAAATGCCTCTCATGCGTTTATTGAACGTAGCTTAAAAAAATTTCAGAAATTTATTTCGGGCACATCAGTTCTTAGAATCACGCGCCATTAATTTTCACAGACTCATAATAATTCTATATAATTAAAAAAATACATATAAATTCTAGGTCTTTACATTCTCCCCACCTTAGATATTTCCTTCCCCAAAAACCACAACATAGACTAAGGAAACAAATGGGGGTACTGAGCACGAATTTGAGCCTCCCGCTCCCATGTGCTCTCCTGGAGGTTCATGTGCTACCAAAAAACACGCACTAGAGGTATCAATCATCCATGAAGGACCTACTCCTTTCGATCCTCAATCTCCACTGGAACTTCCATAAACGTCACCCCATTATCAAAGTTCATCTTTCCATGGTCGATGATGTGAGATGGGTCATGCACGTATCTCCTCATCTGGAATACGTGGAAGACATAGTGCACCCTCTCCAACTGCGGTGGTAGTTCCAAGTGGTATGTTACCTCGCCAATCCTCTGAAGTATTCTAAATGGTCTGATAAACCTCAGTGATAACTTGTCACCCCAGCCAAATCTCTACAAACCTCATCAAGGTGAGACCTGTAGGAAGACATGGTCTCCATCCTCAAACTTCAAAGGTCTTTGTCTCCTGTCAGCATAAGACTTCTGTCTGCTCTATGCAGTCTTCATCCTCTCCCAGATGATCTCCACCTTCTCAGTGGTAGCCCGTACCAACTCTGGACCTGTAAGTGTTGACTCCCCTGGGTCTTTCCAATATAGAGGTGATCTACAAGGTTGATCGTAAAAGGCCTAAAATGGTGACATAGCTATGGTGGATTGATAGCTGGTGTTGTATGCGAACTCCACCAAGGGAAAGTGATCCTCCCAACTACGGCCAAAATCTAGGACGCAAGCACGAAGCATGTCCTCAAGTTTTTGTAGGATCTGCTCCATCTGAACATCCGTATAAGGATGAAGGGCAGTACTCAAATGTAGCTGAGTCCCAAACGCCTCATGTAATCCCTTCCACAACTGGGATGTAAAATATGTGTCATGATCAGAGACGGTCGTCAATGGCACCCCATGAAGTCACACAATCTCCTATATGTAGAGGTATCCCAAGCCCTCTACTGATCCCTACTCTTGGATGGGTAAGAAGTGGGCCGACTTGGTGAGTCGGTCAACGATCACCCAGATGGAATCTTGTCCCCTGGATGTACATGGAATCCATGTCGCAAATTCTATGGAGATACCATCCCAATTCCACTACGGAACCTCTAGTGGTTGCGCTAAGCATGCTGGAACCTGATGCTCGGCCTTCACTTGCTGACAAGTAAGGCATCGTAAAACAAACTTTATCGTTGACTTCTTCATCCTTTCCCACCAGTGTTGGTGCCAGAGGTCCTAGTACATATTTTCCACACCAGGATGTACCACCATAGGGGGCGTATGGAACTCCCTAAATACCTCCTCTCGTAGCACCACTGGTACCATGGTGCGTCCTCTGAAGAGGATGATGTGCTCCCCCACCTTCAGAAAATCCATCAATTGCCTATCCTAGGGATATCTGAGCACATCAAGCCTTTCAGCCAATGTCCCCAAGTTGTTCCTCCTGAACTCACTGAAGAAGTGGGGGAGTTATAGTCATAGACTAGAGGTAATATGCTCCATCTCTATCCATAAAGGATATCTACAACGCAGCTAGCTGCTTTGTCACCTCACTCAGCAAATGTAAACCAAAAATCATGTTGAGTGTGTCTGCTAATACGTTCCCATTACCATGAGTGTAGACTATCTCAAATTCATAGTCCTGGAGGAACTCTAGTCAACGTCGTCGTCTCAGATTCAGGTCCTTCTGTGAGAAGATATACCTGAGAATCTTGTGATCAGAGTAGACTGTAAAATGTTCTCCCATCAAGTAATGTCACCACATATTCAAGGAGAAGACCACTACTACTAACTCCAGGTCATGGGTAGTATAGTTCTTCTCATGTTGTCTCATATTTCAGGAACCATAAGAGATCATTGCTCGCTACTGCATCAGGACACATCTAATTCTGGTCCCTAATGCATCGCAGTATGCTATATACCCAATTCCCTCTTCTGGTAGCCTCAAGATGGGGGCACTCGTCCATCTCTGCCTCAACTCCTGAAAACTCTAATGGAATCTCCCCGTCTATACTAAGGGATGTCCCTTATTTGTCAAAGCTGACAAGGGTGCCCCAAATCTGGAAAAGTCGGGTACTAATCTCTGATAGTACCCAGCCAATCCCAAGAAACTTTGCACTTCGGTCACACTCCTAGGTGGATCCCAAGCAAGCACTACCTCTATCTTCGCCAGATCTACTAAAACTCCAGCCTTCGAGATAATGTGTCCTAGAAAGTGGGCCTTCCGTATCCAGAACTAGCACTTCGAGAGCTTACCATAAAGCTAGTGCTCTCGGAGTGTATCCAAAACTATCTACAGATGATAGGTATGATCCTCCTCCAATGTTGATTATATCAAGATTTCATCGATGAAGACCATAACAAAGTGATTGAGGTATGGCTAAAAGATCATGTTCATGATTCCCATGAACACCGTAGGGGTGTTGGTCACACCGAATAGCATAAACAAGAACTCATAGTGGCCATACCGACATCTAAAGGTCATCTTCTGCACATCCTCATCTCGTACCCTAAGATGATGTTAGCCTGATCTGAGGTCTATATTCGAAAACCATTAAGCTCTCTTCAGTTGATCGAAAAGATCATCAATCCTCAGAAGTGGATACTTGTTCTTCACAGTCACCTGGTTCAGGCACTGATAGTCCACACAGAGTCTCAAACTCCCATCTGCCTTCTTGGAAAACAAAATCGGGGTAGTCCATGGAGAAACAATGGGCCCTATGAACTCCTTCCTCTACAAGTCCTCCAACTGTACTCGTAACTCATGAAGCTCTATAGGAGCCATCCGATATGATGGTGTAGATATCATTCTCATTCCGGGGTATAGGTCAATGTAAAATTCTACCTATCTACGTGGAGTTAGTCCCAAAACAACATCAGGAAAGACATCGGAATACTGGTCCACCACTACAGGATAGCTCAGACTCTCAACGTCAACTAATATGAGGGTAAGGCTAGACAACTAATGTGTTATTGGATGAAACCTCCTCTGGGTAAGTCCATCTTGTGCTGAAAAGGTTCCCTTCTCGCCAGTGAAGGAAAACCAGGCCCCATCCTCACGGACACACCACACTTTGTGCCTAATACAGTCAATATGAGCATGGATTGTGGATAGCCAGTCCATACCCAAGATGACATTGTAAGGCCTCGATGCCGCTACTAGAAGATCTCATCCAAAGCTCTCACCTCCTAGAGTAAGCTCACACTACTAGAACCAGTGTGTAATCGTTGAATCTTCTTCTTTAGGAGTCTCTAATCGCAAAGATCGAGCCAACGGCTCCATCAGAATCTTTGAGCTCCGAATGAGGGTCATAGAAATGAAATAGTTAATGACACCTATGTCTATAAGTACTATAGATAAGGTGGATTAGACACAGATCGTACCTCTAATAAGATCTGGAGTGTCTTGGTCATAGGCCTTAGCTGCCTGAAGCTAAGCTCGTCCTTGTCCTCCTGCTCCCTGTGGTCAGGGTGGACCACCTGGAGGTGGTGGTGGTAGAACCTCGAATCGTCGCCCACCTCCTACTGCATGGCCAGCTCCTCTACCATGTCTGCCTACTACCTGCAGACCTCCTCGATCGAATCTCTACCTTTTCCTTGAAAATCCCTTGACCGTCTTTTGGTCACCTATATGGTGGGTTGGGAAGTAGTGAGCCATGTGACCCTGCCCACTGCACGAGTAGCATTTTCTGCTCCTCAACAGTCCTCCTCTGTCCCGTGAGCCCTACACCACCGACCTTGTATCCTGAGGTCATCCACTAGAAGGTTTGGCCCGCTTGGGCCCCTGCATCATTAGTCTATTGCCTGCTATGGATGAATCTGCTACCTAAAATCTGGTGGTGGCTCTCGTTGTTGGTGTCTGGTCATCTAGGAATTTCTCCACCAAAATCACTCACTCTAGCACCCCAGCCTGCATTGGAATACTGAGCGATGTCATCAATGCTCTGATCTACTGTCGAAGACCCTTCTCAAAGTTCTGGGCCCTAAAGAAAGGGTCATGTACCATGTCGGGGTAGTAGCAGGAGAGATAAATGAACCTCGCCGAGTACTGGGACACGATTATGTTTCCCTGATGTAAGTGCAGCAGCTCCTATATACGCACTAATCGTAGGGTCTCTATGATGAACTCTACCCTAAAAAGTTCCTCAAAGTACACCCAGGTGAGGTTCGTCTCGTCGTATGATTGGATTGTCAGACTCCACCATCTCCCAGCTACTCCCTGAAAGAGACTGGTAGCAAGGATCATCATCAGATTAGCTGGTGTCCCAACTAAGCGAAAAAACTCTGGCTACAGCCTCCAGCTAGTCCTCATCCACCTGCGGATCCATCTCGCCTCAGAACATCAGAGGCATTTTCCACTAAAACTCGTGCAATGTGCTCAGTCGGCGTGCACCCTCTCCTGGTGGGGCTAGTGGAAATGGCTACCCAACGGGTAGTGGTGCTGCTGTTACACCACCCAAAGGTGATAACACCATAAGAGGGCCCTGCACGGAGGCCTCATCGCTCGGTGGACCATCATCATGTACTCTCTCGGGAATCCTGGCTGGCTATCTACGTGGCGACATCTTGAAAGAAAACTGGTGCGCCACGGTCAAAAATTTATACCTGATGAGTTGACTCAAAGAAATCAAAATTAAAACACTTCCAAAACACACAAAATTAGTGTTTTCATGCATTGAGTCAGAAATAAAAACTCAAGGTCCTGTTGTATGGATAAGTTGGTCATTGTACCAACATTGGATTCCCCAAACTGAAAACCACACTCATAACACTTAACACTATTGCCACATAGAAAAGATCAGAGTCCCAGTTCTTTGGTAAAACCGACTCCTCTGATGCCACTTTGTCACGACCCGTCCCCCGGAGCCCGTGTCGTGACTACCCCAAGCCCACCTTCCATAGGCCAGGGATTGGAGACTAGCATCAGAAATACATATCCCTACAATGGTAAGGTATTGCCTTTAAACCTGTATAAACACACAATCTAAGAACATGGAAATAAGCAACCACAAGGTAAAATACTGTAGTAAAAAGTGTACTAAAGTAAAGGGGCCAGAATACAAGCCCAACTAAAAAGTACAAGTACATCTGAAAAGAGAAAAATATCTCCTAGATCATCCACCAAGGATCCTACCTGAAGGGTAGGTATAGCTCATGATTAGTAGTAACTGTGGCACGTCACGTCAAATGGTCCACCTCTGAGCACCATCCATTCCTGGCTTTCGCAGCCTTGATCAACATTGTTCGTTGTCTGCACAAGACACGGTAAGGTGCAGGCATAGCCTGTGTAGGGGTGAGTATATCAATACTCAGTAGAGACCCTGAGACCCCCGTAGGTCTCCCAGAGTTTCACAAAGAAAAATACCACAAAGAAAGACTTCAATCACAAAGCATGAAGCAGTCATCAACTCTACTTAGGTATATGCTCATACATATACCTAAGTTATCAAAAAATACTCATCTCATTCATAAGGAAACTTAAGGCTACAAATTTGAAGTTATTTTTACAAATTATCCACAAAGGAAGAATAACACAGAGTTAACACCACAAAGGTAACACCAAGGAGGTGAGAGTACCACAAAGGTAACACCACGAAGGTAACACCATGAAGGTAAAAGCACCAAAAAGGTAACACCATGAAGGTAAAACCAAAAAGGTAGAAGTACTAAAAAGGTAAATACTCATCTCACGCTAGGTATATAACTCAAGTACAAAAGTATAGATGATTATTCATAAATCTAGATCATCTTATTCTGTCAAGAGGCTCTGCTGATGACCCACACAGGATCGATAGATGCTAACCCACACAGGATTGTTGGGCGTTGACCCACATATGATTGATAGATACTGACCCACACAGGATCTCTAAGCACTGATCTTCATAGGATCGATATATGCTAACCCACACAGGATCGATGTTCTTTCTTCACATTACATCCAGCCAGGAGATTCCCGCAATAAGCACGCTTGATTATAGGAGGATCCTCTCCTTAAGCCATCGGTCATATCTCAACTACCACAAAGTTCCAAAAAGAAGTATCCCAAAGGAACACCATGTCATAAGGGTTCCAACACAACAGACGGCGCGTCAATCGGATGCTCGGTCTGCGACTTATAAGCGTTTTAGTACCGAGGGCCCACTTAGATTCGGGTTCGATCCAACCCGATTGTACTCCAACTTTCTCCAAAACACAATTGAGGTATACTAAAAGGATCATCTTTCTCCAATGGTCCTAGTGCCGCAGATGGTTCTCCAAACGGATGCTCGGATTTCAAGTTATGGTTCTTTAGGTGAAACTGGGCCCAGTTGGGTCTGGGTTCGGTCTGACCTGGTCGGACTGACTCGGCTGGGTTGGGTTGCGGTGGGCTTGACCCGTTGGGCCACGAACCGGCCCAGACCACCTAGGCGGTGCGGCCTGCTAGGCTGGCGTGGCCCGACACTTGGAGGGTCACGGCCCGCTGGGCTCGCACGGCCCGACCCGTGAAGGGCGTGGCCCGCTGGGCTCGCTCGGCCCAGCCCGTTGAGGGGCGCGGCCCACTAGAGGCATGGCCCGCAGGGTCTTGGGCGACCCGGCCCGCAGAGGGGCATGGCCTGCTAGAAGCGTGTCCCACTGGGGCTCACACTAACTGGAATAGGGGAGGGTTATGCTCCCATCCCCTTTACTTCTGAACGGCTAAGCTGTTCGGGTAACGGAGCGGCGGTGCCACATGGTGCCCCTGGTCATCATGGGACCTATAGGGGCGGGTCCCTCCTCTACCACCATAGCTTCGTGTCATGGCCATCTCCAGCGATGCATGAAGGTGTGTCGCTCCGCCTCCGCCTTCCGTAGCCTGCCCGAGCCGGCCGCCGTCTTCACACACCGCGGCTACGGTTGCGGCCTTCTCCGCCGATGGCGCGCAATGGTGCACCACCATCCCTTCCTCAGTCGGTCACCGGTGCCATGCCGGCGGTCTTCCGCAGGTCACCAGGTGAGCTCCAGTGGCCCATTGTTCCATCTGTATGTACCATCGGCCTCCCCGAGACACCCTCTTCGCTGCTTGACCCTCCATTCCGGGTTTTGTCCAATCCAAATAAAAAGGACTGCGAAGAAGGCATAGATTAACAAAGTAGCAGAGGGTCCGGTCCTTGTTCGTTTGGCCCGCACCCTCTACGTCAGCGTCTTAACAAGGGGGGAAGGATTCATGATTCAACAATCTCTTGAAATTAAAATAAGATAAATCCCTACCTCAAGATCAATGGAGAATGTCGCATTTGAGGAAGAGTCGGTGTTCATCGTTTGGTGGTGCTTGTCACCACCCGCTGGAACCGGTTTCATCCTCCAAGTGATTGGTGTCACGGTACTTGGCGAGAGCTTCTTCTCTTGGTGAATTCATGCCAAAACTCTTCCCCAATCTCCATATAAATAGGATAGGGGGAGGGTGAGTAACACATGTGGAATTAATGGGGTTCAATTAAATAAGGAACCATCCTAATTCCAATGGTGTTGTTACAAATAATTGAGGATTCAATCAATTTAATGGATTGACACGTCATTGGTCCCGCCACCATTGGAGGAAAAATAAAAATAAAAATAAAATAACAAATTTATTTTATTATTCTTTTAAATGTCCAAAATCTAACTTTTTCTCCCGACCTACTGCAATTTCAGTGAAGGCTTCCTTAAGTGAATCCTGATGTTGTAGATTCAACGGTTCCCTCATATTTTTAACCTGAGCACCGGTTCAAAAGTTATAAAATGCCGCTCGTGTGTTTACTGAATGTACCTTAAAAAAGTTCATAAATTCATTCCAAGCACACCAGGCCTCGGAATCGTGCACCTTCAATTTTTACAGACTCATAATAATTCTATATAATTAAAAAAATTACATGGAAATTCTAGGTCTTTAAAATTATATTAAAAAATATATATTTAAACCTAATATCATTATTTATTTCAATATTTATAAACATTAAAGATGTACAAACCATTGTACAAACTCTTTATTAATAGATTTTGTTATATCTTTGTCATTTCATGTTCAACCTCTCATGTGCCTCTTTTTTTTATTCTAATCTCTTTAATAAATTAATCTAAAATTTCACTATTTTGTAGAACATATCTATATGCTTGTAATAATTCAATTTTTCAGTAAAATATTTGATATCGTCCCAACTGAATGGCCAATTTTAGGAAATATTTTTTTATTTCCCATATAGTTGAAATTTATTTGATATGTCTTCAACGTGTCCAATCTCGATTGAATATTGTATCAATATCATCCAAGTATCTAGAAAAAAAGGTAAGACACTCTACTACTAAATATTATTCAAAAATAGTGCCTTTAGTTTGAGATTTATTTTTCATGTATGATTTCAAATGACCAATGTATCTATGAAATAAAATTAATAAAAGATAGTTATATATTTAATGAAGTGTCAATAATGGTTTACTTAAGCTGAAAACATATAAATAAAGTACCTCTCAATTGGATACATCCATCGATAATGTACGAAGCCTCCTAATTTAGTTTCCTTGATCAAATTCATGGTTAAATGGATTATGACAGTAAAAAAATAATAGAGGAAATATCATCTTAATTGCACAAAGTTTTAGTAAAAATCTATCCTGAAGCTTGTCAAGCTCAACTGGTAGTAGAGTTTTCTCACAAAGTTGTCTAAATAATATGTATAATTGGAGTATAACTATATTAACCTTTTAATGTAGCAATGTGTGTAATGAAAATAGTAGTAAATATTATAATATAATATGTGAATCATGGATTTTAAATCCTTGTAATGTATAAATCTTTAAGTCGAAACACCTTGATATGTTACTTTAATACCCATCTGATATTATCACGTGTTTTAAAATTCAAAGGAATATATCTCTATCCTTATTTTTCATTGAAAAAAAAATTGGAGTGTTCTTTCCATTCTCATCTAGCCATAGATCATGCTTTATATTCATTATTTATAAGTCCTTCCAACATTGAGATGACCTTCAATTTTCCATGCTCATTAAGTAATGTGAAGATCAAATTTTCACAAAAAATCTTTCCAATATGAATAACATAAATATTATGACATAACAAATTAAATTCCCAATATGGAAGTTTTAAGAATATAATTTTTTTTATTCTATTTTTGAGTTTTGATTTCAGCTGATGATGCACTTTGAACTCATTTCCTACTATTATTCAAATAATTCACCTTCCCAAATTCTATTTCAACATTTACTAATTGTGAAAATATTTTAGAACCTATCAATAAATTTGGAGTTGGTCTATGATCAATGGACCCATTTAATTTTTACTTGTTCAACTGAAATCTTTGAGATTAATTAAGAAATCTACAATGAAACAAGAAGCACCATTTTTTACTATAAGGTAGTCATTCAGTCTCAAAATAAAAGATACAAATAGGAAAATCCAAATGTATATAAGTGTTCTAACCAGATAAGTTCTCAAGTCTAGGGAAGTAACTAATGTTCCACATTATAGCAATGTGCATTTTGAACATTGTTCTAAAAGCTGCATTATAATTCTCAACATCGTTGCTCCATAAATCTAATAATTCTTCAATTACAGTCTACAAGTATACATCAATATTATTTCTAGACATTTTTTTTCCAAGAATAATCATCAAAATGATAAAGGATGTTTATTACATACACATCCATAGAGGTAGATTGTAAGGGTCCAAAACAACCATCCAAATGATATTACTAATACTCAAAGTTAGGAATGGGTTGAATCCATGGTCAATTAATCCCAATCACACATTTATATGATCAGATGAGAAATATGGATATAATAAATCAAATTTCCTCCATGATTATAAATATTTTGGATGTCATATTGAACCATCATTTTCATTATCTATAGAATTCCACTTCATGTGCTTGATGGTTTTTAATGACTTGAATAATCTTTGAAATCAAGTTTTTAAAGGGAAGTAACACAAAACTTTTAAAAATGTGTTCTTTTCCTGATTATTCATAGTAGTATGTTGATTAAAACTTCCAAAATTACCCATTTAATTCTATCTAGAAGATGAAAAAAATAACCCATGTATACTTGAATCCCCTCCCCAATAAAGCATACAATCATTGGTACAATCATGTATTTTTGTATAATTCATACCAAGATTGTTAAAAACATTTTTCATATCATAAAAAGACCTGGGGATCTAATATTATGGAAATGTGTCATGAAAAAATTCCAATATCATGGACATCAACTTATTTTTAATTCTGTATAGGCTTTTGATATGGAACAACCTCAGTAGAAAATAAATTTTTGAGTATTTATAAGATCCACTATACAAATCTTTATTTCTATCATCAACTAAATCATGAAACACATTTTTTTGCTCAGTAAAGTTCTATCTTACATTAGTCTCTACAACATTAGGATGAGGATCCACTGATAAGTTACAATCTTGATCTAGTTGTCCTATGGTCAAAAAACATCATATTTCATGTTAATATTTTTAGAACCCTCAACTAGTTGTACTGATATGTTTTTATTCTAATGATGTTGTCCTAAAATTCCAAAATCATCATTTATAAGGTTTTGAATTTCATTCTCCATTTTCAAAGAAGTTGGGAGCTAATTTTACTTACTAACATCAATGCTAAAACTTTTTGTAACATTTGATTCTCCATACCAAATTTAACACACACATTGAGCAGGGAATTACTTCATTATCAAGTTTTCATAAATTTCATGCCTCTTTAACCATATTCTGAATTTACATTTTGGAAATGGATATCTTATTTTCCCATCAAAAAATAAATTGGAAATTTCAAAATATAAAAACTCCTCCAAACCCTTAGCATACTGAGTTTTGTTCCAAGGTAATGTGATCCAGATTTTACTTATATATCACAAAGTGTCAACACTTAATTAAAGAAAATTAAAACTCATCATATATATTATGTAATTTAAAAAAATTAAAAATTTAGTGGGAAATGAATGTTGATCAACTAATTTGACTTATCTTATGATTCTATAATCACGAAAAAATTATGGTAAGTTTCATCAAACATTTTCTCTAAAGTAATATTTTCTAAAACATAAATTATCTTCATTTATAATTCAATAGAATTCCATTCTATAAATTTTATTTAATTATAATTTCATACCATCTTATGAAAAATTCTAAACATTATTGAAGTTTCATCAAAAAAATTCTCAAAAGTAATATTTTCTAAAACATAAATTATCTTCATTTATAATTCAATAAAATTCCATTCTTTAAAATTTATTTAATGATATTTTCATACCATCTTATGAAAAATTCTAAACATTATTGAAGATACGAATATTAAAAAATGTGATAAATGTGATCTAGGTTTTATTTGAAAAAAATAATAAAATAAAATTCATTCAAAATTGTTACATTTGTATATTAATATATGACATAATAATGAATTTTTTATTAAGTTAAAAAGTGTATCCTTTTGTAAAAATAATAATAAAACACTAATTGAAAATTGATTGTAGAACTTATCATATATTATGAGTTAATTCTATATTTTTTCACAATACATCTTAAGCAACAAGAATAAATTAATCAAGTTTATCTATGAAAAAAAATAATATGATTGATTTTAATTGATTTAATCAGTGATGCTCAACATAAGCATAAAACTCACACTAATTGTAAACTACTTACAACACTTATCATAGATGATGAATTAATTGAGTATATTTTCATAACATGCCTAAAAATACCAAAACAAATTAGTCAATATTCTTTGTTCAAAAAATTATATGAATAATTTTAATTGACATGTGATTTTGGATGGGAAATAGAAGTACCTATTTACATCGATGTTGTAAGATTCTCAATGAAGGCAGGGTGAAAGGAGGGTGAATGATCAATATGATTGTAGTTTGGTGAGGGTTCCATATAGAGAAAGGGGGTGAGAAATGCATTGATAGGGGTAAATATGGGTAAACAATGGATGAAAGGGGGAAAAGGGGATGACAGCAGGGGATGAGAATTAAGGAGGGGGAAAGGGGGTCGAGGATGACCATAAGGTTGAAAATGAGGTCCATAGTGGTGGCAGTGAGGGTGAGAGTAGTGATGGTGAGGGAGAGAGTGGATACGACAAGGGGAAGGGTACATGGGTGGGGGAAAGTGGGGAGAGGGATCTGGGGAAGAAGTGCATTTATTTTAATTTTAGCACATATTTTGGGGCAGTTTTTAAAAAACCACCACTAAAAAATAAATTTTATTTAGCAGTGGTTTTTCAAACCACCGCTTAGACCTTATTTTATTGTAGTGTATGATGTCCTATGTGTCTTTAGGTGATATGTGATGTGATGATGTTTGATGATAGCATCAGATGCTAGACCTTACAAGGGTGGGGTAGGAAGGGATGCATCCTGACCCACATCAGAGATGGTTGGTTATGTGATGTGATATTTTTAGAAGGTATTGAAGCATAAGACATTCAACTTTGGGTCATGAGTGTGGAAAATCAGTGAGGAAGAAGTTTTAGGGTGCCTTGGTTTATTTATATTCTTGATATTATATTACTATATTGGATGCATAATTTGGTGAGTGATCCATGGTGAGGACGAGATTGATTAGTTGACCTTTTTAGGAGCTTTTCAGTTCTATTTTTTATTCACTAGGGCATTATGATACTCTTTTCACACATGAACTTGAGACCTTGGGTATGTTACTACTAAGTATAAATGTTATTATCACCCTAAGTATATAAGTTTTTCATGCATTGTGGGATGGTTTTGGGTTTACTTTTATATTATTTTCTATAGTTTCTTGGTTATTGTTTATCCTATCTCTCAATCCTATATTATTAAATAGGTTAATGCCTTCTATATGTGGTATTTTTATACCCTTGGTTCTTGTTTCCAACCCAAGTCCTACTGGAGGTGGAACTCAGGGGTCATTATCTATCTTCCTTCATTTTTGGTCCAGGAGGGGTACCTTTGGATGTAGGGGGTCATGATAGTAAATAATTTTCAGTAACTCATTCTTTCTATGCGGTCTTTGGGTACTGTTGTACATAATACATATAAATTCTTCCTTAGACTCAAAAAACTCTTGATTTTTATGGAAAAATATGGAAACCATTGAAAAATTACACCACCTTCCACTCTCCTAGTTTGGTAAAAAAATACACTAAATCTTTTCCAACTGAATTTATCAACAAACACAACCAACATAAAACTCCATAACATCACCTTGGTGGATTTTTTATGAACAATATCTTACCCTTTTTGAGGAAAAAATGAGAAGATTTATGAGAAGGATAATGGGGTTTTTTGTAAACATTTTGAATTTGATACTAAATTTGATCTAGTTTTTCAAGATCATCATCATCATGTTGTTGATAATGAAGTAAAAAATCATTATCTTAGCCACAAAATTCAAAATGAATTGATAATCTTATTGAGGAATGCGATTAAAGAAAAAATATTAAAGAAGATTGTGATATATATTTTTTTTTTTCAATTATCCTTTATTGTAATCTATATGTAATTCATAAAGAATAGATTTCCATTATCATAATATGTGTTGATATTGAGGATGAATTTAGTGTCAAGGTGGAGGAGTTTTTTCTTATCTATATAAATATTAATAACACGTCTAACCTTTGGATTTTCAAGTCACTTAAAGATGCCCTATTTATTCTTAAAATCAACATTGATGACATATGAGGAAAAATTATGATAATGGATCAAACATAAATGGTAAACATCAAGGTTTCTAAAAAATACTTCTAGGTGTAAATTTTAGATAATTTTACATTCCATGTGTAAATTATAGCCTAAATATTTCTATATGAAACATGGAAAATTGGTGTGAAGGAAATGTTTTTTTTTTGAATATGTGAAAAATATTTATACATTATTTGAAGGTATACCACATTGATGGTATATTACAAGGACTTATGTGAAGGGTTTGACACCAAAAACATTATTTATAACTTGTTAGGAAAGGTATATTGAAAGTATCATATCTAAAATAAGGAAATAACCTGAGTTAAGAAATGCATTATTTAAAATTTCCAATCTTTCCAAAGATGACAATGCTGTGATGTTAGATGCTAAAGGATTGTGGTGAAATTATTTATATAATTTTTAATTCATCATTATCTTATGAATTTGGTTCAAAATCTTAGATAAAGTTAACCATTTAAATAAAATCCTTCAATTTGAAGAGATGGACACCAAATATTCGAGTACAAAAAATAGAAGGGATAATTTTGTTCTTTGAAAAACTTTGAGTGGAGGAGTTTGAAGATTTAACGAATGAATAAAAATAAATTTCACTCGAATTTTACATTGATACAATATTTAAAGAAAAAAATAATTGTTTTCATGAAGAAAAGATTTTATGAGGATGTGGAAGATGATGATATTAAAATTTTATCTATAGAGGAAAATTTTAGAATAAATTTTTTCCTTCAAATTATTGATGAAGATCTTATATCATTGAGGGAAATTCGAAACAATATGAAAAAATTGAAGAAATTTTTGGATTTTTGTTAAAGTGAAATTTTAAAAATATTTTTTAGGAATAGTTTATGGAACATTGCATTCAATTTCAAAGTTTTTTGAAACACAAAAAACATGATGATATTTATGGAGATGAACTATTTCAAGAGCTTATACATTTGAAATTTATATTGTCAAGTGAATTCATAAAATCAATATATATCCTTGATTATATCAATCCTTATTTTAAAGATGGGGGATTTTAAATGACATGGGTGCCATATCAAATTTTATTAACTATACTTATTATAGTTACATAAGTTGAGAGAATCTTTTATAAGATAAAGTTGATCAAAACATATCTTTAGACTACCATGTCACAGGAGATATTATGTGATTTGGTAGTGATTTCAATTGAAATTTATTTTTTGGATAGTTTTAATTGTGATGAGTTTATTGAATGTTTTTTATCAATAAATTAAAGAAGTATATTCATTTTAATTAGATTATAAAGCACTATAATATGGTTCTTGAAGTACTACACTTTGCTCTAATATGTAATTCTTTGTTTCTTTGTATATTTAGACTCGCTGTGTATTTTTTATTTTTTAGATTATTTTAGTTTTCTTGATTATTTTCAAATTATATTTTTTCCATGGAAATATTATTATTTTAAAATTTTTGTATTCAAATTTTAGCGTTTTTTTTATCTTAATATACATGGAATTTTCTTAAAGGAATTTCTTTCTTGGAGTCTTTGGGATTTTATTCTACTCGTGCTCTATTGTCTATTTTTGGTTTTGGTGAATTTTTAGGTTTTCATGGATATTTTCCTTATGTTATGCTATTTTTGTGTGATGCTACATAAAATCATGGTACATATTCTCTAAAATATATTTTTAATTAGCATTGCTTGTATTTTATGCTAAATTGTGAAATTGATTTCATAGACAGGGAATAAAAGAATTTACAATTAATTTCATGTTATTTCTACGATAAGCAATATTTTTGAATTTAAAAGAAATTTTAACTATATTTAGTATTTTAATATAGAAAAATTCTATTTATTTATTGTTCATTTTTTTGGTTTGATTTAAAATAATGTTTACTTTAGATTTCCTGAATGAATTAATTATCCATGAATTTTATTTTCAAATGTTGAATGTGAATTTTCTCTGGCTAGAACACTTACATTTTCATAGTGGTTGATTCAGCATCATACATGGAAATATGGGTAAAAAATCATTGAACTATGTACTTAAAGTTTTATTTTATGCAATGTTATCAACTATTATACTAGTATGCATTTTATAGTTACATAGTTTGGTTATTTGTATCTAGTACACACTTTCTGGTTTTCCCCTAAAAAATTTCAATTAGTGCAAGCTATTTCTTAATATTTTTTTGGTTTATTTAAATCCAATACACACTTTATATTTTTTTGTACTTTAATTCTAATTCTTTGTATTCATTTAATTTTTTCCATTTAAAAAAAGGGGGAAATTTGTATAGTTACTATTGAACAATAAGGTTTATCTTGCTCGCTCTAGGGTTACATAATATAATGGAATAAAAATTAAATCTAAATATTCTACTATCAAAAAAATCATGTTGTAATGGTCTTATATTACATTGTGGTTTGTTTCATAGAAGAACCGTAGGAGAAGAGTTTTCTATGGATGTTATTTCATGTTTGTTGTGTCCTGATTTGATGGGTTGCAGCATGGCATTTTGTATTGTGTTATAAATCTTAGGCTGGTATTGATTCTAGTTATTGTGTTTCTATCATGATGGTTATGGTCATTTTGTGATGTTATCAGGTTTCTTTTCAAATTAAGGAGTGGATCAGCTGAGGAAGGGTGAGGGTTGAACCATGAATTTTGGGATGTCATACATTATGGCATGATGAAGACCATTACACTATAATTCTCCTAGGTCTTATATAAATTAATTGGTCATTGATCGGGTTATGAGGGGGAGATTGTGCCATGGTTTTTTGAATCTCGATTGATTAACCCTCATTATTCCATAATGAGGGGTGTCACACTATGATTTTTTAGAAAAGAGGTGACATGAATTGGACACCCAATTCATGTCCCAAGGAGGGTGTCACACTATGATTATTAAGGTATTGATTTTAATTATAAATTTGAGTGGTTTTTTTTAATTTTGTTCAATTCCTTCAACTATCTTCATACCCTAGGTGTCTTATGGATTGGTTTTGGTGCTTTTTAAAATATTTAGTGGTCTTTTGAGTTATTGTACTCATGTTATCAAGTTTTCATGATCTAAGGTTCTATCTTCTTTCCTTATTCTTAATTATTTATTGTTCTTATTTCTTGAAGAGATTGTGGTATAGGTTATTATTTGGTTTTTATGGTGTTTATTTGAATTATTGATAGAGGATAGTGTGTTATAGGTTAGTGATAGGTTTCTTGTGAGTTTATTGGTGTTTAATATTTGTTTCTTCCTCTTCCTTTGGTGTTACAATTGTTGAAGATTCATTCAAGGTAGGTTATTCAAATTCTATCGTATTTATATCTAATTTTAATATATAATTATAATGATTTGGTTTTAATTGGGTAATGGAATTAAATTTACCTAATAAAGATAATGGATTGGATTGAAGTAATTAAAGGGTGAAAGTGAATCACATGCATTTTACATGAATTTCTAAGACATTGTTTATGTGATTGATGCACATGGATTTTTATAACATTTTTATAATTTGTTTCAATTAATTAGATTAAATTATTCTACTTATTTTTTAGTTTCATATTATTTTAGATATTTTTATAATTTTAGTTACTTATATATTAATATTATTTATTAATATTATTTCTAGTTTGTATTAATTTTATATATTTTTTTAATATTTTTTTTAACACTTTATATTATTAATATTATTTTTATTATTATTATTATAAATATTAAATAATATTAAAATTTAAAATTTTCAATTAATTTTCAGTGTTTTGGTGATAGTTTTTGTTCACAACAAATGTTGGTGGTGTTCATTGTGGGATGGTTTCGTATCGCATCTGTGTTTAGTGATTATTTGAGTGTGTGACATGGTGGGTGATACCTAAAAATTAATCTCATTCAAGTGAACCTGACACATATAGATACCTTGACTTTGTGATAAATTTTTTATTGAATTTCACCATATGATTTATTACCAAAATATCATGCAAATTATTCATTAAATTAGAGAATGAAATATTGTAACACCCTAAGATTTTGAAAATAAATTTAATATTTAATGCATGAAACACTAAGTCTATAAAAAACACCACTTTGTTATAAACTATCCAGTAATCATATTTTTTCCACCTATGTGATTTGAATTTCAAAAAACTAACATACACGGTTGCGTTCAGTAAGATATTTAGAGTCTGATAAGACAACTTATTTTTTGGTGAATAGTAACATACCCTTATGAATAGTAATATGACCCTTATGAATAATGAATCATATTATTATTTTATTGTCTTAAGTTTATGATCTTGATTAATTTTTTAATGTGATATAAAATAAATTATAGTTTTAAAATTGTTATTTTTAGAATAAATTATTATTTTCTATAAAAATTAAATTAATAATATTTAGAAAATTATTTTCAAAAATGGAGTTTATTTTTTAATTATACACATAGAAAAATGGTTATGGTGAATTTTTGGTATCTTTATGAAATACTTAAATTTTTGGTGAATAGTGAAATTCGATAATTTACAAAATATGTTAAATAAGTGAATTTTTGAATCATGATTGAGTTATGGGTGATATAAATGACCATTGGTTCAAAATCACATGCACCTATTAATATTTTTGGTCACAAGAATCAATACTATTGGTTTTCTTTGGAAAAATAATAAAATAATGACTAAAATAATGGGAAAACTCTTCTCTCATCCACTATAACCCCCCCCCCCCCCATCACTCCCTCTTTTCTTCATTCCTCCAAGCCTTTAATCTCATTAAATTTATTTCCAAATACCCTTCACTAGTCACTTACCACTTCTAGGAGCTCTTGGTCTTTCCAAAATATCAAAACCCCTTCCCTTAAGGTGGTTCTCAAGGAGGTTATTTCAAGTGGTAAAACATCTTTCTTTTTCATTTAGTTTCATTTCAATTTATCTTATTTTATTATTATATCCTAACCTCCTCTATCCAATTGATCCTTATAAATCTAGTATCATATAAATATTTTAATTATAACATGTTAATTTAATAACCATTATCAATCTTCTTACTCTCTCTCTCTCTCTCTTTTATAAATGAAATTATCGTCTGTGAGGTTCCAATTTATAACCTTTGTAGATGACGAAGTTTCATTCTTCAATTTATCCTTAATTACTGGTCATGAAACCATTTTTATGGTTTAAATAGACTATAAAAATTTTATTATAACCTACTTAATATTCAGGAACTAGTATATGTACATGGTATTAATTTATATGATAAAACCAGTTCATAATAATCCAAATACCGCTAAATAATCTAAGTGATTGTCATTAATATTTCATCCAATGATTCATCCCCATACCATGTAAACAAATTATATATATAACAATTGACACTTATTTATGTTCATAAATAATATATAATTTCAATTATGGATAATTACATCCTTTCCACATGAACATCCATACTCATATACAAATATACCGATCATGAAAACCAAGGAAATGAACACTCCACAACGACGGAATTAAATATTATAACTTATCAATAAGAACATAATAAACTTAATAAATTTATGATAAACTAAATAAATTTCTAATATGTTCTTAATTAAGTTATTAATAAGTCTAATTTCATATTTCAAGACCTTAAGTTCAAGATCAGAACGCATTCAGACTTAAGGTAAGGGTTTTCTACCCGAACCTCCATTTTCATTTAGGTTACTTTTATTATCTACTTACCTCAATTAAATTATTATTCATTCATATTTAATCCAAATAATTTTTATTTTAATGTTATATATATTTTCTCCAACCATAATCTTACCTTTATTTATGGGGATTTATATTTTTTCAATGGATCTTTCAAAAATCCTTCCCGATAAACAATTCTGTTTCAAGGGAATTCCAAAAATTCTTAACTATTTTCAAGGTCAGTCTATAATATGTTTTTAGAAACCATTATCTTTATAAAATCACTAATTTTATTAATAAAATAATATCTAACTTCACTTCTGGTTTTATACAAATATTTCTCCAAAAGAACTCTTCTTTTCAAAGTAAAGGAGTATTTATCTCAAGAATTACTCAAAGATTTTATAAGAGTATCTTCATCTATTTCAACACTCTTATTGGTTCTTATGTATTATTGGGATTAATATTTTATGGTATAATATACCATGTTTAATTTAATTTTTTATGATTATTTTTACTGTGGATGTGCTATCTTAAAATCATTCATCAATTTACTCCAAATGGTTAGTGTTTATGCTTAATGTTCAGGGAAAGTTGTTTACATTTCATATATTAGTTTCAATATGAATGTATATTTTGTTTATGTTTATCCCTATTCATATGGGTAATGAATTTGATATAGTAAGTGTCATGTGGGTCCCACTATATCCCATTGGTGCATCAGTAGGTCTCATGGTACAAACTATGGTCTTGACACAAGGCTTTGACAAAATGATTATTTATGGTCTTGGCACGAGGCATTGACGGCATGGTTATGATGTCTCACATTATTCATTACATCATTATGAAAATCATATTTATGGTTCATGTGGTTATTCAAATATTATAAAATTCATGATTATGTTTTACTATGAAATTATTTATTCAACTCTTATTCCTGGCATAATGTGTTCAAGTTTTTTGTTAAAGGCATGTGTTTTTAGTTATTCAACATGCCTAATGTTTATGTTTATGAAATATTCTACTGTATTTCTTACCCTTACTGATCATTTGAGCTCACCCCTTTCTTATGTTTCACTTTCTAAGGACATAAATATTTTTATTATGAATGACATGCATAAATAACCTAGGATTTATGGATGTTGTCGAAGGAATTTCTATGTTGTTTTTCATTTCAAGTTGTAATGATGAAATTATTTATGTATCTTGTTTCCAATGCTACTAAAATACTCAGTCCTTTGGTATGAATATTCCTTGTTTATATTCCAATGTAATTAAATAAGGCATCGGCTCTGAGCAACCGGGGTCGGGTCCTTACAAATATTATATGATTTGTGTGAAAATTTAAAGTATTATTTAACATCAGAGAATAATAATTGATGGTATTTTAATTGAATTAGGAATTGGTGATAATTAAATGAATAAATACTCATATTTGGGAATAAAAGACGTGGAATCGTGTTCAATTTAATGAAAGTCACAACTTTGACACTTCCATCTCCACTTGCTTCCCTCTATTGTGTTAATTTTAGTTCATTTAAATATATGTTTAGTTTTTAGAATTTTTATTTTCTAATCACATTAAAAATTAATTGACCTAAAAATTATTTGAATATGAAATTACTAGTGTATACACGCATTCTTCCTATGTGATCAAACCTATTTCCTCTTCTATAATAATTAATTTTTGTTATAAACTTCTAAATTTACCACGTCGCGATAGCTTGTAACAAATTTTAGGTGTTATTTATAGAGATAATTATAACATTAATAGATCCTTAAAAAAGAGTGATTTTGGTTATAAAAAAAGTAACACACACAAAAAAAGTTTATATTACTGCTCTGTATAGTTTTTCATTGCAGCAAACTTCCAGATGACATGGAGTTCAGAATCTCATGGGAAGCACCATACAGTTACAATCAACACCTAACCTACCTACCCATGGTGCATGGTATGAGTTAAAATTTATCATCGTTCATGAGTTATCTAGGTAATTATTTTTATTTTATTGATCACTATTCAAATCAATGTCATGATACATAAAATAATACTTCACCATATTCTTCTAATAATTCATACCCACCATTTGATTATTCTCTAGGTTAAGATATTTATAAAAATGTAGAACCTAGTAAATCATACTCCCTATCTATATTGAAAGACATTTTATAAAAATATCATAACTCAAGTGAAAAATATAAAAACCTTGTAAAACATAAACCATATTTTACAATATAGGAAGACATAAAATTTGACTAACCATTTTGAGTGAAAACACTTAAAAATAGAGCACAAAAAATTCTACTATGAATGAGGTAAATAAAAGGTTTAAACTTAAAGAAGAGATTAATGAAAATTTTACTTCCTCACTGAAGAATCTAGAAAATCAAATGAGTTAGCTTTTAAAATTAACCTCCTCACTAACACTTGGTATTATAACTATAAACCATTCTATGGAGGAAAGTGTAGTAGAGGTTTCATATGAACAACATTCATTTCTTGATTTTGATAATGAGGCCAAATTGATTGATTTTTATTCCTATCATCCCATTGATGAATCCTATCAATTTAAATTCTATTCATTATTCCCAATCACATTTAAAGAACATGAGAGCCCATTTTTATAGTCTGTTGAATATAATAGTCCATCAGAAAATGAGATTTCATGTCCCTCACTTATGTGTTCAAATGGAGATTTCATGTCCTATCAGGATCATCCCTACATGGTCACTTTACGAGGTTGACCTCTATAAGTTCACCTCATGGGCTCAGCCTTTATGGTCCTAGTATTCCTTATTTTTTTGTGATGGTCTCCCGATCTGGTTACATGTGGGTTCGCGAGAGGAATTTCTAGAAGTAGAAGTTTTTGGCTCTCATCTCCATTGGTCTCTCTCTCCATGTCTATTTTTTGTGGAGGAGTGTGGTTTTCATAGGCACCCCCAACTAACCACCTTCCCAAAATGGGTGGGTATGGGGAGGTTCACATGGACATGGAGTGTTGAAGGATTATCATAGAGGGAGCGTGTGGTGAGGTGAGGATAAGGACAAATTATGTGGTGGTGCCTCACCATGAGGTCACTACATGGAGCATCACAAAAAGATGCCTCGATACCATGAGGTCAGGCCATGCCAAGAAAAAAAAATACACCTTAACACTGTGAGGTTGGACCACATGATTTTATGGATTTAGGTAATAACCTCATGATATCCACTCCATAGTATCAACCTCGTGAGCTCAACCTTGTGGGCTCAACCTCATAGGCTAAACCTTGCGGGCTCAACCTCATAGTCTAAACCTTGAGGGCTCAACCTCATGGTGCATTAGAGTCTCATTGTGTTTTTTAGAACCTCCCTCTAAACATATTTCATATATTATCCTTTCCTTAATATTTTCTTTAATCCTCGTTTTTTAAAATTCATGGGCTCTAAAAAATTCCCCCCTCAGAATTGGATCCATTATAGATGATAAAGAACTAATTATGAGGAATTAGAAAAGCCCGTATAGTTTTAATGTGGTCCACTATTTGGTGGGACCATATTTATATGTTCAACAAGGCCCCTTAATTATCAATTTTTACCAAATAAGAGCTCAAAATATCTTTATCAAGATGAAATCATCCTACAAACTCAAGCACTTCATAAACTCGATAAAGACTTCTCAACATACTCTCCATTAAGTAATCAGCTTCTTGAGTTGTGGGATGAACTCATGGTCTGCATGGTCATCTCATGGTCTATGTGAGTTTATAATGTCTACATGTTTGACTACACGGTTTACATGGTCTACCATGTGATTCACATGGTGACCTCATAGGAATGTTCTTTTAGTACCATTGAGTCATTGTCTTAAGGATTGTTCTAAATTTTGAATTTTTTATGGGAAATTGACTCTATTACCATCATTTTTTTGAAAAACATGATTTCAGAATAGGTAACTCAATATTCCAATGAAATGAGGGTTGATAAGACTGATGAAATTGATTCCTCATAGTGTAAAATCATTATCCCACAACATAAACTTATTTCATATTTTCTAAGGGAAAACCTTTGGGCCTACTATGTCAAACTAGCTACCCATTTATAGGTTTGGATTGTGATATGATGAACCCATTCCGACACCATGATCCATGGATCTACCAATAATTTGGATCATCATTCTCTAAGAGATTCTTTGGGTGAATGTTACTATAAAAGTTCCTTTGATCATGGAAATGAACAGCTCTGGTGAGTACACTCTGGGGTATTTCCCCTTGGATTTGGAAGGGAAGAGTCACACACCATATGAGGATGCACATAACTATGCATCCATTATAAAAGAGTTCAAATGTATAAAATAATTTGGGATATGAATCCAATTGGGACTTAAAATCTAGTGGTTCATTCGGTAAAGATTGAGGATGACCCTTTTGGGTGAATTAGAGCTATGTAAAATTTGAGAAGGAACTCAGAGTTTTTAGATTATATGAAGTAGTTTGTATCTCATAGTATTTTTACCACAAAAAATGTCACATCATTTCAGACTTGTTCAGGATTTTGAATTCAGACATGACTACATTCCATATAATGCATGAAGAGGTTGGGATAATCCTCTAGGATGTGTGTATGATCAGTGGATCTCCGATCTTAGGGGATATATATGACAAATTATCCCCCAGTATCTATATGGGATATTGTGGAAATGAATCCTACACTATAAAGGGATCTACTAAATATGGTATAAGAACTATTATAAGGGTAACCTTTCTCAAATATTGACATCCCATTTGGTGTCTAGGCTATAAATTTCATCGAGCCTATTGGTCTGGAGCTTGAGGTAAATAAACCAAGTACTTTCCTATCCCATAACTCTTGTGGTACTCTAAGAACATATTGTCCCACATTATACCATCTTCTTAGTCATATTCATAAGGGGAAGGCCCATTTAAGGATTGTTGGACCCTTCTAAATCCATTGGGGTCAGATTGTGGTGCACATTGTAACGACCCAAAGTTTCATTAATGGAAAATCTCTCTTGATCCAGTTAAATGTCTCTTTATGAAAAATGTTTTTATAAGATTTCAACTTATTTGGTTTTATGTTAAGAATTTTTACCGTTGTTAATATAGCCGTTGAAAAGTGATCACATGATTAGTATAAATATAAGACCTTAACAAATCCAATTTACTCAGACAAAAGAAGTGATGGCCTCATCCAGTAGAATTGCCACATACGAAGCCCATTTGTTGGAGTTCGGAAAAGAGGTGGAATCCTTGGGCTTCTCCCTCGACCAATCCCAAGCTAAGCTTCACCATGTCAATCTCGAACGGGACCATCTACAAGAAAAGTGGAAGTTTATAGATATTACCACTCGAGCGATGTTATCCGAGCCACCCCAAGAGTATGTCACCATCGCACACCTTATCCTTAGGTCTTATGCAGATATTTTAAGGGGTTATGTAACAAATAATTAGTACTATGTTCATGTACATTATTTTTGTATATAATAATGAATATAATTTCTAGTCATTTTTGATACATTGTAAATATTTTTTAAAGTACAAATGGTGTTTTTAGATATTATTTAATTAAGAAATATATTTTATTAAATTAAGGGATTTCTGAATTAAATAATATTTTAATAAAATAATATTATTATTATTAAATTAAATTTTATTAAATATAAATGATCTTATAATTTTATGAATGCAATTAAAATTTTATATTAAGGTTTGGAAGCCATTTCTGTCAAAACCCGTGAATTTTCGATAAATGTTGGTTTTTATTTTAAAAGTGAAAATTAACATATTTAGAAATTTTTTGAGATAAAATAAATGTCATTTCTGGAATAAGGACCTCGAAATTGTCCAACAGTGAATTTTTCATAATTTTCTGAGACAGTCAAATTTTTGGGTAAAAATTAAATACTGTTTAAATATATAATGTGTTTTATGACATCATAATGACCCAATGGTGATGTAATAAAATACCATAATCCTTATGTTAGGCCAATATATGTTTTATCATTAAAATAATGTGATTTTGGGTTTGTTTGACTTACTTTTTAAAGCATTAATGGACCCCTCAAGACATATTCAACACTTTGCCTTTTTAAATTAATTTCCATGGGAGTGTGACTCACCTCCACATAAGAAACCTTATTATTTTAAGAAGTTAGGACTTGGGACTTATAAAATATTTTTTTCCTCTTCACTTTCCCAAAAACCATGGGCAAAAACCATGGGATGGTTTGTGGTTTGGATTAATTTAATGTAAGGGGACCCAAACCTAAATAATAAAGAATTCCCTCACCTTTCCTATATAAACCCACCCAAGCTCCCACTTCCTCCTCGCTAAAATACCTTGTAGTTCGTCCAAACTCTGCCCTACTCTCTCTAGAATACTCCCAAGGTTCCCCAAGCTCCCAAGAATCCTCTCACAAGCCTCTCTCTAGCCTTTGGAAGCACACTTCCAAGTGAGGGTTTTTTCTTCCTTTCTCATTTTTGTCAATTTTCTTTAAGTTGTATTGCCCTTTTAATTTCAATTATGAATGTTGGGGTATGTTTTCTAACCTCCCACATACTTCCCTATTATTTTTTGAATGATGGGATACCCCTTTCTCTCTCATTAAATTCCTCCCATGTACACCCGTTACTATGCCGAAATTCCGAAAGGAACTTCTCTCTCTTCTTTTACATTCAAGCAATAATTTTGTATCATGAATATAAATTCCATTACAATTGTTGGGAAATGTATATATATGACCTCCTTAATTTCCATTACATTTAAATATGATGAGTAACCCCTTTCTCTCTCATCAACCATTTTTTTATGAATTCTTATGTCACGCCGTTACGCTGCCGAAATCGCACCGATTTTCTAAGCCAATGCCATTGTGTAGTGAATACCATGCCCATTTCTCCATCAAGGGTATCCAAATTTATGCACCTTTACTTATTGATTATAAATTTTTATGTATGAATTCCACATTCCTTTATCGTGGAATAAATGTTTATGTTTTATGAATCCATGTTTTATGATCCATGTGGCACACTTATGCATGAAATGAAATATTTAAGAAGGGTGCACCCTTATAGTGCTCCAATGCATTGGGTAAAGTATCGTATCACGATAAGTCATGTGCAATGAGTGTTGACTCATGATAATTCAAGTGAAATGAGGGTTTACTCGTGATTCATGTGCAATGAGGGTTTACTCATTCTTTATGTGCAATGAGCCTTGGCTCATGCTAATTCCATGTTAAGTGTTGTTGCCACATTTCCATGTAATGATTATCATGATTTATCATGCCTTTATGTTCATGTTTCTTTTATTCTCTATTGATATGCCTATTGTCTAACATGTATTGTACTCCTCATGTTATTCTATGTGTACTCCCTTACTGGGCTTTATAGCTCACCCTTTTCTTATGCATGTCCTCAGGTTATCCCATGCAATGCTAAGTACGAGGGAATGTAGTGGTCATGTAAAGGAAGTTTTCAATAAAGATGTTGTATTTCATGTTTTAAGTTTTTATGTAATGATCCTAAGCCCCAAAGACACTAAACCTTTCGATCTTCTTTGTTGTATCAAGTGAATTTTTATGTAATGAATCATGTTTAAGTTGTAATAAAAAGCAGGGTTGTCATAGTTGGTATCAAAGGATAGGTTTAGTTATTTTTGGGTTTAGGAAGCCCTAGTAAAGCCTTAGATACAAGACTAAGTATAATAAAAACATCCCTAAGTTTTGGTAAATACTAAGTAAGTGGTTTATCAAACAAATACATCCATGTCTGGATACGAGCAGGTAGAGGCGGCTCTGGCACAGATTTATCCTAGGGGTAAAACCTGAAAACACTGCTTTGAGCTAGACTCGAACGGGAACTGGTGCACGATAACGGGCCTTGCTGCACTCTTGGTTAAGACACTCCTGGGGGATATGTTTTGATAAATTCACAAGCTTAGTATGAACCCTTATTAAGGGAATTAAAAAAAAATGCCCCTAAGAATATATGTTAGAAAGTATATCATGAAAAGCCTGGATTGAAGCCTATAGACTCATGAGTTAAGGAAATAAAAGTTTATTTATGAGTCATCAACTTTTGTCTTTGGATTACCCTTTATGTGTTACCCCTAAATTTCTTTTTATTCCAGCCAATGGCCAGTAATAGGAGGACTCGGGCTAACAACCGTTGTGAAGATCAGTGTGATGACTGTACTAATGAGATGCCAAATCCAATGGGAGCATGAATCGTGAACTTTGTCACGCTTCTCTCTCAGATAACTCAAGTTTTGAATAGAAACCCGGGTCAAGAGGAACGTTCAAACCCCCTAATAAAGAACAAGTCGCTATCGAGAGCTTCATGAGACAAAGGCCTCCTACTTTTAGTGGATCATCCAATCCCACGATCGCTGAACAATGGATCAACTCCATTGAAAAGATATTCTCCATCCTCAAATGTTCTGAACAAGATAAGGTTCTCCTAGCGGCTTATCGTATGGAGGGTGAAGCTGATCAATGGTGGACGTTGATAAAAAATACGAAGCCTGAGGAGGAGATTTAGGCGTTGGAATGGAAGGATTTCCGGAAGATGTTTTTCGATAAATATTTTCTGCGCACCCTCCGGCTTAAGATGGAAAGGGACTTCCTTTACCTCAATAAAAAAGATGAAGAATCTGTTGGAGCGTACGAGTCAAACTTCACAAGGCTTGCACGATACACTTTCGACTTTGTCGTTACCCCCGAATGCAAGGTCAGCCGCTTCTTTGGTGGGCTGAAGCCTAGCTTGCGGAAAGAATTAGCGATCTGTGACTTCGACAGCTATGAGGAAATTGTTCGATGTGACCTCAAGGTCGAAATGGAGATCGGGGAATCACAGAGGTATCATGGGGACAAGAAGCGTAAGGTGGACTTCAATGCTGGTGGTCCGATGGATAAATCCAACGGTGCTAAGAAGATCCAGCACCCCACTTGCCAAAAGTGCGGAAAGAAGCACCCTGTAAATTGCCTTAAGGGGATGAGAAAATGCTTCAGGTGTGGAATAGAAGGACACCTAGCTGTTAATTGTCGGTAAGAAGGACCCGCGGCTACGACGGAGGAGAGGAACGCTCCATTCAAACCTCAACGCATTGTTCAATGCTAAAAATGCAAAGAACCGGGTCATTTTGCAAATCAGTACCATAATCCAAGGGTTATCGGAGGCAACCAACAACCTCTAAGACAGCAAGGAAGATCTTTTTCCATCACTTCTGCCGAAGTAAACCCCGAAAATGAAGTGGTGATAGGTACGCTAGTTATTCATTCAAGAATAGCGAATCTACTTTTTGATTTAGGTTCTATGCATTATTTTATATCTTGAAAGTTTAGTAGAACAATCCCAACACCACCACAAATCATAGAAGTAAAGATGTCGGTGAGTACGGCAAATGGGGCAATCATTGCATCCCATGAGTATAAGTCCTCCCCTGTTATAATCTGTGGATTGAATTTCCTGGCGAACCTTGTCATACTCCCTATGGTGGAATTTGATGCAATTCTTGGCATGGATTGGATTTTCTTATATAGATCCAACATAAATTGTCGGGAGAGGGAAATCACACTCCATATAGAGAATCGACCCCCAATTCTTTACAAGTTTCAGGAGGAAGATGAATCTCCTTTAGCTCCATCATCTCAAGCATGGATATTACTGCCTTATGAGAACGCATATCTGGCTCAAATTATTGAGTCTAAGGAAGAAACCATCCTTGAAGAAATGCCTATTGTGAGGGAATTCGCTGAAGTGTTTCCCGAGGAACTGCCTGGTCTTCCTCCAAGAATAAATGTTGAGTTCTCAATTGAACTTATACCTGGGGTGCTACCAATATCCAAGACTCCATATAGAATGGATTTTGTAGAGCTTGAAGAGATGAAGAAACAACTATAGGAGAATCTGGATAAAGGGTTTATATGCCCAAGTGCTTCACCATGGGGTGCACCAGTCCTCTTCGTCAAGAAGAAGGATGGGTCAATGCGGCTTTGCATCGATTATCGTGAACTTAACAAAATCATGATAAAGAAAAAGTATCCTCTCCCAAGAATCGATGACTTGTTTGATCAGCTGCATGGAGCACAATACTTCTCCAAGGTGGATTTGTGGTTGGGATATTATCAAGTAAGGGTGAAGAAGGAAGATGTCCCCAAGACTGCTTTTCGTACAAGATACGGGCACTATGAATTCATAGTAATGCCTTTCGGACTCACCAATTCTCCAGAAATATTCATGGACTTGATGAATAGAGTCTTTAGAGGTTACCTTGACAAATTTTTTGGTAGTCTTTATAGATGATATTCTAATATACTCCAAAACCAAGGAGGATCATGAGGAGCATTTAAAAATTGTACTAGAGACTTTGCGCAAGGAGAAGCTCTATGAAAAGTACAACAAGTGTGAGTTCTGGTTGAAGGAGGTCTCATTCTTGGGCCATATCATCACAAGCAATGGGATATCTGTGGACCCCTCCAAAACAGATGTAATTGAGGGATGGACGAGGCCAACATCGGTAACAGATATCCATAGATTCTTGGGGTTAGCTGGATATTATCGACGATTTGTGAGAAATTTCTCACGATTTTCCAACCCTCTTACCAAGCTAACTCAAAAGGGAGTAAAGTTTTCTTGGAGTGATGAATGCGAAGAAAGATTCAAGGAGTTGAAAAGGAGGCTTATCACTGCACTCGTGCTCACTTTACCCACAAGTGGGGAACTTTTTGTGGTATTCAAGGGCTTAGGCTGTGTGCTGATGCAGAATAATAAAGTGATATCCTATGCCTCAAGGTAGTTGAAAATACATGAGCGAAACTATCTAACGCATGATCTGGAGTTGGTGGCTATGATCTTTGCCTTGAAAATCTGGCGGCATTATCTCTATAGAGAGAAATGTGAGATATATACTGACCGCAAGAGTCTTAAATATATATTCACACAAAAAGAGCTTAATATAAACCAGAGAAGATGGATAGATCTCATCAAGGATTATGACTGTTCAATACATTACCACCTTGGGAAAGCGAACAAGGTGGCAGATGCCCTAAGTAGAAAGGATCCAGCGATTCTATCAATGATGAGAATTGAGAAGGATCCAATCTTCTTAGACTTGATGAAGATGGATGTGGGAATCATAAAGAAGGGAACATCATCAATCCTTTCACAAATGATTGTTCAACCATCTATTTTGGAAAGGTTAAAGGATGCTCAAAAGGATTATGTGGGAATTCAGGAAAAAGTGGGAGCTATCGAAAAAGGGAAATCCTCGGAGTTTAATGTTAATGAAGAAGAAATTGTGTGGTTTGGGAAAATACTTTGTGTTCCATAAAGTCTGAAGCTGAAGAAGGAACTTTTGGATGATGCACATAGTTCAAATTTCTCTATTCACCCAGGGAGCACAAAGATGTATCGAGATCTCAGAGAAAACTTTTGGTGGTATAATATGAAGAAGGAGATCGCTGAATATACATCAAAGTGACTGGTGTGTCAGCAAGTGAAGGCAGAGAGGAAGAAGTCTAAAGGGATGATGCAACTATTGCCCATACCAGAATGGAAATGGGAGAACATCACCATGGACTTTGTCACCGGACTTCCAAGGACATCCAAAGGAAACAATGCAATCTGGGTTGTTGTGGATCGTCTTACAAAGACTGCACATTTCATTGCTATTCGGGAGGATTTCTCTTTGGATCAACTGGCACGAATATATATCAGGGAAGTGGTAAGGTTTCATGGAGTACCGCTATCTATTTTGTCTGACTGAGATCCAAGATTCACCTCTAAGTTTTGGAAGAGTCTTAAACATGCTCTAAATACTGAACTGGACTTCAGTACGGCCTATCATCCTCAAACTGATGTCCAATCTGAGCGGACTATCCAAACACTTGAGGATATATTGAGATAATTCTCAATGGACTTTAAAGGAGGATGGGATCAACATCTTCCTCTGGTCGAGTTCTCTTATAATAACAGTTTCCACTCAAGCATCCAAATGGCACCATATGAAGCCCTATATGGGAAAAGGTGCAGAACACCGGCATGTTGGTATGAGGTTGGTGAATGTAAGCTGCTTGGACCAATCCCAGCACCACCACAAATCATCTCCGTAAAGATGTCGGTGAGTACGGAAAATGGGGCAATCATTGCATCCCATGAGTATAAGTCCTCCCCTGTTATAATATGTGGATTAAATTTCTCGGGGAACCTCTTCATACTCTCTCTGGTGGAATTTGATGCAATTCTTGGCATGGATTGCCTTTCCTTATATAGATCCAACATAAATTTTCAGGATAGGGAAATCACACTCCATATGGATAATCCACCCTCGATTCTTTACAAGTTTCAGGAGGAAGATGAATCTCCTTTAGATCCATCATCTCAAGCATGGATATTATTGCCTTATGAGAACGCATATCTGACTCATATTATTGAGTCCAAGGAAGAAACCATCCTTGAAGAAATGCCTATTGTGAGGGAATTCGCTGAAGTGTTTCCTGAGGAACTGCCTGGTCTTCCTCCAAGAAGAGATGTTGAGTTCTCAATTGAACTTATACCTAGGGTGATACCAATATCCAAGACTCCGTATAGAATGGCTGTTGTAGATCTTGAAGAGCTGAATAAACAACTACAGGAGAATCTGGATAAAGGTTTTATACGCCCAAGTGCTTCACCATGGGGTGCACCAGTCCTCTTCATCAAGAAGAAGGATGGGTCAATGCGGCTTTGCATCGATTATCATGAACTTAACAAAATCACGATAAAGAACAAGTATCCTCTCCCAAGAATCGATGACTTGTTTGATCAGCTGCGTGGAGCACAATACTTCTCCAAGGTGGATTTGCGGTCGGGATATTATCAAGTAAGGGTGAAGAAGGAAGATGCCCCCAAGACTACTTTTCGTACAAGATACGGGCACTATGAATTCATAGTAATGCCTTTCAGACTCAACAATGCTCCAGCAATATTCATGGACTTGATGAATAGAGTCTTTAGAGATTACCTTGACAAATTTTTGGTAGTCTTTATAGATGATATTCTAATATAATCCAAAACCAAGGAGGATCATGAGGAGCATTTAAAAACTGTATTAGAGACTTTGCGCAAGGAGAATCTCTATGCAAAGTACAGAAAGTGTGAGTTTTGGTTGAAGGAGGTCTGATTCTTGGTCCATATCATCACAAGCAATGGGATATCTGTGGACCCCTCCAAAACAGATGCAATTGAGGGATGGACGAGGCCAACATTGGTAACAGATATCCGTAGCTTCTTGGGGTTAGCTGGATATTATCGATGATTTGTGATAAATTTCTCATGATTGTCCAACCCTCTTACCAAGCTAACTTGAAAGGGAGTAAAGTTTGCTTGGAGTGATGAATGCGAAGAAATCTTCAAGGAGTTGAAAAGGAGGCTTATCACTGCACCCGTGCTCACTTTACCCACAAGTGGGGAACTTTTTGTGGTATTCAGTGATGCTTCAAAGAAGGGCTTAGGTTGTGTGCTGATGCAGAATGATAAAGTGATATCCTATTCCTCAAGGCAGTTGAAAATCCATGAGCGAAACTATCTAACGCATGATCTAGAGTCGGCGGCTGTGATCTTTGCCTTGAAAATCTGGCGGCATTATCTCTATAGAGAGAAATGTGAGATATATACTGACCACAAGAGTCTTAAATATATATTCACACAAAAAGAGCTTAATATGCGCCAGAGAATATGGATAGAGCTCATCAAGGATTATGACTATTCAATACATTACCACCCTGGGAAAGCGAACAAGGTGGCAGATGCCCTAAGTAGAAAGGATCCATTGATTCTATCAATGATGAGAATTGAGAAGGATCCAATCTTCTTAGACTTGATGAAGATGGACGTGGGAATCATAAAGAAGGGAACATCATCAATCCTTTCACAAATTATTTCTCAACCATCTCTTTTGGAAAGGTTAAAGGATGCTCAAAAGGATGATGTGGGAATTCAGGAAAAAGTGGGAGCTATCTAAAAAGGGAAATCCTCGGAGTTTAATGTTAATGAAGAAGGAAGTGTGCGGTTTGGGAAAAGAATTTGTGTTCCATCATGTCCGGAGCTGAAGAATGAACTTTTGGATGATGCACATAGTTCAAATTTCTCTATTCACCCAGGGAGAAAAAAGATGTATTGAGATCTCCGAGAAAACTTTTGGTGGGATAATATGAAGAAGGATATCGCTGAATATACATCAAAGTGCCTGGTGTGTCAGCAAGTGAAGCCAGAGAGGCAGAAGTCTAAGGAGATGATGCAACCATTGCCCATACCAGAATGGAAATGGGAGAACATCACCATGGACTTTTTCACCGGACTTCCAAGGACATCCAAAGGCAACAATTCAATCTGGGTTGTTGTGGATCGTCTTACAAAGACTGCACACTTCATTTCTATTCGGGAGGATTTCTCTTTGGATCAACTGGCACGGATATATATCAGGGAAGTGGTAAGGTTGCATGGAGTACCACTATCTATTGTGTCTGACCGAGATCCAAGATTCACCTCTAAGTTTTGGAAGAGTCTTCAACATGATCTGAATATTGAACTGAACTTCAGTACAGCCTATCATCCTCAAACTGATGGCCAATCCGAGCAGACTATCCAAACACTTGAGGATATGTTTAGAGCATTCTCAATGGATTTTAAAGGAGGATGGGATCAACATCTTCCTATGGTTGAGTTCTCCTATAATAATAGTTTCCACTCAAGCATCCAAATGGCACCATATGAAGCCCTGTATGGGAAAAGGTGCAGAACACCGGCATGTTGGGATGAGGTTGGTGAATGTAAGCTGCTTGGACCAGAAATGGTCGAAGAAATGGTGGAGAAGGTGAAAACCATTCAGCATCATATCAAGGAAGCCCAGAGTTGACAGAAGAGTTATGCAGATAATCGTCAATGAGACCTTGAGTTTAAAGTTGGAGACATGGTGTTTCTACGCATATCTCCGTGGAAAAAGGTCATGAGGTTTGGAAAGAAAGGAAAGTTAAGTCCAAGGTACATCGGCCCCTTAGAGGTTCTTGATCATGTTGGGGTTGTGGCCTATCGACTAGAACTTCCACCTACTATGGCCAAAGTACATGATGTCTTTCATGTATCCCTCTTAAGGAAGTACATACTAGACCCTTCACATGTACTCTCTTCTGAGGTGGTACAATTGGAAGACGATCTTTCTTATGAGGAGCAACCAGTGAAGATCTTAGATCGTATAGAAAAAGTTCTATGAAATAAGACAATGCCCCTCGTCAAGGTGTTTTGGAGAAACCACAAGTTTGAATAAGTGACTTGGGAATCGGAGGATATGATGAAGTTGAGTTGCCCAAATTTGTTTTAGTGTGGGAAAAGGAAAATTTCGAGGGCGAAATTTCTTAAGGGGGGAATATTGTAACGACCCAAAGTTTTATTAATGGAAAATCCCTCTTGATCCAGTTAAATGTATCTTTATGAAAAATGATTTTATAAGATGTCAACTTCTTTGGTTTTATGTTAAGAATTTTGACCGTTGTTAATATATCCGTTGAAAAGTGATCACATGATTAGTATAAATATAGGACCTTAACAAATCCAATTTACTAAGACAAGAGAAGTGATGGCCTCATCCAGTGGAATTGCCCCATACGAAGCCCATTTGTCGGAGCTTAGAAAAGAGGTGGAATCCTTGGGCTTTTCCCTTGACCAAGCCCAAGATGAGCTTCACCATTTCAAGCTCGAATGGTACCGTCTACGGGAAAAGTGGAAGTTGATAGAGATTACCACTCGAGCGATGTTATTCGAGCCACCCCAAGAGTCTGTCACCATCGCACACCTTAACCTTAGGTCTTATGCAACTGTTTTAAGGGGTTATGTGACAAATAAGTAGTACTATGTTCATGTACATTATTTTTGTATATAATAATGAATATAATTTCTAGTCATTTTTGATACATTGTAAATAGTTTTTAAAGTACAAATGGTGTTTTTAGTTATTATTTAATTAAGAAATCCATTTTATTAAATTAAGGGATTTTTGAATTAAATAATATTTTAATAAAATAATATTATTATTATTAAATTTATTTTTATTAAATATAAATGATCTCATAATTTTAGGAATGCAATTAAAATTTTATATTAAGGTTTGAAATCCATTTCTGTCAAAACCCGTGAATTTTCGATAAATGTTGGTTTTTATTTTAAAAGTGAAAATTAACATATTTAGAAAAAAAATTAGATAAAATAAATTTCATTTCTGGAATCAGGATGTCGAAATTATCCAACAGTGAATTTTTCATAATTTTCTGAGACAGTCAAATTTTTGGGTAAAAATTAAATACCATTTAAATATATAATGTGTTTTATGACATCATAATGACCCAATGGTGATGTAATAAAATACCATAATCCTTATGTTCAGAAAATATATGTTTTATCATTAAAATAATGTGATTTTGGGTTTGTTTGACTTACTTTTCAAAGCATTAATGGACCCCTCAAGACATATTCAACACTTTGCCTTTTTAAATTAATTTCCATGGGAGTGTGACTCACCTCCACATAAGAAACCTTATTATTTTAAGAAGTTAGGACTTGGGCCTTATAAAATATTTTTTTCCTCTTCCCTTTTCCAAAAACCATGGGCAAAAACCATGGTATGGTTTGTGGTTTGGATTAATTTATTGTAAGGGGACCCAAACCTAAATAATAAAGAATTCCCTCACCTTTCCTATATAAACCTTCCCAAGATCCCACTTCCTCCTCACTAAAATCCCTTGGAGTTCGTCCAACCTCTGCCCTACTCTCTCTATAATCCTCCCAAGGTTACCCAAGCTCCCAATAAGCCTCTCACAAGCCTCTCTCTAGCCTTTGGAAGCACACTTCCAAGTAAGGGTTTTTTCTTCCTTTCTCATTTTTGTCAATTTTCTTTAAGTTGTATTGACCTTTTAATTTCAATTATGAATGTTGGGGTATGGTTTTTAACCTCCCCCATACTTCCCTATTATTGTTTGAATGATGGGAGACCCCTTTCTCTCTCATTAAATTCCTCCCATGTACACCCGTTACTATGCCGAAATTCCGAAAGGAACTTCTCTCTCTTCTTTTACATTCAAGCAATAATTTTGTATCAAGAATCTAAATTCCATTACAATTGTTGGGACATGTATCTATATGACCTCCTTACTGTACATTACATGTAAATATTATGATGAACCCCTTTCTCTCTCATCAACCATTTTTTTATGAATTCTTATGTCACGCCGTTACGCTGCCGAAATCGCACCGATTTTCTAAGTCAATGTCATTGTGTAGTGGATACCATGCTCATTTCTCCATCAAGGGTATCCTCCTTTATGCACCTTTACTTATTGATTATAAATTTTCATGTATGAATTCTATATTCCTTTATCGTGGAATAAATGTTTATGTTTTATGAATCCATGTTTTATGATCCATGTGGCACACTTATGCATGAAATGAAATGTTTAAGAAGGGTGTGCCCTTATAGAGCTCCAATGCATTGGGTAAAGTATAGTATCATGATAATTAATGTGCAATGAGTGTTGACTCATGATAATTCAAGTGCAACGAGGGTTTACTCGTGCTTCATGTGCAATGAGGGTTTACTCATGCTTTATGTGCAATGAGCCTTGGCTCATGCTAATTCCATGTTGAGTGTTGTTGCCACATTTCCATGTTATGATTATCATGATTTATCATGCCTTTATGTTCATGTTTATTTTATTCTCTATTGATATTCCTATTTTCTAACATGTATTGTACTCCTCATGTTATTCCATGTGTACTCCCTTACTGGGCTTTATAGCTCACCCTTTTCTTATGCATGTCCTCAAGTTATCCCATGCAATGCTAAGTACGAGGGAATCTAGTGGTCATGTAAAGGAAGTTTTCAATAAAGATGTTGTATTTCATGTTTTAAGTTTTTATGTAATGATTCTAAGCCCCAAAGACACTAAACCTTTTGATCTTCTTTGTTGTATCAAGTGAATTTTTATGTAATGAATCATGTTTAAGTTGTAATAAAAAGCAGGGTTGTCATACACATGGGAGGATATAAATATCTCAATAACTAGGTGATTCAAAATGTGTGATCCAGACCCTATATTTACTTCTTGGGTGGGTTCAATCCTTCTGAGTTGAAAGAATGAGACATTAAAGACACATTGAATCATTATGAAAATATTTCCTTCATTCCATATCTTATGTCGGTTAGATATATTACAACCAATGAAAATAACACCCATGAATAATGGAATACTTGATATATTTGTGGGATAGTGTACCAACTATGAGAATTTATGGGGGGGTGATCTATGCAGGTTATACTCCTTGTATATTTAGATGAAAATTTTGTTATATCCAAAAGTGATTCCCTACTCTTCCCTACAGTATGTGATAATAAAATAATCTAATGGTTTATCACTAATTTTGACTAATTATTACATGATTGGAGGTAGATTTTTATTTTTTCCTTCTACCTACTAATGTCAATATCAAGCTTGTGGTAATTATGTGAAAACTTGGATACAATTTCTTCCCTATGGGAAATGGGATAGTCTTATGACTTGGATGAAAGGACTATTAATGACTAAGGCTATAGAAGAGAGAGAATAATTGGAAACAATAGAGAGGTTGGGGCAATGGAGAGGCCAATAGTAGTGGAGTGGTTGATAGTAGTAGTGAAGTGTCCTAGAGGGGGAGTTGCACCAAGAAATCATCTTTGTGATTTTATAACTAGGAAATGGTCTAAGCATGTGCCAAGGAAAAGGGATAGGAATATAAAGAGTACCCCCTCAACAAGTAAGGAGAGTCCTCATCAAAGGGATACTCCCCAATTGTCTATTCCTATGGACACAACCTCCCCAATATCCTGGAAGGAATGTGACTCCTAAAGGGGATATCTTTCTTTTAAGGAGGCCTAACCCTTTATTTATAAAAAAGAAAGAAACCTCCCATGTATTGGGTTTGTATCTTATCCTATGAAAATAGTTTGTTAAGATCATTCTAATGAATAGAATTCCAAAATTTGGGACCATGAGGGAATCATTCACTCTACCAAAGGTGGGATCCACTATTTGTTGTTAATGGTTCAGATGTTGAGTCCCCAAGTGGGTATGACTGAAGAATAAGAATCTGACCAAAGTGCCCCTCTAGAAGTAGTAAAATAGATCCTTACTTAATTATTTTTATACTAGCTATTGTATTTTTCACTAAACATTTTTTTTGATCATTTTAGGATGATGAAAATAATGAGATTTCCAATATTTGTCCTCAATACTCTACTAGAGGCACGGTGATAGGTGTTTGCACTAACCCAGACATTTGAGTCAGGGAAGATGGATCTCCTAATACAACAGAGAATATTGAAGTATTAGTCTCTAACACTCTAAGTGTTTTAGTGATATCAATGAATATCCCTCTCATAGATCTATCTCTAGATGGTATTAGAAAATAGAATTAGGTAAGTAGACTTGAATCCCAAATTCATTTGAAACTGATGAGTGAGTGTATCTATCCATTCATATTTCAAATTAAGTTCATTTTTTAGCTTTAGGATAACTTTTTTATTCTTCTAAGTACTATTTGAGGATGAAAAACCACAATAACATCACATTATTGAAAGTTTATAACCTCTAGACCCCTAATAGGGACTTCCATGCGTACAATGGTCATTGGAACCCAAAGGAAATTAGAGTCTACCTCCCACTTGGACGTGTCTGTCGCTACTCCTATGGACTTGAGGCTGATGGGTAACCTTGAAAAATACATATATTCTATTACTATAGATCCAAGAACATATGAAAAGATCATAGGGGTTCTATACCTTGAGTATCCTTCTCCTAAATAGCATGGGTCCCTAATCCTTTAGTGGTGGTCCATGCATAAATAATGCATGTAGGAGAGGTAGGATATGAGGGTTTGCAGTATTCATAAATGTTATTTATTATAGACATGATAGTTATTGTCCCTGTGAATTTAAGGCTAGTATATGATAAAATTTAGATATAAATCTAGATTTCCACTTTGGAATAGAATTCACCTACTTTGATACATTATTGTTGGAAGTTATGTTGTCCTGAGATTGGACACTTTTCTTTATGTCATGCTAACTAATATTTATCTGGTATCCATGATTGATGACATTTATAATTCCCTAATACAAGTGGTTCTATTTATATTGGTGTCACCGTTAAAGGATGTGCTTTTTCTTGAAGACCCTCTTATTATCACGTTTAGCAATGTAATGGTGGTAGATGATGTTATCATCTTCTTATCAAGTGGTGAGGGTTAATTTCTCTCAAATTTGTATCCATTGTTATCTTCCTTGAATAACATGTCTTATATATTTTACTTGGATAGCTTCATTCTGAGTTGATGAGATCCAGGATAAAAATTCCCCAATGCTTCAACAAATCATGATAGTGGGTACATAAGCTAACTCAATGTTGTCCCTACCAGGGAATGTCAAGGATAAACATTCTTTTATTGATCTGGTTCTATAGTACATTCTCTCATTAGAGAATTAATCTAAGTTTTATCAGTAATTTCTCAATGATAATTCAATCACTCAAAATTACATATGTAAGATCATTCAAAATCTTATTTCTCAAACTCTTCTAGATGAACTACTGGTGAAGCTACCCATATTTGGTTGCATGTTCACAACTCTAAGATATGAAAAGTTCAATTATAAGGTTATTCAAGATGTATTTAAAGATATCATTCTAACATGAGAGTGTTAAGTATAATTATTTCTAAATATATTTGTATAAGATCCATCAGTATATGTCGTAAACCTCAGGGATACTATAATCTAGGAAGTATTTCAACATGCAGTGACATCGATGGTATGAAAACACCACATTATGGGAGAATGGGATTCGACTGACCAAATTCAACAAGAGTTCACCAATATTAAAAAAAGGTTATTTTCATTTAGAAGGACATTGAGGATTTTCAAAGAGTAGTTGAGGAAGAAAATTAAGCAATGATAGATTCGCCCACAAAGGCTAAGGAGCTAATTCCTTAAGTAGAGGCCTAAACTGTTAGACTGGCTGAACTCAAAGATCAATTCAACCAATGTTGTCCATTAATGGGGAATATTTATGAATCTATTCCCATTCTTGTAACAATAAAATAGATAGGCTCCAAAATATTGAAGTTCCTCCTTTTTTTAATGAATTCACATTTTGTTCTCAATCATTTGTTAAATTTCTTTTGTTTCCATTCCACTTTGTTTTTCACCTCATGTTTTCTTGAGAACATTTTAATAGAAAACTTGAATCCAATTAGATATTGAATTGGATGTTTGGTCATGATTCATGAACACTTGATTCGGTGAGATTCCCTCCTAGGTGTAGTTCACAAATGGGTATAGGCATGACTACCATCACCATAACTTAAGATTCAGTCCATTCAGATAGATGATTTCAGCTTGGGCATGGATCATAGATAGGTATAGGTATGACTATCATCATCATAAAATTGTAACTAGTCTATTCATAGGAATATTTTGGCTCAATGTGATAAGTATCACAAGTTTAAATTTAGAATGATGATTCCAATGTTAAAAAGGAGTTTGATTACCATTAATAAATAAATGAATGCTCTAAATTTTTCATAGTAAAAGGATCCCAATTAATGAAGATTTAATTCTATTGGGGCTATATTGTGGACCCCACAAGCTCTGAGTCTTTTATTTTGGAAACCTGTATTTAGACTAAGTTTCTCATGGGAGAATCTTAGAGAGATACAACTCATCTTTTACTTAGGATTCTCTTTATGGGTTTTCAACCTAACAAGTTTTGTGTATTTTACATTAAAACAATCAATTTTACTAGATCACATGAGGTGCATGTCTAGTGAGTGGAGAATCTAATTTTTTCTAGGATTCCCTTTGTGGGTTTTAAACCTGGAAAGTACCATTTATTTTTATTTTAGAAATTTAAGTTCATATAAACCAAAAAATAAGAGATAATGTGTAATGTTGGATAGCTTTGACCAAATGAGTGGAGCAGTCTACATAGAAAAGGAAAGGAAAACCCAGCATGGATGGGGGTCAATGCTATCATATAATACTGCAGAAAAGAAATGGGGGCATTCATTTTATAGTCATGAAGTTAGGACTATCGTGTTATGTGGTATAAGGTCATATGATGAGGACTATCCAAAGGTTCAAGGTTGAGGTGTCAAATCTTTTCTTGAAAGTTAGCATAATGCACAAGTGTATAGTATCAAGGGTATTGAATCCACATGAACAGTTGGATTATGGGTTGTGAAAATCATAACATAATATTTTTGAATCAGGGGTGATGAGATGGGACATGTATGTTGTGCATGACCACTGAACACATTTGAATGAAGGGTTTCACTATAATAGTGCAAGGTTGTATTGAAATTAGAGGATCCTACCCTTATAACGTAGATGCCTTTGGGTGATAGGTTATATTAGGGAAGCATATGCAGATCCTTATTTAGGGAATGTATGTATAGTTAAACATAGGTGTCCCTTGGGGTGGAATATGATCATTATTCATAGCGAGTGAGATTTTTGAGGATTTAAACACATACAAAATAAATGTGGTTTATGGAAGAAAGGAATGTTCAAGAAGGATTTTGGCACACTAAAGGTTACACCACTATGTACTAATTAAACAATTAGGGAAAAGAGATATAATGTATAATTGATCTAACTTTTTTATGAACCAGTGGGTCTAGAGAGCATGGATTAACTTTTACTAGGACTATATGGTGGTCTCTATATGCTTTGCACCTTTTTTATTTCTGCTCTAATTTTGCCTAATCCCAGAAAGGGTGGGGCTTAGAGAGTGGGGTCTTGAATTTTACTCATGGTACCCTTTATGGGTTTTCAACCTAACATGTTTTATGTCTTTTTAACTTTTATTTTAGGGTCTTTAAGTCTAGAATAATTAAGGTATAAATTTTAAGGTCATAAAACTTTGACTAATAAGAACTGAGTTTAAGGTCGTACAACTTTGACCAGTGAATGAGGTAGTTTATGTAGTAAGAATGAAGAAAAACTAGATGTGAATGGAGTTTCATAAAATGGTAGGTTATCTCAAAAAGTTGTGAAAGTGGTTTAAATTCATGATTCTTGGACCAAAAAGGCTACAATTTAAGGTTGTCTAGCTTCAACTTAAAAGGTGATACAATTTAGCCAACACGAGTAAAGACAAATCTGACATGAATGATATGCTCATTATTAGCACAAACTATTTTGGGGAAGGTTTCACATAGTTTAAGTTCATGATTCGTATAACCATTTATTAAGGTTAAATGTAACATAATATCCTAATTGGGTTTTGAGTACTAAGAATACATTGAAACTTGTTGAATAAGGAATGATGATTCTACAAATCATGACTCGTGTGTTTTTGACCAGGAGTGATTAAATGGTTTACATATGCTGGGTATGATCACTATCCATATTTGAATGATGAGTTTCACTACATTGGTGTTAAAACATATATAGATTAGAGTACCTTTTTCTTATGATTAAAATATACCATTGGTTGGAAGGATAGATTGGGGTGTATATGTAGATCCATATTGGGGCATGTATGCATAGCCAAATAGAGGTGTCCTTTGAAACCCGATGTATTCATTATTTATAACCATGAAAGGTTTTTGGTAATCCTAGAAACCTTAGATATGAAGTGTGACTTATAGGAAGGGATGTTTATAAAAGTCGATAGAGGTATTTCATACCTAGCTTCACGATGGTTAAGCAATTATGGTCCTTTGGAAAAGAGTGAGAATGGGTGATGGTCAATGAATGAGACCAATATATATGTATTATAAATTGATATATATACATATATATATATATATGTGTGTGTGTGTGTGTGTGTGTGTGTATAAATAACAATAATAAGTCCACATATAGTTCATATAAAGATTCAGTATAGATCAAAATCAAGTTCAAGGAGTGAGAATCAAGTTTCATAGGGTAATCGAGAAAGCTAGGTGTGGATTGGGAGACCCAGTCATTAAAGTGAAAAGAAGATTTTTTTTATAGGATTTACTATTGGTCCTAGGTTTGAGGATACAAGCATAAAAATTTATCCTACAAGAGTATAAATCAAGCCACACATAGTTCTTAAAAGGGTCATTTCATTTAAAGGTAGGTCAATGCACCCACAAGTCCTTACATGGATCAGGACCTCATGTAGGGGAAAGGGGAATTACCAAAAAACTAACCCAAGTGGTTTAGGAAATCATATGTAGTGGGTCATTTATTGAATATTTTAACATCATGAATCTAGTACTATTTTACCAAACTTCAGATACATCACATCTTGACCAAACCAATCTGAGTGACCCACAAGAACCTCTAATCTCATGTGAATCATGCTCGATGTGAGAAACAATAGATAACTTGGAGGTCATTTTGATCTCACATGAGTTCCTAATATGAAATATACAAGGTTAAGTTTCATGTTGATGAAAATAAGAATTTCTATATGGGTTTGGCTCTTGTGTAAGGAGAAAAGGGATTGAGAGTGGTGAATATTCATGGCTGAGTCTAGACTAAATGAACCAGGCATCACTATGTATCCTATAGGAAGAAGAATAAAACCCTATGTAGTTCCTGATATTTTAGATAAATCTCCAAACATTAGTATATAACATTGATATAGGGTAATTTTATCCTAATTATAATTTAAATAACTACCCTATGTCAGATACCCTTACATGAATATGGATCTCATGTAGGGAAAATTGGGTCGTGTGAGAAAACCACTCTAAGTAATTTAAATTCATGGATGGTAGACCAAATATCATGTAGTTTAATGTCATGTAATGAGGAATTAGGTACCATGTAGTTTAATTTCATATGATTAGGACCTTCATATAGGGTATTTACACAGATCTAGATCATACACAAAATGATATGGATTCATCTCAGTGATAAACTCATAGAGGGAAACCCAACACAAATGAATGGGTCTAAACACCAGGATAAAATGGTTGTTTGATTGGAATCTATGTCTAGGATTAGGATAGGGGATCTAGGCATCACTAAACGTCTTATGAGGATAGTAAAAAAGACACACATAGTTCTTATATAGTATAGGAAATTTTCTATCATAGGTTAGGTGAACAATGATGTTAGGGTCGGTTAATATAGCCATAACCATTAAATCCCAAAGAGATGGATAAATAACCTCTGTATAAATCAATAAATTGCACAGAGGATAGGAATTTTTAATGTGGGGTTATGGATGAAGATATCCTTCATAAAGTATTCTATCTAGATTTGGCTCATACATAGAAGATGAGGCATTTTATTGAGTTATACACAATAATTGTGAGGATTCTTCTTCATATAATTAATTCATGTGAAGGGGAAGAAAATTAGGATTCACCTCAGTGCAGTGCCTCACACTAAGGTGTAGAAAGAAATTTTCTTTGTTAAAAAATAAATTTTCACCCAAGATAGGAAATTTGGGAATCACTGTATATCCTTAAGTAATATGAATCAATCCATACATAGTTATTAAAAAGAAATTCCTTGAATATATCTAGCTCATATGAAAGTGAAAGAGGAATTTTATTTCCTTTCATTTTTTATTTTAATTTACGACTAAGATTAAGATAGGAGATCCATGTATCACTATGTATCCTATGATTATATGAATTAATCCACACATAGTTTCTATATGGTGTCTCCACTATATTGATCATTCTCAAATATAAGGGTGGGTTGTTTATCAATGAAATTTGTGGTTGGGACTAGGATGAAATTCAAGTGTCACTAAATATCTTGTGAGGAAAAAAATCAAGACACACATATTTCTTGAATGGTTCCTTATATAGATTAAGCTCATACATAAGAGGTAATGGATTGGTTTTGATGTGGTTTGATGAAATGAAAATACCATTCCCTAATAATTACTACATAGATAAAACTCTCACATCGGAGAATGAGGCCATAAAAATCAGGCCACACTAAATATTTTAACTTTTTATATGATATACTTGTGGGGGAATTTAGTTTAGGGTTATAATTCTTAGACTAATGTGCATTATAGTTTAAATTCATGATATGAGGACCTCCACCACATTGTTTAATATAATGCGGTAGGGATGTTAACTATATGGTTTAATGTATTACAGTGAGTATGATATTCCATGAAGTTTTAAGGTCATGTAATGAGTACCCATTACAAGTAGTTTAAAGTCATGCAGAATGGACTGGGGAGTTGTGAGATTTAAGTTCCTACAATAAGGGATTGATTGTCATTCAGTTTAAGGCCATGTGACATGGACCAAGACTGTGCAATTTAATATCGTGTATTTAGGATGTTGTGAACCAATGTTAAATAATGTAAAATATTTATTGAGAAATATTGAATTGGTAGAGGCATGATGAATTCTCCATCCATCGTGATCAGGGAGTAGGCACCATTGAAGTAGACCTTATATATAACATAGGGAACCTCCCACTTTGGTTCTAAATTTGGAGGCTTCTTCCCTGGTAACATTGGAGTTCTAAGGGCCAACACCAATTCTACTTGAACAAATTAATGAAGAAAAACCTTATTATTAAAGGCGTAAAATGTCCAATTATGATGGATTTTGAGGTTGTGAATCATATAAAACATTTTCTCATCATGTCGCTCTAGTTCATTGAGTTTCTTTTGTGAGTGTTTGTCCTTAGTGAGCTTATTGTAGATGGTAAAAATACTTCTATCCTATACAAAACTTATTATGGGGTCTCTTAAATAGCAGTGTGGGTTGAGGTTAAATAATTACATAGAATATAAAATAGTTATCTAGACATGAATTTTTATCTGTATCCAACTTATTTTGAAAAATGTTGGATAGAATTTTATTAAATGCATTTATTTTCCTATTTTTCACCACATAGAATTAGGATGAATGGTTATCCCATATTTAGTACTCTTGGTACAATCTTTTTAACTCAAAATTGTAGAATTTGGTAACATTTTTTGTCAGTATAGTGTGAGGAACACCAAATATGGTAATGATACTGGGATTCAAAAGGTTAATTCCATCCTTTGTGTCGACTTTTTTTAGGGGAATAGCTTATACCCATTTGGATAAAAATTCATTAATAGTAAGAATGAACTTGAACTACTTATATGTAGCTAAGGGATATGGACCCATGACATCAATTACCCATACAAAAAATATCCAGGAGTATCTCGTGGCGTGAAGAAACTTTAGAGGTTGGTAGATGAAATTGGCATACACTTAGAGAGAATGGAATCATCTGGTGAAATCCATGAAATCTTGAATCGTCATGGTCTAAAAATAACCAAGTCTATTAATATGATGATATAGCATGATCCTTAACTGGTGAGTTTCATAAGAACTAAAATGGAATTCTTACATTATAATGGGGATGCCCTTTCCCTCAATGCATTTTAGGAGAACTCCATCAAAGACTTGTTTGTAGAGGGGCTTTTGGGAATCTATACCACCATAGAGGGTTCATTTTATGGCCCAATGAAAAATCTACTCTTTCATATATCAAATGAGTATAGGGATTTGGTCTTAGAGATACTCCATAATTAGGGACATACACTCACTAGTGTTGTTTGTTGATGGAGATATAGGCTATTTAGGATTAGGTGGAGTGTTGATCTCATTTATATCCTCTAGTTTGTTTATAATAAATAGGGATATCATCCTATGATGAACAAATTGTATGACCATCTCATCTTGGTCTAGGTATAACAAGGTGGTAGATACATTAGATAAAGCATTTGTACATGCATTTTACGAACATGGTACATGAATCAAAATCAACTTAGATAAGAACTTTACCATAAATTCTCAACAATAATAATCCAAATGGGGTAGATATTCCTTATTAATGTTATATTTTCCATTAATCTCCTTGAACACCAATTCTAAATCACCTTTGATATTAAGTTGATTTATTTGTATTCGTAGGGATAGCTCCAACCTGATAATGAGTGCTTGATATTCCACCTCATTATTAGTGCATTCTTCCAATAGTAGAAATAAATAGGGCAGGACTTCCTTTGTTGGTGAGACAAATACAATCCCTAATCCAACTTAGTTATATTTCAGGTTCTTTATCCTCATACCTTTCAGGATTTAAGAAGCATCATAAAAGTACATTTTTCATGCTTGAGATGTGTCTTGTATAGAGAATAATTCCTCATAAAGGATAACTAAATTTAATGGCCCACTATTTGGAGTTAGGTGTTCTATGAGAAATTATACTAATACCTTCCCCTTGAGTACCTTTTGAGGCATAAACCAGATGTCAAATTGTTGTAGTATAACTTCCCACCATTTCAGATTTCCAGTCAAAATTGAATGGATGAGGATAAATTTAAGCATATCCACATGAGATACCAAATGAATCTTGTGATGTCAGAGATAGATTCTTAGTTTCTGTGCTACAATATCAATTCAAAATAGTTTTTCTCGATGTTGGAATACTGGATATTAGTGTTTAGTATAGTCTAGAAGCGATAATACAGGCTTTTTTTCTTTCGTCATTCATCTAAGCTAAGATCTCACCAAGTGAATGCTCTAGAGTTTAAACATATAATATAAGTGTATTTCATTCAACAAGTGGAATTATAATTGGTGGATTAAGTAGGTGTTTCTTGAGGTTTTTGAAGGATCTATGGAAATCCAATCTCCACTCATAATCAAACCCTTTCTCTATTAATCCAGTGAAGGTTAATCATTTACTAGATAGTTTAGTAATGAATCACCTTATGTACACAATATTTCCTTAAATTAATCCTAATTCCTTAAGGTTTTAGGGTGGATTCATATTAAGAATTTCCTTGGTCTTTTCATGATCAACTTTAATTCCATGGTGTCATACCACAAAGCCAAGAAACTTTCCCATTGTCACCCCAAAAGCGCATTTAAAGGGATTCATTTTCAAATTGTGTTTTTAAATATTGTTGAATACCACTTCAAGATTAAAAATATGGTTATAGAACTATTGATATTTGAATACAAGGTCATCCACATATCACTCCATAGTTTTTTCAATATGTATTTTAAGATGAGATGTATAGCTTGTTGATATGTAGTGCTATCATTTTAAGCTGAATGGGATCACTTAATAGTATTATATCTCCTAAGTTCCATGAAATAAATAGATTCTTAATTATCCATGTCTATATATATTTTATTTTAATTGGAGTACCCATCCACAAAGGATAGATATTCAAATCCAATCCTCACATCAATTAGTAATTCTGTGATTAGTACCAGGAAGTCAACTTTGGGGTAATGCCTATCCAGGTCTCTTAAGTCAATAAATACTTGGATTTGATCATTTTCCTTATTCATATGGATGATTTTTTTCAACCAATTTAGATACTAAACTTCTTAGATGAATTTTGGATCTGATGATTTTATCAACCTCAACTTCAGCTTTGGTAGTGAGTGCTAGATACATTCATCTCACTGCTTGTTTTTATCTGAGGGGGTCATCTGAAAATCCTAGGTGATGGTTGGGTACCTTGGGATTAAATCCTAAAATTTTGGTTTAGTTTCATATGAACACATCTTGATTCTATTTTATTAATGAAATTTACTCCCCTTATTCCTTTTATTCCATGGATTCACTGATAAGTGTGGGTCATGAATCCTCTTTTATACCAAGTTTTACCTGTTTGTGCTCCTCAATAGTGGTAGATATTCCTTCCTCAAATGATGGTGTGGAATCCTTGAGTTCATTATAATCCTCTTACTATACATCAATGTCATTAAGTCCATAAGATAAATGGGGTATTTTTATATCTAAAAATGATTCAATAGAATTTTCATCTTTGATAAATAATAAGGTGACATCCCCTAGTTCTAAGAATACTGGTAAAATTTCATCACTAGAGAAAAATAAGTTTTGAAATACTAAGATTAAAGAGACAAGATAAGGCCATATTTATCCATTTTCATTGGTGGGGAAGTGTATTATTATTTTGACGATGGTTCATAGATCACCTGATGTTTTTAATACAAATAGGTACCATTTTTGACTGGGTCATTTTCATCTGTAGTGTCAATCCCCCTAGATAAACCATGATTTCCTTATAATGACCTCATCTTAGCTGATGCAGTTATTGCTATGTAAAATGGTTCTAGAGAGTCCATTGAACTATGGTGCCTCCCTACAGTTTTTTTTTTATTTATCATATTAATGGGCAATACATAATCATAGCTAAGTAGGTTTTTGGGGTTTGTTGGGGTAGTTCCCAAATCATTGATAGAAGTGACTTATGCATCGCCTACTATCACTATTTTATTTCTTTCCCTCATGTATAAACTTACTTCGACATACTAGGATTAATAATACTCAAAGGGGGTGTCATCACCACATAATAATATAACCTTTCCATTGATAGAGTACTTTAGGATTTGATGGTATGATGATGGTATTGCTACATGGTTGTGAATCCAACATCTCTCTAACAGAACATTAAATGTTGTGTCTTACTAAATTAATTTTAACTCATACTCAGATATAAGATCTCTAAACTGGGCAATGATTTTGATTCTTCTAAGGGGTTTTTTCTCACTTTTGTCATACATATTAATGGTCAACTTTGAGGGTGATAAGGCATTATCACCACAACCTAGGAATTGAAGTGTTAATAGTAAGATAAGATTGATCCTCATTCCATTATCAATCAGATCTTAATGAATGTTGACATTTTCAAGATTTCTTGATACGTACTGGGGTCCCAAATGTCCCTAAATGGAGGCCTATCGATCCTACTTTGTAAATGAGATTACCACATTAAATTCAATTATGGAAATCTCATCATAATACACCTCGTCCACAATAACCCTAATCTCAAATTATTTAGGTATATTAAGTGCCTTGAAAATTTCTTCCCTTAGCTTCTTTGGGAGGTGAAGAGTATCTAGGATTAAAATTTTAGATGGGGTGACATCCAACTATTTCAAGATGTCATACTTCAATACCAGGGGTTGGTGCTTCCCAAATGGGGTTGTTCTTTAGCCTAAGGATTTAAGGTTAAGTAATTTGGTGTTGATGATCCTTAAGACTAGAAAAAACTTGAGGGAATGTTTACCATTGATGTGTTAAGTTGAGATGGTCTACCCACATGCTTGGGTGGGATAGATAGTTGTATGCTTGCCAACCAATATTCCAAGAAAATTTGATTTGGACGACCCATATAGGATTTAAGAGTGTATAAATTCTTCTTTTTTACTCACTAAAGTTATTACCCTCAAGTTTCATCCATGTATATGGATTTAGTAAGGATGTGGTAGAATAATGAGCTCATCTGGTATTACTTCTCCCCCTACCTGCTCGGACCTTGTGGCCTCTTTCTCACCTCCCCCAATTCTGGTTGGGGTGTTTAGGATCACATGAAAGTTCTTCATTAGAGAATGGTTATACCAAGTGAAAAACCATGAATGGTCCATATTTTGACTCTTCATCTGATTATGGTTCTATTTAGCATGTTAGGTCCTGTGCTCTAAATAATGAGGATAATCCATGAGAGTTTGGACTGATTTGGGAGTTAGTCGAAGTTTCTCTTCTTGCACCATATTCTACATTGTCCAATTACACATGGATCCAAAGGATGGAGTAGAGGGTGTGAATTTATAGGATATGGGGGAACTATAGAAAAAATAGTTAATTGATTAGTTCCTTTTGGATGAAATGAGCTCAGTCAACCATATTTTGAATCATCCAATCATTAAACTTTCACTCACTCTTAACCAGGACTTCCTACCAGTTTTCTTCTTCCTCAGGTCGGGTAGAAGAAACATAAAACACTTGTGATGGGGGTTTACCCAATGTCACCTATAAAAAATCAACCATTTTATATAGTATTTCCTTAACGAAAAAAATATATTTAATGTCATTCCCCAACATCCAATGAAAATTGAAATAGTCAGAATGATCAGTGAGATCGACTCCATCAGTTTTCCTAGCCTCAAACAGCTTGAGGATACTATTTTATATGACTATAATGAATTATATGGGAACATTATATTTTCATAAAGAATAGTTTTTGTTTCTTTAATCCTCATATCATAAGAAACCTTGGTCATTCCTTATATCCAAACAATGGTAGTTTTTCTCTAGTTGTCACTCTATGGGATGATCTAGGAAATATGGATATTTTATGGGTATTGGAAAAATTATTTGTGTTAGTTTAAAAATTATAGTGATAGTTTCTACCATAATAAATCTTTTTCCTTGACTAGTAGTTGAAATATGATATTTTTCCTTTTTTTCGTTGAATAACATCCTCTAGACATGGTGCAATGTATACAAACTCTTAGTACTTTTATGGGTATATTAATGGGAGTAATAGTATACATAGCTCATTATATATAATATATATGTAAATATCTAGTAGTTTCTATTGTGGGAGATACATATTGAGTGGGTACATCAGACCATTCCACATGGTGATGAAATCAAAGACTCTTTCATTTTCACTTTACTTTCAATTCAAGAGGTCAACGACCATAATCTTTCTTGGTGTAGTGATAAATTCATAAAGGGATTTGTGATGAAGGTATTCTCATCCCATGATGGATACAAATAGAAAACTACACTCACATATTATGGCAGGTATCATCAGAGTCTATACAAATCACTTGAGTTTTGCTACCTCATGTTGATTGATTTTCCCATCATAGGCCTGCATCAGGACACATAATGTGAGCGGTGCTACCCCAGATATCTCATGTAATTGAAGGTTGTAAAGATGTTATTACTGAATTTGGGTGGATAAGGATTGGAATCCATTGATTCAAGGTATATTTTCCTTTCATTCTATCCTAGGGCATTCCATCCTTCTATGGTTTCCATCTGAGTAGAGAGAGACTCAATGGAACTGAGAAGTTCTCGAGGTATTAATATTTGACACAAGCCCTAAATTTGGGAAGTAGGTGAGGCTTGATAGAGTATCCTTAAATGTATTGGTTTTTGATTCCTGGTTCAAGTTGGGCCTTGGTGACTTTCTCAAAATGAGGGAATCTTCTATCACAGTGGATGAAAATATTAGTCTTCCTCAACCATAGGGTTCAGGTAAACTAGTTTTTTAGATCTAGAGCCAACTTGGTGATTATTATTTTCTATTATGGGTTAAGTAACCCCTTCCTGGTGAGTGGGAGTAGAAATTTTCACTGCTTCTTGAAGTTTACACTCAAAATGAATATTTCCCTTAAGTAATTCAACATCGATTCATCTAAGATTTTATATCTCATCCTCGTATTGTGCCACCTTTTCTTCAGTAGGTAGGAATTCAACCTCTCCAGTTGAAGAATGAGATATATTCATTCCACTCCCTTTATCTTTAGTAGAAGTGCTTTAAGGGAGTGGAAATTGATCATTTGGAGATTCCAAGTTTTGGTTTTACCTTTGATGTGGAGTGTGCATGTTGTCTGTATATGTTTTAGTGTGAACTGAATCTCAGTCAAGTGTCTCTTCATTGTGTGACTTGACATCCATGTCTTAGTCTATATCCTTTTCCAGATCACCAGTGACACCGTTCACTGATGCATAATGGTATACAAGAATCATTTTATCCTTGTCTGAATAATATGGTGGATCTCTATTACCTATACCCTCATTGAAAGGCACATCAATGCCCTTCTTTGGATCCCCTTTCATATTGGTCTATTTGGGATTACAAACTCTGTGGGGATTAATATTATTTATCAAACATTACCCTAGAATTAATCTATATATGTTGATCCTGGTGGATTCTCCAACCATCCTTACTAATTATTACCCGAATAACAAGGGTGTGTTTCATAGTGGTTGGAATGGTGGGGGTTCTAGTTATCGAATTTCTGCACCCAAATTGGAAAAACTAACTAATGAGGATAAGGGGTAAAATACCCCCAATCCTGATGGATAGTGCTGACTTGCTTCTATCACCAACACTTCTTGAACCCATTGAGGTTTTGATAATACAATGGGTAGTGTTGGCAGTAAAAATGCCCCAAACCGTATAGGATAAGGTTTCTACTAAATGGCCACCATAATAAATACCAATGCAATATTCTTGATTGTTTAATTTTTGATCGAGTGTAGTCTAAGTGTAATGCATTCTTTGTATATATTTTTCTTGAAACGTTAGGTTTCCCCATGGTCAAGGGCTTTCCATTCTCAGTTGGGATGATTGTGAAACCTAGTTAGAGGTTTGGTGCAAGATCCTATCAATAGATCATACCCTTCAGTTACATCACTTTTTTTTCTTAGAAACAATAGGATTTTTTTTGTAAAAACCAACTCATATATGCATATTCTAGTCCCAAAATATCTCTTATGACAATAACATTATAGGATTCCCTCTTTGGGGTACTCTAATATCCTAAGAATGGGGTAAAATGTAATACTCTGTGTTTTCCCCATCCCTAGATACATACATCAGATGGGGAATTGATGATGATCTACAGGAGTACCCTCAGGACATGGTGATAATCTTTATATAGGTTCTCATAGTATTTCTCTAATCTTGGGTTATGGGATACTGAGAAAGAATCAAAATCAATCTAATGGAAAATATTTCCCACTAATTTGATATGGTTCTAATACTCTTAATAAGTTGGGTTCATGAATTTTATATAATGAAGAGGCACCCAAAAAATCATAATAAAGGCACACATTTATCTTTTATCTCATTTAGGATTTTAGGGAGTGGTATGATCCAGAACATAATCAGGAGGTTATCATTTCCTAATTCTTTCCACATGTCCATGCCATTCTTATTGTCCCTAGAGGAAACATTTCCAAATTATATAAATACCATGGTTTTTTCTGAGTGTTTTATCAAAGAGGTTAGGGTTTCTTAAAGTATATTTAATTGAGATGGAATATACACAGGGTGAGGGATATTCTAGCACCAACTACCACCCCAAATCTTATGTTGATAAAGATGGTGCTACATAGGTGGTATTTGAGGTTAGGGGCATAAGTGATATTGATCCATCGAGTGCCACTCGATCTAAGGGTGTTATCAAAGTATGTTTGACAAGGTCATGACCTTCTTATCATGTGTTCTAGGTATAATCTCTATAATCATTGATCAAAGTACCATAGGGAGGACCTTCATGGCTAAATCTTCTCTCACTTTTTGATGAGGAGTCAAAAAACTATTGTTCCATGATATAAAAGTGTTTTTTGGGCCTTGAGAACATCAATAATGATCAATAAAGGATTGTTTGGTTGTTCTAGGGTCATTGTTTTACTTTTGAGAAACCTTCTTTTAGATGTTCTTCTTGGGTCAAACAAGTGATCTCCCTATAGGGGATTCTTCTTGGGTGACTCCCATGTCAGTGTTGGAGATAACTGATGATCTTTGTGGTGCCGAGTAGGATTATGGAATTGTTCCTTATTTTCCACTAGAATATGAAAATGGATCCCTTTATAATAGGTAATAATATATGTCCATCTTTATATAGTCATTGAGATGCATTGTTGGTCTTTTTCAAGATTGAGGTGAGCAAGAACGTGTGCCTAATTTTAAGCTACTTCCATGATATACTGATAGGCCTCTTAAACGTATGTGAGAATATGATTCCCATACTATGTTTTTATTAGAATACAATGATTTTCATCCTGAAGGGGAGTGGGAATATGGTCCCACTCTTGAGTAGGTTTTGGAATATTCCAATGATCTTCTTCAATATTGGTGGAAGAAGGGATGTGGGACCACTCCCTGATGATTGCTAAAAAAAATCAATAATTTCCTTCTATTATTTTTATTAGGATGTGATAATATCTTTAAAGGATATGATAAGGGATATAAGATTGTGCATTCATTACCTACAAGATATGATAATTATATTTTGTAAGAATAATGAGAATATAGGCTCATTCTTCAGTGGGAGTGAGAATATATTCCCACTCCTATCCTCCAATTTCTATTAGGATATTCCAAAATACTTTATATGCAAGGGTTGGGGTATGGGATTAACACTTGGTTCCTATTGAGATGTTATGGAATATTCTTGATGATACTTCTAGAGTATACTGGAAAGCTTAGATAACATGAGTAGGGATATGAATTTTCTCTTCCATATATATGTACTAAAAAATATTTCTCTATTAAACAAGAACATGGTCATGTTCTTAGTGTCCTTGGGTTAGATATCTTCAGTGAGACCTCATCTGGGGTGTCCAAGCCTAGGTGGATAGGGATGAGATCTCATGGGAAACTTCCTAAGTTAAACTCTAAGGAAATGTGGCTGCATAAAATTCTTAATGATGGTAGTGAGTGATAGGTTCCCTCCTAGGTAAATCATATGAAATAGTGAGGTCATGGTCAACCCCTTCATCTTCCACCCTAAGATAGGAGATTTATTGGTTTTCGAACTCTGAGGAAAGCCTCTCTAAGTGATTATAGGTGGTGAAATGTTCCACTGGATTCACCATAACATTCCTCTAGTGGGATGTCCTATAGGGTTTCAATACTCAAAGTGGTCATGTTCAGTCTTCAAGAACGGAATGGTGCCACACTAATTTTACTCCTACACCAATGCATTTTCCACTTTGATTTGGGTAAGTGAAGTCATCCTTAAAGTTGTGGGAGTTACGTATTTCATGACTATTGAAGCATAATAGCATCTTTTGGATAAATAATCCACCAATTTGGATCTAATTGATCTCTTTAGAGGCATAACTATATCATAAGAACACCACAAGCAAGAACACCCATCTATGTAAATTCACAAGTAAGTGCATATTTGACCCATAATTTTCATAGTTTGAAAGATGAAAATTAGGTTAAACATTTTCATTTTCATGGAACATGCGAAATAAAATAGCTCAATGCCCTAGGAAATCTAGTTATTTTTGGTTAATTAATAATTCACGTCAGTTTGACCATTTTTTATAGGTGGAACTTAGCATGAGTGAGAGTTTGGAAACTTCTGATGACTTCCTAATCTGTGATGGTTCGATGCAAACATCTTTGCAAACCTACTTTCCAAAGGTAGGTGATATATGGGGTTTCTAACCAGTGATACTTAGGAATATGCATTAGTTGAGAGGAGGGGAGGTCAGGCATATCATACCCTTTAAGGAAGAATTATTTTCTACTCTAAGACTCTCTTATAGGTTTAATTTATATTCATGAATCCCTCAAAAATCCTATTAAAAGTCTGGTTACCCCTGTACTAATGATTGATTTGGGCCATGTGTCAATGTGAATATACATATATTACAAATTCCTAATGTTTGTCTTATTAGTTTATGGTGCTTTTGTTTAAATATAAATACCTAGGAACTCTAGATTTTACTACCATATAGGAATGAAGTTGGTGTTTGTGATGTTGGGATTAATCCCATGAGAGGGTTTCGTATGTATCCCTATTAAGGGAATCAAAACCCATGTAGTTTAGGGTCTCTTAATAGGACACATCATACCTTTTAAGGTCACGTGACAAGGGATAATCAGATAATTTTAACTTCATGTGGTAAGGACTAATAGGGGAAATATTCCTTGTAATATTTTGTGTGAGACTTATATATAAGCAACCCTTTCTGGTTTACCTTAGAGGGAATATGGCCCAACAGGGTGGTTAATTGGGCTCATGGTAATATGGACTACTAAGGAGGATATGGATTGTGGGGAATATGGCATGGTGAGGGAGGATATAAATGGATTAATGATGAATAGGGATCCATGAGGATGGATATAGAACATTTTATTGATGATGTTGGGCTTGAACCTTTAGGTGATATCCTGTATATCCTGCTTAACAAGAATCAAAGACCACATAGTTCGAGAAGGAATGTACCGTGTAGTTTTGCATCATGTGGTAAAGAAATTATCATGTAGTTTTAAAACATGTTGTGGGGATGTCTGTGTCATGAAAGTTATAACAATAAAGGATTGAGTGGGGCTTACGCATTGGAGATACCCTTATTAGGATCACTAAAAAACCATCAAAATGTAGTCATTAATGAGGGAAATATTTTATTGGACCTTATACCTAAGTAGGATGCCCAATTTAGAGGAATTTCTATTATACTAATGGCACGATCAACTCAGATATCTAATCCCATGTAAGTCATGATCAATGTTAGAAACAATAGATAATATAAGATCAAACACATTTCATGTGAGTTTATAAAAGGATTGAATCTAAGTGGAAGGGGATTTTTTTTTGAAAATTTTTGTTTTAAATTAAAAAATATATTTTGTGGATAAAAGGATTGAAAATTTTGAACTTGTGATTTTGTTATTATTATTTAATAAAGGTTGAATTTGTGTGTGTTATTTTTGGTTGTTTTTTCAAGAAGTAAAAAAGTTTAAGTGTGGGGGATTTTATGTATGTGTATTTTCCTAACATTTTTATAAATTTTTAACTTATTTTCAATTAATTAATTTTACTATTTTTACTATTTTTACTTTATTTTCATAGTTTCATAGTGTTTTATATATTTTTATAATTTATTTAATTATATATTAATATTAGTCATTAATATTATTTCTAGTGTATATTAATTATACATATATATATCCATATATTTTTTTAACATAATATATTATTAATATTATTACTATTAATATTAGTTTTATTATTACTATTAATATTATTATTATTATTATTACTATTAAATGTAAAGTTTGTTTCTATTTTATCCTAGGTATTGTTTCAAAGGTTATAGAACTTGTAACTCAGTGATACTTTCTCTTATTATTCTATTGATTTTTTTATGTTTCCCATGGATTAAGACTTATTCCAAACCACATAAATTCCTAGTGTTCTATATTGAGTGTTTTATTCTATTTTTCTTTGTTTTGTTTTTAGAGAGAGAAAAGAATTTAATTATTGAAATCCTATGACACTCGTATTCCATTATTATTTATTAGTTTAATACTTTTTTATCTTATCCAATGGTAATTTAAGTTTCCAATGAGTTTTGGTTTAAAACTTAAAAAAATTGTAAATTTTCCTTTTTTGCATGGTTTGCATGCATGGTTTAGGGTAACTGTACAGTTACCCTTATGTAAGGAGGTTTTCAATTCATTTTGTTATGTACATGGTTTTTCTACATGGGTAGTGCATAGTTGAGTTTAAACTATGAAAAGATCAGGGGAAATCATATGGGACCATTAGTTAATATGGGTACTAGTGCATGGCATGCACATAGTTAGTGAAAACCCTTTGACAAGCATGCAGAAGGGGTCTATGATTTAGAAGATCTCTTTTGAACGGTCGGTACATAGTTAGTAAGTTGAGAATCCAAAATGATAAAGGCTATTTTTCTTAGGGAGTTTCATCTATATGGTTAGCACACAGTTTTCCAAAACATGTGGTCTTCCCAGATTTCATTTAAAATTGAATTTATGCTTTTCCCCTGCTTATTTTTTATATTCCCTTATCCTCTTTCTCTCCACTTGCTTGTTTAAACCAAAGGGTGTGCATGGTAGTTTCCTCCATTCTTTATCATTTGATTTTTATCCTCCCTTCCCTCAATTTTAAGTGGGTAATAAGGTATTTTCTCCTCTTTCCATGTTCCCCTCCCATCTCTTTACCTCTTCCTTTGGGTTTTCTTTATCTTATGACCATAACCATTATTTAGTTTGGGATTAGAAATTGGGTTGATTCTAATTATGGGGATTTGGGTGTGTAGGGGTTCATGGGGGATTCTCATTGCTTGGTTATACATTCATCACTGATGGTGACATGTTTTGATTGAGTTATACTCAAAGGAGGTAGGTGTTTCTTTTTAATTCCCTTGTAATGCATGCCATTAAATACTTGTATGCTTTTAAATTATTTATTATGACATTATAAGCATATTATATACCCGTAGTAGGTTTGTAATGGATTTTAAATGTATTTTACACTTGGAATGGACTTATCGCATGTTAAGTGCCTGTGAAAATGCCTAAGTGGGTCTTTTAAAATGTTTTAAAGGTTTTTAATGGGTTTTTGACACTGATTTTATTTAAAAATGGTATGCGTGATGTTTTAAAGGGATGTTTTATAATAAAAATGGAGTTGGGCCTTGTTTTTTTGAGACATTGGCTCTAGATGGGGTGTTGAAATGTAATTTAAAATGGAATAGTGTAAAATGATGGGGTTTCAAATGAATTTTCAATTGTAGTTTGATAAATAGATTCCAAGAAATGTTTGAAATGATTTTTTTAAATGTGTGTCACGACTTGGCACCTCGATCTTATTTTCTAAAGTATGATTGTCACTTTGAAAGTTTTGTTTTTAGAATATGTGTTACCCTTATTATATTCCCATGTGATTGTGATTCCCATGGAGTAATGACCCAAATTTTTATAAATGAAATTCCCTTTTGATTGAATAAATGCCTTATGTAGTTATAGAAAACTCATGCCCTACTTTAGTTATTTTCTACCATTATAAAATATAGCCTATCAGATTTAGAATACTATTAAGAATAATAATAATTTATAATATTTTCATTGTACAATGACCCTTAATATTAGTATATGTTAAGGGTTATGATAAAGTCTAATTAACATAGATGGAAGAAGCGATGACCTCAACCAATAGGATCATACCCTATGAAGATCATTTATTGAAGCATGTGAGGGATATGAAATCACTGGGATTTTCCCTTGAACAAGAACAATCTAAAATTCAACAACTAAAACATGAAAAAAAACAACTTATGGGATAAGTTTAATCTTATCAAGATCGTGCCCCAAACCATGTTCGTCGAACCACCCCAAGAAAGCACCACCATTTCACACCTCACCCTTAAGGTGTACGCTAGTGAAATAAGGGGTTATATATCTAAGCCCTACTAGTATGAATTTTTTTATTTTATTTTAAATAAAATAATTATTATATTTATCACTTTTTATTATTACTTTATAAATTATTATATAATGAGTTTGATAAAAATTAGATTTTGATATGAAGAAATTGAAATTATATTTTTGGAAAATATATACTTTCAATTAAGACATTATTTTGATAAATTAAAAATATATATTTTTATAAAATTTTATTATCAAATAATATTTATTTAAATATAAATTATAATATAATTTAATGAAGTCAAATGTAATTTTTATAAGGGTCAGAAAGTTATTCATGCTGTAAAAACTAGTATTTTTTGGTAAATAAGGATTTTAAATTAAAAGTGAAAATTCTCATAATTAGAAAATTATTTTGTTAAAATAAATATTATTTTTGAGATCAGTATGTTGAAATTATCCAATGGTTAATTTTTCATTATTTTTTGAGACATTTGAATTTTTGTATAAAATTAAATATAGTATAAATATATGGTCGGTATTATGACATCATAATAGCCCAAAAGTGTTGTAATAAATAATATAAAAGTAATACATGACCAAATATTGTTTTACTCTTTAAAATAATGTGTTTTTAAGTTATTTGATTAATTTTATAAACCCTTAATTAATCCTCCAAAAACCTATATTATATTTTAAGGTTTTAAAATCAATTCTTGATGAACATGACTCACTTCCACATCACCAATGGTATTATTTTAATATGTTTAATTCTTGGTATTATGAAATATTTAAATACACTCTTTTTTAGCAGAAACCATGGGAAACCCCATAGGAAATTTTTTTTTTTTTTTATTTTATTATATAAAGTCTAAAACCTATGTTTAGAAATTAATAAAGAATACCCCTCTCTTTTTCTATTAATACCCACACAACCTACCACTCCTCTTCACTCAAAACCCATTGAATATAAATTTCTTCTCCCTATATATATTTATATTCCTTACAAGGTGTTCTCAAGATCTTAATAATCTCCTCCTGAGCTTTTAGAAGCACCCTCTTAAGGTAAGGGATCTCTCTCTCTTCTTTTCCATTCAACCACCTTCTTTGTATTTAGCCTTTTGAATATATATTAATTATATTTTAATGCATTTATAAATATCCCTTTGATATATAATTTATTTTCTAATATTGAGATATCATTTATCCCCTTTCATTATAACCTTTACGTAAGTCGTTACTATGCTAAAGTAAGGGATTTTATCCTCTTCCTTTTTATTCAAGTACTTTCTTTGTATTAATCCTTTTAATTTACAATTGTCATATTTTAATGTGTTCTTTACACATAAATTTACTATACTTATTATTACTATGAAATGAGAGATCACATTTCACTCTCATTAAACCTTTCCATGAACCATTATATACACCTGTTATGTTGCCAAAATTATCTTGTGATTTTTCTATGCCAAACTTTTGTGTTGTAAATACCCATACCCATTTACACTCAAGGGTATTAACCTAGATGTACATATCCTTCATTTATTGTGTAACTCCATGTATGTAACCCTCACTCCTTAATCATGGTATTACAAGTGATGAAATGTGTTCTTATGTTGTATGATCTATGTGGCACACAAATGCATGTACATGATATGAATGTGACAGGTGGGCCAAAAATTATATAAACCTCTAATGAATTGGGTAATGTTTTTATCTCATGATATTACATGTATGGTGCATGGGATTTTATCTTAACCACACTATGATATGATTTCTCAACGGTTATCCTTGACTTATTCTTATGATGTCATGTTTTATGTTGTTGCTGCATTCATATGTTACCTTAATATTATCATCTTATATCATGATTAGATGTTCATGTTTATGATTATCACCCCTTTTACGTCACCTTGATATGAATCTTGACTAACATGTATTAATTTCATCATTTTATGCGTTTATTATTCCCTTACCTGGATTTTAGATTCACCTCTTTCATATGCACATCCCCAGGTTATCTAGTACAATTTTAGAAGATCAAAGGAATTTAAGGGAATGTTGTGGGATTTTAAAATAATGTTGTATCCTTATTTCATGTTATATTTTTATTTATCTAATTACCCAAATACTCTAGGTCTTTTGATCTTTTGGGATTTTATTACTTATATCTTTATGTAACAAATCATGAAATAAAGTATATAAAAGATATAGGTTTTCATAGTTGGTATCAGAGCATGGTCAAGTTATTTTGGGGGATTATGATTAAAAAATCATATTAAAATCCTTAGGTATAAGATTAAATATAGTAAAACATCCCTAAATTTTGGTAAATTTTAGAGTAAGTGGTTTCCAAGCAACAAAATTATTGTCAGAATACTACAAGTGGATGTGGCTCTAGCACAATTGTACCTATGGGTAATAACCCTGAAAAGGGTGCATTAGGTATTAACTTGATCATCACCTGGTGCATGAAAAAGAGGCTTTGTTTCACACCTGGTTTGACACTCTCGAGGGATATTCTTTGGTAAATTCACAAGATCTTTACGAACCATTATTAAGGTAACAAAAATGCCCATAAAATTTTATGTTAGTAAATACACCATGGATAACTTAGATTGAAACCTATAAATTCATAGTTTAAGGAATTTATTTCATTTATGATTTATACCTTCAATGTTCATAAATTTCCATTTTATGTGTGTAATCATCTGAAATTTTTTCATCCTTGGGTGTTTTTAGGAAGTAAATGATTAGAACCATGATAAAATAGTGAAAGGTAGGGTTATCATCCATGTATCTATAAATTATTTCATATCATACAAGTTTTGTAGAACTATTAAAACATCACCTTAAAAATGGAAGTGGAACTATCGATGAAAATGGTAAATGCAGAAATTATTTCATCCAAAGTATATAACTTCTCCCCTATCCATATTTGTGGGATAAAATTCCTAGTAAACCTTATGATACACCCTTTGGTATAATTTAATGAAATTCTATATATGGATTGAATTTACATGTATAGATCCAAAATAAAATACTGAGAGAAGTAAATCACCCTCCATATAAAAAATTACCCTCTGATTCAATACAAGTTCAAGGAGGAGGATGAATCTCCTTTAGAATCATCATCTCAAGAATGTATATTATCTCCTTATAAGCAAGAATATCTAGATCAAATGATTAATAATAAGGAAAATATAATCCTTGATTACATTCACATTGTGAGGGAATACACTGATGTATTTCTTGAATAATTGTTTGGTCTTCATCCTAGCTGATAGGTTGAGTTTTCGATTAAGCTTATACCCAAATATTTTCTAATATATAAGTCTCCATGTGTAATGGATGCTATTGAAATTGAAGAGCTAAAGAAGAAAATATAGGAGAAACTAAATAAAATTTTTATATACCCAAGTGCTTCACCATGTGGTGTACTAGTCCTTTTCATCAAGAAGAATGATGGGTCATTGTGTATTTTCATTGATTTTCATGATATTAACAAGATCACGATAAAGAAAATTTATCCTCTACCATGGATTGATGACTTGTTCAATTAGATACGTAGAGCATAGTAGTTCTCTAAAGTGGGTCTTCGGTTGGTATATTATCAAGTAAATGTGTAGAAATAGGATATATCGAAGAAATGTTTTTATAAAAGGTAGGGGAACTACTAGTTCATAGTGATTCCATTTGGACTCACTATTGCTACAATTATCTTCATGTACTTAATGAATAGAGTCTTTAGGGATTACCTTGACAAATTCATGATAGTATTTATAGAAGATATTATTATCTACTCTAAAATTAAGGTGTAACATGAGGAGCATTTGAAATCTGAACTGAAGACCTTAAAAAAGGAATATGTAAAGTATGCTAAATGTGAGTTTTGGATGGAGAAAGTAACATTCTTGGGGAATGTTATCACCAGTAAAGGGATATATATGGATCCTTAAAAAATTGTGGTAATTGAAGGATGGTCCAAACTAACATATGTGATAGATATCCATAGTTTCCTTGGATTATCTGGTTATTATTATAAATTTGTGAGAAACTTCTCACAATTTTAAGTCCCACTAACCAAGCTAACTTAGAAGGGAGTGAAGTTTGTTTGGACTGATTAACATAAGGAGATATTTAAAGAGTTAAAGAAGAGGCTAATCACTATATTTGTTCTCACATTACCGACCAGTGGGGAAGTATTTTTGATCTACAATGATGTTTCCAAAAAAGTTTTGGGTTGTATACTTATTCAAGATGACAAAGTGATTACATATACCTCCCTCTAATTAAAGAACCATGAGAATTACTACCCAACACATGATTTAGAAATGGATATAGTGATCTTCACATTGGATATTTAGAGACATTATGTCACGACCCGTCCTCGGGGCCCGTGTCGTGACTACCCCAAACCTGCCTTCCATAGGCCAGGGGCTGGTGACTAGCACCAAGGCGCAATTCCTGATAAAAAGGGAAGGCATTGCCTTTGTAAAGTAAACAAACACCACAGAGAAAACAAGCAGAAGTAAACACTAAGTAAAAACTGGGTACAACAGTGAGTGCGGAAAAGTAAGTGGGCCAGAATACAAACCCAAACTGAAAGTAAAGTACAACTGAAAAAGGGAGTACAACAACTGAAAAGTAAAGTCGCAGCCTCGAGCCGTCCACTGGTACTCCCACCTGAAGGGTGGGTACAGATAGCCTCCACAGATCCTCGGGTCCAGCCGTCCGCTCCGATTACGTCCCGCCCAGTGGTCTACCTCCAGGTACCGTCCTGCTCCGCAAGCCTCAACCACGATCAGCGTTGTCCGTCGTCTGCAACCAACACAACGTAGTGCGGGCATAGCCCGTGCAGGGGTGAGTATAAGCTACTCAGTGGGGACCCCGAGACCCCCGAAGGTCTCCCAGAATCCACAAAGGATAATCCACAAAGGAAAGATACGATCACGAAGTAACATCTGACACTACTTAGGTATATGCCCATACATATACCTAAGTCATCAATTCTAGTTCGGCTCCAACATCCAAGCTCAAGTACAACTCAGTCCACACAGGAAAGCAAAACGTAATCCACACAGGATAGCACAACACAATCCACATAGGAAAGCAAAACAGGATTCAGCTCACACAGGTATACGTCTTCGTAAGACGATAGAGATGATCAGATATTTCCACTAATTCATCTAATCCGTCGTACCCACAAAGGATCAATAGGTACTAACCCCCGCAATGAACCACAAAGGATCTGACCCACACAGGATCGATAGGTAACTAACCCCCGCAATGACCCACACAGGATCAGACTCACACAGGATCTGTAGGTGCTGGCCCACACAGGACCGCTGAGCGCTGACCCACACAGGATCGGTAGCACTGATCCACGTAGGATCACTGAGTGCTGTAGTCGTCGCCGTCAAATCCACGAAGGATTTCTGCACAGTCGTCATCGATGTCGCAGTCGCAGCCAGCTCTAGCGTTCCCGCAAACAGCAAGCTCGTTTGGGAGGGTCCGCTCCACGAGCCGAAGGGCTGATACATCAACTGACACATAGTTTGGAGTTGATGTATCCAAAAGTTCCGTATCGTCAACTGGAACTCAACGTCACAGACGACGCGTCAATCGGACGCCCGGTCTGAGAGTTATTGGCTTTTTCGTTCCAGGGGCCCGGTTGGTTTTTAAGTCAAAACCAACCCGACCGTACTCCAACTGCATCCAAACCTCGAGCGGAGTAATCCAAAAGGTCCGTCTCACTTAGAGGAATCCATCAAAATCGACGGCACGTTAATCGGACGTCCGGAGCTCAAGTTATAAGCATTTCCGCTCCGAGGGCCCGGTTGGTTTCATGTACGAACCAACTCGGCTGAACCCAAAGTACTCTAAAACCTTGAGTGTGATATATCAAAACGGTCGTCTTGTTCCAAGGATCACATCGATGTTGATGGTGCGTCGATCGGAGGTCCGCATCCCATGTTATGGGCAACAGACTGAAACAGTCCGGTAAAAAAACGGGGTTCGGGCCCGGTCCGACCCGGCCCGATACCCTCTGGGTCAGCCCAAAACGGGTCGACCCATCCCGGGTCCGGGTTTGGAACGCTTTGGCGCGGCCCGACCTGGCTGGCGCGGCCCGGTCTGGCGGACCGACCAGGGCAGCCAGCCCGGCGCGCTGGCGCCAGCCAGGGGCTCGGCCGTTTGGCCGAGCGAATGGGGGGGGGGGGGCTGCCCCCCTATGTGTAACTGCGGCCCCATTATGGGGCCGCTCACGTCTGGCCAGCCGGGGGTTTGAACCCCTGGCTCTTCCCTTGTCTGGTCGGCCTACTCCGGCCGGCCGGCTTCTGCCACCACGGGGCTGGCAAGGCCGGTCCCCCCTGTTCCGATGTCGGCGGCCCGATTCCGGCTGCCGGTTCCCCTGCTCCGCCACGGCTTAAGCCGCGGCCTTGGTCCGCCCGGCGCGGCGCGATGGCGCCGCGCATCTTTTCTGCTCATTCCCGCGCGGTGCGATGGCACCGCGTCACTTTCCTTCGAACCGCAACAACAAAAATAAAAAGGTAGGAGGGTCGGTCGTGTTTGTGCGGTCCGGTCCCCTCCCGTTAAACAATATCAAGCGATCCAATTGAACGAGGATAGATGATGGAGGAATTCACAAATAAAAACACATAAAACCCCTACCTCAACGTTGTCATCGAACGATAGTTCGTCGCGGAATTAACCATCACGGAAGAAGAGGATCGTCGCGGAAGAAAGCGTCATGGAAGGAACATCGTTGGCATTAGTTGATCTCCGAGGAAGGCGTCTCTTGTCGTCGTCCTCTGTCGGAGGTCGGCGTTCTTCAGCGGCGGCGGTGCGTTCTTAGCGTTCTTCATCGAAGAACGAAGAATCCTCAAGACCTCTCTTTTTCTCCCAAAGACTCACACAACAAGGTTCCAACCCAAATAAAATAAGTTCATCACTTATTTTATTAACATAACTTAAGCATTTGAATTTCAAACATTCACATTTAACTCACTTAATTAATTAACATAAGTTGTCAAAAAAATTAATGGTGAGTTGAGGGGGGTTGGAGAATATGAAGGGGTGGGGTTCGTGTGGGCCCCACCGGCCTCATAACCTCTCATGGGAAGTTGGGTGGTTACCCAACTTCCACCCAAAGGTTAAACACTTAGAAAGATAAATAAAATTTGTCGTTTAAATTTTATTTTAACTTCCACAAATTTTAACAACTTCACCCATGAAAACCCAACTCTGGAAAAGGTGTTCCTAAGCAATTATCGGCGTTGCGGTTCCATCGGTGCCCTCGGGATTTGATTCTGAGCACCGGTTCAAAAGTTAGGAATTCCCGCTCGTTCATTCACTGAATGTACCCGATCTAAACTTCGGATAGAAATTCCGGGCACACCGGGCCTCAGAATCAAGTGCTGTCAGAAACCACATTCTTGTAAAATCCCAAAGAAAATTAAGAAAAAAAAAATCTTTGAATTTTACGGGTCTTTACATTAATCCCACCTTAGGGATTTACATCCCCATAAAGATACATCGAAAACTAGGGAAACAAATGTGGGTACTGAGCACGCATCTGAGCCTCCTGCTCCCAAGTGCTCTCCTGGAGGTTCCCGTGCTGCCATCTGATGTGCATTAGAGGAATCGATCGTCCACGTAGGACCCGCTCCTATCGATCCTCGATCTCCACCGGAACCTCCACAAAAGTCACCCCATCATCAATGTCTAGCTCCCTATGGTCAATGATATTTGTCGGGCCGTGCATGTATCTCCTCAGCTGGGATACGTGGAAGACGTCATGCACCCGGTGTAACTGAGGTGGTAGAGTCAGGCGATAATCCACCTCGCCAATCCTACTGAGGACTTGGAATGGTCCGATGAAGCGCGGAGACAACTTGCCGCCTCGGCCAAATCTTCGTAATCCACGTCGAGGTGAGACCCGCAAGAAGACGTGGTCGCCATCCTCGAACTCCAGTGGCCTCCGCCTCCTATCAGCATAAGACTTCTGCCGGCTCTGAGCTGTCCTCATCTGCTCCTGGATGACCTGGACCTTCTCCGTCGTGGCCTGGACCATCTCTGGTCCCACAAGTGCTGACTCCCCAGGGTCTGTTCAGCACAAAGGTGACCTGCAAGGTCAGCCTACAACGCCTCGTATGGTGTCATCCTGATGGTGGAGTGGTAGTTGTTGTTGTACGCGAACTCCACCAAGGGTAGGTGTTCCTCCCAGCTACGACAAAAGTCGAGGACATATGCGCGGAGCATTTCCTCGAGAGTCTGAATGGTCCTCTCCATCTGACCATCTGTCTGAGGGTGAAAGGTGGTGCTCAGACGTAGCTGCGTCCCGAACACCTCCTAAAACCCCTTCCAAAGCCGGGAAGTAAAGTGAGCATCTCGATCGGAGATGATAGATGATGTCACACCATAAAGCCGCACAATCCCCTGAACGTAGAGACGTCCCAAGATCTCCACTGAGCCCTGATCTCTGATGGGTAAGAAGTGAGCCGACTTGGTGAGTCAGTCGACAATCACCCAAATGGAGTCGTGACCTCTGGAAGTGCGTGGAAGACCAGTCACGAAGTCCATAGATATCCCGTCCCACTTCCACTCCGGGAACTCCAAGGGCTATACCAAGCCTGCTGGTACTTGGTGCTCTGCCTTCACCTGCTGGCAGGTGAGGCATCGAGAAACGAACTCTGCCACAGCCTTCTTCATGCCCGGCCACCAGTGCTATCATCTGAGATCCTGGTACATCTTCGCCACTCTAGGATGTACCGCCAAAGGGGAAGTGTGAAACTATCTCAGCACCTCCTCTCGTAAATCAACTGGTACCAAGGTACGTCCCCTGAAAAGGACGTCGTGCTCTCCTCCTACAGAGAATCCATCAGGTGCCTGTCTTGAGGATATCTACGCACGCCACGTCTCACAGTCGGCGTCCCCACGTTGTGCCTCTCTGACCCGCTGTAGTAGAGGAGGAGTGACTGTGAGTGACTGAAGGAAGGCTGCTCCATCTCTATCCATGAAGGATATCTGCAAAGCGGCTAGCTGCTCTTTCACCTCTCTAAGTAGCTGAATGCCCGTCCTCCTGCTGAGAGCATCGGATACCATGTTCCCCTTTCCAGGAGTATAGACTATCTCAAAGTCATAGTCCTGGAGAAACTCGAGCCATCACCATTGTCTCAAGTTCAGGTCCTTCTAAGAGAAGATTTACCTGAGAATCTGGTGGTCGGAATAGACTGTAAAGCGCTCGCCCATCAGATAGTGTCGCCACATCTTCAGATCGAAGACCACTGCTGCTAACTCTAGGTCATGGGTAGCGTAGTTCTGCTCATGCTACCTCAACGGACATGATCCAAAGGCGATCACGGCCCGCTCCTTCATCAGGACACATCCGAGTCCGGTCCCTGATGCATCGCAGTAAACTACGTATCCAACTCCTTCCTCCGGTAGCCTCAAGATAGGCGCGCTGGTCAATCTCTGTCTCAGCTCCTGGAAGCTCTGCTGACAACTGTCTGACCACACAAAGGGTTTACCCTTCTTCGTCAAGGCTGAGAGTGGTACCACAACTCTGGAGAAGTCTGGCACAAATCTTCGGTAGTATCCAGCTAGTCCCAGGAAACTCCGCACCTTCATCACGCTTCTGGGTGGATCCCAAGCTATCACTGCCTCGATCTTCGTAGGATCCACTGCAACTCCCACCTTAGAGATGACGTGTCCCAAGAAGTGGACCTCACATATCCATAACTGACACTTCGAGAGATTTCCATAAAGCTGGTGCTCTTGGAGTGTGTCCAGTATAACCCGCAAGAGGTAGGCGTGCTCCTCCTCGGTCGTCGAGTATATCAAAATGTCGTCGATGAAGACCACGACAAATCAATTGAGGTATGGCTGAAAGATCCTGTTCATGAGGGCCATGAACACTTCTGGAGCATTGGTTACGCCGAATGGAATAACCAAGAACTCATAGTGGCCATACCGACATCTGAAGGTCGTCTTCTGCACGTCCTCGTCCTGAACTCTGAGCTGATGATAGCCTGACCTGATATCTATCTTCGAGAACCATCGTGCTCCCTTGAGCTGATCAAAGAGGTCATCAATCCTCAGTAGCGGATACTTGTTCCTCACTGTCACCTGGTTCAGGTGACGATAGTCGACACAAAGTCACAAGCTTCCGTCCGCCTTCTTGGCGAACAAAATCGAAGAAGCCCAGGGTGAAACGTTGTGTCGGATAAATCCTTTGCCCTGTAAGTCCTCCAACTATACCCGTATCTCTCGAAGCTCAGTGGGAGCCATCCAATATTCTGGAGTGTATATCGGGGCTGTCACGGGGTACAGATCAATGTAAAAGTCTACCTCTCTGTGAGGAGGTAGTCCTGGAACGTCGTTGGGGAAAACGTCTGCATACTGATCGACCACTGCAAGAAAACTAGGACTCTGCATGTCAACTGCTCCTAGGATGAGGCTAGCCAACTGATGAGTAATGGGTTTTCCTCTCCTCTGTGAGAGTCCATCATGTGCTGCGAAGGCTCCCTTCTCGCCGGTGAAGGTGAACCTTCTCCCTTCGGTGCGTACACATCGCACCTTGCGCCTAATACAGTCGATCTGAGCATGGACTGTAGATAACCAATCCATGCCCAAGATGACGTCGTAAGGCCTCGACGCCGCTACAAGAAGATCCCAACCGAATCTCTCGCCTCCTAGAGTAAGATCACACTACCGACACCAGTGTGTAATCTTCGAGTCTGCTCCTGTAGGAGTCTCTAGCCATAAGGATCGAGCCAATGGCTCTGTCGGAATCTCCGAGCTCCGAACAAGGGCAGCGGCTATGAAAGAATGACTCGCTCCTGTGTCTATAAGAACTGCAACAAGGGTGTAATAGTCACAGATAGTACCTCGAATCATCTCAGGCGCACCGTGGTCATAGGCCTCCGCTGCCTGGAGTTGTGCCTGTCTTTGCCCGCCAGTTCCCTGTGGTCGGGGTGGACCTCCTAGTGGTGGTGGTAGTAGAGCCTCAAAGCGTCGCCCACCACCCGCTACTCTGCCAACTCCTCTACTTCGTCTGAATGCTCCCTAAGGACCGCCACAGTCGACCCTCTGCCTCTTCCTGGGTGGTCCCTCAACCATCTGCTGCTCCTCGGCACGGTGGGTTGGGCAGTCACGAGCCATGTGGCTCTACCCGCCGCATGTGTAGCACTGTATGCCTCTCGAAAGATTGGCTCTGCGCTGTGTGCCCCGCACTGCTGAGCCAGTGTCCTGAGGTCGTCTTCCTGAGGGTCTGGTCTGCATGGACCCATGATTCATCTGTCGACTGCTTGTTGTAGAATAATCTGCTACGCGCCGCCCTACGGTATGTCTCGCTGCTGAAGTAGGCTCAACAAGGAAGCTCTCGATCAGAAGGGCTCTCTCCAGTACCCCTGCCTGTGTCGGAATGATGAGGGAGATCAGTGATGACCTGATATCATGCCTCAGTCCCTACTAAAAGGTCCGGGCCTGGAAGAATGGTTCTCGTACCATGTCTTTCGAGTAGCGTGAGAGATCGATAAATCTCGCCGAGTACTGGGCGACTGTCAAGTTGCCCTGTCGCAGCTGTAGAAGCTCCTGGATGCGCACCGCACGGAGGGTGGCTGGGATGAACTCCAAGTGGAAGAGGCTCTCAAAGTCCATCCAGAGAAGAGATGCATCATCGTGCACCTAGAGCATCAAGCTCCACCATCTGCCTACTGCCGCATGCAGTAGGCTCGCTGCGAGGATCATCATGAGGTCCGTTGGTGTCCTCACTAACCTGAAAACCCGTACAACTGCCTCCAGCCAATCCTCGGCTACCTGAGGGTCCATCTCCCCGTGGAACCTGGGCGGTTTCTGAAGCTGAAACTCGTGCAGTGCACTAAGGTGACGTGCATCGTCAGCGGCTGGGGCTGGTAGCATCGATGGCTCGGTGGGTAGAGGTACCGTCAGTGCCTCTGCTGTCAAAGGGCCCTGTACCGAGGCCTCGTCGCTCGGTGGGTTGTCATCATGCACAACTCTCGGAACCCTAGCTGGCTACCAACGTTGTAACAACCCGAAATTTTGATTAAATCTTGTTTCCTAATTTTATGTGTTATTTTATTTTATTTTTATACTCAACAAAAATGTTTCATTTCATAACATGAGTATAATTAAAATGATACTGTTGGTTTTTGACTGTTATATGACCATTGGTCAATATGACCACTGGAAACTAAACGTTTTGATTATTGTCTCTAAATACAAGTAATATTGGTTAATTAATATAGAAAGAAGATTCGATGGCCTCACCCAGTAGTCTTGGACCAATCGAAGCTCATCTAACAGAACTTGGGAAGGAGGTAGCACCACTGGGCTTTGCTCTGAACCAAACCCAAGCTGAACTTCATCGTATAAAGCTAGAACGGGATTGCCTTCGCGAGAAGTTCAAACTGATAGAAATTACTACTCGTGCGATGTTGGCCGAGCCTCCCTCGGATTCTCTCACCTTAGCACACCTTACACTTAGGTCCTATGCTGGTGTGATAAGGGCTATGTAAGGAGACCGTAACTGCCTTGTGTAATCCTTTGTTTTAAATAAAAATTGGGATTTCTTCTTATGATGAAGTTTATGAATTTTCAAATGACCAGATAAATATAGTATGCATATTTTTGATGAATTTTAGAAAAAGGATATTTTAAAAATGGTTGTGTAAACCTTAAATAATTAAAAATGTGTAATGATTTTCGAAAAATGGTCTTCTACAATTATGTTCAATACGAAATTTAGAGTCTAATAAGATCAACTTAATTTTTGATGAATAGTAAATTATGAATAGTGATTTTATGATTAGGATTAGTAATGTGTCCAGATGGATTAGTAATTTCACTTAAAGAAAGTATTAATATAATCTAGGCACCTTGATTAAGTAATGTGATTCAATAAAATGGTTAAATAACGGTTTCATAAATTATTATTCAATTATTAGTTTTTCTCGGGTGAATAGTGTTTTTTATTTAAAAATTTAATTAAAAATATTTAGATAATTATTTTTATAAAACAGATTTCATTTTTGAACTCAGAGCACCGATATTATGCTATGGTAATTTTTGGGGTTTTTTCTGAAAAAAATGAATTTTCGGTGAATAGTGTTTTTATTTAAAAATTAAATTAAAAATATTTAGAAAATTATTTTTATAAAATGGAGTTCATATTTTTAATCAGAGCGTTGATATTTGGTTATGGTGAAATTTTGGGATTATTCTGAGAAAGTTGAATTTTTTATGAATAGTGAAAATACAGTTTTTAAGTTACGGGTGTTTAATGACATCATTAAATGATGTATTAAGTTTGTAATCAATATGTTCGAATTATGAATAGTGAGATAAGGTATGAGGTGTCCCAAGTGGCCAATACCATGGGCAAATACCATGGGCAAGCCCATGGTTTTGCCAAAACCACTAATGAGGTGTCCCTTTGCCATTAATGCCTTGTCCCCTCACTTTCCCTATAAATACCAAGCCATCCTCTCATCCATTCGACTCCCCACTCTCCCCCAACAAAGTTCTGGTCTCATTACCTCCCAAGGAGTCCTCCCATGGTGCCCCCAATCCCTCAAGGTCTCAACCTTTGAGTTTTAAGAGTTATGTTTTAAGGTAAGGGATCTGACCTCTCTCTTTTATTTCAAGTAATCTCTTTTATGTCATTCCTTTTATGCTCCATGTTCTTATGTTGGAGGATGTTCTTTTATACTCCTCTTACTGCCCTTTTTATTTTCATATAATGAGAGATCCCCTCTTGCTCTCATTATTTCGTTTTATGAAGTTTTAAGTGGCGTCGTTAGGCTGCCGAAATTTTTGTAACAGATTCTTTCTCCCTTCTCATTTTTCAAGATCTTTTTTCATGTAAAGTATTTCAAGTTCCTTTTTATTATGTTGGGTTATGATCTATAAATTTATCATAATGATCTTTTATGATAATATGATGAGAGAACCCATTTGATCTCTTCAATTCAGTATTTTGAAGTTTTAAGTGGCGCCGTTAGGCTGCCGAATTTTTAAGTGGTTCTTCACCCTTCTCGTTTTGAAGTTCTACTTTCATGTCAATTCTTTCAAGTTCCTTTTTGTTATGTTGGGGTATTATCTCTATATCTATCATAATGGACTCTTATGTTCATATGATGAGAGACCCCATTTTATCTCTTCAATTTAGTATTTTTGGAGTTTTAAGTGGCGCCGTTAGGCTGCCGAATTTTTAAGTGGTTCTTCACCCTTCTCGTTTTGAAGTTCTACTTTCATGTCAATTCTTTCAAGTTCCTTTTTGTTATGTTGTGGTATTATCTCTATATCGATCATACTGGACTCTTATGTTCATATGATGAGAGACCCCATTTGATCTCTTCAATTCAGTATTTTGAAGTTTTAAGTGACGCCGTTAGGCTGCCGAATTTTTAAGTGGTTCTTCACCCTTCTCGTTTTGAAGTTCTACTTTCATGTCAATACTTTCAAGTTCCTTTTTATTATGTTGGGGTATGATATCTATATCTATCATACTGGAATATTATTTTCATATGATGAGAGACCCCATTTGATCTCTTCAATTCAGTATTTTGATGTTTTAAGTGGCGCCGTTAGGCTGCCGAATTTTTTAGGGGATTCTTTCACCCTTCTCATTCTTTTCAAAGTTCTACTTTCATGTCAAGTCTTTCAAGTTCCTTTTTGTTATGTTGGGGTATGATCTCTATATCTATCATACTATACTATTATGTTCATATGATTAGATACCCCATTTTATCTCTTCAATTCAGTATTTTGAAGTTTTAAGTGGCGCCGTTAGGCTGCCGAACTTTCATAAGAGAAATCAAATTTTTGTCTTCCTTCCATGTTTTTCATTTCAAATGGCATGTCCTTGATATTTCATTACCATGATCATGTATCCTTATTATTCTGTCCATCTACTGTTTTATGGGTCATTTATGAATGTTTGACCCATTTTCCCTCTCTTTTTAATGTCTTCTAAAACCTCGTAACATAGCCGTTATGCTGCAGAATTTCCGTCTCAAAATGCCTCTCTCTTTTTCTAAAGTTCTTTTATATTATTAAGTGAATACTCAAAACTCTTTCTTCTAAAGGGGTATTCATATATATACCAAAATGTTTTATTTTAAATTCTGGGATTTACATACATGAGACCCACCTTCCTTTTCTGTGGGTTTTAAAGTGACGTAAAGATCATGTCTTTAAAGCAGTTTTTAAAACGTTGTGATTATGAAATGAAACCCATTTATTTTATGCTATATGGGTTATTTATGAAATTTTTGATGATGATATATGTGGATCACATGATAATAAAGGAAAATTTAAGGGTGCGCCCTGATAGCGCTCCAATGCATTGGGTAATGATGTAACCACTAGAGATTACAATTTTCACGATACCTTGGTGAATAACCTTGGTAATTTTCAAATGACACCTTGGGGATGGACCTTGGTGATATGTTCATGATTGTCTATGTTAAATGATGTAGCAACATTTTCAAGTTATGAAAAATGTTATTCTGATATGCCTCTTTATTTCATTCTCATGCCTTAAAGTTCTTTTTCATGACCTTATTGAAGTATCTCAAGTTCACATGTAAAATGTTTGTCTTGTTTTCCTTACTGGGCTTTTTGCTCACCCTTTCTTTTGATGTATGCTCCCAGGTTATGTGATGTAGTAATGAACCTAGGATGAACATGAGGAGAAGCCTTTCAAGTGTTTTAGAAGAATGTTTTATGTTTTCATGTTTAAAGTTCCTGGTTTCCAAGACACTAAACCTTAAAGATCCTCGGTTTTGTAAGATGTATTGAAAGTTTATGTGATAAAGAGAAGGGATGCTATAGTTGGTATCAAAGGATGGTTTAGTTATTTGTGTAAATTAGGATATGAAAAATCTAGGAATAACCCTATAGAAAAGTTTAAATATAGGAAATCTTCCTGGTATTTTGGTGAGTATTGAGTAAGGGGTTTCCAAGCAAATACATCCCTGTCTGGATACGAGCAGGTAGAGGTGGCTCTGGCACAGATGTACATAGGTGTAAAACCTGAAAACACCGATTTGAGCTAGACTCGAACGGGAACTGGTACACGACAACGGGCCTTGCTGCACTCTTGGTTACGACACTCCCAGGGGATATGCTTTGGTAAATTCATAAGCTTAGTATGAACCATTATTAAAGGAACAAGGATAAAACAAAATAAAGATTCACATAAGAATATATGATCATGGATAACCTAGATTGCAACCTAGGGGATCACAAGTTAGGATATACTTTTATTCTACATGTTTATCCTTTTATGCTTAATGTTTCCTTTTCATGATTATTAGCTAAGTAAATAAACCCCAAATTATAGTTCCTTTTCTTAGTTAATGGCGGGAAATGGAAGAACATGTCCCAAAAACCAATGTGATAGGAAATGCGACGATTGTCGTATTAATATGACAGAGGTGATTAGGGGATTAAAATATGATTGTTATTTTGGAATACGTTCACTATTTTAGGGACCCTATATGATCGAGGTAAATAGATTACTACGGTATTTTCATTGAGGAGTAAGGTTGACTTATATTTTGAAGAATCGATGAATTTATGGTGGACTTATAGTAATTTAGGTTACTTATGGGAATGATTAACCTATCTTGGGTAAAATATGTTTAGTTTAGATAATTTTGTTATAAGATGTTAGGAGTGGTTGATGTTGTTTGGAGATGAACAATGAAGTTTATTTTGGAAGACTATGTTATCAAATCCTTCTTGTATTTGGGTTTCAATCTTAGTTTGGTTTATTTTTAGGAATTTTAAGGACTGTTATTTATGGGATGGTCTATGATGAACTTTGGGTATTACCATGGAACATTGAAGATTTAAAATTTGTTTCCATTCCTATGGGATTCTTCCTTTTTGAAGAGTTTTTTAACCTTACCCTTTCTGTTTTTGGGACAATGTTTAAAGAAAGAAGAAATAGATAGTTAATCTTTTGTGGATTATGTGATTCTCTAGAAGATGATTCTTGTGTTTTGATGAGACCAAGTAGTTTTGAATGCTCATCGTTTGGGAGAAAAGATTAGTTTTGGTAGAAACTTATTAAATGGTGAAACTCTACATGAAGGTAGATATATTTCCTTATGTTTTTGTTCTATGTTGTAAATGAATTCCTCAAAATTATGAAAAGGAACATAAAACAAAAACGTTGTTGGTTTACGTTTCCTACTAGGTAATCAAAGATCGTTTACACACATCATAAGTTTGGGATTTTCTCATGGTTAACTTTCTTCTAATCATGTTCTCTGTCACTCTCCCTCAGAACTTGACCCTTTGTTTTCTCCTCCATGTCCATGTTTTCCTACATGGAATCCTAGTGTGGGATAACTCGGGTGACCTTCGTACTTCCCTTTCTTTCTTTTAAATTAATAGTTTTACTGACTCCTTTTCCGATGTGGGACTTTCAACGAAATTTCAAAACCTAATTTAAAAAAATTGCGAGGACGCAATTTCTTAAGGGGGGAAGATTGTAACAACCCGAAATTTTGATTAAATCTTGTTTCCTAATTTTATGTGTTGTTTTATTTTATTTTTATACTCAACAAAAATGTTTCATTTCATAACATGAGTATAATTAAAATGATACTGTTGGTTTTTGACTGTTATATGACCATTGGTCAATATGACCACTGGAAACTAAACGTTTTGATTATTGTCTCTAAATAAAAGTAATCTTGGTTAATTAATATAGAAAGAAGATTCGATGGCCTCACCCAGTAGTCTTGGACCAATCGAAGCCCATCTAACAGAACTTGGGAAGGAGGTAGCACCACTGGGCTTTGCTCTGGACCAAACCCAAGCTGAACTTCATCGTATAAAGCTAGAACAGGATCGCCTTCGCGAGAAGTTCAAACTGATAGAAATTACTACTCGTGCGATGTTGGCCGAGCCTCCCTCGGATTCTCTCACCTTAGCACACCTTACACTTAGGTCCTATGCTGGTGTGATAAGGGGCTATGTAAGGAGACCGTAACTGCCTTGTGTAATCCTTTGTTTTAAATAAAAATTGGGATTTCTTCTTATGATGAAGTTTATGAATTTTCAAATGACCAGATAAATATAGTATGCATATTTTTGATGAATTTTAGAAAAAGGATATTTTAAAAATGGTTGTGTAAACCTTAAATAATTAAAAATGTGTAATGATTTTCGAAAAATGGTCTTCTACAATTATGTTCAGTACAAAATTTAGAGTCTAATAAGATCAACTTAATTTTTGATGAATAGTAAATTATGAATAGTGATTTTATGATTAGGATTAGTAATGTGTCCAAATGGATTAGTAATTTCACTTAAAGAAAGTATTAATATAATCTAGGCACCTTGATTAAGTAATGTGATTCAATAAAATGGTTAAATAACGGTTTCATAAATTATTATTCAATTATTAGTTTTTCTCGGGTGAATAGTGTTTTTTATTTAAAAATTTAATTAAAAATATTTAGATAATTATTTTTATAAAACGGATTTCATTTTTGAACTCAGAGCACCGATATTATGCTATGGTAATTTTTGGGGTTTTTTTCTGAAAAAAATGAATTTTCGGTGAATAGTGTTTTTATTTAAAAATTAAATTAAAAATATTTAGAAAATTATTTTTATAAAATGGAGTTCATATTTTTAATCAGAGCGTTGATATTTGGTTATGGTGAAATTTTGGGATTATTCTGAGAAAGTTGAATTTTCTATGAATAGTGAAAATACAGTTTTTAAGTTACGGGTGTTTAATGACATCATTAAATGATGTATTAAGTTTGTAATGAATATGTTCGAATTATGAATAGTGAGATAAGGTATGAGGTGTCCAAAGTGGCAAATACCATGGGCAAATACCATGGGCAAGCCCATGGTTTTGCCAAAACCACTAATGAGGTGTCCCTTTGCCATTAATGCCTTGTCCCCTCACTTTCCCTATAAATACCAAGCCATCCTCTCATCCATTCGACTCCCCACTCTCCCCCAACGAAGTTCTGGTCTCATTACCTCCCAAGGAGTCCTCCCATGGTTCCCCCAAGCCCTCAAGGTCCCAACCTTTGAGTTTTAAGAGTTAAGTTTTAAGATAAGGGAGCTGACCTCTCTCTTTTATTTCAAGTAATCTCTTTTATGTCATTCCTTTTATGCTCCATGTTCTTATGTTGGAGGATGTTCTTTTATAATCCTCTTACTACCCTTTTTATGTTCATATAATGAGAGATCCCCTCTTGCTCTCATTATTTCGTTTTATGAAGTTTTAAGTGGCGCCGTTAGGTTGTCGAAATTTTTGTAACAGATTCTTTCTCCCTTCTCATTTTTCAAGATCTTTTTTCATGTAAAGTATTTCAAGTTCCTTTTTATTATGTTGTGGTATGATCTCTAAATTTATCATAATGATCTTTTATGATCATATGATGAGAGACCCCATTTGATCTCTTCAATTCAGTATTTTGAAGTTTTAAGTGGCACCGTTAGGCTGCCGAATTTTTAAGTGGTTCTTCACCCTTCTCGTTTTGAAGTTCTACTTTCATGTCAATTCTTTCAAGTTCCTTTTTGTTATGTTGGGGTATTATCTCTATATCTATCATACTGGACTCTTATGTTCATATGATGAGAGACCCCATTTGATCTCTTCAATTCAGTATTTTGAAGTTTTAAGTGGCACCGTTAGGCTGCCGAATTTTTAAGTGGGTCTTCACCCTTCTCGTTTTGAAGTTCTACTTTCATGTCAATTCTTTCAAGTTCCTTTTTGTTATGTTGGGGTATTATATCTATATCTATCATACTGGAATCTTATGTTCATATGATGAGAGACCCCATTTTATCTCTTCAATTCAGTATTTTGAAGTTTTAAGTGACGTCGTTAGGCTGCCGAATTTTTAAGTGGTTCTTCACCCTTCTCGTTTTGAAGTTCTACTTTCATGTCAATACTTTCAAGTTCCTTTTTATTATGTTGGGGTATGATATTTATATCTATAATACTGGAATATTATGTTCATATGGTGAGAGACCCCATTTGATCTCTTCAATTCAGTATTTTGATGTTTTAAGTGGCGTCGTTAGGCTGTCGAATTTTTTAGGGGATTCTTTCACCCTTCTCATTCTTTTCAAAGTTCTACTTTCATGTCAAGTCTTTCAAGTTCCTTTTTGTTATGTTGGGGTATGATCTCTATATCTATCATACTATACTCTTATTTTCATATGATTAGATACCCCATTTTATCTCTTCAATTCAGTATTTTGAAGTTTTAAGTGGCACCGTTAGGCTGCCGAACTTTCATAAGAGAAATCAAATTTTTGTCTTCCTTCCATGTTTTTCATTTCAAATGGTATGTCCTTGAAATTTCATTAACATGATCATGTATCCTTCTTATTCTGTCCATCTACTGTTTTATGGGTCATTTATGAATGTTTTACCCATTTTCCCTCTCTTTTTAATGTCTTCTAAAACCTCGTAACATAGCCGTTATGCTGCAGAATTTCCGTCTCAAAATGCCTCTCTCTTTTTCTAAAGTTCTTTTATATTATTAAGTGAATACTCAAAAATCTATCTTCTAAAGGGGTATTCACATATATACCAAAATGTTTTATTTTAAATTCTGGGATTTACATACATGAGACCCACCTTCCTTTTCTGTGGGTTTTAAAGTGACGTAAAGATCATGTCTTTAAAGCAGTTTTTAAAACGTTGTGATTATGAAATGAAACCCATTTATTTTATGCTATATGGGTTATTTATGAAATTTTTGATGATGATATATGTGGATCACATGATAATAAAGGAAAATTTAAGGGTGCGCCCTGACAGTGCTCCAATGCATTGGGTAATGATGTAACCACTAGAGATTACAATTTTAACGATACCTTGGTGAATAACCTTGGTAATTTTCAAATGACACCTTGGGGATGGACCTTGGTGATATGTTCATGATTGTATATGTTAAATGATGTAGCCACATTTTCAAGTTATGAAAAATGTTATTCTGATATGCCTCTTTATTTCATTCTCATGCCTTAAAGTTCTTTTTCATGACCTTATTGAAGTATCTCAAGTTCACATGTAAAAGGTTTGTCTTGTTTTCCTTACTGGGCTTTTTGCTCACCCTTTCTTTTGATGTATGCTCCCAGGTTATGTGATGTAGTAATGAACCTAGGATGAACATGAGGAGAAGCCTTTCAAGTGTTTTAGAAGAATGTTTTATGTTTTCATGTTTAAAGTTCCTGGTTTCCAAGACACTAAACCTTAAAGATCCTCGGTTTTGTAAAATGTATTGAAAGTTTATGTGATAAAGAGGCGGGATGCTATAGTTGGTATCAAAGGATGGTTTAGTTATTTGTGGAAATTAGGATATGAAAAATCTAGGAAGAATCCTATAGAAAAGTTTAAATATAGGAAATCTTCCTGGTATTTTGGTGAGTATTGAGTAAGGGGTTTCCAAGCAAATACATCCCTGTCTGGATACGAGCAGGTAGAGGTGGCTCTGGCACAGATGTACATAGGGGTAAAACCTGAAAACACCGCTTTGAGCTAGACTCGAACGGGAACTGGTACACGACAACGGGCCTTGCTGCACTCTTGGTTACGACACTCCCGGGGGATATGCTTTGGTAAATTCATAAGCTTAGTATGAACCATTATTAAAGGAACAAGGATAAAACAAAATAAAGATTCACATAAGAATATATGATCATGGATAACCTAGATTGCAACCTAGGGGATCACAAGTTAGGATATACTTTTATTCTACATGTTTATCCTTTTATGCTTAATGTTTCCTTTTCATGATTATTAGCTAAGTAAATAAACCCCTAATTATAGTTCCTTTTCTTAGTTAATGGCGGGAAATGGAAGAACATGTCCCAAAGACCAATGTGATAGGAAATGCGACGATTGACGTATTAATATGACAGAGGTGATTAGGGGATTAAAATATGATTATTATTTTGGAATACGTTCACTATTTTAGGGACCCTATATGATCGAGGTAAATAGATTACTACGGTATTTTTATTGAGGAGTAAGGTTGACTTATATTTTGAAGAATCGATGAATTTATGGTGGACTTATAGTAATTTAGGTTACTTATGGGAATGATTAACCTATCTTGGGTAAAATATGTTTAGTTTAGATAATTTTGTTATAAGATGTTAGGAGTGGTTGATGTTGTTTGGAGATGAACAATGAAGTTTATTTTGGAAGACTATGTTATCAAATCCTTCTTGTATTTGGGTTTCAATCTTAGTTTGGTTTATTTTTAGGAATTTTAAGGACCGTTATTTATGGGATGGTCTATGATGAACTTTGGGTATTACCATGGAACATTGAAGATTTAAAATTTGTTTCCATTCCTATGGGATTCTTCCTTTTTGAAGAGTTTTTTAACCTTACCCTTTCTCTTTTTGGGACAATGTTTAAAGAAAGAAGAAATAGATAGTTAATCTTTTGTGGATTATGTGATTCTATAGAAGATGATTCTTCTGTTTTGATGAGACCAAGTAGTTTTGAATGCTCATCGTTTGGGAGAAAAGATTAGTTTTGGTAGAAACTTATTAAAGGGTGAAACTCTACATGAAGGTAGATATATTTCCTTATGTTTTTGTTCTATGTTGTAAATGAATTCCTCAAAATTATGAAAAGGAACATAAAACAAAAACGTTGTTGGTTTACGTTTCCTACTAGGTAATCAAAGATCGTTTACACACATCATAAGTTTGGGATTTTCTCATGGTTAACTTTCTCCTAATCATGTTCTCTGTCACTCTTCCTCAGAACTTGACCCTTTGTTTTCTCCTCCATGTCCATGTTTTCCTACATGGAATCCTAGTGTGGGCTAACTCGGGTGACCTTCGTACTTCCCTTTCTTTCTTTTAAAGTAATAGCTTTACTGACTCCTTTTCCGATGTGGGACTTTCAACGAAATTTCAAAACCTAATTTAAAAAAATTGCGAGGATGCAATTTCTTAAGGGGGGAAGATTGTAACAACCCGAAATTTTGATTAAATCTTGTTTCCTAATTTTATGTGTTATTTTATTTTATTTTTATACTCAACAAAAATGTTTCATTTCATAACATGAGTATAATTAAAATGATACTGTTGGTTTTTGACTGTTATATGACCATTGGTCAATATGACCACTGGAAACTAAACGTTTTGATTATTGTCTCTAAATACAAGTAATCTTGGTTAATTAATATAGAAAGAAGATTTGATGGCCTCACCCAGTAGTCTTGGACCAATCGAAGCCCATCTAACAGAACTTGGGAAGGAGGTAGCACCACTGGGCTTTGCTCTGGACCAAACCCAAGCTGAACTTCATCGTATAAAGCTAGAACGGGATCGCCTTCGCGAGAAGTTCAAACTGATAGAAATTACTACTCGTGCGATGTTGGCCGAGCCTCCCTCGGATTCTCTTACCTTAGCACACCTTACACTTAGGTCCTATGCTCGTGTGATAAGGGGCTATGTAAGGAGACCGTAACTGCCTTGTGTAATCCTTTGTTTTAAATAAAAATTGGGATTTCTTCTTATGATGAAGTTTATGAATTTTCAAATGACCAGATAAATATAGTATGCATATTTTTGATGAATTTTAGAAAAAGGATATTTTAAAAATGGTTGTGTAAACCTTAAATAATTAAAAATGTGTAATGATTTTCGAAAAATGGTCTTCTACAATTATGTTCAGTACGAAATTTAGAGTCTAATAAGATCAACTTAATTTTTGATGAATAGTAAATTATGAATAGTGATTTTATGATTAGGATTAGTAATGTGTCCAAATGGATTAGTAATTTCACTTAAAGAAAGTATTAATATAATCTAGGCACCTTGATTAAGTAATGTGATTCAATAAAATGGTTAAATAACGGTTTCATAAATTATTATTCAATTATTAGTTTTTCTCAGGTGAATAGTGTTTTTTATTTAAAAATTTAATTAAAAATATTTAGATAATTATTTTTATAAAACGGATTTAATTTTTGAACTCAGAGCACCGATATTATGCTATGGTAATTTTTGGGGTTTTTTTCTGAAAAAAATGAATTTTCGGTGAATAGTGTTTTTATTTAAAAATTAAATTAAAAATATTTAGAAAATTATTTTTATAAAATGGAGTTCATATTTGTAATCAGAGCGTTGATATTTGGTTATGGTGAAATTTTGGGATTATTCTGAGAAAGTTGAATTTTCTATGAATAGTGAAAATACAGTTTTTAAGTTACGGGTGTTTAATGACATCATTAAATGATGTATTAAGTTTGTAATGAATATGTTCGAATTATGAATAGTGAGATAAGGTATGAGGTGTCCCAAGTGGCCAATACCATGGGCAAATACCATGGGCAAGCCCATGGTTTTGCCAAAACCACTAATGAGGTGTCCCTTTGCCATTAATGCCTTGTCCCCTCACTTTCCCTATAAATACCAAGCCATCCTCTCATCCATTCGACTCCCCACTCTCCCCCAACGAAGTTCTGGTCTCATTACCTCCCAAGGAGTCCTCCCATGGTTCCCCCAATCCCTCAAGGTCCCAACCTTTTAGTTTTAAGAATTATTTTTTAAGGTAAGGGATCTGACCTCTCTCTTTTATTTCAAGTAATCTCTTTTATGTCATTCCTTTTATGCTCCATGTTCTTATGTTGGAGGATGTTCTTTTATACTCCTCTTACTGCCCGTTTTATGTTCATATAATGAGAGATCCCCTCTTTCTCTCATTATTTCGTTTTATGAAGTTTTAAGTGGCGTCGTTAGGCTGCCGAAATTTTTGTAACAGATTCTTTCTCCCTTCTCATTTTTCAAGATCTTTTTTCATGTAAAGTATTTCAAGTTCCTTTTTATTATGTTGGGGTATGATCTCTAAATTTATCATAATGATCTTTTATGATCATATGATGAGAGACCCCATTTGATCTCTTCAATTCATTATTTTGAAGTTTTAAGTGGCACCGTTAGGCTGCCGAATTTTTAAGTGGTTCTTCACCCTTCTCGTTTTGAAGTTCTACTTTCATGTCAATTCTTTCAAGTTCCTTTTTGTTATGTTGGGGTATTATCTCTATATCTATCATACTGGACTCTTATGTTCATATGATGAGATACCCCATTTGATCTCTTCAATTCAGTATTTTGAAGTTTTAAGTGGCACCGTTAGGCTGCCGAATTTTTAAGTGGTTCTTCACCCTTCTCGTTTTGAAGTTCTACTTTCATGTCAATTCTTTCAAGTTCCTTTTTGTTATGTTGGGGTATTATCTCTATATCTATCATACTGGACTCTTATGTTCATATGATGAGAGACCCCATTTGATCTCTTCAATTCAGTATTTTGAAGTTTTAAGTGACGTCGTTAGGCTGCCGAATTTTTAAGTGGTTCTTCACCCTTCTCGTTTTGAAGTTCTACTTTCATGTCAATACTTTCAAGTTCCTTTTTATTATGTTGGGGTATGATATTTATATCTATCATACTGGAATATTATGTTCATATGATGAGAGACCCCATTTGATCTCTTCAATTCAGTATTTTGATGTTTTAAGTGGCGCCGTTAGGCTGCCGAATTTTTTAGGGGATTCTTTCACCCTTCTCATTCTTTTCAAAGTTCTACTTTCATGTCAAGTCTTTCAAGTTCCTTTTTGTTATGTTGGGGTATGATCTCTATATCTATCATACTATACTCTTATGTTCATATGATTAGATACCCCATTTTATCTCTTCAATTCAGTATTTTGAAGTTTTAAGTGGCGCCGTTAGGCTGCCGAACTTTCATAAGAGAAATCAAATTTTTGTCTTCCTTCCATGTTTTTCATTTCAAATGGTATGTCCTTGAAATTTCATTACCATGATCATGTATCCTTCTTATTCTGTCCATCTACTGTTTTATGGGTCATTTATGAATGTTTGACCCATTTTCCCTCTCTTTTTAATGTCTTCTAAAACCTCGTAACATAGCCGTTATGCTGCAGAATTTCCGTCTCAAAATGCCTCTCTCTTTTTCTAAAGTTCTTTTATATTATTAAGTGAATACTCAAAACTCTTTCTTCTAAAGGGGTATTCACATATATACCAAAATGTTTTATTTTAAATTCTGGGATTTACATACATGATACCCACCTTCCTTTTCTGTGGGTTTTAAAGTGACGTAAAGATCATGTCTTTAAAGCAGTTTTTAAAACGTTGTGATTATGAAATGAAACCCATTTATTTTATGCTATATGGGTTATTTATGAATTTTTTTATGATGATATATGTGGATCACATGATAATAAAGGAAAATTTAAGGGTTCTCCCTGATAGTGCTCCAATGCATTGGGTAATGATGTAACCACTAGAGATTACAATTTTCACGATACCTTGGTGAATAACCTTGGTAATTTTCAAATGACACCTTGGGGATGGACCTTGGTGATATGTTCATGATTGTCTATGTTAAATGATGTAGCCACATTTTCAAGTTATGAAAAATGTTATTCTGATATGCCTCTTTATTTCATTCTCATGCCTTAAAGTTCTTTTTCATGACCTTATTGAAGTATCTCAAGTTCACATGTAAAATGTTTGTCTTGTTTTCCTTACTGGGCTTTTTGCTCACCCTTTCTTTTGATGTATGCTCCTAGGTTATGTGATGTAGTAATGAACCTAGGATGAACATGAGGAGAAGCCTTTCAAGTGTTTTAGAAGAATGTTTTATGTTTTCATGTTTAAAGTTCCTGGTTTCCAAGACACTAAACCTTAAAGATCCTCGGTTTTGTAAAATGTATTGAAAGTTTATGTGATAAAGAGGCGGGATGCTATAGTTGGTATCAAAGGATGGTTTAGTTATTTGTGGAAATTGGGATATGAAAAATCTAGGAAGAACCCTATAGAAAAGTTTAAATATAGGAAATCTTCCTGGTATTTTGGTGAGTATTGAGTAAGGGGTTTCCAAGCAAATACATCCCTGTCTGGATACGAGCAGGTAGAGGTGGCTCTGGCACAGATGTACATAGGGGTAAAACCTGAAAACACCGCTCTGAGCTAGACTCGAACGGGAACTGGTACACGACAACGGGCCTTGCTGCACTCTTGGTTACGACACTCCCGGGGGATATGCTTTGGTAAATTCATAAGCTTAGTATGAACCATTATTAAAGGAACAAGGATAAAACAAAATAAAGATTCACATAAGAATATATGATCATAGATAACCTAGATTGCAACCTAGGGGATCACAAGTTAGGATATACTTTTATTCTACATGTTCATCCTTTTATGCTTAATGTTTCCTTTTCATGATTATTAGCTAAGTAAATAAACCCCTAATTATAGTTCCTTTTCTTAGTTAATGGCGGGAAATGGAAGAACATGTCCCAAAAACCAATGTGATAGGAAATGCGACGATTGTCGTATTAATATGACAGAGGTGATTAGGGGATTAAAATATGATTGTTATTTTGGAATACGTTCACTATTTTAGGGACCCTATATGATCGAGGTAAATAGATTACTACGGTATTTTCATTGAGGAGTAAGGTTGACTTATATTTTGAAGAATCGATGAATTTATGGTGGACTTATAGTAATTTAGGTTACTTGTGGGAATGATTAACCTATCTTGGGTAAAATATTTTTAGTTTAGATAATTTTGTTATAAGATGTTAGGAGTGGTTGATGTTGTTTGGAGATGAACAATGAAGTTTATTTTGGAAGACTATGTTATCAAATCCTTCTTGTATTTGGGTTTTAATCTTAGTTTGGTTTATTTTTAGGAATTTTAAGGACCGTTATTTATGGGATGGTCTATGATGAACTTTGGGTATTACCATGGAACATTGAAGATTTAAAATTTGTTTCCATTCCTATGGGATTCTTCCTTTTTGAAGAGTTTTTTAACCTTACCCTTTCTGTTTTTGGGACAATGTTTAAAGAAAGAAGAAATAGATAGTTAATCTTTTGTGGATTATGTGATTCTCTAGAAGATGATTCTTGTGTTTTGATGAGACCAAGTAGTTTTGAATGCTCATCGTTTGGGAGAAAAGATTAGTTTTGGTAGAAACTTATTAAAGGGTGAAACTGTACATGAAGGTAGATATATTTCCTTATGTTTTTGTTCTATGTTGTAAATGAATTCCTCAAAATTATGAAAAGGAACATAAAACAAAAACGTTGTTGGATTATGTTTCCTACTAGGTAATCAAAGATCGTTTACACACATCATAAGTTTGGGATTTTCTCATGGTTAACTTTCTCCTAATCATATTCTCTGTCACTCTCCCTCAGAACTTGACCCTTTGTTTTCTCCTCCATGTCCATGTTTTCCTACATGGAATCCTAGTGTGGGCTAACTCGGGTGACCTTCGTACTTCCCTTTCTTTCTTTTAAAGTAATAGTTTTACTGACTCCTTTTCCGATGTGGGACTTTCAACGAAATTTCAAAACCTAATTTAAAAAAATTGCGAGGACGCAATTTCTTAAGGGGGAAAGATTGTAACAACCCGAAATTTTGATTAAATCTTGTTTCCTAATTTTATGTGTTATTTTATTTTATTTTTATACTCAACAAAAATGTTTCATTTCATAACATGAGTATAATTAAAATGATACTGTTGGTTTTTGACTGTTATATGACCATTGGTCAATATGACCACTGGAAACTAAACGTTTTGATTATTGTCTCTAAATACAAGTAATCTTGGTTAATTAATATAGAAAGAAGATTCGATGGCCTCACCCAGTAGTCTTGGACCAATCGAAGCCCATCTAACAGAACTTGGGAAGGAGGTAGCACCACTGGGCTTTGCTCTGGACCAAACCCAAGCTGAACTTCATCGTATAAAGCTAGAACGGGATCGCCTTCGCGAGAAGTTCAAACTGATAGAAATTACTACTCGTGCGATGTTGGCCGAGCCTCTCTCAGATTCTCTCACCTTAGCACACCTTACACTTAGGTCCTATGCTGGTGTGATAAGGGGCTTTGTAAGGAGACCGTAACTGCCTTGTGTAATCCTTTGTTTTAAATAAAAATTGGGATTTCTTCTTATGATGAAGTTTATGAATTTTCAAATGACCAGATAAATATAGTATGCATATTTTTGATGAATTTTAGAAAAAGAATATTTTAAAAATGGTTGTGTAAACCTTAAATAATTAAAAATGTGTAATGATTTTCGAAAAATGGTCTTCTACAATTATGTTCAGTACGAAATTTAAGGTCTAATAAGATCAACTTAATTTTTGATGAATAGTAAATTATGAATAGTGATTTTATGATTAGGATTAGTAATGTGTCCAAATGGATTAGTAATTTCACTTAAAGAAAGTATTAATATAATCTAGGCACCTTGATTAAGTAATGTGATTCAATAAAATGGTTAAATAACGGTTTCATAAATTATTATTCAATTATTAGTTTTTCTCGGGTGAATAGTGTTTTTTATTTAAAAATTTAATTAAAAATATTTAGATAATTATTTTTATAAAACGGATTTCATTTTTGAACTCAGACCACCGATATTATGCTATGGTAATTTTTGGGGTTTTTTCTGAAAAAAATGAATTTTCGGTGAATAGTGTTTTTATTTAAAAATTAAATTAAAAATATTTAGAAAATTATTTTTATAAAATGGAGTTCATATTTGTAATCAGAGCGTTGAAATTTGGTTATGGTGAAATTTTGGGATTATTCTGAGAAAGTTGAATTTTCTATGAATAGTGAAAATACAGTTTTTAAGTTACGGGTGTTTAATGACCTCATTAAATGATGTATTAAGTTTGTAATCAATATGTTCGAATTATGAATAGTGAGATAAGGTATGAGGTGTCCCAAGGGGCCAATACCATGGGCAAATACCATGGGCAAGCCCCTGGTTTTGCCAAAACCACTAATGAGGTGTCCCTTTGCCATTAATGCCTTGTCCCCTCACTTTCCCTATAAATACCAAGCCATCCTCTCATCCATTCGACTCCCCACTCTCCCCCAACGAAGTTCTGGTCTCATTACCTCCCAATGAGTCCTCCCATGGTTCCCCCAAGCCCTCAAGGTCCCAACCTTTGAGTTTTAAGAGTTATGTTTTAAGGTAAGGGATCTGACCTCTCTCTTTTATTTCAAGTAATCTCTTTTATGTCATTCCTTTTATGCTCCATGTTCTTATGTTGGAGGATGTTCTTTTATACTCCTATTACTGCACTTTTTATGTTCATATAATGAGAGATCCCCTCTTGCTCTCATTATTTCGTTTTATGAAGTTTTAAGTGGCGCCGTTAGGCTGCCGAAATTTTTGTAACAGATTCTTTCTCCCTTCTCATTTTTCAAGATCTTTTTTCATGTAAAGTATTTCAAGTTCCTTTTTATTATGTTGGGGTATGATCTCTAAATTTATCATAATGATCTTTTATGATCATATGATGAGAGACCCCATTTGATCTCTTCAATTCATTATTTTGAAGTTTTAAGTGGCACCGTTAGGCTGCCGAATTTTTAAGTGGTTCTTCACCCTTCTCGTTTTGAAGTTCTACTTTCATGTCAATTCTTTCAAGTTCCTTTTTGTTATGTTGGGGTATTATCTCTATATCTATCATACTGGACTCTTATGTTCATATGATGAGAGACCCCATTTTATCTCTTCAATTCAGTATTTTGAAGTTTTAAGTGGCACCGTTAGGCTGCCGAATTTTTAAGTGGTTCTTCACCCTTCTCATTTTGAAGTTCTACTTTCATGTCAATTCTTTCAAGTTCCTTTTTGTTATGTTGGGGTATTATCTCTATATCTATCATACTGGACTCTTATGTTCATATGATGAGAGACCCCATTTGATCTCTTCAATTCAGTATTTTGAAGTTTTAAGTGACGTCGTTAGGCTGCCGAATTTTTAAGTGGTTCTTCACCCTTCTCGTTTTGAAGTTCTACTTTCATGTCAATACTTTCAAGTTCCTTTTTATTATGTTGGGGTATGATATCTATATATATAATACTGGAATATTATGTTCATATGATGAGAGACCCCATTTGATCTCTTCAATTCAGTATTTTGATGTTTTAAGTGGCGCCGTTAGGCTGTCGAATTTTTTAGGGGATTCTTTCACCCTTCTCATTCTTTTCAAAGTTCTACTTTCATGTCAAGTCTTTCAAGTTCCTTTTTGTTATGTTGGGGTATGATATCTATATCTATCATACTATACTCTTATGTTCATATGATTAGATACCCCATTTTATCTCTTCAATTCAGTATTTTGAAGTTTTAAGTGGCGTCGTTAGGCTGCCGAACTTTCATAAGAGAAATCAAATTTTTGTCTTCCTTCCATGTTTTTCATTTCAAATGGTATGTCCTTGAAATTTCATTACCATGATCATGTATCCTTCTTATTCTGTCCATATACTGTTTTATGGGTCATTTATGAATGTTTGACCCATTTTCCCTCTCTTTTTAATGTCTTCTAAAACCTCGTAACATAGCTGTTATGCTGCAGAATTTCCGTCTCAAAATGCCTCTCTCTTTTTCTAAAGTTATTTTATATTATTAAGTTAATACTCAAAACTCTTTATTCTAAAGGGGTATTCACATATATACCAAAATGTTTTATTTTAAATTCTGGGATTTACATACATGAGACCCACCTTCCTTTTCTGTGGGTATTAAAGTGACGTAAAGATCATGTCTTTAAAGCAGTTTTTAAAACGTTGTGATTATGAAATGAAACCCATTTATTTTATGCTATATGGTTTATTTATGAAATCTTTGATGATGATATATGTGGATCACATGATAATAAAGGAAAATTTAAGGGTGCGCCCTGATAGCGCTCCAATGCATTGGGTAATGTTGTAACCACTAGAGATTACAATTTTCACGATACCTTGGTGAATAACCTTGGTAATTTTCAAATGACACCTTGGGGATGGACCTTGGTGATATGTTCATGATTGTCTATGTTAAATGATGTAGCCACATTTTCAAGTTATGAAAAATGTTATTCTGATATGCCTCTTTATTTCATTCTCATGCCTTAAAGTTCTTTTTCATGACCTTATTGAAATATCTCAAGTTCACATGTAAAATGTTTGTCTTGTTTTCCTTACTGGGCTTTTTGCTCACCCTTTATTTTGATGTATGCTCCCAGGTTATGTGATGTAGTAATGAACCTAGGATAAACATGAGGAGAAGCCTTTCAAGTGTTTTAGAAGAATGTTTTATGTTTTCATGTTTAAAGTTCCTGGTTTCCAAGACACTAAACCTTAAAGATCCTCGGTTTTGTAAAATGTATTGAAAGTTTATGTGATAAAGAGGCGGGATGCTATAGTTGGTATCAAAGGATGGTTTAGTTATTTTTGGAAATTAGGATATGAAAAATCTAGGAAGAACCCTATAGAAAAGTTTAAATATAGGAAATATTCCTGGTATTTTGGTGAGTATTGAGTAAGGGGTTTCCAAGCAAATACATCCCTGTCTGGATACGAGCAGGTAGAGGTGGCTCTGGCACAGATGTACATAGGGGTAAAACCTGAAAACACCGCTTTGAGCTAGACTCGAACGGGAACTGGTACACGACAACGGGCCTTGCTGCACTCTTGGTTACGACACTCCCGGGGGATATGCTTTGGTAAATTCATAAGCTTAGTATGAACCATTATTAAAGGAACAAGGATAAAACAAAATAAAGATTCACATAAGAATATATGATCATGGATAACCTAGATTGCAACCTAGGGGATCACAAGTTAGGATATACTTTTATTCTACGTGTTTATCCTTTTATGCTTAATGTTTCCTTTTCATGATTATTAGCTAAGTAAATAAACCCCTAATTATAGTTCCTTTTCTTAGTTAATGGCGGGAAATGGAAGAACATGTCCCAAAAACCAATGTGATAGGAAATGCGACGATTGTTGTATTAATATGACAGAGGTGATTAGGGGATTAAAATATGATTGTTATTTTGGAATACGTTCACTATTTTAGGGACCCTATATGATCGAGGTAAATAGATTACTACGGTATTTTCATTGAGGAGTAAGGTTGACTTGTATTTTGAAGAATCGATGAATTTATGGTGGACTTATAGTAATTTAGGTTACTTATGGGAATGATTAACCTATCTTGGGTAAAATATGTTTAGTTTAGATAATTTTGTTATAAGATGTTAGGAGTGGTTGATGTTGTTTGGAGATGAACAATGAAGTTTATTTTGGAAGACTATGTTATCAAATCCTTCTTGTATTTGGGTTTCAATCTTAGTTTGGTTTATTTTTAGGAATTTTAAGGACCGTTATTTATGGGATGGTCTATGATGAACTTTGGGTATTACCATGGAACATTGAAGATTTAAAATTTGTTTCCATTCCTATGGGATTCTTCCTTTTTGAAGAGTTTTTTAACCTTACCCTTTCTGTTTTTGGGACAATGTTTAAAGAAAGAAGAAATAGATAGTTAATCTTTTGTGGATTATGTGATTCTCTAGAAGATGATTCTTGTGTTTTGATGAGACCAAGTAGTTTTGAATGATCATCGTTTGGGAGAAAAGATTAGTTTTGGTAGAAACTTATTAAAGGGTGAAACTCTACATGAAGGTAGATATATTTCCTTATGTTTTTGTTCTATGTTGTAAATGAATTCCTCAAAATTATGAAAAGGAACATAAAACAAAAACGTTGTTGGTTTACGTTTCCTACTAGGTAATCAAAGATCGTTTACACACATCATAAGTTTGGGATTTTCTCATGGTTAACTTTCTCCTTATCATGTTCTATGTCACTCTCCCTCAGAACTTGACCCTTTGTTTTCTCCTCCATGTCCATGTTTTCCTACATGGAATCCTAGTGTGGGCTAACTCGGGTGACCTTCGTACTTCCCTTTCTTTCTTTTAAAGTAATAGTTTTACTGACTCCTTTTCCGATGTGGTACTTTCAACGAAATTTCAAAACCTAATTTAAAAAAATTGTGAGAAAGCAATTTCTTAAGGGGGGAAGATTGTAACAACCCGAAATTTTGATTAAATCTTGTTTCCTAATTTTATGTGTTATTTTATTTTATTTTTATACTCAACAAAAATGTTTCATTTCATAACATGAGTATAATTAAAATGATACTGTTGGTTTTTGACTGTTATATGACCATTGGTCAATATGACCACTGGAAACTAAACGTTTTGATTATTGTCTCTAAATACAAGTAATCTTGGTTAATTAATATAGAAAGAAGATTTGATGGCCTCACCCAGTAGTCTTGGACCAATCGAAGCCCATCTAACAGAACTTGGGAGGAGGTAGCACCACTGGGCTTTGCTCTGGACCAAACCCAAGCTGAACTTCATCGTATAAAGCTAGAATGGGATTGCCTTCGCGAGAAGTTCAAACTGATAGAAATTACTACTCGTGCGATGTTGGCCGAGCCTCCCTCGGATTCTCTCACCTTAGCACACCTTACACTTAGGTCCTATGCTGGTGTGATAAGGGGCTATGTAAGGAGACCGTAACTGCCTTGTGTAATCCTTTGTTTTAAATAAAAATTGGGATTTCTTCTTATGATGAAGTTTATGAATTTTCAAATGACCAGATAAATATAGTATGCATATTTTTGATGAATTTTAGAAAAAGGATATTTTAAAAATGGTTGTGTAAACCTTAAATAATTAAAAATGTGTAATGATTTTCGAAAAATGGTCTTCTACAATTATGTTCAGTACGAAATTTAGAGTCTAATAAGATCAACTTAATTTTTGATGAATAGTAAATTATGAATAGTGATTTTATTATTAGGATTAGTAATGTGTCCAAATGGATTAGTAATTTCACTTAAAGAAAGTATTAATATAATCTAGGCACCTTGATTAAGTAATGTGATTCAATAAAATGGTTAAATAACGGTTTTATAAATTATTATTCAATTATTAGTTTTTCTCGGGTGAATAGTGTTTTTTATTTAAAAATTTAATTAAAAATATTTAGATAATTATTTTTATAAAACGGATTTTATTTTTGAACTCAGAGCACCGATATTATGCTATGGTAATTTTTGGGGTTTTTTTCTGAAAAAAATGAATTTTCAGTGAATAGTGTTTTTATTTAAAAATTAAATTAAAAATATTTAGAAAATTATTTTTATAAAATGGAGTTCATATTTGTAATCAGAGCGTTGATATTTGGTTATGGTGAAATTTTGGGATTATTCTGAGAAAGTTGAATTTTCTATGAATAGTGAAAATACAGTTTTTAAGTTACGGGTGTTTAATGACATCATTAAATGATGTATTAAGTTTGTAATCAATATTTTCGAATTATGAATAGTGAGATAAGGTATGAGGTGTCCCAAGTGGCCAATACCATGGGCAAATACCATGGGCAAGCCCATGGTTTTTCCAAAACCACTAAGGAGGTGTCCCTTTGCCATTAATGCATTGTCCCCTCACTTTCCCTATAAATACCAAGCCATCCTCTCATCCATTCGACTCCCCACTCTCCCCCAACGAAGTTCTGGTCTCATTACCTCCCAAGGAGTCCTCCCATGGTTCCCCCAAGCCCTCAAGGTCCCAACCTTTGAGTTTTAAGAGTTATGTTTTAAGGTAAGGGATCTGACCTCTCTCTTTTATTTCAAGTAATCTCTTTTATGTCATTCCTTTTATGCTCCATGTTCTTATGTTGGAGGATGTTCTTTTATACTCCTCTTACTGCCCTTTTTATGTTCATATAATTAGAGATCCCCTCTTGCTCTCATTATTTCGTTTTATGAAGTTTTAAGTGGCGCCGTTAGGCTGCCGAAATTTTTGTAACAGATTCTTTCTCCCTTCTCATTTTTCAAGATCTTTTTTCATGTAAAGTATTTCAAGTTCCTTTTTATTATGTTGGGGTATGATCTCTAAATTTATCATAATGATCTTTTATGATCATATGATGAGAGACCCCATTTTATCTCTTCAATTCAGTATTTTGAAGTTTTAAGTGGCACCGTTAGGCTGCCGAATTTTTAAGTGGTTCTTCACCCTTCTCGTTTTGAAGTTCTACTTTCATGTCAATTCTTTCAAGTTCCTTTTTGTTATGTTGGGGTATTATCTCTATATCTATCATACTGGACTCTTATGTTCATATGATGATAGACCCCATTTGATCTCTTCAATTCAGTATTTTGAAGTTTTAAGTGGCACCGTTAGGCTGCCGAATTTTTAAGTGGGTCTTCACCCTTCTCGTTTTGAAGTTCTACTTTCATGTCAATTCTTTCAAGTTCCTTTTTGTTATGTTGGGGTATTATCTATATATCTATCATACTGGACTCTTATTTTCATATGATGAGAGACCCCATTTGATCTCTTCAATTCAGTATTTTGAAGTTTTAAGTGATGTCGTCAGGCTGCCGAATTTTTAAGTGGTTCTTCACCCTTCTCGTTTTGAAGTTCTACTTTCATGTCAATACTTTCAAGTTCCTTTTTATTATGTTGGGGTATGATATATATATCTATCATACTGGAATATTATGTTCATATGATGAGAGAACCCATTTGATCTCTTCAATTCAGTATTTTGATGTTTTAAGTGGCGCCGTTAGGCTGCCGAATTTTTTAGGGGATTCTTTCACCCTTCTCATTCTTTTCAAAGTTCTACTTTCATGTCAAGTCTTTCAAGTTCCTTTTTGTTATGTTGGGGTATGATCTCTATATATATCATACTAGACTCTTATGTTCATATGATTAGATACCCCATTTTATCTCTTCAATTCAGTATTTTGAAGTTTTAAGTGGCGCCGTTAGGCTGCCGAACTTTCATAAGAGAAATCAAATTTTTGTCTTCCTTCCATGTTTTTCATTTCAAATGGTATGTCCTTGAAATTTCATTACCATGATCATGTATCCTTCTTATACTGTCAATATACTGTTTTATGGGTCATTTATGAATGTTTGACCCATTTTCCCTCTCTTTTTAATGTCTTCTAAAACCTCGTAACATAGCCGTTATGCTGCAGAATTTCCGTCTCAAAATGCCTCTCTCTTTTTCTAAAGTTCTTTTATATTATTAAGTGAATACTCAAAACTCTTTCTTCTAAAGGGGTATTCACATATATACCAAAATTTTTTATTTAAAATTCTGGGATTTACATACATGAGACCCACCTTCCTTTTCTGTGGGTTTTAAAGTGACGTAAAGTTCATGTCTTTAAAGCAGTTTTTAAAACGTTGTGATTATGAAATGAAACCCATTTATTTTATGCTATATGGGTTATTTATGAAATTTTTGATGATGATATATGTGGATCACATGTTAATAAAGGAAAATTTAAGGGTGCGCCCTGATAGCGCTCCAATGCATTGGGTAATGATGTAACCACTAGAGATTACAATTTTCACGATACCTTGGTGAATAACCTTGGTAATTTTCAAATGACACCTTGGGGATGGACCTTGGTGATATGTTCATGATTGTCTATGTTAAATGATGTAGCCACATTTTCAAGTTATGAAAAATGTTATTCTGATATGCCTCTTTATTTCATTCTCATGCCTTAAAGTTCTTTTTCATGACCTTATTGAAGTATCTCAAGTTCACATGTAAAATGTTTGTCTTGTTTTCCTTACTGGGCTTTTTGCTCACCCTTTCTTTTGATGTATTCTCCCAGGTTATGTGATGTAGTAATGAACCTAGGATGAACATGAGGAGAATCCTTTCAAGTGTTTTAGAAGAATGTTTTATGTTTTCATGTTTAAATTTCCTGGTTTCCAAGACACTAAACCTTAAAGATCCTCGGTTTTGTAAAATGTATTGAAAGTTTATGTGATAAAGAGGCGGGATGCTATAGTTGGTATCAAAGGATGGTTTAGTTATTTGTGGAAATTAGGATATGAAAAATCTAGGAAGAACCCTATAGAAAAGTTTAAATATAGGAAATCTTCCTGGTATTTTGGTGAGTATTGAGTAAGGGGTTTCCAAGCAAATACATCCCTGTCTGGATACGAGCAGGTAGAGGTGGCTCTGGCACAGATGTACATAGGGGTAAAACCTGAAAACACCGCTTTGAGCTAGACTCGAACGGGAACTGGTACACGACAACGGGCCTTGCTGCACTCTTGGTTACGACACTCCCGGGGGATATGCTTTGGTAAATTCATAAGCTTAGTATGAACCATTATTAAAGGAACAAGGATAAAACAAAATAAAGATTCACATAAGAATATATGATCATGGAAAACCTAGATTTCAACCTAGGGGATCACAAGTTAGGATATACTTTTATTCTACATGTTTATCCTTTTATGCTTAATGTTTCATTTTCATGATTATTAGCTAAGTAAATAAACCCCTAATTATAGTTCCTTTTCTTAGTTAATGGCGGGAAATGGAAGAACATGTCCCAAAAACCAATGTGATAGGAAATGCGACGATTGTCGTATTAATATGACAGAGGTGATTAGGGGATTAAAATATGATTGTTATTTTGGAATACATTCACTATTTTAGGGACCCTATATGATCGAGGTAAATAGATTACTACGGTATTTTCATTGAGGAGTAAGGTTGACTTATATTTTGAAGAATTGATGAATTTATGGTGGACTTATAGTAATTTAGGTTACTTATGGGAATGATTAACCTATCTTGGGTAAAATATGTTTAGCTTAGATAATTTTTTTATAAGATGTTAGGAGTGGTTGATGTTGTTTGGAGATGAACAATGAAGTTTATTTTGGAAGACTATGTTATCAAATCCTTCTTGTATTTGGGTTTCAATCTTAGTTTGGTTTATTTTTAGGAATTTTAAGGACCGTTATTTATGGGATGGTCTATGATGAACTTTGGGTATTACCATGGAACATTGAAGATTTAAAATTTGTTTCCATTCCTATGGGATTCTTCCTTTTTGAAGAGTTTTTTAACCTTACCCTTTCTGTTTTTGGGACAATGTTTAAAGAAAGAAGAAATTGATAGTTAATCTTTTGTGGATTATGTGATTCTCTAGAAGATGATTCTTGTGTTTTGATGAGACCAAGTAGTTTTGAATGCTCATCGTTTGGGAGAAAAGATTAGTTTTGGTAGAAACTTATTAAAGGGTGAAACTCTATATGGAGGTAGATATATTTCCTTATGTTTTTGTTCTATGTTGTAAATGAATTCCTCAAAATTATGAAAAGGAACATAAAACAAAAACGTTGTTGGTTTACGATTCCTACTAGGTAATCAAAGATCGTTTACACACATCATAAGTTTGGGATTTTCTCATGGTTAACTTTCTCCTAATCATGTTCTCTGTCACTCTCCCTCAGAACTTGACCCTTTGTTTTCTCCTCCATGTCCATGTTTTCCTACATGGAATCCTAGTGTGGGCTAACTCGGGTGACCTTCGTACTTCCCTTTCTTTCTTTTAAAGTAATAGTTTTACTGACTCCTTTTTCCGATGTGGGACTTTCAACGAAATTTCAAAACCTAATTTAAAAAAATTGCGAGGACACAATTTCTTAAGGGGGGAAGATTGTAACAACCCGAAATTTTGATTAAATCTTGTTTCCTAATTTTATGTGTTATTTTATTTTATTTTTATACTCAACAAAAATGTTTCATTTCATAACATGAGTATAATTAAAATGATACTGTTGGTTTTTTACTGTTATATGACCATTGGTCAATATGACCACTGGAAACTAAACGTTTTGATTATTGTCTCTAAATACAAGTAATCTTGGTTAATTAATATAGAAAGAAGATTTGATGGCCTCACCCAGTAGTCTTGGACCAATCGAAGCCCATCTAACAGAACTTGGGAAGGAGGTAGCACCACTGGGCTTTGCTCTGGACCAAACCCAAGCTGAACTTCATCGTATAAAGCTAGAACGGGATCGCCTTTGCGAGAAGTTCAAACTGATAGAAATTACTACTCGTGCGATGTTGGCCGAGCCTCCCTCGGATTCTCTCATCTTAGCACACCTTACACTTAGGTCCTATGCTGGTGTGATAAGGGGCTATGTAAGGAGACCGTAACTGCCTTGTGTAATCCTTTGTTTTAAATAAAAATTGGGATTTCTTCTTATGATGAAGTTTATGAATTTTCAAATGACCAGATAAATATAGTATGCATATTTTTGATGAATTTTAGAAAAAGGATATTTTAAAAATGGTTGTGTAAACCTTAAATAATTAAAAATGTGTAATGATTTTCGAAAAATGGTCTTCTACAATTATGTTCAGTACGAAATTTAGAGTCTAATAAGATCAACTTAATTTTTGATGAATAGTAAATTATGAATAGTGATTTTATGATTAGGATTAGTAATGTGTCCAAATGGATTAGTAATTTCACTTAAAGAAAGTATTAATATAATCTAGGCACCTTGATTAAGTAATGTGATTCAATAAAATGGTTAAATAACGGTTTCATAAATTATTATTCAATTATTAGTTTTTCTCGGGTGAATAGTGTTTTTTATTTAAAAATTTAATTAAAAATATTTAGATAATTATTTTTATAAAACGGATTTCATTTTTGAACTCAGAGCACCGATATTATGCTATGGTAATTTTTGGGGTTTTTTTCTGAAAAAAATGAATTTTCGGTGAATAGTGTTTTTATTTAAAAATTAAATTAAAAATATTTAGAAAATTATTTTTATAAAATGGAGTTCATATTTGTAATCAGAGCGTTGATATTTGGTTATGGTGAAATTTTGGGATTATTCTGAGAAAGTTGAATTTTCTATGAATAGTGAAAATACAGTTTTTAAGTTACGGGTGTTTAATGACATCATTAAATGATGTATTAAGTTTGTAATCAATATGTTCGAATTATGAATAGTTAGATAAGGTATGAGGTGTCCCAAGTGGCCAATACCATGGGAAAATACCATGGACAAGCCCATGGTTTTGCCAAAACCACTAATGAGGTGTCCCTTTGCCATTAATGCCTTGTCCCCTCACTTTCCCTATAAATACCAAGCCATCCTCTCATCCATTCGACTCCCCACTCTCCCCCAACGAAGTTCTGGTCTCATTACCTCCCAAGGAGTCCTCCCATGGTTCCCCCAAGCCCTCAAGGTCCCAACCTTTGAGTTTTAAGAGTTATGTTTTAAGGTAAGGGATCTGACCTCTCTCTTTTATTTCAAGTAATCTCTTTTATGTCATTCCTTTTATGCTCCATGTTCTTATATTGGAGGATGTTCTTTTATACTCCTCTTACTGACCTTTTTATTTTCATATACTGAGAGATCCCCTCTTGCTCTCATTATTTCGTTTTATGAAGTTTTAAGTGGTGCCGTTAGGCTGCCGAAATTTTTGTAACAGATTCTTTCTCCCTTCTCATTTTTCAAGATCTTTTTTCATGTAAAGTATTTCAAGTTCCTTTTTATTATGTTGGGGTATGATCTATAAATTTATCATAATGATCTTTTATGATCATATGATGAGAGACCCCATTTGATCTCTTCAATTCAGTATTTTGAAGTTTTAAGTGGCACCGTTAGGCTGCCGAATTTTTAAGTGGTTCTTCACCCTTCTCGTTTTGAAGTTCTACTTTCATGTCAATTATTTCAAGTTCCTTTTTGTTATGTTGGGGTATTATCTCTATATCTATCATACTGGACTCTTATGTTCATATGATGAGAGACCCCATTTGATCTCTTCAATTCAGTATTTTGAAGTTTTAAGTGGCACCGTTAGGCTGCCGAATTTTTAAGTGGTTCTTCACCCTTCTCGTTTTGAAGTTCTACTTTCATGTCAATTCTTTCAAGTTACTTTTTGTTATGTTGGGGTATTATCTCTATATCTATCATACTAGACTCTTATGTTCATATTATGAGAGACCCCATTTGATCTCTTCAATTCAGTATTTTGAAGTTTTAAGTGACGCCGTTAGGCTGCCGAATTTTTAAGTGGTTCTTCACCCTTCTCGTTTTGAAGTTCTACTTTCATGTCAATACTTTCAAGTTCCTTTTTATTATGTTGGGGTATGATATCTATATATATCATACTGGAATATTATTTTCATATGATGAGAGACCCCATTTGATCTCTTCAATTCAGTATTTTGAAGTTTTAAGTGGCGCCGTTAGGCTGCCGAATTTTTTAGGGGATTCTTTCACCCTTCTCATTCTTTTCAAAGTTCTACTTTCATGTCAAGTCTTTCAAGTTCCTTTTTATTATGTTGGGGTGTGATATCTATATCTATCATACTAGACTCTTATGTTCATATGATTAGATACCCCATTTTATCTCTTCAATTCAGTATTTTGAAGTTTTGAGTGGCGCCGTTAGGCTGCCGAACTTTCATAAGAGAAATCAAATTTTTTTCTTCCTTCCATGTTTTTCATTTCAAATGGTATGTCCTTGAAATTTCATTACCATGATCATGTATCCTTATTATTCTGTCCATATACTGTTTTATGGGTCATTTATGAATGTTTGACCCATTTTCCCTCTCTTTTTAATGTCTTCTAAAACCTCGTAACATAGCCGTTATGCTGCAGAATTTTCGTCTCAAAATGCCTCTCTCTTTTTCTAAAGTTCTTTTATATTATTAAGTGAATACTCAAAACTCTTTCTTCTAAAGGGGTATTCACATATATACCAAAATGTTTTATTTTAAATTCTGGTATTTACATACATGAGACCCACCTTCCTTTTCTGTGGGTTTTAAAGTGACATAAAGATCATGTCTTTAAAGCAGTTTTTAAAACGTTGTGATTATGAAATGAAACCCATTTATTTTATGCTATATGGGTTATTTATGAAATTTTTTATGATGATATATGTGGATCACATTATAATAAAGGAAAATTTAAGGGTGCGCCCTGATAGCGCTCCAATGCATTGGGTAATGATGTAACCACTATAGATTACAATTTTCACGATACCTTGGTGAATAACCTTGGTAATTTTCAAATAACACCTTGGGGATGGACCTTGATGATATGTTCATGATTGTATATGTTAAATTATGTAGCCACATTTTCAAGTTATGAAAAATGTTATTCTGATATGCCTCTTTATTTCATTCTCATGCCTTAAAGTTCTTTTTCATGACCTTATTGAAGTATCTCAAGTTCACATGTAAAATGTTTGTCTTGTTTTCCTTACTGGGCTTTTTGCTCACCCTTTCTTTTGATGCATGCTCCCAGGTTATGTGATGTAGTAATGAACCTAGGATGAACATGAGGAGAAGCCTTTCAAGTGTTTTAGAAGAATGTTTTATGTTTTCATGTTTAAAGTTCCTGGTTTCCAAGACACTAAACCTTAAAGATCCTCGGTTTTGTAAAATGTATTGAAAGTTTATGTGATAAAGAGGCGGGATGCTATAATCGTGGGGCCATCCTGAAAATAAACAGGTGCGCCACGGTCAAACAATATACCTGGTGAGCTAACACAAATTAATCACAAAGAAAACTTGAAACACACATGTAATCAATGTTGTCGTGCATTAAGTCGGAAATCAGAAGTCAGAGTCCTGGTGTACGGATACGTCGGCCGCCGCACCAACACTGGACTCCCTGGACTGATAACCAAACTCAATACGCTTAATACTATTGCTTCACATAGAAGAAAGATCAGAGTCCAAAGTTTTGTGGTAGAACCGAACTCCTCTGATACCAATTTGTCACGACCCGTCCTCGGGGCCCGTGTCGTGACTACCCCAAGCCCACCTTCCATAGTCCAAAGGCTGGCGACTAACACCTAGGTGCAATTTTCGGTAAAAAGGGAAGGCATTGCCTTTGTAAAGTAAACAAACACCACAGATCAAGCAAGCAGAAGTAAACACTAAGTAAAAACTAGGTACAACAGTGAGTGCAGAAAAGTAAGTGGGCCAGAATACAAACCCAAACTGAAAGTAAAGTACAACTGAAAAAGGGAGTACAGCAACTGAAAAGTAAAGCTCTATCATCGAGCCATCCACTGGTACTCCCACCTGATGGGTGGGTATATATAGCCTCCACAGCTCCTCGGGTCCAGTTGTCCGCTCCGAGTACGTCCCGCCTAGTGGTCCACCTCTAGGTACCGCCCTGCTCCGCAAGACTCAACCACAATCTGCGTTGTCCGTCATCTGCAACCAAAACAACGTAGTGAGGGCATATCCCATGCAGGGGTGAGTATAAGCTACTCAGTAGGGACCCCGAGACCCCCGAAGGTCTCCCAGAATCCACAAAGGATAATCCACAAAGGAAAGATACAATCACGAATTAACATCCAACACTACTTAGGTATATGCCCATACATATACCTAAGTCATCAATTCCAGTTTGGCTCCAACATCCAAGATCAAGTACAACCCATTACACACAGGAAATCAAAACGTAATCCACACAAGATAGCACAACACAATCCACATAGGAAAGCAAAACAGGATTCAGCTCACATAGGTATACTTCTTCGTAAGACGATAGAGATGATCAGATATTACCACTGATTCATCTAAGCTGTCGGAACCACAAAGGATCGATAGGTACTAACCCCCACATTGACCCACAAAGGATCTGACCCACACAAGATCGATAGGTAACTAACCCCTGCAATGACCCACACAGGATCAGACCCACACAAGATCTGTAGGCGCTGGCCCACACAGGACTATTGAGCACTGACCCACACAGGATCTGACCTACACAGGATCGGTAACACTGATCCACATAGGATCACTGAGTGTTGTAGTCTTCGCCGTCAAATCCACATAGGATTTCTACACAGTCGTCATCGTCGTCGTAGTCTCAGCCAGCTCTAGGGTTCCCACACACAGTAAGCTCGTTCGGGAGGGTCTGCTCCACGAGCCGAAGGTATGATACATCAACTGACACATAGTCCGGAGTTGATGTATCCAAAAGTTCCGTATCGTCAACTAGAACTCAACATCACAGACGGCGCGTAAATTGGACGCCCGGTCTGAGAGTTATTGGCTTTTTCGTTCCAGGGGTCTGGTTGGTTTTTAAGTCAAAACCAACCCGACTGTGCTCCAACTGCGTCCAAACCTAGAGAGGAGTAAGAGAAAAGGTCCGTCTCACTTATAGGAATCCATCAAAGTCGACGGCACGCCAATCGGACGTCCAGAGCTCAAGTTATAAGTGTTTCCGCTCCGAGGGCCCGATTGGTTTCGTGTACGAACCAACTCGGCCGAACCCAAAGTACTCCGAAACCTTGAGTGCGATATATCGAAACGACCGTTTTGTTACAAGGATCGCATCGCCGCTGACGGTGTGTCGATCGGAGGTCCTCATCCCAAGTTATGGGCAACAGACCGAAACAGTCCGGTAAAAAAAAGGGGTTCGGGCCCGGTCCGACCCGGCCCGATACCCTTTGGGTCGGCCCAAACTGGGTCGAACCATCCTGGGTCCAGGTTCGGCACGCTTGGGCGCGGCCCGGCCCAGCTGGCGCGGCCTGTCCCGGCCTGGGCGCAGCCCGGTATGGCGGCCAGGGCAGCCGGCCCGGCGCGCTGGCGCCAGCCAGGGGCTCAGCCGTTTGGCCGAGCGGATGAGGGGGGGGGGGGGGGGGGGGCGTTGCCCCCCTGTGTGTAACCTCGGACCCATTATGGGGCCTCTCACGTCCGTCCAGCCAGGGGTTTGAACCCCCGGCTCTTCCCTTTTCTGACCGGCCTGCTCCGGCCGGCCGGCTTCTGCCACCACGGGACCAGCAAGGCCGGTCCCCCCTGTTCTGACGTCGGCGGTCCGATTCCGTCCGTCGGTTCCCCTGCTCCGCCGCGGCTTAAGCCGCAGCCTTGTTCCGCCCAGTGCGGCGCGACGACGCCGTGCCCTTCCACTGCGGCCCCGCTCTGGCCGTGGTGTCTTCGGGTTTTTCTGGCGCGGCGTGACGGCGCCGCGCATCTTTGCCGCTCGTTCCCACGCGGTGCGACGGCACCGCGTCACTTTCCTTCGAACCGCAACAACAAAAATAAAAAGGGAGGAGGTTCGGCCATGTTTGTGCAGTCTGGCCCCCTCCCGTTAAACGATATCAAGCGATCCAATTGAACGAGGATAGATGACAGAGGAATTCAAAAATAAAAACACATAAAACCCCTACCTCAACGTTGTCGTCGAATGAGAGTTCGTCATAGAATTAACCGTCGCGGAAGAAGAGGATCGTCGCGGAAGAAAGCGTCACGGAAGGAACATCGTTGGCGTTAGGTGATCTCCGAGGAAGGCGTCTCTCTCCGTCATCCGCCATCGGAGGTCGGCGTTCTTCGCCGGCGGCGGTGCATTCTTCATCGAAGAACAAAGAATCCTAAATACCTCTCTTTTTATCCTAAAGACTCACACAACAAGGTTACAACCCAAATAAAATAAGTTCATCACTTATTTTATTAACATAACTTAAGCATTTGAATTTCAAACATTCACATTTAACTCACTTAATTAATTAACATAAGTTGTCAAAAAAAATTAATGGTGAGTTGAGGGGGGTTAGAGAATATGAAGGGGTGGGGTTCGTGTGGGCCCCATCGGCCTCATAACCTCTCATGGGAAGTTGGGTGGTTACCCAACTTCCACCCAAAGGTTAAACACTTAGAAAGATAAATAAAATTTGTCATTTAAATTTTATTTTAACTTCCACAAATTTTAACAACTTCACCCGTGAAAACCCAACTCCGGAAAAGGTATTCCTAAGCAATTACCGGCGTTGCGGTTCCATTGGTGCCCTCAGAATTTGATTTTGAGCACCGGTTCAAAAGTTAGGAATTCCTGCTTGTTCGTTCACTGAACGTACCCGAGCTAAACTTCGGATAGAAATTCCGGGCACACCGGGCCTCGGAATCAAGTGCCGTCAGAAACCGCGTTCTTGTAAAATCCCAAAGAAAATTAAGAAAAAAAATTCCTTGAATTTTAAGGGTCTTTACATATTATCTCTATGAAGAGAAGTGTGACATATATATGGATCATAAAATCCTAAAGTACATATTCACATAAAAGGAGCTCAATATGCGCCAACAAACGTAGTCAGAGCTGATTATGGGTTATGATTTATTAATCTATTACCATCTTGTTAAGGTGAACAAATTATTGGATGCTCTGAGTAAAAAGGATCTTATAATCCTATCCATGATGAGGATTAAAATAGATCCAATCTTATTGGAAATTCAAAGTATGAAAATGGGAATAATAAGAGGATATTCTTCCTACCTTGATCAAATAATTTATCAACCATCTATTCTTGAGAGGATCAAGGAGGCACAAAAAGAATATAAGGAGATACAAATAAAGGTAGAAAATATTTTAGAGTTTGACTTTTCTAAAGATGGATTCATAAGGTTTAGAACACAGATATGTGTACCATAAAAATTATATTTGAAGAGGTAACTTCTGGATGATGTACATAGATCATCCTTATATATTCATCTAGGAAGTATTAAGATGTATATATATCTTAATAAAATCTTTTAGTGGGATAACATGAAGAGTGAGATTATAGAATTTGTATCTCGATGCTTGTTATTCCAACAAGTCAAGGATGAATTATAGAAGTATAATGTAACGATGAAACCATTTTCCTTACTAATATGGAAATTTGAAAACATAACCATGTATTTTATCGTAGCACTCCCTGAGACATCTAAAGGAAATAACACTATTTGGGTGGTAGTTTATCACCTTACAAATTTAGTTCATTTCATTACTATCAAGGAAGATTTATCTCTCAAAAAACTCAATAAAATGTGCATAAGGGAAGTGGTAATATTGTATGGAGTACCACTCTCCATTATATCTGATCGATATCTAAGGATTACCTTATGGTTCTGAAGAAACCTTTAGCAAGAAATGGATATAGAGCTAAGATTCAATGCTTTTTATCACCCTTAGATGGATTTTCAGTATGAAAGAACCATTAAAACGCTAGAGGATATGTCGAGATCATGTTCAATGGATTTAAAAATGTGTTAGGATCAATACCTCCCCTTAATGGAGTTCTCATATAGTAACAGTTTTTATTATATCATTCAAATGAAACCTTATAAGGCTTTGTATGGGAAGTGGTATCAGACTCCAATATGTTGGGATAAAGTTAGAGTATGGAAGCTTATGTGACCTGATCTTATACAAGTGATGACAGATAAATTTTAAACCATTCAATTTCAAATACACACAAAGTAAAAAAAAGATATGCTAACAATCATTGATAAGACCTAGAGTTTGAGGTCAGAGATAAGGTGTTCATATATCACCATGGAAGAAAGTCATGAGGTTTGGGAAGAAGAGAAAGATTATTACAAGATACATCATACCCTCTGAGATTTTTGATCACATCATAGTTGTGTCCTATCGACTAGTACTCCCACAAAACCTATCTAAAGTACATGATGTGTTCTTTGTATCCCTCTTAAGTAAGTACATACCAGAACCATCACATGTACTAAATCTAGTGGTGGTACCTTTTGAGATTGATATTTCTTATGAGAAGTAGCCAATGAATATCTTTGATCATAGAAACAAAGTTTTATGAAATAAGAAAACTCGCCTAGTCAAAGTGTTGTGGTGGAACCACAAGTTTGAGGAGGAAACATGGGAACTGAAAGAGGTGATGAAACAGAAGTACCCTCATCTATTCTAGTGTATAAAATTAAATTTTGAGGAAACATTTTATAAATGTGGTAAGAATTTAATATCTAAAACTTTTATAAATAAAATTATATTTTAAATAAATAAATTCCTTATGTAGTTATAGAAAACACATCCACTAATTTGGTTATTTTGGTCAGTTATAAAATATATCCTGTAGGATTTAAAATACCATTAAGAATCCTAAACATTGATAATATAGTAATTGTATAGTGACCATTAAGATTTGTATATATTATGGGTTATGATAAAGTCTAATTAACACATATGCAAGAAGTGATGGCCTCGACCAATAAGATCATACCCTATGAAGCCAATTTATCAAAGCTTCCAAGGGAGATAGCATCACTGGGATTTTACCTTAACTAATATCGAGATAAAATTCAACAACTAGAACATGAATGAAACTTCTTATGGGATAAGTTCAAGATTATTGAAATCATTACCCAAACCATATTTTCCAAACCGCCCCAAAATGCACCATCATCACACACTTACCCATGAGGTTTACACTCGTGAAATAAGGGGTTATGTATATAGAACCTAATAGTATGAATTTTTATATTTTATTTTAAATAAAATAATTATTATATTTATACTTTTTTATTATTACTTTATAAATGATTGTATAATGAGTTTGATAAAAATTATATTTTGAAATGAATAAATCAAAATTGTATTTTTGGGAAATATATAGTCTCAATTAAGAAACTCTTTTAATAAATTCAAAAAAATTGAAATAAATTTAATTTTAAAAATTTTATTATTAAATAATATTTATTTAAATACAAATGAAAATATAATCTAATAAAGTCTGATGGAATTTTTACAAGGGTTAAAAAGTTGTTCATGTTGTAAAAACTAGTATTTTCCAGTAAATAAGGATTTTTATTTAAAAGTGAAAATAATCATATTTATAAAATTATTTTGGTAAAATAAATATTATTTTTGAAATAAACATTCCAAAATTATCCAATGGTTAATTTTTTATAATTTTCTAAGATAGTCAAATTTTTAGGTAAAAAATAAATATAGTATAAATATACAGTCTATATTATGAAATCATAATAGCTCAGAATTGATGTAATAAATGTTATAAAAGGAATACATGACCAAATATATATTTCCATTTTAAAATAAAATGTTTTTAAATTTATTTTGTTAATTTTATAAACCCTTAATGAATCCTCAAAAACCTATATTATATTTTAAGGTTTAAAAATCAATTCCTTTTTAACATGACTCACTCCCACATCACCAATGGTGTTATTTTAATATTTTAAGTTATTTACCTTATAAAATATTGAAAACCAATCCTTTTTGGTAGAAACCATGGGAAACCCATGATAAGGTTTTGGGTTTTGATTATTTTATTATATAGAGTCTAAAACCTAAGTGTATAAATTAATAAAGAATTCCCCTATTTTTTCTATAAATAACCACCTAACCTATCACTAATCCTCACTAAAAACACATTGATCAGGAATTTACTCTCACTATTCATCTCTAAATCCCTCCCAAGGTGTTCCCAATCTCTTAAGAATCTCCTCCCAAGCTTTAACAAGCACCCTCTCAAGGTAAGAGATCGCTCTCTCTCTCTCTTCTTTTCTATTCAAGAACCTTATTTGTATTTAGCCTTTTTAATCTCAATTTATTATGTATTTATACCTTTATAAATATCCATTTACTGTCTAGTTTATGTTCTAAGAATGAGAGACCATTTATCCCTTGTCTTTATAACCTTTACCTAATCTATTACTATGCCAAAGCCAGAGATTCTATCCTCTTCCTTCTATTCAATTACTTTCTTTAAACTAAGCCTTTTGATTTCCAATTAGTCATATTGTAATGTGTTTTTTACACATACATTTACCACCATTATGATTCCCATTTAGTGATATGTCACCTTTCACTCTCATTAAACCCTTTCATTAAGCATTATATACACATGTTATGCTGCTGAAATTATCTCATCATTTTCCATGCCAAAATTTTGTGTTGTGAATACCCATTCCCATTTTCATGCAATGGTATTAACCTATATGTACCCATAATTAATTTATTTTTTATTTCCATTTATGTAACTCACACTCCTTAATCATTGTATTGAAAGTTAATAAATATGTTCTTATGTTGTATGATCTATGTGGCACACAAATGCATGTACATGATATGAATGAGACGGGTATACCGAAGATTATATAACCATCTAATGCATTGGATAATATTTTTATCTCATGATATTCCATGTATGGTGCATTGGAGGTTATCCTAAGTATTATATGTTATGATTTCTTAACGATTATCCTTGACTTATTCTTATGATGTCATGTTTTATGTTATTGTCACATTCCTATGTTTCCTTGATTGTATCATCATATATCATGATTAGATGTTCATGTTTTTTATTATCATCCCTTTTATGTTACCTTGATATGCCTCTTGAGTAAAATGTATTACTTTCATCGTGTTATGCTTTGATTATTCCCATAATGGGATTTATATCTCATCTCTTTCTTATCTACATCTCCAAGTTATCCAGTGCGGTTTTAAAAGATCAATGGAATTTAAGGGAATGTTATGGGATTTTTAAATACTGTTGTTGTATCCCTAGTTCATGTTATGGTGTTATGTATCTAATTTCCCAAATACACTAGGGATTTCAATATTTTAGGATTGTATTATGTGTATATTTATGTAATAAATCATGAAATAAAGTGTATAAAAGATATGGGTTGTCATACATGGTGGCTTGCAACCCCTTAGGGAATGTTAGGTACTATAATTTATTTATTTTATTCTTATGCATGGATGTGAAAAAGGTAATGTTTCGTGAGAGGATGTTGGAGATGAGATGAGGTTTATTTCAAGCTCTTTTTATTTGATTTATTTGATTTTTGTCTTGGTTCCTAACCTCCATTTGACATGTCATGGGAATCCTTGGAATTCATATATGACCTGGATGATTGAAAAATATAGTTTATCTTGTGTTTAACTAGAGTGGAACTAGGTATTTGAGTGAGCATGGATGGTTATTCCCATGATAGTTTCATGAACTTGGGATGGTTTAGTGACTGACTATATTTACAAGACTATCGGGACAGACAAGTTCTTGTAGGAATTACTAGGGGTTGTGTCACCAGTTTGAGTTGAGTTACTTGAGTCTTAAGATGTAATCTATGACTCTTAGGTCCACCTCAGGATGTTTTGGGGGATTCCATCTCATATCTTGTTTTCATTTCCCTAGTTTTTTGGTTTACATGGAACTAATTATTGGATATATAACTTATATTTTGATTATTTCATGTAATGGTTCCTAATTGTGATTTTGTTTCATTTTGGTTATTATTTTGGTCTACTTTTAAATTATATTAATATAATTTTTAAAGGGGTATTTTAAAGGAATGTATTGACCATTTCTTAAACAAGTTTTTAGAAAAGGGTTTTAAATGAGGTTATTTATGAAAATGGGATTTTGTTAAAAAAAATGAAAGAGGGAATAAACATGATTTTGGATTGTTTTCTATAAATTTTAAAGGCCCTATTTTCTTAGTTTTAAAATGTTTACACATAATTATTTCATTTTAAAAAAAGGGTGGTTGTTTTATAAATATAAACCCAACTTGTTTTTTAATTTTCTTTATAAATCATGTGAAAACCTATTTTATATTTATGTTCAAACTATCACTTTATGAATTACATTTGTAAGGGTATTCTCTTAAACTTATTGGTGATATCATACCAGGTATGCTTAGATCACACCTTATTAATGAACCAGTGCCCAGATCTGTATGAAACTCTCATGTCACTCTTTTAGGTTCCCAGTTCTATTTTAGTTCTTTAGTTGTTCGGTGGTTTATGTATGGAAGAGTGGATATGGTGAGTGACTATGGGTTATTAGTGGTGATGTTGGAACTATTTGAGTTATTATTTCTTTTATTTACTTTTAGGATGTTGTATCATACATCCGACCAAGGATGTTTAGTTGTATCTTCTTCCACTATCTTTTATTTTAGTTATGTATTTGTGGATGGATGTTTATCTAAAATACTATGTTTGGTTTATTATCCTTTGTTTTCACTATTTTTCTATTTTATATGTTTAATAAGGGCAAAACCATTCCCGATGAGTATTCTTGATACCTGATAACTATTTTCTAACCCATGGGGATTGGGAATACACTTTGGGACCATTGGCGAGCTGGGTGGGGTGACGTGTTAGGTCAACCTAGGCTGATTTGTTACAAATGGTATTAGAGCCTAGGTTTCTTAGTATAGACCTGAGTTCTATAGTCTATCACTTTATATTTGGTAAATCATGATAATATTGTGTTAGTATTTTCATTGGTACTTGAGAGGTAGGTGCGGGGAGAGTCTAACTAGCTCTTACCCACCTCGATCTTCGAATTTCCATGGGTAGTGGGATTTGAATTTTAAATTTGGGTATTCTATTTGATTATCATTAATAGTTGTTTTGATCCTCATTGTAATTTTATGAGTTTCATTGGGATATTTTATTCAACTTTGGGGTGAAATAAGAAAACATATCAGTGGCATGAGGTTGGTTTGCATGACCAGATAAACTAGGAAATGACCAAACTCTTGATCTTGGAAATATATTAGGAATTATTGCATGACTGGATCATGGACCATCAAACCATGTGGCCAATTCATGTATGGTTCTGCATCCTATTTGGATTTTTTATTGAGACACCATGATCCTTGGGTCATTTTTAGTGTTACTTGGTAATGGGAGAAGAATAAAGTGGGCCTTGTGATGTATTAATGACATGGTTTGGATTTGTGATTTTCCTCCCTTTGATGTGTTTATAGTGAAAAATTTTATTTGTGTAGAAATGGAGGAATTCTATGAAAAAAGCTTTTGGTTTGAGATAATCCTTAGGGATTGGTTTCAAAATGAAGTTGATTTTCAAGACATGTTTTTGAAAATGGGTAATTTCATGATGGAATTTGAAAAGTGTTTGGTTTTAAAAATATGTTGATGATTTAAGTGAAGGGGATTTTTAACCTTTTGGGGTGTGATTTTAGAATGGTCTATTTTAAAATGGAAATATGAAAGTGTTTTAAACTATTTTAATGGGATAGAGTTTTTTGGAATAAAAAGTAGGTTTTTATAAATGTTTTGAATTAAGGGAGTTGGGATTTTAACTCAATTTAAAACATGACTTTTCTTTTAAAATGACTTGTGGGGACTCTATGTTGTGGTTTGTGTTTAAAAAAAGAAAATATTGGGTTTATTCCCTTTTTTAGTGTTGGTATTTTTTGTATGATTTAGGAAACATGGCTGGGTTAGGTTCATGTTTTGTTTTATTTAAAGTATGCCTCCTGGAAAGGCTTTGCACTACTAAAAAATTGGGTTTATCTAGCACTAGGGCTTTAACAACACTATCTAAAGGCATTGTTAAAGACCCCTTTGTTAGTGCTAGAAAAAACACTGTTAAAGGGGGGACTTTATCAATGCTTATAAAAAAGCACTGATAATGGGTGCATCTTTATCAACACTTTAAAAAATGATGATAAAGGGGGCATTTATCAGTGCTAGAAAAAAAATGCTCATAAAGGCCACCCTTTATCAGTGCTTTTTTTCTAGTGCTAATAAAGGGTATATTTCATAAAAAAAAAATTCATTAAAAATAATATATTAAAATATAAATACATTTATATTTATATAAATATAATATATATTTTTTAAATATGTTTTAGATAATGCTAAATAGGCATTTACACTTAATATATAAGATATTTAGTGAAAATGGCTTATAAAATAATTAAAAAACATTATTAATTAATAATTTTATAATTATTATTAAGTAATATTCATTTAATAACAGTTGGATGACATAAAAATTAAATGAATTAATAAGTGGTCTAAGATAAGTTGAAAACATGACTTGAACTTCAAACAGTCATAAATTTTGATCTGAATGACTATTTGGGCTCTACCATATATCAAATCAAAGAATACAACGAGATCTATTCCCTAATGACTTAAAGGAACCCCCGATCACATTTTTTGAGGCCAAAAAGGCCCAAAAGTCCACTAAACTGAGTTTTTAGTCAGGGTATCTTAATTTTTTAACATTCGATGAGATTTTAGACTCATTTTAGGGGGTCTTGTTGTATTTTTTCGATGGTGATTGGATTTATTCCTAGGTATTACAGTCATATAGATATTATGATCTTGAATTTTTATCATTTTTCACAATCTAGTTTTATTTATAATTAAATATATGGATATTTTCTTATATTTACTTATAATAAATCACTTGTATAAATAAATATATCAAAATATTTATGTAAAAATATGATTTTAAATATATAAATAAATATTTATTATTCATTTTATTTAAATTAAAAAATTATCCATTTTATTTACCTTGTAAAAATGCAGTATTATGTATATATTTACCTATATAATTAATGTTTATATATAAACATGTGCGTGTCAATAATTAATAAATATATATGTATATATATATTCTAATATATGTAAATAAAAACATATTCTAAAAATGTATTTAAAACAATATCTAACCATTTTTTACATTATAAATAAATATATATATATATATATATATATAATTTGTGTGTGTGTGTGTTAATAAACAGATATTGTAAAGACCTGACCCTAGTTGCCCAGAGACAGTGCCTTATTTTATTACATTGGCATATAAACAAGGAATATTCATACTGAAGGACCAAGTAGTTTAGTATCTTTTCTAAACAAGATATATACATAAGTTCAACAGTACAACTTGAAAAGAAAAACAACATAAAATTTCCATTGGGAACAACCACCACTCTAAGATTTTCCCTGCAAGTCAATCATAATATACCTCTTAATGTCCTGGGAAAAATGAAACATAAGAAGGGGTGAGATCAGATTCTCAGTAAGGGTAAAAATTATAGTGTAAGATAACATAAACATTAGATATGGTGAATAATTGAAAACACATGCCTTTAAAAATAGACTTAAACATAATATGTTAGGAATATGAGCTGAGTAATTATTGCCATAATAAAACAAAATCATGAGAATTCTACTAGTCGAATAACCACATGAACTATCAATTTATAGCTTCATAATGAGGGAAATGCATATGTCAGACATTCTAAAACTTAACATCAAGGCCTCAGCCAAGACATCTAAAAATTGTTAAGGCCTCGGCCAAAACCATATCTCAAAATGGGAAAGGTCTCAGCCAAGTCCATATCTATTTGTCTCAGGAGACCTACTAATGCATTGAAGGGATATATCTGACCCCACCCATCACATAATAAGTCCAATTTATTCCTCATATGAATGGGGATAAACATAAACAACATATACATTCATATTGAAACTAACATATGAAACGTAAATAACTTTTCCCAAACATTAAGCTTAAACACTAACCATTCAGAGTAAATTGGTAAATGGTTTTAGGATAGCACATCCACATTCAAACTAATAATAATCCATTAAATTAAATATATAGTATTATATAATAAGATATTAATCCCAAAAATACATAATAATCAACAAGAGTGTTGAACTAGATGAAAACACTCTTATAAAACAATCGAGTAATTCTTGAGATAAATACCCCTTTACTTCGAAAAGAAGAGTTCTTTTGGAAAAATATTTGTATAAATCTAGAAGTGAAGTAATATAGTATTTTAATAATAAAATGAGTGATTTTAGATAAATAATGGTTTCTAAAAACAGATTATAGAGTGTCTTTGAAAATAGGTAAGAATTTGGGAAATTCCCTTAGATTGGGCTTGTATATTGGAAAGAATTTTAAAAGTTCCTTTTAAACATATAAATCCCCCATAAATTAAGGTATTATTATGGTTGGTAAAAATATATAGAAAATTAAAACATAATTTATGGTTATTTTACATGAATGGATAAGAATTTAATTTAGGTAAGTAGATAATAAAAGTAACCTGAATGAAAATGGAGGTTCGGGTAGAAAACCCTTACTTTAAGTCTAAATGCGTTCTACTCTTGACCTTATGGTCCTATAATATAAAATTAGACTCATTAATAACTTAATTAAGAACCTATTAGAAATTTATTTAGTTTATCATAATTTTTTTTAGTTCATTTATGTCTTTATTGATAATTTATAATATTGAATTCTGCCGTTTTGGAGTGTTCATTTTCTTGATTTTCATAATCGGGTCACTTGTTTTTAAGTAATGGAGTTCATGTGGAATGGATGTAAATCCCCAGAATTGAATTTAAATATTATTTATGAAAATACATAGGTGTTAATGGTCATTTATATCATTTGGTTACATGTAATGAGTATCAATCATTAGATGAAATATTAATGACAATCACTTAGATTATTTTAGCGGTATTTTGATTATTATGAACTAGTTTGGTCATATGATTTAATATTACGTACATATACTGGTTCATGAATATTAAATAGGTTATAATACATATATTATAGTCTTTTTAAACCATGAAAATGGTTTCATGGCCAGTAATGAAGGAGAAATTGAAGAATGAAACTTCATCATCCACGAAGGTTGTAAATTGGATCCACCTCACGGACGACAATTTCATTTATAAAAAAGAGAGAGAGTAAGAATATTTATAGTGGTTATTACATTAAATTGGTTTAATTATAGTATATAGATGATATTGGAGTTATAAGGATCAATTTTATATATGAGGTTAGGAGATAATAAGAAAAGAAGATAAATTGAAATTAAACTAAATGAAAAGAAAGATGTTTTACCTCTTGAAATAACCTCCTTGAGAACCTCCTTAAGGGAAGAGGTTTTTGTCTTTTGGAAAGAAAAAGAGCCCATGGATGTGTATAGTGACTAAGGAATGGTATTTGGGAATAACTTATACAAGTCACAAGGCTTGAGAGGAGTGAAGATAAGAGGGAGTGAGGGGGGGGGGGGTTATAGTGGAGGAGAGGAGTGAATTTTGAATATTTTATTTATTATTTTATTATTTCCCTCAATAAAACCAATAGTGCTGATTCATATGACCCCTAAAATTAATAAGTTTATGTGAGTTAAAACTAAGTGTTCTTACATCATCCATGATGCTAGTAATAGTGAATTTAACTAATAATATATATATACGGTAAATTACCGTATTTCACTATTTATCAAAAATTTGAGTATTTTAGAAAACTCCCAAAAATTCAACCTAACCATTTTTCGATGTGTATAATTAAAAAATGAACTCCATTTTTGAAAATAATTTTCTAAATATTATTAATTTAATTTTTAAATAAAATCATAGTTTATTCGAAAAATAACAATTTTAAAACTATAATTCGTTTTTTATCACATTGAAAAATTAGTCAAGATCTCATTATATTATAACCTTAAGAAAATAAAATATTATTATTATTTACTATTCATAAGGGCCATATTACTATTCATAATGGTATTTTACTATTCATCAAAAATTAAGTTTGTCTTATCAGACTCTGAATATCTGACTGAACACGGCCGTGTATGTCAGTTTTTCGAAATTCAAATCACATAGGTGAAAAAATGACGTTTGCTGGATAGGTTATAACAAAGTGGTGTTTTGTAGAGACTTAGTGTTTCATGCATTCAATATTAAATTTAATTACAAAATCTTGGGTTGTTACATTATCCCCCCCCCAACAAAAATTTCATCCACAAAATTACCACAATGTTACCTCACAAAAAGATTTGGGTAGTTCTTCATCATAAGCTCCTCAGGATCCCATATTACCTCTTCAGTTTTATGATTTTTCCAAATTATCTTTACCAGTCGAGTCATCTGATTCCTCAACACTTATTCTTTGATGTCCAAAATCTGGATAGTCTCTTCAGAGTAAGATAGGTCATGTTCCAATTCTATACCTTCATAAGTGAGGACATGCATTGGGTCTGGCATGTACTTTATCAACAATGAGACATGGAACACATTATGTACTTTAGACATGTTAGGTGGCATAACCAAACAATATGCAATAGCTGCAATTCTCTCTAGAATTTCAAAATGGCCTATGTACCTAGGTTTTAGTTTCCCTTTCTTCCCAAATCTTATAACACCCATCCATAGAGATACTTTTAAGAAAACATGATCTCCCACTTGAAATTACAAATCCTTCCTTCGATTATCAGCATAGCATTTTGTCTACTTTGAGCTGCTTTGATATGGCCTTGAATAGTCTTTGCTTTCACTATTGTTTCCTCTATAATCTTTGGACCCACAAGCCTCCTTTCTCCAACTTCATCCCAACAAGTTGGTGTACTACATCTCTTTCCATACAATGCCACATATGGTTCCATTTAAAATACTTTAATGGAAACTATTATTTTAGGAAAACTCTTATAAAGGAAAATATTGATCCCACATACCTTGAAATTCAAGTGAACATGATCTCAACATGTCCTCTAAGGTTTTGATTTTCCTTTCTGATTGTCCATCAGTTTAGGGGTGATAAGCAGTACTCAATCGAAGCTCAGTATCCAAAGATTTTTGAATACTTTTCTAAAATTTCGATGTAAATTGTGGATCATGATAAAAAAAATTGAGAGAGGTGCTCCATGAAGTCTTAGAACTTTATTGATATATATTCTTGTTAGGTGATCCAGTGGAAAATACTCCCTTATAGTGAGGAAATGTGCAAATTTCATAAATCGATCCACAATTACCCATATTGCATCATTATTTCTTGGATTTTTGGGTAATCTAGTGACAAAATCCATGGTGATGTCATCCCATTTCCATGTAGAAATAGATAGATGTTTCATGAATCCTCTAGGATGTTGTCTTTCGGCCTTCACTTGTTGACAGACTAAACATCTTGATACATAATCAAATATTTCCCACTTCATGTTTTCCCACCAAAAATGTTCTTTCAAATCTCTATACATTTTAGCACTACCATGGTGTATAGAGAAATTTGAGCTATGAGCCTCATCCAATAACTCTCTTTTCAGCTCAGGTATAGAGGGAACACATAGCCTCTTCCCAAATTTCAGAATTCCATATTCATATATGAAGTCATCCAACTTCCCATCTTTCACAACATTAATTTTCTTTTGAAGGTTCTCATCATCAGGTTGAGAGATTTTAATCCTTTATAATAAAGATGGTTGTGAAACCAATTGAAAAAGTAATTATTTTTTACCTTCTTTGATAATTCCCATGTCCGTCCTTACTAGATCCATGTACAAAGGATCCTTATCAATCCTCATTTTGTTGATAACTCCATGATCCTTCCTGATCAATGCATCAGCTACCTTGTTTGCCTTTCCTGGGTGGTAGTGTATGGAACAATCATAATCCTTGATTAGTTCAAGCCATATCCTTTGCCTTGTATTGAGTTCTTCCTATGAGAAGATATATTCCAGACTCTTGTGATCCGTATATATATCACATTTTTCTCCATAGAGATAATTTCTCCATATCTTCAGATCAAAGATTACAACTGCTAACTCAAGATCATGAGTAGAATAGTTTTGTTCATGAATTTTTAATTGCCTTTATGTATAGGTAATAACTCTATCATTCTGCATAAGTACACAACCAAGTCCTTTCTTTGATGCACCACTATAGATCACAAACCCATCATTCCCTGATGGTAGATTTAGGATCAGAGAATTCACTAATCTCCTATTCAATTCTTCGAAACAGTCCTCACATTATTTTGTCCATATAAATTTAACCCCTTTATGTGTAAGCTTGGTCATTGGGCGGCCTAAACGAGTGAAGTTCTTAACGAAATTCCAATAATAACCCGCTAAACCAATAAAACTACATACCTCAATTATGTTCATTGGAGTAGGTCATTCTTGACTAGCCTTTGTCTTCATAAGATCAATAGATATTCCATCCTTAGAGACAATGTGGATAAGAAAGGAAACTGATTGAATCTAAAATTCACACTTGCTAAACTTCTCATATAATTCATTTCTTCTAAGAGTCTTTAGAAAAGTGTGCAAGTGATTTTCATGATCCTCATAGCTTTTGGAGTATACCAAGATATCATCAATAAACACCACCACAAATTCATCAAGATATTCCTTGAAAACTCTATTCATTGAATCCATGAAAATATAGGGTTCATTAGTCAATCCAAAAGGCATTACTGTAAACTCATAATGCCCATACCTGGTTCAAAATGTTGTCTTTGGAATATCTTCCTTCCTCACACGCAAATGATGATATCCAAATCAAAGATCAATCTTTGAAAAATATTGGGCTCCATGAAGTTGATCAAATAAATCATCAATGCAAGGTAGGGGATACTTGTGCTTTATTATTATAGAATTGATCTTCTTATAGTCAATGTACAACCTCATAGATCCATCTTTCTTCTTAAAGAAAAGAACAAGGGCTCCCCATGGAGAAACACTAGGGTGAATAAATCATTTATCACTCAATTCCTCTAATTGTTTCTTCAGTTCCACTAACTCCACAATTGTGACAATTGGTCCCCGCAAACAGCGCATACACCCCGCCTTAACATGGTCGTCGGGTCCTAGCCCGCCGGGTACAACCAGTTGCCCCGGAGACACGTGCTCCCCACCCTGGGGCCCACCCACGTGCCTGAACGGGTCATCTGACTAATGACAGTCCCCACAGGCCAACACATGTCCCTTCCAGTGTGCTTTGTCCTCACTCACACACACCCTAGGAAACTTCCCAGAAGGTCACCCATTCTGATCACTACTCCAGGCCAAGCATGCTTAACTGTGGAGTTCTAACCAGGTAGGCTCCCGAAAAGGAAGGTGCACCTTGTTAACATGAGTCATATCATTTAGTCATTTAACCCTTTATCATTTTTGGGGTGTTACAATCACCCCCTCCCCCCCCCCCTTTAGAGCACAACATCCTCGTTGTGGGCCCTACACCTCAACCTAGGCAGTGCACCGCACTTAAGGCTGGGTACCACCTCTGATACCAAATGTGAAAACTGGGCCCCACTGACAGCACAAACACCCCACCTTAACATAACTATTGGGTCCTGGTCCACCAGGTACCACCAATTGCCCTGCAGACATGTGGTCCCCACCCTGGGGCCCACCCATGTGCCCGAACGGGTCATCTGACTAATGACAGTCCCCACAGGACAACACATGCCCTTTCTTGTATTATCCTTCTAGTAATAGATCGTATGATCCATTTTTTCTTTCAAAACTCACACACACCCTGGGAAACTTCCCAGAAGATCACCCATCCTGATTACTACTCTAGTCCAAGCATGCTTAACTGTGGAGTTTTAACTAGGTAGGCTCTCGAAAAGGAAGGTGAACCTTGTTGACATGAGTCATATCATTCAGTCATTTAACCCTTTATCATTTTTGGGGTGTTACAACAGTGGCTATTCTATAAGGTGTCTTTGATATGGGCCTTGAATCAGGAATTAAGTCAATGGAAAACTCAATTTCCAGCTTTGGAGGATGTCCAAGTAAGTCTTCTGGAAACACATCAACATATTTTTGCACAATAGGTACGTACTCTATCTAAACATTCCCTTCTTCACCCATAGTTATTGCATTCCCTTACTCCCCAATAATTGAATTTAGTAGAGCTACTGGGTGTGGATCTAGATGAGAATTAGATGGTGATGTTTCTGCCCTAAAGATAAGGGATTCCACATTATCCTCAAAAAATTTAAGCTCCTTCTTCTTGAAATAAATTTTCACATCATGGTTTGAAAGCCAATACATAACAGGGATTATATCAAAGTCAATAATGGGTATGAAAATAAAATCAGCAGATAAAGCACATTTATATTCCATAATGGGGATTGCCTGACACAACTTTGTTGTAATGATACGTCCCTTAAGAGTTTTTACTGACAACTCCTTTATTAAATAAAATTGGAGATATCTAATTTTCTTGGAAAACTGGGAAGATATGAAGGAATGTGATGATCCAAAATCAAATAAAACATTGCCTAAGTTTGAGGAAATGATTAAAGTACATGCTGCCACATCATTAGGAACTTCAATATCAGCAATTGTGATCACATAATCTTATCCCTGCTACCTTGGCCTTTTCTATGGCATGTTTCCTTGATGCTTTGGAAAATCATTAGCATAGTGTCCCATCTCCTTACAATTATAGCATTGAACATTAATATTTTCTTTCTTCCCCTTACAATCACCAACAAGATGACCTTTCTATCCACATTTGTAGCATACTCCTTTTCCTTTTAAGCATGCACCAGGGTGTTTCCTTCCACAATTATCCCAAGGTAGAAATTTAACTCTTCATGTATTCCCCATTTCCTTATTTCCTTTTCCAAAGTTTTCATCAACCCTATTCTTCTCTTTCTTTCCCTTAAAGTCATAAGACATAGAGAATTTTTTTCTGTCTTGATAGCACATGAAACTAAATCCTCATATGATGAAAAACTTTGGGAGACCAGTTCCCGTCAGAGGAATGGCTTTAGGCCATCAAAAAATCGATCAATTTTTCTCATTGGATTACATATGTAGTCCATAGAATGCATTTCTAACCTTGTGAAGTTATCTTCATACTTTTCAACATTCTCATCTTTCTTTTACCTCAAATTCAGAAAATTCCTTTCCATATCCACTTGTTGTTCACGAGGAAAGTATTTATCTAAGAATATTTCCTTAAAGTCCCTTCATTCCATATCTTATATCTCTTCCTCATCCTTTGTGTTTTGGATTAATGACCACCACTGATCTGCATCTCCCTATAGATGATAAACTAACATAATGACATTCTCTCTTTTGTTACATCCTAAAGTGAGAAATATCTTCTCTAGGGAACTTATCCACTGCTCAGCTACAAATGGGTCTGTAGTCCCATTGGATGATGGAGGTTGTTGTCTCATAAAGCAATCCAACATAACTCCTCTATGTTGTGGATTAGGATGCTCCATACAGGTAAGGTTATTGTTCATAACTTGAGTTAGTTGTCCCAATATAGTTATAAGTTTCTTAGCACCAGTCGTAGCTACAGATCCAACATCATTATCTTGCATCGAGAGAAATCCCTACATGGGATACGTGTGTTCATGTGGTTTACATTTCTTCCACTATGCACCATTTATAGATAATTTCATACACTAGATTAGGTTATGAATCATAATGTATAATATTAACTTGGAAAAATACTTAGCATAAATTGAAATCCTATTCATGGTTAATCCCATAATCACAAACATGGTTTCTTTAAGGAAAAATTTATATTTAAATCCTTCATAATGGATTGTAAAGAAAATGTGAATTATTCTAAGCATATCCCCTAGGAGTGTCAAAAAAGGTGTGCATTAAGGCCGATTTTCGTGTACCAGGATACCCCGGGTCAAGCCTGAAACTCCTTGTCAGAGTTTTCACTCCTAGGTACATCTATGCTAGAACCACATCCACTTGTAGTATCCAGACAAGGATGTATTATCTATAAATATCCACATAATCCATTCCTTACCAAAATACCAAGATGTTTTTGTATGTTTATCCTCAAAGACTGTCTTATGGGTTTTTCCCTAATCTATGTTTTCTAGATCTAGTTTCCATGTTTTCTACTAAACTTACTTTGATAACAACTGTAAAGACCCGACCCCAGTTGCCCAGAGCTGGTGTCTTATTTTGTTACATTGGCATATGAACAAGGAATGCACTTAGAAAAGGACCAAGTAGTTTAGTATCTTTTGGAAATAAGATACATAAATAAGTTCAACATTACAACTTGAAAAAAAAAACATAAAAGTTTCATTGGGAACAACCATCATTATAAGATTATCCCTGCAAGTCAATCATAATATACCTCTTCATGTCCTAGGAAAAATGAAACATAAGAAGGGGTGAGCTCAGATGATCAGTAAGGGTAAAAATTATATTGTAAGATAAAATAAACATTATACATGGTGAATAATTGAAAACACATGCCTTTAAAAATAGACTTGAACGTAATATGGTAGGAATATGAGCTGAGTGATTAGTGCCATAATAAAACATAATCATGGGTATTATACTAGTCCAATAACCACATGAACTATCAATTTATAGCTTCATAATGAGGGAAATTCATATGAAAGACATTCTGAAACTTAACATAAAGGCCTCAACCAAGACATCTAAAAATTATTAAGGCCTCAGCCAAAACCATATCTCAAAATGGGAAAGGCCTCAGCCAAGTCCATATCTATTTGTCCCATGAGACCTGCTGATGCATTGAAGGGATATAGTAGGCCCCACCCATCACATAATAAGTCCAATTAATTCCTCATATGAACGGGGATAAACATAAACAACATATACATTCATATTGAAACTAACATATGAAACGTAAATAACTTTTCCTGAACATTAAGCTTAAACACTAACCATTCAGAGTAAATTGATGAATGGTTTTAGGATAGCACATCCACAGTCAAACTAATAATAATTCATTAAATTAAATATGGAGTATTATATCATAATATATTATTCCCAAAAATACATAATAATCAAAAAGAGTGTAGAAATAGATGAAAACACTCTCATAAAACAATCAAGTAATTCTTGAGATAAATACTCATTTACTTCAAAAAGAAGAGTTATTTTGGAAAAATATTTGTATAAATATAAAAGTTAATTAAGATAGTATTTTAATAATAAAATTATTTATTTTATAAAAATAATGGTTTCTAAAAACATATTATAGAGTGTCCTTGAAAATAGGTAAGAATTTGGGAAATTCCCTTGGATTGGGCTTATATTTCGGAAAGAATTTTAAAATTTCTTTTTAAAACATATAAATCCCCCATAAATGAAGGTAGGATTCTAGCTGGTACACATATATAGAAAATTAAAACATAATTTATGAGGAGTTCACATGAATGGATATGAATCTAATTGAGATCTAATTGAGGTAAGTAAATAATAAAAGTAACCTGAATGAAAATAGAGGTTTGGGTAGGAAACCCTTACTATAAGTCTGAATGTGTTCCGATCTTGATCTTATGGTCCTGGAATATGAAATTAGACTTATTAATAACTTAATTAAGAACCTATTTGACATTTATTTATTTTATAATAATTTTTTTATTTCATTTATTTCCTTATTGATAAGTTATAATATTGAATTTTGTCGTTCCAGAGTGTTCGTTTTCTTGATTTTCATAATCAGTTCATTTGTTTTTAAGTAATGGAGTTCATGTGGAATAGATGTAAATCTCCAGAATTGAATTTAAATATTATTTATGAACATAAATAGGTGTTAATTCTCATTTATATCATTTGGTTACATGTAATGAGGATGAATCATTAGATGAAATATTAATGGCAATCACTTAGATTATTTTAGCGGTATTTTGATTATTATGAACTAGTTTGGTAATATGATTTAATATTATGTAAATATAGTGGTTAATAAATATCAAATAGGTTATAATACATATATTATAGTATAGTTCAACCATAAAAATGGTTTCATGACCAGTAATGAAGGATAAATTGAAGAACGAAACTTCATCACCCACAAAGGTTGTAAATTGGAACCTCACAGACGACAATTTCATTTATAAGAGAGAGAAAGAGTAAGAATATTGACAGTGGTTATTACATTAACATGGTATAATTAAAGTATATATATGATACTGGAGTTATAAGGATAAATTGGACATAATATGTTAGGATATAATAAGAAAAGAAAATAAATTGAAATGAAACTAAATGAAAAAGAAAGATGCTTTACCTCTTAAAGTAACATCCTTGAGAACCTCCTTAAGGGAAGGAGTTTTGGTCTTTTGGAAAGAACAGGATCTCCTGGATGTGAGGAGTGACTAAGTAAGGTTATTTGGGCATAAATTAGGTAAGTAACAAGGCTTGAGAGGAGTGAAGAGAATAGGGAGTGGGGGGGGGGGGTTATAGCGGAGGAGAGGAGTAAATTTTGAATATTTTATTTATTATTTTATTATTTCCCTAAAGACAACCAATAGTGTTGATTCATGTGACCCCTAATAGTAATAAGTTTATGTGAGTTCAAACTAAGTGTTCTTACATTATCCATGATGCTAGTAATAGATAATTTAACTGATAATGCATATATACGGTAAATTACCATATTTCACTATTCATAAAAAATTCGAGTATTTCAGAAAAACCCCAAAAAATAAACCTAACCATTTTTTAACATGTAGAATTCAAAAATGAACTCAATTTTTTGAAAATAATTTTATAAATATTATTAATTTAATTTTTAAATAAAATCATAGTTTATTCGAAAAATAACAATTTTAAAACTATAATTCATTTTATATCAAATTGAAAAATTAATCAAGATCTCATTATCTTATAACCTTAATAAAATAAAATGATAATATTATTTACTATTAATAAGGGTCATATTACTATTCATATTACTATTCATAAGTGTATGTTACTATTCATCAAAAATTAAGTTTGTCTTATCAGGCTCTAAATATCTTACTGAACACAACCGTGTATGTGAGTTTTTTTAAATTAAAATCACAGAGGTGGAAAAATGATGTTTACTGGATAGGTTATAACAAAGTGGTGTTTTGTAGAGACTTAGTATTTCATGCATTTAATATTAAATTTAATTACAAAATCTTGGGGTGTTACAGACATATATTAATGTTATATTCAAGTATATATAAAAGAATATAATATATAATATATTTAACATTACTGGAAAAACAGTCTATACCCACGGTTCAAAATCGTGGGTATAGCCCCCAAAACTGTGGGTATAGGCTATACCCACGGTTTTGGGAACCATGGGCTGGAACAGCGTCGGTATAGGTCCACAGCCTATACCCACGGTTTTCCAAAACCATGGGTATAGGTGTTCTACCACCGTGTCAATGAAACATACCCAATTGCCACGGTGTCAAAGGCTTTTCCCCACGGTTTCAAAACCGTGGGTATAAGTCCTAAAATAATGTGGCCTGTGGGTTTCGAACCGCAACCTCTTCGCTGCAGACGAAGTACCTAACCACTACCCCAACACCGCTTTTATGTATATATATTTGTATTTAGTTAAATATAGTTGTATAAACCGTGGGTATAGAGGGAAGAACTGTGGGTATAGGACTCCCGCCAAAAAAAAATTCCTTCCCGCGGAAAAAAAAAATTCCCACGCACCCACGGTTTTTCATAACTATGGGTATAAGTATTTTAACCCAAACCTATCCCCACAGTTTTCCCCAAAACCGTGGGATAGGTACCTCTATACCCATGGTTTTTTAAAACCGTGGGCATAGGTGAATTTTCAGGACCTATCCCCACAGTTTTGGAAAACCGTGGGGATATACCCCCCTTATACCCATGGTTTTTCAAAACTGTGGGTATAGGTCTTGAAAATTGACCCATGCCCATGATTTTCAAAAACCGTGGGTATAGGGGTACCTATCCACACGGTTTTAGAGAAAACCGTGAGGATAGGTCCATTTTCTAGTAGTGTAAATAAATATAAGTATATATATCACACACACATAGATATTTCTATAAATATATTTAAAAATAATTATATAAATCTATGAATAAAAAATATATATATAAATATTTATATAAATAAACACAAATATCATTAAACAAACAACAAAACAACATGGTGCACTGGTAAAGGAATTCCATCTTCAAAGGAGAGGTGTAGGGTTCGAATCCAGGTGTGTGCAGGAGGCTGTAAATTCACAAAGCACTATTAAAGGGGTGGTGGGGTGAAAATTACATATATGGGGGGCTGTTAAAGGGGTCATGGAAGCACTAATAAAGTTTTCAGGCTCATAGAGGTCCGAAAAAAATAAATTTTACCCCCTTTAACATAGTTTTTTTTGGCGTTGATAAAGTGGGTCTTTATTAGCGCTTTTTGTGAGCACTATTAAAGTCTACCATATAACGTCTCTTATGTGGATAGAACTTTATAAGAACTGTTAAAGGCCCTAAACTAACACTGTTAAAACCCAATTTTTTATTGGAGTTGAGTGAAGGCACGATATTGATTCTTCCTCTTAGTAGAGTGTCTTAGAATCATCCAAGATGGTGTTTTCTAGAAATATTCTTGGGTTTTAAGTGGGTTGGTTTGGGTAGATTAGGTTTTTGATCCCTAGTTGGATGGTTGAATTGATGAGGATTTATCTATTTGATCTTTGGGTGTAAAATATAGTTTAGGGTGATGCTATCTTTTGGGAGTTTTACTTAATGAGTTTTGTTGGTTAGAGTGAGTATCTCAAGAGAGGGGTAAATTGAGAACTGAATAAAAATTTCTGTTTAAAAAGTATTAATTTGATATCCTATAATTAATTTAAAATGGCCTAGTTAATCAATATAGAAAATCATTATAAGTTATAATCTTTCAAAAGGTTTCTTAAATATTGATTAGTTATTGGGTAAGAAATATACAATATCACTTAGTCCTTTGAAATCAATTTACTTAATTAAAATATTATAAAAACACTAATAAAGATTAAATATCAAAGTATTAGTTTTTGTTTGGTTAAAATGGTTTTAGTTTTAAAAGCAGAAATAAAGTAAACAAAAACACACAATAGAAATTTGAAATAAGTGGTTCAGTCTCAAGCTGAGACTTAGTCCTCTCCACTTAGTGATCACCCACCACCAAGAAACTTATATAAAATAAATAATTTGATCCAAAACCTAGATCAGGTTTTACAGTAGTTTACAAACTGTTCAGGTCGCACACAACCACTTCAATTGTTATCTTCTGGAGTATAAACAAGCAGGTCACATAGGGACATCTGCCATAGTTTTGTGTGGGAGTATAAGTGTAAGAAGTTTGAGAAGATTTCAAGTATCTTCCAGTTTGGTACAGGAGACAGTGTGTGTGTGATAAAACAGAGTATGCACACACACTACTCAAAATGTAAGAATAAATAAATAGAACTAAGAAATCTAAAAAGTGTAGAGATAGAAATGATCGGTCTATTGTAGTGCAGCTTGTGACACTTGGAAAGTATTTGTAAATGAAACTTGGGTCAAGTTCTCTTGAAAAACTTCAGTAGAATAGTGTGTCGTAGACTCTTGTTCTTGACTGGAGGAAAGAAGCAGATGTGTTTGAACTTCAGCTTCCTCATTTGAGTGTCTCCAGGATGTAGCAGTTCATCTCTTCAGATCTATGTGTGTGTTTAGTAATCGTAAACTCCCATCTTACTAAAAAATTTCTTTAAGCATCAACACATAAGGGAGTCTACTTCCTTTCTTAACAGTAGCAATAGGGAGAATATCCACGTGCATCTGGATATTCTATTTCCTATTACAACACATCTGAAATCCTATTTAATTCATTTTTTCTATCATTTAAGAGACAATCATTAAAATATAATTTTGCATTAAATTCATTAAACTAGTCATTAGGAATAATTCAAAATAAGTATAAACTAGGAAAATAATGGTAGTGTCTTAGTATGGCAGTGACTTGATTTAACGGTGTATCAGAGTTTGGCAGTTTCTCATTACAATGGTGACCCAAAGTTGGTGGTGTCTTGTAATTATCCAAATTTCATATCTGGTAGTAACTCCTATGGCAGTGAGTTATCTTATGGAAGATCATCCTTCTGGAGGTAGGTCAAGCTGGTGGTGTGTCATTTGATGATGTCTCAGAACTAGAGAGATTTTTATGTTGGTGGTGGGTCATGGACAATGATGAATCATATGTGACGTTATCTCAGACTTTGTCAATTTTCTAGTCTAGAGGTACGACATCTTGGTGGTGAGTCCTTGTCTGGTGGTGAGTCTACCTTGGTGGTGTGACAGGTTGATGGTGTCTTAACCACAACAGTGACTCATCCTTAGCAGTGATCGGCGGTGACTCATACTTATTCAATTTCATCACCCATCTCATGTTATGAAATACTTATACAGAATATTAAATTCATTAGTATTATTATAATCATAATTTTTTTATCATTAAAACAAGGAGGTAAACAATCTACACCTTTTTTATGATCACAAATCATGGTATTAAAGGTATCGAAAATATAACGCATGACATCAAAGGTAAGATTAAAAATAAAAATCATGATATAGCATTCACAGTATGTGCAGATGGTATCAAAAATAAATAATGAGAAAATAAAGGTAATTATCAGGTATCAAAGGGAAAAAGAGTAAAAACAAATAGTATTAAAGGTAACATAGAAATAACACGGTAATAAATAGAAATTGATCACAAATAAATGCCATACAGGTATTTTATCTCCCTTTGAGGATTATCAAAAAGGTAAATAGTAGTAGAAGAAATACAGTAAAAACAAAGAGAAATAACCTAATTAGAGTTAACAAAGGTATTCAAAATGATTATCAAAAAGTTATTAAAAAATAAGTCCCATCAAAATAGAAAATCTAATTTCAACAACATCCTCAAGGCTAGGGCGAAGGGTCTGTAGGTTCTTTTCCTTTGGCCTTGTCTTTCTCCGAATCAGAGGCAGAATGATCAGAAGGTGTTGTAGGAAAAGTAGATGGAACACCAGTGGGTTTTCCAGCTATAGGTCGGGGAGGAGGATCCTCTACAATAATAATTGTCCCGAGTTGTTGCAGAGCTTGATTAGGATACTCAAGGAAAGTTTGGAACTGGGCAAGAAAAGGTGCATGAGGATCTCTGGTCACTCCTGGTCAGAAAGATAGTTGTGGAGTGATAGGAATGGCTTCCTGAGAAACAATTGTAGTTTCGTGAACATGAAGAAATAAATTCATCAAATTGATGAAATCCATAATAATCTATCCACCTATTTCCATTGAACTAAATAAGTTTCTTTTTTATTCCATAAACCGATGGAGCACTGGGGTCATTTCTTTCAACTGGAGAACTTGATCCTTAAAGGCCTGAGTAACCAGTGGCATTCTCAAATTTTCTGCTAGGAACTTGAAATTAACATCCATTTCATGCTTGGTATAAATCTGAGAGAGATAATATCTTATGGACTTGGTTATTGTCTCTCTGTCAGATTTCATATCATGAGAATATGAGGTAATTAACTTAAGAACATGGTCATTGTTATATCTTATTCTTCTCAAGGTTTCTTGAGGATGATTGGGCATAACACTCTAAGCACTGTCTGAGGCATCTCTTAACTCTTCTCTGATAGCAGATCTAATCACTTGCATCAAACACTGGAGGAGGAGGAGCACTTGAGCTAGAGGCTACTAATGCAATATTTTCAACCCTTTCAAGCAGAGCATCCATACTAGCCACAAATGTAGATTTCATTCCTTCAATCAAAGACTTCACAAATTCAAGATCACCACTTATTCTCTTATTTTCAATATCTATATCATAAATATGATTCATCATATTTGGTTGAATGTGAAAAATCACTAATTAAAATAGATAGCATGCATCACGTTTACTTAACTTGGTCGGGAGAGAAGCTTAATTCTTCAAACACTTCAAAATCTAAAATCATCTTTTGACCAAAATATTCTAAGTCACTATTTGTGACTGCATTAACTAGAACAAAAGGAGGATCTAGAGCAACATGTGCGTGCAGGTGTGGGAGGTCTCACATAGGCAAACTTTTCCAATAAGACTCCAAGGTCTACTTGATGAATCATAAATCCCTTAGGATCTCCTTCATTATGAACCTCAGGTCCCCCATTCTTTGGTGGAATCTTGCTGAATTTGTCCCATTATTTTATCATGGGGTCAATATAACTATTTGAAGGAGTATCAGCCGAAAAATTTACAAAATACTATACAATAATGATAGAAATAGTAGCAGGGGGTACCACAACAGGTACAAGTACAATGGTATTAGGGGCAACGGTAGTTGTCTCAGCACTCTAGGCAGCAGAAGACTGTACATTAACTAAAACTTCTTCCATATAAATATCATATTTATGAACAATTTAGATCTATACATAAATTTTATGGCCAAAAATAGGTTTAAATTCTGAATGATTGTCAGCTGGAGGGTCATTAGTAGCTAAAACCCCAAATAGTTCATCATTGCCTTGCTCAAAAGAAAACGTCTTCTTTTTGTCTTTCTTAGCTACATGTTGTTCTACAATAGAAATAACACTCACCTACTAAACCATATCAGAACTAGACACCGTTTTACCATCACAAATTGAACTTACTTCTATTTCATCAACATCCTTATAATTTTGAAGTAATTCCAAAGACAGTGATTGCTCCCCCTTAATAAGTGCATATTTTTCTTTAAGCTATGAGTCTAATTCTTCAGAAAAATATGGTTTATTAGTAGATTTACCAGGTGAATCAAGAATATATGGAGGCATATCAACATCTCTCCTTCTAATTCTTCCATTTGATCCATCAAGGTTAGAGTTGTCATCATTAGATTTACTAACATTACCATTTTTATCATCTCCACTTTCATTTCCATTCTCATCATCTTCTTCATCATCACCGCCATCATCATCATCTTCTTTAGTTGATTTAGAAATTTTGTATTTCTCTTCTCCAAATACCTCAATGTCATATTCATCATTTCTCACAAGCTTTTATATTTTTGGCAGTCTCCTAGGTGGACTAGGAGCTCCACATGTAATCGGTGGTGATAGAGGTGATAAGTCTGGGTCACTACCTTCATCAACAGATGGTTATTTTTTAACTTATTATTTTAAAACACCCTATTCTTCCTCATCATAGAATTCTAAAACCTCATTTGGATCTAGGCTTGGATCAATAACATCCCTATGTCTAGTAGGATGATCTACTAGGTTAAATTTTGCATACAGTTTCTCACTGTCTCCAACCCGCTGTCTTTTCTAAGGGTTCCATCTAATCTTCATTCTTGAGAAAATTTCTTTTGCAATGAAAAAACCACCACAATCTGCAATTTTTTCTTCTTCCTCAATAACTAGACCCTTGGACTTTAAAATTGCAAAGATCGTCTTTGGATAGATCAAGGAGTTAGATCTTGAAGTTGAATTTATCATCTCAGACATATGAACCATGAGATACCTACATAGATTGATCTTATGACTTCATTTCATAATACAAAGCAATTACACATCTTGGTATCTCAAGGTGGAAAAATCACCTTTCTTGGGTAAGAGCACGTGCTTTATAAACTTAAACAACAACCTACACTCCCCATCTAACTCTGAGGCAATGGGTATTCTAGTTAAATAATTACCATTAAGTGCTGCAAGAGCATATTCATATATAAAAAATTCATTTTCCTTAGGAACAGATCCTTGATAATCATCATAAATCCCTTTATGGGGTACACCTTGACACTTGGTCCAGTGTTTTGAAGAAAAAACAACTTTTTTGGCCATTTATTTTGGTTATTATCTAGTACTATTCTTCATTATTAAATCCAAACTCAGCATACTGGTATAATAGATATAGAAACCTAGGATATAAAGTTATATCATTTGAGGAAAACCAATCTATTCATCCTTATCTTTGTATCACTTTCAATAAAATAGACTTACTAGATAATGACCACTTTGATTCAACTTCCCTTTCATCCACTATGAATTTGTTTGCAAGCTTAGGGTTAGCTAGTACAACAGGAGAAGGAACACTTGATCCACCTTTTCACTTCTTAGCTAATCGCAACTCATCTGGAGAAGACACAGAAGGGCCTTTTATTCTTGGCATGCAGATCACTTTGGAAATCATGGTCAAAGTCTAAGAGAAAAGTTGCAGGTTTGAAGGTTGGGAGAAGAGAGGTCGCTCGGGGCTCGAGAGTATTATACTAGGCTCGAGGTGTGTTGGAAATAAATATAGTTTCGTTTTTGTATCATTTGGGATTTAAGTATTTGAAAAATTGAAATAATACTTGAAATTGAATTTAGAATCCAAGAAAATATACGTATCAGGTTACCAAAATAAACCATAAAAATATAAAATCAGTGGTTTAGAAAACTTAGAATAAAAAATTCGCAAAGGCATGAAACCAACGGTGTGTCACCCAACAGTGTGTTATTCAACGGTGCGTCACCCAATGATGTTTCACCAAATGGAATGTCACCCAAACAATTAGACTTAACCAAAATTAATCATTCCTAACTCATGTTTGATATAGTTCATCCTCTCTAAATTCAAAGGCTTAGTAAATATATCATTTACTTGATGTTTTTTGCCAATAAACTCAATGGTGATATTCTCTTTTTGAAAGTGATCTCTCAAAAAGTGATGTATTATATCAATTTGTTTTGCCCTATAATGTGAAACTAGATTCTTGGAAATATTACTAGTTCTTGTGTTATCACAGTTTATAGGGACATGTCAAAATTGATATCCATAGTCTAGTAAAGTGTGTTTCATCCACAAAATTTATGCACAAAAACTGCCAGCAACTATGCATTCAACTTCAACAGTAGACAATGCAACATAATTTTGTTTGTTACTACACCATTAAACTAGAGACTTGCCCAAAAATTGAAATATTCCAGAGGTGATTTTTCTATCTAAATTTCATACATCAAAATTAGCATCAGAATAACTCACTAGATCAAATGTTTTCCCTCTAGGGTAAAACAATTCAAAATTGCTTGTATACTTGAGGTATTTGAAAATTATTTTAACAAAAACTAATTGTGACTCTTTAGGATTTGCTTAAAAGTGAGCACACATACACACAATAAACATTATATCAGGTAGGCTAGAAGTAAGATATAGAAGACTTCCAATCATACCCTTGTAACTGGTTTGATCAACTGGTTTCTCAACTTCATCGAGATCCAATTTACAGGTGGTACTCATAGGAGTATCACTACTCTTAGTGTTATCCAAGTCAAAACATTTTAAAATATATTTTATATATTTACTTTGATTTAAAATAATCATATCTTTATTTTGAAAAATCTAAAATCCAATAAAGAATTTGATTTTACCCATTAAACTCATTTCAAATTCATTTTGCATCATTTTAGAAAAAACAGTACAAAGAGAATTTCTTAAAGATCCAAAAATAATGTCATCAACATAGATTTGTACTACTAAAATATCTTTTGAAATTAATTTTATAAAAAGAGTAGGGTCAACTATACCTTTTGGAAATCCTTTTGAAATAAGAAAGTTGTTAAGAAAATCCTTTCAAGCTCTATGAGCTTGTTTTAAACCATATAGAGATTTTGTTAATTTGAAAACTTAATTTGGAAAATGAGGATTTTGAAAATCAGGGGTTGTTCTACAAAAACATCCCCAACTATAAAACCATTCAATAATACACTCTTTACATCCATTTGATAAATCTTGAAATTTAAATGTGTTGCATAGGCTAATAGGATTCTAATGGATTCAAGTCTGGCTGCAGGTGCAAAGGTTTCCTCATAGTATATTCCTTTTTTCTGACTATAACCTTGTGAAATAAGTCTATCCTTGTTTCTAACTGTAGTTCCTGATCAACTTTGTTTCTAAACACCCATTTAGTGCCAATATTCAAGGTTTATTTGGGTCTATCAACATGTTCCCACACTTTGTTTCTTTAAAATTGATTCAATTTTTCTTGCATGGATATTACCCAGAATTCATCATTAATGGATTCATTGATGGTCTTAAGTTTAAGTTGAGATAAGAATGATTGATATTCAACCTGATTTCTAAGAGAAGCTCTGGTTTGTATTCCTCTATTTAGGTATCCTACAAAAACATCTAAATTATGGTAATTAATGGTTTTAACAGCTTGATAAAAGTATGGACTGGTCACTATAAGTTCTACAGATTCAAGTTCAAGAAGTTCTAGAAATTCTTAAGAACTGGATGATTTTTCTAACTATTTGACAGCGGAATCTAAAGAATTTAAGTTCAGATAAGGAAAAACATCATCAAGGTTTTATAGGGAGGTCTTGGGATTATTTGGACCAGTCTCATCAAATTTGACATGAACTGATTCTTGGTTCTCTTATTGAAAAATTTGTAGGCTTTATTAGAGATTGAATAACCAAGAAAAATTCCTTCATTTATTTTGGAGGAATTTTTTTCCAAATTATCCTTAGTGTTAAGAATAAAGATTTTGGAACCAAACACTCTAAAGTAATAAACCTTAGGTTTCATAAAGTTCATAAGGGGTCTTCTTAAGTATAGTTCTGATTAATACTCTATTTATGATATAGCAGACTGTATTGACAGCTTCTGCCCAAAAATAAATAGGTAGATCATACTCATTCAACATGGTTCAAGATATCTCTTATAAATTTATATTTATCTTTTCAAAAACTCCATTCTATCGTGGAGTTCTAGGAGTATAGAAGTTATGAATGTAGGCATTGTGAGAAAAAAGATTTAAAATATTTATTTTCAAACTCATGACCATGGTCACTTCTTAAGGTCTTAATTTTAAGTCCACTAAGATTTTCTACAAACTTAGCATACTTGGTAAAGTAAGATCAATATTCACTTTTGTGAGATAGAAATTATACCCAAGTATACCTAGAGAAATCATCTACAAGAACATAAACATAGTGCTTCCCATTTAATATAGAAACTCTAGATAGTCCAAATAAATACATGTGAACTAGCTTGAGAGGTTGATGAGTTGAAACTTCTTTCTTTAATTTAAAAGAAATTTTGTGTTTCTTCCCTTTTTGATAGGGGTTACAGACTTTATTAGTTAGGAACTAAAGCTTAGGTAGATCCTTAAATAACCCTTTCCTAGTAAGTTTCCTAAGTGAGTGAATTTTGAAATAACCTAATTTTCTATGCCAAATCCAATATTCCTTGTGAAAGGCACTGAAGCATGAAACATTTTGAGAAACTAAAGAATTTAAATCAATAGCATAGAAATTATCATTTCTCAAAGTAGTAAAAATTAAATCATTTTTAGAATCAAAAAAATTCCAAGCATTATTCTCAAACTTAACATAAAATTCATCATCACATAATTCATAAATATAATAAGGTTATACTTTAAACCATCAACAAATAAAACTTTAGAAATTAAAACTGAATTTTTGTTATCGATTTGGCCAAGGCTGGTGATTTTTCCTTTTTCATTGTCACCAAAGGTTATATGAACACCATCAACCTTAATAAGTCTCTTGAAGCATGAATAATATCTTGTTATATGTCTTGAAAAACAATTTTCCAAGTACTATAAACTTCTACATAAGGTCTTTAAACAATTTTCCTACAAAAAAAATTTACACAAGAAATGACTTTGGTACCCAGATCTGTTTGGGTCCAAATATGTTAGTAATAAAAGCTTTGGTAACCCACAATTTCTTAATGTATTTCATATAAATAGATTGAATACTTTTGGAAATAAAAACTCTATTAGTTCCTTTAAAAAATAGCTTACAAAAGAACTCTCTGGTCTGGATTTAGGAACAAAAGTACTCTTTGTCATTTTCCTATATCTAGGTTGATATCCAATTCCTGCAACATAATTAGGTGAAACTTGGTTACCTAAAATTTGAGTAATATTTTCTCTACCATTTGTAAAATTTTCTAGGTCTTTCTTTAATTTCTCATTTGAAAGTTTGAGTTCAGTATTCTCTTTGACCAGTTGAGCATTTTTCTCTTTTTCAATAGACAGTTCAGATTTTCTATTAGCAGTAAAAGAATGTTGTATTTTGAGAGTTTTATACTTATCCTTAATCCCATTAAAGGTGTATTATATCATTTTACAGTATTCAAATAATTCTTCATTTGACATATTATCATCATCATTTTGTTTATTATCAAAATCATTATAATTATGCTCATATGACACAATAGATTCAATAGGTAAATCAGATAAATCAGGTACCTTAGAAATGTTTTGTCATGAAACAGATGTTTGCTCAATCTAACTTTTCTTCAAGTGAAGAATATGAATCATTGGAGCTGTCTTTATAAGTACTCCAAGTGGATTTCATAGTTTTCTTGTATATTCTATCCTTTTCATCACATTTCTTCTTGTATTTGAGCTTTGGACAGTCTGGTTTTATATGTCCTTTCATCTTACATTCATAGAAAAAAAATCTCTTTTGGGTCATCATCCCTCTTCCGGTCTTTCTTCCAAGTTCCTTTGGATTCATATTTTCCTTTGTTGTTTGGTTTTCTGAAAACGTTTTATTCCTATAAAACTTCTTAAATCTTCTGGCTAGATCTGGGAGAGATTCACTATAACTTGAATTATAAACTTGTACCTTTTCTTTTTCCTTTTCTTTTTCCATCTGTTTAGATATAATAGTCTTGAAGGGTACTAATTTTTTAGGTTCTCCATCTTCTTCTTAGTTTATCTTTATCTCTTCTTCATACATCATAAGCATACCAATCAACTCCTTGATTGACAGTTTGCTAATTTCACATGACTCTTTTAGTGAAACAGATGTGCCTATCCATCTTTCAGGTAGTAATATTAACAATATCATAATTTGGTCCTTGTCAGATACTGGTTTTCCAAGTGAGTTCATGGTATTCACAATTTCATTGAACCTGAGGTACATGTCAGAAATGAGTTCATCAGGATTCATCTTAAAATTATTATACTTATTAGTATAAGTATTGAGCCGCATCTCCTTAACATTTGAAGTTACCTCATGGGAAATAGAAAAAGTATCAAAAATCTCATAAGCAGTTTTTGCATGTAGAAATTATATTAAACACTTAATATCCTAGGGAATAGTAAAGGGAATTTATAGCTTTGTAAATATTATTGTAAGCTGGCTTTGTAGCATCATCCCAACCTTTCATAGTAGTATCAGGTATAACATATTCATCTTTAATTGTAGACCAAATATCAAAACCCATGCTTTCGATATGCATTCTCATCTAAATTTTCCATTGAGCATAATTATTTCCATTAAAGAAATGAGGTATTTTTACAACATAACCTTCTTGTCTAGTGTAAGAACCTGGTTCTTCTTAGAGGTATGAAGCTTGTGTTTTTTATAAATTCTTAGTTTAATTCCTTCAATATAGCCTAATGTGGGTTCCTGTTGAGGTCACAAAGGTCTTGGGAGTGTCTGGCGCTTTTCTAGAGCCTAGAACCCAAAGTTTGGGTGTTTTAAGTCCAATTCACGGTTAGTGAAAATCATGCTGGGTAGGCCGAATAGCTTGACTAAACCGTGCGAGCCTGGATAGTGGGGGCCTACAGGCCGCGCAGTTTGATGAAACCATGCAGGAGGAGATGCCTAACCATGTGACAGGTTTTCATTTTTCAGTATATTTTGATAGAGGGTCTTAGCATGATTTGCATGTGGTTTATAAACCATGCAAGATAATTGTGCACTATGCCCCAAGTCTACAGGAAGTTGTGCACAGTTTCCGCACAGTTTGTCAAATTGTGTGGATAAATCATGCGAGCCATGTTGTATAGGATATTTTAATATTTTAAATTTAAAATAAAATCTTATATTAACCCATTTTTTGGTTTTCTTCAAACAGACAACAGCTTCATGTGGAGAATCTCTCCTCTTATCCCATAGTAGTATTTCTGATCTACTCACCATCTGATCTCTAATTCAAATGCAGTTTGTCTCCTTAGATCCTCAATGGTAAGGACTTGATTCATTTTTAGATGTTCTTGATTATTCTGGATATCAATTATGCTATTTTTATTTAGGTTCATATGCCCTAATTTCCCATTCTTCGACTATTCTTTAGATTTCTTCCAAACCAGGACAAGTCAGAACTTGATATTGGACAAGCTATCTAGTAAGAACCTAAGGTAGGTGGTTATGTACTTTTCATTGAATGTTGGATCATTTATGTATGTCGGAGTGTTGTGCGCGCCATTTTTAGGGCATCGCCTTAATTGGAATTGAACCCTATTGTTGCCTATCATGGTTTAGGTAATTGAATAGGCATGATTATGCATGTTATAGGTTGTACACCTTGATTAAGGACCACCCCATGGGTGAGTTTCCTTGAATGATCCTTTAAGGATTTTGGCCTTGGATACCTATGAGACATGCCTTTTTCCCCATGACATGGTATATCAAAATGTGAATTAATCTATGAATTAAATTGAAATGTTAATAGATTGTAATTGAATTGGTAAAAGGGTATCGGATGGTTGAATTTCCCCTTGACCCTTGTATGTCATTGCTTGTTTAAGCATGTTGACTTTGTAATGTCTTGCCCATGTGAGTAAAGTGAAGGTAAGGGATTGAATTTATCTAATTATGGATTTTCCCATTTGAGTTATATTATAATAAAGCCATGTGATAGCTTGATAGGATAGTTAGGCTTATTATATTAAATACAACCATAAGAGTATTTGAACGGCCTTTGAATTGTTATCCCTTGTGAGTTAATTGAGACCATGACATGAAATGGATTGATAAATCATGGGAATCTCGATATTATGATATGCCCACATGAGTTAAATGATGTTACAACCATGTATTAGTATGTTATACTTGTGTTTCTTATTATATGAGATATGACCATGTGAGTTAATGAAAGGCCAAGCCTTATTAGGTTGGCCAATGCTTGAGTCACCCCTTGAGGTGAGTTTGATAATAGATACTCTTGGTTTTGACCTTGGCGTGTAATATGAAATGTTTAAATGGAATTGAGATTGTTAAATGATAATAGCCTTGAGTGACACATGGATTCACTTTAGAATGCCATGGACGGACTCATGTGACTATTGACCTTTATACCTTGAGTGATACATGGATCCATTGAGGGATTCCATGGACAGACTCTATGGTTAATGTGATTATGTCATGGGTGATACATGGATCCATTGAGGGATGCCATGGATGGACTCATTGAGGCTGGACTTATATGTCGAGTGATACATGGATCCAAGTGAGGGATGCCATGGATAAACTCAAGGGACATTTGATTATATGTCATGGGTGATACTTGGGGATTCCTTATAGGACCACCAAGGATGCACTCAGATAACCCAGACTTATACCTCACCTAGAGTGATATCAGGTTCTTGAGAGGTTTTCCAGGGATGAGCTTGTAGGGTTTTGGTTGATATTGCACCTTGAGTGATACTTGAATTCCAACTTAGGAATGTTAAGGATGGGCTCAGGTTCTGAATTGAATTATAAATGGGATGACTTATGATGTGTTTTCCAAGTCAAAGCACAAGATTAGATTTGGTCTTCACTTGTACATTTTTAGATGACCTTCTAAGGCATCTGTTATGCTACCAGTTATATGGGGGATATTAGGTTTGAGCCAGATCTCGAGACTTATAAATTCAATGTAATTGAATTAATAAATGAAATTAATTTAAATGAAAGCCATAGTATGTAGGATGTTAATTTTGATTTCTTTTTTTTGCTTACTCCTTTTTTTATTGCACCTTGCCTACTATATATATTCATTGACTGATTGGGACAGACCTTGGGTGGTTGCCTACTAGGATTTAGTCTCACACTTTGTTTGGGTCATGTTTTTGGACCCAAAAAGATTATATGATCATATGTGTTCATAAGGGAAAATGCCCTCCTTCGGGTACTTGATACGCTGTTTAGGTGCAGGAGAGCAAGAGACCAAGTCGAGGCTTGCAATGCTACTGGGTTTCTATTTTCCTTTTTATACTTTTTGGACATGTATTGTATATGACTGTTGTGCACCTGTTTTGGATGTTATATTAGAACATGTGACATGTATCATCATATGGTGTGTGATATAACTTCTGGCTTATTTATACTATCAGTCTTCTGCTGTTATATTCTGTTGCATGGATTTACTACTTCCGCTATTGAACTATTATTGTTTTTTCACGGTGTTACACTCTGCTAATGAGGGCATAGTTCCCCACTATCACACCTAGGACCTCACTACTAGTCAGCAACCTCTGGCATTTGGGGAGATGCGATTGAGGCCATGTGGCCAACCAGGTATGGGGCACCTTTGAGTAGCATTCAAAATCGGGATGTTACATCTATAATCCATTTAAAAAACTAAATTTAGAACTAACAAAAATTTAAGATCTTTAATGCTTAACTAAAATCAGAGTTGAAAAGATTTTGAAAACTTTAATACCAAAGAAAACAAATCTCTGATACCAAATGTTGGTCGGAGTGAGTATCTCAAGAGGGTAAACATGATTAATTTGAATCCCCAAATTAATTTAAAATGGCCCAGTTAATCAATATAAAAAATATTTATAAGTTCTAATATTTCAAAAAGTTTCTTAAAGATTGATTAGTTCTCAGGTAAGCAATATACAATATCACTTAGTCCTTTTAAACCAATTTACTTAATTAAAATCTTATAAAAACACCAATAATGATTAACTATCAAGGTATTAGTTTTTGTTTGGTTAAAACAGTTTCAGTTTTAAAATCATAAATAAAGTAAACAAAAACACACAACGGGAATTTGAAATAAAAGGTTAAATCTCAATCTGAGACTTAATCCTCTCAACTTGCTGATCACCTGCCACTAAGCAGTTTGTATAAAATAAACAAGTTGATCCATAACCTGGATCGAGTTTTACAACAGTTTACAAACTTTCCAGGTCACACACGACCTCTTCCACTGTTATTCATGGGAGTACAAATAAACAGGTCACATAGGGACCTCTATCACAGTTATGTGTGGGAGTAAAGGTGTGAGAAGTTTGATAAGATGTCAGGTATCTTCTAGTTCAACACAAGAGATAGTGTGTTTGTGATAAAACAAAGTATGCACACACACTGCTCAAAAATGTAATAATAAATAAATAGAACTAGGCAATCTAAAAAGTGTAGAGATAGAAATGATTGATCTGTTGTAGTGCATCTTGTGACTCTTGGAAAGTATTTTGGAAATGGAGCTTGATTTGAGTTCTCTTAAAAAACATCAATAGAACAGAGTGTCGTAGACTCTTGTTCTTGACTGGAGGAAAGCAACAAATGTGTTTGAGCTTCGGCTTCCTCATCCGATTGTTTCCAGGACGTAACAGTTCATCTCTTCAGCTCTATGTGTGTGTTCAGTAAGCGTGAGCTCTCAGCTTGCTAACAATCTTCTTCAAGCATCTACGCACGAGGGATTCTGCTTCCTTTCTTAACAAAAACAATAGGGAGAATATCCACGTGCATCTAGATATTCTATTTCCTTGCACAACACATCTGGAATCCTCTTTAATGCATTTTGTCAACCATTTAAGATACAATCGTTAAAGTAGCATTTGGCATTAAATTCAATAAACCAACTGTTAGTAATAATTCAAAATAAGTATAAAGTAGGAAAACAATAGCGGTGACTTAGTCTGACGGTGACTCGATCTGATGGTGTATCAGAGTTTGGCGGTGTCTCGTTACAATGGTGACCCAAGCCGATGGTGTCCTGTACTTAGCCAAATTTCATGCATGGCGGTAACTCCTCTGGTGGTGAGTCATCTGACGGAAGATTATCCTTCTGGCGGTAGGTCAAGTTGGCGGTGTCTCAGACTTAGCGCGATTTTCATTTTTCGGTGAGTTGTGGACAACAGTGACTCATATGTGACGGTGTCTCATACTTTTTCAATTTTCCAGTTTAGCGGTACGACATCATGACGACAAGTCCGCGAGGCGTGACAGGTTGACGATGTCTAAACCACAATAGTGACTCATCCTTGGTAGTGACTGGCGGTGACTCATACTTAGTCAATTTCATCACCTATCTCAGATTATGAAATACTTACAGAGAATATTAAATTCATTAGTATTATTAGAATCATTATTTTGTGATCATTAAAATAAGGTGGTCAACAAGTTTGAAACCTTTGTGGCCATGAGGTGGCTTTTGTTTAGTGTGTTCCTTGGGTGTTATTTTTTGTTGCTCTAGCTTGAGCGGTGGTTGTTTTGAGATGTTCATGCCTTTCCTTGTGCCTTGTGTGGCTATTTCTAGTGATGCTGGTTTTTTGGTGAGGGCCATGCGTGAGTTATGATTCATTGATTTGGGTGTGGGATGCCTTTCCTTGCGTCTTTAACGTCATTTGTGTAGACAACACATTATAAGCGCTGTTAAAGACCCTTTACTAATGATGTTAAAACCCAGTTTTGTAGTGGTGTTGAGTGAATGCACAATATTGATTCATCCTCTTAGTAGCGTGTCTTAGAATCATCCAAGACGGTGCTGTCTAGCAATCTTCTTGGGTGTCGTGTGGGTTGGGTTGGGTAGATTAGGTCGTTGAGCCCTAGTTTGATGGTCGAATTGGTGAGGATCGATTTATTTGATCTTTGGGTGTAAAATCTGGTTTGGGGTGATGGAATCTTTTGGGAGTTTTACCTGATGAGTTTGAAACCTTTGTGGCCTTGAGGTGGCTTCTGTTTAGCTTGTCCCTTAGGTGTTATTTTTGGTTGCTTTAGCTTGAGCGGTGGTTGTTTTGAGATGTTCATGCCTTTCCTTGTTACTTGTGTGGCTATTTCTAGTGATGCTTGTTCTGCGGTGAGGGTCATGCATGAGTTATGATTCATTGATTTGGGCATGGGATGACCTTGGGTGTATATTTCGAATGACTAGGACAGACATGGAACCAGCTGATACTATGAAATGGTTGATGTTAGTTTAAATTTAGTTGGGTCCACAATGAGATAGAGGCATGGGTATGAGGTTCTAGTTCACCCCTTTATTTGGGTTTGTGAACCATGGTTGGAGTCCAACCATTTTCTTGTTTAGGCATGTTTTTAGTTGGTGCATGTTTTGAAAGTTTTGAAATGTGTTGGTTTTGGTTGTTGAACCTTAGGAATTTAGATGGTTTTGGGGTGGTGTTTTTTTTTCTTGGGGTTGAGCATGCTTTGTGGATATTTGTGGTTTGTGAAATCGTGGTTATCTTGAATGCTCTCATCATAAAAAAAAAAAAGGGAAAAAAAACTGATATTTATTGGTGGAAATTTAGAGAGGGTTATTCTAAACCCCTCCCACCCGAACCAACTGCGGTCTCCCCACCCCCACCCACCCACCCACCCACCCACCTTGATGGCACGACAACGCCTCCCCTCTTAGATATCGATGGTGCATCCCCATTCCTGATCGAGACGACGCCCCTCCCCTAACTCGTGAGGTCTCCCCCCTGTCAAATCGGACGATCCCCCGGATCGAGTCTTTTACTCCACGCGTGCAGGTCTCCATGGCACTCCATCAAAATTAGGTACCTCTACTCACTGAAACCTTGTCTGTGTCATAGATCCCTTGCAGAAGCCGCCGCCTTGCCGTCTCCCTCCTGAAACCCTTGCCCAGTGGAAACCCTCACTGGACCGGTTGGTATTTAGGGATTATCTATATTGCTAAATCCGCGACCTTCTCCCTCTTCCTCCTGAAACCCTCAACAAAACCCTCACTGGATAAGATCCTACGAAAATCTTGGTTAGAATTAAATTCAATGAAGTTGTTGAAATATTTTTTCCCTTTGCTAAGATGCACAAAGCTACTTCGGACCTTGAAAGGATACTAATGTTAGACTGAAGGGTACCCTGAACCAGGTAATTGGACTGCTCCATTTTGATATTGGATTGCATTCAATTGATTAAGAAAATTATTACTAAACTTTGTCCCCGACAGAGGTCAATTTGGAATTTCTGTATCCATATTATTCTGTTGATTATAATCTTAGGAATCACTACTTATTTATAAAAGTAAGCCCCTCCACTTTGATATCTATGCATCATTATCACCATATATTTTCTTTGTATTTGAAGTATCTGGTATTTGGCCTCTCCTATTGTTAACTGCTTATAAGACATATTAGTTATAATAAGAGCCAGTTGTGTTTTATTCTGAAATGCAACTGCATTGTTTTTTTAGAAACTGAACAAACATTGCTTATTTTTCTAAATGTTTATCATAATTGATCAGGACTATGAGCAGTTTTCAATAATAAATTCCAAACAAACCCCAAGTATGAGTTTTTTTGTTGAACACACATCCCATGCTTTTTCTTGAATCTTTTGAAGGGAAACAATATTTATTTCTTTATGTTTTTAAAGGAAAAACTATACTTTTAAAGAGTTTTTTTTTTATTTTTTTAAATAGAAAAGAGATTTACATTTTATATTTTTTTTAATGACAATGTTTTATGGAGAAAAATTCTTTTGATGTTTTTTATTGTTTAAGATTTATTTATATATTTATTATTTTTTCCCTATGTTTATTTGAACATATTTATTTATATATTCAATTTCAATTAATGCAATAGAAATTTATAAATCATGGATTTGTTGGTCAGGGAAAACCGATGAGTATAAGGAAGGATTAAATAAATTTCTTGATTTTGCATTTGAGCATCAATCTATGGAGGGAAGAATAATACGTCCTTGTCGTAATTATAAATTAAAGAAATGGTTGACCGAAGTTTAGGCATATTCCCATTTTATTCAAAAACAATTTCCGGCTGAATATACTAAGTGGGTATGACATGGAGAATTTAATGAAGTTGAACTATCATCTAGTAGAGCACAAGACAATGATACTCCTCCCCATAACATCAGCCCCCCTGACCCTATAGAGGAAATGGCCAATGGTGCAATTGGGGTTGGTAATATGCTTGGTGAAAATGAAGCAGGCTAATCTCTTGATGATATAAATAATAATGTCTTGTTAAATGTAAATATGGGTGAAACTTCTATACAATTTTTTGAGTTATCGAATGATGGAAATCAATAATTGTATGAAGGTTGTAAAAATTACTCTAAAATGTCTTTTGTAATAAAAATATATCACATCAAGTGTTTATGTGGAATGACTGATAAGGCAATGACAATGATTTTGGATTTGCTGAGAGTTGCTTTTGAGTATGCCAAAATCCCCGACTCTTTTTATGAGGCTAAGAAAATCATCAGTAAACTTGGGCTTCATCATACTAAGATACATGTTTGTCCGAATAACTGTATGTTGTATTGGGGGATGATGAAGACAAGGAAATATGTAATAAATTTCAAACATCTAGGTGGAAGGAAAAATTTGTTGGGAAAAAAGAAACTGGAAAAAGTTTTGCGTTATTTTCCACTTAAAAAAAGGTTGCAACAATTATTTATGTCTAGTAAAATTTCCAAGCATATGCATTGGCGAGAAAGCGGAAAATTTAATGATGAATTGATGAAGCATCCTAGAGATTTTGAAGCATGGAATAAATTTAATGTCACACATCTTCAATTTTCTTTTGATCCTTGAAATGTTCGCTTAGGTCTTGCAGCTGATGGTTTTAATCCTTTTAGTAGCATGAGTTTAAATTATAGCATTTGTCCTATAATTTTGATACCATACAATCTTCCCCATGGATGTGTATGAAAAAAACATTTATGATTATTTTAATGAGCATTCCTGAGAAACGAATGCTAGGAAATGACATGGATGTCTATCGGAAACCTCCTTTGAAGGAGTTGAAATAGTTATGGGTGGATGGTGTTGACACCTATGATTTCTTCATGTTTGAAAAGTTTAGAATGAGAGCAGCCTTAATGTGGACAATTAGTGACTTTCCCGGACTTGTACCTTATCTGGATGGAATACTTATACAAGATCAGCTTTTCCAACTTGTAACCTTAACATAAGTCTATTGCATTTGCCTCATAGTATCAAGTTATGTTTTTCGGGGTATCATCGATTTCATGGTGATAGTCATAAATTTCGATTAATGAGATTACATTTTGATGGAAATTTGGAATTTCAAAAATCCTCAAGAGCATTGTCTGGCGTCGAGATTTTAAAACAGGTAGAAAACATAAATATCTCATTTGGAAAGATAATAACACAGGATGGTAAAGGTAAGCGAGCTTAGGGGAATAACAATGAGGACGACTCTGAACAATGGAAAAGTATGTTTTTTGAATTGTCGCATTAGGTGGCCAACATGTTACGTCACAATTTTGATGTCATCGATATTGAGAAAAATGTATACGATAATGTCATTTTTACTTTGTTAAATGAAAGTGGAAGTAAAAAAGATTATCTTAAGGCCCGAAAATATCTTTAAACAATGGGTATATGAAGGGATTTGTGGCTTAGTGATAAGTGAAAATATCAACCATTTGTTTTTACAATGACAAATCGAATGAAAGATGCCTTTTTGAAATGTCCAGTGAAGTGAATATGATGTTTTCGGATGGTTATTCAGGCGACCTTTCTAGATGCATCAATATGAATGTTTGTAAAATATTTGGCTTGAAAAGTCATGATTATCATATCATTATAGAGCAATTACTTCCCATTGCAATACGTAATGTGTTGCTGAACAATGTGTTTGCAGTATTCATAGAGTTATGTGCATTCTTTCGATAAATATGTGGTAAGGTTATCAACCCTGTTGATCTTGAAAATGTCTAACATCAAATTTGTTCTCACACTTTGTCATTTGGAGATGCTATTTCACCCATCACCTTTTACCGTCATGATTCACTTGTGCGCGCATTTAGTTGATGAACTATGATTGGATGAGCCGGTACAAATCGATGGATGTATCCTATTGAAATGTAATTTAAAATCTTGTACATATACTATGCACTAAAAAAATTTGTTTTTCCCTTATTATTTGTATATTTTCATAGATTTTTGGGGCATTTAAAGTCTTATATTCATAATAAGGCTCAACCAGAAGATTCTATTGCTTAGAGGTATATATCATAAGAATGATTTCCATTTTATTCAAGATATTTAGAAGGGATTGAGACCAAATTCAATAGGTTTAAGTCGTGTTAATGATGGATGATATTGACAATAGTGAAGTCTATACTATCTTTTCAAAGATCGGAAGACCATTTGGGAGTGGTGCTGATTTTTCCCTAACTTCCATTGAGGTGAAACAGGTTCACCGATATGTGTTATTCAATCGCAAAGAGGTGGATCCATTTATAGAGTAGGTATCAATTTATGTTTCCATATTCAGTAATATTAAGTATATGATTTATTCAAAAATCATTACTTGTAGGGAATGCACATTACATGTGAAGAGAAAAATGAGGAGTGAGGCACGCTCCTCTTCTGCAGTGCAGTAAAGACTTTACCGATTGGTTTTATAGATGAGTAAGTGAAAGGAATGATTGATAATTCAATTATGCTTTGTTAATTATTTTCTTAATGATTTTTGTTTTTTACGTATTTTTGGAAGATGTGGTTGGTACTCTATCCGATGATTTGAAGCATCTAGTGCAAATCCCTTTTCCGAATGATAAAAGGTTTTCTGTATTCAATATCAAAGGATACAAGTTTTGCATAATGGATTGTGAAAAAGGATTAAAAACACAAAATTCTAGAGTGTTCATGACTTCTAGAACTAGTTGTGTTTCAAATCGCAATGATGAAAATGGAATTGATGTTGATCTTTTATATTATGGGAAGTTAAAAGATATTATATCGAGCTCAATTACTATAGAATATATGTGGATCTTTTTAAATGTATATGGGTTGATACAACTAATAGAGGATTTAGAAAGGATGATTGGGGTTTTAATATTGTTAATTTTAGTAAATTGATTCATACCAGGGAATGTGAAGAGTATGAACCTTTAATTTATGCATCTCAAGCTCAATTGACTTATTATGGTGAGGTGTCTCTTGAATGGAGTGTTGTTGTGCATCTTAAGCATAGAGATTTATATGAAATGGGTGAAGATAATAAGGATAGATGTGACTATGCACCTTTTGAAGAATAATATTTGAGAAAATATTTTAAGAATGAAAGCAAAAATATTCAACTAGCAAGAGGAGAAATACGATGATGTGTTATTTGAGAATTTGGAGGAATATGAAAGCAATTTAGAATAAATACTTGCATTTGTTTTATTTGAATTGTTGGATTCGTTATCACTTTTAGTAGACATTCTTTGTTTGTTTTAGTTGTAATCACACTTATCTTATGAGTATTACATGTTTTTTATTTGTTCCGGGAAGCTACTGTGTTGTCTTTTTGTTTAAAACAAATAGAAGAGAAAATGTTAATTTTTTCACAGAACATTTGTTTTGAACAATTTCTTCATGTAATTAAGTTTTTTATAATACATTCTACAATTAATTTTGGCGTTTATTTTGTTTTCTGCTATATATTGTATTTTGTATTCAATTTTATACTATATATTGTAGTATGTATTCTATTTTTTGCTACATATTATACCCTGTAATCCATTTTCTATTGTATATTATAATCTGTATTTTGTTTTCTAATATATATTATTATGCTATATATGTTCAGAATAACATGATGAAATCCCCCATTGCCAAGATAATGAACATGTCATGAATCTTGGTACACATTTTAATATACTATGTGTGCATATATGAATCTTCTATTTGTTTTTGTATGCATACACACGTGTCCATAATCTTTTAACTTTTATGACTTGTAAAATGATATTGGCACCAATTTTTTTTCTGTATTTTTAACCGCATTATATTTGTTTCAAAATTTTTTATGCTAGTAATCATTGTATAGACATGCCTAAATCAAAACATCCTAAAGTTTGGTATATAAATGAACATACAACACGTTTAGAGATCAATGTAGATTTTCATCCTTCTTCAACTAAAGATGTTCCATCAACTCAACAAGAGTGAAAACTGTACGGGATATTTGCCCCCAACAAACTCATTCAATACGAGAGTCCAATATGGATGGTAATCTTCAATTATCTAGTTCTTAAATTAGTTACTACATTGAATCCAAGATGGATGTGAATGGTGTCCCCGCATCAATTGGTGCAAGGAAAGAAAAACAACAAACTGGTTGGATATGCAATGTTATAGGTACATTCAATTTTATTCCCGCCTTATTTATTTTAATTAATGAAACCTTTAAATTTATTTCATTATTTGATTAGATTTGGAGGGTGTGAAAAATGTTAAAAAGTTGCAAATAGAGAAAATTTGGTCACTGGTAAGTGAAAAACTTGTATAGAAACTTTAATGATTAGGGCCGTCCAATTGGGGAATCACGATGTTTATTTTCAAGTGCAACGGGACATATAGCTAGGATTGAATTTCCTATTGATTATGAATCTTGGCTAAGCATTCCAAATTCCCTAAAATACGATGTGTTATACAAATTGGTTATGGTTTTTATTTTTTTTATTGATTTTATGTAACTTTTTTAGTTTTATTTTAGAATTGTACAACTAATGTTTCTATTTTGTTGTTGAAGCCTTAATTTCACTTTCCGCATGATAAGTTGAAAAAGTAGTTTTCTAAGCTTGGTATTGGAAAAAGATGGAGAGATAATAAGGATTTTTTTACAAATATTACGATTCTAGTTTGACAAAAAAATAAAATGTTGAACAAATAAAGGTATGACAAAGGAGAAATGGAGAACTTATGTCCTCATCCATGATAAGCAAAAACATATTTTACTTTAATATTTTTTTTATTGTTATCATATTTAAACATTTAATTTTTTATATTCATTAAATCTTACTAAAATGTCTATCTTTATTCGTGCATGAAATGTGTCATTAAAATACACTAAATCACAGCAAGCAAACCATTTCACATACATCTGGAACTCTAAAACATTTGATTGCAAGAAGGATGAGATGGTAGTATATCATTTAAATTTTTTGAAACTCATTACATATTATTTATTTTTTAAGAATTTTTTATTATAGGAGAAGAACACTAGACATTCGGTTTGTAGGGCTAATCTATGGGATGCAATACATCGAAAAAGTGATGGATCATATGTAAATGATAATGCAAAAATAGCGGGAGTAAGAATTCATGGTAAAATTGTATTACTTTTTGACGCCACTTAATTGTTTTCATCTTCATGTAGGAAAAATTGAGTGTGGCTTATAGTCAAGAGGATTTCACAACATTCAATACTTTCTCTCCGGATGATTCTCTCAGAAAAGTATTTGGAAAAGAGCATCCTGGTCATGTATGTTGTTTTGGATTGAGAGCATGTCCGGTAAGTGTATTTAGTTCAACTTCTCAACGATTTGAAGGTATCGATGACACCGTATCTAATATTTGTCTCACATCTCAAAAAGAGGTTGATGATTTGAAATCAATGTTGAGTCTAACCGAATTGAAATTACAAAGGAATGAAGAGCAAATGCATACAATCATTGATGTTCTTAAATGGACGGGGCCAGTATTCCTTCAATTGATGTAAACATTTTCCCTAATGGTATAAATGTATTTTTTCATTAGTTTTTTGCAGTGTATGTTTAACTTCGATTAATTATTACACTTCCTGTCCATTTATATGGTGGTATGATTTTTTTTAACAACCAACATATCTTTTTAATATATGTTTGATGTTTCTTATTGTTTGCACGTTAAAACATTATGTTTTCAAATATTATGCAGGATGCCATTAATCAAGTTGAGAACAGACCGAGAGATCAACAATCACCGAATTGGATCATGTGGAGGAAGTAATGTTAATGAGGAAACTACACATGCTTGTTCAGTTTAGGTATTTGATCCAATACTCTACCTTACTATTACTTCACCTGATTTATGCTTTGTGAATGCATTTTATTTAAATGTTATATCCTACTCCTGATAATGCTTCTTAGATTTTGTATTTCAATTCTGCAAGCACTGATAATTTGTACGAGGGCCCTGCATGATGACACTTGCTGAAAAATGGTTAGAGCACTGATCACTTAAACAAATTCTTCTGTAAAAGTGTTTATAGATTGCTTAAAAGACATATATTGTGGGGAACAACACTGAAAATCTTCTTGGTAGTAGCTTGTTATTGTCGCTACCATCTAATGTGTAGTATATGTTGATATGGTTGTGTCATAAGTTATGATAGGATATTTACTTTTAGATTTCATGGCCCGAGCCTCCATGATATGGAAGGTGTAATCAACAATACTATCATCAATGATGATATCACCTATCTATCCCAATGATAAAAATATTTCATCTATCACACTCCAGTCTTAGATGACTTCTCATGTTGCAAGTTATAAAATTATGCTTAACTTAAAACAGAGCTCCATAGGCTGTTCTAATATCATAAATTATGATCCCTTTTGTAGCTTACGAAAGTGGGTATCATAGATGATGATATCTAGGTGTTTTTAGATCGCTTCCACCACCTACGATGTCTTTGTGTCATAATCGATGATGTAGTTGCGGGTAACAACATCCACTTATCGCTGCCTACGACTGTTAGCAATACGGGTTCGGGTCCTGACCCAGGAGGTGCATCCCAATTATGCCCTCGCCCACCTTTCCTTCACACTTACCAGCGGAAGGGTAAAAAGGGGAAACTCCCATGAGATCGTGGGGAGGGGGAGTCCTGGTGGGGACCAGTGGGTCGTTCGGCCAGTACTTTAAGGGGGAGTTGTGCACTGGGGAAGTCAGAAAGGAATACATTCTGCTGGAACAGAAAAGGCAGGAGGCTGTGGGCAAGCTCCTGACTCCATCTCGGCTACAGCAGGACGAACCATCTGGAGGAGGACTCTCCAACTTCTACTGCTGTATCTCTTATCTCCATCGATGTAATACTGAAGAATTGGTAATATTTGTTTCAATATACTGCCATATCTGTTCCATTCTTTGTTCGAATTCACACACACACACCTCGGACACCTAACAACTTTGGCGACTCCGTTGGGGAACTCAAGGGTCGAGTCCGGGGTAAGTGCTGCTGAGCTTGAGCGATCTTCTCTTGACGCTTTCCTTCTTTTGTTAAAGCGCTGTTTGAGGGTAGGGCAACTTCTTTTATGCAAATTCGAATGGAGAACCGGGTAGCTTCGATCGAGTCGTCTGTGGATAACATCAAGGTTGCCCTGATATCTATACAGGAAAATATGGAGAAGGTGATGCGAGGGCAGAACGATAGCCAGCGGGTAGTTCTTGATGTAGCGCAACAAGTAGAGGAGCGTGTCTTGCTACAGGTCCGTGATCTGGAGGATTTTACCACATAGAGTTTGAAAGGAATGAAATCACACGTTGGGGAGTGCGGTTCAGGAAGTGGAAAGTAGAGTCATGGCGAACTGAAAATCGGTGAGAGCCGGGAATCTGGTAGCACGGAGCCTGGGAGGCGCATGCAGAATTTTCCGAATGTTGCAATGAATGATCAGTCGGAAGAGCTGCGAGGAGTCGCGAGGAAGGTGGAACTACCAATGTTCTCCGGAGAGGATCCCATGGAATGGGTTACCGTACTTTATGATTTATCAGACGCCAGAGGATATGAAACCGCACTATGCACAAATTTGCATGGAAGGCACATCCTTATATTGGTTTTTATTCTGGTACAATGTTACACCAGGTACAACTTGGAATTCCTTCAAGTCAGCGTTGCTGGACCGGTACGACAGAAATACAGATGGGGATCCATTGAGGTTCTTGAAGAATTTGAGACAAAGGAATTCGGTTGATGAGTACATAGAGGAGTTTGAACAGGTAGCATTGAGGCTGTCGAATTTTCCTGAGGCCTGGTATATGAGTTTATTTATGGGAGGATTGCGTTCGGAGATCGAAAACCGAATTTCCACACATGAACCAACCAATAAATTCTGCATGATAACTTTAGCAAGGAAGGTAGAGAGAGGGAATTGATCAACGAAGGGGTGTTGCGGGGAGCTCGACCACGACCTTTGGGGCCACCTATTCATCGACATCCAGGGGTTACCACATCAAATCAACTGACAAACCGCCCGGTCGTTGAACGCACACGTCGAGATGAAGCATAGCGGAGAGCTGTGGGGGAAGACCGATGGGGAGGAGTGCGAGCTCTCAGTCGACAGGAGCGGGAAGAGCGAAAACAAAAGGGGCTGTGTTTCTGTTGTGCACAACCTTTGTGCCAATGCATAAGTGCCCAGACAAGCACCTACGAGTGCTGGTTTGGGAATATGAGGAACCCGAGAGGTTGTCGGAGGAAGAGAATGTGGAGAAAGCAGAAGGAGAAGGTCTGGAGGAGGGAGAGGAAGCACCCGATGGGCAGCCGGGAGTGCGGATAGGGGAGCAAGTACAACTGCGTAACATGGGTGGGGTTGAGGCTGACTCAATGATGCTAGCTGTATATATCACTGAGGTTCCGGTTATGGTGTTAGTGGACAACGAGGCCAGCCACAACTTTATCTCGAGGCGACTCATTAAACTCGCAAAAATTCGTGTCCATCCTACCAAACCATTTGGTATAACCCTCGACAATGGTTCCCGAGTTTTCTCTCTCAAGGGCAATGCAAGCAGCTTCAGCTTACTATGGAGAATTTTACAGCCACCATCGATGCTTTTGTTTTTGACACAGGGGGGCCGGATATGGTCCTAGGAATGCGGTGGCTGAGGAGCTTAGGCAATGTGATAACTAACTGGGGGTACAAGACAATGGAGTTCCTGTGGCAAGGACAGGAGATCAAGTTGCAAGAATAGGTGACCAACACCGTGAACCCTTGGGAACAGCAAAACCAGGTGCACACAAACTCTGCCAATCGAGGGATGGACCTGGTTAGCGCGACTACGCCTTCCAACAGTTGTGGCAGAAGACGATTTTTCCAGCCAGACAGAGTTGAGGGAGGTTCTGTCCAGGTTCCAGCCTATTTTTGATAAACCCCGGGGCCTACCCCCCAGCGGGAGACAAATCATGCCATAAATCTAGAGGCAGGAGCAACACCAATTAGTATTCGACCTTACAAATTAGCTCATAACCTAAAGGATGAGGTCAAACAACAAATTAAAGTCATGATGGGACAGAGGATAATTCTACATAATTGCAGCCCATTTGCTAGTCCTATAATACTTGTTAAAAAGAAAGATGGGAGTTGGAGGTTGTGTGTTGACTATCGGGCGCTCAACAAACTTACTATTCCAGACAAGTTTCCATACCTATTATTGAGGAATTGTTGGATGAGTTGCAAGGGGCGACTTACTTTTCCAACTTGGACTTGAAGTCCGGATTCCATCAAATTCGACTTCGAATGTCAGACATACATAAAACAGCCTTCCGAACTCACGAGGGACACTACGAGTTTCTTGTCATGCCATTCGGCCTAATGAATGCCCCGACCACGTTCCAATCTACTATGAACCGAATGTTTAAGAAGCACTTGAGGAAAATTGTCTTAGTATTCTTCGATGACATACTGATTTTTAGTAAGACCTGGAAGGAACATTTGCATCATTTGGAAAGCGTTTTTCGAGTACCGCAGAAAAATAACAAAAAGAAATATTTCTTGGCTCAACAATCGGTGGATTATTTGGGACACGTCATCTCCGCCAAAGGTGTTTTAGTGGATCCTCAGAAAATTGATTGTGTACTCGGCTGGCCACGGCCACACACTGTTAAGGGAGTCCGCGGGTTCTCGGGGGTGACCGGGTATTATAGGAAATTCATGAAAGGTTATGGCAAGATCGCTAAGCCTCTTACGACATTGACCAAAAAAGATAATTTCCATTGGACTATCGCGGCCGAACATTCCTTCAACTCACTCAAAAAGTGTCTGGTTTCAACTCCTCTTTTTGTCTTGCCCGATTTCCAGCAGCCCTTTGTTATTGAAATTGATGCTTCGGGTCTTGGAGTGGGGGTAGTTCTCATGCAAGCCGGGAGACCGTTTTCTTATTTTAGCAAGGCCTTATCTGATGCCAACCTCTCCAAATCGGTGTATGTGAAGGAAGTCATGGCCCTTGTTCTGGTAGTGCAACATTAGAGGCAATATCTGGTTGGTGTTCATTTTTCTGTCTATATAGATCATAAAGCCCTAAAGCATCTTCTCAGCCAACGTCTACATACAACTAACTAGCAGGATTGGCTAGTAAAGCTCTTGGGTTACGACTTCGACATTATTTACAAACCAGGACGGCTCAATCAAGCTGCGGACGCTCTGTCTCGCCAGGCAGTGGATGCTCGCTATACCAGTCCAGAATCTATCACTTTGGGGTCTGCAGTTTCAGAACCACTTTGGCTTGAGTTGGATGTCATCAAAGAGGAGATTCAACGTGATCCAATGCTTAAAAGACTTTTTACTGCTGTCCAGGAACAACCCTCTACCCAACCTCGGTATTCGGTGCGCAGTGGCCTGCTTTACTTCCAGGATCGGCTTGTTTTGTCTTCGACATCCAGCCTAATCCCAAAGTTCCTACAATACTATCACACTTCACCGGTAGGTGGCCATGCCGGATTCCATAAGACCTATAAACGGCCGGCTGCGGGACTGTTCTGGAGGGGAATGTCAAAGCAGATTCACCAGTATGTAAGGGAATGTGATGTTTGCCAACGCCACAAGACCAAAGCCTTGTCTCCAGCCGGTCTCCTCCAACCCCTTCCAATTCCAGCGCGGGTTTGGGACGATATTTCGATGGATTTTCTCTCTGGTCTGCCACATTCCCGCGGTTATACTGTGATATTGGTTGTGGTCGATCGTTTCACAAAATATGCCCATTTCTTGCCACTAAGACATCCATACACTGCCAAGGGGATAACAGAATTATTCATCAAGGAAGTGGTGTGTTTACATGGTATTCCTAGCTCCATCTTCATCTTTGTCATTAACTTTTGGAAGGAACTCTTCCGCCTGGAAGACACCACGCTTAAGATGAGTTTCTCATACCACCCCCAAACGGATGGGCAAACAGAAATCATTAATAAGTGCCTCGGAACTTACCTCCGCTGTTTTGCTTCCGAACGCCCTCACATTTGGTACCGGTGGGTGCCTTGGGCTGAGTATTGTTACAATACCGCTTCCCACTCTTCCACCAAGATGACTCCTTTTGAGGCAGTTTATGGCCGAACACCGCCTGCTTGCTCGGGACACCACTCCTGTTGATACGGTATCTACTTTCCTAGCCGAACGTGACCTCATGTTAGAATAGTTTGGGCATAACCTCATCCGAGCACAACAGATCATGGTTCGGACAGCGAACAAACACCGCAGGGATGTTACGTATAACGTGGGCGATCTCGTGTTCCTCAAGCTCCGCCCACCAATCCAGTCTTCCTGAATGAACAAGTTCACTCCTAAGTTAGCAGCCCGTTACTACAGCCCCTTTCCAATTGAAGCTCGCGTCGGTACCGTGACCTACAAACTCAAGTTGCCTGCTGCAACTTGTTGGGTGGAAGAAATTTTGAAATTTTGCTCATGCTTGGCTGGGACTTCCTACCAGTTATCTTCTTCTTCTGGTTGGGTGGAAGAAACATAGGCCACTTGTGATGGTGGTTTTCCCAAAGTCACCTTTCCAAAATCAACCATTTTCTAGAGGATGTCCTTAAACACTTACGAAAAAAGGCTATACCAATGGTTTGGAAGCATTGGTATCGGACCTCAAATTGTTGGTATAACCTATTCCAATGGTTTGAAGACCTGTTGGGCATTTTGCCTTCGAGATAGACCTATACCAACGATTCACAAACTATTGGTATAAGTCATATGAAAATACCTATACCAATGGTTTGGAAAAACTGTTGGTATAGGTAATGTCAATAACAATGGTTTTGAGTTTTGATCCCAACACCTCTCAATTCCAATTCAATGACTAAACCACTAAGCTGCAATGACATTTCTGCTCATAATTAGATGTGTATCTATATATATATATATATATATTTAAAAGTAATTTTAATTTTGTAATATTTAATTTTATTTGACAAAGGAATTTATAAAAAATACGAGTACCTATATCAATGGTTTTGGAACCATTGGTAAAGGTACCCAAATTTTTAGGGAGAAATACCAATGGTTCTACAGAACCATTGGTATAAGGGAAAATTTTGGGAGTTATGTCAATGGTTCTACAGAACAGTTGGCATAGGGGAAATTTATGGGACTTATACCAATGGTTCTCCAAAACTATTGGTATAGATCTGTGGGTATTGATAAAATTTCTAGTAGTGAAAGGCAACGTAATCTTGAATGTTGTGCCCCAATATCCAACGGAAAGGGAAGTAGTCAGGACGATCAGTGAGACCAACTTCATCAGGTTTCTTGGCCTCAGGAAACTCGAGGATATTATTTTCTATGACTGCGATGAAGTAGCTAGGAACCTTCTCTTTTTGGAAAGAATATGTTTTGTTTCTTCGATCCTCACATCGTAGGCGACCTTGGTCATTCCTTGCCTCCAGATGAGGGCGGTTTTGCAATTGATGTCACTCTATGGGAGGTTACGGGTGATATGGAGTTTTTTTTAGGTGCCACAACAGTCTCCAGTGTTGGTTTAAGTGTGGAAGTGGTAGTTTCTGCCATGCCAGACCTTTTTCCACGAGCAGTAGTTGCATGCTGAGATTTAGCCTTTGTTTACCGAATAACATCCTCTAGACACAGATGCAAACTCCTGGAATTTTCCTGGGTACTTTAATGGGATTAATGGTGCCCACAATTCATCATAAAGATTCTATATGAAAATATCTAGTTGTTTCTCTTATGGGAGCTGTATATTGAGTGAATACATCGGACTTTTCCACACGACGATGAAATCAGAGGCCCTCTTATTTTAACGCTGCTTGTATTATGAGAGGCCAACGCCCATCATCTTCCTTAGAATAGATCAGAATTGGTAAAGGGATTGATGATGAAGGTCTTCACAGCCTGTGATGGATCCAGCTGGAAAACTATTATACCGAACGAAAGCTGGTCCCACTAGAGTCTCCATAAAGAATTTGAGTTTCGCTACCTCTTGCTGATCGAGTGTGCCCATCATAGGGCTGCATCGCAACCCGAAATGTGACCGGTGCTACTCTAAATCTCTCACGGCATTGGAGGTTGGAATGAAGAGATTCCCAAAGTTGGGTGGAGAAAGAGTTGCGTCCACCCATTCATGGTATGGTTTCCTTCCAGGCTGCACCAGAGCATGCCATCCTTCTATATTTTTCATTTGAGCAGTGAGAGAATCGAAGGAACTGAGAAGTTATGGAGGTAATAATTTTTGACTCGAGCCCTAAACGATGGTAGTAGGAGAGGCTTGATGGGGTCTCTCTACATGTATTAGCTGTTGATTTTGGGTTTGAGCTGGGTCTAGGTGACTTTCCCGAAATAAGGGAAGCTTCTATCGTAGTGGAGGAAAATCTTAGTCTTCCTCAACCATTGGGTTTTGGTAAACTGGTTATCTGGATCTAGAACCAGCCTGATGACCAGACTTTGCTCTTGTGGGCTGGGTAACCCCATCCTTGTGAGTTGGGGGAGAAATGTTCGCTTCTTCTTGAAGGTTATACTTAGCCGGATTATTTCCTCTAATTAATTCAACATTCAGTCATTTAAGACTTCATATCTTAGCCTCATATGGTGCCAAATTTTATTCAATTGAGAGGATTTCAACGTCTCAGGGTGGAGAATGGGATATATCCATACCTTTCCCTTTTATCCTTAGTAGAAGGGCATCGGGGGAGTGACAACTGATCATTTGGAGCTGCCAGGTTCTGGGTCAGCCTTTGATATCAATTGTGCAAGCTTTCCATTTATGTTTCGATGTGAACCGCATCTCGAGAAAGTTTCTCTTTACTGTATACCTTAACATTTATTTCTCGGTCTGCATCCTCTACCTGATTAATTGTGACGACATTCACTGATGTATAACGGGAAACGAGAATCTTTTCATCCTCATCTAAACAACAGTGTGAATCTTTATTACCTATACTCTCATCAAAGGGTACATCAAGGCCCTCCTTTGGGCCCCCTTTCATTGTAGGCATTCCCCTGGAATTAATCTATGGACGGTGATCCCGAGGGAGACCCCAACCGTCCTTACTGAGCATGACCTGATAGCACTACTGAAAATGTAGTCTATCCCAACAGTTTGAAACCGTTGGGATAAGTCCTGAAACCGTTGTGTATGAGCCGATGGGATAACCCTATTCCAACAGTTCATAACTGGTAGGAATTTGGATTTCCCAACGGTTCAATTTAAATCGTTGGGAAATATATATTCCAACGGTTGAACTGTTGGTATAGGGAGGCCGTTGGTATAGGGAGGTTCACAGCTGTATGCCAACGGTTATGAAACCGTTGGTATAGACCTCCCCAACCTCGCTGCAACATCACACTCCACTGCAGCAGAAGCAGAACACCACCTGACAACTTGCACAGAACACACAACAATGCAATAACACTCTGCAATGCCCAACTCCACTGCAGACAAACACTTGCATGCACCTGCAATCCCACTTCAACTTGCAATGCCCAGACAACACAGAACAGTTGCACAGAACACTTGCAAACAAACACTCGCTCGCACCTGCAACTTACAATGCCGACAACACAAAACACTTGCAAACAAACACTTGCACCTGCAATGCCCAGACAATTTGCACAGAAAACTTGCACCTGCAATGCCTAGAGAACTTGCACAGAACACTTGTAAACAACCTGCACAAAACACTTGCACCTGCAATCCCACTGCAAACAACCCGCACAGAACACTTGCACCTGCAATCCCACTGCAAACAACTGCATAGAACACTTGCACCTGCAATGCCCACTCCTGTGGGTATACTCAACATAATAGAATACTTGCACAAAGGAAATCAATTGATGTATTTAACCAATGATAACAAACATACACAATATCACATATATTCATTCACACCAAATCATCAAACAACAAATGTCACAAATCAGTCAAAAATGTAATGGATTAATATGTCCCTCATCACATCACTATCATCACCATCGTCCTCAGCGTCGTCCTTGTCCTCATCCTCGACCTTGCTCTCTTCATCGCCATCCTCCCCGGCGGGGGGGTGGGGGATCCTTCCTGATTCCTCGACGGCTCGACCCTTCATCCCCTTCACAAACCCGGCTTACCTTCCTCCTTTCCCGTTGATCCCTCTTTGCCCTAAGGTCCCCGGCCTTCACGAAGGCTCACCCCAGCTTGCGATTTCTACAAAGGAGTTCAACGCAGCTTCAGATCTTCACAGATCGACGCTTGTGGCTCGATTCAGGGGTTGCCGTCCATCGGTTGACGCTTTTGACATATTTGTATTCGATTCATGGGGTCTTCAAAATCGAGCGGTGGTGGGTCTTATCGGTCGGCGTCAATTGATGATTCACTTCTCATCGGAGGAGGATTTGGTCGTTGTTTGGTCCAGCGCTCCACGAGTGTTCGATGGATGCAGATTTTTCCTGCTGTGATGGTCCTTTGATTTCAACTTGAATCGCGATCCAACTTCGGCTGCGGTGTAGGTAAGCTTTTCAGACCTGCCTCTACCTTTCCAGAATCCTTCCATTATATGTATGCTCGGGAATATGGTTGGAAGGTATCTGTGTTCTGATAATCGCACAACTGCGGTTTGTCACCCTATTTTGCCTCGCGTATGTGTTGAGGTTGACGTTTCAAAACCTTCAACGAAGTGGCTGTGGATTTCGGTCGGAGAAGAGCTAAGATGAAAGCAGAGGGTGGTGTTCGACTCGTGGCCAGCGTTCTGCTCGGGATGCAACAAGCTAGGCCATTTGACCTCTGGATGTCATCGCGTGAACTGGGACAAGCCAACTGCGGTGCAGGTGGGATTTAGGGGTGGAATATCAGTCGCGGGACAGTGATGTTTTGGGTGAGCATGAGGAAGCGCACGGGGAGGTTCCAAAGGAGATAGAATTGGTCAGGTTCCAGGATTCTCTAGTTGTGGAGGCTAGTACCCGGGAGGCTCAGAAGCAGTGGCCTCCCTTGATTTCTACAGTGGCTGTGAAGAATGTGAAGCCTAAGGAGGTAGAACTGCGGGTTGCAGACATCTTTGCCCAGTTGAAACATGATTTGGGTATCAATGGAGTTGAAGAGGAGAGTCCCTTAACAATGGCTACAATGAATCCACTAGCTACATCCATCTCTACTGAGGAAGGTGAGGTGAGCTTGATAGGGAGTGATGTTCAAGGTCTTGGTGGCTCTAAAAGTAGAGGCCGCGAGGACACTAATAAGCAACCGCAGTTTATGGGTTGTGGATATGAGCAATCCACAGGATCAGACTTGGTGCAGGGGAAGTCCTTGTCGGCTGCAACATCTCACAGTGGACAAGGGAAACTGGACGTAGTGAATGTCTTGAGGCCCTTATTAGACCCAAACGTCCTCGGTGCTACCCATCTAAAGGTTGGGTCTAGGGGGAAGAAATCTGGCTTGGAGAATAAGGCAGGTAAGGAGGTGTCTCAATGTAAGCAGAGGCCCCTCAAAGAAGGCACAACGATAAAGATGGGGAACCGTTTTGATGGCTTGGAAGTTCAGGAACCTCCATTGTCTCAGGAGGATGATTCTTTAGGCGATGGCAGTTATAGTCACCCTTCGGTGGATAGTATGGACCGATGTCAAGGGAAAGGTCCTCATAGTCCTTGAAGGAAGAAAGGGAAAAAAGGCATTAGAGACTCAGGGAAATGTATTGTGGTTCAGAGGAAAAAGCCAAAGGGACGTAAGGATTACTCTCACTTGCCAAAACCAATGGAGACTAGGTCGGCCAAGAAGGGTAGAAACAAGGAAAGCACAACCCTACAGAAGGGGGAAAGTGAAGAATCAAGTAGGTATACAAGAGACAGAGAAGAAGAGGATGAAGAGTGCTTGAAACTTATCCTGCACTCCAAGGAAGAAATGCTTGAGCAAGATATACGACCCAATGTCTCAAAAGAGGAGAATAAGAGAATTTATGAACGAATGTTGCAAGTTGATTCCATAGAGGAGCAAGAAGTGTGGTTAGATAAACAAGATTGATTACTGGCCCGAGGCTTCAATCAGAGAAAAATCAACTCGGAGGAATTTATTCAGATAATGGAAAGGATGATTACTCACCTTGAAGAGCTTATCAGGGAGGATCCAGATATCCAGGTTAGTACGCTGCACTGAGAACTTTATAGAGTAGCTGAGTCAAGTAATATTAGTCTTGTGTTTAATCATTTTGTGAGCTCTTTCAGCACGTAGTGGTAGCATGTTTGTGAACTTTGGTTTCCCATTTTTCCTAAAAATGGCTTAATAAAAATTTAAATTTGGATGGTATGACCCTTTTTTTGGCCTTTTCTACCTTTGCCTCCGCTTATGCTACCCGTTATGAATCGGTGTTACTAGAACCTGCACATGAACTGGGCCAATACCTCATTGGGACACTACTCTTTCCTTGTCGGCAGTGTACTCTGCCATGATGCTCATCTCCCAAAACTTGATGTAAGTGATCGTTTGAGCCAAAGTTGTCGGGTTCCTGAGCATCAAGGGCCTCCAAAGTAGACTGTTACAAATATAAATAGACTATTAAGTTAAAAAATAGATATTAAAAATTGAAATTAACAAAATAAAACTTACAATTCACTGATGTGTCACTTCGTTTACTGCGCTTCCATCTTTTTTCTTTCTGCTCGAGCAAAACAGTTTTGCTCGAGGCACACGTCCTTCAATATTAAAAAACACCCTCTCCAATGACATTATTATGCTACTTTTAATCACAGAAAACAAATAAACAAAATATATTCAATATCCAATTCTAATAACAATAATAAAAAATGATATAACAGTGAAAACATAATCACTAGATCATGACAGTATCAACATGGGATAATCATAACTATGAAAATGTGATGATTTGCACATGATTCAACTAAAACTTAATTAGATTAATGGAAAAAATGACATTGCTTCATTTCTAAAATTGAATCATTGCATAACTATTTTCTTAAGCAGTTATGTGTTTTTTTAAATTTGCAACCATGTTACAAGGCTTCTCGAGATGCACCATGGGATGTGTGGTTTTCATTCTTAGGGTCTATCCTTAGAACCTATCCAACTAGATGTTCTTTTTTGGCAAAGGAATTTGTAAGCTGATTGACCCCCTCATTTGCAAGAGATATAAAAAGTTAATTACATCTAAATAAGTGTTGTACCTGCTTCCTCTCATGGCCCGACATTGTAGTTCGCCCCAAAGTGTGGACGTATGTCGTAGCATTCTTGTTTTTATTTTATTTTTCCTAACGATTCCTAAAAAAAATCAATAATACAAAAGTATTAATGCAAATCATGATAATTTTTATTTTAAAAACTCAAATTTGATTAATACCTTGAACTCGACACTCGTCCAATGAGTAATTATTTCCCGATAATATTCTACCGGGCAGTCATCCATAACAGGTGTGACCTCTAAATCCGTGCAACTCTAGAATGCATGCTTATAGCCTCTCCAGAGCTCACCTAATTCCATAAATCGTGCTGGCCTCACAACCTCTCCAATGAGAAAAATTAAATCGAAGTTGACATCAAAATATTAATTCAAATAAATGCAATAATAATATATCATTAAATCCAATAAATTTGTTTACCCATATTTGTGCCCAAGCGTTCTCATTTATTCCATTTGGCATGTGTCGCCAGGAGAGTGGACGAACAAGAACGATGTCAGAGTATTTGACAGGTGTCGCAAAAAAACTCATACATTCCTGTCCTGTTTTTCTAACCATTTGATTGTCTTCATTATACTCCACCATCAGCTGCGTGCGGCAGTTCCACACCGCACACATGCGTGTACGCCCACACCGCTTTTCAGTAGATCCAACTGTTAAAGAAGAAAACAAAATATTATATCAATAAATCATATAATGAAAATAAATTATGATAAAAAATTTACCCGTGTTCTATAAATATACCTGAGGCAGTCTGATCAGTAGGCGTCGATGAATCTCCAGGCACTGAAGGAACATCAACCTGTACAAATGTAGTGGGTCCAAGTGTATGCTCCGCAAGGTTAGAAGGTGTCAGAGCAGCAATCGAAGAAGCACGAATGTAGTAGCCCGAAGAGAAGGAAGTGGAAGGAAAAGAAGATGACACAGATGACTGTGCAAATGCATAATAAGGCTGAGTAGGAATCATTGGCGGATACTGGAAAGAGAGGCGAGGAGGTTCAGATGAAAATGGAGGCGCAAACATGGGTAGCCTAAATATCCCGAATGTCTGTAACGACACCGCGAGATCAGAAAGTGGGGTAAATGGTACATCAGGGGGAGGGACGAGGTGTGATCGGGCACATTGATGCGTAGTTGTAGTACCACCCCCCTCAAATCTCTAGCCTGAGCACTAGAACCACTAGGCTGGTCGGTGAATAACTGACGCCTTGGTGGTAGATCCTGATTAAAAGTTAAAACAAAATCAACCGCATGACATTACATGTTATTGATATATATTTTTGAAATAAAATATTCACAACGGGTACTGGAGGAGGGACGTCCATCTCACTCATTGGGCAATTTTTTGTCTGCCTTCTTTTTACTTCGTCGCTCTTGAGTGTATTTCATTTCTTGCATTTGAAAACAAATATGGAATTAATTAGAAATCCATAACTATAATGTGTAACCAAAACAAGAAAGAAGATGGGGGGCATGACTTAATTAAGGAATACCACTTGTCAAACCAAATACAGAATACACGCTGATATAACAAAAACATTTTATATCTTGTGGGAATAATATCAAAACAGAAGACATATCACAGAAAAAACAATACGTTCAAATTAACATGTCTAGCATAGGATGTGAGATATCTGTAAAACTTGTTGATAGTAATTAATCGAGGAAAAGTAATCAATCATGTGTTATGGAATGAGAATGTTACAATTCTTTCATTGTTTTAAGGTTGTTTTCTAGCTTCATTATATGTGTTTTTAGTTAAATTCAGTAATTAAACAGTAGATTGTCCTATTTTGGTATTTCGGGGAATAAGAGTAGAATATAGAATATTTATGATGTGATTTTCATTTATTAGATTTATTTTCGAAATCAAATTCATTTGGGATAATTCACAAAATATTTCAAGTTGATTAATGTAGGGAAGTTGAGTTATATAATAAATAATGAGAAACACAATTAGTAAACTCAAGATAATTTTTTATACACCACAATTCATGGAGGTAGTGTTATAATCCAAACACTAATTGTGTTAAAGCTCAAGACAGTGCCACAATTCCGATATATCATCCACAACTACTCAGTGTCATTCAAAGATGATTCCAATATATATGTGTCATCTGACTTGCATATGTTTCATTTAAATCGGGGTATATTTCATCAAGCCTCTATGGAAGTGTGGTTCGAAAGAAGAATAGTCTAAAAATATTGTATGATCAATCCAATGAAGTTAAATAAATAATGGTTTGATTCATATCCTCTATCTTAATATCTAATTTGTCTAGGTAAGTATGATCTTGTTAAAATTTTTATTATGAGACTGAGTTGTAGTTATGGGTATGATTTTAAAACTGTGTTTTCTGACTTTTCCGACTCTTAAACAACCTACCAAGAAGAGGTTTATATAGATAATGGTTTTCAACATTCAGCTATATAATAATAGAAATATCTTTATATGCAATCTCGCAAAAAAACATTGTCACCTAAGTTCAACTATGTTAAGACATGGGTAGCTTATGATGTATCATATGGATTATCATGATAAGAGATATAAATATATTCATCAATGGTTAGAATATTAATTATCTCTTTAAAAACACATGAAAATAATTTAGAACTTATGAAATTAATAGATCACGCTTCATAATATTTATTAAATTGAATTCATTTTCATTGAATTTTTATATATCATTCTTCATTAATCACATAACATAAAAAAATCTAGCTATAATAGATCATGCTTCATAATATTTGGTTTTCACTATCTTCAAAATTATCTAACTCTGTTGTAGTTATGTTTCATGTTTCACCCTATATTATTCTTTTGCTATATGATTATTTTGGGTGATCATGTTTATAGTATCAAGTGATTTAATTCATGATGTTATTTTGGATGTTTTATGAAACCCATATTATTTCTATGGGTTCATTCTGAAAATTGAATGATTTTCATTTGTATGTTATATGAAACCCATTTTATTTATATGGATTCTTTATATGATGATTTGGAAATTTCATGAAACTCATTTTATTTCTATGGTTATTTTATGATGCAATGATTGATTTCAAATGACACAAATATATGGATTATAAGATATGTGAGACCTATATCTCCCTCCAATGCATTGGGTAAAATATTATATCACATGAGATAGAAATGTTATGTGAATGGGTCAACAAGCAGCTCGGTTCACATAGAGCGAGTGTGATAGTATTTAGCTCTACTCACAATTTTATGCGTGAACAGGTTGACGAGTAGCCATGTTAAAAAAGATAATAAATCATATGTTTATGATTATGCAACTTTCTTTTCTATATTTCATAGCCCATGTTATATGCTTCATGTTTTATGTTCTCATGTGATGATAAAAGTGTTATCGTTTGAGTTGTTATGTTTATCTATCATGCTTACGGTTTATGTTCTTTTGAATCAGATAATTTTACTCAATCACGTTTTTACATATTTTTATGATCCAACCATTGTAGCCTTTGTCATGTTATCACTTCCTGAGTGATTGAAATCACCCCTTCTTATGTTATCTCTTACCCAGAATTTGAAGATGGTTATATCTCATGGAATGCCTAAGAGAGGGTATAGTTTATGGAGAAATGTTCCCAGCTTGTAAAATATGTGTTTTTATATTTTATTCTCCAAGACACTAAACCTTTAGGTCCTGGGGTTGTGCGAATTTTTGTGTGTAATAATTAAACCATGTTATCAATGTATTATTTATATATATTTATCTTAGGTCGATTCAGCTGGTATATCAGAGTAAGTTAGTTATTTTAGAGACTAAGATGAGAAACAATTAGTGAGAACCCTTAGGATAAGCCTAAGTATAGGAGAACATTCTAAGTTATGGTAAAGAAGTGTAACGCCCCGATCCCAGTTACTCAGAGTCGGTGCATTATTACATAACATTGACATGATCACAATGGATCAAATCCCGAAAGACTGATCAGTTTAGTAGCATTTGAAGTACCAGATACATACATAAGTTTTACATTACATTATAAAATGAAAAACAACAACAACATTATCTCCTTTGAACACATTCATATCCCTTAGACTATCCCTGCATGCCAGTCATAATATACTTCTTCGCATCCTGAAAAAAAAACATAGAAAATGGTGAGCTCAGATGCTCAGTAAGGATAACTATATAGCGGAAACTTTCATAAATAAGAATAAACATTTAAGGTAATGTATAAGACTAAAACACAAGCCTTTTAAACATAAAATTCAGCATAAAATGACAGAGATAAATCAAATAACGCCATTTACTTATTCACATAGATATTCTACTAGTCGAATAATCACATGTAATATCGATAACCAATTTTATAATGATGGAATGCATAATTCCGGACATCATAACCACATAGTCAAGGCCTCGTGCCAAGACTACAAATAAGATTTTGTCAAGGCCTTGTTCCAAGACACTAGTTTGTCTCATGTGACCTATCGATTCATCGAGGAGCTATAACGGACTCCACCCGTCACTTACTAAGTCCAATGCATTCCTCATATGAAAAGGTTGAAACATAACATAAACATTCGTATTAAAAATAGCATACGAAATGTTAATACTTTAACCATAAACCATGAATGATATAGAAATAACACATCCACAATCAAATATATCACAAAACCTTCAATACAATATGGAAGATTGTATCATAATAAATCAACTTCAAACAAGTTTAAAATCCATCAAAGGATGTTGACATAGATGAAATCAAAACTATTTGAGAGAAATTTCTCTTTCTATTTTGAAATCATTTAAAAGTATTGTCATTATAAAAAAAACATTTATTTTGAAAATATTCTTATAAGCTTGTAAGGGAATCTTCGAAGGTGTTATAATGGCGGAAAATAGCTACACCCGCCGTATAAGTTAAAAAAAACATTCTTACCTCAATTTGTCAAAAAAGGTCATAAAATACATTGTTTGGAAAGTGACAGAAAGATTCATTTCAAAACATTTTATAAAAAGTCAAACAAAGGTATAAATGACTTTAACCCACAATCTAGGAAATAGTAAAAATGTTTTGAAATACATTTTTAAGAAACAAGGATATGGACGATAAAGATGTCATAGTAGATACTCACGTATAAACAACCTCAGATAATGAAGAGATTGTAGAATTAATCATTACCTTGTACTTTTCCTTGGTCGAGGGTACGTTAACCTCCTATATAATAGTTAAATCATTGTTATTAAATTATACAAGAACCATATACATAAATATGATATTATATATGATCTTCTAATATTGCTTTGTTAATAATATTTCTGTAGTATCATCGTTTCGTGTGTTAAGTGATTCGTTTTCCTTTATATGTTTTGTTACGTAACTCATGTTTGATATGAATAGGATGTATTTGATTCATATCCAGAATGATATTAAGTTCTTAAACATTATTTTTATTCATAAAATGAAAATTATTCTTGAATAGTTATGATGAAGAATGAATCTCATCGCGTTCGTGAAGACGGTAATCCGTACGTACGCACGAGCGACAATACCATTCTATTGATGATGAAATCGTATGTAATTGGATGATATATCATATATACAGAATCATTAAAATTTTATATTTATTATTTACATCATTTATACTCATTATTATACCCATTCAAATAATGAAGTGTTGAATAACAAACTACACCACGACGTGAAGACGGTAAGCCGTACGTACGCACGTATGGTGACTTGTCATTCATAGGATGGATAAAATAATGAATATGGTTGTACCATATTTATAAGAACATCACAGTATGAATAAGGTACTGGAGTTATTATTTTGTTATGGAAACAACAAAGAAAGAGGAAGTGGAAGAATAAAAGAACTTTGAAAGAGGTGGTGAAATTATTACCTCTTCTTCAGGTGCTTCCTTTTGTTTTGATCAAAAGAGCTCCTTAGGTTGACTTCTGATCAAATTAAGACCTCTAGGTTGAAGTGAGGGTAGTTGGGGGGATATTTGAGCAGGGGTTAGCCGAGCCAAATGGCTTTGGAGGTGTGAAATTAAGAGAAGGGGAAGTACCATTTTATAAGAGAGGTGAGAGTCACTTTAGGAAAAACTTGAAATATTATTTTATTATATAATCATATTCAGTTTATAATGGCTCCAAAAGGATTTATTTCGAGGCTAAGGTGGGGCTGGGTCGAAAACATCTCGACCATTAGGTTTTAGACAGGTTTAGGTCACCATATTAACCACATCTTTTAGATTTAACTCTTAGTTAAATAGTTTAACTTTTACCATGTATTTCTGTATTATTATAATAAATGGTTAATAAACTTACTATTAAAAGTCAAGAGAACCCCAAGTGGTTCATTATTGATATGTCTAACCTTATCTATGTTCTTTGGTCGAATCTTAGATTTTTAGAAATATTATATCAATTAATAATATAGTATTTGTTTTAAAAACTCATTTATGTCAATTTTGACACTATTTAGTATTTGGTTTTTGTGAAAGTCATAACAACTTTATTATTTCAAACAAAATTTATTTAATCAACCCTAACATGTCATATTGACCTAGAAAATTCTTAGAATGCATAAAAAATCTCTATTTACAACTATTTTAATATTTATAATATCAATTATTTTAATCTTTCAATAATAAGGTAATTACTACATCATCATTGTGTCATAAATAAATTTAATTATTTAACGTCTAAAAATTATAAATAAAATACTAATATGTAGGAAATCTTTTTAGATTTCTAATGAATATTTATTGTCGAATTTATCTTATGTATAACCTTATATTAAAAATGTTTGTTATTAAAATTTGAATTTAACACTTTTAACTCTTCTTTAAATAAAATAATAATAAATGTTCTAATCTAATCCAAGTGAACCAAAAAGATCATATTTTATTCCTAAGGATGATTTTGGTCGAAATACACTTATCCAATAGAATTAGGACACGTGTTAGGGTAATTATAATATCATTTTTACCTTTAATTACCCTATTTACTTTTAACCGTGGTAAATAAAATTCAAAAGTTACTATTCACCAAAAAATATTTTCATCATATTGAACCACATTTTATTTACTGATGTCAACCGTGTATCTCAGATTTTTGAAATTTAATTCAGAGAAACGGTAAAATTACATTTTATGCAAATTTGCTAACGTGCCTAGAAGGTGGGTAAAAGATGTTAAAAAATTAAATAAAATTTTATACTTCTAATGTTATTGTAAAATGACTTCAATAAATTACATTGAACTAATATATGTATTATGTATCTATTTTGACTTAAAATAAATTAAAATAAAATAAATAATTATTTAAATAAAAAGTAGGTTTTAAACAATAACGCAGTGTTTTTCACTATTCATCAAAAATTGATTTTTTTCAGAAAAATTCCAAAAATTCACCCTAAGTTAATTTTGATATTCCGAATCAAAAAATGAATTCCATTTTGATAAATAAAATTTATAAGATTTCAAAAATTGGGTATTACTATTCATAACGGTTAGTTTGGTTGGTTGTGGTGTGTTAGAACTCGAAGTTGCGTACAACGCCAAATATTGTATTATTAAAAGAGAAGCGTACCATGGAAGCTTGGGGTGTTACATTCTCCCATTCTTCAAATAATTTCGTTCTCGAAATTTTTAGAATATTCCTGCATAAAAAGATTCAGGTGGTTCTTCCTCATAAGTTCATCGGGTTTCCACGTTGCCTCTTCCATCTTTTGGTTTCTCCATAGAACTTTTACCAGACGAGTCGTCCAGTTTCTCAACACTTGTTTTCTGGTATTAAGAATCTTGACAAGTTCTTCACAATAAGACAGATCAGGTTCCAGTTCTATTTCTTCATAGGCGAGTACATGCGTTGGGTCAGACATGTATTTTCTCAACAGTGATACGTGAAACACATCCTGAACTTTGGAGAGACTTGACATTTCTAAACGATAAGCTACAACTCCAATTAGTTCTAGAATTTCGAAAGGTCTGATGTACCTAGGACTTAATTTTTTTTTCTTACTGAATCGTATAACACCCTTCCATGGTGATACCTTCAAGAAAACATGATCTCATACTTGAAATTCCAATTCTTTCATTCGGTTATCAGCATAACTCTTTTGCCTACTTTGAGATGCTTTGACGCGAGTTTGGATAACCTTCACCTTTTCTATTGTTTCTTCAACAAGTTCTGGGCCTACGAGTTTTCTTTCACCAACATCATCTCAACAGGTTGGTGTACGACATCTCTTCCCATATAACGCTTCATATGGTGCTATCTGAATACTTGAATGGAAGCTATTCTTATAGGAAAATTCTACCAGAGGTAAATATTGATCCCACATACATTGAAAGTCAAGTGAGCAAGATCTCAACATGTCTTCTAAGGTTTGAATAGTCTGTTCTGATTGTCCATCAGTTTGAGGGTGGTAGGCAGTGCTCAAACGAAGTTCAGTATCCAGAGCTTTCTGAAGACTTTTCCAGAATCTTGATGTAAAACGGGGATCACGACCAGAAACAATCAATATGGGTACACCATGAAGTCTTACAACTTCATTAATATATAGTCTTGCTAAACGTTCAAGTGATAAATCTTCTCTTATAGCAAAAAAATGTGATGACTTGGTAAAACGATCAACAATGACCCATATTGCCTCATTCTTTGTAGGAGTCTTTGGTAGCCCAATGACAAAGTCCATCGTAATATCATTCACTACTACAAATATGACTTATAATAGCGCTAAAAACGGCTTTTAACAGCGCTAAAAAAGCATTGTTAATCTCGGTGAAGATAAGGGGGGGTCCTCTTTATCAGCGCTAAAAATAGCGCTGATAAAGGGGGACTTTTATCAGCGCTAAAAAAAACGCTGCTAAAAGTGCCCCTTTATCAGCGCTAAGCAAGCGCCGATAAAGGTAGTATTTATCAGCGCTATTTTCAGCGCTGACAAATGTATAATATATCAGCGCTAAAAATAGCGCTGATAAACACTACCTTTATCAGCGCTATTTTGAGCGCTGATAAAAACTACTTTTATCAGCGCTCAAAATAGCGTTGATATATTATCCATTTATCAGCGCTTAACTAGCGCTGATAAAGGGCCAAAGATCCTGTGCAAAACCAGAACCTGCACAGAACCTGCCCAGCACCTGCACACATTACAACACCTGCACAGAGCACAAACAACACCCACATACAAAGCACAGAAGAACAAAAATGATACATACATTTACTTGAAATCATGAATACAAAACAACACACTTCTATATACATTTCAAACAATATTTAATTTGGTTACAATTACATTTATCCAACAAACAGTTAAAAAACAATGATGTTCCAACCTTTTTGCATCCATCCGCTCTAAAAAATTGTCGTCCATGGCGGCGGTTTCCGAACAAAGCATTCGAACCGAGGAAAACGATTTCACCTACATAATAAAACAAATATTATGTTAGTAATACAATAATGAAATAAAGAATGAGGTTGCTAAATGAAATTATACTAGTGAGACACAAAACATAAAATAACCAATTAACGAAATTGGTGCATGGTTAGGGTTAATCATCTATAATAATCATATGACCCAATGTTTAGTAGAACATGGGCTATTTAATGATTCGAGGGGGAATAGATAAACCTACAGTTTGGTTCTAAGGTTATGATGGTCTCACATTGATGGTTAATAGTTTTTCAAATAATGTGATGAACTTGTGTAAGGTATGAGTTTTTGGGGAAGTATCTCTATATGGTTGAATAATGGATTGTATGTAACACCCCAAGCTTCCACGGTACATTTCTCTTTCAATAATACAAGAGCTTGCATTGTACGTAACTTCGAGATTCTAACACACCGCGACCAATCAAAGTAGCCGTTATGAATAGTAATAATCACCTTTTGATATTATATTAATTTTATAATTCAAAATGGACTTCATTTTTGTATTCGGAATATCGAAATTATCCTAAGTTGAATTTTTTGTAATTTTCTGAGAACTTCCAATTTTCTATGAATAGTAAAAAAATACTTAAAAACAACATTTTTAATCAAAATAATTTATAGTGATAAATTATACTATTGAGTGGTTTTAAAGTATAATTAGAATATATTTTTACCATTTTATCCAATGGTGGTCATTATAATTAATTTCACTTTGAAATTGGACACAAACAATTGTCAATCTTTTGATTGATATTGTTTCTTAAAAACACGCTATTTGTTTTGATAACGAGAATTAATTATAAAATTAATTAATGCGACTTATATGTTTGGAATTTTGTAAAATAGACATCATTTTTGAATTCAGAATATCAATTATAGTTTAGGGTGAATTTTTGGTTTTTTTCTGAAAAACTTCAATTTTTGATGAATAGTGAAACCACTAAGTGGTAGTTTAAAAACTAATTTTTCGTGTAAATGAAACATTACTACTTCTGTGTATTGAATTTCAAAAATCCGACATACATGGTTGTCATTAGGAAGCAAAATGTGGTTCAATGAGATGAAAATAATTTTTTGGTGAATAGTAACTTTTAAGTTTTATTAATCGCGATTAAAGGTAATTAGTGAAATTTAAGGTAAAAATGATATTATAAAAATATGAAAATATCTTGACACTTGTCCTACCCTTATTGGATGAGTCATGACCGACCAAGACAATCCATGAGTCAACTTGGGGACCCCATAGAGCCACTTGGGTAAGAAAATGACATTAATAACTTTTTATTTAAAGTAAAAATAAAATTGTCACAAACATGTGTTGTTTTACTAAAACAATTATTACATGGGGTTATATAAGCTAACTTTTCGACTATAAATATTCACTGGAAAGCTAAAAATATTTTCTACATCATGATTTTTTTTTCATAATTTTTAGACATTAAATAAATTAAATTTTCTATGACACCATGATGATGCAACGATTACCCCATTAATTAACGATTTAAATAAAATGAAAATATAATGTAAAATCTAAGACTTACACTTGTCAAAAATCTATTGGATGAATAGATTTCAAACCCTTATCACCTTATCCTTGAAATATATAATTGTGAGACCTTTAAAATTCGAAACTCATTATATAATAATGTAACGTTTCATGACTTTCCAAGAGTGTCTCTCCTCTCCTCTTATGAAAGGCCCCCACTCTACCACCTTATTCACACCATCAAAGCCATTTGACTCGGTCAACCTCTGCCCAAATACTCTTTCAACTTCCCTCTCTTACTCCTAGAAGCCTCACTTTGGGCAGAAGTATTCCCAAGGAAGTCTTTGACTCAAATCAAGAAGAGTTACCCGATTTTAAGGTACTGTCTTCTCTTATGTTCTTTTGTTTTATTTTGCTTCTCCAACCCCTTAAACTCTTTTTATTACTTTCTTTTGTGACAACACCAGTATCTTTAATATACTAGGATGTTGTTATGAGAAGGAATTGATTTACACTTACACATACCTTTGTCTAATGGTTAAAGAACATACTGCTTCTGTGGGTGGCGAATTACTGCCCCACGAAACGATGATTGTTCAATCTTCTTTTAACACCTCTCATGGTGGCCATTAATATGTCACTATATTTATATATGATATATATTATGTTTATATTTTCCTTATGCTTCTGTATTTTTTATTTATGACATACCTTTATGATTTCTATTATGGGTAAACGCGATAATTTCATTTTAGGAAGTGCGGACTACCGCCCCCTCAAAGTGATTTGAATCGTTAATGCCATATGTGAGATGTGTAAAGGATGGAGTAAATGATATTATATATGATATTATGCTGGAATTATAATACACCTTTATATCATTATGATCTCATTCCATTAAATACGAAATAGAAATGAAAGTAGCGTTCATGCGTACGTACGACTTACCGTCTCCATGAACGGTGCATTTCTTTTCTTACCTTTAAATGTTATATAATATTATAAATGCATATATATACCGGATATATATGATATATATGATATCTACATCATGAATATAATTCTGGATATAATGGATATTTTACCACATGAACAACTTGTAATTATAAGAAGTTTATTTTTGACTCAAGTACCAAAGATCGACAAAACGACCGTTATTAACTTAAATAATTACATAATGTTCATAACATGGTAATAAGTGATATAAAAGGAATGATGAACTTGAAAAAAGTTCTTAAAGCAATTAGAAATTAACTCTAGTTTATTATTCAGGAGGTTAAAGAACGGCCGAGTCAAGTCGGGCACGAGGTAAGAGGCTTCGTCTCAATTTCATTTCATTGAGGCATATTTTGTTTTATACACAACTTTCTTTTATACGGTGTATAAACCCCTTTGACTTTTACTTTTATTCAAAAGGAATCTTTTTATACGAATCGTTTTACTAAATGAAAAAAAAGAATGTTTTTTTTACGTATGCGGCGACAACGACTTCTTCGCCGCCGTGACCATTATTTGAGTTTCGGCTTCCTCTACAAGCCATAACTTTTTTTTAAATGAAAAATAAATACCAAGTTTTACTTTCTTTTAAAATGGTTTTGATAATGTTTTTATATCAATTTGATGTATTGATATCTTGTGATTGAAATGTGGAAATGTTATGTTTACTTTATGTATGTTTTATGTGATACAATTATGTTATGGTTTATGATATGTTTAAACCTTTTCATATAAGGAATGCATTGGACTTAATAAGTGACGGGTGAAGCCCGCTATAGCTCCTCCATGCATCTGTAGGTCTCGTGAGACAAACTAGTGTCTTGACACGATGCCTTGATAAAATCTTATTTGTAGTCTTGACACGAGTCCTTGGGTACGTGGTTATGATAGTCTGACATTATACATTCCATCATTATGAAAGTGGTTATTGATATTGCATGTGATTATTCGACTAGTAGAATATCCATGTGAATAAGTAAATGACATTATTTCATTTTATTTTGCCATATTATGCTGAAGTTCAAGTTTAAAAGGCTTTTGTTTCAGTTATACATTGTTTTAAATGTTTATGTTCATTTATGAAAGTTTCCGCTATATTGTTATCCTTATTAAGCATCCGAGCTCACCAATTTCAATGTTTTAATTTTTCCAGGATGTGAAGAAGTATTTTATGAATGACCTGTAGGGATAGTCGGAAGGGGATATGAGTGTGGACTGTGGAGACCATGTTATTGTAGTTTTTCTCTTTATGATGTAATGTAACATTTATGAACGTATCTAGTGTTTCCAAGGTTACTAAACTAATCAGTCTTTCGAGACTTGATCTTTTGTGATCATGCCAATGTTACGTAATAATGCATCGACTCTAGGTAACTGGGGTCGTGACGTTACAGTTGGTATCAGAGACAATTTAGTACTAACTTTGGAAGCTAGATTTAGATAAACTCTGATTAGAGCACATAGCCCTAAGATAGACTTTGATGATTAGTATAGAAGAACTTCCTAGAATTTTGGTATTATAGAGATTTTGTGAGTTTTCCGAGCAATACATCCTTGTCTGGATACAAGCAGGTAGAGGCGGCTCTGACACAGATGTATCTAGGGGTAAAACCCAAACACCGCTTTGAGCTAGACTCGAACAGGAACTGGTGCACGACAACGGGTCTTGCTGCACTCTTGGTTACGACACTCCCGGGGGATATGCTTAGGATAATTCTCATTTTCTTTACAAACCATTATGAAGGGTTTATGAGTATATAATTTCTCAAAGAAAACATTTTTATGATTATGGATTATATCCATAAATAGTTCAATTTATGTTAAGTGTTTTGCAAGTTTGTTATTATGTATTGTGATTCATAAACTAATCTAGTTCATGCCATTATTTAGAAATGACGCCTAGTGGAAGGAATGAAAACCGTATCAATGCACGCACTCCATGTAGGGATTGCCCTCCTGCTCAAGATAATTATAGTGGAGCTGGTGATACAATTGGTGCTGATCAACTTATCACTATACTGGGACAACTCACTCAGGTTATGAATAATAACCTTACTCGTATGGAGCACCCTGATCCGTAACATGGAGGGTCAATGTTAGATCGTTTCATGAGGCAACAACTGCCAACATTTAATGGGGGTACAAATCCATTAGTAGCTGAGCAATGAATAAACTCCTTAGAGAAAATATTCCATGCCTTGGGGAGTAGCGAAAGAGAGAAAGTTGTCATGACAGTTTACCGCCTCACTGAAGATGCCGATCAATGGTGGTCACTGATTCAAAACACAAAGGAAGAAGAAGTATCAAGTATGGAATGGAGGGAGTTTAAGGAAATCTTCTTAGAAAAATACTTTTCACATGACCATCGAGCAGATATGGAAAGACAATTTCTGAGTCTGAGGCAGGAGGAGGATGAGAATGTCGCAAAGTATGAGACTAACTTTACAAGGTTAGCGATGCATGCTGCAGATTATATACGTAACCCAAGAAGTAAGATTGATCGTTTCTTTGATGGGTTAAAACCATTTCTCCGTCGAGCATTAGTCTCACAAACCTTCTTGTCGTACGAAAATATTGTCTCGTGTGCTATCAAGACGGAAAATGAATTCTCTAAGTCTTATAACTTTAAAGCAAAGCAAGAGAAGAAGAGATCTTCTGATCAATCTGGAAATGGAAATAAGGGGAAGAAGAGAAAAGTTGAATATCAGTTCTGCAGTAAATGTGGGAAGAAACACCCCGGTACTTGCTTGAAGGGAATGTGAGTCTGTTACAAGTGTGGTGAAAAAGGCCACCAAACTCATGATTGCAAGGGAAAGAGAGTTGCTGTCAATGTGGAATGCTATAATTGTAGAGAGATGAGACATTATGCAAATGAATGTCCTAAGCGTCAGAGGAACTTACCTCAGAAGAGGCCAAGGGATCAAGACCAAGTTTATGCTATCACTACTGTTGAGGTTGAAGCTCCGAAAGACGTGGTGACAGGTAATTTAATGGTTTCCTCAAGTTTAGAAAATGCATTATTTGATTCTGGATCATCGCATTGTTTCATATCTTCCCAGTTTGTTAAGAAAATTAGATATTTCCAATTTGATTTAACAAGAGAATTGTCAGTCAAAACTCCTAAGGGAAGTATCATTGCAACAAAGTTTTGTGAATCAGTCTCCATTAGAGTACATAAATGTTCTTTATCTGCTGATCTCATTGTCATACCTATGATTGAGTTTGATATAATCCTCGGTATGGATTGACTTTCAGACTATGATGCGAAGATTTATTGTAAGAAGAAGGAGGTTACGATTTTTGATGATGATAAGGAACACCTTATCTTTAGAGCAGAATCGTTACCACCTAATTCTTATTTAGATCCACCCCCAGTAGCTCAACTAAATTCAATTATTGGGGAGGAAGAGAATAAAATGACTGAGGGCGAGGAAATGAATGTTCAAATAGAGGATGTACCTATTGTGAGAGAATATGTAGATGTTTTTTCGGAAGATTTACCTGGACATCCTCTAGAAGTTGAGTTTTCCATTGATTTAATTTCTGGATCAAAGCCTATATCGAAGACCCCTTATAGAATGACCACTGTGGAATTAGTTGAACTAAAGAAACAACTAGAGGAATTGAGAATAAGGGATTTATTCGCCCTAGTGTTTCTCCATGGGGAGCCCCTGTCCTTTTTGTTAAGAAGAAAGATGGATCTATGATGTTGTGCATTGACTACATGGAGATCAATGCTATAACAATAAAGAACAAGTATCCCCTACCTCGCATTGATGATTTATTTGACCAACTGCATGAAGCTCAATACTTTTCAAAGATTGACCTTCGATCTGGATACCATCAGTTATGTGTGAAGAAGGAAGACATTCTGAAGACATCATTTCGAACAAGGTACGAGCATTACGAGTTTACAGTAATGCTTTTTGGATTGACTAATGCACCCTCTGTATTCATGGATCTAATGAATAGAGTTTTCAAGGAATATCTTGATGATTTTGTGGTGGTATTTATTGATGATATCTTGGTATACTCCAAAAGCTACGAAGATCATGAAAATCACTTGCGCATTATCCTGAAGACTCTTAGAAGACATGAATTATATGAGAAGTTTAGCAAGTGTGAATTCTGGCTTTAGGAGATTTCTTTTCTTGGCCATATTGTCTCTAAGGATGGAATTTCCGTTGATCCTTCTAAGACCAAGGGAATCCAAGAATGGCCAGCACCGACGAGTATAACCGAGGTACGCGGTTTTATTGGTTTGGTAGGTTATTATCGACGTTTTGTCCAGAATTTTGCCCGATTGGCTAACCCATTAACGAAGTTCACACGTAAAGGGGTTAAATTTGTCTGGACAAAAGAGTGTGAAGAGTGTTTTGAAGAACTGAAGAGAAGATTAGTCAATACTCCTATATTGACTCTACCATCGGGGAATGATGAGTTCGTTATTTATAGTGATGCATCAATGAAAGGACTTGGTTGTGTCCTTATGCAGAATGATAGGGTTATTGCCTATGCATCACGACAACTAAAAATTCATGAGCAAAACTATCCTACTCATGATCTCGAGTTAGCTGCTGTAATCTTTGCCTTGAAGATATGGAGACATTATCTCTATGGTGAAAAATGTGAGATATATACCGATCACAAGAGTTTGAAGTATATTTTCTCACATAAAAAACTCAACAATGAGGCAAATGCGATGTCTTGAACTACTCAAGGATTATGATTGCACGATACACTACCACCCAGGGAAGACAAATAAGGTTGCAGATGCTTTGAGTAGAAAAGATCATGGAGTTTTGAACATGATGAGAGTGGAAAAGGATCATATTTTCATGGATCTAGTAAAGATGGATATGAGAATCACCATAGAAGGTGAAACATCAAAACTTTTTCAAATGATTGCCATCTTTACTAGAAAGGATAAAGAGTTCTCAGGCCGATGATGAAGAGTTGAAAAAGAAGATTAAAGCTGTGAATGATGGGCGATTGAGTGACTTTGTGTATGAAGATGAAATTTTGAAATTTGGGAGGAGACTTTGTGTTCCCGATATACCTGATTTAAAGAGAGAATTGTTGGATGATGCTCATAGTTCCAATTTCTCTATACACCCAGGGAGCACCAAAATGTATAAAGATTTAAAGTGACATTTTTGGTGGGAAAACATGAAAATGGAGATTGCTGATTTTGTGTCAAGATGTATGGTTTGTCAACAAGTGAAAGCTGGAAGACAATAGCCTGGTGGAGTATTGCAACCTCTTCCCATACCTGAGTGGAAATGAGATAATATTACGATGGACTTTGTCATGGGACTACCAAAGAATCCTAGAAGGAATGACGCAATATGGGTCATTGTTGATCGTCTCACCAAGTCAGCACATTTTCTTGCTATAAGAGAAGATCTACCACTTGAACGTCTAACAAGACTATATATTAATGAAGTTGTGAGACTTCATGGAGTACCCCTATCGATTGTTTCGGATCGTGATCTCCGTTTTGCATCAAGATTCTGGAAAAGTCTTCAGAAGGCCTTGGATACTGAATTTCGTTTGAGCATTGCTTACCACCCTCAAACAGATGGACAATCAGAACGAACTATTCAAACCTTAGAAGACATGTTGAGATCATGCTCACTTGACTTTTAGGGTATGTGGGATCAATATTTACCTCTGGTAGAATTTTCCTATAACAATAGCTTCCATTCAAGTATTCGGATGACACCATATGAAGCGTTATACGGAAAGAGATGTCGCACACCAACCTGTTGGGATGACGTTGGTGAAAGAAAACTTGTAGGCTCAGAACTGGTGGAGGAAACGACGAAAAAGATGAAGGTAATCCAAAATCACATCAAAGCTGCTCAAAGTAGGCAGAAGAGCTATGCTGACAACCGAAGGAAGGATTTGGAATTTCAGGTAAGAGATCATGTTTTCTTGAAGGTATCTCCATGGAAGAGAGTTATACGTTTCGAAAAGAAAGGAAAATTGAGTCCCAGGTACATCGGACCCTTCGAAATTCTAGAATGAATTGGGGCTGTAGCTTACCGTTTGACAATGCCGCAAATTCTCTCCAAAATTCACGATGTGTTCCACGTATCACTGTTGAGAAAATACATGCCTGACCCAACGCATGTACTCACATATGAGGAATTAGAACTGGAACCTGATCTGTCTTATTGCGAAGAGCCCGTCAGGATTTTTGATACAAGAGAACAAGTGCTGAGAAACCGGACGACTCGTCTGGTAAAAGTTCTATGGAGAAACCATAAGATGGAAGAGGCAACGTGGGAACCCGATGAACTTATGATGAAAAATCACCCGAGTCTTTTCATGCAGTAGTTTTCTAGAAATTTCGAGGACGAAATTATTTGGAGGGGAGAATATAACACCCCAAGCTTCCACGGTACGCTTCTTTTTCAATAATACAAGAGTCTGCATTGTACGCAACTTCGAGATTCTAACACACCGCGACCAATCAAAGTAGCCGTTATGAATAGTAATAACCACTTTTTGAAATTATATTAATTTTATAATTCAAAATGGACTTCATTTTTGTATTCGGAATATCGAAATTAAGTTGAATTTTTTGTAATTTTCTGAGAACTTCCAATTTTCTATGAATAGTAAAAAAATACTTAAAAACAACATTTTTAATCAAAATAATTTTAGTGATAAATTATACTATTGACTGGTTTTAAAGTATAATTAGAATATATTTTTACCATTTTATCCAATGATGGTCATTATAATTAATTTCACTTTGAATTGGACACAAACAATTGTCAATCTTTTGATTGATATTGTTTCTTAAAAACACGCTATTTGTTTTGACAACGAGAATTAATTATAAAATTAATTAATGCGACTTATATGTTTGGAATTTTGTAAAATAGATATCATTTTTGAATTCAGAATATCAATTATAGCTTTTTGATGAATAGTGAAACCACTAAGTGGTAGTTTAAAAACTAATTTTTCGTGTAAATGAAACATTACTACTTCTGTGTATTGAATTTCAAAAATCCAACATACATGATTGTCATTAGGAAGCAAAATGTGGTTCAATGAGATGAAAATAATTTTTGGTGAATAGTAACTTTTAAGTTTTATTAATCGCGATTAAAGGTAATTAGTGAAATTTAAGGTAAAAATGATATTATAAAAATATGAAAATATCTTGACACTTGTCCTACCCTTATTGGATGAGTCATGACCGACCAAGACAATCCATGGGTCAACTTGGGGACCCCATGTAGCCACTTTGGTAAGAAAATGACATTAATAACTGTTTATTTAAAGTAAAAATAAAATTGTCACAAACATGTGTTGTTTTACTAAAACAATTATTACATGGGGTTATATAAACTAACTTTTCGACTATAAATATTCATTGGAAAGCTAAAAAGATTTCCTACATCATGATTTTTTTTTCATAATTTTTAGACATTAAATAAATTAATTTTTTTATGACACCATGATGATGTAGCGATTACCTCATTAATTAACGATTTAAATAAAATGAAAATACAATGTAAAATCTAAGACTTACACTTGTCAAAAAACCTATTGGATGAGTATATTTCGAACCCTTATCAACTTATCCTCGAAATATATAATTGTGCGACCTTTAAAATCCGAAACCCATTATATAATAATGTAACATTTCATGACTTTCCAAGAGTGCCCCTCCTCCTCTTATAAAAGGCCCTCACCTCTACCACCTTATTCACAACATCAAAGCCATTTGGCTCGGCCAACCTCTGCCCAAATACTCTCTCAACTTCTCCCTCTTACTCCTAGAAGCCTCACTTTGGGCAGAAGTCTTCCCAAAGAAGCATTTGACTCAAATCAAGAAGAGTTACCCGATTTTAAGGTAAAGTCTTCTCTTATGTCCTTTTGTTTTATTTTGCTTCTCCAACCCCTTAAACTCTTTTTATTACTTTTGTAACAACACCAATATCTTCAATATACTAGGATGTTTTTATGAGAAGGATTTGATTTACACTTAACACATACCTTCGTCTAATGGTTAAAGAACATACTGGTTCTGTGGGTGGCAAATTACTGCCTCACGAAATGATGATTGTTCAATATTCTTTTAACACCTCTCATGGTGGCCATTAAGATGTCACTATATTTATATATGATATATATTATGTTTATGTTTTCCTTATGCTTCTGTATTTTTCATTTATGACATACCTTTATGATTTCCATTATGGGTAAACGCGATAATTTCATTTTAGGAAGTGCGGACTACCGCCCCCTCAAAGTGATTTGAATCGTTAATGCCATATGTGGGACGTGTAAATGATGAAGTAAATGATATTATATGTGATATTATACTGGAATTATAATACACCTTTATATCATTATGATCTCATTCCATTAAATACGAAATAGAAATGAAAGTAGCGTTCATGCGTACGTACGACTTACCGTCTCCATGAACGGTGCATTTCTTTTCTTACCTTTAAATGTTATGTAATATTATAAATGCATATATATACCGGATATATATGATATATATGATATCTACATCATGAATATAATTCTGGATATAATGGATATTTTACCACATGAACAACTTGTAATTATAAGAAGTTTATTTTTGACTCAAGTACCAAAGATCGACAAAACGACCGTTATTAACTTAAATAATTACATAATGTTCATAACATGGTAATAAGTGATATAAAAGGAATGATGAACTTGAAAAAAGTTCTTAAAGCAATTAGAAATTAACTCTAGTTTATTATTCAGGAGGTTAAAGAACGGTCGAGTCAAGTCGGACACGAGGTAAGAGGCTTCGTCTCAATTTCATTTCATTGAGGCATATTTTGTTTTATACACAACTTTTTTTTATACGGTGTATAAACCTCTTTGACTTTTACTTTTATTCAAAATGAATCTTTTTATACGAAGCGTTTTACTAAATGACAAAAGTGGAATGTTTTTTTTCTTACGTATGCGGCGACAACGACTTCTCCGCCGCCGTGACCATTATTTGAGTTTCGGCTTCCTCTACAAGCCATAACTTTTTTTTAAAATGAAAAATAAATACCAAGTTTTACTTTTCTTTTAAAATGGTTTTGATAATGTTTTTATATCAATTTGATGTATTGATATCTGGTGATTGAAATGTGGAAATGTTATGTTTACTTTATGCATGTTTTATGTGATACGATTATGTTATGATTTATGATATGTTTAAACCTTTTCATATAAGTAATGCATTGGACTTAATAAGTGACGGGTGGAGCCCGCTATAGCTCTTCGATGCATCGGTAGGTCTCATGAGACAAACTAGTGTCTTGGCACGAGACCTTGACAAAATCTTATTTGTAGTCTTGGCACGAGGCCTTGGGTACGTGGTTATGATAGTCTGACATTATGCATTCCATCATTATGAAAGTGGTTATTGATATTGCATGTGATTATTCGACTAGTAGAATATCTATGTGAATAAGTAAATGACATTATTTCATTTTATTTTGCCATATTATGCTGAAGTTCAAGTTTAAAAGGCTTTTGTTTCAGTTATACATTGCCTTAAATGTTTATGTTCATTTATGAAAGTTTCCGCTATATTGTTATCCTTACTGAGCATCTGAGCTCATCCCTTTCAATGTTTTAATTTTTCCAGGATGTGAAGAAGTATTTTATGAATGACCTGCAGGGATAGTCGGAAGGGGATATGAGTGTGGACTATGGAGACCATGTTATTGTAGTTTTTCTCTTTATGATGTAATGTAACGTTTATGAACGTATCTAGTGTTTCCAAGGCTAATAAATTAATGGGTCTTTCGAGACTTGATCTTTTGTGATCATGCCAATGTTACGTAATAATGCACCGACTCTAGGTAACTAGGGTTGGAGTGTTACATTGTAAGCCACTCAATGAAACTATAAGGATTAGAAGTGTGTGTATATTGATTCCCACATTGTTGGAAAATGATTTATTTTACCCTTAGGCTTAATAATTCACCTAATTAATGAGTGGAATTAACAAATTTTCACTATCAACCATTGAAGCACCCTCGTATATCCCTCATTCCACTCAACAAAATCCTTTACACGCACTCTCCTTCTCCCTTCCCCCATGAGATATCTCCCTTACTTTTGAGATAAATCAAATATTATCAGTTACATTAAAAGAGTGGTGGAATATCTTCAACCCTATTATCCTCCTCTACATTCTTCTCCTTCTTCCCCTAACTTTGGTTTCAACTATTAGGGATTTGGTCTCCATTCCACAGCATCATGATGCTATTGGATACCAATGATGGGGATTCTAGTCTGACTATGAAATGGGTTATTCTAGACTTCTTATTTTATTGAAAACATTCATTTTTTATGTGGTACACCAACGTTATGAGTTATGTAGTGGTATTTCCTAAGTGAAACTAATATAATAACTGTTATGACATCCTTGGATAGATATTTTCTTTATAATTATTACAAGGGTACCCTAAATGAATGTAAATACACATATATAGACTCTCTACATCTCATAAACTGGTGTACATGTCATAGTCTACCCACCTAGATACCTTGTATGGAAATTGTGCTCAATTTACATTATACACATTATATATATCAACACATTCTCATGTACTTTCATTCAATGTAAATACACATATATAGACTCTCTACATCTCATAAGAAAACCCTCTTTAAAATTCACAAACACATTAAATCCATTTGAAAACACCCATCACACAACTTTCTCATTTCTTCAAACACATTTAGAGGACTTAAGCATGAAAATCCACAAGAAATACAACTGTATTCATTTTAAAAATAACTTTCAAGTCTATACACACCCCAAATTCCTTTGATAACACATTTTTAATCACACAAACATTTCATATAGTACACTTAGCAAGCAAATACAACATAATAAAATCATCATATAATGTAAAAGCATGGAATCACCTACATAAAGCTTGGAATCTTCCGAAATCTGCTGGAAAACACAAAACCACACCTCCACAATACCTTAATAAGGACTGATTAAACATTAATATTGAATATATTAATGGAAACCCATGTTTAACTTGTGGTATTCCATGAGTTTAACATCCCACAAGGATAGAGGGTCATGATTTAATGTCTTAGAGAGATGTAATGGGTGGATCAAAACACTTATAAAGGTGGATCAGGTAGGTACATCTCTAGTGCGCAAACAAGGACCACCAATTTATATATTCCAATGTTCAACAAGAACCAACCAACATTCAATTCATTTAGTGCGCAAACAAGGACCACCAACGACCACGATTTTCAGCGAGACGTTTAGCCCGTACATTTCACATTATAACCATAATTATCAAACAGTAATAACATGCAAACAAGAGGAAACCAATGAGTAACAGGAGAAAACGGTAATAAATATGATGATATCTCAATGTACTCAAGGTGATGATAAGATGTTGGTCAAGATCAACTTTGGGTTGGGAGTACACTAATATTTAATTGAAAAAAACTACTAAAAACTGATCCAGAAAAGGATAAAATATCCTATTCATTAAGTCCATTAATACAACCAATGCATTAGTTAAACCAAATATCATCGCTAAAAATTCATACAGGCCACAACTACTCTTAAAAGCAGTCCATGGTAGGTCCATCGATGTCCAACTCATCTAATGATATCCTAATGTCAAATCTATCTTGGAGAAGATCACAGAACCTCATAGATGATCAATGTGACTATCAGTGCGTGGATGAGGATACAGATTCATGACTCTCATCAGGTTCAATCTCCAATAGTCCAACAAAAGAATAAATACCAATCAACCGTCTATTTTAGAGAACTATAAAACCCCATGGTAAAGTACTATGCCATATGAAACCATTATATTCTATATCATCAAATTGTAATTCAAACAACTGATGCTCTTTTGGTGTTATTTTAGAAATTGTGATAGAAACTTAATTTTCTCCCAAAACTAACTAGATTATAAAGTTTATCTCTTTATTAAGAAGTAAATTTTATACCTCATCAGTGAAAACATCCTAAAAATGTACTACCATTGGGGAAAAAGAATCCTACAACATTCCAGCAACATCTACAATATGCCTGACTATTTGAGCCATGAGAAAATACAGTATAGATTGAATTGGTTCTACATGACCAGATAGAAGATTCCTCTCATCCAAGTGAAAATAACTCTGTCTATTTTGGAGATAAAAAGGTAACTCTCATCCGGGAACAAATGATTTTGGATTGTTATAAAACAAACTAATCCATAACAAAACTAAAATAAAATATTTTCATATAAAGCATGGGTGGTTCACAAAATAAATGATAACCACCAATATCTAGAGATCATTCCTTGCAACATGTTATATTCTTGGACTATAATACCAATAGTGTGTCGATGGTGATAACACTATCCAAGCTTTACACCTCCAAGCCTAAAACATTTACAAAAAGAGTGGAAAAAAGGAATGTGATTCTCTTTTATAAAAAATAAAATAAAGGGTAGATGACATAGGAATTGTACCATTGACAGTAGATGATCAAGAATCCACAATAGCCATAGTAGACTACATAACATGCATATGACCAGCCCCTAAACCCTAGGCTGGAGCCAGACTCCCTATGTTATATACTGTTCCTTATACTGTCATTCCTGCATGTTGGTACAACATCCCCTCCCTTGACCAAAATATCCAATGGGACTCTAGCTACCTATTATCAGAGGAGTGTTTGAGTCCTTCCCAATCTCTGGTTCCATTCATGTTCCCCTACAAAGGCTCTATTGCTGCATGCCCCTAGAAAACCACCCTAAAACATTTACAAAAAGAGTGGAAAAAAGGAATGTGATTCTCTTTTATAAAAAATAAAATAAAGGGTAGATGATATAGGAATTGTACCATTGACAGTAGATGATCAAGAATCCACAATAGCCATAGTAGACTACATAACATGCATATGACCAGCCCCTAAACCCTAGTCTGGAGCTAGACTCCCTATGTTATATACTCTTCCTTATACTGTCATTCCTGCATGGTGGTACAACATCCCCTCCCTTGACCAAAACATCCAATGGGACTCTAGCTACCTATTATCAGAGGAGTGTTTGAGTCCTTCTCAATCTCTGGTTCCATTCATGTTCCCCTACAAAGGCTCTATTGCTGCATGCCCCTAGAAAACCACATTAGGTGGACGAATCTTTTATAAGCATGACACCTCAATCGCAACACCATACAAACCAAACAATCAAAATTTTAGATTTTACAAAGCATCCCTTATTCAATTTTCTTTGTTAATTCAAGGGTTATCACATAAGTTTTATCATCCTGGGGTGTTCATTCATAAGTCAAGTATACGTAAATTACTAATTTATATATTCCAATATTCAACAAGAACCAACCAACATTCAATTCATTTAGTGCGCAAACAAGGACCACCAACGACCACGATTTTCAGCGGGGCGTTTAGCCCGTATATTTCACATTATAACCATCAATATCAAACAGTAATAACATGCGAACAAGAGGAAACCAATGAGTAACAGGAGAAAACTCACCGCGAAGGTGTCGTTAAGCACACAACAGAGGTGCGTACGTGGCAGAGGAGAGGCGCACATCAGAGGAGATTTTCAACTGAAAAGAAAACATTAAATAGGGGAAACCCATGAGAATAAAATAATCTAAAACCGAGTACACCATTTACCACATCCCACAAACCCCAAAAGACAATGCATGCAAATAAATTTAAATTTATTGATAGAAATCACTATCTGATCACTAATTTTTATCCAAACCATAGGTGCAAACAAATCCAAATAGGAATCAGAAGGACCACATACCTTGAGAAAAGAAATCCAACCATAATAGTGATCAAACATAGAACAATGTGAACTAGATGGAACTCAGGATGGGGAGTAAGCCATCATGTAATAAGTCTAAGAAATTGGTGTGGTGAAAAAAGCCCAACATCCTATTAGTATTTGTGGTGCGATATGTTATACTCAACACCTGATGTAAGAGAGTGATTTTCCTATATTCTCAACAATTACCTTACCATCTTATGTTATCCTCTATAAAGGTGTATTTTAATTTTAACTAGAATGAGGAATTACCTCCAATCCATCAATTTAATTAGGACCATTTGTATAAGTAAGACATTATTCACATTCATATTTATATTACAAAACATGAAGAAAAACATCTCATATGTCCCATTATCCATGTACAATTTCATTCAACAAAATGAAATACACAATTATCATTCTATATAACATGCAGTAGATGGTGTTCCCTTTCAACCCATTATAGATCATTTCAATTCATTTAATTAATTCATTAAATTAAAATAAATCCATCATGTAAAATTCATTCCTCATTATTATTACACATTCAATTTTACCAAGAATGGAAAATTCACTAATAAGGCTCAAAGAGTCTTCAAAATGGGCCATAATCAACATGGAAATTTCCTACATGGTAAATTCCATTAAGAATCTAGGCCAAACACCTATAATGTGTCTTCAATTCCATTTATATACCCTTGTATCAAGGGAAACCTCATTTAAAAGCTTTGACATAAGCTAAATAGGTGTTCAGGGCAGTTAATAATTTGACATTAAAGGGATAATTTTACTTGGCACACTCAAGGGGCGGGGCGACGGCGGCGGCGGCGGCGACGGCGGCGACGGCAGAGGCGGCGGCGGTCGCGGCAGCGGGGGGTGGAGGCGGCAGAGGCAACGATAGTCGCAGTAGCAGGGGCGGGGGCGGAGGCAGCGGCGGCGGCGAAGGAGGAAGACGAGGAGGAGGAATGAGGAGGACGAGGATGACGAGGTCGCGACGGCGAGGGGCCTGGTTCAGCTTCCGCGAGAGCTTGACCGCGTGCAAGCGAGGATGACCTGTTAGGGTTATTAAATAAAAATCGACGGAACCTTTATCAACGCTCGTTAAAAGCGCTGATAAAGGTGTGTTTTATCAGCGCTAAAATAAAAGCGCTGATAAAATAGTCATTTATCAGCGCTTTTAGATAGCGTTGATAAAGGCATACCCCTTTATCAGCGCTTTCTGTTTAGCGCTGATAAAGGGCATTGCTTCCCTTGCCCTGTTTTGTGGTAGTGATTCCATTTCCACTATGGCATGGGAAGAGGTTGCATGACTCCTCCAGGATGTTGTCTTCCAACCTTAACATGTTGACAAACCATACATCTTGACACATAATCCGCAATCTGCCTCTTCATGTTGTTCCACTAAAAATGTTCCTCCAAATCTCTATACATCTTAGTGCTACCAGGGTGTATAGAGAAATTGGAGCTATGAGCATCATCCAACAATTACCCTTAGATCAGGTATATTAGGAACACAAAGTCTCTTCCCAAATTTCAAAATTTCATCTTCATACACGAAGTCAATCAATCTCTCATCATTCACAGTTTTAATTTTCTTTTGAAACTCCTCATCATCAATCTGAGAACTTTTTATCATTTCTAGTAAAGTTGGATTGACAACCATTTGAAAAAGTATTGATGTTTCACCTCCCATGATTATTCCTATATCCATCTTTACTAGATCCATGAACATATGATCCCTTTCAACTCTCATCTTATTCAAAACTCCATGACCCTTTCTGCTCAAAGCATCTTCCACCTTATTTGCCTTCCCCAGGTGGTAGTGTATAGTGCAATCATAATCTTTGAGTAGTTCAAGTCATCATCTTTTCCTCATGTTGAGTTCTTTCTGTGAGAAAATATATTTCAAACTCTTGTGATCGGTATATATCTCACATTTTTCATTATAGAGATAGTGTCTCCATATCTTCAAAGAAAATATTACAGCTGCTAACTCAAGATCATGAGTGAGATAGTTTTGTTTATGAATTTTTAGCTGTCGTGATGCATATGCAATAACTCTATCATTCTGCATAAGGACACAACCAAGTCCTTTCTTTGAAGTATCACTATAAATAACAAACCCATCATTCCCCGATGATAAAGTCAAGATAGGAGCATTGACTAATCTTCTTTTCAGTTCTTCAAAACATTTTTCACTCTCTTTTGTCCAAACAAATTTAACCCCTTTACGTGTGAGCTTGGTTAATGAGTTTGTCAATCGGGAAAAATTCTGGACGAAACGCCGATAATAACCTGCTAAACCAATAAAACCGCGTACCTCAGTTATATTCGTCGGTGTTGGCCATTCTTATATTGCCTTGGTCTTTGACGGATCGACAAAGATTCTATCCTTAGAGACAATATGACCAAGAAAAGAAATTTCCTGAAGCCAGAATTCACACTTTCTAAACCTCCCATATAATTCATTTTTTCGGAGGGTTTTCAGAATAGTATGCAAGTGATTTTCATGATCTTCATAGCTCTTTGAGTATACCAAGATATCATCAATAAATACTATTACAAAGTCATCAAAATATTCCTTGAAAACTCTATTCATTAGATCCATGAAAACAACAGGTGCATTAGTCAGTCCAAATGGCATTACTGAAAACTCGTAATGCCCGTACCTGGTTCGAAATGCTGTTTTCGGAATGTCTTCCCTCTTTACACACAACTGATGATATCCAGATCGAAGGTCAATCTTTGAAAAATATTGAGCACCATGAAGTTGATCGAATAAATCATCAATGCGAGGTAAGAGATACTTGTTCTTTATTGTTATAGTATTGATCTCCCTCTAGTCAATGCACAACCTCATAGATCCATCTTTCTTCTTAACAAAAAGAACATTGGCTCCCCATGGAGAAACACTAGGGCGAATAAATCCTTTATTACTCAATTCCTTTAGTTGTTTCTTTAGTTCCACTAATTCCACAATGGCCATTCTATAAGGGGTCTTCGATTTGGGCCTTGAACCATGAATTAAATCAATGGAAAACTTAATTTCTCGTTCTGGAGGATGTTCAGGTAAATCCTCTGGAAACACATCAACATATTCTTGTACAATAGGTACGTCCTCTATTCGTACATTCTTTTCCTCACCCATAGTTATTTCATTCTCTTCCTCCCCAATAATTGAATTTAGTAGAGCTATTGAGGGTGGATCTAGATAAGAATCAGGTGGTGACGTTTCTGCTCTAAAGATAAGATACTCCTTATCATCATCGAAAATTGTAACCTCCTTATAATAAATTTTCGCATCATGGTCCGAAAGCCAATCCATATTGATGATTATATCAAATTCAATCTTGGGTATGGTGATGAGATCAGCAGATAAAGAACATTTATATGCCCTAATGAGGACTGATTCACAAAACTTTGTTGCAATGATAATTCCCTTAGGAGTTTTGACTGACAACTTCCTTGATAAATCAAATTGGAAATATCCAATTTTCTTAGCAAACTGAGAAGATATGAAACAATGCAATGATCCAGAATCAAATAAAGCATTTTCTAAATTTGAGGAAACCATTAAATTACATGCCACCACGTCATTCGAAGCTTCAACCTCAGTAGTAGTGATCGCATAAGCTTGGCCTTGCTCCCTTGGCCTTTTCTGAGGTAAGTTTCCTTGACGCTTAGGACATTCATTTGTATAATGCTCCATTTCTCTACAATTGTAGCATTCAACATTGATAGCCTATTTCTTTCCCTTTCAATCACGAGTTTGGTGGACTTTTTTACCACACTTGTAACAGACTCTCATTCCTTTCAGACAAGTACCGTGATGTTTCTTCCTACATTTACCATAGGATGAAAATTCAACTTTTCCCTTCTTTTCCTTATTTCCATTTCCAGAGTGTTCAGCTGATCTCTTCTTCTCTTGATTTGCTTTAAAGTCGTAAGACTTAGAGAATTCTTTTTCTGTCTTGATATCACATGAGACAATATATTCGTATGATGAGAAGGATTGTGAGACTAATGCTCGACAGAGAAATGGTTTTAACCCATTAAAGAATCGATCAATCTTACTCCTTGGGTTACGTATATAATCTGGTGCATGCCTTGCCAACCTTGTAAAGTTAGCCTCGTACTTTGCAACATTCTCATTCTCCTTTTGCCTCAGACTCAGAAATTATCTTTCCATATCCGCTCGATGGTCACGAGGAAAGTATTTTTCTAAGAAAATATCTTTAAACTTTCTCCATTCCATATTTGATACTTCTTTACCCTCCTTTGTGTTTTGAATTAATGACCACCATTGATCTGCATTTCCCGTGAGGTGATAAACTGTCATGACAACTTTTTTTCTTTCGCTACTCCCCAAAGCATGAAATATTTTCTCTAAGGAACTTATCCATTTCTCAGCTACAAATGGATTTGTAGTCCCATTGAATGTTGGTGGTTGTTGCCTCATGAAGTAGTCTAACATTGATCCTCCGTATTGTGGATCAGGGTGCTCCATACGGGTAAGATTATTATTCACAACCTGAGTGAGTTGTCCCAGTATGGTGATAAGCTGATCAACATCGGTTGCATCACCAACTCCACTATAATTATCTTGAGTTGGAGGGAAATCTCTACATGGATTACGTGCGTTGATACAGTTTCCATTCCTTACACTAGGCGCCATTTCTAAACAATGACATACACTAGATTAGTTTATGAATCGCAATACATAATTTCAAACTTGTAAAACACTTAACATAAATTGAACAATTTATGGATATAATCTATAATCATAAAAATGTTTTCTTTGAGGATATATATACTTATAAATCATCCATAATGGTTTGTAAAGAAAATGTAAATTATCTTAAGTATATCCATCGGGAGTGTCGTAACCAAGAGTGCAGCAAGACTCGTTGTCGTGTACCAGGATACCCCGGGTCAAGCCCGAAACTCCTTGTTGAAGTTTTCACTCTTAGGCACATATGTGCCAAAGCCGCCTCTACCTGCTCGTATCCAGACATGGATGTATTGCTTGGAAAAGTCACAAAATCTCTACATTACCAAAATTTTAGGAAGTTATTCTATACTAATCCCCAAAGTCTATATTAGGGCAATGTTATCTAATCAGTGTTTTTCTAAATTTAGTTTTCAAGGTTTGTACTAAACTTCCTCTGATACCAACTATAACGCTCCAACCCCAGTTACCCAGAGTCAGTGCATTATTACATAACATTGGCAAGATCACAATGGATCAAATCCTGAAAGACCGGTCAGTTTAGTAGCCTTGGAAGTATTAGATACATACATAAGTTTTACATTACATTATAAAATGGAAAACAACAACAACATTGTCTCCTTTTAACACATTCATACCCTTTAGACTATCCCTGCAAGTCAGTCATAATATACTTCTTCGCATCTTAGAAAAAATAAAACATAGAAAGGGGTGAGATCAAGTGTTGAGTAAGGATAACAATATAGCAAAAACTTTCATAAATAAGAACAAACATTTAAGGCAATGTATAAGACTAAAATACAATCATTTTAAACATAAACTTCAGCATAAGATGACAAAGATAAATCAAATAATTTCATTTGCTTATTTGTAGTCTTAGCACGAGGCCTTGACTGTGTGGTTATGATGTCCGACATTATGCATTTCATCCTTATGAAATTGGCTATTGATATACATAAATATGATATTATATATGATCTTTTAATATTGCTTTGTTAATAATATTTCAGTAGTATTATTGTTTTAGGTGTTAACTGGTTCATTTTCCTTTATATGTTTTGTTACGCAAGTCATGTTTGATATGAATAAGTGGTATTTGATTCATATCCAGAATGATATTAAGTTCTTAAACATTATTTTTATTCATAAAATGAAAATTATTCTTGAATGGTTATAATGGGGAATGAATCTCATCGCGTTTGGGGAGATGGTAATCCATACGTACACACGAGCGACAATATCATTCTATTGATGATGAAATCGTATGTAATTGGATGGTATATCATATATACAGAATCATTAACATGTTATTTTTATTATTTAAATCATTTATACTCATTATTATGTCCATCAAAATGAAGTGTTGAATAACAAACTACACCACGACGTGGAGACGGTAAGCTGTACGTACGCACGTATGGTGACCTGTCATTCATAGGATGGATAGAATAATGAATATGATTGTACCATATTTATAATAACATCACAGTATGTATAAGGTACTGGAGTTATTATTTTGGTATGAAAACAACAAAGAAAGAGGAAGTGGTAGAAAAAAGAACTTTGAAAGAGGTGGTGAAATTATTACCTCTTCTTCGGGTGTTTCCTTTTGATTTGATCAAAAAGGCTCCTTAGGTTGACTTCTGATCAAAGTAAGACCTCTAAGTTGAAGTGAGGGTAGTTGGGAGGATATTTGAGCATGGGTTGGCCGAGCCAAATGACTTTGGAAGTGTGAAATTAAGAGAAGGGGAAGTACCCTTTTATAAGAGAGGTGAAATCCACTTTAGGAAAAGCTTGAAATATTATTTTATTATACAATCATATTCAGTTTATAATGGCTTCAAAAAGATTTATTTCAAGGCTAAGGTGATGTTGGGTCGAAAACCTCTCAACCAATAGGTTTTAGACAGGTTTAGGTCACCATATTAACCTTATCTTTTAGATTTAATTCTTAGTTAAATAGTTACTTTTTCCATGTATTTTTGTATTATTATAATAAACGATTAATAAACTTACTATAAAAGCCAAGAAAACCCCAAGTGGTTCATTAGTGATATATCTAACCTTATCTATATCCTTTGGCCGGACCTTAGATTTTTAGGAATATTATATTAATTAATAATATAGTATTTGTTTTTAAAACTCATTTATGTCAATTTTGACACTATTTAGTATTTGGTTTTTGTGAAAATCATAACTTTATTATTTCAAATAAAATTTATTTAATCAACCCTAACATGTCATATTAACCTAGAAAATTCTTGGAATACATAAAAAGTCTCAATTTACAATTATTTTAATATTTATAATATTAATTATTTTAATCTTTCAATAATAAGGTAATTACTGCATCATCATTGTGTCATAAATAAATTTAATTATTTAATCTTTAAAAATTATAAATAAAATACCAATATTTAGGAAATCTTTTTAGCTTTCTAATGAATATTTATAGTTAAATTTATCTTATGTATAACCCTATATTAAAAATGTTTTAGTTATTAAAATTTGAATTTAACACTTCAACTATTCTTTAAATAAAATAATAATAAATGTTCTAATCTAATCCAAGTGAACCAAAGGGATCATATTTTATTTCTAAGGTTTATTTTGGTCGAAATACACTTATCCAATAGAATTAGGACATGCGTTAGAGTAATTATAATATCATTTTTACCTTCAATTACCCTATTTACTTTTAACCGTAGTAAATAAAATTCAAAAGTTACTATTCACTAAAATTTATTTTCATTCTATTGAACCACATTTTACTTATTGATGTCAACCGTGTCTCAGATTTTTGAAATTCAATTCACAGAAGTGGTAAAATTACATTTTATGCAAATTTAGTAATGTGCCTAGAAGGTAGGTAAAAGATGTTAAAAAATTAAATAAAATTTTGTACTTTTAATTTTATTATAAAATGACTTCAATGAATTACATTGAACTAATATAGGTAGTATGTATCTATTTTGACTTAAAATAAATTTAAATAAAATAAATAATTATTTAAATAAAAAGTAGGTTTTAAACAATATTGTAGTGTTTTTCACTATTAATCAGAAAATTGAAAGTTTTCAGAAAAATACAAAAAATTCACTCTAAGCTAGTTTTGATATTACGAATCAAAAAATGAAGTCCATTTTGATAAATAAAATTTATAAAATTTCAAAAAGTGGGTATTACTATTCATAACAGCTAGTTTGATTGGTCGTGGTGTTTTAGAACTCGAAATTGCATACAACACAAGCTATTGTATTATTCAAAAAGAAGCGTACCGTAGAAGCTTGATGTGTTACAAGAAGAGAGTGTGGTTTTTAAAAAAAATACATCCCTGCCTGGATACTATAAGTGTACGTGGATTTGACATAGATGGATTTTGGGGAAATAACCCCCAAAAGAGTTGGTCAAGTATATCTCGACCATCATTCTCATGCACAGTGAATGAGACCTTACTACACACCTATGAGATATGCTTAGGATAATTCAAATTTTCTTTATAAACCGTTCTGAAGGATTTGGTCATCATGTTAGCTAGAATGGTTAAGAAAAAGACAGAAGAAAAATAATCATGGATAACCTAGATTGAAACTTATGGAGTTGTTAAGGAAGAATATATTCAATATTTTTGAGTTATTTCTTCTATGATAATTGTTTTTTCTCTATACTTTTTACTAATTTAATTATCCTCACCATGAGCTTTCCTCTATCAAGGATACAGATAGAATAAGAAGGAACCCGACTAATGATGGATGCAATGACCAATGCGGTGATTATCCAAATGACACTAGTGCAGAAAACGTTTTTTACGTCGGTTATTTTTCATTTTTTACGTCGGTTTCTAGCCGACGTTAATACGGGCGATGTTATAAATAAAGTTTTTGACGTCGGTTATTTTAAAACCGACGTCAAAAACATAAAATCGCGATGTTAATGACGTCGGTTATTTTAGAACCGACGTGATAAATAAAATGGGAAGGGTTTATCACATCGGTTATTTAACAACCGACGTGATAAAAGGCCTGGAAAATGGTTTATCACATCGGTTCTTAAAAAACCGATGTGATAAAAGGACGGGGAAATGGTCTATCATGTCGGTATTATAGAACCGCCGTGATAAACCGGGGGGGGGGGTTATCACGTCGGTTATTAAACAACCGACGTGATAAACCGGGGGGCGGAGGGTTTATCACGTCGGTTTTTTAATAACCGATGTGATAAACCGGGGTGAGGGGGGTTTATCACGTCGGTTATTATATAACCGCCGTGATAAACCGGGGGGAGGGAGGTTTATCACGTCAGTTATTAAATAACCGACGTGATAAACCATTTTCCAGGCCTTTTATCACGTCAGTTATTAAATAACCGACGTAATAAACCATTTTCCTGGCCTTTTATCACGTCGGTTATTAAATAACCCACGTGATAAACCATTTCCCAGGCCTTTTATCACGTCGATTATTAAATAACCGACGTGATAAACCCAATTTTTTTTAAAAAATTGAATGCAGTCATCTGCTCTCCACCAGAATCAACCAGAAAACAAATCAAGAAATCGTACCACCACAAAAACAGAAGTAGATCAAAATTAAGCATGTACATTGATAACATATAAAACTTACCCCCTAGACAGCCCCCACCCTCATGTATACCCCATGGACAGCCCTCCCCCACCTCGTTGGAGCCCTCACCCTCATGTATACCCCCTGGACAGCCCTCCCCACCCCATTGGAGCTCCCACCCTCATGTATACCCCTTGGACAGCCCTCCCCCACCCCATTGGAGCCCCCACCACACTCCTGGACTGCCCCCCGACCCCCGACCCCCGGACAGCCCCAAAGACCCCTCGACAACCCCCCACCCGCCTGAACAGCACCCCCTCACCCCACTTTACAGCCCCCACCACACCCTTGGACAACCTCCCACCCTCATGTATACCCCCCCACCCCTGGACAGCACTCCCACACCCCTGGACCGCCTTCCCACACCCCTGGACAGCCCTGCCATCCCCATGGACTGTCCCCCCACCCCACCGAACAACCCTCCCAGACCACTGGACACCCCCCAACCCCACTGAACACACCCCCACACCCTTGGAACCCCTCCCCCACAGACCCAAATCCATACCAGAAAAACCATCATAAGTAAACCAAAACAAGAAGCAGATCAAAATTAAACATTCACTTATATAACATTCAAAACTTACACTGTCAACTTCAAAAAAAAAACTAAATCCAACCTAAACAACTACCAAATACACAATTACAACGACAATATTCAAAATTACATTTTACATTACAAACAACTAAAAGTCAATCAAACCTGTAAAATAATTTGACCACTCCACTTGTAAGTGTTTGATGTCTTCAGCAGTATATGGTTTAGGGTCATCAAAAAGCTACAAATGAAAAAGAAAGTAGTTAACGTGTATAATGAATAAATCAAATTGAAATATTATGGCAAAGTTTAAGAGGAAATCGTACCAGGTCAAAATTCACAACTGTCCCAGTTGTTATTATTTCATACATAAATCTTAACATATAATATCCGCATTCGATGAAGCCTTGTTGTTCATGACAATTCTGTTTGAAGTGTAAATTCAATATATTATTTTTATGTAATAAATCAAAAAGTACAAATTATAAATGGATATTTAACTTCACATTTACATATTTGATCTTTGCACCTCTTTTCTTTGTGTTTTTTCGAAAGTAGGCCCATGCACTGTTTGAAAATAATACGAATGAGGTAAATTTAAAATTCATTATAATATATAAAACTATTGAGAAATTGAAACTTACTTTTCCAATATATTCTTAAAACTATCCCGCACATCACCATGGACAGAGCATATCCAATAAAGGGATTTCTCCCTTGGGCAAAAAACCCCTAACATCCAATGATCACTGATAAAATGAAATTTGACGTTAGTGGTTTTTTATGTTAAAAGATAATTAACTCTTTGAGAGAAATATGTTTCATACCTCTCACAAAAGGCATCATCCAACATTGTGTGATTATATTCTTTTCAAATCTTTCAGCAATATAAACCATTCTTTGTTCCTCATTCAATGCACATGCTTCAGGGGAAATCAATTGAGGGTCCATGAATCCATATACTTCTGTCAGCTCATTCCTCTCACAAATTTTATAAAGATACCTAATACAAAACATACATAAGTATACATTTTTAATAAATATAACGCAGGGAAAAGGTGTTAAGACTTACATGGAAAAAATTTGCACCACGTTGATGCCCAACTTATCTTCAGACAAATGACCAGTCTGAGAGGGAAATCCAAACTCTTTAGTATATGCTGAGATCTCATTTGGTGGATTTCTAAGGATGTTGGGATCAACACCACCACATGATAGATTTATCATATAACAACAATTTCCATTTTAGTATTCATATGACATAATATGATGCCCTACACACTACTAGAATTTCAACTATTCACGAAGAGGCATTTGCGATGGGATAGTGCCCCATCGCAAATAGTCGTTGAACATTAACTATTTGCGATAGATGTGTTATTCCGTTGTAAATATGGATTATTTTCAATGGAATATTTCATTCATTGCAACTAGTTCTGGTGGGATTTCCCACTGCCCATCACGAAACATATTTGTGACGAGCTTCTACTTCTGTTACAAATGCCTGTCGACTTGGGAGCATTTGCGACAAACATTAATGCTCGTTGCAAATGATTTTGACCGAATAAATTTTTGTGATGAAATTAATTCCATCGTAAATAGCCTGTTGCAATTAATTTATTGATTTAACAGCACACGACCCCTTTCTTCTTCCTCTATTCATCTCCTCTCCTCTCTCTCCTAAACCCCCGCGACACACAGTACCTGACCGCCCTGTTCTGTGTTGGTTCGACGATCTTCGTTGCACGCACTTTTTTACAGATTTGGATTCGATTCGACTTGGTATGGATTCCTCTTGTCCCTGTTTTCATTATTTTTGGGTTTTATTCATTTTATTACATGATTTATTTTTGGGTCTGTGTCGCTCCAATGCAATTCGTTGTAAGAGATTTTTTTACAGATCTGGCTTCAATTTGCTTTGGTACAAATTCATCTTTTATCCGTTTTCATTGTTTTTGGGTTTTATTCATTTTAGTACATGATTTATTTTTTAAAAACCTTAGGTTGATCATTTTATTTGATTTTCATGCTTTATTTGGTATTTAGAATTGTTGAAATTTTTTTATTCTCGATTTGATATTTGTATTTGTCTGTGTATATATATATTAATAGATTCTCTATTTGATATATGTATGTGTGTTCAAACCCTAGGTTTAGCAATTTATATGATTCCTTCTTTGATTCACCTTGTTTATTATTCCCTATTTAATTTTGATATTTGTATGTGTGTGTATATACATAAATTATTATAAATTACAAGAAAAGTGAAAATGATATAGGTCGTCAATTTTTAGGTCATGAGCAATAACAAATTTGATTGTCATTTGGAGATGATCAACACAAATTCGTTATTAATATGACCCAACAATTGAAAATTCTATGATTTACACCATTTTAGTAATTTAGAATATATTCTATTACTTTATATTCAATTATACTAATTTTTATTAATTTATAAAAAATAATTTAATTTACATTAATTAATGGTGAATTTAAAATAATTCATAAAAAATTTATTTTTTTTAAAATTAATAAAAAATTACATTAATAAGCTCAAATCTTAAATATTTGTAATTTTTATTTTTTTAATTATTTGTAATTTTTTAATGATTTGTAATTTTTTAAAAAATTTGTAACTTTTTAAATATTTTTAAAGATTTGTTTTTTTTAAATTTTTAATTATTTGTAAATTTTGTAATTATTTTTAATTTTTTAATTTTTTAATTATTTTTAATATTACTAAATGTTTTTATTTATTTTTATTATTTTATAATATTTTTAAATATGTATTAATATTTTAAATTATATATACCTTTTTTTTTAATTTATTTTAAATTATTTTTATCTATTTGTAAATTTTTTTACATTTTTAATGATTTGTATTTTTTTAATTATTTGTAATTTTATAAACATTTTTAATGTTTTGTAATTTTTTTTAAAATTTTAATTATTTGTAAATTTTTTAATCATTTTTAATTTTTTTAATTTTTTTTAATTTTTTTTAAATTTTATTAAACTTTTTTTTATCTTTTTATTATTTTATAATATTTTTTAACTTGTTTAAATATTTTAAATTATACATAATTTTTTTAATTTTTTTAAATTAATTTTAATTATTTTTAATATTTTTAATGATTTGTAATTTTTTTAAACATTTGTATTTTTTTTAATATTTTTAATGTTTTTTTTAATTTTAAGTATTTGTAAATTTTGTAATTATTTGTAATATTTGTAATATTTTTTAATTTTATTTAATGTTTTATTTTTTTTACTATTTTCTAATATTTTTAAATATGTATAAATATTTTAAATTATATGTAAATTTAATTAACTATTTTAAATCTTTTTTAATTATTTTAAATCTTTTTAAATTATTTTTAATTATTTTTAATTATTTTATTTATTTTAATTATTTTAGTTATTCGTTTTTTTAAAATATAAGTATTTGCAACAGATAAACTGTCCGTTGCAAATACTATTAATTGTAACGGTCTGTCACAATTACCATTTTTTAGATAAAACAAAAATCATTTGCGATGAGCTTCTTACCCATCATAAATATTTTTTATTTGCGATGGTGCGTCACAAATATGCTCATTTGCGACGCTGGTTTTTGAAATGACACATTTATGGACTCCCACCGCAAATGATCTTTTGTGACGGACGTCCGTCGTAAATGTGACGTCGCAAATTCCAAAATATCTAGTAGAGGTATGAGAAGAGATGTAAGACTCCAATATACTGGGATGAAGTTGGAGAGAGGATGCTGATAGATTCCAACCTTGTCCAAAAAATAATGGAGAAGGTTCAAACCATTCAATGACATATAAAAGTGACATAAAGCCAACAAAAGAGTTATACAAATACTCATCAATAAGATCTAGAGTTTGAAGTTGGTGATATGATGTTTCTCTAAATATCTCCATAGAAATGAGTTATTAGATTTGGGAGTAAAGGGAAGTTGAGCCCTAGATACATCAGTCCCTTCAACATCCTTGATTGGGTCGAGGTTGTAGCTCATCGCTTAGTGCTACCTCCTCACATATCCTAAGTTCACGATGTCCTCCATGTTTCTTTTTTAAGGAAGTACATACAAAATCCATCATATGTACTAAAATTAAAAGCTGTGCAACTGGAATATGACCTCTCCTATGAAGAACAACCTGTGGAGATCTTGGACCAAAGAGACAAGTTTCTATGGAACAAGACCACCCATATAGTAAAGGTTCTATGATAAAACCATAAGTTTGAAGAGGACACATGGGAACTTGAGGATGTGATGAGAGAGAATTACCCTCACCTATTTTCCTCAGTGTATTAAAATTTCAAGGATATAATTATTTTAAGGGGGTAGAATGCAACAACCTAGGATTTCAGTAATTAATTTTCTTTAATTAAGTACTATGTGAGTAGCTTGTCTCGAACACAACACTGAAATAAAACAAATAATTGTATTACCATTATTTCCATTAATTTTTTGGGTATCACCAAATGTAACCACACTATAAAAACTATATAAAATTGTATAATAAAACAAAGGTCATTTTATACCTAGAAATATATGTTTATTAAAATTATTTTATGCCAACTTATATCAAAATTAATTTTATCACTTTTATAAATTTAATTTGACAAAATTAATGTAATTTTTGGAAAATTTTAAGATGAATATTTGATTTTTTTCTAAAATAATTGATTTTAGGTGAATAGTGAAAAAATATAGTTTTTTCCAAAATGATGACTTTTATCACTTTATCAGTATATGTGAAAGGCTTAAAAGCTTATAAAATCTTATAATTGACCAAATATATATTTTAAGGGTATAATTATGAAATCTAAAATATTATTTTGAATTTATAAATTCTATTTATAATATTAGGACATAAAAAATATTTTATTAGAATTTAAAAATTATTTTTGTTTATTTATTTTAATTAAATATTTTCATGGTGAAATTAGGTTTTGTATTGATTTTAAATCCACATACCTTTTATTTTTTCTATAATAAATTAATTACTATAATGAAAATCAGTAAGCATAAAAAATTTATCTTATATAAGTTTAAAGTTTTAAAAAGCACTTTTAATTATTTTTTTATATAATATGTGTTTTTAATTTCAAATCATATTTTACCATATTTATGAAATAAATTAGGTTAAATGGAGCCCAAATTCAAAATCAAAATGTTGAAATTTTGTAATTTTTTCTATAATAAATTAATTACTATAATGAAAATCAGTAAGCATAAAAAATTTATCTTATACATAAGTTTAAAGTTTTAAAAAGCACTTTTAATTATTTTTTTTATATAATATGTGTTTTTAATTTCAAATCATATTTTACCATATTTATGAAATAAATTAGGTTAAATGGAGCCCAAATTCAAAATCAAAATGTTGAAGTTTTGTAATAAAGGTCTACTTATTATTTTTATTAATAAAATAATCGACATGATTAATATTTAATTAAGAGTAATATGTGTTTAATTAACTAATCTAAGGTGGCTTGAATTTTTCTTAATTATCACAACCTTTAGACCTTCTAGAATTCAACTGTTAGGATTTAAAGTCTTAAATACATGTATTAACAATATTCATTCACCTAAATCACTTGACTTTCATTCCATTCCATTCTTACCCCTTACTTAACAGTCTTTTCCATGAAAAAATCCCTCTTCTTCACTTATAAAAGGGGGATCACTTCCACCCATTCAATGATCCACTACCATTTTAAAATTTCCTTGACCCCTTTCCCTAATTTTCTATATTTTAATTCATTTACATTCCTTAATTCCTATGGCCACTAAAATTTATCCTATATCCCTCAAATCTAAGGCCTTCATCAAGAGGAAGTTCAAGGTCTCAACGTAGGTATCGCATATTTCTTAACGTTTCTTTTTTATTCTTTCCTTTCTAAACCAACCATAACCATAGTATAATAATAAAATCATCATAATTAGTTTTTTGAGATGTTATTATAATAATGGTGAAACAATAATTTATTCTTTTCCATCTGTTAAGAAAAATAAGAATCGTCATTATTTCGTGTGCGCAGATTACAGCCTCCATGAAGTGACGTTTTCAGTTTTTCATCACCACCCCTAATTGATGGTCTTAATGATGGTATTAATGAATAAATATGATTTATATAATTTATTTATTATTCTTAAATGACCACTCACTGTCCACATTCATCCCTCTCATTTTTTGAGTAATGAAAATGCTAATCATGTTGTACGGACTACTGCCTCCATGAATAAACACATTTCGTTTTCCCTTACTTTCAAAAATGGATGATTTTAGTTTATAGTGGATGAGTATATATTATATATATATAAGTAATATATATATATATATATATATATCATTATTATTTTTATTTTTGGATAACATAAAAAATGAATGATCGTTATAAGGTAATCCGTTAATATTGGTAAATAACCCAAAACTAGTTCATTACCATTTTCATTTTCATGAAATGTGACTAAAAATACTATGTAATGGTATTATGAAATTATAATTATTTATAAAGCATTGATTATAGTACCTTTAATGGTTTTGAAATTATGATATTTGGGAGAAAAAGGGAGATCAATATTTTTTTACGAACCTAGTTCAAAACGATCATGATTATTAACACCTGATGTCGAAAAGAGATTACAAAAATCTAATACATGAAGAGGATTATTATTAAAGAAAAATATAAATGGAAATTTATATGAATAAGGTTCTGAAAAAGGCAATTAATATGTTTATATTTATAATATAGGAGGTTCAAGCACTTCCATGAAAATCAAATGTAAAGGTAAGGGACTTAGTAACTCAAACTCCTTTCATTGAGTTATAGAATTTCTTATTTGAAAATTTTATTTCCATGCCTTTACCTTTTAGATGATGTTATATTTTTTACTTCTGAGGATTTTTTTTGTATGAATTCCATTTCCATGATTTTTTTCTTTTCAATTTTCTTAAAAAAATGAGACTTTTTGAAAAGAGACTTGTAACTATGACTTTTACAATGATGAATAAAAAATGTTTTTAAAAATATCTTTTAGTAATTTGGTTTTAATTATATTAAAAATGATCTAACTCCATTGGAGTTATGTTACATGTTTTACCATATGTCATTCTTTTATTTTGTGATTATTTTGGGTGATCATGTTTTTGGTATCAAGAGATTTAATTCATCATGTTATTTGGATATTTTATGAAACCCATATTATTTCCACAGGTTCCTTATGAAAATTGAATAATTTCCCTTTGGATGTTATATAAAACCCATTTTATTTCCATGGATTATTTATACGATAATTTGGAAATTGCATGAAACCCATTTTCTTTCGATGGGTTATTTTATGATATGATGATTGCTTCCAAGTGGCACACAAACATATTGATTATGAGATGAGTGTGACCTATATATCCCTATAATAAATTGGGAAAGGATTATATCTAATGGGGTATAAATGTTATGTAAATGGGTTAGCAAGTATCTAGGTTCATAAAGGGTGAGTGTGATGACATTTAGATCTACTCACAATTTTACGAGTAAACGGGTTAGCGAGTATCCATCTTTACAAAGATAAAAAATCCTATGTTTATGATCGCCCCTATTTCTTTTCTACATTCCATGGCCTATGTTATATGATTATTGTTTTATTTTCTCATGTGATAATAAAAGTGTTATCGTTTGATATGTTCTGTTTATTTTTCATGCTTACGGTTGAAACTTATTGTTTTATGTAATTTTAAATCCGTTATTTTTCCTTAATCTTGTTTTCCACATGTTTATGATTTAACCATTGTGGCCTTTTCTATGTCATCCCTTACCATGAATTTGATCTCACCAATTATTATGTTTCCCTTACCTAGGATTTGAATAGGATTATGTCTCATGTAATGTCTAAGAGAGGGTCTAGTTTATGGAGAAATGTTCCCAGCTTGTAAAATAAGTAATTTCACATTTTTAGTATCTAAGACACTAAAACTTTAGGTCCTTGGGATATGATGTAATAATTAAACCATGTTATCAATGTATTATTTATGTATATTTAGATCGTATTGCTTCACATTCCATGATAGACATGTGTTCCAAAGCCTCAAGAATGTTAGTGCTAATCAATATAATAGTATGTGCATACTCTAGGGTCATTGTTTTCCTTTGGAAAAAACTTATTTAGATCCTCTTCTTGGGGTAGATAGGTTAACTCCTTTGATGAGAGTCTTCTTGGGTGACTCCCTCATTGTTGATAGAGTTGACTGGTGAGCTCCTTGATATCGAGGAAGAATATGGGCATGTCCCATGTTTTCCACTGGAATATTTTAATGGATCCCTTTGGATTGGGTGGGAATATGAACCCGACTTTTTATAGCAAGTGAGATGTATTTTCAATCTTCTTCAGGCTGAATGGGAGCATGGACATGTGAATTCATTTGAGCTACTGGCAAGATATACTGATTAGACTCTTGGATGGATGTGGGAATATGAGCCCACTCCTATGTTTCTATTAGAATACACCATCTTTCATCCTGAAGGGGAGTGGGTATATAAGCCTTCTCTTGAGTAATTGCTAGTATATACCAAAGAGCTTCTTCTGTATTTGGGAGAAGTAGGGATGTGGGCCCGCTGTTGTGTTATTGTCGGAAATTATCAACTATTTCCTTCTTCCATCTCTTCCAGGATGTGATGATAGCTTTTTAGGATATGTTACGAGATATAATATTGTCTATCCATTTCCACAAAGATGTGTTGATGAGATTCTATAAGAGGAATAGGAATATAAGACTGTTCTTCAGTGGGAGTGGGAATATGTGCCCAATCATGTCCTCATATTACCACCAATATATGACGATGAACTTCATATATTGGATCTAAAATATGGGCCTACTCGGTTATTTCTGCGATATGATGGATTGTTTGTGATGATGCTTTGAGAGTAAACTGGTAGTCTTGGATGGCCTGAGTATGGATGTGATCCTACTCTTCCATTGATATGTGATGATGAATCTTGATCTGTTGAACAAGAATATGGGACTATTCCCAATGGCCTCAAGTCAACTATCCTTACCGAGACCTCCTTCAGGGTTCTCAGGCCCGAGTTTCTAGAGTTAAGATCTCTTGGGAAACTTACCCGGTGAAAATCTAAGGAATTGGGGTTGCACAACATTATCAACGACGGCTGTGAGTGGAAGGATCCCTCCTAGGTGACTCCTATGCAATAATGAGGTCATGGTCAACCCCTTTATCTGCCTCCTTAAGATAGGGAATGTACTAATTATTACACTATTAGGAGAGGCTATAGAAGTAGTTATTGGTGTTGAGGGGTGCCACTGGCTTCACCAAAACGTTCCTTTGGTGGGATGGGTAGTAGGATTTTAGTGCCTAAAGGTTCTTACATGAAGTCTCCATGGTCGAAATGGAACTACACTGACAATACACCCACACTAACATATTCACCACTTGGAGTTATAGGCATTGGTCATGTGATGTCATCCTTCTCATGGGGGTTGTGAATTTCATGCTAGTTGAAGCATAAGAGAAACTACTAGATGATGAAGCCATCACTTTGTATCGAAGTGAGCTCTTGATAGGGGCAAGCATGACAAAATAACCTGATAAAAAAGAATTCCCATTAGTAAAACATCGTAAGTATAGCATCCCACCTTTTCATCACATAAACTTTCATTACATTTTACAAAACCGAGGATCTTTAAGGTTTAGTGTCTTGGAAACCAGGAACATAATAAATGAAAGAAAAAAAACATTCTTCTCAAACACTTGAAAGGCTTCTCCTCAAGTTCATCCTAGGTTCATTACTGCATCTCATAACCTGGGAACACACATCAAAATAAAGGGTGAGCAGAAGGCCCAGTAAGGGAAACAAGAGGAACATTTTACATGTGAGCTTGATATACTTCAATAATGACATGAAAAGAACTTTAAGGCATGAGAAAGAAATCATGAGGCATTTCATAATAAAAACAACATTTTTCATAACTTGAATATGTGGCTACATCATTTAACATAGACAATCATGAACATATCACCAAGGTCCATCCCCAAGGTGTCATTTGAAAATTACCAAGGTTATTCACCAAGGTATCGTGAAAATTGTAATCTCTAGTGGTTACATCATTACCCAATGCATTGGAGCGCTATCAGGGCGCACCCTTAAATTTGCCTTTATTATCATGTGAGCCACATATATCATCATCAAACATTTCATAAATAACCCACATAGCATAAAATAAATGGGTTTCATTTCATAATCATAACGTTTTAAAAACTGCTTTAAAGACATGATCTTTACGTCACTTTAAACCCACGGAAAGGGAAAGCGGGTCTCATGTATGTAAATCCCAGAATTTAAAATGGAACATTTTGATATATATGTGAATACCCTTGTAGAAATAAGAGCTTTGAGTATTCACTTTATAACATAAAATAATTTTTGAGAAAAGAGAGAGGCATTTTGAGGGGAAAATTCTGCAGCATAACGGCTAAGTTTCGGGGTTTTAGAAAACGTTGAAATGAGAGGGGACATGGGTCACCCACTCATAAATGATCCATAAAACAGTAGGGTGAAAGAATAAGAAGGACATATGGACATGGTAACGAAATTTTAGGGACATACCATTTGAAATGAAAAACATGGAAGGAAAAAGATTAGATTTCTCTTATGAAAACTCGGCAGCCTTACGGCGGCGTCACTTAACTTCAAAAGAAAATGATTTGACAAGATCAAAAAGGGTCCCTCATCATATGATCATAAGAGATCAGTATGATTGATATAGAGATCATACCCCAACATAATAAAAAGGAACTTGAAAGACTTGACATGAAAATTGAACTTGAAAAATGAGAAGGGTGAAAGAATCCCTTAAAAATTCGGCAGCCTAACGGCGTCACTTAAACTTTCATAAAACGAAATGATGAGAGTAAGAGGGGATCTCTCATCATATAAACATGAAAGGGCAGTAAGAGGAATATAGAAGAACATCCTCTCACATAAAAACATGGAGCATAATAGGAATGACATAAAAGAGATTACATGAAAAGAAAGAGAGGGGTCAGATCCCTTACCTTAAAATGTAACTCTTAAACCTCAAAGGTTGGGAACTTGAGGGCTTGGGGGAACCTTGGGAGGACTCCTTGGGAGGTAATGAGACCAGAACTTCGTTGGGGAAGAGTGGGGAGTCTAATTGATGAGAGGAGGGCTTGGTATTTATAGGGAAAGTGAGGGGACAAGACATTAATGGCCAAGGGACACCTCACATGTGCTTTTCTCAAACCCATGTGCTCTCCCTTGGCATTTATCATGGAGTTAGGCCACATGGGGCCCCCAAAACAATAATTCATCACCCTTGGCCGGCCAACCCTCAAAAGATCTCATGACATCATCATGACACCATTATGATGTCATTAAACATACCGAAACCCTAAAACTGTATTTTTACTATTCACTAAAAATTCAACCTTCTCAGAATAACCCCAAAATTTCACCTTAACCAAATATCAATGCTCTGATTTCAAAAATGAAATCCATTTTATAAAAATAATTTTCTAAATATTTTTAATTTAATTTTTAAATAAAAACACTATTCATCGAAAATTCACATTTTTCAGAAAAATCCCCAAAAATTACCATAACATAATATCGATGCTCTGAGTTCAAAAATGAAGTCATTTTTATAAAAATAATTTTCTAATTATTTTTAATTAAATTTTTAATTAAAAAACACTATTCACCCCGAAAAAACTAATACTTGAATAATAATTAATGAAACCGTTATTTAACTATTTTATTGAATCACATTACTTAATCAAGGTGCCTAGATTATTTTAAAACTTTCTTTAAGTGAGATTACTAATCCATTTGGTCATATTACTAATCCTAATCATAAAATCACTATTCATAATTTACTATTCATCAAAAATCAAGTTGATCTTATTAGACTCTAAATTTCGTACTGAACATAATTGTAGAAGACCATTTTTCGAAAATCATTACACATTTTTAATTATTTAAGGTTTACACAACCATTTTTAAAATATCCTTTTTCTAAAATTCATCAAAAATATGCATACAATATTTATCCGGTCATTTGAAAATTCATAAACATCATCATAAGAAGAAATCCAAATTTTTATTTAAAAAAAAGATTACACAAGGCAATTACGGTCTCGTTACATAACCCCTTATAATACCAGCATAGGACCTAAGAGTAAGGTGTGCTAGGGTGATAGAATTTTGGGGCGGCTCAGTCAACATTGCCCGAGTAGTAATTTCTATCAGTTTGAACTTCTCGCGAAGGCGATTCCGTTCTAGCTTCACATGATGAAGTTCGGCTTGGATTTGGTCCAGAGCAAAGCCCAATGGTGCTACCTCCTTCCCAATCTCTGTTAGATGGGCTTCGATCGGCCCAAGGCTACTAGGTGTGGCCATCAAATCTTCTTTCTATAATAATTAACCAGGATTACTTAAATTTAGAGACAATAATAAAAACATTTTGTTCACGGTGGTCATATTGACCGATGGTCATATAACACTCAAAAACCAATGGTCTCATTTTATTTATAATCATGTTTATCAAATAAAATATTTTTTTTTTGAGTATAAAAAATAACACATGAAATTAGGAAACAAGATTTATTCAAAATTTCGGGTCGTTACAGTAAGTAAGTGCATGTTTTACCAATCATTTCCATAGTTTGAAAGATGTATATTGGGCTAACAATTTTCATTTTCATTGAGCATACTAAAAAATGGATTGATGCCTTAGGAAACCTTTTTATTGTCGGTTAATGAATAATTTACACCAGGTTCACCATTTTTGTTTCTGGTAGAACTTTTCATGAGTGTGATTTTAGAAACTTCCAATGGATTTCACATCCGTGCTGGTTTGATGTGAACATATTCATGAACCTACTTTCCAAAGGTAGGTGATAATTGGGGTTTCTGACCAACAATGATTAAGAATGTTCATTGATCGAGTGGATGAGAGGTCAGGTTCATCATTTCCTTTAGTGAGGAATTATTACCTACTCCGAGACTTGCTTATAGATTTAAGTGGTATTCAATAATCCTTTACAAATCCTAGAGTGATACCGGTTACCCCTATTCTAATGATTGATCCGGGTTATGCATTGATGAAAACATATGTATATTAAAAATTCCTCATGTTTGTATTATTAGTTCATGTTGCTTTAGTATAAAGTTGAATAGATAGGCACTCTAGGGTTTACTGGATTTCAGGAAGACAAATGGTGTTTATGGTTTTGGGTTCATGCCCATGAGAGGTCTTCTTATGTATCCCTATGAAGGTAATCTAAACCCATGTAGTTTGGTGTCACCTAACGGGACATGTCATACCTTTTAAGGTTATATGGAAAGGAGTAATCCATGAAGTTTAATGTCATGCAGTAAATACTACTAGGGTAATGATTCCTAGAGATGGTTGGTGTGAGAATTATACATGAGAATCTCTTTCTGGATTACCTCAGAGGGAATATGGATCAACAAGATGGTTGATAGGGGTCATGGGAATATGGCCCGCTAAATAGGATATGGCATGTGGGGAATATGGATCGATGAGGGAGGATGTAAATGGATTAATGAGGAATATATCCCCATGAGGATGGATATATAAGATGATATTAGTGATGTTGGGTTTAAACCACTGGGAGGTGTCCTATGTATCTTGCTTAACTGAAATCAAAGACTTGTAGTTCGAGAATACATTTTTCATCATGTGGTAAGGACATTTACATGTAGTTTTACATCACATTGTGGTGATGTCTGTGTCATGAAAGGTGTGATAAGAGAGGATTAAGAAGGGATTACATATTGGAGCTACCCTTATGTGATTAAAAAAACCATCAGAATGAAGTCATTAATGAGGGAATGATTGGATTGGGACTTTTACCTAAGGTGGTAGCTCAAATTAGAGGAATTTTTATTATGCTAACGAAATGATAAATTCAGATATCTAAGACCATGTGAGTCATGATCGGTGTGAGAAACATTAGATGATATAAGATCAAGTATATTTCAAGTGTGAACAATTAGATTTGAATGTTGGTATACACATTGAGGACGCACGAAGATGCACAACCCCATTGGTTACTTAGGAGAATGGATGGAGAGTTGGGGTTTACACCTAGTAAGAGGCATGTTCTCTCATAATCTTAATTATTGGTGGATGGGGAGAGAGAAATGAGTTTTTCTCCTAGTCAAGGAACTAGAATGGTATATTCAAGTTTTACGCCAGATTTGGATGCCTCCCTCACTGAATAGACTTAGGCATCCACCAGCCACCTAGGTTAATAATATTCGGTCTGGGGATAACTGTATTAGACTCCATGAGTTGAGAATGATATCACCGAGGTCTCCCCAATGGAGACCCTTATTGTCAAGGTAATGTATGATTTCATGTTCTCTAAGAGCCTTACATATTATGGAGGAAAATCGGGAGACACCTTTGATCAAGGGATTGCATGATCAAAGGAGTTCATGCTGATGCACGTGATCTAATCATATATATCAGTTAGCTTTAGAGGGGGGGGGGGTTCTAACTTGGCCTCTTTAGGGTTTTGAACTTGGAGGAAGGAATTAAAACATGTATTTTGAATTGGCATGTCCCAAAGGATTAATTCGAGTGACATAATTCCTATTTAAAATGGATACCATGTGGGTGAGATTAGTTACCTAGGTGGAAGAACCATTTTCAAAAGGGTAGTTTTCAGACTAGATCTCACGAGGTTGACTTCATAGACTAGATTATATGAGGCACCTCATGGGATTGACCTTCACAATATCACCCCATGTGGTTGCCTTTGGGGTTGGTGTCTGAGAGGTTGGATTATCCTCCATAAGGTTAGCTTAGCCTCCTCTAGGTCGCCTCACGTGCTTAGGCTCCATGTGGTCTCCTTGCATGGTCGCCTTGCAAGACCAGCCCTATGTGGTCACTTCACAAGCTTGGCCTTCATGGGGCCACCTCATGGGACTGGCCTCTGCAGAACAGATGATCCTTATTTTTTTGTAATGGTATCCCTCTTTGTTTACCCATAGGTTTGTGAGTGGAATTTCTAGAAGCAGAAGGTATTAGCTATTTTCTTCGTTCGTCTCTCTCTATGTGTCTATTTTTGGAGGAGGATTGGGGTTTTTTATAGGCATCACCAACTAACCGACTTCCTAAAATGGGTATACATGAGTATGTACCATGTGGACATGAAGAATCAATGGATGATCATGAAGGGAGTGTGCAACGAGGCAAGGCTATAACCAGAGTACATGGTTAGTGCCTCACCACGAGGTCACTATATGGAGAATTACAAAAAGATGCCTTGAAACCATGAGTCCATACCATGCATATCATAAAAAAGTTTCCCTAACATCTTGAGGTTGGGACACATGGAGCAATGGCTTTAGGGATCAACCTTGTGGGCTCTACCCTATAGGCCCAACCTCACAAGCCCAACCTCACAGGCTTAACCTCACAGGGTTAACCTCGTGGGCTCAACCTCATAGTGCATTAGAGTCCCCTCATGTTTTTTGGAACCTATTTACAAACATATTTTATATATCCTCCTTTCTTTAACACTGTCCTTAATCCTTGTTGTTTTCAAATTCATGGGCTCCAACAGGGAGACATTTGTATTAACATTTATCACTCATTTATCTCAATATTCGACCCTCATTTTTTCTTAAAAATGTCAATTTTTTATTTCCCACCGTCCCACAACGTCACTGAACATTTGTACCTAATGTGAAGTTTTGATGGTCAGAGAATTATTTTAATTTCCACTAGTAGAGATGTGAAATTTATGACAAGTATATGGTAAGAATTCATGTGTATGAGAATTGAGCATAGTTTTTATTATAAATTGTCTTGAGGGATGGAAAGATTGGTCACATGATGTATGAGCGTAAATGATTATTTTGGATATAATGAAATCAGAAGGGATTTTTTTTTGAAGATTAGGGGTTTTAAAAAAGGAAGATATTTTATGGATAAAAGGATTGATTTTTTTGAAATTGTGATTGTGTTATCCTTGTTTGAAAAAGGGTGAATTTGTGTGTTGTTTTCTGATTGTTTTTCCTAGGAGTGTAAAAGTTTAAGTGTGAGATATTTGACGCACATAGATTTTTCTAACACACACACACACACACATATATATTCAAATTATTTTTAATTAATTAGTTTAACCACTTTTACTATTTTTACTTTATATTTTTATTTTCATAGTGTTTTATATATTTTTTTTTATAATTTTAGTTTATTATAAATTAATATTAGTTATTAATATTATTTCTATTTTATATAAATTTTATATATTAATTTCATATACTTTTAACACTATATATTAATAATAATAATAATAATATTATTATTATTACTACTATTATTATTAAATTATATTATCATTTATTAGTTGTATTTCTATTATATTATTAATATGTGTATAATTATATAATCAAATTAATTTAACTTACAACTTTAGTATATCTAATTATATATATATATATATGCAATTTTAACTATTTAACTAAATTAATTATTATTGTTATTATTATTTATTGTTATTATCATTATTATTATTGAAAAATTAAATTTCTAGAAGTTTTTGAAATTTAATTTCTTTCGAGATCTCTAGGAGCCATTATCTTTATTACCCTACTCTCCTCCTACTGTGCAGTGAGACACTAAGCCTCTGCCACTTCTTAAACAAAAAAAAAAGATAGCCCAAGACCCCGTTGTTGCACACCTGTAACACCCTGAGATTTTATGGGAGAGATTCTTTTTATTTTCTTTGATGCCTTGTGTTGTACGCTACACCAAGATTATATTGCTCTATATGAAACACCACATTAGCTTTCAGTATACACAACACTATTCTTGTCCTGTGTTGCACATAATTTTAGGTTCTTTTGATAGAATTCATTTCATGCAATACTGAGTATAGATTTTGTTCAATGTATAAATGAACTAAGTTTGGATTATTTTATACGCAACACCAAAGGAAGCTTGCACTACATGCAACACTGACTTGGCTTGCGTTACACAAAAGATCGACCCTCCTCGATAGCTTGCATTGTACGCGATACTGAGTTTCACTAAACAAAGATATATTATTAAAATATTATTATTTAATTGGATATAAACTAGATGTTATGAATAGTATTAACCAAATTTTAAATTTTATAACATTAAAATCCATCTTATATATTTTTAGAACATGATATAAGAACAAAATCAATTTTTTGGATAAAAGAAGTATTTTTCAAAAAAATGCAGTTTTATCGTCTTTTTATGGAGAACCCTTTTTAAATTTAGTTTTGACACCTTTATATGTTCTATTTGACAAAAAAACTTATTATTTAGAATCAGTACATCAAAATTTACTTTGGATGAATTTTTGATATTTTTCTGATAACTATCATGTTTTTATGAATAGTAAAATTGCGATAATTTTTAATTGAAAACAACTTTTTTCCATCGAGATAATTTATATGGTTAAATCATATTATTTAATGGTTTTAAAGTATAAATGAAATATATTTTTATTATTTAATCCAATGTTGGTCACTGGAAGTAATTTCCCATTGAAATTGGACATAAACACAAGTCAATCTTTTGATAGTTATTATTTCTTAAAAACCCGCTTTTTGGTTTTGACAACGAAAATTAATTTTAAATTAATTATTGAAAATTTTGTGTTTTGAATTTGGAAAAATTGATTCTATATTTGGAATCATAATGTCCAAATTGTGTGAATATGTACCTTTTATTTTCTGTACATTATGAATAGTAACTTTAGTAATTATTTTATTTACCATGGTTGAAGGATAAATCTGGTAAATAAGGATAAAAAATAATATTATAATAATATTAAACTACCCTAACACATGTATTATTCCTATTAGATGAGATATTTCTACCCACGTGCATCATTGAGTCGATTTTGAGACCCCATGGATTCATTTGGATGTGAAAATGATATTTTATAAGAATTAATTTAAAGTAAAGATAATTATAACCTAAACATATATATTTTTATAAATCAATTTTAATATTGGGTTATATAACTTATATCTATGTCTATAAATATTAATTAGAAAGTTAAACAGATTTCTTACATAATGGTATTTTATTTATAATTTTTAGACATTAGAAAAATATATTTATTTATAACACAATTATGATGTAGTGATTACCTTATTAATGAAAGATTCAAATAACTAAATTTATAAATATTAAAATAAATTTAATCTGAACATTTTTATGTCATACATGAATGTTTTGGATGTCATTGACATATTAGGGATGCGTTAATGCCTTTGGTTTGAAGGAATAAGGTTGCTATGATTTAAAAAAAAGTCAAGTATGAATAGTGTCCAAAATTGACATAATTCATAACTTAAAACATAAAATAGTTATTAAATGATATTAAATTCCTAAAAATTTAATATTAATCCAAATGGTTAATATAAGTTCAAATATGTCATAAATAACTTTTGTGGGTCGTTTGACATGATATGGTAATTACATTAACCCACAATGTGTAAATAACTTGATATCACGGTAAGATTAAAACGGGTAAAATAAGGGTTAAAAAAAAAAGACAAGGATAAAAAAATATTAAAAACTTGTCTAAAAATTATTGGATGATGGGTATTTGAACCAAAATCATCTTATATTCGAATTAAATAAATTGTGGACCATATTAAATCGAAATTGAATTTATAACAAATTAATATTTTACGACATTCCTAAAGTGGCCCTCTCATCTCTTATAAAAGAGCATCTCCTCCCTCTCTTCACTCCATTTTGAGCCTTCAATCTCGGCCAAACCCTACCAATTTCTCTTATCAACTTCCCTAGTTACATTCTAGAGGTGCTGGTCTTCTCAAATGACCAACTCTAGTGCCCTAATAGGAAATTTAAAGGAGGTACATTGAGGAAGAGGTAATCTCTTCTACCGATTCTTTCAAATTTCTTTCTTCTTCTACTTCCTCTTCTTTAATTGTTTCATTATAAAGTAATAACATCAGTATAACTCATATACCGATATGTTATTATAAATATGAAACAATCCTATTTCACCTTCTATCCATCCTACGAAAAACAAAATCACCATGCATGCGTACGTACGAATTACCGTCTTCATGCCGTGGTGTAATATGTTTTTCACCACCACCTTATTTGGATGTGTATAATGGTGGAAATAATAACTATATACGATTATTATAACATGATACTAATTATGAGATATTATACACCATCCACTCCAATACCATTCAACAATTATGAGAACGATATCGTCGTTCGTGCGTACGTACGGCTTACCGTCTCCACGACGCGATGTGATCCATTCTCCATATTAACAATTCAAGAATGATTATAAAGTATATATAATAAATAATAATGAAATATAAGACATAATAATGTTACTGAATTTATGTATATATATATATACATATATGTCATTTACTTCCATTCAATTTAACAAGGAAACGAAAACAACGTTCGTGCGTACGTATGACCTACCGTCTCCAGGAACAGTGTATTCCATTTCATTTATCTATCTATTATATATATATATATATATATTTATATACTTAATATATATAATATATAAATCATGTTTTACGTTCTAAAATCAAGCAATTCATGATATAAGTAATAATATCAAAAATAACAATTCAAAACACGAACGATAAATAAAATGATTATTACCAAAAACACTGCTTTAATATGGAATTGACAAATGAATGGGTAATATAAAGTCGTAAGTGAATCATATATGATATCATAAATATTATTATGGTTTTGTTACAAGTTAATAATATGTTTAAACCCACTATACAGGAGTTTCAGACACATGGAAGAAATTAGACATAAGGTAAGGGATAATTTTGCAATCTCATTTTTATTCGAGATTGTTTATTCATAATTATTTACTCGGGATTATTTATCATCCATGTACATGTTTTCTAAAAATGTTTTCATAAAATGTTTATTATTATTCTATGCATATTTTAAGTCATTTTACCCCTTTTTTACTTTTACTACATGGTATGGAAAGAATATTTCTTTTGTTTACCATACAAGGTACTTTTTGAATTCTTTGGCAAAAGTATGAGGATAATGTCTTTTTAACTTATATGGAATGAATGTATTTTTACGGTTTCATGATGCCTTAATTACATGAATCTTCCTCTACACTAGTTCAAGTTTATTTTCTACTAAACTCTTTTCTTTTAAATTTACGCGGTATTTTGAGAAAAGAAAACATTTTTGAAGAAGTATATTTTTCTCAAGAACTTAGTTCATGTGTTTTATTAAAATTATTTTTCATCTAAGACGATGCTCTTAAATAAGGTTATGTTTTTATCCCTATTATTACTTTTATTTGATTGTTTTTTATGGTGGAATTATTTTTATTAAGTCCATTTATCTTATATGGATTATGTTATGATGAAATGATATTTAAGAATATCATTTAATTTCACGAGTTATGCTATGATGAATGATTTATGTATTTGTAGAACATGTAAGAATGATTTTATTATGAGATGAGTGAGATCTATATCTCCCTCCAATGCATTGGGTAAAGATTTATATCTCATGAGATAGACATGACTAGAACAAAAATTAAATCTGGTTTAGTAATACATGGCTAGAATGACAGGTAAATCCAGTTCAATAATACATCGCTGGAATGACAAGTAAACCCGGTTCAGTAATGGGATTTGTCCACTATGATGGTCTTGGAAAAAATGCCTTGGATACTATGGAAGTCATATTATGTTCTTATTAGTTTTCCACAATTATATGTTTTATGTCAATTCTATTCTATCATGGTTAATGTTCCTTTATGATCCATGCCTTACATACTGTCAAGATTTATTTTATGACTCAAGATTTTGATGTTTAAACTTTATGTTCATGTTTTAACGTTCAAATGATTATGGTTTGTTTTATGTTATCCATGTTTACCCTTACTGAGCATTTGAGTTCACCATTTTTATGTTTTATTTTCCCCAAGAGAAAGGTTTTAGGTAAGAAAATAAAAGGGGAAGATCTTTATGGGAGATGTTAAAGATCTTTCACCATAATTAGAAGATTATGCTCTGAGTTTACAAAGGAACTAAAATAATACGGTCTTTGGGTGTTTGTTTGTGTCATGTATTAAGTATTCCACAAAATAAATGTAATGTCCATGTACGTCAAGCTAGGGTATCTACAACACCTCCCTTTTATGCGCCTTGAGTAGCATCCAAAATCCTGAATTACCTCATCCATAATAGGGCCACACCAGATATACCGCCTCCCTGATGCATATCCATCTCCTCCACTATCCCGCAACATCACCTCCATCCTCTTCCATGCGACATACACACTAACCAATGCTATAACATCACAACCAGTAGGCTACCACCATCACTCATCGTAACTTCCTCCTTATGTGGAATAATAATTTATCTATTCATAATTTAATTGTGTGTGTGAGATAATCATAAGTCATACATGAGAAAATTTAGAGTAAATATATATCAATTGAAAAATTAATATTTTTATGTTTTATCTTCAAATTTGAATCAGTTTTACCTAAATGGTAATGTCATTTGAGTGAACTTGATCCATATAGAAACATTGACTTTGTAAGAAACAAGTTTTTGTATTTTATCAAGTGATTAAATTATAAAATTTCATCAAATTATTCATCAAATTAGATAATGAAACATTTGATGATTTGTGTGAAAAATTAGAGTATTATCTAACATTTTAGATTGAGATTTGATGGTAATTTAATTAAATTGGGAATTAGTGATAATTAAATAACTAAATATTCAAATGTGGGATTAAATTAATTGAAATCACACACACTTAAATGATATTAAAAACTCTGGCACTTCCATCTCGACTTTCATCCCTATATTAGATTAGTTTTAATTCATTTAAATAGTTTTTTATTTTTTAGAATTTTTAGTTTCTAATCAAATAAAAAATTAATCGAATTGAACATTATTTAAATAGAATAATACTAGTTTTTACACACATTCCCACATGGGATCGACTATATTACCACTTCTATAGTATGCAATAGGTCTTATAATTTTATAAATTTTGTGTGCCATGACAACACGTACCAGTGATATTGTGTTGTTGTGTGGGAATATTGTGTTGATTTAAAAGAGTTGCTGATATTGATATATTGAATTATGTTCTAAATCAGTTGAATAATTTGACGATGGTAATGAGAATGAAGTCATAAAATCTTAATTTTTTATTTTGTCATTGTCTTTCTAGTAGTGGAAGTTCATTGTAATTGTTATCAAGGTGGTGGAAGAGGGGTTGTTGTAATATTTTATTGTGGTAATATTGTGAGGTTGATGTGGTTTTCTATGGGTATATGTGGAAGTAATAGAGATAATAGTGGTAGGCTTCGGTGTGTGGAAATTATTTTCTAGCTAAGTAAACTGTAACATCCTGACTCAGATGCCACTAAATCGGTGCTTCGAGCTTGTTCATCACAATGCGTCAAGTGAATCTATTCTTACGTTAGAGGCTGCCAACTAGGAGCGAGAGCCTAGGGTGTGTCCGTGGAGAGACTATGACTACATATCAGAGTAAAAAACAACCTAAATAACTAGATATCATCCATAACAATAAATAAACTTAAATTTAAGCATGCTATAATAATAAATGAAATATAGTAAAGGCCTAAATGACCATTTCATACAACACTGGTCACCCACTGACCCAACCACACATGCAGGAGTACATAAAGGAAACTGAAATAGAAGTATAAGGCTCTTCTACTAACTCCAATCCAAACTATATAACTAATCTTTAAGACATTTTTGATCTGCTTCAACCCAATCGAAATACTCTACATGAGTGGCTCCACTCAATCATGAAACCCTGGGCCTCATCCCTATCCATCATTCAATCCGTACTAAACTTGAAAACAAGACATAAGGTTTAAGTTCACACCAAGGTGCACATACAAGGGTGAGAAATTATCTCAGTAGGCCACCCCAACGATAAAATTATAAATCTAATATCATAATTTCATTCTCATGAAATCTGCTCAGTATAGCCGAGACACAACTGAAAATGTTAAATAAAATAAAGTGAAACCATAGTCGATCCATGGGTCTGTGATCCTGATCAACTGGATAATGTTCCATCATGTATATATATATATGAGTAAGGTGAAGAATAATAAAAATCAATAGTAGTCTATCCTTGGGTTTGTAATCCCAATTGTCTGGACATCTTATAAATGGGAATTAAGATGGTTTCATACCACTCAATCCATGTATGATTAGTTGATCATTACATCCGTAATCCCGATCGACAATACCTACTTCAGAAAGCACAAAAAAAAGTCTCTAAGAAAGCTATGTAACCATAAGGGGAGACATTTCATAGCCCTGGGATCACTCATACTCTCCTCCAATTACTATAATGAAGTATTCTAGGTAATACACGAACATCCTATAAATGGTTTGTGGGATGGACATCATGCCACTCAATCTATATAAATCCAGTCCAATGTCTGATCCATAGGTCACAATCCATAGGCGATCATGACATCACGACTTGGATAATTCCTAAGGGGATGACCATTAAGCAATTTGTAAGGAATTCTATCTGGATCCAAGTACATTCTTGGTATCTATTCAAAGTAAAATGACTCAAAAACCCACTCCTAGTCAATTATGGAAAGTTCAATATTGGAATGGTGCATCTAATCGACCCTAGGGAGAATCCTAAGAGTCACTTGGGAGAGCATAATCATCCTTGAGGGCATCAATAATGTGGAGCGTCATGTACAACACCACAATCAAATAATCGATCAGGGAGTGTAATCACCCCCATCACTTGGGAGAACATAATCATCACTAGGTATAACTCATAAACCAAATCCTAGGAAGTATGTATGGGTATCATAATAATATAATAAACAATAAAAGGCCCAGAATCTAGACCCCATGAAGTATGTCTTGGCGCCACAATAATACAAAAAATTAAATAAAAAGGCTCAGAAGCCAGGTCCTAGGAAGTATATCTGGGCACTCCAATAATGCGACAATAAAATAAAGTCTTAGAAGATAGGTCCTAGGAAGTACGTATGGGCACCCCAATAATATATCATGCCATTTCAGGCCCATCGGCCAAAACCAATAAGTACCTATGGCAATCATAGATGCATAAAAAATAATCATGTGAATGCATAAATCAAAGAGTGAGGGTGGATGAATTCCTAAACCCACTGTTACTACCACTGCCTCTCGGGCTCACAAGTTCGATATGGATTTCATAAAGACACCTGCTACCATATCTACCCAAACCCGACACAATAGCTTCTGGTTGGTCAAACACTGGGGTACCCACTAGGTCCCTCATGTCATGAAATTGGAGATGCATCGTACTTAGGATCCTTGAGGTCTATATATAAGCAATGGTATCCCTCTGGGGAATCTCAGAAACCATAAGCTATATGAGGCATCCTACATGGGATCTTTGGAAGGAGTAAGTAAATAGAAGCATCCTACACGAGATCCTACGGGTCAAAAAAAATCAGAGGAATCATACACGGAATCCACAGAAATAGTAACAAGTAGAGGGATCCTATAAGGGATTTTCTAGGTCAGCATGTAAGTGAAGGAATCCTATAAGGGACCATTAGAAAATAGTAGTAAGATAGAGGAATCCTATATGATATCCTATAGGTAAAAAGATAAAATGTACTCTTAGACTAAAAGGAAAATTCTTGAATAAAAGTCTAGACAGACGGCTCATGGACCATCTCAGATCAAGGGTCTCACTCTTGGAGTCCTTAAATCACCTAAAGGATGTCACCATCACGATATATGTGAAAAGATACTCAAAATGGACTACCCATGTGTCCAATTCTGACTTTAGGGAATAAAACTAGAAAATCCCTAAAAAGGGTAGTAAGGGAGGAGTACATGACACAAATACCCTGGTACACAAGGTGTACCCTCGAAGCCCCACATGGGCGTGTACCTCAGTTGGACTTGGTGTGTAAAACCCAAGTACATGGTGTGTAAGTCAGATAAACTACATGTACCCTTCATAGGGCACCTGTCTATGTAACTCACATGGCCTAGCCATTTATTTTGTCTAGTTGTGTACTTCTATGTGGCATGTGACCCACACGGGGTCTGGTCATGTACTCTTCACGACCATGTGCTTCTACAAGGGATATCTGGCCATGTACTTAGCTATATAGACAATCACCGATACAAAGCGTGTACACCCTATACATGGTGTGTACTTATAAAAAGACTATCTTCCCTAAATAGAAAGAACATACAACATGTGTTCCAGAACTACACACCGTGTGATCAGGATTTCCAAACAAGAAATCCCTCAAATCGGCCTGAAACCCTATTTTCTCCCCAAAAGATATGGATCGACACTAAATGGGTCCTAAGAAGTGATAAAAGGTCTATAAAACTAGAAAACAGTAAATATACAAGTATTTACATAAAAAACCTAAAAACATCCTACATTTGTGCAGAATCTTCCAAAGCTTTTCTTGTTTCCACAATCTGCAGCTCCCACACAATGATCTGAATCCTCCCAAGCTATGAAAAGATACATCTCTTCCTCTACCTCTTTCCATTTCTATCCCTCTCCCCTTTTCTCCCTCATTTACATGAAGGGGAAGCTTATAAGCTGTACATAAGAATCCAAGGGGTGGATAAAAAGAGAAAATAATAAAAAGAAAATTTAAAAAAGAAAATAAAAATAAAAAGGGGTATGGGCCTAACCTCGACACCCGACATAAGTTTATTCCTCACCTAGGAAAAGCCATCCATTCTAGAATCAATGAAGAAGATAGAATCTCAACACGAAACTCCTTTCAAAAGATATCTATAAAGAAACATGTGCAAATAAATTAATATTTAATTAATTAAATATTAAATATTTTGTTATTCCATGAAAATTAAAATGGCTAGTAATTATACTGCACTTCTTTCATAGGTTAAAAAATTGATTCCGGGACCAATAGAGTGGAAATAAAAATTATAAGAGGTCATATGCTGGGGTAAAATTACCATTTTACCTCTTACAAAAATCTGGAAGAAAAAATCCAAATTTATGATCAAATTTCCAGTCCAGAAAAATACGAGTCATTACAACCTCCCCACCATAACCCTTCTCATCCCTGAGAATCCTTAGTGTTAAAACCCTATCATTCTCTCATCCCAAGAATCTACAAAACTATGCTATCTTGACCATCCAATGATCGGTATCACAATGTTAACAACTCTTCCATCAAGGATGACATTTAATTGTGATCGATCTAATACTCCCCACCATAGAAGTATCCTTATCATCACCCAAAAACCGAGATCCAAGCTCAAAGGCCCACACTCCATCCATTACTAGACATAATGACTGGAGTGGCCAGAACTGCTCATACAAGAGTGCCAATGTAGAAGCATCAAAGCATCACTCATTCCCACTTCCTGAGAATAGGTTTCCATCGAAAACACATGATTTCAACTAAAAACAAGGGTCACCACCCTCAAAAGACCAATGGTGCACTTCCCACCATATTACTTACCTTATAAATCTCTTCACGTGAAACTCACAAGGTGTTCATCCGTCAAAACTGAAAAGATATTTAAGAATCTCAACATATAACTGATGCTCTCTCAGTGTACTCATGATGATTTCAAGATACAGGGAATGATCATCTCTAACTAAGAGTACACTATGAAAAGACTCCACACAAGCGGCTCTACTCGATCATGCAACCCCAGGCCTCATCCCTATCCATCATGTAATCTATGCTCAAATTGAAAAGAAGACATAAGGTCTGCACACACACCAAAGTTCATGTACATGGGTGAGAAATAATCATATTAGTCCACCCCAATGATGAACCTTCAAATCCACTGTCACTAGTGTATGCTCATGCAATATGCTCAGCCTAGCTGAGACACAACTGAAAATGTGAAATAAAATAAATAAAGTGAAACCATATTCGATCGCTGGATCTGTGATCCCTATAAACTGGACAATGTTCCATCATATATATATATATTTATATGTGTGTATATATATTACTATATATATATATATATATGAGTAAGTGAAAAATAACATAAATCAACAGCAGTCGATCCTTGGTTCCATAATATTAATCGTTTGAACATCCTTTAAAAAGGGAATTAAGTTAGATGTCTTACCACTTAAGTAATGTATAATTAGTCAATCCTTGGATCCATAATCCGGATTGACGATACCTACTTCGACCAATGCTAGAAATGTCTTTGAGCAAGCTACATCACCATAGGGGGATACATGTCTTAGCATTTGGATCACCCATACTCGCCTCCAATCACTATAATGAAGGATTCTATGCAATACCTAGACATCCTATAAATGTTCTTTGAGTTGGAAATCATTCCACTCAAGCCATGTAAATACATTCCGATGTCTAAGCCTGAGGTCCTGGTCTGTAGGTGATTATGACATCATGAGTCAGATAACCCCTAAGGGGATGGCCCTTAGGCAATCTACATGGAATGATATTCGGATCTAAGTGCATGCTCTATATCCATTAAAAGGAAAATGGCTCAATAAACCACTCCCAATCAAGTTTTCTGAGTTTAGTAATGTAATGGTGCATCCACCTAACCCTAGGGAGCATACTAGGTGTCACTCATAAGATTGTAATCATCATTGAGTGCATCAATGATGTGGAGAATCATGTACTACATCAAAATCAAGTAATCTATTAGGGAGAACATAATCATTCCATCACTTAAGAGAGTGTAATCATCCTCATTTATAACTCATAACTTGGATCCCAGGAAGTATATCTGGGAATCCCAATAATATAATAAACAATAAAAAGGGTCAGAAGATGAATTCCATGAAGCATGCCCAGGAATCCCAATAATACAAAAATCAAATAAAAAGTCTTAGAAGTTGGGTCCCAGTAAGTACATATGGGAACCCCAATAATACAAAAATCAAATAAAAAGTCTTAGAAGATGAGTCCCAATAAGTACGTTGGGGCAGCCCAATAATACATCACTCCATGTCAGACACTTTAGCCAAAACCAAGAAGAACCTCTTTCAATCATAACCTCATAAAAAGTAATAATGTGAATGCATAAATAAAAGAGTGAGTGTGTCTAAATTCCTAAACCCACCACCACTACCACTTCCTCTTGGGATCACAAGTTCGGTATGTGTTCTAAGGTGACACACACTACCATCTTTACCAAAACCAGAAATACTAGCTCAGGGTTGGTTAAAAACCAGGGCACCCACTGGTTCCCTCATGTCATTACACTGAAGAGGCATCCTACTTGAGATCTTGGAGGTATATACATAAGTAAAAAAATCCCTCCGGGGAAACTCTGAAACAATAAGCTATTTGAGGAATCCTACATGGGATCCTCAGAATGATCAAGTAAACAGAGGCGTCCTACACAGAATCATATGGGTCAAAACATAAGTGGAGGAATCCTACACATGATATTTGGAAAGAGTAATAAGTATAGGGATACTACAAAGGATTCCCTAGTTCAACATGTAAACGAATGCATCCCACAAGAGATCCTTAGAAAATAGTAGTAAGGTGGAGACATCCTACATCAGATAATCTAGGTAAAAACATAAGATGACCTCTTGGTCTAAAAGGAGAATTATTGAATAAAAATATAGAGATATGGCTCATGGACCACCTCAAATCAAGGGTCTCACTCTTAGGTGATAGCTGGATTTGATTACTGGAGGAAGAACCTCTCCATTTAGTAAAAATCCTGAAATGCCTCCTAGGAGTCCTCAAATCACCTTATGGGTTTCACCATCATGATCTAGGTGGATTGATACTCAAAATGGACTACTCATGTTTCCAATTCTAAATTCGGGGTGAAAAATACGAAAAACCCTAAAAATGGTAGTATGGTAGGAGTATATGGTGTGTATACCATGATACATGGAATGTACCCTAAAAGCCCCACATGGGCATGTACTTCATCTAGAATTGGAATGTAAAACCTAGGTAAACAGTGTATAAGTAAGGTACATGGTGTGTACTATACATGGGGTACCTTCCTGTGTACCTTACATGGCCTAACCACGTATTTTTCCTAGCCATGTACTTCTACATGGCATGTGACCCACACAGGGTCTGGCCGTGTACTCTATATGACCACGTGCCTCTACACGGGCTATTTTCCATGTACTAGACTACATGTCCAAGCACTAGTACATGGTTTTTACTTATTAAAATATCATCTTCATTGAAAGGGAATAACACATGGCTTGTGTTATTGAACTACACACCATGTGATCAAGATTTCCAAATGGGAAACCCCTCAAATTGGCTCGAAACCCCACCCTAAAATCTATAGATCAACCATAAAGGGGTCCTAAGAAGTGATAAAAGGGATATAAAACTAGAAAGTGGTAAATATATGGGGATTTATAGAAAAAACATAAAAATTATCTACCTTTGGTCAAAATTCGTCCAAGCTTTGCTTGTTTCCGTGATGTGTAGCTACCGTGTGACGATCCAGCTCCTCCGGAGCTCTGTGGAAACACCTATATTCCTCTACCTATTTATCTCTATATCTATCTCTATTTATATCCATTTTTCTCTCTTGGTTTCATGAAGGAGAATCCCATTGTGCATATGAAATAAGCCAGGGGGAGGAGAAGAAAAGAAAAGAAGAAAAAGAAAAGGAAGAAAAGAAAAGAAAAAGGAAAAGGGGCTTGAGCCTAGCCCTGATACTTGACATGAGTCTATGTATTACCTAGGAAAAACACCTAGTTTTGGACTCAATAGAAAATAAAGAATCTCAATATGACTCTCTATTCAAAAGATATACCCAAACTAACGTGTACATAAATTTATATTTAATTAATTAAATATTAAATATTAATTACTCTATGAAAATTTGAACAAATCATTACTCTACCAAACACTTTTACTAGGGTAAAAATCATATCATGGGACCAACAAAGTGGTCATAAAAATTATTCGAGGTCATCTGCTAGGGGAAAATTACCATTTTACCCTTTATAAGGATCTAAAAGTAAAAAAATAAAATTTCTACTCAAATTTCTAGTCTGAAAAAACATGGGTCATTACAACCTCCCCACCATAACCAATCTTGTCCCTAAGAAGCCTTGGTGGTCAAACAGATCCATGCCCTTATATTGATTATCAATAAAACTACACTATCTTGATTGTCTAATGACCTGTCTCACTGCGTTAACAACTCATTCATCAAGGAAGATGTTTAAACAAAACCGATCTAATACTTGTCACCGTAGGAGTATACTTATCATCGATATGAAACCAAGCGTCAATTTCAAAGTCCCACACTCCATCCCTTATTGTACATAATGAATGGAGTGGCCAAATTACTCATATAAGAGAAATAACATGAAATCATCAAAGAATAACCCACCCCACTTCTTGAGAATGGGTTTCCATGAAAAACACTAAATTTTAACTAAAAATGAGGGTCAGCGCCCTCAAATGGCCAATTTTTTACTCCCCATCATATGTCTTACCTTATACATCTCCTTGAGTGAAACTAACAAGGAGTTCATCTATCAAACATGAAAGGATATTTAAGAAGCTCAGTGTATAAACGAAACTCTATCAACATGCATAGTATAACGTCCCAGATCCGGGTGCCACTCAACAGGTGCCCCGAACCCAGTTCGCCACATGACCTCAAACGCATTTCCCCAAATGCCAGAGGCTTCCGACTAGCAGCGAGGGCCCATGTCTGATAGTGGGGAAACTATGCCCTCATTTTTCAAAGTGTAGCGCATTGGAATAAAATAAAAAACATACAACAACAACGAAAGCAATAAACCACACTCATTTAATATAACAACTGCAGTAAAAGATAACCAACCAGAGATATAGATATGATGCAACATGTCTCAAGTTCTAAGAAAATAGCTAGAATGTGTTACACAGTAGTACAATACAATACGGAGTACAACAAAACAAAACAAAACAGCTGGTAACATCGCGATCCTAAGCCCAGTCCCATGCTCCCCTACTCCTCAGCAACAATCAAGTACCTGTATAGGGACCCTTGCCCTTATCCACACCTGCAGAAATGTAATCTGTTTGGGCCGAAAAGCATGACCCAAATAGGGTGTGAGAAATAATCTCAGTAGGCACCCACCAAAGGACCGTGCTCAACTGTGTGTAAACATGCAACAACAATGTGCAAAAGTAAATTCAATAAACTAAGCAGTACTCAAAAGTAACTAACTTTACCAATTATATTGCCATTTTAATATTCATTTCATTATTTATTAATAAGAAACCACCACAATGAATTTCTATGTAAACAGTCAGTGTCCTCAGACACGCAAACCCTTACCCTCAGGTAATCAGAATCTTGCCCTCAAGCATTGCCCTCAGGCATAACAAAAATTTCCCTCAGGCGTACGAAGTGTCGCCCTCAGGCACAAAAGTCACCGCCCTCAGGCATACGAAAGGTTTCCCTTAGGCGAAAAAGAACGTTGCCCTCAGGCTAATCCAGTCATGCCCTCAGGCTATAGTAAAACACCGCCCTCAGGCACAAGTAACTAGGACAATCCCAACATGTAAATAATCAATTCACATACAATTCCTCTCAAGGAATTTTAACAAACATTATTACAATGGCATACCCTCGGGTATCCTGACCAAACGGCTAAACAGAGGAACGCACCCCTAGGGTGGTCCTGGATCCAAGCAACGATCCCAAACAGCAGTTTATTATCACATTTAATCACCTATACATTTCTAGGTAGTTAAAATAGCCACGACCTTAGCCACACGACACCCCAACATGGGCTCGTAGCACAAAAATACACACAAACGTACAACAATTGGAAATTAAACACCAAGCCACCTACCTTAAGCACCCTAGAACGGTATACACGAACGACGCCTTCTAAAACGTCCAAGAACGTCGTAGATCTGAGGTAAAAGAATTCTCATTCAACATAAAATAACTTCCCTTAGAGGAGGAATTGGCAAGAAAAACACAAGTAGAAGGAAGCTCTTACCTGTGCTGTTCCAACATGATCGAAGGAAGTGGAAATGGACCCCCGACGCTCGATCGGTTGATCCATGAAGGTTCGATCGTCCTCTCCCGAGCTCCTGTCCAGTTCTAAGCCAATCCTGTGAACAGGGTTGACTACTGCCAATTTTAAGTGAAAAAAACAAAGTACACGACGTGTACTTTTGACTACATGGTGTGTACTTCCCTCATTTAATTGTTCCTCTAGCAGCACCGCCAAACTGTTCATCCGTCAACATGAGTACACGACGTGTATTCCCGACTACACGGCCTGTACTTTCGCCCAACTGGCGACTGCTTCCACCGCCTTACTATTTGCCTACCGACTGACTACACGACGTGTAAATACATACTACACGGCGTGTAGTCAGTTTTTACACCCTTCGTCACCGACATGGCTACACACCCTGTGTACTCATTCCATACAGCCAAAGTACACAGCGTGTGGAATAGTACATGGCTTGTAGTCCCAAAATTTAGGATTTCCCCCATTTTCCTTATTTTCTCAAAAACATTTAAGGAAAAGAGAAAATAAGAAACCCGTACATCAAAAATAAGAACCATGTTCTTACAAACTTCCCCCCTTAAAGAAATTCGTCCTTGAATTTCCCTTCTAAGGGTGGTGAAGACAAAGCTTAGAACAACTCTGGCCACTAAGAACGTACGTCGGTCTCCCGCTCCCAGGTTTCGTCCTGCACTCGGCCATGCTGCCATATCACCCGCACGAGAGGAACTGACCGGACTCGGAGAACCTTCGTGCTCCTATCAATGATACGAATCAGATGCTCCTCAAAGGATGCATCGATCTGAAGCTCAACCTCCTCTGGATGAAAGACGTGAGACGAGTCTGAATGATAGCGGCACAACTGAGATACATGGAAGACGTCGTGCATGACCCGATACCTCTGAGGTAACTGCAACCGATAGGCAACCGGCCCGACTCTCCAGAATCTCAAATGACCCCACATACCTCGGTGAAAGTTTACCCTATCTCTTGATCCGCCTGTGTCCCAACCTCGGCGAAACACGCAAGAAGACCTGATCCCCGACCATGAACTCCAACGGTCGTCTGCGGTGATCAGCATAAGACTTTTGACGAGACTGTGAAGTAGCCATCTTCTTCTGAATCAACTAGACATGCTCAGAAGTCTCCTGCACGAGTCGTGGTCCCAGTAAAGCTGCCTCACCTGTCTCTAACTAGAACAAAGGTGATCAGCATGACCTACCATATAAATCCTCGTATGGTGTCATCTCAATAGTTTCATGAAAACTGTTATTGTAGGCAAACTCGACTAGGGGTATATGCTTCTCCCAAGAGCCCCCAAAGTCTAGGATGCATGCACGCATCATGTCTTCAAGCACCTGTATCGTACGCTCTGACTGGCCATCGGTCTGAAGGTGGTAAGCTGTGCTCAGCAGCACCTATGTACCCAGTGCCCTCTGAAAACTCTGCAAAAAACGAGACGTAAAACGAGCGTCCCTATCTAAAACGATAGAACGAGGGACCCCATGAAGACGTATGATCTCTCGGATATACAACTTCCCAAGATCGTCAACTCCGAAGGTCTCCTTAATCGGCAAAAAGTGAGCTACCTTTGTGAGTCTGTCTACAACAACCCACATGGCATCATTGCCTCTAGGTGACCTCGACAATCCAGTCACGAAATCCATCGCGACATCATCCCATTTCCACTCTGGGATGTGTAACTGCTGTAACAGTTCGGCTGGCCTCTGATACTCCGCCTTCACCTGATGACAGGTGGAACATCTCGTAACAAAACCAGCTACTTCTCTCTTCATACCCGTCCACCAGTACTGACGTCTCAAGTCATGGTACATCTTGGTAACCCCGGGATGAACTGCCCAAGCTGAAGCATGAAACTCCTGCATCAACTCCTCGTGTATATCCCCTGAAACCCATACTCGTCCATGAAAATGCAGTACCTCATCATCACCTATCGTCCAACCAGGAGGAGGGTCCTCACTAGCCACCGACTCCCGTAGAACTAGGACTTCTGAATCAGATAGTTGTCTCATCTTCACTCTATCCAGGAGGGTGGAAGTCACATCTAAAGATAAAAGATAGGATTGCCCCTGACTGTCGTGAACCTCTATATGCATCTCAGAGAACAAGGCCATGAGTTGTCACTCACCACTGGCCTCCTGTACCACCTGTATCTGAGTTCTCCTGCTCAGTGCATCAGCAACTGCATTACCCTTACCAGGTGTATAGGCAAGCTCAAAATCGAAGGACTGTAGGTACTCGACCCACCTTCGCTGTCTTAGATTGAAGTCACGCTGGGTAAAGATATACTTGAGACTTTTGTGGTCGATGAAAAACACAAAATTCTCTCCCAAGAGATAATGTCTCCAATAGCGCAACACATGAACAACTATAGCTAACTCGAGGTCATGCGTCGGGTAATTCCTCTCATGTGGCCTCAACTGCCGAGACCCGTACGCAATAACTCGATCGCCCTGCATCAACACTGCTCCCAGCCCAATACCCGATGCATCATAGTAAACTGTATAGCTCTTCCCTTGCTCTAGAAGTATCAGGACTGGTGCTGATGTCAACCTTCCTTTCAGGTCCAGAAAGGCTGTCTCGCAAGCTTCTGACCAAAAAAACTTCACACCCTTCTTAGTCAAACCCGTCAATGGTGCTGCTAAGCGGGAGAAGTCCTGTATGAAGTATCTATAGTAACCGACCAGCCCCAAGAAACTCTGTATCTCAAACACTTTCTTAGGATGCTCCCAGGAAACTACTACCCTCACCTTCTCTGGGTCTACTGCAACTCCTGCCTCTGAGATGATATGACTCGGGAAGTGAATCTGGTCCATCCAAAAGTGGCACTTTGAGAGCTTAGCATATAGCTTATGCTCTCTCAGTGTACTCAGCACGATCTAAAAATGGGTGGAATGGTCGTGTCGAGTGTGAGAGTACACCAAGATTTTGTCCACGAATACTACCACAAAAGAATCCAGATAAGGATGTAACACACGATTCATCAGAGCCATGAAAACTGCCGGCGCGTTCGTGAGTCCGAATAGCATAACCAAGTACTCATACAGACCATATCTGCTCCGAAAAGCTGTAAGCGGTATATCTGATGGTCTCACACACAGCTGATGATATCCAGATCTCAAGTCAATCTTCGAGAACACTCGTGCTCCACAAAGTTGATCAAAAAGATCATCAATCCTTGGTAAGGGATATCAGTTCTTAACCGTCAACTGGTTCAGCTTCCAATAATCCACGCAGAGTCTGAGGGTATCGTCTGCCTTCATCACAAAGAGGACTGGCGAACCCCATGGAGAAGTACCGGGTCGGATGAAACCCTTTGCCTGTAACTCCTCTAACTGCCTCTTGAGCTCCTGCAACTCTGGTGTAGCCATCCTATAAGGAGGAATGGACACCGGTGCTGCTCCTGGCACAAGCTCAATAGAGAAATCCACCTCTCCGGAGGTAGACCCAAAAAGTCGTCCGGGAAGACATCCCTGAAACGATCAACCACTGGAGGGAAATCCGTCTAACAAGTCCCATGATCATCCATATATAAACTCGCAATCTGGGTTGTGACTCCACCTCGCCCATGATGCTCTGGTCCATCTCGACTCACCTGAACACCCCATTCTCCCTTGTATAGAAACACTTCACCCTCTGGTGACGTGAAACTCACCATGCGACGATAACAATCTACAAAGGCTCAGAAGGAAACCAACCAGTCCATCCCGAGAATGACGTCATAAGCTGTCATCTCTAAGACATAGAGGTCCCAAAGAAAGTGACACCCTCCAACCTCAAGGGGGAACTCCTTGCACTAACGCACATATGTCGTTCTAGTTCTCAACGGAGTGTCTAACGTCATGATATCAGAAGAAGTAGAAACATAGAGCCCAAGGATCTTCACAATGAGCACATATATGAAACTATGTGTAGCACCCGTATCGAAAAGTACTGAAGATAAGACAGAAACTACTAGAATATTACCTCTGACTGTAGAAGGTCCGGGATCCTGCTCCTTTTGGGTCTGTTGCACTGCATATGCCTGTCCAGTGTCGCGGCCCTACGACACAGCCTGACTACCCTGAGCTATCCCACCCTGCTACCTCTGAGATCCTGGTGTCTGGCTACCACAGCCACGACCACCACCTCTGCCTACACGCCCTGACGTATTCCAGTTTCCCGACTGGTAAGATGCCACTGGTCCCGCTCCCGCACACGGAGTCTGCACAGAACCCCTCTCACTAGCCACTGGTGGAAACGCCCTGCAAAAGCGCTGCAGATGACCCATCTTGCCGCAAGCTTGACACTCCACTGGATCACGTGGACACTGCGGTCTCTTGTGCCCCTCTTTACCACACTGGTAGCAAAAGATCGGGCCACCTGAAGAAACTGCCTGGCTAGTACTTCCACCGTGAGAGAAACTCATCTGTCGCTTCCTCTTCCCGGTAGAAATAGTACCAGAAACCGGTGCTGAACCGCCCTGGCCCACACCACTATCTTCCCGCAGGTTCCTCTCTGTAATCAGTGCCTGATTTACAATAGCATGTACTGAAGGCAACCTGAAAACATTCACCAGTGCTCGGATGTCATAACGAAGACCATCCTCAAAGCGTCTGGCTCTCAACGTCTCATCACCCACCATCACAGGTGAAAAACGATGAAGCTTGGTGAAATGAGAAGAATAATCCATCAACGACATAGCGCCCTACTGTAGATTCATGAACTCTCGAGGTCTATCTGCTCTCATCGTCTCTGGAAAGAAGAAGTTATAGAAGACTGCCTGACAATCTTCCCACGCCATGTCCCTGTGATGCTCTGACTGGGTGGTAACATCCCACCACCTCTTGGTGGAATCACGCAGCATATAAGTCGCGAGCTTGACCCTCCGCCCTGGAGGCATCTCAATATGCTCAAAAATAGTTTGCATAGACCCCAACCAAGACTCCACAGCCTGTGGTCCGCCATCCCCTGAGAACGTAGGCGGATGCTGCTGCTAGAAGATACGAGTCAGCTCAGCCATAGATGTGGCAGCCGGCAGTGCTCTCTGAAAGGTTTGCATGAACCACATAAAGCCTTCACGGAACTGCGCATCTGTGCCTGTGTCTGGTATAATGGCTGGGGCCGCATCTGGCTCTGCTGGAGGATCCACTGGTAGCCCATGGCCCACCATCTCTGGAGTATAATCGTTGCCGCTCTCCTGGAAAACAACGCGTAGTCGTCTTGGCGGCATGACTCTAAAAGGTCAAACACACACCTTAGATCCACATTATAAAAGACTGGGAATGAAGGGACCAAAAAGGGAACGGGAGGAAGAAGGCATTTCAAGTTTTGAAAAACAAGACTGCACGGCGTGTATACTGCCTACACGGCGTGTACCTGACTTCTCTTCCCCTGCCCGGGTCCTTCTACACGGCTTAGCCACACAGCTCCCGTTGAAAAAAACTACACGGCGTGTATATAATCTACACGACGTGTATGGTGAAAATTTCCAACTTCCCATGTCGTTTGTGAAACGGATGACTACTCGGCTTGATACTACACGGCGTGTTACACCCACACACGGCGTGTACACCACCCCGTTTCCCTAGCCACATGGATAACCCCACACGCTCTATCCTCGGACGAGACTACACGACGTGTACTAGACAAGCTCCGCCGACCCGTGTTGTTAGTTACACGGCTGGATTCACTGCTCAAACTACACGGCGTGTTCCATATACACATAGCGTGTACACGAAAGGATTACCCCGACCCGTGTTGTTAGTTACACGACCGGGTCCCCAGGTCACACTACACAGCGTGTTCTTCATTGACACGACGTGTTTGTCTTAAGGTCTCCTCTGTCCATGTTGTTAGTTACACGGGCGGACTCCGATTCAACACTACACGATGTGTACAATGACTACACAGCGTGTTCACCCCAATCATTTCCCTTCCCCGTGTCGCCGCCCACATGGTTTGTGACACAGGAAGAGACTACACGGCGTGTACTCAAAACGTTTTCTTTTCTTCCCGAACAGAAGGACACACGACGTGTGTCTGAGGAACTACACGACTTGTATTCTGGGTTTTCCGGACAGTATGCCTCAGAAACTTCTCCGGAACCCCTAAAACACCGAAAATAACACCTAAGTGCCAAATTCTGATCCGTGAGGGCCCATACTCCCCGCAAATCAAATTTGGCATCTTATCTGTGTTATACAAAATAAACAGTCAATGATCCACCAAATTCCAGTCAATGAGGGCCCATACTCTCCAAAAACCAAAGTTTGGCATCCATTCTATCAACCGGCTCACACAAAAAAACCCTATCACATATCAGGTATTTATCAAAGCAGTTATCAGAATAACATGCTTTTCTAGCACAACAACTATCACAACAACATGCAATTTCTAATGCACCTATATGGCATGGAAACTATGCATGGAATGTGATTCCTAGCATGTGCCTAAATGATGCATGAGATGGAATACCCTCATATCATCGGGTTGCAACTAAATAGAACCCATGGATAACATATAAACAACACAATCACAAGTGCGTCACCCAATGGTGAAATCAAATCAACTGTAAAATTTGAAAAATTAGAAGAATTGAAAAACACGAGGTAGACTGGATTTTCCCTGTACACGGGTTAGCTACGCTCGGGAACAGCTCATTACCAACTACCGTTTCCGTCCTATCCCTGACTAAGGCTCCAAATAGTAAGTCAAAGAAAAGAACCCCTCTGATACCACTTTGTAACATCCTGGATCTGGGTGCCACTCAATGGGTGCCCCGAACCCGGTTCGCCACATGACCTCAAGCGCATTTCCCCAAATGCCAGAGGCTGCCGACTAGCAGCGAGGGCCCGGGTCTGATAGTGGGGAAACTATGTCCTCATTTGTCAAAGTGTAGCGCAGTGAAATAAAATAAAAAACATACAACAACAGTGGAAGCAATAAACCATACACATTTAATATAACAACTGCAGTAAAAGATAACCAACCAGAGATATAGATATGATGCAACATGTCTCAAGTTCCAAGAAAACAACCAGAACATGTTACACAACAATACAATACAATACAGAGTACAACAAAACAAAACAAAATAGTCGGTAGCATCACGAGCCTAAGCCCGGTCCCATGCTCCTTTACTCCTCAATAGCAATCAAGTACCTGTATAGGGACCCTTGACCTTATCCACACCTGCAGAAACGTAATCTGTTTGGGCCAAAAATCATGACCCAAACAGGGTGTGAGAAATAATCTCAGTAGGCACCCACCAAAGGCCCATGCTCAACTGTGTGTAAACATGCAAGTACATTGTGCAAAAGTAAATGCAATAAACTAATCAGTACTCAAAAGTAACTAACTTTACCAGTTATATTTCCATTTTAATATTCATTTCATTATTTATTATTAAGAAACCACCATAGTGAATTTCTATGTAAACAGTCAGTGTCCTAAGACACGCAAACCCTTACCCTCAGGTAATCAGAATCTTTCCCTCAGGCATTGCCCTTAGGCATAACAGAAATTGCCCTCAGGTGTATGAAGTGTCGCCCTCAGGGACATAAGTCACCGCCCTCAGGCATACGAAAGGTTTCCCTCAGGCGAAAAAGAACGTTGCCCTCAGGCTAATCCAGTCATGCCCTCAGGTTATAGTAAAACACCTCCCTCAGGCACAAGTAACCAGGTTGAGCCCAACATGTAAATAAGCAATTCACATACAATTCCTCTCAAGGCAATTTAACAAACATTATTATAATGGCATACCCTCGAGTATCCTGGACAAACGGCTAAACAGAGGAACGCACCTCCGGGGTGGTCCTGGATCCAGGAAGTGATCCCAAACAACAGTTTATTATCACATTTAATCATCTCTACATTTCTAGGTAGTTAAAATAGCCACGACCTCAGCCACACGACACCCCAACATGGGCTCGTAGCACAAAAATACACACAAACGCACAACATTTGGAAATTAAACACCAAGCCACCTACCTTAAGCACCCAAGAACGGTATACACGAACAACGCCTTCTGAAACGTCTAAGAACGTCGTAGATCTGAGGTAAAAGAATTCTCATTCAACCTCAAATAACTTCCCTTAGAGGAATAATTGGCAAGAAACACACAATGAGAAGGAAACTCTTACCCGTGCGGTTCCAACGTGATCTACAGAAGCAGAAACGGATTCCCGACGCTCGATCGGTTGATCCACAAAGGTTCGACCGTCCTCTCCCGAGCTCCCATCTGGTTCTAAGCCAATCCTGTGAACAGGGTTGGCTACTGTCCATTTTAAATGAAAAAACAAAGTACACGGCGTGTACTTTTGACTACACGACGTGTACTTCCCTCATTTAACTGTTCCTGTCACACCTGTTTTTATTTTACTTTATTTATTTTATTTATCATGGCGTCGGGTGTTTTTGCATGTGTGCGGGCGAGTCCCGGTTGGAAATTTTAATGTTTGGATGAGTTTATGGTTTGAGATAATGCGCGAACACCATACGGTTGTGTTGCGCAGCCCGTTTGCAGTCCACTTGGGTACCGTACGGTGCGCGCGTACCCCGCGGTTATTCAGTTTTAACGTTATTAAATTCGTTTGTTGGGCGGATTAATATATATATATATATATATATGATTATATAGGTGTATAAATATGTATATGAGTATATATGTTTATACATTATTATCATTATTATTATTATTACTATTATTATTATTATTATTTATTATTATTATTAATATTATTTTTAACGTAATGTGCATATATGTATGTTTATATGTGTATATATACACGTATGCTGATAAATATATATTTTCTTAACATTATATGTTTATGCGTAAATGTGTTTATGCATATGAGTATATATATGCATATATGTTTATAATATGTCATGTATGTTCATATATGTATGTTTATAAATTTGTTCATGTGTGTTTATATATATATGTTTATATATATATGTATGTAGATATGTTTGTAATTATAATAATAATAATAATTATTAATATTATTATTATCAATATGTTTATGTATGTTTATATATATATTTATATAGGTTTATATATACGTACACATGTTTTATATATGTTTAGATATATGTAAATATGTGTATATATATTTATAATAACTATTGCCATTATAATTAATTAACAAATTTATTATTAGTATTATTATTAAGTTAAATTATTTTATTTTGTTTTGTTTTAATTTTATTTTTCCTTTTATTTTATTCTCATTTTTCTTATTCTTTTTCCTTTTTTTTTCTTCTCCTCTTTTTCCTTCCCCTCTTTTCCTCTCCTCTAACCCTACGCTCTCCCTCTCCCCGCACGCCGCCACCCTCCTGCGCTCCCTTCTCCATCGCGCGATTCCTTCTCCCCGCACCCCTGTCCGTGCTCCACACCCAGCCGACGACCTCCCTCTCCTACCGGCCTCGCCAACAGCCGCCCTCCTTCGATCACCCCCAGCGCCGCCCTGCCTTCCCTCCGCCAGCGGCGCAACGCCCTCCGGCCACCGACACTACACCAGCTGCGCACCCTCCGACCTCCGACCCGCTGCGAGTCGCCGCCGACCATCTGCATCTCCTACTCCCGTCCGGCGTCCCTCCTCTGGCGGCGCTCCCTCCGGCCGCGCCTCTTCCCTCCGCCTCCCGTCCGGGTTCCCTCCTCCGGCCACTTTCGGCGTTCAACCGTCTCTGGTAGCGCCTCTCGCCGGCGCTGCCCTGCAAGCCGCTTCCCGGCCGGCCTCCGGCGCCCGACCGGTCTCCGGCGCCCGGCCAGCGTCCGGCACCTCCCCCCGGCCAGCCTTCGGCGCCCGGCCAGTCTCCGGCGCCTGCCCCCGGCCAGCCTCCGGCGCCCGACCAACCTCCGGCAGCTCGCCCCGGTCGCGCTGTCTCCGGCCAGCCGCCTCCGGCCGCGCCGCACTCGCCCTGCCCTGCTCGCTGCACCCATCACATTCGCTTTGACCCGTAGGCCTCCCCGCAGCGTCCACGTGCTGCCCGGCTAGCCACTCGTAGCGCCGCTACACTGTCCGGCACCACTGCTCCTGTTCGCGTGACTAGTCGCGCGCCTCGTTCCTTCTAGGTGTGCACCGAACGCTTGCCGCCGAAGGCGTGCGTTTTGGGATCACCCATTTCACCTGCTCCGACGTCGAGGTGTGGTTTTCTTTGATTTTACATGGATTATTTTATGTCAATGTTTATATATCTATTAGTTATTTTTGCGTTCCTGATTCATATAAATTATTTTAAGTCAGCGTTTTTGTGTTTTAGTTGTTTTGCATTTGTTGCAGCGTGATTGGTGAGGTTAGTGTTGTTTCTTCATTTGGATAGTTAATTTGGCATATTTGTGATTAATGTGTTTGATGTGAAGTTTAATTTTTTTTAGTGAACTTAGTTTTGGTTTTATACCTTATAACACATTCATGTGAATTAAGACGCATTTTTATGGAAACTAGTCATGAGTTGTTTATTTGTTTTTTTTAATATAAATTGTGTAATTGGTTTATCTAACCGTGCAAGTGGTGTGTTTTTGTTTTAGTGGGACTTAGGTTCGTGCTTGATCAAAAGCGTGTTTTTGAATGAGTTTAGTTTGTGTAAGGTTGCGAGTTACTTTTTAAATTTTATTTCATAATTTTTAGAGTGGTTTAGTAATAGTGTGGATGGTGCGAAGTAGGTTTTGTTTTTTTTTGTCCAAGTGGTTCTTTTGCGCGGGTTGTCTGCTTGTATTGTTTTAAGTCAAGTGGTTATGTGTTTTTAGTTGCTGTGCGTTTATTGCAGCGTGTTGGCGAGGTGACTCCGCGACACCACGGTCATCGGCTTGCGCGTACTTGTACGTCTGTGCGAGGCGTGTCGCGTCGCCGTGTTCGAGCTGCGAGTTGAGGTAGGTCCCCACTGCACATGCCTTTGAATTTAGAATTTACTTATTTCTTGTCATTTATTTAATTTTCATCAAATTGGAAGTAGTATTAAAATATTATTATTTTTAGAGTAGTTATATTGCTGGAATTGGAACTTCTTCTTTCTCTGCATCGTACCGAACACTTTTTCATGATTAGTTGTTGCGCAATAGTAAAAAAATGCCCCTTTGGCCCTTATGTTTGCACTTCAGAATTAAAATGGTGATTTGGTCTACCTAAATGAGATTTTAAATGTGTTTTTTGGTTTTAAATGTGACGACGTTTGATCCTTCTTTTGGAATTGATTTGGTATTGAATAAGTACATGAGACCCGTTTGGTACTTTTAATGAAATTAATGTTTTGAAAAGTCTCTTTGGAGTGATCTTTTGTGTTTGTTGATTAGGTGAGCTGAGTATGTGATACTTGTGCATCGTGACTAGTTTTATATTGTTGACTCAACCCTGATAATTATACGTGTTGACATGGGAACCTGGCATAGTGAGTGAATTCTCTAAGAATGATTGCTGCACTAGTTTAGATTACGCACTGGCTAGTGGCCCCTAGTACGGATGACACTCTGCTAGGGGATTGGGCCCCTCGGTTAGGCCAGGTAGGGCTATACCGAGCGTTTGGGCGTTATGACGTCATCGAGTTAGGACATGCCTTCAGGATGAGCCACATGTATAGTACGTTCTGGTTTGTTCACGATCTCCTAGGTTCGACCCATGTCTCTTTTAGTGTTTATTTGTATATGGCAGACGATTGAGAGGTCGAGTTTGGGTGCCGACCCTTGTGTGCCACTTTTTCCCATTGCCCTTGGTGTGTGTTGTGTGTGATTTTATTTTTGACTAACAACTAAAGTTTGGTTTTCTAATTGTTCACAAAATGTTTTAAAATGCATTTCACCTGTTTCTTTCAACATTAAACTTGTTCTAAATTAAAAAGGGCAATGGACTGTTACTTGTTTTCAAGATGGAAAGCGTGTGTGTGTGAAAACCCATATTTTCTATAATGTAGTTCAAATTTGAAGTTGGTAGATTCTTCTTTTAATGGTAGTGCTTTGGGAATAGATTTATCGGGCTAGCCTACTGAGTTTTAATACTCACGCCTATAGTGTTTTCTTGTTTTTAGTTTCTGTTGCAGGTTTGACTCGAGCTTGCTCGCCGTGGACGAGAGTTGGTGGTAGTTTGACGATCGACTCTCGGGGTCGCGAGGAGTTGGGTTCGTGGTCAGGTTAGTTATGTTTTCGGCTGTTTCATTTTATTGTCGTTTGTTTATTTCTGCTTCTTAGTAAATTTTTACTGGGCGAAATCGTTCCCACGTGTACTCTGTGATGCCCTGGCGCTTGTCGCCAGCCCAAGAGGATCGGGAACGCCTCTCAGGCCATGCCGCAGACCGACTCGGGTGACCGGTTCGGGGTCGACCCGGGTTGGTTCGTGACAAAATGGTATCAAAGGAGTAGTCGTGTTTTTATTGGCGTTGTTCCGGATGTTGTGTTTTAAGGTTGAATTGAAGATGGAGAATTGGTTGAGTTCTGTTGAATGGTGTTAAGGTGGGTGTATGTTGGGCCTGGATCTATTATTGTTAAAGTTCTTTGTCCTTTAAAGCGATCAACTGGAGGTGGTCACACTTTTGGGGGCGGGTGACACTTAGCGGGTAATTCGTTCATATTATATGAGTTCTTTTGGTTTATCGCTCCCCTTTTTGGGAGTGTTTCAGAATCTCTTTGTTGTCGTTCTTTTGATATTTCTTTAAATTGTAAAGCAATGTCGGTTTTCATTTGGGGTTTTGAACTTGTTATGGCTTTCCGGGGGCGGAAAGCTTTATGGTGGGGAGAATTGTCACACCTGTTTTTATTTTACTTTATTTATTTTATTTATCATGGCGTCGGGTGTTTTTGCATGTGTGCGGGCGAGTCCCGGTTGGAAATTTTAATGTTTGGATGAGTTTATGGTTTGGGATAATGCGCGAACACCATACGGTTGTGTTGCGCAGCCCGTTTGCAGTCCACTTGGGTACCGTACGGTGCGCGCGTACCCCGCGGTCATTCAGTTTTAACGTTATTAAATTCGTTTGTTGGGCGGATTAATATATATATATATATATGATTATATAGGTGTATAAATATGTATGAGTATATATGTTTATACATTATTATCATCATCATTATTATTATTATTATTATTATTATTATTATTATTATTATTATTATTATTTTTAACGTAATGTGCATATACGTATGTTTATATGTGTATATATACACGTATGCTGATAAATATATATTTTCTTAACATTATATGTTTATGCGTAAATGTGTTTATGCATATGAGTATATATATGCATATATGTTTATAATATGTCATGTATGTTCATATATGTATGTTTATAAATTTGTTCATGTGTGTTTATATATATATGTTTATATATATATGTATGTAGATATGTTTGTAATTATAATAATAATAATAATTATTAATATTATTATTATCAATATGTTTATGTATGTTTATATATATATTTATATAGGTTTATATAGACGTACACATGTTTTATATATGTTTAGATATATGTAAATATGTGTATATATATTTATAATAACTATTGCCATTATAATTAATTAACAAATTTATTATTAGTATTATTATTAAGTTAAATTATTTTATTTTGTTTTGTTTTAATTTTATTTTTCCTTTTATTTTATTCTCATTTTTCTTATTCTTTTTCCTTTTTTTTCTTCTCTTTTTTCCTTCCCCTCTTTTCCTCTCCTCTAACCCTACGCTCTCCCTCTCCCCGCACGCCGCCACCCTCCTGCGCTCCCTTCTCCATCGCGCGATTCCTTCTCCCCGCACCCCTGTCCGTGCTCCACACCCAGCCGACGACCTCCCTCTCCTACCGGCCTCGCCAACAGCCGCCCTCCTTCGATCACCCCAGCGCCGCCCTGCCTTCCCTCCGCCAGCGGCGCAGCGCCCTCCGGCCATCGGCACTACACCAGCTGCGCACCCTCGGACCTCCGACCCGCTGCGAGTCGCCGCCGACCATCTGCATCTCCTACTCCCGTCCGGCGTCCCTCCTCCGGCGGCGCTCCCTCCGGCTGCGCCTCTTCCCTCCGCCTCCCGTCCGGGTTCCCTCCTCCGGCCACTTTCGGCGTTCGGCCGTCTCTGGTAGTGCCTCTCGCCGGCGCTGCCCTGCAAGCCGCCTCCCGGCCAGCCTCCGGCGCCCGGCACCTCCCCCCGGCCAGCCTTCGGCGCCCGGCCAGTCTCCGGCGCCTGCCCCCGGCCAGCCTCCGGCGCCCGACCAACCTCCGGCAGCTCGCCCCGGTCGCGCTGTCTCCGGCCAGCCGCCTCCGGCCGCGCCGCACTCGCCCTGCCCTGCTCGCCGCACCCGACACATTCGCTTTGACCCGTAGGCCTCCCGCAGCGTCCACGTGCTGCCCGGCTAGCCACTCGTAGCGCCGCTACACTGTCCGCCACCACTACTCCTGTTCGCGTGACTAGCCGCGCGCCTCGTTCCTTCTAGGTGTGCACCGAACGCTTGCCGCCAAAGGCGTGCGTTTTGGGATCACCCGTTTCACCTGCTCCGGCGTCGAGGTGTGGTTTTCTTTGATTTTACATGGATTATTTTATGTCAATGTTTATATATCTATTAGTTATTTTTGCGTTCCTGATTCATATAAATTATATTAAGTCAGCGTTTTTGTGTTTTAGTTGTTTTGCATTTGTTGCAGCGTGATTGGTGAGGTTAGTGTTGTTTCTTCATTTGGATAGTTAATTTGGCATATTTGTGATTAATGTGTTTGATGTGAAGTTTAAATTTTTTTAGTGAACTTAGTTTTGGTTTTATACCTTATAACACATTCATGTGAATTAAGACGCATTTTTATGGAAACTAGTCATGAGTTGTTTATTTGTTTGTTTTAATATAAATTGTGCAATTGGTTTATCTAACCGTGCAAGTGGTGTGTTTTTGTTTTAGTGGGACTTAGGTTCGTGCTTGATCAAAAGCGTGTTTTTGAATGAGTTTAGTTTGTGTAAGGTTGCGAGTTACTTTTTGAATTTTATTTCATAATTTTTAGAGTGGTTTAGTAATAGTGTGGATGGTGCGAAGTAGGTTTTGTTTTTTTGTCCAGGTGGTTCTTTTGCGCGGGTTGTCTGCTTGTATTGTTTTAAGTCAAGTGGTTATGTGTTTTTAGTTGCTGTGCGTTTATTGCAGCGTGTTGGCGAGGTGACTCCGCGACACCACGGTCATCGGCTTGCGCGTACTTGTACGTCTGTGCGAGGCGTGTCGCGTCGTCGTGTTCGAGCTGCGAGTTGAGGTAGGTCCCCACTGCACATGCCTTTGAATTTAGAATTTACTTATTTCTTGTCATTTATTTAATTTTCATCAAATTGGAAGTAGTATTAAAATATTATTATTTTTAGAGTAGTTATATTGCTGGAATTGGAACTTCTTCTTTCTCTGCATCGTACCGAACGCTTTTTCATGATTAGTTGTTGCGCAATAGTAAAAAAATGCCCCTTTGGCCCTTATGTTTGCACTTCAGAATTAAAATGGTGTTTTGGTCTACCTAAATGAGATTTTAAATGTGTTTTCTGGTTTTAAATGTGACGACGTCTGATCCTTCTTTTGGAATTGATTTGGTATTGAATAAGTACATGAGGCCCGTTTGGTACTTTTAATGAAATTAATGTTTTGAAAAGTCTCTTTGGAGTGATCTTTTGTGTTTGTTGATTAAGTGAGCTGAGTATGTGATACTTGTGCATCGTGACTAGTTTTACATTGTTGACTCAACCCTGATGATTATACGTGTTGACATGGGAACCTGACATAGTGAGTGAATTCTCTAAGAACGATTGCTGCACTAGTTTAGATTACGCACTGGCTAGTGGCCCCTAGTACGGATGACACTCTGCTAGGGGATTGGGCCCCTCGGTTAGGCCAGGTAGGGCTATACCGAGCGTTTGAGCGTTATGACGTCATCGAGTTAGGGCATGCCTTCAGGATGAGTCACATGTATAGTACGTTCTGGTTTGTTCACAATCTCCTAGGTTCGATCCATGTCTCTTTTAATGTTTATTTGTATATGGCAGACGATTGAGAGGTCGAGTTTGGGTGCCGACCCTTGTGTGCCACTTTTTCCCATTGCCCTTGGTGTGTGTTGTGTGTGATTTTATTTTTGACTAACAACTAAAGTTTGGTTTTCTAATTGTTCACAAAATGTTTTAAAATGCATTTCACCTGTTTCTTTCAACATTAAACTTGTTCTAAATTAAAAAGGGCAATGGACTGTTACTTGTTTTCAAGATGGAAAGCGTGTGTGTGTGAAAACCCATATTTTCTATAATGTAGTTCAAACTTGAAGTTGGTAGATTCTTCTTTTAATGGTAGTGCTTTGGGAATAGATTTATCGGGCTAGCCTACTGAGTTTTAATACTCACGCCTATAGTGTTTTCTTGTTTTTAGTTTCTGTCGCATGTTTGACTCGAGCTTGCTCGCCGTGGACGAGAGTTGGTGGTAGTTTGACGATCGACTCTCGGGGTCGCGGGGAGTTGAGTTCGTGGTCAGGTTAGTTATGTTTTTGGCTGTTTCATTTTATTGTCGTTTGTTTATTTCTGCTTCTTAGTAAATTTTTACTGGGCGAAATCGTTCCCACGTGTACTCTGTGATGCCCTGGCGCTTGTCGCCAGTCCGGGAGGATCGGGAACGCCTCTCGGGCCATGCCGCGGACCGACACGGGTGACCGGTTCGGGGTCGACCCGGGTTGGTTCGTGACAGTTCCTCTGGCGGCACCACCAAAATGTTCATCCGTCGACATGAGTACACGGCGTGTATTCCCGACTACACGGCGTGTACTGTCGCCCAGCCGGCAACTACTTCCACCACCTTACTATTTGCCTGTCGACTGACTACACGACGTGTAAATACATACTACACGGCGTGTAGTCGGTTTTTACACCCTTCGTCGCCGACATGGATACACACCCTGTGTACTCATTCCACACGACCAAAGTACACGACGTGTGGAATAGTACATGACATGTAGTCCCAAAATTTAGGATTTTTTCTCATTTCCCTTATTTTCTCAAAAACATTTAAGGAAAAGAGAAAAGAATAAACCCATACCTCAAAAATAAGAACCGGGTTCTTACACATAGGATGATGTCAAAATATAGGGAATGATCATATATAACCAGGGGTATGATAATATTTCATCATTCAGAATGTATAGCTTTCCTAAGGGATGCTCACATCAAGTAGTCCATACTTGCCTTTAACAAACACCTGAAAACATATTTCCCAACAATGCATGTCCATGACCAGCCACAGGTCAACCATATCATGAAACCTGATTTATTTTCTATGTATACTATACCATGGAGGGGCATTTCTCATTTTATCATAGCTCTTAGTAAATATTCCCGCAACATTTATTTGAAACCATCAGTTCTCAGCTTGCTCACTACCACTCACTGATGTAAGATTTAAACAGTACCATGTACAACATATGTGTATATTTTTCTATTTCACACATAAAATTAGGTGTATAGACCTACAAAACTTGGTCATCACTTGACTCACACTCTCATGAGTCACCTGATACTAAATCCAAGATGACCATGCTACACGACATGTCAGTCTCATTAATTTAGAAGCTCCCTTGAAACTCCCCTTCAAAATCGAGAACCTCTCTTGTGCCACAATTTTTTCCACAACCACCCATCACACAATTTCATTTATGAAATTTAATCATTAACCATGAAATAACCAATCAACTAGGATAGGCACACGAATAGTCTATCCCATCAAAGATAGTCTCAAAACACAATCGCCCTAGGTGGGCATCGTCATGCCATTACTAAAAAAACCCAAGCAACTATCATGCATCTGTCTCAGAATGAGCATACAAACAATATAAATTCTTAAAAAGGAATCCGTAAGCCTAGGTCAATATCTCTTATAGGCTTCCCTAGATCAAACCAAATGTCTACCAACAAAGGTCCAAGTCACAAAAAGGGCATATCGTTCTCCCAACTAGCCCTACTAATCGATTCTCATAACAGGGTCACTAAGTCTAACCACCTATCCCAAATATCAAACCTATCTAATGGAGGTAAATATAACATCGATCTATTTGGTTCGCAATTGTCAACATGGAATCGCCTACCAAGCATCAGCCCACCAGGCCATAATCCTATCCAAGAATCTTCATAAGGTACCACTCTCTAGAGGCTATGATAAGTGTGTAAAGACCTGTAAAATTCAAGGGAAATTTTTTCTTAATTTTCTTTGGAATTTTACAAGAGCGCGGTTTCAGACGGCACCTTATTCCGAGGCCCGGTGTGCCTGAAATCAATTTCCGAAGTTTGGCTCGGGTACGTTCAGTGAACGAACGAGCGGGAATTCCTAACTTTTGATCCGGTGCTCGGAATTGAAATCCGAGGACACCGATGAACTCACAGCGCCAATATTCGCTTAAGGAGACCTTTTCCGAGGTTGCGTTTATTTCGGGTTGAGAGTTAGTTTTTGGGAGTTTAGAATAAGTTAAATAAAAATTGTGGATTACAAATTTTTATTTAAACTTGTTGGTTAACTTCTCTCAAAGGAAGTTAGGGGTGGGACCCACACTCACTTAACCTCCCTTGAGAGGATTAAGTGTGGTGGGGCCCACACGAACCCTAAACTTTTCATCTCCTCTCAAACTCCTTTAACCCCCCTTTTAATTGACATGTCAACTTGTTATTTAATTTTGGAGTTATGTTATTTGAATTTCAAACCTTTGAAATTCAATTGTTAAGTTTGTGAATAAAATAAGACTCTATCTTATTTTATTTGGTTAGAATTGTTTAGCCATCTTGAGAGCTTTTGGGTTCTTCTCCTTCTTCTTCAACTTTGACGAAGAACGCTCAAGCTCCGACGAAGAACGCCGCTCCTCTCTTCTTCGTCTTCCGTGTCAACGAAAGGGAACACTGCTTCCTCCTCGGACTCCCTTCGTCGGCATACGAAGATTCGCCAACGACGTACCTCTTCGGACGTACTTCTTCGTCATCGGATTTGACGAACGATTACCGCGACGCCCGACCTCCGCGACGTTGTCTTCCGCGGGACGTTGACAAATCTTCGAACCTATACCCAAGGTAGGGGTTGTTGTTAATTGTTTATTTATTTATCCTTGTTCGTGGTTCTAGCATGACTAACGTGAGGATTTTAAATATGTGTTATTGTTTAACGTGAGGGGGCCGGACCGCATGAACACGGCCGAACCCCCTCCTTTGTTCTTGATAATTTATCATGCGGTTGAAACAAGATGGCGTGGTGCCGTCGCACCACGCGGATATTCGCACGATTAAATTGCGCGGCGCCGTCGCGCCGTGGAAGGATCATCAAGAACGCGACGCCGTCGCGCCGCGTCGAAGGGAATCAAAGGCGCGGCGGAGGGGCGCGGTGCCGTCGCACCGCGCCGGACGACGAACACCGCGGCCGGTTCCTGGCCGCGGCGGGTCGAGAAGGCCGGCGTCGGAAGCCAGAAAGGGGACCGGTTTTTCGGTCCCGTTAAAGAAAAACCGGCCGGCAGATGGCCGACCGGAAGGTCAATGGCCGGGGGAATTTAATTCCCCCGGCCAGCTCTAAAACCCCCCCATTTATGAGGGGGGGGGGGGGTTTCTTTGAGGGGGGTAGCCGGCCCCCCGGTTCTTCTCAAAGCAGGCCCCCCACGAGGGCGGGGGGGGGGGGGGGTTTCCAAAGGCGCGGCTAAAAGCCACGCCGCCATTCCAATCAAGCGGGGGCCCTGCCCCCCGCGCGCTGCATCCGTGCGGCGCCAGGCTGCCGCGCCGCCGGCCGGCCGGCCGGGCCGGGTCGGGTCGACCCGGTTCGGGCCGACCCAGGGGGGGGGGGGGGGGGGGTCGGGCCGGGTCGGCCCGGACCCGGACCCCCCGTTTTCGAGACGGTTTCGGTCTTTTGGCCATAACTTGAGTCACGGACCTCCGATCGACGAACCGTCTGCGGCAACGCGATCCTTAGATCGAGACGGTCGTTTCGGTATATCGCACTCAAAGTTTCGGAATACTTTGAGTTCGGCCGGGTTGGTTCGTACACGAAACCAACCGGGCCTTCGGAGCGGAAACACTCATATCTTGAGCTACGGACGTCCGGTTGACGTGCCGTCAGCTTTGTTGTGTTCCTCTTAGTGAGACAGATCTTTTGGCATACTCCGCCCGAGGTTTGGATGCAGGTGGAGTACGGTCGGGTTGGTTTTGCCTTAAAAACCAACCGGGCCCCGGGGACGAAAATGCCAATAACTCTCAGACCGGGCGTCCGATCGACGCGCCGTCTGTTGCGTTGAGTTCCTGTTGATGATACAGAACTTTTGGATACATCAACTCTGGACTTTGTGACAGTTGATGTATCAGCCTCTCGGCTCGTGGAGCGGATCCTCCTGTACGAGCTTGCTGTGTGCGGGAACCCTAGTGCTGGCTGCGACTGTGACTGCTACTACTGCTACTACTGCTACTACTGCTACTGTGACTGCGACGACGACAGTACAAAGATCCTGTGTGGATTCGACGATGACGACTACAACACTCAGCGATCCTACGTGGATCAGTGCTACAGGTCCTGTGTGGGCCCGATCCTGTGTGGGTCCGATCCAGTGTGGGTCTTTGCGCTCAGCGGTCCTGTGTGAACCAGCGCCTACAGGTCCTATGTGGGCCCGATCCTGTGTGGGTCTTTTGCGGGGGTTAGTTACCTAACGATCCTTCATGGGTCCGACGACTTAGATGGATCAGAGATCATCTTTATCGTCTTTTGAAGAAGTATACCTGTGTGAGCTGAATCCTGTTGCTTTCCTGTGTGGTTTGTGTTGTGCTATCCTGTGTGGATTACGTTTTGCTTTCCTGTGTGGAATACGTTTACTTTCCTGTGTGGACTGAGTTGTACTTGGGCTCGGAGGTTGGAGCGTATTTGAATTTGATGACTTAGGTATATGTATGGGCATATACCTAAGCAGTGTCGGTTGTTACTTCGTGATTGTACCTTTCTTCGTGGTTTATCTTTTGTGGATTTGAGAGACCTCAGGGGTCTCGGGGTCCCTACTGAGTAGCTTATACTCATCCCTGCACGAGCTTTGCCCGCACTACGTTGTGTTGGTTGCAGACGACGGACAGCGTTGATCTTAGCTGAGGCTTGCAGAGCAGGACGATACCTGGAGGTGGACCACTGAGCGGGACGTGCTCGGAGCGGACGACGGGACCCGTGGAGCAGTGGAGCTATATGTACCCACCCTTCAGGTGGGATTTCCAGTGGACAGCTCGGTGTAGCGGATTTTACTTTTCAGTTGCTGTTTTCCCTTTCGAGTTGTACTTACTTTCAGTTTGGGTTTGTATACTGGCCCATTTACTTTTCCGCACTTTCAGTTGTACTCTGCTTTTGCTTAGTGTTTACTTTCCGCTTGTTTACTCTGTGGTGTTTGTTTACTTTACAAAGACAATGCCTTCCCTTTTTACCGGGATTTACGCCTTGGTGCTAGTCGCCAGCCCCTGGCCTATGGAAGGCGGGCTTGGGGTAGTCACGACACGGACCCCGAGGGCGGGTCGTGACAAATTGGTATCAAAGGAGTTCAGTTCTACCGCGAACTCTGATCTTTTCTATGTGAAGCAATAATGTTTAGCGTATTGAGTGTGGTTATCAGTTCAGGGAGTCCAGTGTTGGTGCGGCGGCCGACATATCCGTACACCATGACCCTGACTTCTGATTTCTTACTTAATGCACAAAAACATTGATTGCGTGTGTGTTTCAAAGTTTTCTTTGTGATTACTTATATCAGCTAACCAGGTATACTGTTCTGACCGTGGCGCACCTGTTTCCTTTTCAGGATGGCCCCACGACGGCAGCCAGCTAGGGTTCCGAGAGTCGACTGTGACGACAACCCACCGAGCGACGAGGCTTCGGTGCAGGGCCCTTTGTCAGCAGTGGCACCGACGGTAGCTCTACCCGCCGAGCCCCCGATGCTTCCAGCACCAGCCGCTGACGATGCACGTCGCCTCAGCGCACTGCATGAGTTTCAGCGCCAGCGACCGCCCAGGTTTCGCGGGGAGACGGATCCCCAGGCAGCCGAGGACTGGCTGGAGGCAGTGGTACGTGTGTTTAGGCTAGTGAGGACACCAGCAGACCTCATGGTGATCCTCACTACGAGCCTACTACATGCAGCAGCAGGACGATGGTGGAGCTTGATGCTCCAGGTGCACGATGAGGCATCTCTACTTTGGACGGACTTTGAGAGCCTCTTCCGCTCGGAGTTCGTCCCAGCCACCCTTCGTGCGGCGCGTATCCAGGAGCTTCTTCAGCTGCGGCAGGGCAGCATGACGGTCGCTCAGTACTCGGTGAGATTTACCGATCTCTCGCGCTACTCGACCGACATGGTACAGGACCCATTCTTCCGGGCCCGGACCTTCGAGCAGGGTTTGAGACACGAGATCAGGGCATCGCTGATCTCCCTCAGCATACCGACTCAGACAGGAGTACTGGAGCGGGCCCTTCTGATCGAGAGCTTCCTTGCTGAGTCTACACCAGCGCAGCGACCCACCGCAGGGCGGCACGTGGCAGAGTCATCTGCAGCAGGCAGTCGACGGATGACTCAGGGGTCCAAACAGACCAGACCTTCGGGCAGACGACCTCAGGGGACTGGCTCAGCAGTGCGGGGCACACAGCGCGGAACCAGTCTTTCGAGAGGCAGACAGTGCTACTCGTGCGGCGGGCAGGACCACATGGCTCGTGACTGCCCGACCCGCCGTGCCGAGGAGCAGCAGACAGTTGAGGGACCACCGAGGCAGAGGCAGAGGGTCGACCGTGACGGTCCGCAGGGAGGAGGCGGACGAGGCAGAGGAGCTGGACGAGCAGCCGGTGGGGGGCGACGCTTTGAGGCTCTGCCACCACCACCACCAGGAGGTCCACCCCGACCACAGGGAGCTGGCGGGCAGAGACAGGTACAGCTCCAGGCAGCAGAGGCCTACGACCACGGCACACCCGAGATGATTCGAGGTACTATCTGTGTCTATTCCACCCTTGCTGCAGTACTTATAGACACAGGAGCGAGTCACTCTTTCATAGCCGCTGCCCTTGTTCGGAGCTCGGAGATTCCGACAGAGCTGTTGACTCGATCCTTACGGCTAGAGACTCCTACGGGAGCAGACTCGACGATTACGCACTGGTGCCGGCAGTGTGAGCTTACTCTAGGAGGCGAGAGCTTCGGCTGAGATCTTCTTGTAGCAGCGTCGAGGCCTTACGACGTCATCTTGGGCATGGATTGGCTATCTACGGTCCATGCGCATATTGACTGTTTTAGGCGCAAGGTGCGATGTGTACGCACTGACGGGAGCAGGTTCACCTTTACCGGCGAGAAGGGAGCCTTTGCAGCACAGGATGGACTTCCGCGGAGGAGAGGACAGCCCATCACTCATCAGTTGGCTAGCCTCATCCTTGGAGCAGTTGACGTGCGGAGTCCTGGTTTTCCTGCAGTGGTGGATCAGTTTGCGGACGTTTTTTCCGACGACGTTCCAGGGCTACCTTCTCGCAGAGAGGTAGACTTTTATATTGACTTGTACCCCGGGACAGCCCCGATATCCACTCCAGCATATCGGATGGCCCCCGCCGAGCTTCGAGAGCTACGGGTACAGTTGGAGGACTTGCAGGGCAAGGGGTTCATCCGACCCAATGTTTCACCCTGGGCTTCCCCGATATTGTTCGCCAAGAAGGCGGACGGGAGCTTGCGACTTTGTGTTGACTATCGTCGCCTGAACCAGGTGACAGTGAGGAACAAGTATCCGCTACCGAGGATTGATGACCTCTTTGATCAGCTCAAGGGAGCACGGTGGTTCTCGAAGATAGACCTCAGGTCAGGCTATCATCAGCTCAGAGTCAGAGACGAGGATGTGCAGAAGACGACCTTCAGATGTCGGTATGGTCACTATGAGTTCTTGGTTATGCCTTTCGGTGTAACCAATGCTCCAGCAGTGTTCATGGATCTCATGAACATGATCTTTCAGCCATACCTCGATCGGTTTGTTGTGGTCTTCATCGACGACATTCTGATTTACTCTACGACAGAGGAGGAGCACGCCTATCACTTGCGAGTTGTACTAGACACACTCCGAGAGCACTAGCTTTATGGTAAGCTCTCGAAGTGCCAGTTCTGGATACGTGAGGTCCACTTCTTGGGACACGTTATCTCTGAGGCGGGAGTTGCAGTAGATCCTGCGAAGATCGAGGCTGTGTTAGCATGGGAGCCACCCAAGGGTGTGACTGAGGTTCGGAGTTTCTTGGGACTAGCTGGATACTATCGGAGATTCGTGCCAGACTTCTCTAGAGTTGCGACACCACTCACAGCTTTGACGAAGAAGGGGAAACCCTTCGTGTGGTCAGACAGATGTCAGCAGAGCTTCCAGGAGCTGAGACAGAGATTGACTAGCGCACCTATCTTGAGGTTGCCTGAGGAGGGAGTAAGGTACGTAGTCTACTGCGATGCATCAGGTACCAGACTCGGATGTGTTCTGATGCAGGAGCGGGCAGTGATCGCCTATGGATCACGTCAGTTGAGGCCGCATGAGCAGAACTACGCTACCCATGACCTGGAGTTAGCAGCAGTTGTCTTCGCTCTGAAGACATGGCGACACTATCTGATGGGCGAGCGCTTTACAGTCTTTTCCGATCATCAGAGTCTCAGGTATATCTTCTCGCAGAAGGACCTGAACCTGAGACAGCGGCGATGGCTCGAGTTCCTCCAGGACTATGACTTTGAGATAGTCTATACTTCTGGGAAGGGGAACGTAGTAGCCGATGCCCTCAGCAGGAGGACGGGCATTCAGCTACTTGAGGAGGCGACGGAGCAGCTAGCCTCTTTACAGATATCCTTCGTGGATAGAGATGGAGCAGCCTTCCTCCAGTCTCTCACAGTCACCCCTCCACTACTGCAGCGGGTCAGAGAGGCACAGCGTGAGGACGCTGACTGTGAGACACGGCGTGCACAGATATCCTCGGGACAGACACCTGATGGTTTCTCCCTTGGAGCAGAGCACGACATCCTTTTCAGAGGACGTACCATGGTACCAGTCGCTTTACGAGAGGAAGTGCTAAGAGAGTTTCACACTTCTCCTTTGGCGGTACATCCTGGAGTGGCAAAGATGTACCAGGACCTCAGACGACAGCACTGGTGGTCGGGCATGAAGAAGGCAGTAGCAGAGTTCGTTTATCGATGCCTCACCTGCCAGCAGGTGAAGGCAGAGCATCAGGTACCAGCGGGCTTGGTTCAGCCCTTGGAGGTTCCAGAGTGGAAGTGGGACGACATATCTATGGACTTCGTGACTGGACTTCCACGCACTTCCAGAGGTCACGACTCCATATGGGTGATTGTTGACCGACTCACCAAGTCGGCACACTTCTTACCCATTAGAGAGCAGGGCTCAGTGGAGAGCTTGGGACGTCTCTACGTTCAGGAGATTGTGCGGCTCCACGGTGTGCCATCATCTATCGTCTCCGATCGAGATGCTCGCTTTACTTCCCGGCTTTGGAAGGGGTTACAGGAGGCGTTCGGGACGCAGCTACGTCTGAGCACAACCTTTCACCCTCAGACGGATGGTCAGACGGAGAGGACCATTCAGACTCTCGAGGACATGCTCCGCGCATGTGTCCTCGACTTTGGTCGCAGCTGGGAGGACCACCTACCGTTGGTAGAGTTTGCGTACAACAATAGCTACCACTCCACCATCGGGATGGCACCGTATGAGGCGTTGTACGACCGACCTTGTAGATCTCCTTTGTGCTGGACAGACCCTGGGGAGTCAGCACTGGTGGGACCGGAGATGGTCCAGGCCACGACAGAGAAAGTCCAGGTCATCCAGGAGCGGATTAGGACAGCTCAGAGCCGACAGAAGTCTTACGCTGACAGGAGGCGGAGGCCACTAGAGTTCGAGGATGGCGACCACGTCTTCTTACGGGTCTCACCTCGACGTGGTATTCAGAGATTTGGCCGAGGCAGCAAGTTATCTCCGCGCTTCATCGGACCCTTCCAGGTCCTCAGCAGGGTTGGCGATGTGGCTTATCGCCTGGCTCTGCCACCTCAGTTGCACCGGGTGCACGACGTCTTCCACGTATCCCAGCTAAGGAGATACGTGCACGACCCGACGCACATCATTGACCATGAGGAGCTTGACGTTGACGATGGAGTGACTTTTACGGAGGTCCCAGTGGAGATAGAGGATCGACAGGAGCAGGTCCTGCGTGGGCGATCGATTCCTCTTGTGCGCATCAGATGGCAGCACAGGAACCTCCAGGAGAGCACATGAGAGCGGGAGGCTCAGATGCGTGCTCAGTACCCTCATTTGTTCCCTAGTTTTTGATGTATCTTTACGGGGACGTAAAGCCCTGAGGTGGGAGTAATGTAAAGACCCGTAAAATTCAAGGGAAATTTTTTATTAATTTTCTTTGGAATTTTACAAGAGCGCGGTTTCAGACGGCACCTGATTCCGAGACCCGGTGTGCCCGTAATCAATTTCCGAAGTTTGGCTCGGGTACGTTCAGTGAACGAACGAGCGGGAATTCCTAACTTTTGATCCGGTGCTCGGAATTGAAATCTGAGGACACCGATGAACTCGCAGCGCCGATATTCGCTTAAGGAGACCTTTTCCGAGGTTGCGTTTATTTCGGGTTGAGAGTTAGTTTTTGGGAGTTTAGAATAAGTTAAATAAAAATTGTGGATTACAAATTTTTATTTAAACTTGTTGGTTAACTTCTCTCAAAGGAAGTTAGGGGTGGGACCCACACCCACTTAACCTCCTTTGAGAGGATTAAGTGTGGTGGGGCCCACACGAACCCTAAACTTTTCATCTCCTCTCAAACTCCTTTAACCCCCCTTTTAATTGACATGTCAACTTGTTATTTAATTTTGGAGTTATCTTATTTGAATTTCAAACCTTTGAAATTCAATTGTTAAGTTTGTGAATAAAATAAGACTCTTATCTTATTTTATTTCGTTAGAATTGTTTAGCCATCTTGAGAGCTTTTGGGTTCTTCTCCTTCTTCTTCAACTTTGACGAAGAACGCTCAAGCTCCGACGAAGAACGCTGCTCCTCTCTTCTTCGTCTTCCGTGTCAACGAAAGGGAACACCGCTTCCTCCTCGGACTCCCTTCGTCGGCATACGAAGATTCGCCAACGACGTACCTCTTCGGACGTACCTCTTCGTCATCAGATTTGACGAACGATTACCGCGACGCCCGACCTCCGCGACGTTGTCTTCCGCGGGACGTTGACAAATCTTCGAACCTATACCCAAGGTAGGGGTTGTTGTTAATTGTTTATTTATTTATCCTTGTTCGTGGTTCTAGCATGACTAACGTGAGGATTTTAAATATGTGTTATTGTTTAACGTGAGGGGGCCGGACCGCATGAACACGGCCGAACCCCCTCCTTTGTTCTTGATAATTTATCATGCGGTTGAAACAAGATGGCGTGGTGCTGTCGCACAACGCGGATATTCGCACGATTAAATTGCGCGGCGCCGTCGCGCCGCGCCGTGGAAGGATCATCAAGAACGCGACGCCGTCGCGCCGCGTCGAAGGGAATCAAAGGCGCGGCGGAGGGGCGCGGTGCCGTCGCACCGCGCCGGACGACGAACACCGCGGCCGGTTCCGGGCCGCGGCGGGACGAGAAGACCGGCGGCCGGGCCGCCGGCGTCGGAAGCCGGAAAGGGGACCAGTTTTCCGGTCCCGTTGAAGAAAAACCGGCCGACAGATGGCCGGCCTAAAGGTCAAAGGCCGGGGGAATTTAATTCCCCCGGCCAGCTCTAACCCCCCCCATTTATGAGGGGGGGGGGTTTCTTTGAGGGGGGCAGCCGGCCCCCCGGTTCTTCTCAAAGCAGGCCCCCCACGAGGGGGGGGGGTTTCCAAAGCCGCGCCACCATTCCAATCAAGCGGGGGCCCTGCCCCCCGCGCGCTGCCTCCGTGCGGCGCCAGGCCGCCGCGCCCCCAGGCCGCCGCGCTGCCAGGCTGCCGCGCCGCCGCGCCGCCGGCCGGCCGGCCGGGCCGGGTCGGCTTGGACCCGGACCCCCCGTTTTCGAGACAGTTTCGGTCTTTTGGCCATAACTTGAGCCACGGACCTCCGATCGACGAACCGTCTGCGGCAACGCGATCCTTAGATCGAGACGGTCGTTTCGGTATATCACACTCAAAGTTTCGGAATACTTTGAGTTCGGCCAGGTTGGTTCGTACACGAAACCAACCGGGCCTTCGGAGCGGAAACGCTCATATCTTGAGCTACGGACGTCCGGTTGACGTGCTGTCAGGTTTGTTGTGTTCCTCTTAGTGAGACAGATCTTTTGGCATACTCCGCCCGAGGTTTGGACGCAGGTGGAGTACGGTCGGGTTGGTTTTGCCTTAAAAACCAACCGGGCCCCGGGGACGAAAATGCCAATAACTCTCAGACCGGGCGTCCGATCGACGCGCCGTCTGTTGCGTTGAGTTCCTGTTGATGATACAGAACTTTTGGATACATCAACTCTGGAATTTGTGACAGTTGATGTATCAGCCTCTCGGCTCGTGGAGCGGATCCTCCTGTACGAGCTTGCTGTGTGCGGGAACCCTAGTGCTGGCTGCGACTGTGACTGCTACTACTGCTACTGTGACTGCGACGACGACAGTACAGAGATCCTGTGTGGATTCGACGACGACGACTACAGCACTCAGCGATCCTACGTGGATCAGTGCTACAGGTCCTGTGTGGGTCCGATCCTGTGTGGGCCCGATCCTGTGTGGGTCTTTGCGCTCAGCGGTCCTGTGTGAACCAGCGCCTACAGGTCCTACGTGGGCCCGATCCTGTGTGGGTCTTTTGCGGGGGTTAGTTACCTAACGATCCTTCGTGGGTCCGACGACTTAGATGGATCAGAAATCATCTTTATCGTCTTTTGAAGAAGTATACCTGTGTGAGCTGAATCCTGTTGCTTTCCTGTGTGGTTTGTGTTGTGCTATCCTGTGTGGTTTGTGTTATGCTATCCTGTGTGGATTACGTTTTGCTTTCCTGTGTGGAATACGTTTACTTTCCTGTGTGGACTGAGTTGTACTTGAGCTCGGAGGTTGGAGCGTATTTGAATTTGATGACTTAGGTATATGTATGGGCATATACCTAAGCAGTGTCGGTTGTTACTTCGTGATTGTACCTTTTTTCGTGGTTTATCTTTTGTGGATTTGAGAGACCTCATGGGTCTCGGGGTCCCTACTGAGTAGCTTATACTCACCCCTGCACGGGCTTTGCCCGCACTACGTTGTGTTGGTTGCAGACGACGGACAACGTTGATCTTAGCTGAGGCTTGCAGAGCAGGACGGTACCTGGAGGTGGACCACTGGGCGGGACGTGCTCGGAGCGGACGGCGGGACCCGTGGAGCAGTGGAGCTATCTGTACCCACCCTTCAGGTGGGATTTCCAGTGGACAGCTCGGTGTAGCGGCTTTTACTTTTCAGTTGCTGTTTTCCCTTTCGAGTTGTACTTTACTTTCAGTTTGGGTTTGTATACTGGCCCATTTACTTTTCCGCACTTTCAGTTGTACTCTGCTTTTGCTTGGTGTTTACTTTCCGCTTGCTTACTCTGTGGTGTTTGTTTACTTTACAAAGGCAATGCCTTCCCTTTTTACTGGGATTTACGCCTTGGTTCTAGTCGCCAGCCCCTGCCCTATGGAAGGCGGGCTTGGGGTAGTCACGGCACAGACCCCGAGGGCGGGTCGTGACAAAGTGCATAAAAAATACGATGAACTAAAACTCACAGAACGTCCATATAATGTAATACACCCTCAAGGTTTAGAATACTATAAATGTTTATATATCTATTGGTATTGTATACAATGACCCAACTAGATCTCCATAAATAAAAAGATACAACCATAAAGTGTCTACTAGAAAAGAATCAACTACTAACATTTTCCTATGAGGGATAATATTACACACACAACGTCATCTCAATGATCTGGGTTTTATCATAAGTACACGATTCAGTTAAGTATAATTCCATTCCAAGATATGTATGAAAACTTTGTATAGGTTGTTACTAACACTTTAAATAATCTAAGTTGGATTGAATTTTCCTAAATTAGAATGACCTTTAGACCTTATAAAAGTAAATTGTTAAGTTTTAAAGTATTAAATACATGTATTACCAACCTTCCTTCACCCAACTCACCTAAATTCCCTTCTATTCTATTCTTAACCCTTTACTTAACATTCCTTTCCATGAAAAAATTCTTCTTCTTCACTTATATAATTTGGATCACTTACATCTATTCAATAATCCAATCATATTTTGAATTTTCCTTAATAAATTTCCGTAATTTACTCTCTTTTAATTCCTTTAAATTTTCTAATTCCCCCAATCAACATAAATTAGCCCAAGTACCTCAAATCTAAGGCCTATATCAAGAAAAAGTTCAAGGTCTCAATATAGGTATCACATATTTCTTAATATTTCTTTCTTATTCATTCCTTTCTAAACCAACCATAACCATAATATAATTATAAAATCATCATAACTAGTGTTTTGAGATGTTATTATATTAATGTTTCAACCATTATTTATTCTCTTCAATCTAATAATAACAACAAGAACCATCATTAGTGCATGTGTGCCGATTAACACCTCAACCAATTAACGTTTTAAGTTTTTTACAACCACCTTAAATGGATGACCTTAATAATGGTATTAATGAATAAATATTATTTATATAATGTATTTATTATTATGAAATGACCACTCACTATCCAAATTCATCCCCCTTATTTTTTGAGTAACGAAAACACTAATCACGCGTTGTGCGGACTACCACCTCCTTAAATAAACATGTTTCATTTTCATTCACTTCCAAACATGGATGGTTTTAGTTTATAGTGGATGAGTATATATGATATATGATAAATATATATATATCAAAAATATTTTTCTTTTTGGATAAGATAAAAATTAATGATCATTATAAGGTAATCCATCAATATTGGTAAATAACCCAAAACTACTTCATTACCATTTTCATTTTAATAAAATGTGACTAAAAATACCATGTAATGGTATTATAACATTCTAAGTATCTATAAAACATCAAATCTAGTTCCTTTAATATTTTTAAGTTATGATATTTTGGGGGAAAAAGAAGATCAATATTTCTTTTACGATCCTAGTTCAAAACATTCATGATTATTAACACCTGATGTCGAAAAGATATTACAAAAATATAATACATGAAGAGGATTGTTATTAATGAAAAATATAAATGTAAATTAAAAAAAATAATTTTATGAAAAAGGAAATTAAGATGTTTATCTTTATTATATAGGAGGTTCAACCACTTCCCTGAAAATCAAGGGTAAATGTAAGGGACTTTCTAACTCAAACTCCTTTCATTGATTTATAGAATTTATTATTTTCAATTAATCTTTACAAGAATTTACCTTTTATATGATTCTATATTTTTTACCTGTAGGGTAATATAATTCTTTAATCAATTCCATTTCCATGAAAGTTTTTCTTTTCATTTTTCTTAAAAACAAAGGAGGCTTTTTGAAGAGACTCGTAAATTTGAATTTTACAATGATGAATAAGAAATGTTTTCAAAAAGTTATTTTCTTGATATGGTTTTCATTATCTTCAAAATGATACACCTCTATTGGATTTATGTTACATGTTTCACCTTATATGGTTCTTTCATTATGTGATTATTTTGGGTGATCAAGTTTTTGATATTTAGCAATTTAATTCATGATTTTATTTGGATTTTTTATGAAACCCATATTATTTCCATGGGTTTATTATGAAAATTGAATGATTTCCATTTGGATATTATATGAAACCCATTTTATTTCCATGAAATATTTTTATTTTTATTTTGAAATTCAATGAAACCCATTTTCTTTCAATAGGTTATTTTATGATGTGATAATTGTTTTCAACTGGCACACAAATATATGAATTATGAGATGAGTGAGAACTATATCTCTCCCCAATGAATTGGGGAAAGAAATATAAATTTTATGTGAATAGGTTAGAAAGTAGATAGGTTCATAAGGGTGATTGTGATGGTGTTTATCTCTACCCACAATTTTATGAGTGAATGAGTTGGCGGGTAGCTAGGTTCGCAAAGATAAGAAATCCTATGATTATGATTGTACCACTTTATTTTCTACATTCCATAGACCATATTGTAGAGACCCAAAGCTTGACGTACATGGACATTACATTACTTTTGCGGAATAATTAATACATAACAAAAACAGACACACAAGGATCGTAATAGTTTAGTGTCTTTGGAAACTCGGAATATAAACTTCTAATCATGTTGAAATATCTTCAACAACTCCCATAATGATCTTTCACTTTTTGTTTCCTTACCTAAAACCTTTCTTTAAATCCCGGGGAAGAGAAAACATATAAAGGGAGAGCTCAAATGCTCAGTAAGGGAAAACATAGAGAACATAAAACAATCCATAACATTTGAAAGCAAAAACTTGAACATAAATTTTAAACATCAAAATCTTGAGCAAAGACATAAATCGTGGAAGTACGTAAGACATATATCATAATGGAACATCAACCATGATAAAATATAATGGGAGTAAAACATGTAATCGTGACAACCATTCAGCACATGTCATGATTTCCATAGTAGCCAAGGCATTGGTGCCAAGACCATCTTAGTGGACAAAGTCCCTTTCTGAATCGAGTTCACTCCTCGTTTCAGTCCTGTAACACTGAACCGGATTAACTTACCGTTCCAGCCATGTCTATCTCATGAGATATAAATCTTTACCCAATTCATTGTAGGGAGATATTGGTCCCACCCATCTCATAATGAAATCATTCTTACTTGTGCCACAAAATAAACATACATCATTCATAATAACCCAACGAATAAAATGGGTTTCATAAACATCATCCCATCATCACATAATCCATATAAAAGAAATGGATATCATTTCATAATAATAAAAGTGAAACCATATAAATCATAGAGACATTATACTTGAAACATACACATATGAAATAATGTCATCTTAGATGGAAAATGGTTTTGATAAATCACTTGAAATGAATTCTTGAGGAAAATATCCTTTCATCTTGAAAATCATTTTTTTCACAAAATTCCATTCAATTTTAAAAGAAAAGGATTTTGTTGAAAATAGTCATGAAATCTTTTGGAGGAAACTTCATGAAAATAAGGCTTTATAAAATCGTAAAAATCCTTTCATGCCGTATAAGTTAAAAAAAACATTCTCCTCGTACTTTTGTCGGAAAAGTCAAAAAGTACCTCGTATGGCAAAAAAAAAAGATTCCTTACATACCTTGTAGTAAAAGTCAAGAATGGGTAAAAAAGACTTTAAACATACATGAAAACATTTTTATAATACTTGGACATGGATGATAAATATAACCCCAGTAAATACTTACGTATACGCAATCTCATATAACAAAAAAATGAGATTGAAAATTTATCCCTTACCTTATGTACGATATGCTTCGTACGTATATGAACCTCCTGTATAATGATTTAAATAATTTCATTGACTTATTACAGAATCATATTCATTGTTATGATATCATATATGGTTCACTTATGACTTTATATTACCCGTTTTTTTGTAAATTCCATGTTAAAGAGCGTTTTGGGTAAAATCGTTTCATTTGTCGTCCGTGTTTTGACTTGTAATTATTCATATGATTACTTAGATCATGATTACTTAATTCCAGAATATAAAACATGATTTATATATAATATATATTCAGAATATACATATATATAATAGATCGATAAATGGAAAGAAATAAACCGTTCATGGAGACGGTAGGCCGTACGTACGCATGAATGTTGTTTTCGTTTCCTCATTAAATTGAATGAAATTAATTGGATGACATACATATATATATATATATATATACATAAATCCAGTATCATTATTATGTCATATATTTCATGATTACTTATTATATATACTTTATAATCATTTATGAATGGTTAATCATTGAGAATGAATCTCATCGCGTCGTGGAGACGGTATTCCGTACGTACGCACGAGCGATGATATCGTTCCCATGATCGTGGAATTTTATTGGAGTGTATGTATACTATAACAGAATCAATATCACTTTACAATAATCATATATTGTTATTATTTACACCATTATACCCATCCAAGTAAGGTGGTGGTGGAAAATAGATTACACCACGACGTGAAGACGGTATTCCGTACGTACGCACGCGCGGTGATTTCGTTTTCCGTAGGATGGGTAGATGATGAAATAAGGTTGTTTCATACTTATAATAACATATCAGTATATGAGTGATACTGATGTTATTACTTCATAATGAAACAACCTAAGAAGAATAATTGGAAGAAGAAATAAAGTTGAAAGAATCGGTAACAGACATTACCTCTTCTTTGAAGCGCCTATTTGAGACCTCCTCTTAGGGAACTAAAATTGGTCTTTGAAGAAGACCAGGACCTCTAGGATGTTTCTAGGGAAGTGGAGAAGAGAATTTGGCAGAGGTTGACCGAGATTCAAGACTCAAAATGGTGTGAGGAAGAGAGGGAGGAGGTTCCCTTTTATAAGGGAGGAGAGATGCACCTTAGGAAAAACTAAAAATATTATTTTATTATAAAGTCATATTCGGTTTTTAATAGCTCAAAATTGATTTATTTCGAAGCTAAGGTGGGGATGGGTCGAAATAATATCATCAAATAGAATTTGGACAAGTTTAGGTTTCTATTTTAACCTTATCATTTAGATTTAACTTTAAGTTAAATAATTTTTCTTTTACCGTGTCTTCTTGTTTTCTTACACTATAAGGTTAATAAACTTACTATAACAAGACAAACGAACCCCAAGTTGTTTATTATTAATATATATAACCTTATCTAAGTCATTTGGTCGAACCTTATATTTTTAGGAATAAAATAACAATTAATAATATAATATTTGTTTTAAAAACTATTTTATGTCAATTTTGACACTATTTGGTAATTGATTTTTGTGAAAATCACAACAGAAATATTAGTTCTAAAAAAGTTATTTAAATCAATTCTAACATTTCATATTAACATATAAAATTATTGGAATTCATAAAAAGTCTCAAATTACATTTATTTGGGTATTTATAACATCAATTATGTCAATATTTCATTAATAATATAATTACTGCATCATCATTGTGTCATAAATAAATTAAATTATTTAATGTCTAAAAATTACAAATAAAATACAATTATGTAGGAAATAGTTTTAGATTTTAATGAATATTTATAGTCGAATTTATCTTATGTATAACCCTATATTAAAAATGATTTACTTATTAAACTTTGATTTTAACTATTTTAACCATTCTTTAAATAAATTAATAATAAATGTCCTAATCTAATCCAAGTGGGTCTAAATAGTCATATTTTATTCATAAGGTTGTTTTTGGTCAAATTACACTTATCCAATAGAATTAGGACATGTGTTAGGGTAATAATAATATCATTTTTACCTTTAATTACCCTATTTACTTTTAACCGTGGTAAATAAAAGTAAAAAGTTACTATTCACCAAAAATCATTTTCATCTCATTAAACCACATTTTACTTACTGACATCAACCGTGTCTCTCGGATTTTTGAAATTTCATTCACAAAAGCATTAAAATTAAGTTTTATGTAAATTTGCAAATTTTCCTAGGAGGTGGGTAAAAGACGGTCAAAAGTTCAGTAAAATTTTTATATATCTAAAATTATTATAAAATGACTCTAATGAATTACATTGAACTTATATAGGTATTATGTGACAATTTTAACCTAAAATAAATTTAAATAAAATAAATAATTATTTAAATAAAAAGTCGGTTTTTAAATAGTAACCCAGTGTTTTCACTATTCATCAAAAATTAAAAGTTTTCAGAAAAATACCAAAATTTCACCCTAGGCTAATTTCGATATTCCGAATCCAAAAATGAAGTCCATTTTGAAAGTTGAAATTTACAAAATTTCAAAAAGTGGTTATTACTATTCATAATGGCTAGTTTTAATAATATTTTAATTGCATATCGTTGTTTAGTGAAACTCAGTATTGCGTACAACACACGCTATCGAGGAAGGTCATGATTGCGTGTAATGCAGCCAAGTTAGGGTTGCGTGTTGTGCAAGACTCCTTTGTTGTAGCGTACAACACAAGACATCAATAAAATTAAAAAGAATATTTTTCATAAAATCTCGGGGTGTTACATTCTACCCCCCTTAAAATGAATTTCGCCCTCAAAATTCGTCAGGGTTATAAATGGTTTACTACTCGAAAGTTTCTTTAATAGAAACCCACATCGTAAAAAGGAATACCAAAAACAATCTTTAAAAACTAAAGTATGAAACATAATGGTTACCCAAATTAACTAATCACTGGGTTTCCACATAGGAGAACATAAGTGAAAATATGGATATGGAAGAGAAACCTAACCATCATGTTTTGATGGAGAGTGGTAGAGAACATGGCTATGAAAAAGCCAACAATCACAAAGCCATAGGTTTGTGATGATCTAAGGTACCATCTGATTCATCGGATATAAGGGAACTAGGACAACATTTTTGGGTTTCAAGATCATTTCCCTAATGTTGATGAATTAAAAGAAATACATACATGATTTGGGTACAATTTCACTCTTGTTCGGGAATTGAACAATTTCCACTTCATCCCTTAAATAAATGAAGGTGAATTTGTTATTCGTGATGTGTTAGCAGATCATGTGATGGAATGATGGGTCATTCCATCCGTTTCAAACAAAAGGTTAGCAAAAGTTATAAGTCCATCTTATGGTTAGATTAATCGTATATGGTTCCAAAAATGAACTTATACTTCATATATCATACCGTTTAATAAAATAAAACTAGTTTCTACTAACCAAGGACTTACTCTAGGTCAGTGGTAGGCGATAAAGGCTAGTCGCACTTCAGTTGTGGGTTCGATTCCCACAGCCTTGTCCGACGCGATGGGCTGTCGCTCGTCCTGCAGGTTGTCCTTTTTCTAAAACTACATTACTATAACATCCCATCAATAATATCGAAAAAAGTTCCATCCTTAAACAATACTAACTTATGTCCAACATAATCCTTTCCAATCTTTAGGCTTATCCAAAATACTGCTGTCCAATCTCATATTATAGTGAAAACGATTACCAATGAGTTCATATAACAAGCATGTTAATACCATCATTGATCTCCATATATCATGAGATATGTCTTGTTGGTCACATTCCAAACATTCAAATTCCTTAATCATGTATTCTCTTGAAAAATGAATACCCATTGAATCTTAGTGAAAACATGAGTGCTGTCAAAAGTTAACTCTTTTCACATACCAAAACCTCAAACCATGATATAACTATTTCCTTATATCAGTCATGAGCTCATGAATACTGTCAAACATTTCATTTTCTCCTTATCCCTTCATTATGCGCATATCATATTTTTTCCAAAAATATCTCAATCACTTTCCATGGTTACCGGTACCATAAAATTATTGAAAACCACAATAGACCAATACATAAATATTCCAATATTCCACGATACTATATACAACATTATTTTGGAATCCCATTACATAAACACTTAATCATTCCACCACATCGTTGTCATATTCAACATCGCCAATAGTGATCGCATGTGACTTCCCTTTGTCCTTTGCCTTAAGTGGTTGCTCATGTTGATCATCACTAACCATTGGATTAGGGCATTTATTAGCATAATTCCCCATTTCCTTGCACTTGAAGCACTGAAGTGTTGGTGGTGCGTTCTCTGCAGTCTTTTCTTTATTCACATCATTAGAAACCATTTTTCCATTACTTCGACACTCAACTACTCGATGACCTTCTTTTCCACACTTAAAACATTTTCTAGCCCCTTTAAGAAAATATCCACCATGCTTCTTTCCACACTTTGAGCATAAGGAAACATTCATCTTCTTTTCACCATTTTTCTGAGATTTCTCCTTGAACTCCATCTTTCGTTTCCTATCAAAACTATGAGATGGATAAGTAACACCAACTTCCATTTCTACCTTGATAGCACAACGCAGAATTTCTTCATAGCTACTGAAGTCTCTTATAGCTAATTCCCTTCGAAGATTTGGTTTTAAGTCACTGAATAATCGATCAACTTTACTTTCAGGTTGGATGATAAAGCCAGATGCATACCTTGCAAGCCTTGTAAAATTCACTTCGTATATACCAACAGATTCATCATCCTTTTGCTTTAGTTCAAGAAACTCCTTCTCCATCTTTGTTTTAAGAATACGGGGGAAGTACTTATTGAAAAATAAGTTCTTGAACTCATCCCATTCCATGGACTCAATTTCATCTCTTGGCCTCGTATTCTTGATAAAATTCCACCATTGATCAGCTTCACCTTCCAAATGATATACTGATAAGATGACTTTATCATGTTCAGAACATTGAAGAACTGAAAATATCTTTTCAGTGGTACTGATCCATTGTTCTGCAACAAGTGGATCAGAAGACCCACTGAAAGAAGGTGGACGTTGTCTCATGAAGGACTCAATAGAATATTGTTCCCTTCTCTGCTCATTTGGAAGTCCAGAATGATTCATAGCTTGTGTAAGTATAGAAATAATATTTTGCACTCCATCTCCCATAACGTTTGTTTGCTCAGGAGGACAATCATTGCATTTTCCATTACATTGATCAACACGGTTCCTTCGAGTTCCAGCAATCGTCTAAAACCCAAAAAGAATAGTGTGAGAGGCAAAAATCATGCTAGGGAAAAAAACATAATAAAGGGGGAGTACCTTCAATATCTAACATCTTAGGTTAAATTCTAATATCGTTACCGTAGTTCTAGGACTATATCCTATACATATACTTATCCTTAGGGACATCCCTAGACATACCTTATAAATATCTCTAGAGATCTCACTAACGTTTTCGCATCCTAGTTTCCAAAGGTTGACTAAAACTTTCCTCTGATACCAACTGTAGAGATCCAAAGCTTGACGTACATGGACATTACATTACTTTTGCGGAATAATTAATACATAACAAAAACAGACACACAAGGATCGTAATAGTTTAATGTCTTTGGAAACTCGGAATATAAACTTCTAATCATGTTGAAATATCTTCAACAACTCCCATAACGATATTTCCCTTTTTGTTTCCTTACCTAAAACCTTTCTTTAAATCCTGGGGAAGAGAAAACATATAAAGGGTGAGCTCAAATACTCAGTAAGGGCAAACATAGAGAACATAAACAATCCATAACATTTGAAAGAAAAAACTTGAACATAAATTTTAAACATCAAAATCTTGAGCAAAGACATAAATCGTGGAAGTACGTAAGACATATATCATAATGGAACATCAACCATGATAAAATATAATGGGAGTAAAACATGTAATTGTGGCAACCATTCAGCACATGTCATGATTTCCATAGCAGCCAAGGCATTGCTGCCAAGACCATCTTAGTGGACAAAGTCCCTTTCTGAATCGAGTTCACTTCTCGTTTCAGTCCTGTAACACTGAACCGGATTAACTTACCATTCCATCCATGTCTATCTTATGAGATATAAATCTTTACCCAATGCATTGGAGGAAGATATAGGTCCCACCCATCTCATAATGAAATCATTCTTACTTGTGCCACAAAATAAACATACATCAGTCATAATAACCCAACGAATAAAATGGGTTTCATAAACATCATCCCATCATCACATAATCCATATAAAAGAAATGGATATCATTTCATAATAATAAAAGTGAAACCATATAAATCATAGAGACATTATACTTGAAACATACACATATGAAATAATGTCATCTTAGATGGAAAATGGTTTTGATAAAGCACTTGAAATGAATTCTTGAGGAAAATATCCTTTCATCTTGAAAATCATCTTCTTTTCACAAAATTCCATTCAATTTTAAAAGAAAAGGATTTTGTTGAAAATAGTCATGAAATCTTTTGGAGGAAGCTTCATGAAAATAAGGCTTTATAAAACCGTAAAAATCCTTTCATGCCATATAAGTTAAAAAAAACATTCTCCTCGTACTTTTGTCGGAAAAGTCAAAAAGTACCTCGTATGGAAAAAAAAGATTCCTTACATACCTTGTAGTAAAAGTCAAGAATGGGTAAAAAGGACTTTAAACATACATGAAAACATTTTTATAATACTTGGACATGGATGATAAATATAACCCCAGTAAATACTTACGTATACGCAATCTCAGATAAAAAAAATGAGATTGAAAATTTATCCCTTACCTTAGGTCCGATATGCTTCGTACGTATCTGAACCTCCTGTATAATGATTTAAATAATGTCATTGACTTATTACAGAATCATATTCATTGTTATGATATCATATATGGTTCAATTATGACTTTATATTACCCATTCTTTTGTAAATTCCATGTTAAAGAGCATTTTGGGTAAAATCGTTTCATTTGTCGTCCGTGTTTTGACTTGTAATTATTCATATGATTACTTAGATCATGATTACTTAATTCCAGAATATAAAACATGATTTATATATAATATATATTCATAATATACATATATATAATAGATCGATAAATGGAAAGAAATACACCGTTCATGGAGATAGTAGGCCGTACGTACGCATGAACATTGTTTTCGTTTCCTCATTGAATTGAATGGAATTAATTGGATGACATACATATATATACATAAATCCAGTATCATTATTATGTCATATATTTCATGATTACTTATTATATATACTTTATAATCATTTATGAATGGTTAATAATTGAGAATGAATCTCATCGCTTCGTGGAGACGGTATTCCGTACGTACGCACAAGCGATGATATCATTCCCATGATCGTGGAATTTTATTGGAGTGTATGTATACTATAACAGAATCAATATCACTTTACAATAATCATATATAGTTATTAGTTACACCATTATAGCCATCCAAGTAAGGTGGTGGTGGAAAATAGATTACACCATGGCGTGGAGATCGTATTCCGTACGTACGCATGCGCGGTGATTTCGTTTTCCATAGGATGGATAGATGGTGAAATATGGTTGTTTTATACTTATAATAACATATCATTATATGAGTGATACTGATGTTATTACTTCATAGTGAAACAACCTAAGAAGAAGAAGTGGAAGAAGAAATAAAGTTGAAAGAATCGGTAACGGACATTACCTCTTCTTTGAAGCGCCTCTTTGAGACCTCCTCTTAGGGCACTAAAATTGGTTTTTGAAGAAGACCAGGACCTCTAGGATGTTTCTAGGGAAGTGGAGAAGAGAATTTGGCAGGGGTTGTCCGAGCTTCAAGGCTCAAAATGGTGTGAGGAAGAGAGAGAGAATGTGCCCTTTTATAAGGGAGGAGAGGAGCACCTTAGGAAAAACTAAAAATATTATTTTATTATAAAGTCATATTCGGTTTTTAATAGCTCCAAATTGAGTTATTTCGAAGCTAAGCTGGGGATGGGTCGAAATCCTATCATCCAATATAATTTAGACAAGTTTAGGTTTCTATTTTAATCTTATCATTTAGATTTAACTTTAAGTTAAATAATTTTTCTTTTACCGTGTCTTCTTGTTTTCTTACACTATAAGGTTAATAAACTTACTATAACAAGCCAAACGAACCCCAAGTTGTTTATTATTAATATATATAACCTTATATAAGTCATTTTTTCGAACATTAGATTTTTAGGAATAAAATAACAATTAATTATATAATATTTGTTTTAAAAACTATTTTATGTCAATTTTGACACTATTTGGTAATTGATTTTTGTGAAAATCATAACAGAAATATTAGTTCGAACAAAGTTATTTAAATCAATGATAACATGTCATATTAATATAGAAAATTATTGGAATTCATAAAAAGTCTCAAATTACATTTATTTGGGTATTTATAACATCAATTATGTCAATATTTCATTAATAATATAATTACTGCATCATCATTGTGTCATAAATAAATTAAATTATTTAAAGTCTAAAAATTACAAATAAAATACCATTATGTAGGAAATCGTTTTATCTTTCTAATGAATATTTATAGTCGAATTTATCTTATGTATAACCCTATATTAAAAATGATTTACTTATTAAACTTTGATTTTAACTATTTTAACCCTTCTTTAAATAAATTAATAATAAATGTCCTAATCTAATCCAAGTGGGACTAAATAGTCATATTTTATTCCTAAGGTTGTTTTTGGTCGAATTACACTTATCCAATAGAATTAGGACATGTGTTAGGGTAATAATAATATCATTTTTACCCTTAATTATCCTATTTACTTTTAACCGTAGTAAATAAAAGTAAAAAGTTACTATTTACCAAAAATTATTTTCATCTCATTGAACCACATTTTACTTACTGACATCAACTGTGTCTCTCTGATTTTTGAAATTCCATTCACAAAAGCGGTAAAATTAAGTTTTATGTAAATTTGCAAATTCTCCTAGGAGGTGGGTAAAAGACGGTCAAAAGTTCAATAAATTTTTTATATATCTAAAATTATTATAAAATGACTCTAATGAATTACATTGAACTTATATAGATATTATGTGACAATTTTGACCTAAAATAAATTTAAATAAAATAAATAATTATTTAAATAAAAAGTCGGTTTTTAAATAGTAACCCAGTGTTTTCACTATACATCAAAAATTGAAAGTTTTCAGAAAAATACAAAAATTTCACCCTAGGCTAATTTCGATATTCCGAATCCAAAAATGAAGTCCATTTTGAAAGATGCAATTTAAAAAATTTCAAATAGTGGTTATTACTATTCATAACGGTTAGTTTTAATAATATTTTAATAGCATATCATTGTTTAGTGAAACTCGGTATTGCGTACAACACACGCTATTGAGGAAGGTTGTGATTGCGTGTAATGCAGGAAAGTTAGGGTTGCGTGTTGTGCAAGACTCCTTTCTTGTAGCGTACAACACAAGACATCAATAAAATTAAAAAGAATATTTTTCATAAAATCTCAGGGTGTTACTGTAAAGACCCGTAAATTTCAAGGAATTTTTTTCTTCTTAATTTTCTTTGGAATTTTACAAGAGCGCAGTTTCTGACGGCACCTGATTCCGAGGCCCGGTGTGCCCGGAATCATTTTCCGAAGTTTGGCTCGGGTACGTTCAGTGAACGGACGAGCGAGTTTTTCTAACTTTTGAACCGGTGCCCGGAATCGAATTCTGAGGGCACCGATGAAATCGCAGCGCCGGTATTTGCTTAGAAACGCTTCTTCCGGAGTTGCGTTTGCTCGGGTGTAGTTTTTAATTTTTGGGCTTAAAGTTATGAAATAAAATAAATTGTTCGACAAATTTTATTTTATTTCACTTAAGCCACTTGAAGCCACTTGAAAGCCACTTAAACTGAGTTGAAACAGATAGGGTACTATCCAAAAATATCCTACCCTCTTGGTAGGATATTTGCGAGGTGGGGCCCGCAAGAGCCCCACCGTTTCTTTTCCGCTAAGTAACGCACCCGCGAAAACCCGTCATTATGAAAGTCAACTGACGCGTTTTCTTAAATTCTTAACGCACCATTTAATTGGGCGGTTTTATTCGTGAATTAAATGGGCGGTTTCTTTCGTTGAATTAATTCTACGAATTAATGGGTCGTTACTTACCTCTTATTCGTTTGTTGGCGTAATAATAAAATAAGACCAACACGACATTTGGAGGATGACACGTTGAGAGGTTTTTGACAGAAGTTCTTGTGCCTTCAACCTTCTTCGCGAAGAACGCGAAGAATGCCGACCTCCGACGAAGAACGCCGAACCCGCGGAAATCGACGACGTGACGCCGTGTGCCGCGACGCCGACGTTTCCTCTCCCGCGACGTTCTTCGGCGACGTTCCTTAATCCGCAACAAAAACCTTCGATCATCCATTGAGGTGAGAGTTTCAGATTTCTTTTAAATTTTTCCTTTGTGGTTTTTAACTCAAGAATGATTTAATTATTATTAATTAAATCTTTTTGTTCTTGAACCTCAGAGTTCGTCGACGCGACACCCTTCCGCGACGACGCGACGCCGGATACCGCGACGACGCGGCGATCCCCAATTCCGCGAAGAACCCGCGGACGACGACTTGACGAGGTAGGGGTTGTTGTGAATATTCTATTTTTTCCCGTGAACGTTTCTTTAAAATTAAAGAACCGGATACATATGAACAATTTTAATTTATTAAAATTGTTGTTTCATGTGTTGCATAATTCTCTCGTGGTTATTATTCTAACGCGGAGGGTGCGGGCCCAACGAACACGGCCCGACAACCCTCCGCCGTTCTTCGTGGTTGTGCGGATTTGGCGGGCGACGACAAAACATGGCGCAAGGGCGATTTGATGATCCCGCAGTGAAGAACGGAACCCGGGAGGGGCAACGACGCAGACGGGAAGGAAAACGGACCACCGGAGCAACTCCGGTGGCCCGCGGAAGCGGCCGGCGGCGGCCAGCGGACCCACGGCCGCGCGGGTCCGGCTCGCCCGCACGGGACGCGACGACATTCCGTGTCCGATTGAACCAACGCGGCCCCACGCGGGGCCGCGACACCTCCAAACCGCGGGGGCGGCGCCCCGCGGCGTCCAGCTGCTCGGCCGCGCGGCCGAGCCGAGCCAGGCCGGTCCGACCAGCCGAGCCGTGCCCTGGCCGGGCCGGACCGGGTCTGGCCGGGTTGGAACGGGTCGGGTCGACCCGGTTCGGCCGACCCAGGGGGGGGGGGGGGGGTGGTCGGGCCGGGTCGGCCCGGGCCCGGACCCCCCGTCTTCGGACCGTTTTCGGTCTTTTGCCCGTAACTTGAGCTACGTGCCTCCGAACGACGCGCCGTTAGCGGCAACACGATCCTTGGATCAAGACGGTCGTTTCGGTATATTGCACTCAAGGTTTCGGAATACTTTGAGTTCGGCCGGGTTGGTTCGTACACGAAACCAACCGGGCTTTCGGAGCGGAAATGCTCATATCTTGAGCTACGGACGTCCGATTGACGTGTCTTCGGCTTTTTTGTTTTCCTCTATGTGAGACGGATATTTTGGCATACTCCGCCCGAGGTTTGGACGCAGGTGGAGTACGGTCGGGTTGGTTTTGCCTTAAAACCCAACCGGGCCCCTGGGACGAAAAAGCCAATAACTCTCAGACCGGGCGTCTGATTGACGCGCTGTCTGCGACGTTGAGTTCCTGTTGACGATACAGAACTTTTGGATACATCAACTTCGGAATTTGTGTCAGTTGATGTATCAGCCTCTCGACTCATGGAGCGGACCCTCCTGAACGAGCTTGCTGTGTGCGGGAACCCTAGTGCTGGCTGCGACTGCTACTTCGACAGCGACGACTGTGCAGAGATCCTCAGTGGACTGCAGCGACGACTGTGCAGAGATCCTCAGTGGACTGCGACGACGACTGTGCAGAGATCCTCAGTGGACTGCGACGACTACAACACTCAGCGATCCCTTGCGGGTCAGTGCTACAGGTCCTGTGTGGGCCCGATCCTGTGTGGGTCCGATCCTGTGTGGGTCAACGCTCAGCGGTTCTGTGTGAGCCAGCGCCTACAGGTCCTGTGTGGGCCCGATCCTGTGTGGGTCTTTGCGGGGGTTAGTACCTATCGATCCTTTGTGGGTCCGACAACTTAGATGAATCAGTGATCATCTCTATCGTCATTTGAAGAAGTATACCTGTGTGAGCTGAATCCTGTGTTACTCTCCTTTGTGGATTGTGTTGAGCTATCCTGTGTGGATTTACTGTTTACTCTCCTTTATGGATTGTGTTGAGCTATCCTCTGTGGATTACTGTTTACTCTCCTTTGTGGATTGTGTTGTGCTATCCTGTGTGGGTATACGTTTTGCTTTCCTGTGTGGACTGGGTTGTGCTTGAGCTCGGACGTTGGAGCCGAGCGGGAATTGATGACTTAGGTATATGTATGGACATATACCTAAGCAGTGTCGGATGTTACTTCGTGATTGTATCTTTCCCTTGTGGTTATCCTTTGTGGATTCTAGGAGACCTTCGTGGGTCTCAGGGTCCTTACTGAGTAGCTTATACTCACCCCTGCACGGGCTATGCCCGCACTTCGTTGTGTTGGTTGCAGACGACGGACAGTACTGATCGTGGTGGAGGCTTGCGGAGCAGGACGGTACATGGAGGTGGACCACTGGGCGGGACGTACTCGGAGCGGACGGCTGGACCGAGGAGCTGTGGAGGCTATCTGTACCCACCCTTCAGGTGGGACCATCAGAGGACGGCTCGACGCTGCGACTTTTCTTTTCAGTTGCTGTTTTTCCCTTTCAGTTGTACTTTACAGTTGGGCTTGTATTTCCGGCCCCTTTTTACTTTCAGCACAGCTTGTTACAGTTTTTACTTAGTGTTTACTTTTCCGCTTTCTTACTCTGTGGTGCTTGTTTACTTTTCAAAGGCAATGCCTTCCCTTTTTCTAGGATTTACGCCTTGGTGCTAGTCGCCAGCCCCTGGCCTATGGAAGCCGGGCTTGGGGTAGTCACGACACGGGCCCCGAGGACGGGTCGTGACAGTTACACATATAATATGCTTTATTTTTTAGTTTCTCATGAAATGGTAAAAGTTTTATTGTTTGATATGTTATGTATGTATTTCATGCTTACAGTTAAAACTTAATGTTTTATGTTATTTTTAATTAGATATTTTTCCTTAATCATGTTTTTAAACATGTTTATGATCTAACCATTATTTAATTTTTTATGTTATCCCTTAACATGAATTTGATTACACCCCTTGTTATTTTTACCTTACCTAGGATTTGAAGAGGATTGTGTCTCATGGAATGTCTACTAGAGGGTCTAGTTTATGAAGAAACGTTCCCAGCTTGTAAAAAAGTATTTTTATATATTTAGTCTATAAGTTACATAAACTTTAAATCATTGGGTTTTGTAAATTTTTATGGATGTAATATTTAATCCATGTTATCAATGCATTATTTATGTATATTTAGCTTGGTTCTCTTCACAGGATATGATATATAGGTGTTCCAGAGCCTCAAGAATGTTAGCACTAATCAATATAATAGTATGTACATGCTTTATGGTTATTTTTTTCCTTTTGATAAACCTTATTTTAGATGATATTCTTGGGTTAGACCGGTTAAATCATTTGATGGAAGTCTTCTCAAGTGACTCCCATTTTGTTGATGGAGTTGAATGATGATATCCTTGATGTTGAGTAGGAATATGGGCATGTCCCTTGTTTTCCACTGGAATATGTCAACAGATCCCTTCATAATGGGTGGAAATATTCACCCACCTTTCGATAGTCATCGAGATGCATTGTTAATCTAATTCAGGATCAAGGGGAGCATAAATATGTTACTTATTTTGAGATGCTTCCAAGATATACTGAGAAGACTCTTGGATGGATGGGAGAATATTATCCCACTCTAACATTTCTATTGGAATACACTAGTTGTCATCCCGAAGGGGAGTGGGGATATAAGCCTTCTCTTGAGTAGTTATGGGTAGATACCAAAGAGAGTTTTCAGCATTGGGAGAAGCAAGGATGTGGTCTTGATCCTATTTTATTGCTGAAAATTTTCAACTATTTTATTCTTTTATCTTCTCTAGGATGTGATGACAACTTTATAGGATATGGTAATAGATATAATATTGTTTATCCACTACCTCCAAGATGCATTGATTGAATTATATAATATGATTGAGAATATAATTCTATTATTTAATGGGAGTGGTAATATGTTCTCACTCATGTCATCCAATTACTGTTGTGATATGACAAAAGAATTCATATATAAGATTTGAAATACGGGCCTACCCCTTGGTTTTTTCTGGGATATGATGGATTGTTCATGATGATTCTTCTAGAGTAAAATGCCAGTCTTAGATGTCCTGAGTAGGGATGTGGTATTTCTATTTCATCAATATGTGCTAATGAATTTTTCTCTGATGAAAAGGAAAATAAGCCTATTCCAGGTGTCCTCATGCCAATTATCCTTGGTGAAACCTCTTCCGAGGTGCTTAGGCCTGAGTGTTTGGAGTTGATATCTCATGGGAAACTTCCTCAGTGAAAATCCAAGGAACTGTTGATGCAAAAAACTATAAAAAATGGTGGTTAGTGGTAGTATCTCTCCCTGGTGACTCCTACAAAATAGTGAGTTTGTGGTTGACCCCTTCATCCACCTCCCTAATATGAGGGATGCACTGATTGATATGTTATGAGGATAGGATCTAGAAGAAGTTATTGTTGGTGAGGTGAACCACTGTCTTCACCACAACCTTCCTTTGGTGGGTTGTGTATAGGGTTTTAGTTCCTAAAGGCGGTCTCATGAAGCCTCCAGGATCAAAATGGAACTACACAGTTAATACTCCCACACTAACACATTTACTTATTAGAGTTATAAGAATTTGGTATGTGATGTCATCCTTTAAGTTATGGGGGTCACAACTTTCGTGCTGGTTGAAACGTAAGAGCATGTTCTAGATGAAGAATCCACCACTTTAGATTGAATTTCACTGTTTAGAGGGTACCCATGACACATGAACACCACAAAAAAGAACACCCATGAACACACCATCACAATTAAGTGTATTATTTCCAATCATTTTCATATTTTGAAAGTTTCATATCAGGTTAACAGTTTTCATTTGCATGGAACATGTTAAAAAATGGTCTGATTCCCTAGGAAACCAATTTATTGTTTGTTAATAAATAATTTACATTGGTTTCACCTTTTTTTGTTTATGGTATAACTTATAATTAGTGTTAGTTTGAAAAATTCTAATGGATTTCGCATCCGTGATGGATCAATGTGAACATCTTTGCAGACATGATTTCCAAAGGTAGGTGATCACTGGGGTTTCTAAAGAGAAATGGTTAAGAATGTTCATTGATTAAGTGGATGGGAGATTGGGTTCATCTTTTCCTTTAGGGATAATTATTTCCTACTCTAAGAATCTCTTATAGATTTAATTCATATTAAAATATCCTTTACAAATCCTAGTAGGAGACTGATTACCCTTGTTTTAACGATTAATTTTGGGTATGTGTCAATGTGAATATATGTATATTAAAAACTACTCATTTTTATTTTATTAGTCATGATTATTTAGTTTAAAGTTGAATAGTTAAGAACTCCAGAGTTTACTTCCTTCTAGGAAGACAATTGGTGTTTATGATGTTGGGATCATGCCCATGAGAGGATTTTCTATGCATCCCTTTGAAGGGAATATAAACCCATATAGTTTGGTGCCACCTAAAGGGAAACATCATACCTTTTAAGGTCATATGATAAAGAATAATCCTTGAAGTTTAATGATATATAGTAAATAATACTATGGGAATGATTCCTAATGATAGTTGGTGTGAGACTTATACATGATCAACTCTTTATGGTTTACCTTGGAGGGAATATGGCCTAACGAGATGGTTGATTGAGGTCATGGGAATATGGCCCACTGAACAAGATATGGCATGTGGGGAATATGGACCAGTGAGGGAGGATGTAAATAGATTCATGAGGAATATATCCCCATGAAGATGGATATTGAATATTTTGTTGGTGAAATTAGGTTTAAACCACCGAAAAGTGTCCTACATATCCTTCTTAATAGGAATCAAAGACCATGTAGTTTGAGAATACAGTTTTACATCATGTGTTAATGAAATTTCCATGCATTTTTACATCACATTGCGAAGATTTATGTTTCATGAAAAGTTTTAAAAGATAGGATTGAGAAGGGATTACACATTGGAGATACCATTATTTGACTTACTAAAAAACCATCATAATGAAGTCATTAATAAGGGAATGATTGTATTGGGACTTTTACCAAAGGTGGTGACCAAAATTAGATGAATTTTTATTATGATAATGACATAATAAATTTAGGTTTCTTATCCTTCGTGAGTCACGATCGATGTGATAAACAATAAATAATTGAAGATCAATCATATTTTATGAGTGTACTATTATATTTGAATGGTGGAATATACACTGAGGCCTCCTAAAGATGCACAACCTAACTAGTTACATTGTTGAATGGATAGAGAGTTGGGGCTTACACCTAGTAAGAGGCATGTTCTCCCATATTCTTAATTATTGGTGGATTAAGAGAGAGAAATGATTTCTAATCCCAGTTTGGGGACTAGAAGTGTATATGCAAGTCTTACACTAAATTTGGCTTCCTCAATCACTAAATGGAATTAGGCATCTTCCAACTGCCTAGGTTGATTATATCCAGTACGAGGATAACTGTATCAGAATCCATGATTTGATAATGGTCTTGCCAATGTATCCACAATGGGGACCCATATTATCACAGGAATGTATGATTTCATGTTATCCGAGAGCCTTGCCTCTTTTGGAGAATAATCCAGGTACACCTTTTATCAAGGGATTACATGATATAAGGGGTTCATGATGATGTACATACTATAATAATATATATTATTTGGATTTAGAGGGGATACCAACTTATCCTTTTCAGCGTTTTGACCTTTGAGAAAGGAATCCAAACATTTATTTTGAATTTTCATGGCCTGAAGAGGTAATTAGAGCATTATAATAACTATTTTAAATTGATAGAATGTGAGAGAGATGTGTTACCTAGGTGGAAGACCCATTTTCAAAAGGGTAGTTTGTGGAATAGATCTCACTAGGTTGACTTCATGGACTAGATTATGCGAGGCCACCTCACTGAATTGACCTTCACAAGGTCATCCCATATGTTTTCCTCGTGGGGTTGGCCTATTAGAGGTTTGATTGTCTTCCATAAGGTTAGCTTAACCTCTTTTAGGTTACCTCATGTGCTTGGGCTCTATGAGGTCACCTTGAATGGTCCCCTTTCAAGATCATCCCCTTGTGGTCACTTCATGAGATTGTCATTCATGAGGCCACCACATGGGATCGACCTCTGTGGGAATGATGTTTTTTTTGCAAGGGTCTCCCTATTTTCTTACCTACAGGTTAGTGAGTTGAATTTTATGAAGTAAAAGGCATTATCTCTTGTCTTCATCAGTCTCTATCTACGTGTCTATTTTTAGAGGAGGATTGGGGTTTTTATTGGCATCCTAAACTAACTGAATTCCTAAAATGGGTGGACATGGGTATGTTCCACATGGTCACAGAGAACCTATTGATGATATTGAAGGGAGTGTGCAATGAGGAAAGGCTATGACCACAGTACACAGTGGGGCCTCACTAAGAGGTCACTATGTAGAGAATTACAAAAATAAACCCTAATGCCGTAAGGCCAGACCATGAATAGTGTAGAAAAAGGTTCCCTAACATCGTGAGGTTGGGAAACATGGTGTGATGGATTTAGAGATCAACCTCGTGGGATCCACCCCACAGAATCAACCTTGTGATCCCAACGTCGAGGGCTTAACCTTATAGGGTCAAACTCACTGGATCAACCTCATAGTGCATTAGAGTCCCCTTATGTTTTCTATAACCTCTCTACAAAAATATTTCATATATTTTCATTTATTTGATCTTATCCTTAATCCTCATTATTTTAAAATTCATGTGCTCCAATAGGGAGACCTTTGTATTGGCATTTATCATGCATTTATCTCAAGATTCGACCCTTGTTTTTTCTTAGAAATGTAATTTTTTTATTACCCACCGCTCCACAACCTCAGTGAACATGTGTACTGAATGTGAAGTTTTGAAGTTTAGTGCATTATTTTGATTTCCACTAGTAGATATATGAAATTTATATCAAGCATATGGTAAGAATTCATGTTTATGAGAATTGAGAAATGTTTTGATTATAAATTTTCTTGAGTGATAGAAAGTTTGGTCACATGTTGTAGGAGCGTAAATGCTTGTTTTGGATACAATGCATGTAGAAGGGAAAATGTTTTTGAAAATTAGGTGTTTAAACGAAGCAAGATATTTTATGGATAAAAAGATTTAAAAATATTGAACTTGTGATTGTGTTGTCCTTGTTTGAAAAAGGGTGTATTTTTTTGTTTTTTCTAATTTTTTTAATAGGAGTGGAAAAGTTTAAGTGTGGGGGATTTGATGCACATGTATTTTTCTAACATTTTTATAATTTTTTTAACTTAGTTTCAATTAATTAGTTTAACCACTTTTACTATTTTTACTTTATTTTTTTAGTTTCATAGTGTTTTATATATTTTTTTATAACTTTAGTTAATCATATATTAATATTATTTATTAATTTTATTGCTAATTTATATTAATTTTATATATCACTTTCATATATTTTTAACACTATATATTATTAATATTAATAATTATAATAATAATATTATTATTACTATTAAATTATATTAATATTTATTAGTAGTGTTACTATTATAATATTAATACATATATAATTATATAATTAACTTAATTTAACTTAATTTAACATACAACCTTAGTATATCTAATTATATACACAGGTATATGTAATTTTAAATATTTTACTATATTTGTTATTATTGTTATTATTATTAATTATTCCTATTATTATTATTATTATCAACAGATTAGTTTTCTAGATGTTTGTGAAATTTAAATTATTCTAAGATCTCTAGGAGCCATCATCTTCATTACCATGATCCTCTCCTCCCTCTCATGCGCCTTGAATATCATCCAAACCCCTACACTACCTCATTTACAAAAGGTTTACACTAGATCTACCACCTTCCTGATGCATATCAATCCCCTATGTTATCCTGCAATGTCACCCCCATCCTGCGCCATGCACCATACACACCATTCGATCTCCCACAACGCTATAGCATCATATCTAGTAAGCTACCACCATCACCCATGGTAATTTCCTCCTTATGTAGGATGAGAATTTATCTATTAAAAATTCAATCATGTTCACGAGAGAATTTCAAGTCACCATGAGAAAATTTAGAGTAAATAGATACATTAATTGAAAAATTAATATTTGGTGTGTTTTCTCTTCAAAATTGAATGAGTCATACCTAAAAGTTAATCTAATTTGAGTGAAATCGACATAGATAGAAACATTGAATTTGTAAGAAACAAGTTATTGTATTTCTCCAAGTAATTCAATGCTAAACATTATGAAATTTATTCATCAAATTAGATAATTAAATTTTTGATGATCTGTGTAAAAAATTAGAGTATTATCTGACATCAAAGAATGATATTTGATGGTAATTTTATTAAATTGGGAATAAGCAATAATTAAATGAATAAATATTTAAATGTGTTAAGAAATGACACGACATCACATGCACTTTAATGAGAGTTACAACTCTGACACTTCCATCTCTACTTTCTTCCCTATAATATATTAGTTTTAATTTATTTAAAGAGTTGTTTAGTTTTTATAATTTTTAGTTTTTAATTACATAAATAATTAATCAAACTAAATATTATTTGAAGAGGATAATACTAGTTTTTATACACATTATCCCCATGGGATTGACCCTATTTCCACTTATATACTATTTAGTAGGTCTTATAAATTTCTAAATTTTTTATACTATGAAAATATGTACCAGTGATGTTGTATTGCTGGGTGGGTATATTGCGTTTATTTAAATGAGTTTCTGAGATTGATATATGGAATTATGTTCTAAAACAGTTGAATAATTTGATGATGGTAATGATAGTGAAGGTGTAAATTCTAAAATGTTTATTTTATCATTATTGTGACAGTAGTGGAAGTTCATTATAATTATTATCAAGGTGGTGGAAGAGGGGTTGTTGTGTTATTTTATTGTGGTAATATTGTGATATTGATGTGGCTTTCTATGAGTGGATGTGGAATTAATAGAGATGATGGTGGTAGGATTGGGTGTGTGAAAACTATTTTCTAGATAAGTAAACTGTAACATGTCAACCCAGATACTACTAAACCAGTGTTCTGATCTAGTTCACCATAAGGCCTCAAGTGAACCTCTCTATACACCATAAGATGTCTATTAGAAGTGAGGAACTAAGGTGTGTCCGTGGAGAGACTATGACCTCACATCACAGTAAAAAATTGAAGAAATAACTAGATATCATCCACATAAGTAAATAAAAAGAGTGAAGAAGTAGTAAATAAATTGAAATTGAAGCATCCTGTAATAATAAATAAATTGTAGTAATGGACCAAATGAATATGTCATATAACACTGGTCACCCACTGGGAGGAACATACATGCAAGAGTACATAAAGGAAATTGAAATAAAAGTGTAATGATCTATTACTAACTTCATTCCAGACCACATAACCAGTCTCCAAGACACTTCTCGGATGCTCCAGCCCAATAAATAAAATCTACACAAGTGGTTCCACTCTATCATGAAACTCTGGGTCTCATCCTTATCTATCATGCAATCTATCCTAAACCTAGAAAGTATAAATAAGGCTTTCACGCACACCAAGGTTCATATATATTGGTGAGAAATAATATCAGTAGGCCACCCCAATGATAAACCTATAAATCTATTTTCATAAGTGCATTCTCATGAAATATGTTCAGCCTAGCTGAGACACAACTGGAAATGATAAATAAAATAAATAAAGTGGAACCACAGTTGATCCCTGGGTCTGTGATCTAGATAAACCGGAAAATGTTCCATCATATATATATATATATTTGTGTATAAATATATTCCCATATATATATACCTATATATAAGTAAATTGAAAAATAACATACAACAACAAAAGTCGATCCTTGGGTCTTTAATCCCGATTGTTTGGACATATTATAAAAAGGTAATTGAGTTGGATTTCATACCACTCAAGCTGATTATAATTAGTCTATCCTTCGATCCATAATCCTAATAAAAAATACCTTCTCCATACAATACTATAAATGAATCTAAGAAAGCTACGTCACCATATGGGGATGTATTTCTTAGCCCCATGATCACTTGTACTCACCTCCAATCACTATAATGAAGGATTCTAGATAATACCTATACAACTTATAAATGGTCTCCGAGTTGGACATCATTTCACTCAAGCTATGTAAATCCAGTCTGATGTATAAGCCCTAGGTATTGGTCCATAGAAGATTATGACTTCATGATTAAAATAATTACTAAGGGGATGCCCCTTAGGAAATATGTAAGGAATGATCTCCAGATCCAAGTGCATGAACATTATCCATTCAAAGGAAAATAGATCAAAATCCTACTCCCAGTCAATTATGGTGAGTTCATTAATGTAACAGTGCATCCACTCAACCTTAAGTAGCATCCTAGTAATCTCTCGGGAGAGTGTAATCATCCTCGAGTGCATCAATGATGTGAAGCATCATGTCCAACACCATAATCAAGTAATTGATCAGGGAGAGTGTAATCATCCCCATTTCTCAGGAAAACGTAATCATCCCTAGGTATAACTCATAATAAAAATACCAGGAAGTACATATGGGTATCCTAAAAATATAATAAATAATAAAAAGGCTTATAATCTAGACACCATGAATCACATATGGGCACCCCAATAATGCCCAAATAAAATAAAAAGGCTCAGAAGATGGGTCCTAGGAAGCACGTCCTGACACCCCAATAATATAATAATCAAATAAAAAGGCTCATAAGATGGGTCCCAGGAAGTATATTTGGGCACCCCAATAATACATTACATCATGTCAGGCCCATCATCCAAAAACAATAAGAACCTATATAAATCATAAATTCATAAAAATTAATCATTTTAATTCATATATAATAGAGTGAGGGTAGAAAAATGCCTAGACCCACCACTACTGCCACTGGCTCTATGGCATAAAAGCTTAGTATGGGTTCTAAGGTGACACCCACTACCATCACTACTCAAACCCAACGTACTAGATCAAGGTTGGTCAAACACCGAGGCACCAACTGGGTCCCTCATGTCATGAAACTAGAGAGGCATTATAATTGGGATCCTCTAGGTATAATACATAAGCAAAGGAATCCCTTTGGTGAACCTTGAAATAATAATCTACCAGAGGAATCCTACATGGTATCCATGGAAGGAGTAAGTAAACAGAGGCATCCTACATAGGATCCTATCGGTTGAAAAGTATGTGGAGGTATCCTATAAAGGATCATAAAAAATATTAATAGGTAGAGGGATCCTGTAAGAGATTCTTTAGGTCAGTATGTAAGCGAAGCTATCCCACATAGGACCATAAGAAAACATTCTTAAGGTAGAGGTATCTTTCATGGGATCCTCTAGGTCAATATATAAGATGAAATCTTATTCTAAAAGGAATTTTATTGAATACTAATCTATATATATGTATCATGGGCCACCTCAGATCAATGGTCTCACTCTTAGGAGATATTTGGATTCAATTACCAGAGGAAGAACCTCTCTATTTAGTAAAAAGCCTAAAAAGCCTCCCAGGAGTCCTCAAATCACCTCAAGGGTTTCACCATCATGATATATGTAGAAAGATACTCAAAATGGGATACTCATGTGTCTAATTATGACTATAGGATATAAATCATGGAAAACCCTAAAAAGGGTATCAAGGGAGGAGTACACGACATGTATACCCCTGGTATATGATGTGTACCCTCAAAGCCCCACATGGGCATGTACCTCAGCTGGACTTGGAATGTAAAACACAAGAACACAACATGTAACTATGGTACAAATATTTTAACCTACACGGGGTACCTGTCCATGTACCTCACATGACCTAGCCATGTATTTTTTTGTCTATGTACTTCTACATGACATGTGACCCACATAGGGCCTGGCTGTGTACTCTACATAGCCATGTGCCCCTACATGGGATATCTAGAAATGTACTTGGATACATGTCCAAGCACCAATACATGGAATGTATACACTATAAACAATGTGTACTTATAAAAATATCATCTTCCCTAAAAGATAAGAACACATGGTGTGTGTTCCTGAACTACAAGCCATGTAATTGGGATTTCTAAATGAGAAACCCATCAAATTGGCATGAAACACCTTTTTTATCCCCAAAATTTATTGATAAACCCATAATGAATCCTAAGTAGTAATAACATTTCTCTAAAACTATAATGTAGTAAATACATGGGTATTTACAATAAAAACTTAAAAATATCTTACATTTTCATGTAATCCGTCAAATCTTTGCTCATTTCCATGATCCACAGCTGTTGCACGATGATCCGGCTCCTCCTGAGCTCCACAATAGAACCTCTCTTACTCTCCCATTTTCTCACTCTCTCACTATCTATCTATCTATCCCTTTTTATTTCTCATTATCATGAATGGTAATCCCATAGGTTTTATTCAATAATCTAGGGGTAGGAGGAAAAAAGAATAAAAAGAAAAGGAAGAAAAGAAAAGAAAAAGAAAAAGGGGCTTGGGCCTGACCCCAACACTCGACATGAGTTTATTCCTTGACTAGGAAAACCCCACCATTATGGACTCAACAGAAGAGATGAACTCTAAATATGTCACTCCATTCAAAATATATTACCGAACAAACATGTGAGAATAAATTAATATTTTATTAATTAAATATCAAATATTAATTATTCTATGAAAATTTGAATAACTAAGAATTCTACCAAACTTATCTCCTAGGGTAAAAAACCTATTCCAGGACCAATAGAGTGGTCATGAAAATTATCCAAGGTCATTTTCTAGGTGTAATTACCATTTTAACCATTAAAATCATCTGGATGAAAAAAGTTAAATTTCTGCTCAAATTTCTAGTCTAGAAAAACATGGGTCATTACAACCTCCCCACCATATCCCTTCCCATCCCTGAGAATCCTTAGTGGTCAAATGTTTTCATGCTCTCATCTCAAGTATCTTCACAACTATGCTATCTTTATTTTCCAATGAATGGTCTCACAACGTTAACAACTCTTCCATCAAGAAAGATGTTTAATCACAACTAATTTGATACTCCCCACCATAGGAGTGTCCTTATCATCTCCCTGAAATTGAGCTCCAAGATCAAGGGCCCACACTCCAAACCTTACTGAAAAAAATGATTGGAGTGTCCAGAAGCTATTATACGAGAGTTCCAATGTGGAAGAATCCAAGCATTAACCATTCCTGATTCATGAGAATGGTTTTCCATGGAAAATGCCTAATTTCGATTGAAAATAAGGTTCACCTCCCTCAAATGGAAAATGGTGCACTCCCCACCATATGGAATACCATATACTATTCCTCAAGCATAACTTGCAAGGAGTTCATCCATCAAACCTAAAAAGATATTTAAGAAGCTCGATATATAACTGATGCTCTCTCACCATACCCAGAACAATTTCAAGATATAGGGAATGATCATATCTAACTAGGAGTATGATAATATTTCACCAATAGGAATGTATAGATATCTCTATCCACACTCACATCAAATAGGCCATATTTTCCAACCAACACCTAACACCACATCTACCAAAAATGCGTGTCCAGGTCTATCCATGGGTTAACCGTCTCATGGAACCTGATTTATTTATGATGTCTCCTCTACCATAGAAGGATATTTCTCATTTCATCATAGCTCCAGACAACTATTCCAAAAAAATTTGTTTGAAATGATTGGTTCTCAGATCACTCATGAATACTCAAAAATTTAATATTTAAATGATACCACACACAAATAACATGTATCTTTTTCTATTTCACACAAAATAATGGGTGTACAGACCCATACCAATCATTAATCACTTGAATCATGCTCCCATGAGTTGCCTGCTACTAAATCCAAGATGACCATGCTACATTAGTCTCATTAAGTTAGAATCTCCCTTGTAAATCCCCTTAAAAATCAATCACCTCTCTTATGCCATAATTATTTCCATGACCACCCATAACATAATTTTGTTTCTGAAATTTAATTGTTAACCATGAAACTACTGATTATCTGGTCTAGGCACCCAAATAGTCATACACATCTAATCTAGGATTGAAACACGAGTACCCTAAGAGATTCCTCAGAATACAAAGGCATTATCATGCCTATAGCAAAAAACCTGGGCACCTATCACACATTAGTCTCATAACAATCATACAACCAAGATCATTACCTAAAAAGGAATCCATAAACCTGGGTCAACCTCTCTTATAGGTTACCCTTGATCAAAGCAATTGTCTACTTACAAGGGTCCAAGTCACAACTAAGGGCCTCTAGATCTACCACCCAACCCTACCAATTAAGTCTCATAATAGGGTCACTAGGTCTAACTACCTAGACCAAAGATCAAACCTCTCCAAGGAAGGTAAAGATAACACATATCTATGAGGATCATAACTGTCAACATGGAATTTCCTACCAAGAATTATCCCACCAGGCCCTAATCATCTTCGATCATCCTTATAAGGTATTTATCCATGGAGGTCAAGATAAGAGCATAAAAAATATATTGAACTGACACTCATCATACATTTGTGTAGGGTAATACCCCCTTGAGGTTCATTATACTTTAAATTTTTAGGTAGCTATCAACATCGTACACAACAACCCAACTGGATCACCATAAATGAAAAGATACAACCATAAAGGGTTTACTATAAAAGCATCATCTATTGAAATTTCTCTAAGAGGTTAAATAGTATATGCACAACATCATCTGAATGATCTATGTTGTATCATAAGTACGTTGTTCAGTTAAGTAGAATTCCATTCTGAGATATGTAGAAAAAAACTATATAGGTTGTTACTGAAGATTTAAACAACTAAATCTAATTAGCAACACCCTATGAGGTGTTAAACATTGGGAAGAATGTACCCTATCAACCTACTAGGGTCATTGAAACTCTCGTGCATGAGGACCGAGTCACCAGCCTCTCCGAAAAACACATCTATGTAGATCCACATAACCTACTGTTAAAAGAAAATATATATAATTCATCCTAATTGAGTAGAATTCCACCAAGAAAATATATGGGAAAAACCATTTAGGTTTTTTTATAAACTTTAAGTAATTGGTCAACTATCATTAAAAAATCACACACTACCAGGACTATAACTTGTGAATCCTACATGTCGAATACGATGCATGAGGCACCTATTTCCTCTGCAAGAAAATAGTAAAAAACAGTCATTGGCCTATTTTCAATAGGATGAGAGCCTTAAATCTATGATAAAACATCACTTTAGACAACATGTTTATCACTCAAAGAGAAAATCATATAAAACTGTAACATCATAGATAAAAATAGTAATCCCATATCCTTGAAAACTAGGTTTTCTTATCGGAACAAGTGTTCTCGACACACTAGTCCTATATCCATCACATATTTCGACACAATCCAAATAATCCTATCCATCATATCCCAAATAGTAATAAAACATGAAAAGAAAACCTTTGATACCAATTTTTAATGTTCCAACCCATATGCCACTAAACTAGTTCTCCTAGCTGGTTCGCTAAAAAGCCTCAAACATGCCTCTCCATATGCTAGATACTACTGACTAATATAAAGGGACTAAGGTGTGTCTATAGAGATAATATTCCCTCATATTAGATTAGAAAATAGTGGAAATAACTAAATATATTCCATAATAGTTAATAAATACAACAAGAAAGTAGTAAATAAACTAAAATAGAAGCATGCTGTAATAATAAATGAAATTTAGTAAAGGCCCGAATGACCATGTCATACAACACTGGTCACCCATTGGGCCGACCATACATGCTGAAGTACAAAAAGGAAACTAAAATAAAATAACAAGACTCTACTACTAACTCAAATCCAAACCATATATCTAGTCTCTAAGACACCGCTAAGCTGCTCCAGCCTAATAAAAAGACTCCACATGAGCGGATCCACTCGATCATGAAACCTTAGGACTCATCCTTATCCATCATGTAATCTGTGCTCAACCTAAAAAGAATACATAATGTCTTCACACACACCGAGGTGCACACACATGGGTGAGAAAATAATCTCAGTTGGCCACCCTAATGGAAAACCTATAAATCTAATATTATAAGTGCATTCTCATGAAATATTCTTAGCCTAGCCAAGACACAATTGGAAATGATAAATAGAATAAATAAAGTGAAACAACAGTTGATTCAAGGGTCCGTGATCCTGATCAATCATACAATGTTCCATCATATATATATATATATTTATATGTGCATAAATATATATTCCCATATATATATATATTTATGAGTAAGGAAAAAAATAACATAAATCAACATTAGTCAATCCTTAGTTCTGTAATCCCAATATTCTAGACATACTGTAAAAAGGGCATTGAGTTGGGTGTCATATCACTTAATTCATGTATAATTAATTTATCCTTGGGTCTATAATCTTGATAAATAATACCTACTTCAGACAACACCATAAATGTATCTGAGAAAGATATGTCACCATAGGGGGATACATTTCCTAGCCTTAGGATCACTCATAATCACCTCTAATCACTATAATTAAGGGTTATGGCTAATAATTGGATGTCATGTTAATGGAATATGAGATGGACTTCATGACACTAAATCCTTATAAATCCAGTCTGATGTCTGAGCCCTAGGTCTGTGTCCATAGGCAATCATGACATTTTAACTCATATAATCTCTAAGGGGATGACCATTAGGCAATCTATAAGGAATGTTATTTGGATCCACACACATTCTCGGTATCCATTCAAAGGAAAAGGCTCAAAATACCACTCCCAGTCAAGTATGGAAAGTTCAGTAATGTAAAGGTTCATCCACCTGACCCTAGGGAGCATCCTAGGCATTTCATGGGAGATCGTAATCATCCTCAAGTGAATCAATGATGTGGAGCATCATGTCCAACACCATACTAAGTAATCAATTAAGGAGAGTGTAATCATCTCTATCACTCAGGAGAGTCTAATTATCCTAGGGTATAACTCATAATATGGATACCAAGAAGTATGTCTAGATATCTCAATAATATAAAAAAATAAATAAGATTAGAAGTTGAAATCTAGGAAGTACATATGGGTACCCTAATAAAAAAATAATTAAATAAAAAGCCTCAGAATCATGGTCCTAGGAAGCATGTTTGGGCACCCCAATAATACAACAATCAAATAAAAATCTAGAATCTAGGTCCAAGGAAGTATGTCTGGGAACCCCAATAATACAATAATCAAACAAAAAGGCCAGAATCTAGGTCCAAGGAAGTATGTCTGGGCACCCCAATAATATATCACACCATTTCAAACTCATATTCTGAAAACAAGAAACACCTATGGAAATTATAGTCTCATCAATAGTAATCATGTGAATGCATAAATAAAAAAGTGAGGGTGGCCGGAAGCCTAAAACCACCACTTCCTCAACTACCACTTAGGCTCACAAGTTTTGTACAGGTTATAAGGTGAAAATTGATACCATCTTTACCCAAACCCAATGTATTAGCTTTGGGTTGGTCAAATACTAGGGCACCCACTCGGTTCCTCATGTCATGAAACTGGAGAGAAATCCTACTTGGTATACTCAAGGTCCATACATAAGAAAAGGAATCCCTGTAGGGAACCTCAAAAATAATAAGCTACTAGAAGAATCCTACATGGGATCCTCGAAGGAGTATGTAAATAGAGGAGTCCTTCATGGGATCCTATGGGTTGAAACATAAGTAGATTCATCCTAAATGGGATCCTCATAATGAGTAATATGTATAGGGATATTATAAGGGATTCCATAGGTTAGCATGTAAGTGAAGACATCCGATAGGGGAACCTTGGAAAGTAGTAGTAAGGTTGAGCCATCATACATGGGATCCTCTAGATCAAAAGACAAGACTAACTCTTAGAATAAAAGGAAAATTATAGAATACTAGTCTAGATATATGGATCATGGACCACCTTAGTTCAAGTTTCTCACTATCAGGAGATATCTGGATTTAATTACCAGAGGAAGAACCTATCTGTTTAGTAAAAATATTGAAATGTCTCATAGGAGTCCCCAAATAACCTCAAGGATTTCACCATCGTGATCTATATAGAAAGATACTAAAAATTTTATACTCATGTGTCTAATTTAGACTCAAGGGTATAAAATATAAAAAACCCTAAAAAGGGTAGCAAGGGATGAGCACAAGGTATGTATACCCCAGTACATGACAATTACCCTCAAAACCCCACATGATCATGTACCTCAGCTGGACTTGGAATGTAAAACCCAATTAAATGATATATAAGTTAGGTAAATGACATGTAACCTACACTGGGTACCTACCCAAGTACCTCACATGGAATAAACATGTATTTTTCCTAGTCATGTACTTCTACATTGCATGTGACCCACATGGGGTCTATCCATCTATACGTCCATGTGCCTATACACAGTCTATCAGGCCATGTACTTGGTTACATGGGCTAGAAACCGTACATGGTATGTTTAACCTATACATAGAATTTACTTATAAAAGTATCATATTCTCTAAATGGGAATAAAACATTACATGTGTTTCTGAACTACACACCATGTGATCAGGATTTCCGAATGGGAAACCCCTCAAATCAGCTCAAAAACCTGTTCTTCTTTCCAAAAGCTATAGATCGACCCAAAAGGGGTCCTAAGTGGTTATAAAATGTCTCTAAAACTAGAAATAGGTAAATATATAAATATTTATATCAAAAAATTAAAATCATACTACCTTTGGGAGGAATCCGTAGAAGCTTTTCTCGTTTCCGTGATCTGTAGCTGTCGCACAAGGATTCAGCTCCTCATGAGCTCAACGGAAACACCTCTCTTTCTCTCCCCCATTTCTCTCTCTATCTCTATACCTATCCATTTTCTCACTCAATAATGTGAATAGGAATCCCATAGGGCATATGAAAGAATTTATGGGGATGAGGAGAAAATAAAATAAGAAAAAGAAAATTAAGAAAAAAAAAGAAAAAGAAAAATGGGCATGGACTTGGCCCCAATGCCCACCCTGAGTTTATACCTCACCTAGAAAAAACCTCCCTCTATAGACTCAAAAGAGGAGAAAAAATCTCAATCCAACTCTCCTTTCAAAATATATATCCAAATGAATGTGCGTAAATAAATTAATATCTATTTAATTTAAAATTAAAAATTAATTATTCCATGAAAATTATAACAGATTGAAATTCTACCAAACTCATATCCGAGGGTAAAAACCATATTCCAAGAACAATGAAATGGTCATAAAAATTATCCAAAGTAATATTCTATGGTAAAATATCCATTTTTCCCTTATATGAATTTGAAAGAAAAAATTCATATTTATACTCAAATTTCCAGTCCAGAAAACATGGGTCATTACAACCTCACTACCATAGCCCTTCTCATCCCCAAGAAACCTTGGTGGTAAAACAAAATCATGCTCTTATCCTGAGCATATGCACAAATATGCTATCTTGGAAATTCAATGATTGGTCTCACAATGTTAAAATATCATACATCAATGAAGATTTTTAACCACGACCAATCTGATACTCCCCACCATAGGAGCATCCTTATCATTACAATGCAACCGAGATCCATGATCAAAGTCCAACACTCAATCCCTTTCTAGAAACGGTGACTAGAGTGTCTAGAATATCTTATATAAGAGATCCAATGTGGAAGCATCAAAGCATTACCCGTTCCCACTTCTCAATAATTATTTTCCATGAAAACACCACATTTCTATTGAAAATGAGGGTCACCACCCTCAAACAGACAAGGGTGCGCTCCACACCATACAACTTACCTTATACCGCTCCTCAATTGAAACTCACAAGGAGTTTATCCATCAGGCCTAAAAAGATATATAAGAATCTTGATGTATAACGGACACTCTCTCAGTGTACCCAAGATGATGTCAAGATATATGTCATGATCATCTCTAACTAGAAGTATGCTATGATTTCATTGATAGGAAAGTATAGCTCTCCTGAGTGACACTCACATAAAACATTCCATACTTTTCTTAAAAAAAACATGGCACCAAATCTCCGAATAATGCATGTACATGTCTAACCATAGGTCAACCATCTCACAACACCCAATTTATTTTTGATGTCTCCTCAACCTTGGAGGGACATTTATTATTTCATCACATCTCCTGAAAACTATGCCCACAGTATTTATTTGAAACCATCGGTCCTCGTCTTAATCATAACCACTCATCAATTTAAGATTTAAATGGTACCATGAACAACCAACATGTATATTTTTATATTTTGAACAGAACATCAGGTGTATAGATCCATACCACCCAATCATCACCTGACTCATGCTCTTACGAGTCATATGCTACTGAAGCCAAGGTGACTATGCTTCACAACATGTAAGTCTCATTAAGTTAGAATCTACCTTGGAAGTCCCCTTAAAAATCAAACACCTATCTTTTTCCATAATTATTTCCATGACCGCCCATCACACATTGTCATTTTTAAAATTTAATTGTTAAATATGAAACTATTGATTTATTGGGTCATGCACCTGAACAATACTTCCCATCAACGTTAGTCTAAAAAACCATCACCCTAGGTGCTTTCTCAAAAACCAAAGGAATCGTCATGCCTATACCACAAAACCTGATCACCTATCATGCATCAGTATTAGAACAATATTATAAACAAGATCATTTCCTAAATAGGCATCCATAAACATAGGTCAAACTCTCTCATACATTTCCCATGATCAAACCAAAGATCTACCTACAAGGTTCTGAGTTATAACTAAGGGAATCTAGGTATCCCACATAGCTCTATTGATCAAGCCTCATAACAGGTTTACTAGTTCGAACTACTTATCCCAAATATTAATCCTATCTAATGAAGGTAAAGATAACATAGACCTATGTGGTTCATTACTGTCAACATGGTATTTCTTACCAAGAATTGGCCCACTAGGACTTGATCCTCTTCAAGAATCTTTATAAGGTACTTCTCCCTATAGGTCACGATAAGAGTGAAAAAAATACCAAACTAACACTTACTGTAAATCCGTATAAGGTAATACCCTATTGAAGTTTAGTATATTATAAATGTTTAGGTATATATCAACATCATAAACAAAAACCCAACTATATCACCGTAAATGAAAAGATACACCCCTAAAGGATCTACTGGAAAAGAATCATATACTGATACTAGCTTATGAGGGTCAATAGTGTATGCACAACATCATATCAATAATATTTTTTTTACCATAAGTACGCAGTTTAGTTAAGTAGAATACCATTCAAAGTTTTGTAGAAAAATATTATACAGGTTGTTACTAACACTTCATATAATCGAACATAAGTAAAAACACCCTATGAGGGGTTAAACCCTAGGAACCATGTACCCTATCTACCTACTGGGGTTAATGCACCTCTCGTGCATATGGAAGGAGTTATCAACCACTAAAAAAAATGTATTTCTGTAGATCCAGATAACATGCCATCAATAGGAAATATATATAAATTTTTTCCCAATTGAGTAGAATTCCACCAAGAACCTATATGAGAAAACACAATTTGGGTTGTTTTAGAAAATTTAAAAAAAATTCAACTATCATCAATAAAATCACACACTAGCAGGCCTATTACATGTGAATCCTATGTGCCGAATATGATGCATGAAATTCCTTTTTTCCTTTTCCATCTAGGAGTCAAAATCTATCACTAGACTCTTTCCAATGGTCCTAGATCCATAAATATATAATAAATCATTACTCCACACAACATGTTCATTGGTTAAAGTAAAAATCATATAAAACTATAACATCACAAATTAGAAAATCAATCTCATATCCCTAGAAACTAAGATTATTACCAGAATAAGTGTTCTGGATGCACCAACCCAATATCCATCATAGGTTTGGACACATTCCTAATAATCCTATCTACCATATCCAAAATAGTAATTAAAAAATAAAATAACACCTTTGATACCAATTTTTAACGTCCTGACCCAGATTACACTAAACCAGTGCTCTAAACCAGTTTACCACAAGGACCCAATCATTCCTCTCCATACACTAGAGGCTTCCAACTAGAAGTGAGGGACTAATGTGTGTATGTGGAGAGACTATTCCCTCATATCAGAGTAAAAAATAGTGTAAATGACTATATATCATACTTAGAAATAAATAAATAGATCGTGGAAGTAATAAATAAATTGAAATACAAGCACGATGTAATAATAAAAAAATTTTAGTAAAGGCTCAAACATCCATGTCATACAATATTGGTCACCCACTAGGATGACCTTACATGCAGGAATACATAAATAAAATAGAAATAAAAGTATGAGGCTCTACTTCTAACTTCAAGCAAGACCACATACTCAGTCTCCAAGACACTTTCAAGCTATTCCAGCCCAATCAAAAGACTCCACATGAGTTCCTTCTCTCGATCATGCCACCTTGGGCCTCAACCCTATGCATCACACAATCTGTGATCAAATTGAAAAGCATAAATAAGGTCTGCACACACACTGAGGTTTATGTACAAGGGTGAGAAATAATCTTAGTAGGCCACCCCAAATATGAACCTATACATATACTTTCATAAGTTCATGATCATGCAATATGATCATCCTAGATAAGACACAACTGGAAATGATAAATAAAATAAATAAAGTGAAACCATAGTTTATCCCTGGGTTTGTGATCCCGATCAACCGAACAATGTGGTATCATGTATATAGACACACACACACACGCACACACATACGAGTAGGGTAAAAAAACATAAATAAAAAAAGTTGATTCTTAGGACCATAATCCCGATCAGATGGACATCCTATAAAAAGGGAGTTGATATGGATGTCATACCACTCAATCCATGTCTAATCAGTTGATCCTTGGGTTTGTAATCTTGATAAAAAATACCTGCTTTGGCCAACATCGAAAATGTCTTTGATCAAGCTATGTCACCACAAGGGGATATATGTCCTAGACCTGAGATCACTTGTACTCACCTCCAATCACTTTAATGAAGGATTATAGGTAATAACTGGACATCCTATAAATGATCTTTGAGATGGACTTTATGCCACTCAAGCCATGTAAATCTAGTCTGATGTCTGAGCCCTAGGTCCCAGTCCATAGGCAATCACCACATCGTGATTTGGATAATCCCTAAGGGGATGAAACTTAGGTGATCTGTAAAGAATTATCTCTGGATCCAAGTAAATGATTGATATTCATTCAAAGTAAAATATCTCAATAACCCACTCCCAATCAAGTTTGGTGAGTTTAGTAATGCAATGGTGCATCCACCCAACCCTAGGGATCATCCTAGGAATTACTTGGGGAGCATAATCCTCTTAGAGTGCATCAATGACGTGGAGAGTCATGTACAACATCACGATCAAGTAATTGAACAGGGAGATCATAATCATCCCCATCACTTAGGAGAGAATAATCATCCCCATGTATAAATCATAAGATGGATCCCAGGAAGCATGTATGGGTATCCTAATAATATAATAAACAATAAAAAATATTAGAATTGGGACCCTAGAAATCACGTTTGGGCACCAAAATAATACAATAATCAAACAACAAAATCCCAAAAGATGGGTTCTATTAAGAACATATTTGAACCCCAATAATACAATAATTAAATAAAAAGGATAAGAAGTTAGGTCCTAGGAAGTATGTCTACGAACCCCAATAATAAATCATGCCACATTAGGCCCATCATCCAAAACCTGGAATCACCTATGGAAGTCATAGATGCATCAATAGTAATCATGTGAATTCATAAATAAAATATTTTGGGTGGATGAACACCTAACCCACCACTACTGCCATTGTATCTCAAGATCAGAAGTTCGGTAAATGTTCTAAGGTGACACCCATTACCATCTCTACCCAAACCTGATGCACTAGCTCAGGGTTGGTCAAATACTAGGGAACCCTCTAGGCCCCTCATGTCATGACAATGGAGAGGCTCCTACTTGGGATCCTTGAGGTCTATACATAAGAAAAGGCATCCCTCTAGGGAACCTTGGAAATATTAAGGTACCAGAGGAATCTTATATGGGATCCTTTGAATGAGTAAGAAAAAAGATGCATCTACATAGCATTATATGGGTTGAAATATAAGTAGAGGCATCCTACATAGGATCTTCAGAAAGAGTAATAGGTGGAAGGATATTACAAGGGATTCTCTTGGTCAGAATGTAAGTGAAGGAATCCAATATGGGATCCTCAAAAACTAGTAGTGAGGTAGAGGCATCCTACATGGGATCTTCTAGGTAAAAATATAAGATAAAATCATGTCCTAAAGGAAAATTATTGAATATTAATATTGAGATATGGATCATGGACCACCTCAGATGAAGGGTCTCACTCTCTAGAGATAACTGGATTCAATTACTGGAGGAAGAAGCTATCAGTTTAGTAAAAATCCCGAAGTGCCTCCTAAGAATCATCAAATCACCTTAAGAGTTTCACCATCATGATCTATGTGAAAAGATACCCAAAATGGACTACTAATGATTCCAATTATAACTATAGGGTGTAAAAGAATAATAAAAAAATAAAAAGGGTAGAAGGGGAGGAGTACACAACATGTATGCACCGGTACACGATGTGTACCATTAAAGTCCCACATGGACATGTACCTCAGCTAAAATTGGAATGTAAAACCCAAGTACACATTGTGTAAGTTTGGTACACAACATGTACTCTACCCGAGGTACCTTCCCATGTACCTCACATGTCCTAGTCATGTATTTTTCATATCCATTCACTTCTATATGGTGTGTGACCCACATGGTCTGGCCGTGTACTCTAAACCACCATGTGCCCCTACACGAGCTGTCTGGCCATGTACTCAAGTACATGGCCAAGAACCAGTACATGATTTGTATACCCTATACACATCATGTACTTATAAAAATATCATCTTCCCCGAACGGGAAGAACACATGACATGTGTTCCTGAACTACACATCATGTGATCCGGATTTACGAATATGAAACCCCTCAAATCGGCATGAAACCCCATTTTCTCCACAAAATTTATAGATTATCCCTCAAGGGGTACTAAGTAGTGATAAAAGGTCTATAAAAATATAAATTTATAAATTTATGATTTTATGAACCAACTCGGGTCAACCCTGAACTAGTCACCTGATCCGATCCGTGACAAGGCCTGAATGGCATTCCCAATCCCCATAGGCTGACAACTAGTACCGAGCATCAAAACTAAACAAGAGGGAATGATTTTTCCTGTAAATGAAAGGCAAGAAAATAAATAAAGACTGAAAATAAAAATGAAAACCAGCAGCGGAGAGAAAATAAAATTGTACATACCTTCATGTGACTCTATGGGTCACCACCGACCACAAACCAACATAGCACTAAGGTGACCGAAACTGAGCAAGAAGCATCACCCAAAGCTAAAAACAAAGACAGAATAGAAGCGTGAGTATTAAAAATCAGTAGGCTATCCCAATAAACTATTCTAAATTCATTTCCTTTAAATAAAGAAACATTAATTTCATGTTTGAACTATAATATATAAAATAAGTTTTTCACACATTTTCCCTTTAAATCAAATCACGATCCATCTCCCTTCTCATTTTAAACTAATTTCTTTTCCAAGAATGAAGATTTAACATTTTTAAATAGGGATATAGAAGTGTAAAACATTTTAAAATCCTTTTTCCACAAACTTTTGAAAATCATTTTATCCCCTTTAGCAAAGAGATACACCATATGCAAAGGAAAAAGAAATGATCACACAAGGGAAATGGAAAATAAAAAGCAAGAGAGAGACCAACCAAACAATGCACCTCAATCACCCATCATAGATAACTTAGTGCCGAAATACATGGGAAAAAACTAGGATATCATGAATAATCTAGAACAAACTATACATGTGACTCATCCCGAAGGCATGCCCTACCCGATGACGCCATCACGTCCAAACACCCGATTGTCGCTCTACCTGGCCTGACCGAGGTGCCCAATCCCATAGCAATGATAACAAAATAACCCCCCTAGTATGGGCCACTAGCTAGTGTTTAATTGAAACCAGTGAAACAATCGTTCACCAAAAATTCACTCTCTATGCTAGGTTCCCATGTTCAGAATAAAAAGGGGGTGAGCCAACAATGCCAAACAAGCAATCCAACACATGCATTTTCATCTTACACAATCAAAACACAGAACAAAATCACCCCCAAATCACTCCTATGTGTTTTCTATCTCTTTCCTTCAACCATTAACATGCAAGGGAAGTCCCATCCGAGGAACACCCACTCCCATCAATATCCAAAAATTCAATAGGTGCATCCCAAAGAGAGTTTTCAAAGTAATTATTTTTTTAAAAAGTACCAAATGGGCCTCAAGAAACCATTTAACACTAAACCATTTCCAAAAGAAACAACCCACACCACTTTCAAAACCAAAATACACTTAGATACTCATTTAAGAAACCCATGTCACCATTTGAAATCTAAAACACATTTATAAAGACCAAAGGGGAATTTCATCAAGCACTTAAAGTGAAAAATGAAACCAAGTCATTTATTGCAACACATTACAAGAAACCACTTCAATTAAAGACAAATTTTTTTACTAAGAGTTCTATATCAATAATTAATATAAAAACTAGGTGGGAAAAGAAAGAAATAAATGGTTCTTAAATTTAAAGTTCAATGCATAGTGATCCTACCTCAGAGTGGAACCAAACTGAACGTTCGGTCCTTGGAACTTTCTAACTAAGAGTTGCTGCTCCCCCACTAAGCATATGCAACTTCACATACATATAAGGACACATTTCCCCTATACACACACCCACATGGACATGAGAATGTGAAAGGGGATCCTTACATAAATTATTATATTCATATACTAGTCTCCACTCACCTATGTATGCGATTTCATATATATACATAGGTACACCTAGCCCCATACATGTATATTCACTGCCATGGATGAATATACACATAACGTGGGAACCTACATACATACATACATACATACATACATACATATATATATATATATACTTACCTTCAATTTTACACACACCAAAACCATTTCAAAACACACTTCAACATGACTTGAACATTTCATAAAGAACCCATTTAGCAATGTCACAAGAAAAACACACAATTAAATCCAATTGCTTTTCATAGGCAACGAACATTTCAAAACCAATCAAAGTCACATCATTTCAAAACATGTCTCAAATCATATTACAAAGTGAATGACAAGGCTAACATGCCCAATATAATTCATTTCATTTGAAAACCCCATTTATGATACATTTTCACCACAAGTTCCCTTGAAAACACACTTCACATTTCCCAAAAAATTCATAAAATACTTTAAAAAATAACCATAATAAAAAATAATCAAAACATAGACATTATCCCTTATGAAAACCCATTTTTGGAAAATTCTACTAACATAAAAATACCCTAATGAGCTAACTATGAGTATAAAAAAGGCGAAAAACACATTTAAGAAATAATTGAAGACATCAAAGCACCAATGTTTTGTATCGAAAAGAAAAGGTATGGAAACACTTACCTCAAAGGCGTGCGAACGTGATGAAACCATCGGTGGAAGGAAGAATAAGGCTCCACAGACCAACCGAACCCTCTAAATCCAAAGGAAAACTGAGATACACATTAACCCTAAATATAGGGTTCGACCAAAGTCAAGGAACCCTATGAAAATCAAGGAATGTCACACAGAGACTCACTGGGGGGGAGAAGAGGGTGCAAGCAGAGGAAGGAAGGCCACTGCCAGAGGGAGAATACTCACTAGAGGAGGGTGGCACGACGGTGGGAACACCGAATGGAGGGGGGGGGGGGGGGTTGCACCAGAATCACGCAAGAAAGGCAGAGGCACTGTATGAGGGAGGTGTTGGGTGCTTAGAGGCTGTCTGGAAGTGGCAGGTGTGCCGGGTGGTCGACCAGAGGGAGGGATTGAAGGGAAGGGTGCGAGGGAGGCCGACTGGTGTGATGAAGAGGGAAGGGATCAGGGTAGTTGTGCGCCACACAAAGGAGGGAGTAAGAAGTGGGGGGGGGGGACCCCTTAGGGTTTCTCAAAAAAAAAAAATTTAAAAATCATACCTATAATAATAATTATAGTCATAATTATAATAACATGATAGTAATAATAATAATAAAACCAATAATATAATAATACTAATCTTAATGATAATAATAGTCTAAATAATAATAATAATAATAATAATAATAATAATAATAATAATACTCATCTCATTGACAACATTCATTTCATTTTAAATAATAATAATATTAATAACAATTTTAATAATAATAATAATAACAACAATTTAATAATAATAATATTATTAATAATAATTTAAGAATAATAATATTATTATATACAATATTATTATTATTATTATTATTATTAAGGTTTAAAAATTTATAAAATCTATTTATTTTAAGAATCGGGTAGCTGCAAAGTCACTTGGGCCGACTTTACAGTTACTACTAACCGTACGGTACCCGTGCACTGGCCCGAAACCCATCAAAATTATCAAACATAATTTTTTTTGAACTGGGACCCAAACCCGAGCTTCAACCAAAAATTCAACATTGAAAAATAATTAAAAATAAGAGAAACTCTTGGTTGGGGTGTGACAATTCTCCCCACTACAGACACTTTCTGCCCCAAGAAATCCACCAAGTCAAAGGATAACCAAAACTTGAGTCCATATCTGAACACAACCAGAAGAAACAAGGAATTTCAGGGAGACTATTCATTCCCCAAGTCACACTCGGCTGATCTAGGCAAAACCACAACCCAAAAGAAGGGTAGAACACAAGGGGGTTCTCCCCACCACATGGATTATACTAGCAACAAAACTTAAAAACCCAACCAGCAACACCAAGACTTAAATGGGAAACCCACTATGGGAGAAACCTGGAAAACTAGGAAACTGGGATGAGAGAACCAACACAACCCTTTCTCCACATTAACCGAAAAACACCCCCAATGAGGCTGAGAACTCCCGACATGAACTTCATCCAACTCCCCTAACATGAGCGGAACCACACCATCACCATAATTAGATTCCCAACACCAAGGAAAAACCACAAAAAGAAATTCAAACCAAATAGAAGACCCAAACAAATGTTAAAAAAATTAATGGTTCTAAAATACACATTCAGACAAACAGTTCTGCTTGAATTACAATAGAACATGTCCATCATAACTTCATAATGAAATACTGAGCTTACAACAACGACACAAATTTGAATGTAGAAGAATAAGAATGAAAATACTTTAAATGTTCCAATCCCCAAAAAAAACTCAAAACCTGAACCGAGGCTTCACACCTATGGTAAATCTTGACTGTGCATGAGATTCTCCCTAAGACCTATGGCTGGGGATCTGATGGATGAAAAATCTCCTGCCTCAAAGTCAGGCACTAGAATCCTCTGATCAGAACGTCCTCTTCAGATGATGATTTCTTCAAAAAATCTCTAGATGACTCAGACAACCACATTGATGGCACATATTTAGAGGGATGCGACATGATTTATTCAAATGCGCAAACCTACCACATTGGTGGCACACAATTGAATGGTCTGATGGAATGGGAGCCAGAACATATAGAGATGACTCCTTAGGAACATGTTTCTCCAGTATGCACTTCTCGCTAGATTAACAACCTTCATGAGCAACTGGATGCTCTGGATTTTAATCCTCTATGCCTTGGAGATCAACTCATTCAAGAACACTTCATCTACCAGCTTCTCGAAATGATGGTTCATAGAAGAGATGACCCACTACTTGATCTCTAGAAAAATAACCCCAATGAAGAGAGAAGTTCTCATGAGATCCTGTGATTCTACCTTTGTAAAAAAGGAAACCAACTCCTTGAAATGGTCAACATATGATTTCACTATCCGCTGGCCTTGTTGAACACACATGAGATATTCACCATTTTTTGTCTTCACCTATTTATGTATGAACCATCATATGAAGATAGACATAAACACATCCCACATCATCCCAACTCGCAATGATGGCGGGGAAATCAACTCTCATTCACCCAAAGTTGGACCTTCAAATAGACCCAAAATGGAACACACTATGACAGTGTTGGGAGTTCCGAATACCCTGAAGACATGATCTACTTCTTCAAGACACTCCACCACCTCTAATGGACCTCGATCACCATGAAGGACAATAAACAACCAAAAAGAACCAAAAACTGGGCATGAATCATCAGCAACATTATGAATCTTCTTGGGCAGCATACTCTGAACAACATAAGGAACACAAAAATGAAACTAGCATCAAGCCAAAACACAATCAAAATAACACACCGAGCTGAGACAACCAGCCCAAAATCCAAATAAATAATAACACAACCAAACTCCTCTTTTTCAAAATCATCATTTTTCATTTAAATTCCATAACTGCCTTATCCCAAGGCCATTTTGCAAATATGAAAGCCATTTTTCACAAGTCAAAAATCCACTCCTTAAGGAAAAACCAATTTTCAAACCCTTTATGTTTCAAAACTTACCCATGGCATCCTATGAATCATCACATGTGTGTCCATCCATTTCCATCCACATATTCCACAAACAAGTCCCCCACACACTTTTTATACATACTCACACACATGTGATCCTCCATAAAGAATACCAAGGGTCACATCCTTTCTTTCCTTATCAAAACCCAACCATTTACCATCTTTTAAATCCCAAACAATTCTAATTTTAGAACTCACTTTACCAATTTAAAACCATTTTAGAGAAAAAAATTTCATTTCAAAGTCTACCTTTAATTTCAAAAGCATGCTTACACCAACTAGAATCAAACAGAACAAATCTCAGAATGAACCACTGGAATGAGGAACTAGTAGTTATGATTAACTTGACCACATAGTAGTGATCCATGTCCTAAGTAAGCATCAACAACTAAGAGGTTCTTGAAATGTGTACTCAGACTCCACATGGGTCACCACTCTACATCGGACCACGACATAACACTGGTTTGCCTCCATTGTTATTACTCAATCCAAAACCAATACAAAAGACTCAAACCCTGGATTCCGATAGAAACATGAGGTTGGAATTAGAAAGGGTTCATGACGCCCTTCCCGTACCTACCTCCTGAGTTCTAACTGTAACGACCCAAAATTTTATTAAATAAAATTCCACTTAATCTAATTAAATGTCTTATTATGTAAAATGGTTATATAAAACATATTCACTTTTTTAGTTTCATGTTTTTGGATTATAAAATACCATTAATAATTGTTACCACTGATAATATAGTCATTGAATAGTGATAACATTATTAGTATAAATATAGGGTGTTAACGAATCCAATTTACTCAGACAAAGGAAGCGATGACCTCATCCAAAAGACTTTCCCCATACAAAGCACATTTTTCAGAGCTCGGAAATGAGGTGGCATCATTGGGGTTCACTCTTGACCAATACCAAGCCAAGCTTCAACATGTTAATCTTAAACGGAACCACCTACAGGAGAAGTGGAAGTTGATAGAGATTACCACCCGAGCGATGTTATCCGAGCCACCCCAAGAGTCTGTCACCATCGAAAACCTTACCCGTTATAAGGGGTTATGTAACAAGACTATACACTATGATTATGTGCATTATTTTTGTATATAATAAAGAATATACATTCATTTTATTATTGTTACTTTGTAAATAGTTTTTAAATCACAAATAGTATTTTTAGTTAATATTAAATTATGAAATCTATTTTGGTGAATTAATGGATTTTTGAATTAAATAATATTTTAATAAAATATTATTACTAAAGTAATTTTTATTAAATATAAATTATTGTGTAATTATTATTAATACAATTGTAATTTTTATTAAGGATTGAAAGCCGTTTTTGTCAAAACCCATGAATTTTCGACAAATGTTAGTTTTTATTTTAAAAGTAAAAATTCACATATTTATAAAATTATTTAGATAAAATTAATATTATTTTTAGAATCAGAACGTCGAAATTATCCAATGGTGAATTTTTCATAATTTTCTGAGACAAACTAATTTTTGGGTAAAAATTAAATACCATTTAAATATATAATGTGTTTTATGACATCATAATGACCCAATCGTGATGTAATAAAATACTATAAATATAATGTTTGGAAAATATATGTTTTACCATTAAAATAATGTGATTTTAGGTTTATTTGATTTATTTTACAAATCCTTAGTGGACCCTCCAAGACTTATAAAATATTTATCTTTTTAAAATGATTTCCTTGAGAGTGTGACTCACCTCCACATAAGAAAGCCTAATATTTTAAAAAGTTCATCCATTGGACTTATAAAATATTGTTTTAAAATCCCCTTTGGAAAAAAACATGGGAACAAACCATGGGCTGGTTTGTGGATTGGATTGGTTTAATGTGTGGTGACCCAAACCTAAATAATAAAGAGTTCCTTCTCCTTTATTATATAAACCCACCCAAGATCCCACTTCCTCTTCACTCAAAGCCTTTGGAACATGACTAAACCCTTCCCTCCTCTCTCTATAATCCTCCCAAGGAGCCCCAAAATCTTAATAAGTCTCTCTCAATCCCATCCCAAGACTTTGGGACCACACTTCTAAGTAAGGGATTCCTTCTATTCTCATTTTATCAAAGTTTCTTAATATTGTTACAACCTTTTATTTTCAATTATAAATATTGGGGTATGATTTCACATCTCCCCTATACTATCCTATTTATGTTTTAATGATGAGATACCTCTTTTTTTCTCATCGATGCCTTCCATGTATACTCGTTACCATGCCGAAATTCCGTAAGTGATTCCATCCTTTCTCATTTTATCCAAGTTTCTTAATATTTTTATTCCCTTTTATTTTCAATTATAAATGTCGGGGTATGGTTTCAAAACTCTCCATACTCCACTCTTTATGTTTGAATCATGAGATACCCATTTTCTCTCTCATTAACGCCTCCCATGTACACCCATTACCATGCCGAAATTCCATAAGGAATTTCTCTCTCCTTATTTATATTCAAGCAATTATTTTGTATTATGAATCCAAATTACATTACTTATATTGGGAAATGTATCTATATAACCCATTACTATCCATTTCATGTACAAATGATGAGACACCCATTTATCTCTCATCAACCATTTTTATAAATTCTTATGTCACGCCATTATGCTGCCGAAATTGCACCATAATTTTCCAATCCAAATTCATTGTGTAGTGAATACCATGCCCATTTCTATATCAAGGGTATTCAACTTTGTGAACATTTACTTTTTTATTATAGAGTTTCATTTATGAATTCCACATTCCTTTATCATGGAATAAATGATGAAGTTTAATGAATCCATGTTTTATGATCCATGTGGCACACTTATGCATGAAACGAAATGATTAAGAAGGGTGCACCCTGATAGCGCTCCAATGCATTGGGTAAAGATTAGTATCATGATACGTTAAGTGCATTGGGGGTTTAATCATTCTAATTAAAGTGCAGTGATGGTTTACTCACGATCCATGTGCAATGAGCCTTGGCTCATGCTAATACCATGTTAAGTGTTTCCACATTTCTATGTTATGATAATCATGCTATATCATTTCTTTATGTTCATGTTTCTTTTATGCTCCGTTGATATTCCTATTGACTAACACGTATTGTATTCTTCCTATTATGACTTTTTTACTCCCTTACTGGGCTTTATAGATCACCCTTTTCTTATGCATGTCCTCAAGTTATCCCATGCAATGCTAAGTACGAGGGAATGTAGTGGTCATGTAAAGGAAGTTTTCAATAAAGATGTAATGTTTCATGTTTTAAGTTTTTATGTAATGTTCCTAAGCCCCAAAGACACTACACCTATGAATCTTCCATGTTGTATAAAGTGAAGAGTTTATGTAATAAATCATGTTTAAGTGTGTAATAAATATGATATTTATTATATTTGGTATCAGAGGATAGGTTTAGTTATTTTTGGGATTAGGATTAGAAAACCCTAGTGAAAGCCTTAGGGATAAGACTAAGTAAAATAAAAACATCCCTATGTTTTGGTGAGTATTGATTAAGTGGTTTATCAAGAAAATATATCCCTATTTGGATACGAGTAGGTAGAGGCAGCTCTGGCACAGATGTACCTACGAGTGAAAACTCCGACAAGGAGTTTTGAGCTTGACCCAGGGTATCCTGGTACATGAAAATGGGTCTTATTGCACTCTTGTTCATGACACTCCTAGAGGATATACTTTGGTAAATTCATAAGCTTAGTATGAACCATTATTAAAGGAATTAAAAAAAATTCCCCTAAGAATATATGTTAGGAAGTAGATCATGGATAACATAGATTGAAGCCTATAAATTCATAAGTTAAAAACATAAAAGTAATCTATAAGTATTTTGTTTTTGTCTTTGGATTCCACTTTATGTGTCTAATATATTTTAAAAAATATATTCCCTAAGTCTTTTTGGATAAAGTAAACAAGTAGAACCAGAATCAAAAAGTGAAAGGTAGGGTTATCATCCATAGTTCTACACATTCTTTTATATCCCAAAAGTTTAGTAGAACAATCCCAACATGACCAGAAATCATGGAAGTAAAGATGTCGGTGAGTACGAAAAATAGGGAAATCATTGAATACCATGAATATAACTCCTCCCCTGTCATAATTTGTGTATTGAACTTCTCAAAGAACCTCGTCATACTCCATTTGGTGGAATTTGATGTAATTATTTCCATGGATTGACTTTACCTATATAGAGCCAACATAAATTGCTGTGAGAGGGAAATCATTCTCAATATGGAGAATCGACCCCCAATTATGTACAAGTGAAAGGAGGAAGATGAATATTATTTAGCACTATCATCTCAAGCATGGATATTACTACCCTATGAGCACGCATATCTGGCTCAGATGATTGAGTCTAAGGAATCAACCATCCTTGAAGACATGCCTATTGTGAGAGAATTCAATGAAGTGTTTCTCGAGGAATTGCATGGTCTTCCTCCTAGAAGAGATGTTGAATTATCAATTGACCTTATACCTAGGGCATTGATAATATCTAATACTCTATATAGAATGGATGTTTTGGAGCTTGAGGAGCTGAAGAAACAACTACATGAGAATATGGATAAATGGTTTATACGCTCAAGTGCTTCACCATGGGGTGCACCAGTCCTCTTCGTTAAGAAGAAGGATGGGTCAATGTGCCTTTGCATTGATTATCATGAGCTCAAAAAAATCACGATAAAGAACAAGTATCCTCTGCCACGAATTGATGACTTATTCGATCAACTACGTGGAGCACAATACTTTTCCAAGGTGGATTTGCGGTCAGGATATTACCAAGTAAGGGTGAAGAAGAAGGATATCCCCAAGAATTCTTTTCATACAAGGTACGAGCACTATGTATTCATAGTAATGCCTTTTGAACTCACTAATGATCCAGAAATATTTATGGACTTGATGAATAGAGTATTTAGAGATTACCTAGACAAATTTTTGGTAGTATTTATAGACGATATTCTAATATACTCCAAAACCAAGGAGGAGTACGATAAGAATCTAAACACTGTACTAGAGACCTTACGAAAGGATAAGCTCTATGAAAAGTATAATAAGTGTGAGTTCTGGTTGAAAGAGGTCTCATTCTTGGTTTATATCATCACAAGCAATGAGATATCTATGGATCCATCCAATACAACTACAATTGAGGGATGGACAAGGCAAACATTGGTAACGAATATCCATAGCTTCCTTGGGTTAGCCGAATATTATCACCAATTTTTGAGAAATTTCTCATGATTGTCAAACCCTCTTACCAAGCTAACTTAGAAGTGAGTAAAGTTTGCTTGGAGTGATGAATGCAAAGAGAGATTCAAGGAGTTGAAAATGAGGCTTATCACTGCACCCATGCTCACACTACCCACAAGTGGAGAACTTTTTTTTGGTATTCATTGATGCTTAGAACAAGGTTCTAGGATGTGTTTTGATGGAAAATGAAAAAGTCATTGCCTATGCTTCAAGGCAATTTAAAGTTATTTAGAAAAACTATCCAACACATGATCTGGAGTTGGCTGCAGTAATCTTTGCTTTAAAAATTTTGCGGCATTACCTCTTTGGGGAGAAGTTTGAAATGTATACGGGGAACAAAATCCTCAATTATATATTCACACAGAAAGAGTTGAACAAGCACCAACAAAGATGGTTAGAGCTGATCAAATACTATGACTGCTTAATCCATTACCACCCTGGGAAAGTGAACAAGGTGGCAGATGCTCTAAATATAAAGGACCCAACGATTATATCATTTATGAGAATTGAAAAAGATCCAATATTTATAGATTTGATGAAGATAAACATGGGAATCATAATGAAGGGAAAATCATCAATCCTTTCACAAATGATTGCCCAAAAGTCTCTTTTGTAAAGGTTAAAGGATGCTCAAAAGGATTATGTGAGAATTCAGAAGAAGGTGGAAACTATCAAGAAAGGGAAATCCTCAGATTTCAATGTTAATGGAGAATGAATTGTGAGATTTGGGTCAAGACTATGCGTTCCATCAAATCTGGAGTTAAAGAAGGAACTTTTGGATGATGCAAATAGTTTAAATTTCTCCATTCACCCAAGAAACACAAAGATGTACCGAGATCTTAGAGAGTATTATTGGTGGGATAACATAAACAAGGAGATCGATGAGTATACATCAAAGTTCCTGGTGTGTCAGCAAGTGAAGGCTGAGAGGTAGAAGTCTAAGGGGATGATGTAACCATTACCCATACCAACATGGAAATGGGAGAACATCACCATGGAATTTATCACTAGAATTCGAAATACATCCAAAGGAAACAGTTCTATATGGGTTGTTATAGATAATCTTACAAAGACTCCACACCTCAGTTCTATTCGGGATGATTTATCACTAGATCAACTGGCATGGATATACATCAGAGACATGCTAAGGCTCTATGGAGTACCACTATCTATTGTATCCAATTAAGATACAAGATTCACCTCTAAGTTTTGGAAGAGTCTTCAACATGATCTAGATACTGAGATAAACTTCATTATGACTTATCATCCTTAAACTGATAGCCAATCTGAGTGGACTATCCAAAAACTTGAGGACATGTTGAGAGTTTCCTCAATGGAATTCAAAGGAGGATGGAATCAACATCTCCCTCTAGTTGAGTTCTCTTACAACAATAGTTTCCACTAAAGCATCCAAATGGATCCTTATGAAGCCTTTTATGGGAAGAGGTGTATAACACCAACATGTTAGGATGAAGTTGGGGAGATAAAACTCCTAGGTCTGGAAATGGTCTAAGAAATGGTGGAGAAGGTTAAGACCATCCAGCATCACATTAAATCTACTTAGAGTTGACAAAAGAGCTATACTGATAATCGTCGACGAGACCTAGAGTTTGATGTCAGAGACATGGTATTCCTCCACATATAACTGTGGAAGAGAGTTATGAGATTTGTGAAGAAGGGAAAACTTAGTCCAAGGTACATTGAACCTTTTGAGATCCTTGATCGCATTGGAGTAGTGACCTATCAACTAGCACTCCCACCGAACCTATCTCAAGTACATGATGTATTCCATGTATCACTCTTGAGTAAGTACATACCTTACCCATCGTATGTACTCAATCTATAGGTGATATCGTTGGAGAATGACCTCTCCTATGAAGAGAAGCCGGTGAAGATCTTAGATCGTAGGGAAAAATTTCTACGAAATAAGACAATTCTCCTCATCAAGGTGTTGTGGCGGAACCACAAGTTTGAAGAGGAAAGATGGAAATCGAAGGATGTGATGAAGCAGAGTTACCTGCATCTGTTTTAGGGTTGGAAAAGGAAATTTTGAGGGCAAAATTTCTTAAGGGGGGAAGATTGTAACGACCCAAACTTTTATTAAGCTAAATTCCTCTTGATCCAATTAAATGTCTTATTATGTAAAATGGTTATATAAAACATATGCACTTCTTTGGTTTTATGTTTTTTATTTTAAAATACCGTTAAGAATTGTTACCATTGCTAATATATCCATTGAATAGTGATCACATAATTAGTATAAATATAGGGCTTTAAAAAATCCAATTTACTCAGAAAAAGGAAGCGATAGCCTCATCCAGTAGACTTTCCCCATACAAAGCCCATTTTTCGGAGATCAGAAAGTAGGTGGCATCATTGGGATTTTCTCTTGACCAAGCCTAAGATGAGCTTCAACATGTTAAGATCAAATGGAACTGCCTACGAGAGAAGTGGAAGTTGATAGAGATTACCACCCGAGTGATGTTATCTGAGCCACCCTGAGAGTCTATCACCATCACACACATTACCCTTCGGTCTTATGCGAGCGTTATAAGGGGTTATGTAACAAGAACCTAGAACTATGATTTTGTGCAATATTTTTGTATATAATAAAGAATATACATTCATTTTATTACTGTTACTTTTTAAATAGTTTTTAAAGCAGAAATAATATTTTTATATAATATTCAATTATGAAATTTATTATAATGAATTAATGGATTTTTTAGTTAAATAATATTTTTAAAAAATATTATTACTAAATTACTTTTTATTAAATATAAATTATCTTGTAATTATTATGAATACAATTGTGATTTTTATTAAGGTTTGAAATCCGTTCATGTCAAAACCCATGAATTTTCGATAAATCTTAGTTTTTATTTTAAAAGTAAAAATTCACATATTTAAAAAATTATTTTGATAAAATTAATATTATTTTTGGAATTAGGACATCGAAATTATCCAATGGTGAATTTTTCATAATTTTCTGAGAGTCGAATCTTTGGGTAAAAATTAAATACCATTTAAATATATAATATGTTTTATGACATCATAATGACCCAATAGTGATTTAATAAAATACTATAAACATTATGTTTGGCCAATATATGTTTTACCATTAAAATAATGTAATTTTAGGTTTATTTTATTTATTTTACAAAGCCTTAGTGGACCCTCCAAGACTTATAAAACATTTTATCTATTTAAAATGATTTCCTTGAGAGTGTGAATCACCTCTACATAAGCAAGCCTAATATTTTAAGAATTTCGGCCATTGACATTATAAAATATTGCTTTACACTCCCCTTTGGCAAAAAATATGGGCAAAAACCATGGGCTGGTTTGTGGTTGGATTAGTTTAATGTGTGGTGACCCAAACTTAAATAATAAAGAATTCCCTCCCCTTTCCTATATAAACCCACCCAAGCTCCCACTTACTCTTAACTAAAATCCTTTAGAGAATAACCTACCCCTTCCCTCCTCTCTCTAGAATCCTCCCAAGGTTCCCCAAGCTCTTAATAAGCCTCTATAAAGCCCCTCTTAACCCTTTGGGATCACACTTCCAAGTAAGGGATTCCTTCCATTCTCATTTTATCAAAGTTTATTAATATTTTTATGCCCTTTTATTTTCAATTATAAATATTGGGATATGATTTATCACCTCCCCTATACAGTCCTCTTTATGTTTGAATGATGAGATACCCCTCTCTCTCTCATCGATGCCTTCCATGTATACCCATTACCGTGCCGAAATTCCGCAAGGGATTCCATCCTTTCTCATTTTATCCAAGTTTCTTAATATTGTTATTCCCTTTTATTTTCAATTATAAATATTTGGTTATGGTTTCACACCTCAACCATACATCCCTATTTATGTTTTAATGATGATACACCCCTTTTCTCTCTCATTAATGCCTCCTATGTACACATGTTACCATGCCAAAATTCCGTAAATAATTTATCTCTCTTCATTTACATTCAATAAATTCTTTTGTATTATGAATAAAAATTACATTACTTATGTTGGACATATATCTATATGAACTCCTTGCTGTCCATTTCATGTACATATGATGAGACACCCCTTTATCTCTCATCAACCATTTTTATGAATTTTTATGTCATGCCATTATGATACTGAAATTGCACTGCAATTTTCTAAGTCAAAGTCATTGTGTAGTGAATACCATGCCCATTTATACATCAAGGGTATTAAAATTTATGAAAATTTAATTTTTAATTATAGATTTTCATTTATGAATTCCACATTCCTTTATTGTGGACTAAATGATGATGTTTAATGAATTCATGTTCATGTGGCACACTTATGCATGAAATGAAATGATTAAGAAGGGTGCACCCTGATAGCGCTCAAATGCATTGGGTAAAGATTAGTATCATGATACATCAAGTTCAATGAGGGTTTACTCATGCTAATTAAAGTTCAATGAGGGTTTACTTATGCTCCATGTGCAATAATCCTTGTCTCATACTAATACCATGTTAAGTGTTGTTGCCACATTTCCATGTTATGATAATCATGCTATATCATGCCTTTATGTTCATGTTTATTTTATGCTCTGTTGATATGACTATTTCCTAACATGTATTGTATTATTACTATTATGCCTTTTTTACTCCCTTATTGAGCTTTATAGCTCACCCTTTTCTTATGCATGCTCTCAGGTTATCCCATGCAATGCTAAGTACAAGGGAATGTAGTGGTCATGTAAATGATGTTTTCAATAAAGATGTTGTGTTTCATATTTTAAGTCATTATGTAATATTACTAATCACCAAAGACACTAGAACTATTGATATTCCATGTTGTATAAAGTGAAGAGTTTATGTAATAAATCATGTTTAAGTTTGTAATAAAGAGCAGGGTTTTTATACTGATAGTCCTAATCTCCATCTACCAGACACCCCAAATAACAAGAACCTTCCTCTGATACCATTTTTATCATGAAACAACCTGGGTCAACCCTGAACTGATCACCCGAGCCAGTCCACGACAATGCTTGAAGGGTGTTTCCAATCCCTATGGGTTGGCAACTAGTGCTGGAAAAAAAAAACTAAACAAGTGGGAAAGATTTAGCCTGTAAACGAAAAACAAGAAAATAAATAAAGAATGACAATAAAAATAAAGACTAGTAGTGGAGGGAAAATAAAATTGTACATACCTTCATGTGAATCTACGGGCATAGCACTACGGTGACCGAAACTAAGAAAAAAGCAGCGCCGAAGCTAAAAATAAAGATATAATATAGGTGTGAGTGTTAAAACTCAGTAGGCTATCCTGATAAAATATTCTCAATGCATTTCATTTAAATAAAGAAAAATCAATTTTGTGAATGTCCAAATGCCTGATCGTCGCCCTACCTGGCCTGACTGAGGGGCCTAATGTAATGGCCTAGACCCTCATGGTCCATTACTTTGTCAAAATATGGTGCTTGGTATGGCATCCCGCCATTTTATAACAAAAACTTTCATTACATTACACAAATCTGAGGATCGTTAAGGTTTAGTGTCTTGGAAACAAGGATCATAATACATAAAAAAAACATAAAACATTCTTCTTAAACACTTGCAAGGCGTCTCCTTATGTTCATTCTAGGTTCATTACTGCATCTCATAACCTGGGGACATACATCAAAAGAAAGGGTGAGCAGAAGGCCCAGTAAGGGAAACAAGAGGAACATTTTACATGTGAACATGAGATACTTCAAAAAGGACATGAAAAGAACTTTAAGGCATGAGGAAGAAATCATGAGGCATTTCATAATAAAAATAACATTTTTCATAACTTGAAGATGTGGCTACATCATTTAACATAGACAATCATGAACATATCACCAAGGTCCATCCCCAAGGTGTCATTTGAAAATTACCAAGGTTATTCACCAAGGTATCGTGAAAATTGTAATCTCTAGTGGTTACATCATTACCCAATGCATTGGAGCGCTATCAGGGCGTACCCTTAAATTTGCCTTTATTATCATGTGAGCCACATATATCATCATCAAACATTTCATAAATAACCCACATAGCATAAAATAAATGGGTTTCATTTCATAATCATAACGTTTTAAAAACTGCTTTAAAGACATGATCTTTACGTCACTTTAAACCCACGGAAAGGGAAAACGGGTCTCATGTATGTAAATACCAGAATTTAAAATGGAACATTTTGATATATATGTGAATACCCTTGTAGAAATAAGAGCTTTGAGTATTCACTTTATAACATAAAATAATTTTTGAGAAAAGAGAGAGGCATTTTGAGGGGAAAATTCTGCAGCATAACGGCTAAGTTTCGGGGTTTTAGAAAACGTTGAAATGAGAGGGGACATGGGTCACCCACTCATAAATGATCCATAAAACAGTAGGGTGAAAGAATAAGAAGGACATATGGACATGGTAACGAAATTTTAGGGACATACCATTTGAAATGAAAAACATGGAAGGAAAAAGATTAGATTTCTCTTATGAAAACTCGGCAGCCTTACGGCGTCACTTAACTTCAAAAGAAAATGATTTGACAAGATCAAAAAGGGTCCCTCATCATATGATCATAAGAGATCAGTATGATTGATATAGAGATCATACCCCAACATAATAAAAAGGAACTTGAAAGACTTGACATGAAAATTGAACTTGAAAAATGAGAAGGGTGAAAGAATCCCTTAAAAATTCGGCAGCCTAACGGCGTCACTTAAACTTTCATAAAACGAAATGATGAGAGTAAGAGGGGATCTCTCATCATATAAACATGAAAGGGCAGTAAGAGGAATATAGAAGAACATCCTCTCACATAAAAACATGGAGCATAATAGGAATGACATAAAAGAGATTACATGAAAAGAAAGAGAGGGGTCAGATCCCTTACCTTAAAACGTGACTCTTGAAACTCAAAGGATTGGACCTTGAGGGCTTGGGGGCACCTTGGGAGGACTCTTTGGAAGGTAAGAAGACCAGAACTTCGTTGGGGAAGAGTTGGGAGTGAAAACCAAGGGAGGAAAGGGTGGGTATTTATAGGGAAAGTGAGGGGACAAAGCATTAATGGCCAAAGGACACCTCACATGTGCTTTTCTCAAACCCATGGGCTCTCCCTTGGCATTTATCATGGAGTTAGGCCACATGGGGCCCCCAAAACAATAATTCATCACCCTTGGCCGGCCAACCCTCAAAAGATCTCATGACATCATCATGACATCATTATGATGTCATTAAACATACCGAAACCCTAAAACGGTATTTTTACTATTCACTGAAAATTCAACTTTCTCAGAATAATCCCAAAATTTCACCTTAACCAAATATCAATGCTCTGATTTCAAAAATGAAATCCATTTTATAAAAATATTTTTCTAAATATTTTTAATTTAATTTTTAAATAAAAACACTATTCATCGAAAATTCATTTTTTTCAGAAAAATCCCCAAAAATTACCTTAACATAATATCGATGCTCTGAGTTCAAAAATAAAGTCATTTTTATAAAAATAATTTTCTAATTATTTTTAATTAAATTTTTAATTAAAAAACACTATTCATCCGAAAAAACTAATACTTGAATAATAATTTATGAAACTGTTATTTACCCATTTTATTGAATCACATTACTTAACCAAGGTGTCTAAATTATATTAAAACTTTTTTTAAGTGAAAATTACTAATCCATTTGGTCACATTACTAATCCTAAGCGTAAAATCACTATTCATAATTTACTATTCATCAAAAATTAAGTTGATCTTATTAGACTCCAAATTCCTTAATGAACACTTTTGTAGAAGACCATTTTTTGAAAATCATTACACATCATTAGTTATTTAGGGTTTACATAAATATTTTAAAATATCCCTTTTTCAAAATTCATCAATAAAATACCTTCTAAAATTATCTAGGCATTTGAAATTTCACAAACATCACTAAAGGAATAAATCTCAATTTATTCACCCGAGAGGATTACACAAGGAAACTAGGGTCTCATCACATAGCCCCTTATAACACTGGCATAAGACCTAAGTGTAAGGTGTGCTATGGTGAGAGAATCCGAGGGAGTCTCAGATAACATTGCCCTAGTAGCAATCTCCACTAACTTGAACTTCTCCTGCAAGCGTTTTCGTTCAAGCTTGACACGCTGGAGCTCGGATTGGGCTTGGTCCAAAGCGAAGCCCACAGATGCTACCTCCTTCCCAAGCTCTGATAAGTGGGCTTCGTAAGGGTTGAGTCTACTGGATGAAGCCATCGACTCCTCTTTCTGCATTAATCATTAACATCTTATTAAATCAATAAGAGTAAGTTAATATACTATTCAAAAAGATTGGGTCGTTACATTCTTCCCCCCTTAAGAAATTTCGTCCCCGAAATTTATACTTGGGGCCTAGTCGAAAAGGTGAGGGTACTTTTGCTTCATTGTTTCCTCAGGCTCCCAAGTCGCTTCTTCATACTTATGATTCCTCCACAACACTTTCACAAGGTGGGTAGTCTTGTTTCGTAGGACCTTGTCTCTACGGTCCAAGATCTCCACTGGCTGCTCCTCATAAGAGAGGTCATGTTCAAGTTGTACCACCTCTGGGTTCAGTACATGCGAAGGGTCGGGTATGTACTTCCTCAAGAGAGATACATGGAAGACATCATGAACTTGAGCTAGGTTCGGTGGAAGTGCTAGACGATAGGCCACTGCTCCTATGCGATCAAGGATTTCATAGGGGCCGATGTACCTAGGGCTGAGCTTCCCTTTCTTCCCAAACCGCATGACTCTCTTCCATGGAGAAATTCGAAGGAAGACTTTGTCACCAACACCAAACTCCAAGTCCCTTCGACGATTGTCAGCATAGCTCTTCTGCCGACTCTGAGCAGCCTTTATGTGTTGTTGGATGGCATGAACCTGTTCTGTCATCTCTTGCACGAGATCAGGCCCAAGAAGCTTCCTCTCACCAGTTTCATCCCAACAAGTAGGAGTTCTACACCGCTTTCCATACAGAGCTTCATAGGGTGCCATCTGAATACTCGCATGGAAGCTGTTGTTATAAGAGAACTCCACTAATGGGAGGTGTTGATCCCATCCACCTTTAAATTCCATTGAGCATAATCTCAACATGTCTTCGAGTGTCTGAATAGTCCTTTCAGATTGGCCATCGGTTTGAGGATGATAGGCCGTACTAAAATTCAATTCAGTATTCAGAGCATGCTGAAGACTTCTCCAGAATTTTGATGTGAATCTTGGGTCACGATCAGATACGATGGATAGTGGTACCCCATGCAGCCTTACCACTTCCTTCACGTATATCTTGGCAAGCTGATCTAGAGAGAAATCTTCCCGAATAGAGATAAAATGGGCTGTCTTGGTGAGACGGTCCACAATAACCCATATCGCATTGTTTCCTTTGGATGTTTTCGGGAGACCAGTTACAAAGTCCATGGTGATATTATCCCACTTCCATACTGGTATGGGTAGCGGTTGTAATACCCCCTTAGGAAGTTGTCTTTCTGCCTTTACTTGCTGACACACCAGGCACCTTGTAGTGTAATCGGCAATCTCCCTCTTCATGTTATCCCACCAATAATGATCACGAAGGTCTCTATACATCTTAGTGCTTCCCGGATGTATAGAGAAAGTAGAGCTATGAGCTTCATCCATCAGTTCTTTCTTTATCTCCAGAATGGATGGAACACATAGTCTGGTACGAAATTTCAACACGCCTTCTTGATCAATATTGAAATCAGGGAACTTCCCATCCTTTACAGCCTCGAACTTCTCCTGCAGCAAAGGATCTTCTTTTTGAGCCTTCTTGATCTTCTCTAGTAATGAAGGTTGAGAAATCATTTGGGATAGGGTTGATGATGTCCCTTTCCTTATAATTCCCATGTCCAGTTTTACTAGATCTTTAATCAAGGGATCTCCCAGGATCCTCATTGTTGCCAGAACAACAGGATCTTTCCTGCTTAACGCATCCGCGACTTTGTTTGCTCTTCCAGGGTGATAATGAATTGAACAATCATAGTCTTTAATAAGCTCCAACCATCTCCTTTGTCTCATGTTCAATTCTTTCTGAGTGAAAATATACTTTAGACTTTGGTGGTCAGTGTATATATCACATTTCTCCCCATAAAGATAGTGCCTCCATATCTTTAGAGCAAAAACAACTGCCGCCAGCTCTAGATCATGTGTAGGATAATTCTGCTCATGAATCTTCAACTGTCGAGATGCATAAGCAATTACTTTGTCATTTTGCATGAGGACGCACCCAAGCCCTTTCAGAGATGCATCGCTAAAAATAACGAATCCTTATCCGATAGAGGGTAGTGTTAACACCGGTGCAGTAACCAATCTCTTCTTCAGCTCTTGGAAACTTTCCTCGCATTCCTTTGTCCAGATGAACTTAACCCCTTTTCGAGTCAACTTAGTTAGTGGATTAGAAAGCCGTGAAAAGTTTTTCACAAACCTCCTATAATATCCCGCTAAACCAAGGAAACTACGAATCTCAGTTACTGTTGTGGGTTGAGGCCACTCCTCCACAACCATTGTCTTTGCAGGGTCAACCGAGATTCCTTCATTGGTTACGATGTGCCCCAAGAAAGCCACTTGTTGTAACCAAAACTCACACTTGCTGAACTTCCCAAAGAGCCTCTCCTTCCGTAGAGTTTTCAAAATAACCCTCAGATGATCTTCATGCTCCTCCCGACTTTTTGAATATATCAAAATATCATCAATAAAAACTACCACAAAGTTATCAAGGTAGTCCTTAAAGACTCTATTCATCAAATCCATGAAAATAGCAGGAGCATTAGTCAAGCCGAAGGGCATAACAGTAAACTCATAATGCCCATATCTTGATCGGAAGGCAGTCTTTGGAATATCTTCCTTCTTCACCCTCAGTTGATGATAACCAGATCGAAGGTCAATCTTAGAGAAGAATTGAGCCCCACGAAGTTGGTCAAATAAATCATCAATTCTTGGAAGAGGGTATCTGTTCTTCACTGTGATCCCGTTCAGTTCTCTATAATCAATGCATAGCCGCATTGATCCATCCTTCTTCTTCACAAAGAGAACTGGTGCTCCCCAAGGAGACACACTCGGTCGGATAAACCCCTTCTCCAACAAGTCTTGGAGTTGTTTCTTTAGCTCCTCTAGCTCCACATTTGCCATTCTATACGGAGTCTTTGATATCGGTTGAGACCCAGGTACGAGTTCAATGGAGAACTCTACCTCTCTTTCTGGGGGAGGTCCAGGTAACTCCTCAGGAAATACATCCATGTATTCTTGAACAATCGGAACATCTTCAATTTGTATTCTCCCTTTCACTTCTTCCTCATCACCGATTAACTCCATAAAGAAAGCTATAGGAGGTGTTTCTAGATAGGGATCAGTTCGGGATATCTCTCCTCGGAAGATAACTGTAGGTCGTTCATTCAAGACTACTGAGATTTCCTTACTTCTGCATTTGATCTTAGCATTATACTTTGAGAGCCAGTCCATCCCTAGTATAATGTCAAATTCCATCATGGGAATGACTACTAGATTTGCGATAAGATTGTGCTCACCAAAGTAAACACTAGAGTCTCTAAACACTGTTGATGCATGGATAATCCCACTTGGAGTCTTGACTGACAACTCTACCTCAAGCAATTCGGGGATTGATTCTATATTCTTTGCAAACTTGGAAGAAATAAAGGAATGCGTAGAACCAGAATCAAATAAAGCACTTGCTAGTTTTGAGAGGACAACAAGAGTACCTGCTACCACATCGTTCGGAACTTCAACTTCAGTTGTTGTGATAGCGAAAGCACGGCCTTGCTCCCTTGGCCTCTGCTGAGGTTGATGGTGATTCCCCTCCACCGCCCTCGGATTTGGACATTGATTAGCAAAGTGCCCAAGCTGTCCACACTTGAAGCATGTGACTTCGGGTAGGGCCGGAACCATCTTTCCTCTGTCGTTAGTGTTGGGAAGTTGAGGCTTCACATCACCACGACAATTCCGAGAAATATGGCCTTCTTTTCCACACCTATAGCACTTTCCACTTCCGATCAAGCAGTTCCCCGGATGCTTCTTCCCACATTTATTGCATGTGGCATGTTGCATATGCTTTCCACCTCTTTCCTGATCAAAACTTCTTCCCAGGCTTGGTTCTAGAGTTCTCTTCTTCTCATTAGATTTGTGAGACCACTGTGTCTCTCCAAACTCTAGTTCAACTTTCATAGCACTTCGAACTATTTCTTCATAGCTATCGTAGTCCCTGTTGGCTAGATTCTTCCGCAGATGTGGTCGTAGTCCGCCAAAGAATCTATCAACCTTCCCATTAGGGTCCATGACAAAGCTTGAGGTATAACGGGAAAGCCTTGTGAAGTTCATCTCATAGCTTCCGACAGATTCGTTCTCCTTCTACTTCAGCTCGAGAAACTCTTTCTCCATTTTCGTTCTCATGGAACGAGGGAAATACTTGTTAAAGAAAATTCCCAGAAATTCTTCCCACTCCATAGCTTCCATCTCTCCTCGTGGCTTCGTGTTTTTGATCAGTGACCACCACTGATCAGCTTCTCCCTCTAGGCGGTAAACAACAAGGGTGACTTTTTCTTGTTCCGAACAATGAAGTACAGAAAAGATCTTTTCAATGGAGCTTATCCATTGTTCCGCAACCAATGGGTCAGTAGATCCACTGAATGTTGGCGGTCGTTGACGCATGAAGGACTCAACAGAAAGTTGTTCCCTTCGTGGTGAGGTCGGCCTCTCAGCTTGATTCAAGTTATTACTCATAACTTGAGTCAGTTGGTTCATCATCCGCATGAATGTTTCCATTCCGGCTTCCATCGGAGGGCCGTCAGCACATGGTGCATTGCGGTCACCATCGGCACGGTTTCTCCTATTTCCCGCCATTTTCTAAAAGAATAAAACCTTAGTGAGAAACTTATTTCATTTATGAATCTTTTAACTAAGACTTCATGCTTAGAAAATTATACTTCTCTATAATTCCTTCATAATGATTCATAAAAAGCATGTGATTAACCAAACATATCCCCCGGGAGTGTCGTAACCAAGAGTGCAACAAGGCCCGTTATCGTGCACCAGTTCCCGTTCGAGTCTAGCTCAAAGCGGTGTTTTCGGGTTTTACCCCTATGTACATCTGTGCCAGAGCCGCCTCTACCTGCTCGTATCCAGACAGGGATGTATTTGTTTGATAGACCACTTACTCAATACTTACCAAAATACCAGGAAGTTTTCCTATATTTAAACTTTTCTATAGGGTTCTTCCTAAAGTTTTTATATCCTAATTTCCACAAATAACTAAACCATCCTTTGATACCAACTATGGCATCCCGCCATTTTATAACAAAAACTTTCATTACATTACACAAATCTGAGGATCGTTAAGGTTTAGTGTCTTGGAAACAAGGATCATAATACATAAAAAAAACATAAAACATTCTTCTTAAACACTTGCAAGGCGTCTCCTTATGTTCATTCTAGGTTCATTACTGCATCTCATAACCTGGGGACATACATCAAAAGAAAGGGTGAGCAGAAGGCCCAGTAAGGGAAACAAGAGGAACATTTTACATGTGAACATGAGATACTTCAAAAAGGACATGAAAAGAACTTTAAGGCATGAGGAAGAAATCATGAGGCATTTCATAATAAAAATAACATTTTTCATAACTTGAAGATGTGGCTACATCATTTAACATAGACAATCATGAACATATCACCAAGGTCCATCCCCAAGGTGTCATTTGAAAATTACCAAGGTTATTCACCAAGGTATCGTGAAAATTGTAATCTCTAGTGGTTACATCATTACCCAATGCATTGGAGCGCTATCAGGGCGCACCCTTAAATTTGCCTTTATTATCATGTGAGCCACATATATCATCATCAAACATTTCATAAATAACCCACATAGCATAAAATAAATGGGTTTCATTTCATAATCATAACGTTTTAAAAACTGCTTTAAAGACATGATCTTTACGTCACTTTAAACCCACGGAAAGGGAAAGCGGGTCTCATGTATGTAAATCCCAGAATTTAAAATGGAACATTTTGATATATATGTGAATACCCTTGTAGAAATAAGAGCTTTGAGTATTCACTTTATAACATAAAATAATTTTTGAGAAAAGAGAGAGGCATTTTGAGGGGAAAATTCTGCAGCATAACGGCTAAGTTTCGGGGTTTTAGAAAACGTTGAAATGAGAGGGGAAATGGGTCACCCACTCATAAATGATCCATAAAACAGTAGGGTGAAAGAATAAGAAGGACATATGGACATGGTAACGAAATTTTAGGGACATACCATTTGAAATGAAAAACATGGAAGGAAAAAGATTAGATTTCTCTTATGAAAACTCGGCAGCCTTACGACGTCACTTAACTTCAAAAGAAAATGATTTGACAAGATCAAAAAGGGTCCCTCATCATATGATCATAAGAGATCAGTATGATTGATATAGAGATCATACCCCAACATAATAAAAAGGAACTTGAAAGACTTGACATGAAAATTGAACTTGAAAAATGAGAAGGGTGAAAGAATCCCTTAAAAATTCGGCAGCCTAACGACGTCACTTAAACTTTCATAAAACGAAATGATGAGAGTAAGAGGGGATCTCTCATCATATAAACATGAAAGGTCAGTAAGAGGAATATAGAAGAACATCCTCTCACATAAAAACATGGAGCATAATAGGAATGACATAAAAGAGATTACATGAAAAGAAAGAGAGGGGTCAGATCCCTTACCTTAAAACGTGACTCTTGAAACTCAAAGGATTGGACCTTGAGGGCTTGGGGGCACCTTGGGAGGACTCTTTGGAAGGTAAGAAGACCAGAACTTCGTTGGGGAAGAGTTGGGAGTGAAAACCAAGGGAGGAAAGGGTGGGTATTTATAGGGAAAGTGAGGGGACAAAGCATTAATGGCCAAAGGACACCTCACATGTGCTTTTCTCAAACCCATGGGCTCTCCCTTGGCATTTATCATGGAGTTAGGCCACATGGGGCCCCCAAAACAATAATTCATCACCCTTGGCCGGCCAACCCTCAAAAGATCTCATGACATCATCATGACATCATTATGATGTCATTAAACATACCGAAACCCTAAAACGGTATTTTTACTATTCACTGAAAATTCAACTTTCTCAGAATAATCCCAAAATTTCACCTTAACCAAATATCAATGCTCTGATTTCAAAAATGAAATCCATTTTATAAAAATATTTTTCTAAATATTTTTAATTTAATTTTTAAATAAAAACACTATTCATCGAAAATTCATTTTTTTCAGAAAAATCCCCAAAAATTACCTTAACATAATATCGATGCTCTGAGTTCAAAAATAAAGTCATTTTTATAAAAATAATTTTCTAATTATTTTTAATTAAATTTTTAATTAAAAAACACTATTCATCCGAAAAAACTAATACTTGAATAATAATTTATGAAACCGTTATTTACCCATTTTATTGAATCACATTACTTAACCAAGGTGTCTAAATTATATTAAAACTTTTTTTAAGTGAAAATTACTAATCCATTTGGTCACATTACTAATCCTAAGCGTAAAATCACTATTCATAATTTACTATTCATCAAAAATTAAGTTGATCTTATTAGACTCCAAATTCCTTAATGAACACTTTTGTAGAAGACCATTTTTTGAAAATCATTACACATCATTAGTTATTTAGGGTTTACATAAATATTTTAAAATATCCCTTTTTCAAAATTCATCAATAAAATACCTTCTAAAATTATCTAGGCATTTGAAATTTCACAAACATCACTAAAGGAATAAATCTCAATTTATTCACCCGAGAGGATTACACAAGGAAACTAGGGTCTCATCACATAGCCCCTTATAACACTGGCATAAGACCTAAGTGTAAGGTGTGCTATGGTGAGAGAATCTGAGGGAGTCTCAGATAACATTGCCCTAGTAGCAATCTCCACTAACTTGAACTTCTCCTGCAAGCGTTTTCGTTCAAGCTTGACACGCTGGAGCTCGGATTGGGCTTGGTCCAAAGCGAAGCCCACAGATGCTACCTCCTTCCCAAGCTCTGATAAGTGGGCTTCGTAAGGGTTGAGTCTACTGGATGAAGCCATCGACTCCTCTTTCTGCATTAATCATTAACATCTTATTAAATCAATAAGAGTAAGTTAATATACTATTCAAAAAGATTGGGTCGTTACACTTGGGGTAGCATATACGCCATGGGTGAGTGAGGAGGGAGTTAGTGTCGGTGGAAGGGCGTCACGATGATGTCACCTATCAGTGACAACGATTGATGCATCCAGATCGGTGTGTCACCGATCGATGTGGCCCAATCGGTGCATCCTGATCGGTGTGTCACTGATCGATGCATCCCGATTGGTGCATCCCAATCGGTGCATCCCGATCGGTGCATCTTGATCGGTGTGTCACTGAACGACATGTCATCGATCGGCGTGTCCCGATCGGTGTGTCACCGATCGGGTGTGTCACCGATCAGTCTCACCAACCGGTGGGTCACCCGATTGGTGCCATAGGGGGGGGGGGGTCTTGGGGTTTCTTTCCCCAGTTTTCCCCGTAATGACTCTTTTAAGTTTTAATACCTCTTTAAAGAGGTTTAAGGCAATTTTAAAGGAAATAAAAGATATTTTAAACCCCCATTTTTTTTGGGCGACCCTTGGGGTTACCAAAACATGTGTCCTATTTCCTCAGTGTCACACCATGTTGTGCAGTTACAGTTTCACCCCCTGTTATGAATTTTTGGGAAACCCTTTAACTCACAATCATTATCACCACCTCTATGTGGAGAATTATCAAATAATAATTAATTCCATCATGTGTAACCTCCCAACCGCATGGAGAGACCATGATCCACCTTTAAATCCATTCAATGTTTCATATCCCGTAACTCTAGGAACTTGACTTTTATCACACAAAGTTTCTTTCTTCTTCTAGGCTAGTCCATTTTCCTTTAGTTGGTGGATTTGGAGTCCCTCTACCCGAGGCTAGTTGTGCGCCAGTGTTGGAGCCTATTCTACTCACTCTTGGAGTCATTGGAGTTCCTCCCCTGCAAGTAGCGTATCCCTAGTTCTTGGTGCGAGGAAGAAAAACTTTGATCGTTGATCATACAAGTAGGGTTCTTCCTTCGTCTCTCTTTACTATGTATCATTTGGGGTGGGTATGATAATGTTCCCTTCAGGTATGTATGAAAACAAACCTTAAGAAAGATAATGAATGGTTTTTAAATAATGAAGGGGTGTGTTTGATGATGCAGCTGTACTCTTTTATCTTTTCTTATATGTCATGAACTATATGGGATTATGTTCACTGAAAATAGTGGACATTGGTGGTCCTTCCTTGTGCACTAATGAACCCCTGTCCTCTATGATGGTTGAATGGATGTAACATGGAAATTGGTTAATCATGTAAACTCAATTGATTAAATGGGTGTCTATTGAACAAAAATCCTTGTGTGATCACCCAGATTAACCAAACGGAAAGAAGGAAATTAATGAATGGTGTGTTTGAATCTAAAAACTCCCTTGATTTGTCTTGGTAATATGTGTGGTTGTTCTTCTTGATGCTTGTGGTGTGACGTCGGTGGAGATAGGATCCCCGGTTGTACAGTTGTCGGTTTGTGGATCTGAGGCCGTGTGAGGCCATATGTTGGCGATTGGTTTGGTTCTAGTACTTCGAGGGATCTCACAGATCCCTTGTGTTGTTGTGACTTTACAAGAGAACCATGTGTGAATTCTTAAATTGCTACTTCACTGTTTTTCCTTCCTTGGATTGTGGCTATGTCTTTTAGTTTCCTGGCAGTGAAGAATTATTTTAAATGGAATCACTTGAATTTGATAACAATAATGGGTTTGATGGGGAACTGTTTTCTGGGAATGAGTTGCACCTTAGTTGTGGATTTTTTTCTTTTTATGAATGAATAGTAAATAGGGTGTTTGTGTATGGGCTGATTTTGGAACCCATAGGTTGGGATGAGTGCTTATTTACCTATATGTATAATTTAGTTATTCTGTTTCTTATTCACACCCCACCCAAGTCGAGCACCTCGTGTAGAACACCCCCATTTCATAGAGGAGGGTGTTTTTCTCAACATCCTATTTGGTGGCTGGATGTTAGCTCCTTTATGCTCCCTCTCCGGAGTAGACCAAGACTCTTAGGGAAGGATGTGATGGCCTGAGGTCTATTATAGCCCAAGATTCTTCGTACATGGTATGTTGTGGTGGCTGGCCTAGGTGTGTGGGGGTAGGTTGTTTCCCAAGTGTCTTCGGGATGAGGCCCAAGTGTCTTCGGGCGTGGAAGTTGTTTTTCAGGCCCAGGTGTCTTCAGGAATGGAAGTAGTTTTTCGGTCCCAGGTGTCTTCGGGCATGGCAGTAGTTGTTCTGGACCAAGAGTCAGCATGTGTGGTTATGTGTGGTTATGGTGGCCTAGGTGTTTTCAGGCGTAGCTGTGGTTGTGGTGGCTCATAAGGTTATTGTTGGGGCAGTAGTGGGACTGCAGTGAAAATGTCATGGGAGGTTTGATGCATAGGATGTCTTAAATAACTAGTGGGAAAGCGGTGTGAGGTACCCAAACATCGATGTGCTATTACTATTACTTTACCTGACTTGCATTATTTGGGGAGTGTGCCTTGGTGAGGATGGGTGGATAGTTTTCTTTTCTAGGTGTTTTGGTTATATCTATTTTCTCACAGGGCATTAGATTTTCTCCCCACTTGTGCATGATAGATTTGGGTTTTCCCTATTGAGTATACATGTATACTCATCCTACATATATAAAACTTCTTTCAGGTTTCCAGGAGGACTTCAGGGACCATGCGAGACCATACTAGCTCAGACATCGGGACAATTTTCATTGCTATTTTTTTTTCTTTTGGTACTTTCCCTTTAGAGTTTTTTTGTACTTTAATGGGTTTATCTTTGAACACGCATATGGGAATGGGTTTTGGATTTACTTTTAGCTTCAGTTTTGGAGTTATTTGGGTTTTTACCACTGTATCTCCCGATCCTACTAAATAAAAAGGGTAATTAATTCCATATTATATGTCATTCTATAACCTTGGTGCTAGTCACCACTCAGGGACCTATTGAAGGTGGGACTCGAGGGTCCTTATCTCTCCTTCAACTTGAGGAAGGAAGGGTCTGCCAATTTTCTATCCCTTCTCTCATCTCGGTGAAGGCGGGTCATGACAGAATAGTATCAGTGTTGATGGTTGAGAGATAGGATGGAAATCAGGGTTAGGAATAGTGAGGAATGCATGAGATGGTTGGGAAATAGTGTTAGGAAATCCTGGTGATTAAAATAGGCTAGGGAAGACTATCTAGGACACTGGATTTTAGGCCCCCCTGTGATCCGATGCAAGGACTTTGGACCTACCAAACGACCAAGTGAGGCTACACTGATTACAGGGTAGAGACCCTAGGAAAGGTACTTTCATCATAATGACTTGTGTTCTTGTATGGTATGGATTTTCTAGGAATTTAATAAATAAAAACTTTAAGAAAAATTTAAAATAAATCTTCTACACTACTCGGGCTTAGACATTCCTTGTTTACCTTGCAGCTATGGCACCCAGATGACGAACATGAGTCGTGTGGGCGATCGATGCCCATGAGGATGATATGGATGATCAGTGGAGGAATTATCAAGAGGATGAGGACAACCAGTGGAAGAAGACGCTTCACGCCTTTTAGCAGCAGACCCTTGGGAAGTACAAGGGAATCATTTCATATATGGATACCGAAAGCAGGCTCTAGGAGTTGGTGATAACTTTCAGCTTGATCCAGGATCTAGTTGAGTACTGGGTTCCATTGAAAGTCAATCAAATGAGAGGAAAAATGCATCAGTGGTAGACTCTCTACCTCAGAGAGAGGATGGAGAGTGAGGTTTTGTGGGCTGACCTCGAGAAGAAGTTCTGGGAGGAATTAATTTCTTCCATGATGAAGGCAGAGAAGAGGTAGGAGCTACTCTCCCTTCAATAGGGGAGTATGTCAGTGAGGGAGATGGGGATCAAGTTCAAGGATATCCTTAATTTTTCTCCAGACCTTTTTTTTCTGGATGAGGAGTATTGAGTGAGACATTTAGAGGAGGCACTTCGACCTTCTCTTCAGTACGCTGTTACTTCCTTCACTGTATCGATGTACTTAGAGATCCAGAAGAAGGCTGAAGTGGTGGATAGGATGCATACTCTAGGAGGTGTTCCACTAGAGGGGAGCCAGTTGGGCTCGTCAAAGGGGAAGGCCATCCATAGCTGGCCTCCAGCGTCAGGGCCTTCTAGGTTTTGGTCAGTGGGGAGTAGGCCCCAGCAGTTCCAGTTTCGATCTCCCGGTCCTCACCCTTTCCTTGGGGGCCCATGATAGAGGTTATTCATCTATGGAAGCCATGGAAACCTTCAGAATTAATGCTCGAACCGAGTGCAGTACAGTGGGGGTGGGCAGGTTCAGCACCCTCCTTAGCAGTAGCAGTTTCTAGCCAGGCCTTTTCTGCATTAGCAGCTGGGACAATGAGCTCCCACTCCTCCAAGAGAAGACATTGTAGGAGGAGGCCGACCTCATGGCGCTCCTTAGGAAACTTGACCAGGGCGTGTTCAGGGAGGTGGTTGACAGCCGAGGGGTAGAGGAGATGGGCATGGGCAGTTGCACCTCGTAGAGGTAGCAGTTTCAGCCGGGTTGGAAGTCGTTCGAGGTACAATTAGCTTGTTTTTCACTCTTTCTTATGCCTTATTTGATTTAGGAGCTTCATACTTCTTTGTTACAAAAGGTCTAGCCCATTAATTGGGCCTAGAATTAGAGAGAATCTCTATACCCCTGGTTCAGAGTACACCGATTGGGGGTCATACCAACCCGTTTGATGTTTGTCAAGGATGCTGACTGATGTTGGGGCCGCATCAGTCTAGTGGGGATTTCCTTTTACTGCAAATGCAGCCATACGATGTCATCCTATGCATCGATTGGATGTTTTCTGTGCATGCTATTATCAACTGCTTCTGAAGAAGAGTCATGTTCTACGATGAGGATGGCCAGTGTGTGGATTTTTTTGGTGAACGGAGTTGTCAAGTGGGGAGATGACGTGTGGATCCTCTTCTTTCTAAGTTGGCCGAGCATTCAGTAGAATTAGTGGATGCTGAGATGATGGATGTTTCGAGAGTTTTCAAAGAGTTCCTAGAATTTTTTATCAAGGTGGTTGTGACTCTACCCCCTCGACGTGACGTTGAGTTCGGGATAGAGTTACAACCCAGTTCCCATCTGATTTCGATGGCTCCTTATCAAATGATGCCTTCTAAGTTGTGGGAGTTGCAGATTCAGATTGAAGATCTGATGAAGAAGTATTTTTTCAGACCCAGCATGTCGCTATGGGGTGCTCCGATCTTGTTCACGAAGATGGCATTTGGTGGTCTCAGGCTGTGCATAGACTTATGTAGACTGAATCAGGTAACAATCAAGAACCATTACCCTTTCCTGAGGATAGAAAACGTTTTGACCAGCTGGAGGGAGAAGGTTGGTTCTCTAAGATTGATCTTCGGTCTAGGTATCACCAGTAAAAGGTGAAAGACAGTGATATCCTGAAGACTGCTTTCAGGTGCAGGTATGGGCACTTTGAGTTCATAGTCATGTAGTTCGGTATTACGAATGCACCTTCTGTGTTCATGGGGCTCATAAAATTTATTTTCCACAAGTTTCTGGATTGGTTTTTCATTTTGTTCATCGATGACATATTTATCTACTCAAGATCAGATGAGGAACATACTAAGAACCTCAGGATGGTCTTGAAGATCCTTCGACATCACCAGCTCTATGGGAAGTTGTCCAAGTGCATGTTCTTGACACGAGAAGTGAATTTTCTTGGACACGTGGTGTCTCAGCAAGGGGTTGTGGTTGATCCATAATATTTTTAAGTGGATAGAGGAGGTGGGGAGAGGATAACAAAAGAAGATAAATTGAAATGAAATGAAATGAAAAAGAAGGGTGCTTTACCTCTTGAAATAACGTCCTTAAGAACCTCCTTAAGGGAAGAGGTTTTGGTCTTTTAGAAATACCAAGAGCTTCTTGGATGTGGGTAGGGATTAGGGAAGGGTATTTGGACAGAACTTTGAGGAGATTCAAGGCTTAGAGGAGTGAAGAGAAGAGGCAATGAGGGGGGGTTTTATAGTGGAGGAGATGAGTGAATTTTGAATATTTTATTCATTATTTTATTATTTCCCTCAAGGCAACTAGTATTGTTGTTTTATATAACCCATAATTGTAGTAAGTGCATGTGAGTTCAAACAAAGTGGACTTAAATCACTCATGATGTCATAAATAGTGTATTTAACTGATAATTTGTATATAGGGTATTTTACGGTATTTCACTATTCATCAAAAATTCAAGAATTTCATAAAAATACCAAAAATTCACCCTAACCATTTTTCGACTAGTAGAATTCAAAAATAAATTCAATTTTTCAAAAATAATTTTCTAAATATTATTAATTGAATTTTAAATAAAATCATAGTTAATTCAAAAAATAACAGTTTTAAAAGTATAATTAGTTTTATATCACATTGAAAAACTAAATAAGATATCATTATCTTATTACCTTAGGAAAATAAAATAATAATATTATTTACTATTCATAAGGGTCATATTACTATTCATATTACTATTCATAAGGGTATGTTACTATTCACCAAAAATCAAATTTGTTCTATCAGACTCCATATGATTTACTAATCATAACTCTAGATGACCGTTTTTCGAAATTCAAAACATAGAAGAGGAAAAGTTATGTTTAATGGATAGATTATAAAATGTATTGTTTTTTAGGGACTTATTATTTCATACATTCAATATTTAATTTCAAAACCTTGTGGCTTTACATTCTCCCCTCCTTACAAAAATTTATTCCTCAAAATTCACAGAATATTACCTCAGAAAAAGATTTGGGAAGGTCTTCCTCATAAGCTCCTTAGGATCCCATGTTGCAGCTTCAATTTTATGATTACTCCAAAGTATCTTTACAAGAGGATTCATCTAATTCTCAACACTTTTTCTTTAGTGTCCAGAATCTCGATAGGATCTTTATAGTAGGATAGGTCAGGTTCTAGCTCCATACCTTCAGAAGTGAGGATATGCGTTGGGTCAGGAATGTACTTTCTCAGCAATGAGACATGGAAGAAATTGTGTACTTTGGAAAGGCTAGGCGACATAGCCAAACGATATGAAACAAGTCCAATTCTCTCCAAGATTTCAAAAGGCCCAATGTACCGAGGGAATAATTTCCCTTTCTTTCCAAACCTTATAATTCCCTTCCATAGAGATACTTTTAAGAAAATGTGATCTCCCACATGAAATTCCAAATCCTTCCTTCTATTATCGACATATATCTTTTATCTACTTTGAGCTGCTTTGATATGAACTTTAATGTATTGATCCCACATACCTTGAAAGTAAAGTGAACATGATCTCAATATGTCCTCTAAGGTTTGGATTGTCCTCTTTGATTGCCAGTCAGTTTGTGGGTGGTAAGCAGTACTCAATCAAAGTTTGGTATCCAAATCTTTCTGAAGACTTCTAGAATTTCGATGTAAATGATGGGTCACAATTAGACACAATTGAGAGAGGTTCCCCATGAAGTCTCACAACTTCATTGATATAGAGTCTTTCTAGGTGCTCTAGGGGAAAATCCCCCCTTATTGCAAGGAAATGTGCATATTTTTTAAGTTGATCTACAATTACCCATATCGCATCATTCTTCCTTGGAGCTTTGGGTAATCCAATGACAAAATCCATGGTGATGTCATCCCATTTCCATGCAAGAATAGGTAGATGTTGCATGACTCTTTTTGGATGTTTCCCTTAGGCCTTCACTAGTTTATAGACTAAACATCTTGATACATAATACACAATTTCCCTCTTAATGTTATCCCACTAGAAATGTTCCTTCAAATATCTATTCATCTTAGTGATACCAGGATGTATGGAGAAATTCAAACTATGGGAATCATCCAATAACTCCTTTTTTAGCTCAGGTACAACTGCAATGCAAAGACTCTTCCCAAATTTTAGAACACAATCTTCACACACGAAGTCAACCATCTTCCCATCTTTCACAGAATTAATTTTATTTTTAAGGGTCTCATAATCAGGCTGAGAAGATTTAATTATTTCTGATAAATATGGTAGGGATTTTTTTTTGAAAAAGTAATGATTTTTCACCTTATTTGATAATTCCCATGTCCATCTTTACTAGATCCATGTACAAAAGATCCTTGTCAATACTCATTTTGATGAGAAATCCATGATCCTTCCTCCTCAATGCATCAACTACCATGTTTACCCTTCCAGGATGGTAGTGTATGGTACAATCATAATCCTTGAGTAGTTAGAACCATATTTTTTACCTCATGTTGAGTTCTTTCTGTGAGAATATATATTTCAGACTATTTTGATCCATATATATCTCACATTTTTCACCATAGAGATAATGTATCCATATATTTAGAGAAAATATTACCACTTCTAACTCAAGATCATGTGTGGGATAGTATTGTTCATGAATTTTTAACTTCCCTTATGTATAGGAAATAACTCTACCATTCTGCATAAGGACACAACCAATCCCTTTTTTTGATGCATCGCTAAAGATCAAAAACTCATCATTCCCTGTTGGTAGGGTTAGGATAATAGCATTCACTACCCTAATCTTCAATTATTTGAAATAGTCCTCACATTATTTTTTCCATACAAACTTAACCCCTTTATGTGTAAGCTTGGTCATCGAGTTGGATAAATGGGTGATGTTCTGAACAAAACACTGATAATAACCTGCTAAACCAATAAAACTACTTACCTTAGTTATGTTTGTTGGAGTATGCCATTCATGGAAAAACTTTTTCATTGTAGGATCAATATATATTTTATCTTTAGAGACAATGTGGCCTAGAAAGAAAACTTATTGGAGCCAAAATTCACACTTTCTAAACTTCCCATATAAGTCATTTCTTCTAAGAGTCTTTAGAATAGTGCGCAAGTAATTTTCATGATCTTCATAGATTTTAGAGTATACCAAGATATCATTAGTAAATAACACAAAAAAGTCATCAAGATATTCGTTGAAAACTCTATTCATTAGATCCATGAAAACAAAGGGTGCATTAGTCAGTCCAAAAGGCATTATTATAAACTCATAATGCCCATACATAGTTCGAAATACTATTTTTGGGATATCTTCCTTCCTCACAAGCAACTGATGACATCCAGATCGAAGGTCAATCTTTGAAAAATATTTATCTCCATGAAGTTGATCAAATAAACCATCGACGCATGGTAGGGGATACTTTTTCTTTATTGTTATAACATTGATCTCCCTGTAGTCAATGCATAATCTCATGATTCCATTTTTCTTCTTAACGAAAAAATATGGGATCCCCATGGAGAAACACTAGGATGAATAAATCCTTTAACACTTAATTACTCTAGTTTTTTCTTCAGTTCCATTAATTCCACAATTTCCATTCTATAAGGGGTCTTTGATATGAGTCTTGAACCGATAATTAAGTCAATAGAAAACTCAATTTCCTGCTCTGGAGGATGTCCATGTAAGTCCTCTGCAAACACATCAACATATTCTTGCACAATCGGTACATCCTCTATATGAACATTCTTCTCCTCAACCATAGTTATTGCATTCCCTTTCTTCCCAATAATTGAATTTAGTAGATATACTGAGGGTGGATCTAGATGAGAATCAGATGGTGATGTTTCTTCCCTAAAGATAAGGGATTCCACATCATCCTCAAAAATTGTAACCTCCTTCTTCTTGAAATAACTTTTCACATCATGGTTTGAAATCCAATCCATACAAAGGAATATATCAAATTCAATCATGGATATAACAATAAAATTAGCAGATAAAGAACATTTATATGCAATAATGGGGACTGCCTGACACAACTTTGTTGCAATGATACTCCCCTTCGGATTTTTGACTGAAAACTCCTTTATTAAATCAAATTGGAAATATCTAATTTCTTAAAAAAATGTGAATATATGAAAGAATACGATGATCTAGAATCAAATAAAGCATCAACAAAGTTTGAGGAAACGATTAAAGTACCTACCACCACATCATTAGGAACTTCAATATCAGCAGTTGTGATCACATAAGCTTGTCCCTTCTCCCCTATACTTTTCTATGGCATGTTTCCTTGATGATTTGGACAATCATTAGAATAGTGACCCATATCTAAAAAATTATAGCATTAAACATTAATCGATTCTTTCTTCCCCTTACAATCACCAGCAAGATGGAATTTTTGTCCACATTTGTAGCATACTCATTTTCCTTTTAAATAGACATCAGGGTGTTTCCTTCCACAATTATTATTGGGTGGAAATTCAAATCTTCCCTTATTCTCTGTTTCTTTATTTCCTTTCCTAGAGTTTTCAGAAACCCTCTTATTCTCTTTCTTTCCTTTGAAGTCATAAAACTTGGAGAATTGTTTTTTCATCTTGATAGAACATGAAACTATATCTTAATTTGATAAGAAACTTTGGGAGACCAGTGCCCACTGGAGGAACATATTTAGGCCATCAAATAATCGATCAATCTCGCTCCTCTAATTTTGTATGTAGTCCACCACATTCCTTTCAAAACTTGTGAAGTTAGCTTCATACTTTGAAAAATTCTCATCTTCCTTTTTCCTCAAATTCATAAACAACCTTTCCATATCTTCTCACTATTCATGAGGAAAGTGTTTCTCAAGGAATATTTCCTTAAAGTCCCTTCATTGAACCTCTTATATATCTTCTTCCTCCTTTGTGTTTTGGAATAACGACCACCACTGATCTGTATCTTCCGATAGATGATAAACTGCCATGATGACCTACTCTCTTTCGTTACATCCCAAAGTGAGAAATATCTTCTCTAGGGAACTTATCCACTACTCAGCTACAATAGGGTTTGTAGTCCCATTGAATTATGGAGGCTGTTGTCACATAAAGGGATCTAACAAATCTCCTCCACGTGGTGGATCTGGTTGCTTTATACGGTTAATTTTATTGCTTATAACCTAATTAAGTTGTCCCAATATAGTTATAAGATACTCTACACCAGTTGCATCACCAGAGCCAACATCATTGTCTTGCATTTGAGGGAAATCCCTACATGGGATACGTGTGTTCACGTTGTTTCCATTTCCTCTACTAGGAACCATTTTATAAATAATGGCATACACTAGATTATGGTATGAATCATAATGTATCATCTCAATGTAGAAAAATACTTAGCATAAATTGAAATTCTATACATAGCTAATCTCTTAATCATAAACATGGTTTCTTTGAGGAAAAATTTACATTTAAATCCTTCATAATGGTTTGTAAAGAAAATGTGAATTATCCTAAGCATATCCCCCGGGAGTGTCAAACTAGGTGTGTAGTAAGGCCCATTGTCGTATACCAAGATGCCCTGGGTCAAGCCCAAAACTCCTTGTCGGAGTTTTCACTCCTAGGTACATCTGTTCCAGAACCACGTCCACTTGTAGTGTCCAGACATGTATGTCTTTTCTAGAAATATCCACATAATATTTTCCTTACCAAAATACGAGGATGTACTTGTATGATTATCATCAAAGACTATCTTAGGAATTTGTTCCCTAATCTAGGTTTTCTAAATCTAGTTTTCAGGTTTTCTACTAAACTTCTCTGATACCAACTGTAAGGATACGACCCCAGTTGCCTAGAGCCGATGCCTTATTTTATTACATTAGCATATAAACAATGAATATGCATCCTGAAGGACCAATTATTTTATTATCTTTTGTAAACAAGATAAATATATAAGTTCAATGTTACACCATGAAAGGAAATACAACGCTAATTTATTCCATTAGAAACATCCATGCCTCTTAGATTATGCCTGCAAGTCACTCATAACTTACTTCTTCATATCCTAGGAAAATGAAACATAAGAAAGGGGTGAGCACAAATGCTCAGTAAGAGTAAGAAATATAATGGAAGATAACATAAACATAAACATTAAGCATGGTGAATAATTTAAGACACATCCCTTTACAAATAATAAACTTGAACACATTATGGTAGAAATACGAGTTGAGTAAATAATGCCAACATGATCATGGGTATTATAATAATTGAATAACCACATGAACTTTAAATGACTAACTTCATAATGAGGTAAGTGCATATTCTAGACATTCTGAAACTTATTGTCAAGGCCTTGACTGAGATGTCTAAAAATGATTAACGCCTCGTCCAAATCCATATCTCAAATTGGGCAAGGACTCAGCCAAGTCTATGTCTATTTGTCTTATGAGACCTAATGATGCATCTAGGGGCTATATAAGGCCCCACTAATCATATAATAAGTCTAATTCATTCCTCATATGAGCGGGGATAAACATAAACAACATATACATTCATATTGAAACTCACATATGAAATATAAATAACTTTCCCCAAACATTAAGCTTAAACACTAACCATTTAGAGTAAATTAGTGAATGGTTACATAATAAAACTATTCATAAAACATACAATTAAATATTTTATATGATATCATAAAATAATAATCCTAATAATACATAAAAATCAATAAGAGTGTTTAAAAAAAATGAAAATACTGTTATAAAATCATTGAGTAATTCTTGAGATAAATGATCTTTTATTTGGAAAAGAAGAGTTCTTTTTGAATTTTTTTGTATAAAACTAGAAGTGAAGTAAGATTTTATTTTTAAAATAAAATGAGTGATTTTATAAAGATAATGGTTTCCAAAAACATATTATAGAGTTCCCTTGAAAATAGGTAAGAATTTGAGAAATTCCCTTGAATCTGGCTTGTATTTCAGAAATAATTTTGAAAGTTCCTTTTAAAACATGTAACTCCCCATAAAATAATGAAGGATTATGGTTGAAAAACATATGGAGAACACTAAAATATAATTTATGAGGAGTAAATAATAATATATAAGAATTTCATTGAGGTAATTTAGACAATAAAAGTAACCCAAATGAAAATGGAGGTTTGTGTGGAAAACCCTTACCTTAAATCCGAATGTGTTATGATCTTGAACTTAAGGCCCTGGAATATGAAATTAGACTTATTAATAACTTATTTAATAAAATATTAGACATGTATTTATTTTATCATAATTCTGTTTAGTTCATTTATGTCCTTATTGATAATTTATTATATTAAATTCTGTCGTTCCGAAGTGTTCGTTTTCTTGATTTTCATAATTGGTTCACTTGTTTTTAAGTAATGGAGTTTGTGTGGAAAGGATGTAAATATCCAGAATTGAAATTACATATTATTTATTAACATACAGAAGTTTTAATGTCCATTTCAATCATTTGGTTACATGTAAAGAGGATTAATCATTAGATTAAATATTAATGACATTCACTTAGATTATTTTAGCGTGATTTTGATTATTAAGAACTTGTTTGGTTATATGATTTAATAATATGTAAGTATACTGGTTTATGAATATTAATTATGTTATAATGCATATATTATAGTCTATTTCAACCATTAAATTGGTTTCATGACTAGTAATAAAGGTGAAATTGAAGAACTAAACTTCATCGTCCATGAGGGTTATAAATTGGAACCTCATTGATGTTGATTTTGTTTATAAAATAAAAGGGAGAGAGTTAGAATATTGATGATGGTTATTCCATTCACATGATATAATTATAGTAAATAGGTGATACTGGAGTTATCATGGTCATTTTGATAGAGGAGGTGGGTAGAGGATAACAAAATAAGATAAATTGAAATGAAACTAAATGAAAAAGAAGGGTGCTTTACCTCTTGAAATAACCTCCTTGAGAACCTCCTTAAGGGAAGGGGTTTTGGTCTTTTGGAACGACCAAGAGCTTCTTGGACGTGGGGAGTGACTAAGGAAGGGTATTTTTGTATAACTTTGAGGAGATTAAAGGATTATACGAGTGAAGAGAAGAGGGAGTGAGGGGGGTTTTTATAGTGGAGGAGAGGAGTGAATTTTGAATATTTTATTCATTATTTTATTATTTCACTCAAGACAACCAATAATGTTGTTTCATGTGACCCATAATAGTAATAATTGCATTTGAGTTCAAACCAAGTATACTTACATCACTCATGATGTCATAAATAGTGTATTTAACTGATAATTTGTATATATGATATTTTACCGCATTTCACTATTAATCAATAAATAAATAATTTTAGAAAAATCCCAAAAATTCACCATAACCATTTTTGAATGTGTATAATTCATAAAGGACCTCCATTTTTTAAAAAATATTTTTCTAAATATTATTAATTTAATTTTAAATAAAATCATAGTTAATTCGTAAAATAACAATTTTAAAAGTTTAATTAGTTTTGTATCACATTGAAAAATTAAAAAGATTGCATTATCTTATTACCTTAAGAAAATAAAATAATAATATTATTTACTATTCATAAGGGTCATATTACTATTCATAATAGTGTGTTACTATTTACCAAAAATCAAATTTGTTCTATCAGACTCCAAATGACTTACTAATCACAACTCTAGATGGTCATTTTTAAAAATTCAAAACATAGAAGAGGAAAAGTTGTGTTTAATGGATAGATGATAAAATGTGTTGTTTTGTAGGGACTCAGTTTTTCATGCATTCAATATTTATTTTCAAAACCTTGGGGTGTTACAATGCCCCCTTACAGTGAAACAATGTACGATCTCTGGAGAGAGTCAACCATCCGTCATCCCTTTAAAACCAACAATCCCTCATGCCATCACCAACAAACAACACCTACATGAATACCATCTATTTCAGCACCACAGAGAACCACCAAACATCCATCCAAGAAGGAGAATCTGTCACACCACCGTCACCCACCATTGCCTTCACCACAACTCCCAACAAAACCCAATCCCCATCATTTCTTAGATAGAATAAAAAACACCCATCATTGACAGACAGAAAAATCAAACAAAAAAGAAAAGTTGCTTCAGAAACAAAAAATTGAAGAACCATTACCCAATGAACCCCAGTAACAGGAAGAGGACTCCAACGATCGCTCCTTCTAGAACACCCCATCGCTGTCACAAACACATACCAAAACCTACTTGTGATCCATCACACCCATATGACCTAGTAGGGAATAACATACCTAGAATCTAGAGTAGATAATGTGAGAATAGATCCTCTACTACAATCCATTATGGAGTAAGCACCAACATACCCTCTAGAAAGAAACATCTTCAAGACATCCCTGGCGTAAAAATGACCACCATTGAAATAAAAAACACAAATGGAAACCCAAGAGGTTGATGGAACTAAATTAAATGATCCCCCAATAGATTTAGGGAATAAACATGAAAAAATTTAAAAAAAGGATGGTCCGAGAATGATTCAAGAGATGACATCCAAGAGGAGGTCCGAGAGAAAAACAAATAGAGAAGAAGAAGGTGGTGAAAAATAGAAAATATAGGTTGTAGAAGGAGAGAGACCCATCAGGAGATTAGATCTCAAGAAACATGGAAGCGAATAGAGAACCAAGGAAAGGGAGATAAATAATAGTGACTGAGAATAAAGAAGATGTACTAGAAGGGGAAGAAACCCTAGAGGGAGGAGAGGTACGCTTGAGGGAGCGAGCGGGGAGAGAAGGGGGCCATCACTAAAAAGAGGGAATAAAGGTAATTTTATATTTTTTCTCTAACTTTTAAAGGACCTATTTCCTTGGTTTTAAATTGTTTACCCATTCTTGTTTCATTTTAAAAAAGGGTGGTTTTTTGATAAATATGAATAATTTTTTTTATTATATTTCCTTTATAAAGAATGTAAAAACCTATTTTATATTTATGTTTAAACTATAACTTTATAAGATGAATTTTGAAGGTAATTTGTTTAGAATACTTCGTGAGATCATACAATTTATATTTATATCACACCCTATATACAAACTTGTTCCTGGGTGAATATGCAACTCTCATGTATCTCTTTCAAGTACCTAGTTCTGTTTCAGTTCTTTGGTTTCTTAGTGGTCCATGGATGGATGAGTAAATATGGTGAGTGAATAGGGGACACTAGTGGTGATGTTGGAGCTATTTGGGTTCCTCCATATTTTATTTATTTTAGGATATTGTATCATCCATTTGGTCTGGGATGTTTATCTATATATACTTACTATCTTTTATTTCACTTTTGTATTTGTGAATGTTTATCTACTTTTCCACATTGGGTTTCTTATCATTTTTCCAAAAATTGTCTATTTTATAGGGTTATCGAGGGTTAATCCATTTCTAATGGGAATTATTGACATCAAAACACTATTTTGTATTCTTTGGGGATCCGGAACACCATTTACGCCTAGTGGAAGGTCATATTGGGTGATGTGTCAATTTTCTTTGAGACAGTTTGTTAAAAATGGTATAAGAGCCTATGTTTCTCATCACTGACCTATGTTTTAGAGTTAATCAATTTATTTTTGGTGATTCATGGTAATAATGAGTTTGGATTATTTTTGTAACTTAAGAGGTAGGTACAGGAAGATTCTAGCTAAATATTACTCAACCCAATCCTTGAGTTTCCATGAGTAGTTGGATTTGAATATTAAATTTGAGTTTTAGATCTGAATATTTTTGATGGTGTTTTTGATAATCATTGAAATTTTATGAGATTTCGTAAGGATTTTTTTTAAAATTTGGGGTGAAATATGAAAACATATCAGGGGATGTGAGGTTGATTTACATTACCAAATAAACTGGGCATCGACCAAACACTTGATCTTAAAAATGTTTTAGGAATTATTGCATGAATAGATCATGGTCCATCAAAGCATGTGGCCAGTAAATCTTGGTTTCATATCCCCTTTTTATTTTTTTGAGACCCCATGATTCTTGAGTCATTTTAAGTGTTACTTGGTAATGTGAGAAGAATTAACCAGGCCTTGTGATATGTTAATGATGTGGTTTTTATTTTTTGTGTGCCTTAATTTTATGTATTTTTTATAAAAAATATCATTGTGTAAAAAAGAAGGAATTTCATGAAAAAACTTCCTTTGGTTTGAAATAATCCTTAGGGTTTGGAGGAAAACATAAATTTATTTTCATGAAATGTTTTTGAAAATGATTTATTTCATATTGGAAACTAGAAAGTGTTTAGTTTTAAAAACATGTTGATGATTTAAGTGCGGGGGATTTTTGAGTTTTTTGGGGTGTGATTTTATAAATGGTCTATTTTAAAATGGAAATATGAGAGTTTTTAATATTTTTAACATGGTTTAATTGGATTAAGTGTTTTGGAATGGAAATTGTATTTTTTTGAAGGTTTTGAATTAATAATTTGGATTTTAACTCATTTTAAAAGGTGAGTTTTCATTAAAATTGAGTTACAGGGACTCCTTATTGATGGATCATGTTTTAAAAATTAAATATTGGGTTTAAAACTTTGTTTGATGTTGGAATTTCTTGGTATTATTTAAGAAACATGACTAGGTTATGTTCATGTTTTGTTTGATTTAAAGTATACCTATCAGATAGGCCTTGAGTGAAGGCATGATGTTGATTCCTATAGTTAGTAGTGTGTCTTGTAATCATCCAAGATGGTGTTGTATAGAGGCCTTATTGGATTTCATTTGGGTTGGTTTGGATAGATTTGGATAGTGATCCCTAGTTGGATAGTTGAAATGGTGAGGATATATCTATTTTATCTTTGGGTGTAAAATATTTTTTTGAGGTGATGATCTATTTTGGAAGTTTTTCTTGATGATTTTTAATCCTTTGTGTCATTGAGGGGATTTTTTGGCATGTTCCCTGGGTTTTATTTTTGGTTTCTTCTACTTGAGCAGTGGTTGCATTAAGATGTTCATGACTCCTAGTTCCTTGTGACTTGTGTGTATGTTTATAATGACGTTGGATTTGTGGTGAGGGACATGTATTAGTTTTGATTCAATGATTTGGGAATGGGATGAACTTGGATGTATGTTTCATGTGACTAGGATAGATGTGGATATAGTTGATATTATTGACTGAATGGTGTCAGTTTAAATATTGTTGGGTCTACTATGAGATGATGTCTTGGGTATGAGGTCTTAGTTCTCCCCTTTCTTTCATTTTGTGAACCAAGTTTCGATCCCATGTCATTTTATTATTGAGGCATGTTCTTATTTGCTTCATGCTTTAGATTTTTTATAATGTTATAGTTTTTGTGGTTGAACCTTATGAATTTAGTTCATTATGGGGTAGTTCTTTTTTTTGGACTTGAATTAGTTTTTGGGATGTCCTTGGTTTATGAAATCATGGCTGTATTATACGATCTAGTCATAGGAGTGATCATTGTCTAATCACCAATTTAGATCAATTATAAATGGTGGGGAGGCCCATGTTTAGAATCCCTTCATTTAGAGTTTATTATTAGATGATTGTAGTTGGATATTATATTGAAGTTGTAGTTTTTTAGGAATTTTATGGTCTTTAGAGTATGGACTTTATTCATTGTATGGATGGTTTTAGATAATTATCGAGTTTTTCATTTTATGTACCTTTTTTTCTATAGGTTACTTTTTTGGGGAAGAAAGTGGATTGGTGGGGATAATTTTAACACCCATATGTCACTGTTGTTTATTATTTTAATATTGTTTTATTACCTTGGGGTAATTTAAGATCCCAGGGAGTTCTAATTTGAAACTTTAAAAGTCTATAAATTTTCCTTCTTTGTATAGTTTACATTATTAGTTTAGGGGAAAACATAAAGTTACCATTACACAAGTATGTTTTCATTTAATTTTATTCTATGTATGGTTTATAAATTCTTAGTTCATGGTGGAGTCTAAACTATTAAATTAATTGTCAAAACATTGTGATAACTTTGGTATATATGGGTACTGGCGCACGAATTTCACACTATTAGTGAAAATAGTGTGACAAGCATGCAAAAGGGATCTGTAGTTTATCATATCTATTTTTCATGGTTATCACATGGTTAGTAAACCATGAAACCAAACTCTATGAGGCAGTTTTTTTAGGTAGTTCCATCTTCATGGTTAGTGTACATTTTATTAAACCATAAGACCAAACCATTCAGTTTATGCAAATTCTATTTAAAAGTGATTTTATGATTTTACACCACTATATTTTTATGTTTACTCTTACCATTTATCTCTTATTGATTGGTTGAACTAAGGGGTACATGAGAGATATTACTCTCTTCTACCTCCTTTGATTTCTAGCCTATTTTCCCCTAATTTCTAACAGGTTCTATGGTATTTCATCATATTTACTTATTCCTTTACCTTCTCTTAGAATCTTCCTTCATTTTTTCTTCATTACATGAACCCTAATCATTGTTTAGTTTGGGACTAAGGTTTGGGATTATTGTAATGATGGGGATTGGGTGTTTATTAGTTCATGGGGGATTCTCCTTGGCTGATTATACATTCACCACTGAAGGTGACATGTTTTGAATGAGTTCTACTTGAATTAGGTAGTATTTTATTTTTAATTCACTTTTAATTCATTTAATAAATTGATTTTATATTTTTAAATGACTTATTATGAAATTATACTCATATTTTATACCCATAGTAGGTTTGAAATGGTTTTTAAAAGGATTTTTCACTTAGAATAGGCTTGTTTCATGGAAAGTGCATGTGAAAATTCTAGAGTGGATCTTTTGAAGGGGTTTTAATGTTTTAAAAGTGTGTTTGAAACAAATTTAATTTAAAAAGATAATTTTTAATTTTTAAAGGGACATTTTATAAAAAAGGGAGTTAGCCCTTGTTTTAATTTTTTGAGACATTGGGTCTTAGTGGGGTGATGCAATATAATTTCAAAGGGAATAATGAAAAATTGTTGGTTTCTAAATAAATTTACAAATGTGAATTCCTAAATGGATTCAAAGAAATGCTTAAAATTAGTTTTCAAAATGTTTTTAATGATTTCAAAGATATATATTTTTTCTAAAGCCCAGTTGTTACTTTGAAAGTGTTGTTTTTAAAAAACGTGTTACCCTCATTTGAGTCCCTTGTGATTATGATGTTCATGGTGACTTGGAAGACCTTGGGTAATTTTTAGTACCAGAATTTATTTATTTGATTCTTATAAATGAATGTTAAAAAGGGTTAGTTTCATAAAAGGGTGTAGGATGTGTAATGAGGTTTATTTCATGTACTTTGTATTTGATTCATGTGATTGTTTTCTTAGTTTCTCACCAACATTTGACATTTTGTTCTAATCCTTTTAATTTATATAAAAACCGATTGAGCATAAGTTATAGTTTATCTTGTGTGTATTTAGAGTGGAACTGGGTAGCAAAGTGAACCCAAATGGTTATGCCCATGGTAACTTTTCACTTTTGGGATGGTTTATGGCCTAAATATTTTGATGAGGCTATCAAGATAAAAAAAGTTATTATAGGAATTCATAGGGTTTGTGTTTCCAGTTTGGATCAAGTTGTATGATTCTTGGGATATTTCCCATGATGGTTATTCCCTCCATAGGATGTTTTATTGTATTCCATATCATAACTCTTTTTCATTCCACTAGTCTTCTGGGTCACATGACACCACTTCTTGTCCATGACACATATATTTTGATTCTTTTATATCTCGGGGCCAGATTGTAACTGTGTTTCATTTTTCTTATTATTTTGGCTTAATTTCACATTTTATTTAATATAATTTGGAAATTGTGGTTTTAAAATAAAGACTTTGTTTTTTCTTAAATAGGTTTTAAGAAAAGGGTTTTATATGAGGTTGTTTATGAAAATGATATTTTGTTAAATGTTTTGGAAAGAGGGAATATAGGTAATTTTTGGATTTTTTCTCTAATTTTTTAATTCCCTCTTTCCTTGGTTTGAAATTAAAAATTAAAATGTTTTCCCATTTTTGTTTAATTTTTTAAAAGGGTGGTTTTTTATAAATGTAAACATGGATTGTTTTTGGATTTCATTTATAAAGAATTTGAAAAACTCTTTATATATATGTTCAAACTAGAACTTTATAAACTATATTTAAAAGGTAATTTTATTAGACTCCTTGGTGATATACCACTAGGTATGCTTATCTCACACCTTTCATATTCACCAGAGTCTGGGTACGTATGAATTTTTCATGTCTCTCTTTCATGTTCCTAGTTCTGTTTTAGTTCTTCAGTTGTTCGATGGTCCATGGATGAACAAGTGAATATGATGAGAGACCAGCGGTCACTTATAATGTTGTTATAGATTTTAGTTTCCACCTAATTTTTTTTTACTTTGTGTATGTTTTATTTTCCATTAATCATAGGTTGTTTATCTATATCATCTTCCACTGTCTTTTATTTCAGTTGTGAATTTATGGATAAATATTTATCTATTTTACCAAATTTTGTTACTTATCTTTTTTTGTTACATTTCTATTTTATATAGTTATATAGGGTGAAAAAAAATTCTCAATTAGAGATCTTGATACCCAGGAACTAGTTTCCATACTATGGGGACTAGGAACACTCTTTAGGACAAGTGGTGGATTGAGTTGGGTGATGCGTCAGGTTATCCCAGGCTAGTTTTAGGGTGCAATGATTCTCAGTTTGGAATCATTGATTCATTGAACTATTCTGGTATCAGAAATTCCATATCATTGCACTGCATTTGAGGTTTCATAAGATAGTTCAAGATCATTGTGTTTCAAACCTAGAATTGGCTTTAAAGATCAATTACAGTGTTTAATAAAGATTGGGAAATTCATCTTAGAGACTTTTAGAAAGTGGTGTTTTTTATAGTTTATGTTTTTTCATTTCAATGGGAGTTTATTATTCAAAATTATAACATTATAAGATAAGAATATGGGGTTGGAAAAGTTATATGGGTTAAATTTTGGATTCTAGAGGATGTTGGTAGATGACTACCTATTCTAGATAGATCTTGATATGTTTTTTATGGGGATCATTCTAGAAGAAATAGAAAAGAGAGAGTGGTAAAGGATTGACTAAAAAATTCTAGGTGTGGTTCAAATGATGCTATCTTGAAATATTCCCTTCAACATTCATGAGGTGAAGATCACTATAGTACTTATGTCCATGCTATCCAACATGTATGAGATTCCAACTATAACAAACAAGGTGTTTCTAAAGTGATAACTTTTAAAAATGAATATGTTGGAAGGAAGGTTAGTGGATGAGTATGTCAATGAATTTAACATTATTTAGAGTTAGTTAGAGTTTGCTGGAGAGATGTTTGTTGGGTAAGCGTGGGTTCTGATCCTTCTATAATTACTTCAAGAATCATGGGAATTAATAGTTGTCATGGTGAGAAACTCTAATGTTAAGCATGAGTTGGTGTTTGAGGAGATCCAAGATCTCATTCTAAATGAATAGATCTAATGGAAGGAAGTATTTGGTGTTAATGGATCTGCATTCAGTATAGATGTAAAGGGATGTTATACTCGAAGGAAAGGACAAAGTCAAAAGAAGGGATAAATAATAAGAGAAAGGATATGAGAGAATTGGATATCCCATTTGATTTCACATGATGGAACTGCAGAAAGAAAGGGAATTTATGAAAGGGATTTTAGGTAAGATGATTCAATTCAAAAAATTATGCTTTCATTTCATCTGTAAAATCCACATATAAAAATAATAAACTTTGATTCTAAGTTTATTAGAGTCATGGATCTTTGAATCAAGGGATTCATTTTACTCAATGTTTGAGAAAGGGTGAATATATAATTATATCTCTAAAATCTTTGATAAGGGTCACCTTATGGATGTAAAAGTGATAAAGACTGTTAGAAAGGGTTATATCAATGTCCTATTGAGGAATAGATGCATTCCAGAATTTCAAAGTATTCATTATTTCCAAATATTATGGAAGTACCTAATCTTGGTTGGTCAGCTGGATTATGTAGGTTTTGATACATTATCTTTGGATGATTTAATTCATTCTATAGAAACTACTTATGAAAATTCAAAGTTGTGACATGATCATATAGGACACATTGGTGAGAAAGGTCTAAGGATCTTGTATCTGAGATGAATTATAAAATATGATCTTATAGAGCATAAAAAATTTGAAGAGCATCCTTAGTAAAAATCTTAAGGTGTATTTTAAATCATTGGAAAAGTCACAAAAAAACTGGAAGCTTGAGTTGGTTTATACATACATATGGGAGATAAAAATGGATTGATCTCATGGAGGACTCTTTACTATATCAACTTCATTTATGATTCCACATAGAAGGTGTGGTTGTTTCTATTAAAAAAAAGTTTGAGGTTTTTATAACTTTCATCATATGGATATTTATGGTGGAGAATGAGACTAAAATGAAGATGAAATACTTAATGGTAAGTTTAAAACTAAAGATATTTTGAAGTTCTGTTAGATGAAAGGAATCTAGATTAAGAAGACCATACTCATTACATTAGAGTAGAATATTATGGTGGAACAGATGAATCATACTTTGAATAAGAGATATATAAGTATGAATTTATGTTATATATTTTCAAAAGAGTTTTGGGTGGAAGAGAATAAATGTGTTACATATATTTTGAATCAAAGTCCTTCCAAACATGTTTCCTTTCTAGCCATGATGATGAAAAATTTTGATTTTGGTACTAGGATCAAAATTAGAAAAAGATTATTAGAATATGGAATTTACTCTTCATTTAGGAGATCCTATAGAAGGATCATAACTTAGAAGAAGGTTTATTTGAGATAAAATAATCAATATAGAACATCTAAGTTGACATGTATGAAATTCTGGTGGGTCTAGATTGTTCACGGAGAATTAAGATCTAGGTGGTAAAGGTATGTTCGAGAAAAAAAGATTCTAATAAAGTTGTTGAAGTTCCAAGGTCCAATGTAATGAAATGATCTAAGATTATGGAAGATTAAGGCATAGTTTTGGAAATGTAGGATCCAGAAAGAGATGAAACTCAGGTGTTAAGGTGGTCTTTTTGGGTCAGAATACCAATGTAGAGTTTTTAATCTTGAAAGAATTATCCAGTTTTTATGGATTATGGATAACCTAAGATACTGGAAGAGGTAAGAAGTGTGAGTGACTCAGAATAGTATGAGTTAGCACTAAAGGAGGAAATAGACTCCTTGTATGTTTTCAAAACATGGGAACTAATGAGATTATCATTGAAAAAATGAGTACCATAGAATAAGTGGTTCTATTGTTTAAAATAATAAGATAATGGTAGGAAATATTTCAAGATGAGGATATTTGTGAGAAGAATTAAATAAATGAAAAGAGTATCTTTCAGTGAGATCTTTTCGTAGATTACAAGGAATTTGAAAATTTGGATGGTTCCTATCCCAGTTACTATGAAGGTTTTATTTTTGGAGTAGCAAGACATACAAACTATGTTCCTTTATATTGATTTAGAGGAATAGATCTATATAGTACAACCAAAATATTTCATGAAAGAAAAAATGTAAAATCTGATGTGCAGGATCAAATAAAGTTTGTATGGGATGAAGTTGGCATCAAGACAATGAAACTAGAAGATTTATACATTCATAGAAGAATAGATATTTTTTCAGTGTAAAGTGGATCATTGATATTACTAAAAGGTGTTTGATGATAAGAATTTAATAATTGTTATTCTATTTTTAATTTTATGCTCTTATATAGTCTAATGAATTGAAGGATTGAAGATTTAAATACTTATTTTTCTATAAAGTTCAATATGAAAGATCTTAGTGTGATAAAGTGAATTTTAGGGATGCAAATAAAAAGGCACTTGAAGAAAAGAACAGTATTTTGATTTAATTTTGAGTATGTCTAAAAGGTCTTGAAAATATTTGGAATGAGTGAGTCTAATACTATTTTAATCCCTCTATATGGGAACTTCAAGTTATCTAAATAAAATACACCTAGAATTAAATAAGAGGTTGTGTAAAATGAAAGGGTTCTATATGCATAAAATGTTGGAAGCATGATGTATTCCATGGTTTTTATGTGGTCTAGAATTGCACATGTGATAAGAGTAGTTAAAATATTCATAGAGAATCCATGAAATAAACACTCCCAACAATGAATTTTATTCTATAGTATCTCAAAGGGATGGTAGAAATGTATCTCTATTTCAGAATAGATGATCTGTTAATGGGGTTTTCAGATGCATAATTTGCATAAGATACAAAATCATAGAAGAGTACTACTAGATTTATGTTTACCTTCATAGGTACTGTTGTGAGATGGATGTGTCAAATATAACCAATAGTTTCACTATCAACCATGGAATCTATGTACATTGCAATTATAGAAGTTGGAAAGAATATGATTTAGCTAAAAGGTTTGTTGGAGGAACTCAAAAAAAGGTAGGAAAACATAAAATTATAGAATAATTTGTCTTATAAAGGATATAATGATTCACTCTATGAAAAATCATATTTAGTTGAAGTATCAATTCTTCATGAAGATTGTATATTATATGGTACTGGAGCTATATAAGTTTAGTGAAGGTTAGAATCTGGTGGAAATGATAAGTAAATACATATTATGGGAAAGGAAGGGGTGGTGTTGTGCCTTAGTGGGACTTGATGAATGCTGGTTAAAAGACCACATAGGTAAAAACTGAAGGAAGAAAACAAGAGATGTTTGGAAGTGAGCAAGTACTTAGTGGATTCCTTTAAAATCATATCTCTAGTGGGATATTGTTAGGATTTTCTTTGTAAAAATTGTTTTTTTGATAATTAAATTAATATTTTAAAAGGAGGGATTTAGAATTAGTTTTTATAAACAGATAGATCTAGTGTAAAGGAACTTGGAGTCTAAAACTATGGAACACGAATAACTTTATAAAAGTGAATAAGGGTAGAAAAATGAGTTATAGATGTGTAACTATTCACTAGAAGTTAGGAGTGAATTTAGTGAGTTTAGATGATAGCTATCAAAAAACTTGATCAAGTGATGCATAATTTAAAAGATTAGATGGTGGTGGGATCAATAAAACTAGGTTACTATTACATAGAATTTTCTATAAATATATTGGTGGGGTTACTTGTATAGGTAATTGGTTATTTTTTTTATATATTGGATTGAATTTAAATTCAGTTTCTGTTTTCTTCTGGGTAGTGTTTCAAAAGTTTAGGAAATTGTAAATCTGTGAGAATTTATATTTATTTTCTTTAAAAGTTGTATTATTTCCCAAGGATTATGATTTTTTTTCAACCATGTAAATTTTTAGTGTTTTATGTTGAGTTTTTTCTTTTTTTTTTCTTCAATCATTTTTGGGAGGTATCTTATGGTTTTCTTGTTGTGATTCAATGTGTGGATGTGGTGAAACACTTCTCATTTCAAATACACTAATTTTTGGTTCCATTTTGGTTTTAAAACTTATATAAGATTGTTCTACATTTTATGTTTTAAAATTTAGTTCTAGATCATGAGGTTTTAACATAATAGATGATGTGGGTTGTTGATGTAAAAATATGGGTTGTTGCTGTAAAAATGTGGTAGAGTTAATATGGTTATTGTGATTTTTAGGATGTGTTTCATGATAACACCAAGGTAATAAATTTATTAAAATATGAGTTGGATATGAGATTAGTTGAGTTAAATTAATGGATGAATAATATTAACTAAATGGTGGATTAATGATGTGGTAAAATAATATATAGATTTTTTTTTGAAATTAGATAATAAATAAAGTAGAAATAGTTGTTTTTGGAATTAATTAACAGATGGAATAAAATGTAATGGGAATAGGTTGTTCTAAATAATTGAAATTATGAATATAATAAATGAAATATCTAAATACATAGATTATTAAAATTAAACATTGAATATGAAAGTGATTAATTGTAATTGTTATTAATTAAATAGGTTAATAAATATAATGAATTTAGTAAATGAATGATATTTATTGAGTAATTAAATATATAAGGCTAAAGGTTTGTGGATATTATGTGGTAAATGTGTTGTGATGGTTGTGTGTGGTTTAAATAAGTGATGATTGTAATTACAAAATTGATAACAAATAGATGTGATGTTTGATAAAAAAATTTATGAGGTGGAAGGTATAATTTTTATTTAATCTTGTCGCTAATGTGGTGTTATATTTGGGTTATAGGTGGTAACCGTTGTTTATATAGTTTGTTAGTGATGATGATTTTGTGATGGGTTGTGATTATAAAGGTGTATGATCGAAATTTGACTCTTGGTTGGACTTGTTTAATTTTTATATATACCATTATATTTTTTATATCATATGTACTACCAGTTGAGTTGAGTAATGTAATATACGTCTATATGAGGCTTTAGGCTCCATGTGTGACCCTAATATCTAGTATGTGGATAATATAGTTGTATGAATACTCCCACCACTTTCTTTCTGAATTATAGTGTGGATATATTTTAATGACATGTGTTTATAGTATATGGCAGTGACATGGTGGTGTGGAAGTGATGTGATTATGTGGTTGTGATGTGGTGATATGGTGGTGATTTGATGATATAGTATGTGGTATATATCTATGGTTATGAAGTTAAAGCTATGATATGGGATGAGGCTGTGGTTGTGATTTAGTTATGTAGTTTCAATGACGATGTGGTTATGTGAATGTGGTATATGGATATAGAAGGGTTGATAGTGTTAGGACACATGACATTGGGATGTAAGGGAGACTAGATTAGTAGGGAAGTTTATGAGAGGTAACTTTATCAATATATTTTCATGATTATTATATTAATATAACTGTGTGAAGATTTATTGAGAGAGACTTAGTGAAGTTGGGTAAGTATTTTACTTTAAGACAAGCAATGATTAAGTTTCTCTTCTTGTTCATTAAGGCTTTAATATGATTCTTCCACTTTTTCATCAGAGTTTTTGGGGATGAACTTAATGAGTACACTTGAATTCTCACTCATATATTCTATATCATATTTTTATTCATTTTAAAGACAGAGTTGGTGATTGGGATGGAAATTACTAGATAATGATATGGTGATCACTGGAGCTATATTTGATTATATAAGAGTTGTTTTATATTGGTGAATTTATGTTATGTATGTCATTACATGCATTTTGTGAGAACATAGGTTTTATTTTATATTATATTGTTTTTTAATGTTGATTATTCTTATCATTCTTGGGTTTTTTAAGGAAATTACTCTCAAACAAGTGTTTTATACCATCAATGTTAGTTTCTAACTCGTGTCCTATTAGAGGTGGGATTTGGGGTATCACTCACCTTTGTTATCCTCCCAGAAGGGGTTTGGAATCATACAGGTTATAAAAGAGTGGTATCTAATATTTTATTAAAATTTAGAAAAGGTATTTGAGTTTATAAATGGTGGTAATTTGTAACACCTTTAGAATTTAAAAGAAGAAAATTATAGCTTGCGTTAAACATAATATCAAGTTTAGCTTGCGTTACATGCAACACTGAGTTTAAAAAAATAACTCTTGTTGTATTATATTAATTAAATTTATATATTATATGTTATATATAATTTTTAACATTCATTCAATGTGTTTTCTAAAAAATATATAAAAATAAATCTAGTTTTACAATTAAAATTATATTGTTTCAAAAGACAGTTTTGTCACCTTTTTATGGCGAACTTATTTTAAAACTAAATTTTGAAAATTTTATAATTTTCATATGAAAAAATAAACTTCATTTTTTAATCATAATATAAAAATTATCTTAGGGTGATTTTTTGGTGTTTTTCTGATAAATATCATTTTTTGATGAATAGTGAAAAATACTGGATTTTAATTGAAAACTATATTTTCATCCAAATAATTAATATTTTTAAATTATATTTTTTATTTTTTTTAAAGTAAAAGTATTTAAATTATAAATATATTAATCCAATTTAGGTAATTATAATATTTTTTATATTTAATTTTTATATAAAAACATTGTAAACTTTTGAACAATTTTCACTTTAAAAACCCGCTTTCTCATCACGTCTGCTGGATATATTTTAAATTAAATTCTTCCAATTATGAGAGTTTAATTTAGGAAAATATATTTAATATTTATAATAAGAACAATGTATATTATCTAGTAATTCCATCTTAATTTTTTACAATAATGATCAGTGAAAACAGTTAACATTAATTACAACGATTATAGTAAAAATGAGTTTACTTAGTGGTTAAACTTTAAACTTAAGGGGATAAATGACCTAATAACTTATTAAAAAACCATTTTATGGAAATATTTTAACCCTTATCACCTTATGATATATTTTTATGAGGTATTAATAAATAAATTCCATGAAAGTGACCCATATAATAAGTTAAGTTAAGAAAAAGACAAAAAATTCACTTTTTTCTTTTATGTTCTATAAGATTTAGGATAAAGAAAAACTACATAGGTTAGGTTATAAATATTGTTTTTTTAATATAAATAAGTTATTTTTATCATAATAATTTATCTTTAGTTTTTATAGATGATATAATTACATTAAATTCTTAATAAATGCTAACACATGGATTATTTAGTTAATAATTAAACAAAATAAATGATACTAAAAACATTAAAAGTGAATAAATAAAATTAATTACTGTGTTAAATTATTTTTTGTAGATTAATATAAAATTTTATACAGTTTTAAAATTCATAGATTCAAAATCCATCATTTTCTAATGTTTTTTAATTTAATTTAAATAAATAATATCAAAATTGACATTAATGTTATTTTATAATAAATGATATTTTATTAATTGATTTAAAATTACTAAAAAAAATTTCCTCTTCAAAGTGATTTTTAAATTTTAAAAAATATAAAATATAGTCCATTAATGTACCGATTAATTTTTTATAATTAAAACATTGACCCCTAAATAGAAAAAACTCTGTTAGTGCAGTTAGGGTTAGAGTAGTGTTTTTTGCGCATTACATATGCTTCTGTTAAAATTAAGTTACAACACATATAGGTTTTTTATTTTAATATTATGATTTAATATTTAATACTATTTGGTCTAAATTTTATATTAATTTGACTTTAATTTAGTCTTAATTGATTAATTACATAGGTTATAAAACTATCCGCCTTAATGAAAAAGTAAAGTGAAAAAAATAAGGAAACTTTGGTGTTAAGGGAAAAAATGTTTAAAAAATGTATTTATTTTATTTTTTGGAGGTTTTTATAGACCAAATAATCCCTAAAATATATTATTATTCAATTTTGGAGGCACATGAGGTAATTTAGACCTCCCAATAGTAAATAATTTTGAATATTTACAAGAATGCCACTCCTCAACAATAAAAAGGAACTCATTCTTCCCACTTATTCACACCTCTAAAACATTTAGGATCATAAAAATCTACCAAAATTACCTAAAAACATCCTTAAACTAATCCTATAATCCTTATTGTTTTCATAAATAAAACCTTTCAAGGTTTTATTTCAAACCTAAAGAGGATACCTAAAGAATAGGTAATGTTATTCTAAAAGCGTTTTTTTATTTGTCATTATCCACCTCCTTAAATTATTTTTATATCATGATTATATAATAAAATCAGTATAATAAATATAATTAGATATTTTATGTTAATTTTATGACCTATAACCACACACATTTCCATCAAATGGTTTTTGAAATCATCATTCGTGTGTACGGAGGACTACCGCCTTGTGAAATGATGTTGTTCTTTTTCCATTTCTACCTCTAATGGTTGAGAATAATAATGGAAATTATGTTTATATATGATATTTATAACATAATCATACCTATATAGTAATTATATCATATACACCCTTTTTATATTTCATTCTGTAAGGGATATGATAACATCCCCTGTGTGTACGGTGGATTACCGCCCCACGAAGCGATTTGAAGCATTTTTCACTAGCATGTTACATACAAGGTAATAAGGGTAACTATAATAAATATATATGATATAAATTAAATAATTATGATATTAATGACCTAATTATATTTATGGAAATGTAATATATCATTTTCTTCTTACCATTTCACACACTGAAAAAGTTATAATGTCGTTTGTGGATGTGTGGACTACCACCTCCTCGAAGCGATGCATTCATTTTAAATAAAAAGAATTATATATATAAGTATATATAATTAAGTTATATGGTATTTATGATATAATTATAACTATTTAAATATAAAATATTACTTACCTTCTTTCTATAATGATCATTGAAAAATAAAAATGTTACTCATGCATACATATGACCTACCATCTCCATGATCGTAACGTTGGTTCATTTTTCATAACCATTTACCATGAATGATTTTAAAATTATAATTAACATATAAATATGATAATTATTTCATTATTATTATTCTATTTACTTTTAAATAATGACATCATTGACCTTAGTTGACCTAATAAAGTCAATTTTGACATATAAACCGAATATGGTCAAGACATCCGATATAAAAGTAATTGATTAAGTAATTATATATAACTTTTTTATAAGTGAAATAAAAGTAACAACAAACATGTAAATTTTTATAAATAAATAAAATTATTAACATAAATTTATTATTGAAGAAGATAAAAAAAATCCTGACAAATCACACTCACGTTATGGGTTTTTCTCGTCTCACTTTTATTTTTGTGAGATATATGCCATATTCACCACTTATTTTTGTTGTGTGGTGCATAAAATTCTCATGAATGTATTTTATGATTATTATAATTTAATTTATGGGTATTTATATATCCATATGATGATATCTCTTTCATGGGGTTTACATTTTCAATGTTACAAAAGCGGTAAGGGATTTTTGTCATGACTTTCCTTATTTGATATGTTTGTTATGTTATACACATATCTTTTTTATAAGGATTATATAATAACCCTTTGAAATGTAATATAATGAATATATTTATTTACATGTTATTATAAGTTACATGAATTATATTTTGGTTATTAATGATATTTTAATGTAATAGTACAATTTTTCCCTCTTTGGTACTTATTACAATTGAGAAAATGTTTTTTAGAAAATTTGAAATCATTATCTTTTAGTAAAAAATATGTGTTATTTAAAAACAATACTTTATAAAAACTGTTATCAAAATGTTTTTAATTGATTTTTAATCTCATTTTGAAGGGAATGGATTTTAAAAAGTGTTTTATGTTTTAAAAAATGTTTAATATTATTTTTATAAATTCCTTTTTATGTTTCTATGGTTGTTTTCAAAGAAATGGATTTTCAAAATGTTTTAAGTTATAAAAAGTGTTTTTAGAATGAAAATGATATTTTACTAAAGAATGTTTTAAATCATATTTTAATGGTATTTACAATCATCAACATTAGAAACTATTTTTTTACCTATCCTATATTTGAAATATTTTGTATTGATAGTATCATATTTTTTTTCTTTGTATGGATTATTATTGTTTTAAAGATATTTTTATAGAACCCATTTCATTTTCATGGGTTAATAATGTTTCAAAGAGATTATTATGGTACCCATTTCATTTAAATGGGTTAATTTTTTTTCAAAGGTATTTTTATTAAACCCATTTCTTTTCCATGGTTTAATCATGTTTCAATGAGATTGACATGAAACCCATTTAATTTCCATGCGTAAATAAAGTTATAAAATGAATAATTATTGTTTCTATGAGTTTTATTCATGTTATGGTTCTTAGACATCTTACATGATGTGGTGGACAAGATAGCACCGAGTGATCCCATTACAACTTTGATGATTGGTTGGTCCATATAGTACTGGGTGAGCCCCTTGCAAATTTTACAACGGGGTGGCCTAGATAGTGCCGGGTGAGCCCGTTATAACTTAGACGATGGGGAGACCCAGATAGCATTGGGTGATCCTATTACATATTTGACGGTGGGATGGCCTAGATAGAACCCGGTGATCCTTTTATAGCTTATATGATGGGTGATCCTAGATAACACTCCAATTATTTAGGTAATGATTATATGGGAATTCAGTCCTATGGTTATTCCAATCAAAAGGGTTTCAAAAGGGTTTTACTAATATGATACTATAAGTTACCAAAAATAGTTTTAATTGTTTGATATAGGTTTATAATGTTTATCATGATCGATATTGATATCATATGACTCATGTTTATTGATTCTATTGAATTTTTAATTTTCTATGTTTCCATATTTGATGATCTAGGTATCGATGGGTATGAGTTATTTTATGATTCGCTCATGCACTTTGATTATGTCATCATACCCTTATGTTCTTCTTATGATCACCAATGAAATTAATTTTTTAATGCTTATGTTTTACCTTATTGATAATTTGAGCTCACCCTTCTCATGTTTCGTTTTCCCCAAGTTATAAAGAGTGAATTTGAATGTGTTATGTCTAGAAGGGATTTAATATAGATGATGATTGTTTCTTAATGTGTTAAATAAAAGCTAGGTTAAGTGGGATAAATGATCATTTAAATTCATGTTAATTGTTTATATAGAAGTTTTTACTAATTATATAAAACTCTAAACCTAAAAGGTACTCTAGGATGTAAGTGATCCAAATTTTCCTTTTTATTTTGTAAGGTTTGAATGAAAAAAATGGATCACAATCATCAGTATCAAATTTGAAAATTTAATGTTCATGATTTCAGCACAAGATCCAGAAGTGTGGGTCCTGTGCTGTTATAGTTTGTATAAAAGGCCAATTTGTATAACTTTGGAGATTAGAATGTTTTCATATGAGGTTATATTAAGAGTTATGGATACCGTAATAGATCTATAAGATTAACGATGATCATAAGTTCAATGTCTTAGACACCTTATTGATGTTTTAAGCGATGAGATCTTAAAGTGATTAATAACTTTTTGGAGACATTTTATTGGGTTGGTATATTTTTAACCCCTAAGAAAAACATTAAGTGTTTTTATGGAGGAATTATTTTTATCGATTAAAGTGAAAAAAGGATAACCTGAAGTTCAGGTGACAACCCATCACATCCAGTAAGGCCATAGAGTTTGAACCCACAATCGAAGGGTGACAAGGGTGTAACACCCACCACTATCCCATGTGATGTCCTATTTAGTAAGACATTTTTATATGTTAAAATTAAGTTAATTTAGAAAAAATATGGTATTTTATTTGAGGAATAGTGGTTGATTTGTCATGGAAGAATATATGATCAAATCCTTCTAATCATTGGGTTTCAAACTTAGTCACGAAATGTTTGAATAATTTCAAGGATAATTATTTATGAAATGGTTTGGTTTGAACATTTGGTATTAATTATAAAGATTAATGTATCATATTAAGGTTTATTAATTTTGAGAATTATCTTACCATGTTCTAACCATTTTGGTTTTGGTGAATGTCTAAAGACAGTAGGAATATCTTACTATCTCTTTTATGGTTATGTGGACTTTAAAAGTTTGTTTTAGTGCATCATGTATTAAAATCCATCTTGAATACTCATCATTTGTAGAAAAAGATAAGATAATAGTGGAAATTGGAAAAAGGATGAAATCATACTAAAAATTTAACTTTATTTCCATATTATATTAATTTAGATGGTAAGATAATTCCATAACTCTAGGAAATGGATCTTGAAACAAAAATTATTATCCGAGTACCTTCAATTCTGATGAACCGATGGTCTTTTTAATTATAACAGATTTATGGTTTTGAGTACCTTAACATTCCATTGATCTTTCAATTTATTTTGATAAATGATCTTAATAACTCCCTATAATTATTTATGATTTTCCTCTATTCCCACCCATGTTATCTTATTTGGAAACCAAGTTATGTGTTATTCCTAATGTCCTTCACACATACATTTCTCTCTTATTAAGAGGAAATTTTATTATCCCTTTTTATAATGAGAGTTTATAATTTTTTTTAATTTTCTAAAATTTATTAATGAGTTAAAGTTCAAATTTATGGGATTAATATTATTAAAGGGAGGATGTTGTAACACCCCTATAATTTTTAAAAAAGAAAATTTTGGCTTTCATTACACGCAATATCGAGTTTATATTGCATTACATGAAAAATTGAGTTTTAAAAGATCACTTTTATATTAATATATTAATGAAATTTATATATTATATATTAAATATAATTTTTAACATTTATACACTTTTTTTCTACATAAGAGGTAAAATTAAATCCAATTTTACACTTAAAACTGTATTTTTTCAAAAATGCAGTTTTGTCGCCTTTTTATGGTGCACTTATTTTAAAACTAATTTTTAAAATTTTATAAATTTTATATGAAAAAATAAACTTTATTTTTGAAATTGGAATACAAAAATTATCTTAGGGTGAATTTTTGTGTTTTTTGAGAAGTATAATTTTTGATTAATAGTGAAAATACTGAATTTTAATTGAAAAATGCATTTTCATCAAAGTTATTTATAATGTTAAATTATATTTTGAATTGGTTTTAAATTAAAAATAGTTAAATTACACATCTATTAATCCAATTTAGGTCATTTTAATCTTTTTCATGTTTAATTTTTATATAAAAACATTGTAAAATTTTGAACATTTTTCACTTTAAAAAACCACTTTCTCGTCACATCTGCTAGATTAATTTCAAATTAAATTCTACCGCTTAAATGTGTTGAATTTAAGAAAATGGATTCCATATTTTGAGTTAGAAAAATTTATATTATCTATTATGGCCAGATTAATTTTTTACCATAATGATTAGTGAAAATAGGTAAAATTAATTACAGTGATTTAGATAAAAACGAGTTTACTTAGTGGTTAGACTTTAATATTAAGGAGATAAATGACCTAAAAACTTGACCAAAACGAATATTATGGACATAGTTCAACCCATATCATATTAGGAACTAATTTTTTGAGTTATTGGGAGAAATATCCCATGAAAGTGACCCATTTAATAAGTTAAGTAGATAAAAAGTAAAAAAATGTACTTTTCTTCCTTTTATTTTCTATAAGGATTTGGGATATTGAAAAAATTAATATTTTAGGTTATAAATATTATTTTTGAATTTAAATAAGTTATTTTTATATATTATATAATTAAATTAATTTCTTAATAAATTCCAACACACGAATTATTAAGTTAATAATTAAACAAAATAAATGATACTAAAAACATTAAAAGTGAAGAAAATAGAATGAATTATCACATAAGATTATTATTTTTTATATTAATATATCATGTTACATATGATTGAAATTAATAGATTCAAATTTCATCATTTTATTGATGTTTTTAAATTTATATTAAAAAAATAATGTTAAAACTGACAATAATGTTATTTTATAATAGATGATATTTTATTAAATGATTTAAAATTTTAATAAATCCTATACTATTAAAAGTTATTTTTAAATATTAATAAATATAAAATAATTTAGATTCATGGAATAATTTATCTTTTATAATGAACACATTTTCTCCTATATAGTAATATTTTTGTTAGCGCGGTTAGGGATCAAGTAATATTTTTGCGCGTTACATGCAATTCTATTATAATTAATTTAAAAAACACATGATATTTTTTATTTTATGATTTTGATTTTATATTAAAAATTATTGGGTATAAATATTCTAATAATTTAACTTTAATTTAGTCCTAATGGATAAATTACATAGGTCAGAAAACTAGCTACCTTAATGAAAAACCAAAATGAAAAAAAGGAAACTTAGGAGTTAAGGAACAAAATGTTTTAATTTTTTTGTATGGTGGAGGTGTTTATAGAACATATAATAACTCCACTCCATTATTATTCAATTTTGGAGGCACATTAGTTAAGTTATACCTTCCAATAGAAAATAATTTTTAGTATTTTCATGAATTCCACTCTACCTCAACTATAAAAAGGTACTCACTCTTCCCACTTATTCACACATATAAATCCTTTTGGATCATCCAAAACCTAGCCAAATAATCTAAAAAATTCAATAAAATAATAATAAAATCCTTATTTTTATCATAATTCAAATTATTCAAGGGTTTAGTGAAAACTTAATGAGGATACCCGAAGAAGAGGTAATGTTTTTATAAAAGAATTTTTATTTCATTTCCTTATCCACCTCCTTAAATTATTTTTATATAATGATTATATAATAATATAATTATCATAAATATATTTAGACGATTTTATGTTAAGGTTGTGATCTAAATACATGCAAAATTCCTTATAATGGGTTATAAAATCATCTTTTGTGTGTACGACGGACTACCACCTCGCAAAACGATATCTTTTGTTTTTTTTCCATTACCACCTCTCAAGGATGGAAATAATCATGGGAATTATATTTATATATTATATTTATGATATTTATAACATAATAATACCTATTTATTCATTATATCATATACACTCTTTTTATATTCTATTTCGTAAGGGATATGATAACATCGCTCGTGTGTACAGTGGATTGTCGCCTCATGAAGTGATGTGAAGCATTTTTCACTAACACGTTACATATAAGGTAATAAGGGAAACTATAAGGAATATATATTACATAAATTAAATCATTATGATATTCCTAATATAATTACATTTCTATAAATATAATATTCTCATTTCTTATTACCTTTTCACACATTGAAAAAGTGATAACAATGTTTGTGGACGTGTGGACTACCGCCTCCTCGAAGCGATGTGATTCCTTTTATATCACAATAAAGATATATATAAGTATATATAATTAATTTATATGGTATTTATAATATAATTATCACTATTTAATGATTAAATATTTCTTACCTTCATTCCATAGTGACCATTGAAAAATAGAAACGTTACTCATGCGTATATACTACCTACCGTCTCCATGATCGTAATATTGGTTCATTTTTGATAACCTTTTTTCATGAATGATTATAAAATTAGAATTTATTTATATATATGATAATTATTTCATTATTATTATTCTATATATGTTTAAATAATGACCTCACTGACCATATTTTACCTACCAAAGTTATTTTTGACACAAAATATGAATATGGTCAAAACATCCGATATAAACTTAATCGATTAAGTAATTATATATAACTTGTTTTTAAGTGAAATAAAAGTAATAATAAAATGTTAAAATTTTATAAAGAAATTAAATAATTAACATAAGTTTATTATTCAATAATATAAAGAACAATCACGATGAATCAAACTCATGGTAAGGGTTTTTCTTGTCTCACTTTTATTTCTGTGTGATATATGCCATATTAACCACTCATTTTTATGTGTGTGGTTTATATAATGACAATTAATTTATTGTATCATTATTATAATTAAATTTATGGGGATTTAAATATATATTTTATGATATATCTCTCATGATGTTTATGATTTTAAAGTTACCAAAGTGGTAATGGATTTTTGTCACAATTTGCCTTCTTTGAGACGTTTGTTATGTTATACACCTATCTTATTTTATAATGTATATATACTATCCCTTTGACATGTTATATCATGAATATAATTATTTCCATGATATTATAAGTTTAAATTAATGTTATTTATTCATGTGGATTATTATTCAACGTTACCAAAGTGGTCAGAGTCTTTTGTTACAGTCTTATCATTTATCCGGATTGTGTATGATTAAGTATCTGATGTTGAAATATTATAATTATAATTAATTATCTTCAACTTTGGGTATTCATGAAATTTTAATGTAATAGTACCAATTTTATACTCTTTTTTACGTAGAATAATTGAGTTTTTAAGAAAATATGGCTTCATTTATCTATTCAGTAGGAAATATGTGTTATTTTTGAATAATGTTATCTAAATATTTTTTTAAATTATATTTTAAGATAAATTTCAAGGTAAATGATTTTAATTTTTTTATGTTTTAAGAATTGTTTAAAATTATTTCTAAAACTTCCATTATATGTTTTCATATTTTTTTCAAAGAAATGTATTTTCAAAATGTTTTATGTTATAAAAATTAATTTTTAAAATGAAAAGGATATTTTCCTCAAGAATGTTTTAATGAAATTTTAATGGTATTTCCATTCATTAACTTCAAAAACCCTTTTTTTACTTATCCTCTACTAGGGATATTTTCTATTGATACCATCATCTTTCTTTCTCTATATGTATTTTGATTATTTCAAATAGATTGTTATGGAACCTGTTTATTTTCCATGAGTTAATCATGTTATAAATATATTTTTATGGAAACCTTTTCTTTTCAATGTGTTAAACATGTATCAAAGAGTTTGTTGTGAAACCTATTTCTTTTCCATGGGTTAATCATTTTTAAAAGAGATTGACATTAAACCAATTTACTTTCCATGGGTTAATCAAGTTATAAAAGGAATAATGATTGTTTATATGAGTTTTATTAATGTTGTGGTTCTTGGACATCTTATATGATGGGGTGGACTAGATAGTTCTAGGTGATCCCACTAAATCATTGATGAGGGGTTGGACCAGATATAACTAGGTGATCATGTTACATCTTTGATAATGGGGTGGATCAAATAGCACTTGGTGATCCCATTACAACTTAGATAATGGGGTATCTGAGATAGCACTGGGTTATCCCATTATAGATTTGATAGTGGGGTAGACTAGATAACACCAAGTGATCCCTTTATAGATTATATTATGGGTTCACTCAGATTCTCCTATTCTTTAGATAATTATTATATTGTAATTCAGCCGTATAGTTATTACACTCAAAATGTTTTTGAAAGGGTTTTATGAATATGATGCTCCAAGTTACCAAAAAGAGTTTTAATTGTTTACCATGGGTTTATAATGGTTCTCATGATTGATATTGATATTATACAAATCATGTTTATTGATTCTAATGAATCTTGAATTTTCTATGTTTTCATATTTTATGATTCAAGTATTGATGGGTTTGAGTTATTTTATGATTCGCTCATGCAGTTTCATTATGTCATCATACCCTTATTCTATTTTTATTCTCACTATTGGCATTTATTTTTTAATTCTTACATTTTCTCATACTGAGCATTTTATCTCACCCTTCTTAAGTTTTCATTTCCCCTAGTTATAAAGAGTGAAGTTGAATGAGTTATGTTCAGAAGGAATTTTATACGAATGATGATGATGTATTAATGTGAAAAATAAAATATGGGTTACATGGGATAAGTTCTCATTTAAAGTCATGGTAATTGTTTATGTATGAGTTTATCCTAATTATCTAAAACTCTAAACCTAAAATTTCCTCTTATATATAAGTGATACAATTTTTACTTTTGATGTTGTAAGGTTTGGATGAGAAAAAAATGGTTCACCCTTATCAACATCAAAGACAGAAATGTAAAGTTTATGATTTCAGCACCAAATCTGGGTGTGAGGGTTCTGGGATATTATAGTATTGAATTTTTTTTGTAGGTAAATAGTATCATTTGAGATTAATATATGATTTTGGGAAGGTAAATTATATCATCCATTGTATGGACCTTAAGTTTACTGAATGTGCTAAAGCGAGATTATACTGATTGTGGGTTAGAAACCCAAGTGAGGTTTATGTGTCATTATTTATTGATCTTATGAATTAAATTAGAGTTTCTATGTTGTGGATATTATAAAGAGTAAAAATATCCATTTTCATTATTCTAGTGTTGGGATTTTTTTCAATGTCGATTTTTGTTCATTTTAATTCGATTTCTATTGATCTGTTTATGTTTCTAATGTGCTTATATCATTTCAAGGAATATGAAACTAGTGTGAAATTAAAACTATAATAAGTAATAAATTCCATTTAAGGTAATTGGTAAATGAAAAATGAATTTGTCTGCATGTTTGAAGATAATTTAAAATTTTCATAAGGATTTATTAAACACGTGAACAATGAAATTTATTGTGTTAAGATAAATTCTTGATTGAAAAGATTGATGTGTGTTAGATGTGATACATAATAAAAACTATATAGATAAAGGTAATTCTATAACTATGAGTTATTATAATATAATAAAATTAAAGTATTCCAATTATATTACATGTGATTTTACATTTCATGATATGTGAGTTATTTAAAAACCATATTTAACATGATGAGTAACACAATAGGTAATAATAAATTTTGTGAAAAACATGGTTAGGATTTTAAGATATTTAAATATTGTTATGCGACTTGTTGAGAATTCATGTTTAACTATATAATATGTTAGAAATATTTCCAGGATATAATGTCTGTAAAAGATATCATATTATGAATGATAATTTAATTTATTTAATTCATTGAGTTTTTGTGCAAGATAAATGGTAATAAAATATTTTGGGTTTTTTTAATTCGGAACATAGTGATCTTGAAAACTATTATCTTATTATGTATTGATGTGTGTATGTTTATGAAGTTTTTTTTAATTACATTCCCTTGATTTTCCCAATGACGACATTTTTAGATGATAATTTATTTTTCTAAATAAAGAATGAGTTTGGAAGTTTTTTTGTGTGAAATTTATGTTTATTTTCAAAAGGGAGTTTTGTAAAAGGTTTATTAAGGGGTTTTATATAAGTTTTTGTGAAGGATTTTTTAATTTTTTATTTAAAAAAAATAAATTTGATGATTTTATTTTAATGTATTTTAAGAAAAGGAGAGTTTTGATAATATATTTTTTTAACTTTAATTAAATAATTTTAAGTGTTGTGGTGTCTTCAATAAATTTTAATGAAAAATTTTAAAGTAATAAAATTAATATATAAAAAATTTATGATAAAATTATGAATTGATATGAAGTAAGTTATTTTTTATATCTTTTAAAGATTAACATTTATAATTTTCATGATTAAAGGCATAATGACTATTATGTGGTAGGCATTATTGGTGGGAGGAATATGTTGTCTTGATTTATTTCTTGTGATATATGGATTTTTAACCAACAGTATAAAATGGATGAAGCATTTTTATTGTAATAGGGAAGAAAAATGATGATTTTTAAATATAACAAGGCTATATCATATGAATTGATCAAGTTTGGTAAAGTAGTAATATGTTTTGGAGAGAATGTTTTCTTACTAGAGGATATGTTCTTTAATTATTACTGAATGATTTTAATTTTTTAGATTAAACATGTTGATTGTGATATTTTGGTTGAAGGAATGTCAAAATAGCATCATTAAAATGTTTGAATGAGACCAAAAATTAGGAATCATGGAATAAATTTCTATTATATTTCTAGTGAAAATGAATACTGAAGTTCCTTTGGGGAGTATCATTTCCTAGGGTGGAATAATGGGTAGAGAAGTTTAAAGTTTCCTTTGATTTAGTAAGGATTATAGATCGATTATGAGTTAAATTAACATTGGTTTTTTATAGTGTATCTCTAGTGTGGCGGAGGATGAATCATGGTCTCCCAAATAATGTTTTTTGTGAATGTTTTCCTGTGATGGTTAAGAAGTTTGTCTATTAGGTGAAAAATATGAGAATATGGGACAGATTTAAGGGATTCAACAAGGTGGATCCAACGAGTTAGATCTTAGATATCTGTTTTAGATATAAATTAGATAATTCCCTAACCTATTAACTGATTAATATACATGAGAACAATGTTTTGAGTACAATTTAAGGATATGGATTCAATGGAAGGTGGTGAGTCTACAAATGAAGTCTTGGATGAAGGTAAGAAATTATACTAAAATGGTTGAAGAAGGGTTCTTAAGGAATGAGGCATTGAAAAATCCTACTCTTAAACTATCAAGAGATTTGGGGTGGATTCTTTGAGTTAAAAGTGCTATGATTGGTGATGAGGAAGAGTGCGTTAGTCTTTTAGAATTTAAGCATGAATTTGAGCTTTGATATTTATTAGTTTAAGGTGCTATTTATTTGGAGAGTTAATCTATTTATGTTGTATCCTGGTGGGACATCGATAGTTTGAGTGCCTCATGATTTTTGGTGTTTCTTAGTAGTAGGTGAGTCATTATTTTTCTTGGTAGTATTAAGATAACCTAGTGGGTTATCTGTTATGGTACGTTTGGTTTGATTTCAAGGATTAGAGTATGCAACATATAAGTGACCATATTATTTTCATAATAAACCTATTATATGATATTTAATATCTTAATCTTAAGTGTTTGTGCATGGTGTAATATTTTTCCCTTAAAGTAGTTTTGAAATCCAATTTTGATTTTGGAAGTGTTGTTGACATGATTTTAGAGGTTCTGATGAAAGAAAAAGTGATATTCATGATTTTTTAAATCCTATAAATGGTTTTGTAAATCTATAAAATGATTTTAAAAGGTAAAACCATATTTTTATATGGGTGAATAATTTTAAACTTTATTTTTTTAAGATTTAAACTTGTATAGTATCTATTAATTAATTAAAGGTTATTAGTAAATGAGTTGAGTTACGGGTTAATGTGATTGATATTTTCTTTTCTTATTTCTCTACTATATTAACCCTTCTCAATGGTGTGATTCCTATTTGTGAGTTATTTTTTGTGGTAGTTAGATTTCATAAAATTTTACAAAATATAATGGCTAGTGTGATATCATGGTTCTTGAATTGAGGGTGTTTGGTGAATATTCCATGATAAGACTATAATTTTTCATATTATACTTTCTTATGGGGTGCGAGTTTTGGGTTTTCTGGTAGAATATTTTCTATTTGATAGGAATATACCTTAGATTTTATCTTTTTAGAATTATTATTATATCATAAATTTTATATTATTTCTTTATATTAACTTATATATATCAACTATGTGATGTGGTGATGTAAAATGGATCACATCGCTTCGTGGAGGTGGTAGTCCACATATACACAAAAACGACGTTATCATTTTTAAATGATTGGTAAAATAAGAAAATATATGATATATAAATTTTTCATAATGATAAATATTTCATTAATATCATATATATTCATTTAATATATCATTGTTTCTATCTGTGAGAGGTGGTGATAGGAAATGAATTACATTGGTTCACGAGGTGTTAGTTTACTGTACACAGAAATGATGGTTCTGTTTCCCATTTTATAGAAGGAGGAGATGAATATATGTTATTAAATTAACATAATAACATGTTATTTTATGGTATATAATTATGTTGTTATACTTGTATGTATGAACAAAATTTAAATGATGGGGAAGAAGAAAGAAATCTAAAGCATTCAGTTAAAACCAATACCTCTTCTTCAGAAAATCTCCTTTGGTTTACACCTTAATCCTTTTATGGTTGGTATTATTAAAAAAATACCTATAGAATTAGGGGAGAGAATATAATAATATATTTGGGTTGGTGTTGACTAAACCAAAATTCTTTTTAATTTTCAAGAGAACAGGAGATGATGTTCCCTTTTATAAGATAGGGGAGGGGAACTCTCAGAATTTCTTAAAGTATTGAATTAATATAAACCATTTTTCATGTAAAAATGAATAATATTTATTATAATTCAAATAAAATATGATTAAGAGTCTAAATAATATCATACAATAATATTTTAAAATTTAAGGTGATGGTTTTACCCTTTTTTTTGTTTTAACCCTTAGTTACCCTTTTTGATGATTACTGTGATAATAAAGTTTTTTACTCTCTAGGGGTCACAATAGTTTATATAAAAAGAAAATTTGACAATAAATTTGTCATGGTTGAAATTTTAAACCATATAAAAATTAATTGGATGAGAATAGGTTTTTTTAGAAATTTTAGATCATTTAATAAAATATTGTTTATTATAAAATATCATTTATGTCATTTTTGAAAATACATGAAATATTAAAATATAATATGTTTCTAACTCATGTAAAATGGTTAAAAAATGATTTGTATTAGAATAAAAGGAATATATTGTATTCATATAATCATTCAATTAAAATTTTACAGGCTTTGATATCATTTTAAATATTATCTTTTAGATTGACCCCGTGGTCAACCAATTTTAACCTTAATCGTGGTAATGACCTTTTCAATATTAAAGGGTCATAATTTTACTTATAAGTTAAAAATAAGCTCATAAATTTCAAATTGATGAAATTTTAGACCATTTATCATTCTAATTTTCCTCTTTAATTATTTTATTACTTTTAAATAATTTTAAAAAATATTATTTAACATAAAATATCATTAATGTCATTTTTGACACTATTTATTTAATTTGACTTTGAAAAAAACATGACATAAAAGGAATTAAAATATAATCATTTCATACATACCTATCATTTTATATTTATCTAAAAAATCCATATAACATAATAATTCATTCAAATTATATTTCTTTTAATATTTTTAGTATAATTTATTTTATTTTTATTTTAATTAAATAAATGCTATGTCGGTGTTGCGCAAACATTTAAGGTAATTATTTCATCACTAAAAATTATAAATAAATTAACATTATAATAAAATAATTTATATTTAAAATGAAAATTAATAACCTAACATAATTTGTTTTTACCACTCACAAAATATTATATATATTAAAATCAAGAGAGTGGAATTTTTGGATCTATCCTTAACTTAAATATTATAAAGGTTTAATTCATAGCCAAATGAAAAAAGATAATATATTTGAATATTGGATTATTATGGAAGAAATAGAATCATATAATTAAATAAATTCAAGTTTTAGGGTCATTTTATAGTTCTTATCATATTATTTTAAACCTTAATTACCTGATTTCCTATTACCATAGTGATACAGATTTAGTAAGGTTACTATTCATTATGATTAAAAAATAAAAGAGAACTATTTAAAAAATTTTTACCTACTAATTATAAACATGGAATCAATTTTTCATGATTAACTATATATAAGTTACATAATTTAATTTAAAATTAAACCCCCAAAATAGAATGAAAAACTATTTTCAGAAAAATGCCTTTTCAGTATAAAAAAATGTTTTTAAACTAAATTTAACCATAAAATTTATTCCAATGAACTTAATTAGATTATTATTAATATAAGAGAAATAAATTTAATTTTAAACCATTTAAAAACAAAATCAAACTTTATAAATTCTTAAAGAAAAAATATAGTTTTAAATAAAAATCAGTATTTTTCCCTATTCACTAGAAAATTAATCGTTTTTGAAAAATCCAAAAAATTTATTCTGAGAAATTTTTTTAATTATGATTTAAAAAATTATATCCATTTTATGAAGGGAAATTTATGAAATATCTATAAATTAATAATAATACCTTATCGTAAATTATAATAAAAACTATTTTTGAAGAATAAAATGAATACTAAAAAACCGAGTGCTTATTTCCTAAGAATTAATCAATAAATTTGTATAGATTATGAAATATATATGTATATATATATTTCATAATGTGGTTAATTATAAACATACCCTCCAATTCAACATATACGTTATAACGATTATATTTAAATAATAATATTTTATGGGCTTTTAAGCTTAAAGTTTCATATCTTGTATGCTATCAAATATAATATTTAGTTTAAAATATCAGGATATTTTATTCCCCCATTTATAAATTTCATCCTTGAAATTTGAAATTTATCATAATAAAAAAGGTTTGAAATTTTTAAATACATTTTTTCCAATATCACAATGTAAAAAGGGTTAATAACACTTTCTCTAGAAAAGAGAGAAAGGGAAGTTTGAAGATCATCTACTTTAATGACCCCCTCCCTACAAAGAGTACCCCTCCTTAGCTAGAAATGAGAGAAGGGAGATAATGACCCCTGATTCATACCTCTATTAGGCCATGAGTTAGCAAAAATTACCAAGGGTACAATTAACATACAAATGGGAGGCTTTACCCTCTTAAAGAACATGAATAAGAGAGTGATAAGATAGATAAAACAATCAACTCCTTTTCATAATGATAAAAGAGATACCATGTGTATATTATAATTTCATACCAAAATGAACTACTATAAAGTAAACTACAGGTACCAAAAATGTAAACTAGTCAATAACCACAAAACCCAAACAATTTCTGATAAACCACGATTTAGTAATATCTAAGAAAATCTCCAACCTTCTCCAGCTGACTTGAAAAACAATTTATATATATGTGGGGTGATAATAATTGTATACTTAGTAGGATCTTACCTAGAGCCTCTCATGAAAAAGATAAAGAGAGTATACTAAATCCTAGTGAATGACATTTAAACTAACTCATCACCTAAACAGATATATTAAGTTCCCAGCCTCACTATGGATATCTATAACCAAGTAATACATACAAGAGATCTTATAATATTATAAATCAACAAGGGTACCCCACTACCGATTCCCTCTGGTTTACCTCTCTTCCCCAACACTGTATTCCCTGACCCATCTCTCTCCAAAATTAATCTATCCAAAAGATACTTGAGATAAGGTATCTCAATATGCATCTCATGCATCACATCATCATATCATACCATCTACATCTCCATATAGTAACCAAGTAGTTTTTAGGAGAAACTAAAACTCGTATGATATGCATGATGCATCATATATTATACCTCAAGCCATCACAACCCATACACCAGGTAAGGTACCTCAATCCATCAAAACTTACAGAAATCATACCTATAATAATCCTTTGGATACTATATTTGGAGATACATGTGTGTGAAATAACCTCAAGCCGTTATAAACATCTACACACATATATGGGAACATCTAACCACAATGCATAATAACACATAATACTATCAAGATAATAGATTGAGGCCTTATGGGGGTAGTTATCCATCCATCCTCACCACTGAGATATTAGGAAAAAACCTTCCAGAGCCCTCTAAGTGTTAGTCACACTAACCAAAATCAGTTGGGTAGTATATGAAACCAAAAAACATATAGGTTATAATATAGTTAATAACCACACTTTGGGAATAACCTATACCTAGGATAAATTGAAGCTATAATCACTTAGACACCTATATATCATTGATAAGTAATGGATATCTTATAAGAACACAAGCATTTTAGTGGATCTATATTAAATTAATTTCCATCCATTAAACAATTCACTTTACATTAATGAATTAATTATCCATTAATTAAAATTATTCCAAACTAAATTATTCCAATTACATTCCATTAACCATTAGTTAAAATTTATTCAATCCAAAATTTATTATCCTAAAGTAAATTACCTACCCTCTAGGAATAATCTTAATAAGTCCACATTTTCTTAGGATTTAATTTATTTTATTTCCAACATGAACCAAACCCACAAAATAAAATATTTTTTAAACATTATTACCATTTCATAATTCCAGGTACTCAAAAAAAATCCCAATATACCATTAACAAGATTCATAACCAATCTCTTGTTTATTCCTCAAGTAGTGGGGAATGGAATGAAAATAAATAAGAAACTCGATTATATGACCCTTAAGAAGAACATTAACAAACAAACATCCCCACTTTTATAATAATAATGGGTAATCCATATTTCAACCCATTCCTTCATCCTAGTTCCATCCCAAACACCATCATGCACATCACCATGTATCTCTCTTTCACAGGTGTCAACTGCTTCCACAACATTAGGCCTCCCCGCCCATATCTCATCATCTATCCTAGTATCACATCACATCACGTAGAAAGGCTCATAACCAGATAATATATAATTAAAAAATAAACAAACATAGTCAAGAGGAAAACATGGCCTTAAAAACAAGGCATTCAGCCTCCACATTAAAAATGGTCTCTCTCTGCCCCCAACACAAGGCATTAAGCCTTTATAAAAAAACTCTAGCCCCAAACAATTATCTTTGTTAAAAAATCGGTTCTTATTCTATATTTAATTAACTAATTCAATTATCATAGGTTTCAATTTCAAAAAACACAAGGAAAAACAAAACTCAATTAACTTGCCTTTAATTATTATTCTCATCAACAGGAATTCCATATTTGAGTTCTTTACCAAATTTAATTAATACATGGAATAACATATTCAATTAAACATGAAAAATTAAATCAATTTGATTTCCATAAAATTAATAAGAAACACTAGATTTATTGAAGATGCCTCTTATTTAATTATTTATTCAACCAAAAAAATTAACAAGTTTACATTCTTTATAAATTTTATGAAGAACAAAATTATAAACCAAGAATAACATCATGCTAAACAATGCATAGTATAGATATCACACTATCTATAAACTAAATAGGTGACCTGTTATCAGGGTGGAAAGAAACAACATGTGATCCCTAAACATAAAACAATTTCATTCTATAATACAATTTAATCTTTACTAGTTTAATTCCACTACTATCTAATTGGATAAACCACGATCTTTTTTTGGTTTCATGTAATTAAATAGGATAAGAAAAGAACCCCATACATCAACTTATTATATTCATGAAACAAAAATGTAACACCAACACATATCTATTATCAACTATCTCATGAAGAAACTATGATCTCCCAAGGACATAATGCCACAAACACACTAGAAAAAACAAAGAAAACTCTATTATATTGATGGAGATAAAAAACTATAGCATTGAAGGAAGAATATGAGGAAAATGATATCAAATAGAGAGAAACCATTAAAAAAAGGAGGTATAACTTACCTTGGATCACCCTAGATTGAAGTTGGTAATCTAATAACTTGAAGTTCATAAGGATCATTGAACCATTAAGAGGGGGGGGGGTTGAATTATTGGTGGCCTTTCTAAAAATTTCCAACTTTAAGAAACATAACCCTAGTAACTTGTTAGTGTTATTTACTTATAAACTTGTATATAAAACTCACAATAATGCAATAAAAATAAATTAAACAAGTTATGAAAGATTTACAAGGTTTTATCTCAGTGTGAGAACCTACATCATTTCCTTGGACACTCCGATGGGTCCATAAAAATTCACTATTATCAAAGAAGTGAATATTTGTTTTTGTAAAATACCATTAAAAACTTTCTATCACCTGATAGATATGATTTATACTAACTCCTATTAGTTTACATGTATTTCTTACAAAACTGAGCCATTCAAAAATAAAAAAAATTTCAAACTGCTTTAGAAAAGTTCATTTAGAAAAGATGGCCCATTTGATTCTCTATATTTGAAAAAGTCCATCTTGTGTTTCTGCATCCAGTAATCTCTATCAACTACACCCCACTAAACTATGCTTGATACAAAAACTGAATTCTTCCTGATTATAAAAACTCTATGCTTCCCAAAATTTTCTTGAAAATTATACTTATGATCTTTCTCTGTCTAGAATTATTAATTGAAACTTTGTTAGATCTTATGACCAAAAACTCTGTCCGAAATGTTCAACTTGAAACTCATATTCAGCTGGAAACTAAATTCTAAAATAATGTCTACAATATTTCAACCTTTTTCATATGTGTAAAAAATGTTAAGCACTGATGTACTTTGAACTCCTATTTATAAGTGCTCCCATAATAGTAAATGTGGGAAATTTTTTTTTCTTTCCCACTCACTCAAATTCATAAATATGAATTTTATACACATTTTAATTTTGTATAATGATTATAAACTCTTCTAAATCATTATATATTCTTCTCAAATATTCCTGAGACTTCTATAATTATCCAATACTTATCTTCATATTTATATAACCTTATATGGACCTGAATTTCTTAGAACTTTATGAAATTAGAATAAAACACAGAATGCTTGAAAATAAAAACAAATTAAATTAACATTTTTTGTATTTTTAGGTTTTTGGGATTCACAATATATATCATAGATCTATATCCAAAAAATATCTACCCATAATTTCTTTAGGAAATTTTCATTCATATTTTTTTAGAATTTCTCTATATGATAATTCTTTATCAAATTCTCTTCAATTGATATTTTTCACAAGAAACATTTGTCTTATTGCTTGACATCTCTGTATAGTTTCTTTTTTGCAGATCAAAACATCATACAAATCTTTAGAAAAGTTGATCCGATAACATCATGAATATTTTTTCGATGTTCTATTTGATGATATTCTATCTGATGAAGCCAATAACTTTTTATTTTTACCTCCATAATTAATTTCTTCTCAGTTCTTGTAACCACACTAACTAAATAAAATTTTTGATATTTCTAATAAATTATTTATTAGAAGATCATTATTTTTATTTTCCAATGATTTTTTTAATTCATATAAAAATTTCTTCTAATGAACAAGTTATACATATCTAATCCTATGATTCTAAGTATAGAAACTTATCACTTTATAAATTACATACTTTTTACAACTTATTTGACTAAAAAAATTAACCAAAGAATGTTTTTATGGAAAATTGAATTTTGTAAGACAATAATTATATACTTATATTACAATTCAATTATCTTATCTTCTATTATCTTACAAAAAATATATTACTCTAGATAAACAGACTTTTTAGAATACGTTTGTCAAAATTTTGTCACCCTAAATAAAATCATTTTTATTCATCCAAAAATCTATTAGATCGATTGAATTTGTTTAATATGGTTACTTTCGTCCAGAAAGGTTTGACCATAAATTTCTATCCGGAATTTCATCCATGATACATTAGACCAGTTTCACTTCAATCAAGACTTTATAACTTTTAAAAATTTGGTTACTTCTTCATTTTAACGTTTTTATAACCATGATCCCATATTCAAAATTTCTTCACAGGTGTCCGTCTGGAATGGTTCATTTAGAAATTTTGTGTTTGGAACCAAATTTGATCTCCCCCTTTGTATTCTCACAATATTTACAACTTTTGTACACAAAATATTAAATCAAGAGATTTTCATGATGATAGGAACTTGAATTATTAGAAACAAATCACTTGACTTATGTAGGAAGTTTCTTAACAAACTTCTTAATTTCTTTCTTCTCCATAAACATCATAAAAATGGCCTTTGTGACTTTTAACTAATCTTCTTTTTCTTTTTTACAAAAACATTTTTTTAAAATAGTTCATTGTCAAAAATACATTTTTTTATAAAAACATCACAAAGGATATTTAATCTCCCCATTTGGAGTTTTTGAAAACATTTATTAACAACTTTTAACACTCATCATTTTTCATCACTCATTTCATAACTCATTTTTATATCAACTCAAATTTTCAACTTTTACAAAAACACATAGTTTCTCAAAAGAAAGTTTTCTAACAACACAATACTAGATAAAGTAATTTTTTTGAAGGAATTAAATACCTAAATGATAAGAAAATTAATGGTCATGTTAAGATAAACTCCCCTCACTTTTGTTCTAACGTTTTCATTCTCTCTTCATTCTTTATTTTTATTTATCTTCCCTATTTTATGATAAATACAACTTTAGATTCATATATTTTTTGAAAATGTGTACTATAATCTCCCCCTTTAGGAAAAATATGTACTATAACCTTTTTAGATTAATGTTAATCTCCACCTTTTAGGTTAAAGTTGTATGTTCTCCCCCCATTTCAACATAATCCAAAGCATTGTGGGGGACTTCCTTATGAAGTTTAAGAAGTATTTGGAGGAGTCTGAACATGAATTTTCATCCTCAATTCTACAAATCTTCTTTTGGAATTTATTTTATTAAAACATAATCAATTTTATACTTTTTAGAAATATATTATAGTGAAACTTATCTACTAGAAACTTTCTATTTGAATAAAATATACTTAATATTAATGTGTTTTTATCTTGAATGTTGGACATGATTTTTTAAAAGATCAATGACAATCTAATTATCACAAAGTATCTTAAATGGTGTTGAAACTTTCACTTTAAAATATTATAACTAAAGCCTCATTCACATCATTTGAGTATAATCCTGGGTAGTAGTAACATATTCCGATTCCACTATGCTCAAAGTCACTAAACTCTATTTCTTACTCTTATAGCTTACACAACATTATTCCAAGAAAAATTTAACTTTTAACTTTTATTTTTATCATTACAATATTCATCCAAATAAACATATATATATACCCATGAAAGTTTATATCACTTATTTTATTCAATATCCCATGTGAAAATATTCCTTTAACACACCTTAAAATTATTTTTTCTTCAAACATATGAGATTCCTTCAAATCAATTTGATACCTGGCACAAAAAGTTTCACCATAAAAAATGTTAGGTCTTGAAGTAGTAATATATAAAAAAATTCCTATTAACTTTTGAAAATATTTTTGATTCACACTTTTCCCAGCTTCATCTTTTCTCATCTTCATACCCACTGAAATTGGAGTAGAAACTTCCTTGTAATATTCCATGATTTTTTAACAATTCTATTGAATAATTTTCTTAAGATAAGAAAATATATATTTCTATTTTTTGGACTTGTAAACCAAAAAATATGGTTAATCCACTGATCATTAAAATTTTAAAACCCTTATTTATTTCTTTCTCAAAATTTTCACAATGTTTTTCCTTAGATCCTAAAAAAGCATATAGCCAATATAAACAGTGACCATGAGGGTACCTGAGTCCATTTCCCTCAAATATAAGTTTTTATAAACTCTTACTTTATAAAAATTTATTTTTTTAAATAATCTATCAAGTTTTGAGTACCATACATGTGAATCTTGTTTCATGCTGTATAAATATTTCTTCAATTTACAAATTTTGGTTCCATCATTATCAAGTAGGATCCCACAACGTTTCTCAAGGAAAACTTCTTCAACAATGTCTTTATTTAATAATGATGACTTTACATACATCATATAAACTTTATAACAATGATGAAAAACCATATCTAATTACATTTTTATAGTTTCTAATCTTTTAATGGGGGAAAACATTTCTTAAAAATCCACACCTTCCAATTGTGTGTATCCTTTATAAACAAGTTGATATTTTTTCTCAAAACTTCTTCAAATCCATTCATCTTATTTCTGTACACCCACTTTGTTCTAATAACATTATTACCTTATAGTCCTAGATTATATTACCAAGTTTAATTTTTATCAATTTGATATAATATTTTATTTATTTCTTTAACCCATTCTTTATGATCAACTACTTCTAAAAATGATTCAAGATCAATTTTTGAGAAAAGTGTAGTTTTATTTTCTAATCTCAACTTCTTTATTGTATGAATTGGATGTTTTTAATTTCCAATAATATTCTTAGACTCAATATATTTTATATTGTACGAAATTTTTGAGTTTTTCTTCCTATCACACATTCCTCACTATATGATTCTTCTGAATATCCAGCTACCTATTTTGGCGTACTTTTATCTCTACTTTTTTTTATTCTCATTGAATTCTTTAATTGATATTCCACAAAATTTTTAACAACCTTTTTTATAGAAGTTTAATTTTTAATAACTTTCACATCATAGGAATCCACCAATTTTTTTAAACATTTGTTCTAACCTTTATAACTTCTTACATTGGGTGAATATAACCTGATAATTCCTTCTTAATCATTTTCATCAAATATTCCAAGATCCATATTTTTGATATTTAGTAAATAAGGACTTACCAAACTTTGAAATATTTCACTGATGGTTTTTAATTACACCACATTTCATAGGAACTCATATTGGATTATATCCTTAACAAATATCAGTTGTATACATGTACAAAAATACTTACATATTCTCTATAATAGAATATAGAAATTTTATACTCATCTAGCATACTGCTTCCCATTTCAACCAAAATTCTATTTTCCTATTTACTAATCCATTTTTTAGGGGATTATGAAGAATTATACTGATGGTTAATTCCATGTTTCTTCAAACGTGATTCAAAGTCACTAAATGTGTAATCCTTTCCATTATCCATTCATAGATTTATTATATAAATGCCCATTTATTTATCAACCTATCCTCTAAAAAACCTAAAAATTTATTATTCCTTTGATTTGTGCTTCATTAACATAATGTTGGTTATCTGAGTGAAATAATAAATAAAAGAAATAGAGTACAAATATACTTATTTTGATTAATGTATCATCATCTCACATAAATTAGAGTGAATAAGATCAAGAGGTATTTTAGAATGAATTTAAAATTTCTTATGAGTTATACCAATAATATTTGATTTCAAACATGTTATATAATCATCATATTATTTCCTCTAAAATTTTGGAAAGTTTCTTATAGAATATACTTTAAAAAGTTTATTCATACCTTTCTAGCCAAGATTCCCAAGATTACGATGCCACAACTTTTTATCATCTTTAGCACTCAAGTAACAAGAGTTACCAATTTCTCTAATTTGAAAGCTATTTATACTAGTTATTTATCACATGGTAATAACTTCACTATATTCCACACTTATAATGATACCTGAATCTTTTATAAATACCACTTCCTTACTATCTTCAAAAGGTTAGATAACACTCAAAAAATTATGTTTGAGCCCATCAACATATAAAGATTCTTTGGATTTTAGTTTTTTAACTTCAATATCCATAGTTACTAATCCTTTTATTTTAGGAAACTATCATTTCCATAGGTATCCTCTATCATTATTTTCAACATCTTTAAATATTTTTAAATCTCCCTTCATATGGGAGGAACAACCACTATCAAGAATCCTTGGTTTTTTCTTCTTGCTTGCTTTCAAAGTTGTCTAAAAAAAGGCTCTTTCCTATGCTTTCTTCTTTCTATCATCCTTTTATTTTATAGCATAGAAACTATATCTAAGAAGAGTTTTCATAAAATATTTAGAAAATTGACCCAGTTAGTCACATATTCCACAAATTTCCTCCAGGCTTTCAATTTTTTTTGGAAGTTTTCTAACATCTTTAAATTTTACCTTTCAAACTTCTTATGGATTAGTAAAGTTAATAAATTTTCCCCTACTATTTCTCCCCCTCATTTCATACCTACTTCTAGGTAGAGATATATTGTGCCAATAATTATAAAATCTATGCACAAACACACCAAACCACAAAAAATAACCACTCAATTTCAGTCTTCTATAGAAATATGATATTTACATGTGATTTTATTGAAAAGGATTATAATATTTTTCTATGTTTGTCTCCTAATGACCTGGAGAAACATTCTTATATAGGTTGTTTTCAACATTATTTGATGTGATGTATTTCTCACACCCCTTATCAATTCATGATTTCATAATATTTTTATTAACACCTACAAGGTTTGTAAAAATAGAAGAACTTTCACATTTTGTGGGTAGAGAATTCACCTGATTCTTAGATTGAGATTTCTCAGACTCTTGAGAGGATTCTGATTTTATTTCCATAGCCTTACTAAAATTTTAATTCATTTTTCTTAAGGTATTTTCAACCTTAATAAGTTTCAACTGAGTTTCTTACACTTCATTTTCCTTATCTGTAAGCCTCTTACTAAGATCTTCACCATATTATCCTATTCAGAAATTATTATTTTGAGGTTTACAAACACTTAAATATATTCATATTCTCTTTTAAGAACATATATCCTTTCTTCACTATCATTTATACTTTCTTTCTTTTTCATTATTATTTCTTTCTTGAGTTTTGTTTTCTAATCAAGACATGATACAAGTTTAGATCTGAGTTTATATTCTCTATATCTTTCTTCACATTCTTATTCTTCATCACTATTTCAGTAATATTTTTTCCTCAATTTTTTTTAAATAATATTATAAAATTATATGAACATTAATCTTTTGAGGAATTATTTTTTAGTAGATTTAGGTTTTAATTTCTTACTCATCATACTTCTTCTATTTCCAGTGAACCTTTTCTTACCATCACTATACTTCTTATCTTCCATTGAAGATTTGTTAAAATTATTCCACCTAGGTTTTTCTTCATAATCATAGGTAATATATTTATTATAGGTAAAAAAATAAAATCCCAAAAAAAATCATGGTGGAAGAAAATAATGAAGCCTAAGAGCATCATCCCTAACTAGATCCATATATTCTGGGGGAGGGGATCCCGTGATAGAAAAAATAATAAAAGATATATACTATGAAACCTGGGAAGAAATGGAATTAATGAATTTGTTAATTTCATTCCATGTATGAATCACCTACACCTGATTATTAATAATGAGATTAATTCATAAAATATGATAAATAATAGAGTAAGTTATATGAGACTATTCTTGAAAAGATTTGTAGATGATCAAGGAATTTTTCTCAACCGACTCCAGTCTGAGATTACTATCATGGAACATATGGATCCCATTTATTAGTGTGCATGCCTTTTCAAGAAGGGGATAAACATGATCATAATATCTAAAGAAATCCATGATGATATAGCCTCTGGAGTCTCAAACGATACCCCCTACCCACATGAAACCATGTGTACATGAACCATCAATGTTCAGTTTAAGGCCATTACTTAGTGGAATCCGTTTAAATCATCTACCATAATTATTCAATCTTTGAGTGAGAGGGAGGGAATATATTCCCCCATGCATAGATGAATAGAAGCAAAATTATCACACTACTTTAGAAGAACTCCATAATCAACCAAAAGGCTGCATGATCTAGCCACTAAAGCCAACCAAAAGCTCAGAACCCCCTCATATCATGTCCTATTATAGGAATTACAAATTCACCATCATCCTATAGTCAGGAATACCACTCTCTCTTTCTGTTCATTCTTATTCCATCTAACTCCATGAAACCAATTAGGAAGAAAATTTTCAATAGAGCAAATATGAAATATGAAACCAAATAACTCTCCAAGAATCCCCTAGACCACATCCTCCCATTCACCATGAATTAACAAGTGATATATAAATTCTTATTTGGAGATCCTACAATATGTACACTTTATGGAGAGGGAAATAACTTTATGTAAAACCTCTTTATTTATAGGTATGGTGTGGGATATAATGCAACAAAAAGGAAAATAGAACTTCATTGGGATATCATTAAACTAGAGGAGACCCCCTCACTTATCTAGAACAATATTCTTATGAAATAAATAACTATAGGACTTAGCCTAAAAGAAAACATGATTGGGCGATCACAAAAAATACTTTGTCTTGTTCTTCATTCAAATATATATTCTGAAAAAATTTCAAACTATTGTTAACCCAAAATAGATATAATGAAGGTTGGAAACAAGATAGCCTGATAAAAAGTAATACTTGGATTTTGGAACCCTGTAAATCCTAGTGGAACTCCCACCCAGTTCTGGGACCAAGAGTTAATATCTTCATGTTAAATTATCCACCATTAAAGGAGTTTGTATAATTGAAAAATTCCCAATAATACTTTACCACAGTACCAAGTTTCTCTCAATCATTATATCTAAGTTTTGTCTATACTTTCATGAAATGAAATTATCCCACAAAGGTCGAACCTCCAAATCCTCCCATGCTAACATTGATTGCATATAGTTCATGGATTCCTTAATGATCCTTAAGTTGACACCTCCTACTTTTGGTGTCTGTGCTAGCCTCTCCCATGAGTCCTAATGACAAAATCCATCAGAATGTTCATCCCATAATAATGAAATAATGATATTTGTGGTGTTTTTAAAAATATCCTTGGTCACCCTTAGCATATAAAAATCATTCATGGGAATGGATGAAAGCACACAATTCACTAAGGTGATCCTTCCCTCAAAGGAAAGAAATTTATTCTTCTAATTGTTGATGTGATTATGAATTATATCAACCAACCCCTCAAAATGGTGGATATGAACTCTACCTATGGAGATCAGTGCACCCAAGTATTCTATGGGAAAATGTTTCCTATGAATACCAAGGGTGCTCTCAATTTTATTTTCCCTTATCTCGGAAAAATGTCTTGAAATAAAGAAACTGATTTTCTCCCTATTTATAATCTCGATGCTACATTTACTATACTCCTATAAAGACTTATTAAGATTTTTTATAGATGCACTATTCTTATTGAAAAAGATAAGTATATAATCAAGAAAAAGAAGATAAGATATACCATTAAGATTAGTCTTTTATAGGGAAGAATGAATGGTTACATTTTTGATGACTCAAGAGATAAGTCTACTGAACGTGTATTGAAAAATAATTAAAATACTAGGTGATTGTGGATTATCATTTCTTATCACTCGAAACAACTTGAAAAAATACATTTATTTCCCATTAGAGTAACTGAAATCTATAATTAGATGAAGTTCTTAAAAAATAGATCTACCACCCAAGTAGAAAATCCCATGCAATTCAATACCTTAAAAATAAAAATCCACTCCATTATATTATAACCCTTGTCCATATTAACTATAATTAAAACATTGGAACCAAGTTTTTTAATGTTGATATCACCAATCATTTCTTGATCTAAACTGATTATAGCTTTGGTGGATCTCTTTGGGATGAATCCTTATTGTTCCTACGATACCCATTCATGCAGATAAATTGAAATTCTTCCATTGATACTACTTTCCAACTCTATATAGGGAAAATTACACATGATTATGGGTCTAAAGTATTTAAGAGAAAAATGGTCTTTAAACATTAGAATGAGAACCAATGTTTTTTCACACACCACCTAGGGAATTTCACCACCCTGAAAAAAATATTGAATTATGTCCACTAGATCCATCTTAATGATATATCATGAAGCCAAATAAAAGGTTCTTGAGAAACCATAAGGTCTGAGAGAACTTTTAGGGTTGATGGAATAAAAAACATCCCAAACCTCATTCTATTTAGGAATACTGTCAATATAATAATTGATATAATATGAAACTACATTGGAATGGAATAAAAATATATGAATTTCCCCTCGAGTACCCATCCTATATTAAAGGATTAACATTAACTAGAGGAGATTTAAAATAGATCTCATACACACCGACCATAGTCTATAGATCATTAGAGAATGTGATATCTTCCATAGGGATGTTTAGAACACATGACCGGTTATTCTATCTCATACATGATTGAAAAAAATATGAGTTTTGGTCCCCTTCCCTAAGCCACCTAGCCCTGGACCATTGATTCAAAAGTCTTTATTCTTATAATATCATTTATGAAAGCTACATTTTTTTAAACAAGTTTACTAAAAATTTCACCATCCCAATTATCTTCAATGTTTTCCTCGACTCTTTGAACTTCATTTTCCTATGAGTCTAGTTCCAAGAATCAAGAAGGCCAATTATTATTCTATATTTATAAGTCCTATTTTAAACTCTTGAGTTTTTTGTGAAAACCACACCATAAGTTTTTTTCATGGCCTCTTTCCAAGACATACATACCTCATTATGGAAGATGAGGTCTAAAGTCCATTGACTGGAGAAAAATAAATGGTTACCAAAAGATCTTCTTGACTCTATATATACTTTCAATGGAGAGTGATCTGATAATGATTTGACAAGGTGGGAAACATTAACATTGGGAAAAAAATGATAAGGCATGTATGTTCACAAATAAACAATCTAGCCTACTCCAATTGCATAAAATCTCCTTTTGATTATTTCACCATATAAAATTTTCACCTAGGAAACCCATATCCATAAACCCATTAGAGGATGCAAAAGTTGAGAAATATTACCTATCCTTCTCGGGAATTATCACAATTCCTTTATTCTCCCATTAATCCAAAATATTACTAAAATCACCCACAATTATCCATAAAGAGTGTTTTGGGTTGAATTATCCTATTTCAAACCATAGATATTCTACTTCCATTGAATACCATATCATGTAAATAAAAGAAATTAAGTATTTTTCATTCCTGAATATGACCTTATTAGAGATGTTCTTTCTTGAAAAATCAAGTTGTTCCACTAAAATTGAACTCTTGGAAAAAATCTAGATATGCTTCTTAGAGGGTTCTCCATGTGTGAAGCAATGTATCCTAAACGTTTTCATAGAATCGATGATTTTGGATGGATGCTACTTGGGTTACATAACAAAAACTAGATAGGCATTACAAAAAAGCATTTCGCTAAGCAAAAAGTTAGTCTTCACCTAATATCCCGGGCCTTGGGGGTTCAAAATAATGAGGGAGGTCGTTTTAGAAGATGATTTATTATTTTTTCCTTAGGTTTTAGAAAACACCTTGTTTGATAGGAATAAAATCTCAACTCCCATTTGGAATAGGATCTAGTGAAAACACCACTGACCTGAGTAAGGAGGGATCGATCAGACTGGACTGAATTGTCCAAAACCAGAAATAGAGACGAATGATATGATAAAACATTGAAGATTTTGGAAAGTGGTAAGGGATAGATTTATTATTGTCCTAGATACTTGGACTTGAGATAAATTTGGAAAGGTGATGAATGTTCAATAAATTTTTCCCTAGAACATTTCCTTTTCTAGATTCATCAAAATAACATGGGGAAAAAATATAGAAAATAAAAGACCACAAATGGACTATAAACCACCAAATAATGACATGTAACTTCAATAGGAGCTAGTAAGATACAAGGAATAGAAATCAATTTAGAATAATGGAAGGTCCTATCTGAAGATGAAGAAGTAATCCCTCCAATATTCGATAACGAACTCATATCCACAAGAGACAAGTCATGCTAACCAACCTCCAACATCAATAGAAACTAAGAATTAAAGGACTTAACATAGTCCATTACTACGCCCATTTTATTACAATCCAATCCAGGATGATTTCCAATTACCTTCATTGAAAATGAAACACTGGCCAATGCAACCCCGCCCCACAGTCCTTTAGAAGTAGAATGATATTTTATGAACATAGCTATGAAGTGACCTTGAAGGTGACATGATACATAAAACTGATCCATCAATGGGAAGAAAATGGGTTTATGTCTAGGAAACATAGTCCCCTTCATTGATACTATTGAGTGATGGAAGTGGGTTGGAAAGATATAACTCAATAAAAATATGGGCATCGATACATCCTGAAGTCGAAGAGTGTTGTCTTCTGTGGAGAGAAAGGAACCTAGAGAGTCTCCAATGCCTCTAAGAAAATACTTATTTTGAAAGGAAAAGGAAAATTTGAGGGGGTCACCAAAACTGCTTCCTTAGGAGGATCATGCTCATAATGGTCCTCCATTACCCATTAGAAAATATATAATTACCATCTACCCACTGTCCAGTTGAGATTAGACTAGGATTTAAAAAATACTCCATGGAAGAGAGGACCACATCGACGACCTTTTTATTTATATCTGACACCCTATCTAGAGATTCCAAACCCCATGAAGTGATGAAGTTATAGAGGGATCCATTAGATGACTTTTCCATACTGAACCAATCTACCCAAGTCCACTGAAGAAAGTCTTCCGCCTACTTGAAGGATCCACTATAGAAGATGACCTCTATAAGGACCCCCTTCATGACAAATCAGGAATCCATCTTCACAATTTGAGGCATTGGGGGGGGCATTGATAAATATTTAGGGGTATGAGGAAGAATATAATTAAACATAGGTGCATTCAAGGCCTCCCGATATTAAGAATGATAAAGTGAACCATCTGAGTAGGATGAGGTGGCTATCAACAAACTATGGAGGGGAGGAGGGGGAAGGTACACCACCTGAGCATGGGGAGGCACTACCATAAAAGTAGCCAGGGGAAGAGAGGCAACAGCTGAAAAAAGTTAAAGCTGGGGAGGTCATGTAGTGTGTTCTCCATCTGATTCAAAAGAGTCATCAAAAAACATATATAAAATACTCATATGTTATATTTTTCATAAAAATTATCTACATATTCTCTAAATTTGATCCTGGGGAAATTCATAGAAGAATGAAAAATTCCTCCATATTCAAAATATTTGAGTGGAAGTCCACCTCCATAATTTCCTTTACCTCTTCGATAATTTTTGAGATAAGGGAAATGATTTTTTCATTCATTTAATTATCTTACTTATCATTATAATCACTATTTCTAACATTTTCTGTTAATAGAATTGAAATTTTCCATGATAATGATTCAATAGGGGAACCATGGATCTAATACCACTTTATGTTCTTAAAGATAATTAAACCATTTCGGGGGGGGGGGGTTGAATCCATGGAAACCTTCTTATAAATTTCCAACTTTAAGAAAATTAACCCCTATAACTTGTTAGAGTTATTTCTTAATAAACTTTTATAAAAAACTCAAAAGAATGCAATGAAAGGAAAGTAAAAAAGGCATGAAGTATTTACAAGGTTTTAACTAAGTGTGATAACCTATATACTTTCCATTCCCACTCCCATGGGTCCATGGAAATTCAGTATTATCAAATAAGTGAATAAATTTTTCATATCGACTCCAATTAGATGCCTTCTATCTACTGATAGATATGATTTATACTGACTCCCATCTGTTTATAAGTTTTTCTTACAAAAAAAGATCCATAAAAAAAATTATCAAACATTAGAAAACTTCTCAAGAATAGTTCATCCAAAAAAACTGGTCCATCCAATTCTCTATGTCCAAAAAACATTCATCTGATGTGCCTATATATGGTAATCTCCATCCACTAAACCTCAGTAATCTCAACTTAATACAAAAACTGAATTATTATTAATTATAAAAACTCTCTACTTAATAAACTATGGAATTTATAAAATCTATCTAGAAATTCCATGGCCGATCTTTTACTCTCCGAAATTCTAAACTGATACTTTGTCTAATATTCTCAAAAAAGATATGTCCAGAATTCTCCAACTCAAAACTCAAATTCAGTTGGAAACTCACTTTTCAAACAACTTTTACATCATTTCATATTTTACATACTTGTGAATAGTTTCAAATACCGATGTACTTTTCACCCTTATTTATAGGTTCTCACAGAATAGAAAATGTGGGATTTTTTTTTCATTTTCCTACTCACTCAAATTCTTAAATATGAATTTCATGCCCATTTTAATATCATAGAATGCTCCTAAAATCTTTTCAATCATTCTAAAGTCTTCTTGAACCTTCTTTAATCTTCATCAATTCTCTATCACTACACTTCTAATTTCATTAACCTAATATATTAAGGAATTTATTTGGACTTTATTAACTCAGATGAAAACATAGACCACTTGAAAATTCACACCAATTAAATTAATATTTTTTATCATTTTTAGGTTTGTGGACTTCACAATGTATCTTAGAAATCTTATTCTATAAAATTAATGTTTTAATTAGGATATTTTTGTTTGGAATTTTTTGTACATAATTTATCTATGTGATATTTATTCGTTAGATTATCATGAACTGATATTTTTCACAAGAATCTTTTGTCCAACTGATCAAAATCTCTGTACAATTACTTTTACTTAACTTCAAACTTCATTCAACACTTCATAAAAGTTCATATTATAAAATCATGAATATTTGTCTAATGTTATTTCCAATGATATTCTATCTAATAAATAAAAAAAAAATTTATTTTCATTGCCACAATTAATTTATTCTCAGTTCTTCTAACCACTCTAACTCAATTTTTTTTTGAGATTTACTAAAAATTATTTGTCACAAGATCAAAATTTTGTTTATCCATTGAAAATGTATGTACTTATTACAAAAATCTCATAAAAGGAAAATTTTTTACATTTCTTGTCTTGCACTTTCGATTATATAAATTTATCACTTTAGAAATTACAGAGTTCTTACAAATTCTGTGACTGAAAAAATTGACTAGAGAATGTATGTCTATAAAAATAATTTTTTACAATAGTAATTTTAGGATTCTATTACAATTATATTATATTCTATTCTATTCCCTTAAAAAAACTCTATAACTAAAGATACATGGACTTATTACTTGATGTTAGTCTGATTTTCTTCATTTGGAAGAACTTTATTTTTATTCCTCTAAAAATACATCTGATTGATTACGTTTGTTTCATATGATCGCCTTCATATGGAAGGATTCACTAGAAATATTTGACCAAAATTTCAACCTTCCTACATTATATCAGTTTCAATTAAATCAATAATTTATAACTTTTCAAACATTGGTGAATTCTTAATTTGAACAATTTTATAACCATGATCCCATCCTCAAAATTTCTTCACATGTGTCTATCCAGAAATATTCATCTGGAAATTCTATGTTTGGAACTAGATTTTATCTCCCCTTTGTCTTCCCACAATTTTTAAAAATTTTGTACACACCAACATGGATCATGATATTTTCATAACATTAGGAACTTTAATGATCATTAAATATCATTTGACTTATGTAGGAAGTTTCATAAAAAACTTCCTAATTTTCTTCTTCTCTGGAAAATTCCTAATAATAGTCTTCATAACTTCCAACTACTATTATTTTAATATTTTATATTTTTTTTAAAAGTTTGTTATTAAAAAATTCAAAATTTTAATATAAAATAATCACAAAGGATCTTCAGAACTGATCCCTACCATAATGGGATTCAAAGGGTTTCAAAAAGAACCCTTAGATGCCTAGGGTTTGAGAGGAATAAGAAGGAGAAAAGTGGATTCATATAGGGGTTTAGGTATTTATAAGTAAACCCAAACTATAAAGACTATGAAATATTCCCCATGATCATGCTGTAGAACCAACCTACTATGGCATAGTGTGAGGGACTACACCATGGATACCTTGGTCAAAGTGAACCCAAGGAACATAACTACATCCATTACCAAAAATCTTATTAATGCGGGGAGATCCCATGACACATCCAAGGACACCAAACCACAAGCCCAATTTTTCAAGAAGTGAGGCTACAACACAACTCAACTCTATAGTGTAGCTACACCCAAATGGAAGAACGCCCTAAAAATACTAAAACTTTTCCCGTATTCTCCACACTATAGTGCTCGACCACCAAGGTAGGGCCTATGTTGTAGCCTACCTCCATGGAAAAACTATGACATAATTGGAAGTAGCACAAAATTACCTCACTCTAGACCCTATTCCATATCCCGTCCACACCATTCCTCCATGGTAACTCTCTATGGTGCAACCTCAAGATCCATACGACAGAACCATCTGTCAAGATGATATTTTATATTAGCTCCCTTGTCTTCCTTCAAAATACCTTAGAATGTCCTCTGGGTGTCTCCAACACACAAAAAACAAAAAGGAAGTGATATTAAGGTCCGACCCCTTATATTAGATACCTATCAAACTATTCTCATTCTCAATAATTCTAAACCAAACCTGGATAGAAAAAAATAAAAAGGGGATGTCCGAATATGTAAGGACCCGACCCCAGTTTCCCGGAGCTGGTGCCTTGTTTGATTACGTTGGAATACATACAAGGAATACAAATACCAAAGGACCAAGTAGTTTAGTATTATTGGAAACAAGATTCATACATAAGTTCAATATTACAACTTGAAGAGAAATACAACATGGAAACTCCTTAGACAACACCCATAACTCCTAGGTTATTTCAACATGTCATTCATAATAAAATTCTTCATGTCCTGAAAAAAATGATACATAAGAAAGGGGTGAGATCAAATGCTCAGTAAGAGTAAGCAATACAGCGGAATATAGTATAAACATAAGACATGGTGCATAATTGAAAACACATGCCTTTAATAATAAACTTGAACACATTATGGCAGGAAAATGAGATGAGTAAATAATGCCATAATAAAACATAATCATGGGTATTCTAATAATAGAATAACCACATGGAATATCATTATCTATACTCATAATGATGGAATGCATAATTCCAGACATTCTAAAACATTTTTTCAAGGCCTAGGACAAGACGTCTAATGATTAAGGCCTCGGCCAAAATCCATATCACATTGGGAAAGGCCTCATCCAATTGCTCGTCTAGTTGTCTCATGAGACCTACCGATGCATCGAGGGGATATAACGGGCCCCACATGTCACATAATAAGTCCAATGAATTCCTCATATGAGCAGGGATAAACATAAACAAGATATACATCCATATTGAAACTATCATATGAAATGTAACAAACTTTCCCCAATTATTGAACATAAAAACTAACCATTTGGAATAATATGTTGAAGGGTTTTAGGAAATATCATCCACAATAGATTTAGTCATAAGACATTAAATAAAATATGGTAGATGAATTCATAAATTATTAATCCCAATAATACCATGGAATCAACAAGTGTGTTGAATTAGATGAAAACACTCGTATAAAATCATTAAGCAATTCTAGAGATAAATACTCTTTTATTTTGAAAAGAAGAGTTCTTTTGGAAAAATCTTTGTATAAAAACCAGATGTGAGGTAAGATAGTATTTTCATAATAAAATGAGTGATTTTATAAAGATAAAGGTTTCCAAAAACAGATCATAGAGTACCCTTGAAAATAGGAAAGAATTTGAGAAATTCCCTTGGATCAGGCTTGTATTTTGGAAACAACTTTAGAAGTTACTTTAAAAATGTGTAACTATCCATAAAATAAGGAAGTTTTATTGTTTGTAAAAATATATATGATAGTCAAACAGAATATATGATGAGTACATAACAATACAAAATAATTTCATTGAGGTAATTAGACAATGAAAGTATCCTGAATGAAAATGGAAGTTCGGGTGAAAAAACCCCTTACCTTAACTCCAAACGTGTTCCGCTCTTGTACTTAAGCTCCTGGAATATGAAATTATATTGTTAATAACTTATTAAAGAACCTATTAGACATGTATTTAGTTTAACATAATTCTGGTTAGTTCATTTATGTCTTTATTGACAAGTTATTGTATTGAATTTCGTCGTTCTGGAGTGTTCGTTTCTCTTATTTTCATATTCGGTTCACTTGTTTTTAAGTAATGAAGTGGAATGGATGTAAATCTCCAGAATTGAAATTATATATTATTTATGAACATAAATTGGTGTTATTTTTAATTTATATAACTTTGTTACATGGAAGGATGATGAATTATCATATATAACTTTAATGATAATTGTTTCGGTTAATTTGTTGGTTTTGATTACAACAAACTCATTTTTCTTTATAAACTAACACCATTTGAACAAAGGGATTACATAATATTAAATAGGTTATATTATATATAATAATCTGGTTCAACCATAACAAGAATGGTTTCATGACCATAATTTAGAATGATAAAAGAAATTGAAAGTCCATCGTCCTTGAATGTGTAAAATTGACACATCTCAGATAGTGTTCTTGCTACTAGTATAAAATAAGGTAAAAAGGGGGAGATGATAACTTATTACACTATCATGACAAAATTTCAGTATATATAAGGTACTGTAGTCATCACAAAATCTTGATAAATAGAGGTAATAGAAAAAGAAAACAAATTAACTTGAAAGGAAAGACAAAGAATTGAAAAGATGAATTTACCTCTTGAACCAAACTTCCTTGAGAACCTCCTTAAGGGAGAGTTTTTGGTCTTTTAATGAGACCAAAGGTTCATGGACGTGGGAGAGGAGGTTGGGATGGTATTTGGACTGAATTTTTAGAAGGCACAAGGCTTGATAGGAGTGACTGGAAGAGGGGGTGAGAGGGGGGTTTTATAGTGGAGGAGAGAGGGGATTTCTTAATATAAAACTCATTAAATTATTATTTCTTCACAAGATAAGTAATAGTAAGTATTCCATGACCATGAATAGTAATTTTATCATGTGAATTCGGATTAAGGGTGGTGACATCATCCATGATTCTATGAATAGTCTATTTAGCTTATAATGTATATATACGGTAAATTACCGTATTTTACTATTCATGAAAAAATCAAGTATTTCAGAAAAATCCCAAAAATTCACCCTGACCATTTTTCGACATGTATAATCCAAAAATGAAGTCCATTTTTCAAAAATAATTTTCTAAATATTATTAATTTAATATTTAATTAAAATCATAATTTGTTATCAAAAACCAGTTTTAAAATATTCATTAACTTATTCTAAAATATAGGTATATCGTACTTTCAACTTGAATATTATTTATATATTATCATAGTTAAGGTTACTATTAATTAGGGTATATAAATATTCATAAGGGTATGTTACTATTCATAAGGGTAGGTTACTATTCACAAAAAAATTAAGTTTTTCTTATTGGACTCTAAATAACTTACTGATTGCGACTGTGTGTGTCAGATTTTTGAAATTCACATCACAGAAGTGACAAACTTATGTTTTAAGGGTCCCATAGCACTTATTAGTTAATGTGATTATGACATATTTATAAGAAAGTAATTTCCTTTAAAAAAATATTGGGTCATTCAGAATATACAACCCACGAGGTACCTCTCAAGGATCTCACCATCATAGGAGATCAACCACCTCAGTCAATGAAAAAAATCACAAAACCAGACAATAGAATCAACCATCTTCTAAATACTCTCTAGATAAAGATACCTCTTAAAGAATATAAAATCCATAAAAATTAAAAAAGAGAAACTATCTCATAAACTAGAAAGGGTCAACATCCTCAAAATGTGAAATTATACAATAGGAGAGTTAGAAAACAATATATTGGGGGTACTGATAATGTATCTATTACTCATGTTCCTAGGTAATCTCTTATTTTCCACTATGTTACCACAATACATGAACTAAGGGAATATAATTCCCATTAAACACATTCTTATTATGGTCAAAGATATCCACGGGCTTCTCTTTGAAGCTTGCATCATCATCACTGTTGATATCACCTTATAAATTATGTGAGAGTCATCATGAAGATAAAAAAGCTACAAAAAATTAGATACATCATGTATCTAGATCATATTCATGGGAAGTGTGATCCGATATTCCAAGACTCCAATATGATCCAACACCTCGAAATGACAAAAAATGGGGAGAAACCTTACTCCCATGACCAAACCTTTTCCTTCCATGATGATTATTCACCTCTAAGAACACATTATTTCTAATTTAAAACTCCAGAGGTTCCTCATATGATTGATATAAGACTTTGGATAATCTTTTATTACATTAATCCTCTCATGAATCACCTAAACCATATATATCATACTCTACACTAGTTCTATGTTTAGAATTTCTAATTCTTTGACCCCAGTCCAACAAAATGTAAACTGGAAAGGTCATCCATAAAAAAATAAATATAGGCTCCTCATATATTAAACTTAAAAAATAGGACATAAGAATGCAACATGTCTTTAAGAGTCTGGATGACCCACTATATTTGGCTATTCATTTTGGATGAAAAGTGGTTCTAAGGCATAATTGAGAGCCAAAATCACGTTGGATACCTCTCAAAACCTTATAGCTTAAAGGAGGATCATAATCAGAGATGATCATCCTCAAGAATCCATGATGTCTCACCACATCTTCGAGATAATTACTTGACAAAACCTCCAATGATCATGAATCCCTGATCCCTATGAAATGGAATGATTTCATAAAAACTATCCTCTATCACCCATATATAATTAAAACCTCTATAATCTCAAAGTAAACAAGTAATGAAGTCTATCGATATGCCCTCCCACTTTCACCGAGGAATATATACTGGCTATTGAAAACCACTAGGGACATAGATCTCAACCATCACCTTATGTAACACCCCAATCTTCTACGGTATGCTTCTCATTGAATAATGCAATAGCGTGTGTTGTACGCAACATCGAGTTCTAACACACACCACAACCAATCAAACTAGCCGTTATGAATAGTAATCTCTACTTTTTAAAATTTTATAAATTTTATCTCTCAAAATGGAATTCATTTTTGGATTCGGAGTATCGAATTTATCCTAAGGTAAAATTTTGGTACTTTTCGGATAACTTTAATATTTTGATGAATAGTGAAAATTACTAAATTTTTAATTAAAAACAACTTTTTTAATCAAAATAATTAATAGTGATAAGATATGAATTTGAGTGGTTTTAAAGTATATTTAGAATATATTTTTTCCATTTAATACAATGTTGGTCATTTGACATAATTTCAAAATTTAACCGGATATAAACAAGTATCAATCTTTTGATAGTTATTATATCTTAAAAACACGCTTTTTGTTTTGACAGCGGGAATTAATTTTAAATTAATTTTTGCCACTTCTGTGTTTTGAATTTGGAAAAATGGATTCCATATTTTGAATCAGGATTTCCAAATTGTGTAAATAGGTAACTTTTATTTTTATACATTTTGAATAATTACTTCGGTAAATATTTTATTTACCATGGTTAAAGGGTATATCCAGTAAATAAGGGTTACAAAATAATATTATAATAATACTAAATTACCCTAAAACGTGTCCTAACCTTATTTTTGGATACATGTCTGACCATGTTCATCTTTGGGTCGATTTTGGGACCCCATGGAGCCACTTGTAGGTGATAGGGACACTTTATTTTAATTAAGTTAAAATAAATACAAAAATGACATAAGCATATATCTTTTATCCAAACAATTTTTACATAGGGTTATATATGTTGTATTTTCAACTATAAATATTAATTAGAAAGATAAAAATATTTCCTACATAATTATATTTTAATTATAATTTTTAGACATTAAATAATTTAATTTATTTATGACACAATGATGATACAATAATTACCATAATAGTGAAAAATTAAAATAATTGATATTATAAATACCCAAATAAATATAATTGAAGACTTTTTATGAATTAAACTAATTTTATAGGTTAATATGACATGTTAGGAATGATTTAATTAACTGTTTTATAAGTAATCATTCAGTTATGATTTTCACAAAAATCCATTTTCCAAATAGTGTCAAAATTGACATAAAAGAGTTTTTAAAATAAATATTATATTATTAATTGATATTCAATTCCTAAAAATCTAAGGTTAGGCCAAGAGACTTATATAATTATAGGTGGATCATTAATGGACCACTTGGGTGTCTCTTGGAGGTATATAGTAAGTTTATTAACTATATAATATAAAAATACAAAGTGACACGATAAGTGTCAAACTAATTAACTAAGAGTTAAAACTAAAAGATAAGGTTAATATAATGACCCAGACCTGTATAAATTCTATTGGTTGAGTGGTTTTAGACCCATACCAACCTTAAAATTTAAATAATCCAATTTTGAGCCATTATAAACCGAATATGAATTTATTATAAAATAATATTTCTAGCTTTTCCAAAGGTGCCCATCACCCCTCTTATAAAAGGGCACTCCCCCTTCTCTTTAATTAACACCTTAAAAGCCATTTGGATCGGCCAAACTCTGCACAAATACTCTCTCAAATTCCCTCACTTCATCCTAGAGGCCTTCCTTTAGTCAGAAAGCCAACCTAAGGAGCCCTTTTGATCAAATCAAAAGGAAGAACCCGAAGAAGAGGTGATGTTTTCACCACCCTCTTTCAAGTTCCTTTCCTCTTAAGCTTCTTCTTTCTTTCCCATTATAAAATAATAACTCCAGTATCTTATATATAATGTGATGTTATTATAAATATGGTACAACAATATTCAGTATTCTATCCATCCTTTGAATAACATGTCACCATAAGTGCGTACATATGACTTACCGTCTCCACGGCGTGGTGTAATTGTTATTCAATAAATTATTATTTGGATGGGTATAATAATGATGTGTAAGTAATGTAAATAATAAATATAACATGATAATGATTTTTTATATATGATATAACATCAAATTATATATTATTTTAATATCAAAAGAATGATATTGTCACGCGTGCGTACGTACGGACTACCGTCTCCATGAACGCGATGAGATTCATTCTCCATTGTATCCATTAATGTATAATTATCATTTTATGATTAAAAATAATGTTTAAGGACTTGATATAATTCTGGATATGAATAAGATACAACCTATCCATAACAAACACGGCTTATGTAACAAAACATATAAAAGAAAATGAGTAAGTTAACACCTGAAATGACGATAATTATAAGATATTATTAACAAAGCAATGTTAAAAGATCATATATGATATCATATTAATGTATATTATTCTTGTATAATTTAATAACAATTATTTCACCATTATAAAGGAGGTTAACCTACCCTCAACCAAGGAAAAGTACAAGGTAAGGGTTTATTTTTCAATCTCTTCATTATCCGAGATTGTTTATACGTAATAATCTACTGGGACTTCTTTATCATCCACATCCATGTTTCTTAAAAATGTATTTCAAAACATTTTTACTATTTACTAGAATATGGGTTAAATTCATTTATACCCTTGTTGACTTTTATAAGTGGTTTATAAAGGAATATTTCTGTCGTTTTCCAAACAAGGTCCTTTTTAACCTTTTCAACAGAATTAAGGTAAGAATGTTTTTTTAACTTATACGGGGGTGCGGCTATTTTATGCCGTTATAAAATCGTCAAAGTTTCCCTTACAATATTATAAGAATATTTTCAAAGAAAATGTTTTATTTTATTAATATATGACTCTTAAATGATTTCAAAATAGAAAGAGATATTTCTCTAAAAAGAGTTTTGATTTCATCTATGTCAACATCCTTTGATGGATTTTACGCTTATTTGAAGTTGATTTATTATGATAAAAAACTTCTATATTGTATTGAAGGTTTTGTGATATATTTGACTATGGATGTGTTATTTTTATACCATTCATGGTTTATGGATGAAGTATTTACATTTCTTATGCTAGTTTTAATACGAATGTTTATGTTATGTTTAAACCTTTTCATATGAGAATGCGTTGGACTTAATATGTGACGGGTGGAGCCCGCTATAGATCCTCGATGCATCGGTAGGTCTGATGAGACAAACTAGTGTCTTGGAACAAGGCCTTAGCAAAATCTTATTTGTAGTCTTGGCACGAGGCCTTGGCTATGTGGTTATGATAGTCAGGCATTATGCATTCCATCATTATGAAAGTGGTTATTGATATTGCATGTGATTATTCGATTAGTAGAATATCCATGTGAATAAGTAAATGGAATTATTTCATTTTATTTTTTCCATACTATGTTGAAGTTAAAGTTTAAAAGGCTTTTTTTTTAGTTATACATTGAATTAAATGTTTATTCTTATTTATGAAAGTTTCCGCTATATTGTTATCCTTACTGGGCATTTGAGCTCACCCCTTTTCTATGTTTTATTTTTCCCAGGATGTGAAGAAGTGATTTATGAATGACCTGTAGGGATAGTATGAGGGGATAAGAGTGTGGACTATGGAGACTATATTGTTGTAGTTTTCATTTTATGATGTAATGTAAAACTGTATGAATGTATCTAGTGTTTCTAAGGCTACTAAACTAATCGGTATTTCCAGATTTGATCTTTCTTGTGATCATGCCAATGTTATGTAATAATGCACTGACTCTGGGTAACTGGGGTCGGGGTATTACAGTTGGTATTAGAGGAAGTTTAGTACAGACCTTGGAAGCTAGATTTAGATAAACTCTGATTAGATCACATAGATTTAAGATGGACTTTGAGGATTATTATAGAAGAACTTCCTAGAATTTTGGTATTTTAGATATTTTGTGAGTTTTCAGAGCAATACATCCCTGTCTAGATACGAGCAGGTAGAGGCGGCTCTGGCACAGATGTACCTAGGGGTAAAACCCGAAAACACCGCTTTGAGCTAGACTCGAACGGGAAATAGTGCACGACAACAGGCCTTGCTGCACTCTTGGTTACGACACTCCCGAGGGATATGCTTAGGATAACTCTCATTTTCTTTAGAAATCATTATGAAGGGTTTATGAGTATATACTTTTTTAAAGAAAACATTTTTATGATTATGGATTATATCCATAAATAGTTCAATTTATGTTAAGTGTTTTATAAGTATGTAATTATGTATTTTGATTCATAAACTCATCTAGTTTATGCCATTGTTTAGAAATGGAACCTAGTGGAAGAAATGAAAACCATATCAATGCACGCACTCCATGTAGGGATTTCCCTCTTACTCAAGATAATTATAGTGGAGCTGGTGATGCAACTAGTGCCGATCAGCTAATCACCATACTGGGACAACTCACTCAGGTTATGAATAATAACCTTACCCGTATGGAGAACCCTGATCCGCATCGTGGAGGATCAATGTTAGATCGCTTCATGGGGCAACAACCACCAACGTTCAATGGGAGTACAAATCCCTTAGTAGCTGAGCAATGGATAAATTCCCTAGAGAAAATATTTCAGGCTTTGGGAAGTAGTGAAAGGGAAAAAGTTATCATGGCAGTTTACCGCCTCACTGGAGATACTGATCAATGGTGGTCATTGATTCAAAACACGAAGGAAGATGATGAATTATCAAATATGGAATGGAGGGAGTTCAAAGATATGTTTTTAGAAAAATACTTTCCTCGTGACCATCGAGCAGATATGGAAAGACAATTTCTAAGTCTAAGACAAAAGGAGGATGAGAATGTCACAAAGTATGAGGCTAACTTTACAAGGTTATCAAGGTATGCTATAGATTATATACGTAACCCAAGAAGTAATATTGATCATTTCTTTGATGGGTTAAAACCCTTTCTCCATCAAGCATTAGTCTCACAATCCTTCTCGTCGTACGAAGACATTGTCTCATGTTCTATCAAGACCGAGAAAGAATTCTCTAAGTCACATGACTTTAAATCAAAGAAATAGAAGAAGAGATCTACTGATCAATATGGGAATGGAAATAAAGGGAAGAAGGGAAAAGTTGAAAATCCATCCTGCAATAAATGTGGGAAGAAACACCCCAATACTTGCTTAAAAGGAATGGGAGTCTATTACAAGTGTGGTGAAAAAGGCCACCAAGCTCGTGATTATAAGGAGAAGAAGGAAGCTACCGATGTCCAATGTTACAATTTCAGGGAGATGGGACATTATGCTAATGAATGTCTTAAGTGTCAGGGGAACTTACCTCAGAAAAGGCCAAGGGATCAAGGACAAGCTTATGCTATCACTACTGTTGAGGTAGAAGCTCCGAAAGACGTGGTGCCAGGTAATTTAATGGTTTCCTCAAGTTTAGCAAATGAATTATTTGATTCTGGATCATCGCATTGTTTCATATCTTCCCAGTTTTCTAAGAAAATTAGATATTTCCAATTTTATTTAACAAGGGAGTTGTCAGTTAAAACTTCTAAGGGAAGTATCATTGCAACAAAGTTTTGTGAATCAGTCCCCATTAAGGCACATAAATGTTATGTATCTGCTGATCTCGTTGTCATACCTATGATTGAGTTTGATATAATCCTCGGTATGGACTGGATTTTGGACCATGATGCAAATATTTATTGTATAAAGAAGGGGGTTACGATTTTTGATGATGATGATAAGGAACACCTTATCTTTAGAGCAGAATCGTCACCACCTAATTCTTATCTAGATCTACCCCCAGTAGCTCAACTAAATTCAATTATTGGAGAGGAAGAGAATGAAATGACTGTGGGTGAGTAAAGGAATGTTCAAATAGAGTATATACCTGTTGTGAAAGAATATGTAGATGTGTTTTCAAAAGATTTACCTGGACATCCTCCAAAACGAGAAGTTGAGTTTTCCATTGATTTAATTCCTGGATCAAGGCCTATATCGAAGACCCCTTATAGAATGGCCACTATAGAATTATTTGAACTAAAGAAACAACTAGAGGAATTGAGTAATAAGGGATTTATTCACCCTAGTGTTTCTCCATGGAGAGCCCCTGTTATTTTTGTTAAAAAGAAAGATAGATCTATAAGGTTATGTATCGACTACAGGGAGATCAATGCTATAACAATAAAGAAAAAGTATCCCCTAACTCGCATTGATGATTTATTTGACCAACTTCATGGAGCTAAATACTTTTCAAAGATTGAACTTCGATCTGGATACCTTAAATTGTGTGTGAAGAAGGATGAAATTCCAAAGACAACATTTCGAACCAGGTACGAGCATTACGAGTTTACAGTAATGCCTTTTGGATTGACTAATGCACCCTCTGTATTCATGGATCTAATGAATAGAGTTTTCAAGGAATATTTTGATGAATTTGTGGTGGTATTTATTGATGATATCTTGGTATAATCCAAAATCTAATAAGATCATGAAAATCACTTGCGCGTTATATTGAAGACTCTTATAAGACATGAATTATATGGGAAGTTTAGAAAGTGTGAATTCTGGATTCAGGAGATTTCTTTTTTTGGCCATATTTTCTCTAAGGATGGAATCTCTATTGATCCTTATAAGAACAAGGCAATCCAAGAATGTCCAGCACCTACAAGTATAACTGAGGTACGTAGTTTTATTGGTTTGGTAGGTTATTATCGATGTTTCGTCCAGAATTTTGCCCGATTGGCTAACCCATTAACGAAGCTCACACGTAAAGGGGTTAAATTTGTTTGAAAAAAAGAGTGTGAAGAATGTTTCGAAGAACTGAAGAGAATATTAGTCAATGCTCATATATTGACTCTACCATAGGGAATTATGAGTTCGTTATTTATAGTGATGCATCGAAGAAAGGACTTGGTTGTATCCTTTTGCAGAATGATAGGGTTATTGCCTATGCATCACGACAGTTGAAAATTCATGAACAAAACTATCTTACTCATGATCTCGAGTTAGCAGCTGTGATCTTTTCTTTGAAGATATAGAGGTACAACCTCTATGGTGAAAAAATGTGAGATTTATACTGATCACAAGAGTTTGAAGTATATTTTCTCACAAAAAGAAATCAAGAAGAGGCAAAGGAGATGGCTTGAATTACTCAAGGATTATGATTGTATGATACACTACCACCCGGGGAAGGCAAACAAGGTGGCAGATGCTTTGAGCAGAAAAGATCATGGAGTTTTGAAAAATATGAGAATTGAAAGGGATCCAATTTTCATGGATCTAGTGAAGATGGACATGGGAATAACCAGGGAAGGTGAAACATCAATGCTTTTTCAAATGGCTGCCAAACTATATTTACTATAAAGGATTAAGAGTTCTCAGACCGATGATGAGGAATTTAAAAATAACATTAAAGCTGTGAATAATGGGAGATTGAGAGACTTTGTGTATGAAGATGGAATTTTGAAATTTGGGAAGAGACTTTGTGTTCCTGATATACCTAATCTAAAAAGAGAATTATTGGATGATGCTCATTGTTCCAATTTCTCTATACACCCTGGGAGCACCAAAATGTATAGATATTTGAAGGAACATTTTTGGTGGGACAAAATGAAGAGGGAGATTGTTGATTTTGTGTCAAGATGTATGGTTTTTCAACAAGTGAAAGCTGGAAAGCAACAGCCTGGAGGAGTCATGAAACCTCTTACCATACCAGAGTGGAAATGGGACAATATTATGATGGACTTTATCATGGGGATACCAAAGAATCCTAGAAGGAATGATGCAATATGGTTCATTGTTGATCATCTTACCAAGTTAGCACATTTTATTTCTATAAGGGAAGATTTACCACTTGAACGACTAGCAAGACTATATATTAATGATATTGTGAGACTTCATGGAGTACCCCTATCAATTGTTTCTGATTGTGATCCCCGTTTTACTTCAAGATTCTGGAAAAGTCTTCAGAAAGCCTTGGATACTGAACTTCATTTGAGCACTGCCTACCACCCTTAAACAGATGGACAATCAGAACGAACTATTCAAACCTTAGAAGACATGTTGAGATCCCGCTCACTTGACTTTCAGGGTATGTGGGATCAATATTTACCTCTGGTATAATTTTCCTATAACAATAGCTTCCATTCGAGTATTCAGATGGCACCATATGAAGCGTTATACAGAAAGAGATGTCGCGCACCAACCTGTTGGGATGACGTTGGTGAAAGAAAACTTGAAGGCCCAGAACTGGTGGAGGAAATTATGGAAAAGGTGAAGGTAATCCAAAACCATATCAAAGTAGCTCAAAGTAGGTAGAAGAGCTATGACGATAATCGAAGGAAGGATTTGGAATTTCAAGTCGGTGATCATGTTTTCCTGAAGGTATCTCCATGGAAGGGAGTCATACATTTTGGTAAAAAAGGTAAATTGAGTCCCAAGTACATCAGACCTTTCAAAATTCTAGAACGAATTGGGGCTGTAGCTTACCGATTGGCAATGCCGCCAAGTCTCTCCAAAGTTCACGATGTGTTCCACGTATCTCTGTTGAGGAAATACATGCCTGACCCAACGCATGTACTCACCTATGAGGAATTAAAACTAGAACCTGATCTGTCTTATTGTGAAGAGCCCGTCAAGATTCTCGATATGAGAGAACAAGTACTGAGAAACCAGACGACTCGTCTGGTAAAAGTCTTGTGGAGAAACCATAAGATGGAAGAGGCAATGTGGGAACCCGAGGAACTTATGATGAAGAACCACCCAAGTCTTTTCATGCGGTAGTATTATAGAAATTTCGAGGACGAAATTATTTGAAGGAGGGGAGAATGTAACACCCCAAGATTCTACGGTACGTTTCTCTTTGAATAATGCAATAGCGTGTGTTGTACGCAATATCGAGTTCTAACACACACCACAACCAATCAAACTAGCCGTTATGAATAGTAATTTCTACTTTTTAAAATTTTAGAAATTTTATCTCTCAAAATGGACTTCATTTTTCGATTCGGATTATCAAATTTAGCCTAAGGTGAAATTTTGGTACTTTTCGGATAACTTTAATATTTTGATGAATAGTGAAAATTACTAAATTTTTAATTAAAAACAACTTTTTTAATCAAAATAATTAATAGTGATAAATTATGAATTTTAGTGGTTTTAAAGTATATTTAGAATATATTTTTACCATTTAATACAATGTTGGTCATTGGACATAATTTCACAATTAAACCAGACATAAACAAGTATCAATCTTTTGATAATTATTATATCTTAAAAACACGCTTTTTGTTTTGACAGTGGGGATTAATTTTAAATTAATTTCTGCCACATCTATGTTTTGAATTTGGAAAAATGGATTCCATATTTGGTATCAGGATGTCCAAATTGTGTAGATAGGTAACTTTTATTTTTAGACATTTTGAATAATTACTTTGGTAAATATTTTATTTACCATGGTTAAAGGGTAAATTCGGTAAATAAGGGTTAAAAAATAATATTATAATAATACTAAATTACCCTAAAACGTGTTCTAACCTTATTTCTGGATACATTTCCGACAATGGGAATCTTTGGGTCGATTTTGGGACCCCATGAAGCCACTTGTAGGTGATAGGGACACTTTATTTTAATTAAGTTAAAATAAATACAAAAATGACATAAGCATATATATTTTAGAAAAAAAATTTTACATAGGGTTATATATGTTGGATTTTTGAATATAAATATTAATTAGAAAGATAAAAATATTTCCTACATAATAAAATTTTATTTATAATTTTTATACATTACATAATTTAATTTATTTATGACACAATGATGATGCAGTAATTGCCATAATAGTGAAAAATTAAAATAATTGATATTATAAATACCCAAATAAATATAATTTGAGACTTTTTTGAATTACACTAATTTTCTAGGTTAACATGACATGTTAGGAATGATTTAATTAACTTTTTTCGAAGTAATCATTCTGTTATGATTTTCACAAAAATCAATTTTCCAAATAGTGTCAAAATTGACATAAAAGTGTTTTTAAAAAAAATATTATATTATTAATTGATATTCAATTCCTAAAAATATAAGGTTCGTCCAAGAGACTTATATCATGATAGGTGTGTCATTAATGGACCACTTGGGTGTCTCTTGGAGGTATATAGTAAGTTTATTAACAATATAATATAAAAATACAAAGTGACATGGTAAGTGTCAAACTAATTAACTAAGAGTTAAAACTAAAATATAAGGTTAATATAATGACCCAAACCTGTCTAAATCTCAGTAAGGGAGTAAACAAGGCACAACATGAAGAAGAAAATACATGTTAGACCACAGGCATATCAATGAGGCATAAGAGGAACATGAATATAAAGGCATGATAAATCATGATAACCATAACATGGAAATGTTTCAACAACATAAAACAAGATATTATCATGATCCAAGGCTCATTTCACATGGAGTATCATGAGTCAAAGCTCATTGCACATGAAGTATCATGGGTCAACACCCATTGCACATGAAGTAACATGAGTCAACACCCATTTAACATGAATTAGCATGATTCAACACTAATTGCACATGAATTAGAATGAGTAAACACCCATTTCAAATGAAGTATCATGAGTAAAAACTCATTTCACTTGACATATCATGATACTAAACATTACCCAATGCATTGGAGGGATATCAGGGCGCACCCTTCATAATCATTTCAATCTCATGTTTAAGTTTTCCCCATGGATCATATAACATGGATTCATTAAACATAATAAGTTATTCCATTTTCAAGAAATTTGAAATAAATACATGTAAGTCCCCAATCAATAATTATATGAGCATAAAGGTGAATATCCTTGACAGAGAAATGGGTATGGTATTCACTACACAATAGAAAATCATAGTGCAATTTTGGTAGCATAACAATGTCAAATAGAAATTCATAAAATGGGTTGATGAGAGAGAAAGGGGTATTTAAACATTTAAAAATGAAATAGAAATTAGGAAGTATAGGTAAGTTTATATCCCAACTTAATCAGTTGGGAATTAATGGGAATATCATAAATGAGGTACTTGATAAAAAGCGGAGAGAGAGAAATCCCTTACAAAATTTCGTCATAGAAACAACTTAGGTAAGGGTACAAATGAGGGAGGATAAATGATAAATCAATGAAATAACATAAAATGGATAGTATTTAATTGATTATAAAAGTATGAAAATATAATTAATTGAAATTAATAAGACTATTATAAAACAAGGTTCTTGAATTGAAAGGAAAAGAGGAAGGTTAGGATCCCTTCCTTGGATGTGTGACACCAAAGGATTGGGAGAGACTTATTGGGATATTGGGGGTAGTTTGGGAGTACTATAAAGAGTAGGGGGAAGAGTATGGTCGAGTTTAAATGATAACGAGTGAAGAGAAATGGGATATTGGTTGGGTTTATATAGAACAGAAGGGGGATTTCTTTATTATTTTGGTTTTGGACAGTTCAAAATAAAATATTCAAAATCAAAAACTATCCCATGGTTTTTGCCCAAGGTTTCTATAAAAGGGGAGTGGTATAAATTATTTTATAAGTACAAGGGATGAAGATATTAAAAGATTTTCCTTCTTTATGTGGAGGCAAGTCACACTTTCAAAGAAATGATTTTAAAATCTTAAAATATATTTTAAGTTTTGGATGATCCACTAAGGTTTTCTAAAATAAATAAAATTATCCAAAAATTGAATTATTTTAAAGTAGAAACATATATTTTCCGAATATACATTTTATGGTATTTATTACATCATCATTGGGCCATTATGATGTCATAAAATACACCTTATATTTATATGGTATTTAATTTTTACCCTAAAATTAAACTATCTCAAAAAATTACAAAAAATTCACTGTTGGATAATTTTGATGTCCTGATTCCCAAAATGATATTCATTTTGTCTAAATAATTTTCTAAATACATGAATTTTTTACTTTAAAAATAAAAACTGATATTTATTGGAAATTGATGGGTTTTGACAAAAACAGTTTTCAAACCTTATTGAAAATTAATTTTGACTTCATAAAAATTATATGATCATTTATATTTAATAAAATTTATTTAATAATAATATTTTTTAAAATATTATTTATTTCAAAAATACATTAATTCATCAAAATAGATTTCTTAATTAACTAAAAATACTAATTATTCTTTAAAAATAATTTACAAAGTAACAATAATAGAATAAAAATATATTCATTATTATATATAGAGATAATTTAAATAATCTTATTGATAGGGTCTTGATGAATATCCCTTTATTAAACTGGCATACACCCAAAAAGTATGTTGTGTAATGATGGGCCTTTCATAAGGTCGTTCGGTGAATATACTTTGGGCTGTGATCTCTATGAGATTGAACTTCTCCCATAGATGGTTTGGATCATGATTAAGTTGTTGTATCTCGTCTTGGGATTGGTCTAGGTAAAAGACCAGAAATGCTACCTCCCTCAGAAGCTCATATAAATGTTATTCATAGGGTATGATCCTGTAGGTTGAGGCCATCACTTCCTTTGTCTCTGTCAAAAGGATTTGTTAAAAACCTATATTTGTACTAGTCATGTGATAATTGTTCAAGGACTATATTATCAAAGATAAACATACTTAACGGTCATTAAAATATAATTGGATATAATAAAATAAGTTCATGTGTTTTATATAACCATAAGACATTTAATTAAGTCAAAAAAGAGAATTTTATTGATAACAGGTTAGGTCGTTACAACCTTCCCCCCTTAAATTTTCCCTCGAAATTTCATTTTACCATACTAAAATAGATGAGGGTAACTATTCTTCATCAATTCCTCTAGTTCTCACATTGCTTCTTCAAACTTTTGATTTCTCTACAACACCTTGACAAGGGGAATTGTGTTATTTTTTAGAACTTTTTCTCTATGATCTACGATCTTCACTGGATGCTCCTCATAGGAACGGTCATTCTCTAATGGTAAAACCTATGGATTGGGTATATTATATGGGTTTGGTATGTACTTACTTAAGAGGGACACATGTAATACATCGTATACTTGAGACAAGTTTAATGGGAGTGTCAGTTGATATGCCGTTTCCCCGATGCGGTCAATGATCTCAAAAGGGTAGATGTACCTTAGACTAAGCTTTATATTCTACCCAAATATCATTATTATATTACATGGAGATATGTAGGGGAATACCATATCTACAATATCAAACTATAGGTAACATCGATGATTGTTAGCATAACTCTTTTGTTGACTCTAAGCAGCTTTAATGTGCTGCTGGATAGTCTTAATCTTCTCCACCATTTCTTCAACCTTTTTAGGACCTAGAAGTTTTAATTCCCCAACATTATCCCAATATTCCGATGTTTTGAACCTCTTCCCATAAATGACTTCATATGGGGTCATTTGGATGCTTGAGTGAAAACTTTTGTTGTAAGAGAACTCCACCAAAGGAAGATGTTGGTCCCATCCACCTCTGAAGTCCATTGAGAAAGATCTCAACATGTCCTCAAGTGTTTGGATAGTTCACTCAAATTGTACACTAGTTTGAGGGTGATAATCCATATCGAAGTTCAAATTAGTGTTTAGATAATTATGGAGGATTTTCCAAAACTTAGAGGTGAATCTTGGATCGTGATTGGACATAATTGATAGTGGTATTCTATGTAGCCTTACCACTTATCTATAGTATATCCATAATGGCTGATCTAGTGAGAAATCATCTAAAATCAAAATGAAGTGTGTAGTATTTGTATGATGATCCACAACAACCCAGATAGAATTTCCTACCTTGGATGTATTTGGAAGTTTAGTGACAAAGTCCATAGTGATGTTTTCACATTTCCATGTTGGTATGGGTAATGGTTGCATCATCCCCTTAGAATTCAGCCTTTCAGCCTTCACTGGCTGACATACCAGACACTTTGATGTATATTATGAGATCTACTTCTTCATTTCATCCCACCAATAGGGATCTTGGAGATCTCGATACATATTTTTTGTTTCCTGGGTGAATGGAGAAAGTCTAACTCGACGCATCATCTAAAATTTCATTCTTTAACTCAGGATTTGATGGAACATATTGTCTTGACCCAAATATCACAATTCCTTCTTCATTAACATTGAACTCTGAGTATTTCAATTTTTTGATAGTTCTAACTTTTTTATGAATTCCCACATCATATTTTTGGACATCCTTTAACCTTTTCAAAAGATACGGTTGATAAATCATTGGTGAAAGGATTTATGATGTTCCTTTATTTATGATTCCAATGTCCATATTCTTAAAATCTAAGAAGATAAAATTCTTTTCAATTATCAACAATGATAGAATTTCTGGGTCCTTTCTACTTAGAGCATCCATCACCTTATTCTATTTCCCAGGATGGTAGTGTATTGAGCAGTTGCAATCCTTGATGATATCGAACCATCTTTGTTGGTGCATATTTCACACTTTCTATGTGAAAATATATTTGAAACTTTTGTGATTAATATATATTTCACACTTCTCCCCAAAGAGATAATTCCGCCATATTTTCAATCCAAATATCATAGATGCTAACTCTAGTTCATGTGTGGGATAGTTTTTCTCATGAATTTTCAACTACCTTGAGGAATAAGAAATGACCTTTTCTTTTTTCATCAGCACACATCCGAATCTTTATTTGAAGTATCACTGAAAATTATGAAAATATCCCCACTTGTGGGTAGTGTGAGCACAAGGTAAGTGATAAGCCTCCTTTTTAACTCCATTAATATTTCTTCACATTCATCATTCTAATAAAATTAGAAACCCTTCCGAGTTATCTTACTAAGAGGGTTTGAAAATCATGAGAAATTTCTCAAAAATTGGTGATAATATCTAGCTAACTCAAAGAATATAAGGATATATGTCACAAACATTGTCCTTGGCCATCACACAATTTCTTTTGTATTTGTAGGATCCATAGATATCCCATTTATTGTGATGATATTACCTAAGAATAAGGCTTACTTCAACCAGAAATCCCACTTGATGTACTTCCCATAAAGTTTATCCTTTCACAAGGAATTTACCACAATGCTCATATGATCCTCATACCCTTACTTGGTTTTGGAGTATATTATAATATATTCTATGAAGACTTCCACAAATTTGTCAAGGTAATCTCTAAATACTCTATTCATCAAGTCCATGAAGATTTCTGGAGCATTAGAGAGTTCTAAAGGAATCACTGTGAACTCATAATTATCATACCTTATATGAAAAGTAGTCTTAGGGATATCCTCCTTCTTCACCTTTACTTGGTAATATCCCAACCATAAATACACCTTAGAGAAGTATTGTTCTCCACATAGCAGATCGAATAAGTCATTAATTTAGGAAAAATGATACTTGTTCTTTATCATGATTTTTTGAGATCATGATAATCAATTAAAAGGAGCATTTAACCATACTTCTTATTGACAAAGAGGACGAGTGCACCCCATGGTGAAGTACTTTGGTGTATAAACCCTTTATCAAGATTCTCATGTAATTATTTATTTAGCTCCTTAAGTTATACACCAACCATTAAATATGGATTCTTGGATATTGGAAATTCCCTAGGTATAAGATTGACAAAGAATTAATCATCTCTTCTTGGAGTAAGACTTGAAAATTCCTCAGGAAACACATCAGAGAATTACCTTACAATAGGAATGTCTTTGAGGATGGTTCCTTCCTCAGACTCAATAATTTGAGCTAGATATGATTTATCATAGGGCAGCAATATCCATGCTTTTTATGATGGTGCTAAATGATATCAATCCTCCTCATTTTACTTGTATATAATTGGGGGTTGATTCTCCATTTGGAGTGTGATTTTCCTCTTGTGAAAATTTATGTTGTCTATATATAGAGAAAGGCAATCCATTACCAAAATTGCATCAAATTTCACTAAGGGATGTATGACAAGGTTCACCAGGGAGTTCAATCCACAAATTGTGATAGGGGAGAAGTTATATACATGGGATGAAATAATTTATCTATTTTCCATATTCACTGACATATCATGTTCCATGATTTGTGGTGGTGTTTTAATAGTTCTAATAAACGTTTGTGATATAAAAGAATGCATAGAACTAGAATAAAAAAGTACATTCACTATTATTGAAGGAATAACCTGTGTTTTAAGAACCCAATTCTTTCCTTGAGGTATGGATCCTTCCTTTTCAATTTTCACTTAAGGATATGGAGGAAAAAGAAAATTACATGCCATGTATTTTCAAGTACACACGATGTAAAGAGGGTTACACGTCATATGATCCCAGTACACGACCATGTAATGGTCTTGCTAGGACTTGTACGAACATGGAATGTATTTTGAAGTACATTCCATATAATTTTCTATTTTTTTTAAATTGGTAAGTAGCCTCATGTTTCTTCAGACAGACATAGGGCTCTTCTCATTTGACGTACATCCATGCTGAGAGGTCATTTTGCCTTATGATTGTCTGTCCGAACTCCGTTTTAATCATCATTGGATGTATTGGAACTCAATCGATAAACTCTTGATTCCTCTTGATCTATTCTTCATGATTTCATATCTCAATAGAGTTATCTAAGGTTGATAATTTTTTCTCATTTTTTATATCTACTCCATTCTAGGTTAAATCAAAGCCCGACGCTGGACGAGGAGAGTCGTATGAGTACGAGGTTGGTGGGATCATGCCTTTCGCTAATTCTCAACCTGCTTATATATTCCAGAGTTCCACACAACCATTTCAGGGTGTCTCATTAATTTATAATTTGACTACGTTATTTTTTATTTACGTTTAGGTAATTGAAAATGTGTTCTCATTCATGAATTAGGGCCACCCCATGAGTGTGTTTCCCTTTGATGACCATTTATGGCCATTTGGCATAGGTTGCCTATGAGGCATGCCTTGTTTTCCATTATTGGGTTGTTAAAAATGGTTTTGATTATTTAATGGAATTTTAATTGTGTTAAATTGTAATTTTTTTGACTAGGGGTTTGAGATTAGTGATTCACCCCTTTTCCCCATGTTATGCCTATGTTTGTTTATGCTTGCTTGGAATGTTTTACTACAATTGTGAACCTACCCATGTGATTTTGGTTATATTACGGCCTTGTAATGGTTTAGATTACATGACAGGCTTATTATATGAAAATTTCCCATGTGAGTTATTTAATGCTAAATCCATGTAATAGTTTAAATTACACGATATAGGTTGTTATATAAAATGCCCACATGAGTTGATTAATATTTAACCATGTGATAGTTTAATTTACATGTGCTTATTATTATGTGAAATGATAGAGGGGTAAAAACTAATGGGCGAGCCATAGACTCAGGTTAAAAGGTATGTTCGGGCTCATATGACCATTTCACCTTTTACCTTGGGTGAACCATGGCCTCGGTTAAAAGACCATGGATGGACTCAATGAGAATATCATTATGTTAAGTCGTGAGCGAGCCATGGATATAGTGGTCGGGCTCATAGAGACTTTATATAAATGTTGAGTGAACCTTGAATCCAATGAGGAATTATAAGGATGAGATGTATTGGTAGATGTTTATATGTCATGAGTTAACATTTACTTATAATTTGAATATCGAAGGGAATTACTTACGATGTGTTTTCCAAGACAAAGCACGAGCTTGGATTTGATCTTCACTTATACTTGTTTAGGTGGTATTTTGATACATCTACTATTATTACTTTTATATAAGGATTATTGGGCCTAGGATAGATCCTAAGAATTATATAATTCAAGGTAATTAAATTTCTAATAAACATAAAATGAATGTAAATGGAAACTAGTACTTGTAGGACTATTTACTTTTGAGTACTTCCTAGTTTATTGCTTTTTCTATTGCACACCATCTGTTATATATATTCAATGATAGACTAGAACAGACCTTGGGTTGTTTCCTACTAGGATTTAGTCTCACAACCTATTTGAGTCATGTTTTTGGGCCCAAGCATATTATGTTATTTCAGGTTTCGATAAGGGTAAGAACCCTTCTATAGGTACTTGATTGTTGTTTGAGAGCAGGAGGTCATGAGACCAAGCTAAGGCTTGTGATGCTTCTAAGTTTCTTTTGTTTTTTTTGTATTATTGGTACTTATATTTTATATTACTACAGTGTAACCTATTTTGGATGTTTTTCTAGAACATGTAACATGCAACATCATATTTGTATGTTATGACATCTAGTTATTTATATTATCAGTATTCCCCTGTTTACTTTTATTTTATGGTATTACTTCTTCTACTATTGTTATATTATTGTATTATGATGTGTTATAATCTGCTGATGAGGGAATAGTTTCCCCACTACCACACCTAGTCCCTTGCTGCTAGTCGACACCATCTATCATTTGGGGAAATGCACTTGAGTCTATGTGGCCAACTGGGTACGGGGAACCTTTGGGTGGAATCTAGATCTGGGATGCTACAAGTTTACCTGTAACCACTTCATTGTTGGGATCCACCTCAGTAATGGTGATGAAAAAAATATCTCCCTTGCTACCTTGGATATTATTGGTTGCCTCCTAAAACCCTTGGCTTAGGTAACTAGTTCACAAAGTTCCCTAGTAACTTACAACTGTAGCAATTAACAATGCATTGAGGGTCAACTGGAGCATTGATTTCCTCTGTCACATTGGTGGGTTTCTCATGCTGGTAATTGTTGGCTAGTTTATCTTATCCTCTACACCAAAATAATTTACTTGATCCCCTTAAATAGTTTTTGGGGTGATTCTTTCCACACCTTTAACAAGTGGGGTACTGTAGCTTCTTATCACCATTGGATTTATCCATTAGACCACCAGAATTAAAGTCCACCTTCTACTTATTATCCCCACGATACCCCATCTATTCACAAATATATATATTGAATTTGTGGGCACAATGTAAAATTTATACATTGCTATCAAAGTCAAGGATTTTAAGTCTTTTCATAGGCTAGGCTTTATCCCACAAAAGAAGAAGTCAACCTTGCATTTGAGTTGATGTAGTTGGGGTTTGTCTTAATGGTAAGCACCCCGTAATCCTACATGAAAAATGGGGGTTCAAAACCCATGGGGCGCAGGTTACTGTAGCAGTACTGTAGCGGTACTATAGCGGCGACCGAATACTATAGCGGTGGGTACTGTAGCGGCGGCAGGGTACTGTACCAGCGGCGGGCAATGTAGCAGCCAGGTTACTATTCACAGAATGGTCCTTAGGCCAAAAAATTGGGCATACGAGCTATGTAATGGGATATAAACTGATTGGGCCTTCAGGTTATGTAATGGGTCTCCCTATACCCAATTAAAAGAGGTCTTTACTTTTCTTTAATAATAAAATGAGGTTTCGACCCCAACCTTTTAAAAAAACCTTGCATTTGAGGGTAATGAAAAAACTGAAGTCATATCATGAAATTCTTGTGACTTTTTCTTCATGCACCCCAACGGATTCATTTAACTTTTTCTTGAGTGAAAGGAAATAACTTTCCATATTAAGATAGAGGGTGTGGGGAAAAAATTTATCAAAAAACATTTTCCAGAATTCCTTCCACTATATTGCTTCAATCTCTTCCTCAGTCTTTGTATTCTTGATCAATGTACACCACTGATTAGATTCACCCTCCGTATGATAAATTTCTAAAAGAACCATCTATTTTCAGAATATTTAAGTATAGAGAATATATTTTTAATGTAATTGATCAATTTATCTGCGATTAAGGGATAGTATGATCCACTAAAAGTAGGGTTCCTTTATCGCATGAAGCTCTTGACTATGGTTTTTTCTCTCTTAGGGTGTGTTGGGTGATCCTCCTAGTCTAGGTTTATATTTAGAACATGAGTTAAATAAGAGGGTGTCATGAAAAAGTTTGAGATTCCCACTCCCATAGGGTTGGGAATATCATTGGGGAAGTCATCACACTTCTCATTGCATCAGTTGTTAGCATGATTCCTCTATTTTTGGCCATTGGCTAGAATAAAAGGAAAATTAGGGATGAGTATCTGAAAATATTAAACACATAAAAGAGAATCAAATGAAATTAAAGAAGATAACTTATAAATTAAATTTATTTCTTTAAATTATGAATTTATAGGATTCAGTATATGTTATCCATGATCTGTTTCCTAACATATATTCTCATGGGATCTTTTTTTTGTTCCCTTAATAATGGATCATAATGAGCTTATGAATTTACCAAAGAATATCCCTCGGGAGTGTCAAACTGGGTGTGTAGTATGGTCTATTTTCATGTACCAGGTTACCACGATTCAAGACTGGAACACCTTATCGGAGTTATTACTCCTAGGTACATCTATGCTAGAACCACGTCCACTTATAGTATCTAGACAGAGATATATTTTCTTGATAAACCACATAATCTATACTTACCAAAATTTAGGGATGTTTTATTACACTTAGTCTTATCCCTAAGGTTTTTCACTAGGGTTTTCAAATACTAATCCAAAAAATAACTAAAACTATACTTTGATACCAAATATAACAACCCTAATATTAATTTAAATTTTAATCATGATTTATTACATGGATTTTCACTTAACACAACTCATAAGATCTAGAGGTACAGTTTCTTGGGAAATTCGGAAAATTACATAACAACTTAAAACATGCAATACAACATATTTATTGAAATCTTATTTTACATGACCACAATATTCCTTCATACTTGAAACTACATGGGATAACCTGAGGATATACATATGAAAGAGGTGTGTTATAAAGCCCAGTAAGGAAGTCAACAAGGCATAACATGAAGAAGACAATACATGTTACAAAATATGCATATCAATGAGGCATAAAAGGAACATGAATATAAAGCATTAATAAATAATGATCATCATAACATGGAAATGTGAAAACAATATACAACATGATATTAGCATGAGCCAAGTCTCATTGCACATGCAGTATCATGAGTCAAAGATCATTGCACATAAAGTAGCATGAGTAAACACCCATTACACATGAAGTAACATGAGTCAACACTCATTGAACATGAAGTTGAATAATTAAACACCCATTTCACATGAATTATAATGAGTCAAAACTCATTTCACATGAGTTATCATGATACTAAATATTACCCAATGCATTGGAGCACTATCAGGGCGCACCGTTCATAATCATCTCAATCTCATGTTTAAGTGTGACATTTAGATCATATAACATGAATTCACTCAATATCATATGTCATTACATGATCAAGTAATGTGGAATACATACATGTAAGTCCCAAATCAATAAGTATATTAGCATAAAGTGGAATACCCTTGATAGAGAAATGGGCATGGTATTCACTACACGATGGAAAATCGTAGTGTAATTTTGACAGAATAACTGCGTCAAATAGAAATTCATAAAATGGGTTGATGATAGATAAAGGGGTATCTTATCATTTAAAACTGAAATGGAAATTAAGGGGGATATGTAATAATGTATACCAACTTAATCAAGTTTGAATTAAAGGGAATATCATAAATGAGGTTCTTGATAAAAAGAGGAGAGAGAGAAATCCCTTACGGAATTTCAGCATAGTAGCAGCTTAGGTAAGTGTATAAATGGGGGAGGGAAAATGATCCCTAATTTAAATAACATAAAATTATTGGAATTGATTATAAAAGGATTAAAATATAACAAATTAAAATTAAGTAGACTAATTTCAAACAAGGTTCTTGAATTGGAAGGAAGAGAGGAAGGTGATGATCCCTTACTTGGATGTGTGTCACAAAAGGATTAGGAGAGGCCTCTTGGGAGATTAATGGTGCCTTGGGAGGACTCTAGTGAGTAGGGCAAATAGGGTGGTCGAGCTTTAATGAGATCGAGTGAAGAGAAATGGGATCTTGGATGGGTTTATATAGGAAAGGAGGCGGATTTCATTATTATTTTGGTTTTGGACACTTAATAATAAAATATTCAAAACCACAAAACATCCCTTGGGTTATTCCCATAGTATATATCAAAGGGGAGTGGTATAAATTTTTTATGAGTCCAAGGGGAAAATATATTAAAATATTTCTCTTGATTATGTGGAGGTGAGTCACACTTTGAAAGAAATGATTTTAAAATCTTAAAATATATTATAAGACTAGGAGGATTGACTAAAGCTTTGTAAAATAAATAAAATAAACCTAAAATTGAATTATTTTAAATTTAAAGGAAAAATTTGGAAGAAGATACCTTTTATGGTATTTATAACATCATTATAGAGCCATTTTGATTTCATAAAACACACCGTATATTTATACGATATTTATTTTTTACCTGAAAATTTGATTGTCTCATAAAATTATGAAAAATTCACCATTGGATAATTTTTTCTTAATGATTCCAAAAATAATATTAATTTTATCTAAATAATTTTCTAAATATGTGAATTTTAAATTTTAAAATAAAAACTGATATTTATTGGAAATTTACAGGTTTTGACAAACAAATTTTTGAAACTATAATGAGAATTAATTTTGACTTCATAAAAATTATATGATAATTTATATATAATATTTTTTTTATAATAATATTTTATTAAAATGTTATTTATTTCAAAAAACCATTAATTAATCAAAATAAATTTCTTAATTAACCAAAAATACTATTTATTATTTAAAAATCATTTGCAAAGTAACAATAATAGAATGAAAATATATTCATTATTATATAAAAAAATTATGTACATAATATTATTTCTAGGGTCTTGATATATATCCCTTTATTACATTGACATATTCCCTAAGAGTAAGGTGTGTGATGGTATGAATTTCATGGGGTCGTTCGGTGAACATGGTTTGGGCTGAGATCTAAATGAGCTTGAAATTATCCCATAAATAGTTTTTCTCATGCTTAAATTGTTACATATAATCTTTATATTGGTATAGGGAAAATCCTAGAAATTATATCTTTCTTAGAAGCTCCGATAAATGGGCTTCATAGGGTATGATCCTACTGGTTGAGGCCATCACTTCCCTTTTCTGAGACAAAAGGATTTGTTAAAACCCTATATTTATACTAGTCATGTGATAATTGTTAAATGGATGTTTTATCAATGGTAAAGATACTTAGTGATCATTTAAAACCCAATTGGATATAATAAAATAATTGATTTTTTTTCTATAACCATAAGACATTTAATTAAGACAAAAGAAAGGGAATTTTATTCATTACAGTTTGGGTCATTACACATATTATAATCTATATCAGGAATAAACCTTCATCATATATAATTCTAAATTACTAAATTAATAATAAAACATTTAAATATTTAAAATTTTCCTCATAAAACTCTTGAAAAGATCCTTTATACCTATATGAAAAACACTTTGGGATATCGAAATCCCCTTTCCTGTTAAAAACTCATTTTCAAAACCAAAATACCTGAAAAAAATGGGAAAAAGGTTTTAATTTGAAGAAAACATGAAATATTTTAAATGAATCAAAAAATAAAACAATGGTTGCATTTTTGGGAAAAATAGTTGACATCATATTCATTAAAATAAAACATTTCTTTTTTCCTTTTTATCAAAATATTCTGTAAAAATATTTCCTTTTGGAAACCCTTAAAAAAAATAAAAAATGACCTAAAATTTACTTTATAATTAATTTATTTAAACATAAAAATATACATAAAATATTTTAAGAATATGGACATGGAATAAAAATATTTAGAAAATAAATCTTGAAAACATTTAAAACATGGTTTTATGTTAAAGTGTCCCTTACCTTAACTCTGATTCATAAAACACATTCTTTATCTTACTTAATAATAAAATTATGATAATTATTTACATTATTAATAACCCTTTTCAATTTTTTATTGAATTTATTTTATTTATTACAATGTTATATAAAATTACATAATCAATTAGGTTAAATTAATATGTTTTGATGATATTTTTCTCATATATCCAAAATGACATTGGTAGTTTGTCTATGGTCAAAGAGGTAATTATTATTTCATCTATAGAATAATAATAATGAAGTAATTATCATTTTTATACATAAATTATACTTTTAAAACTAATTATGAAAGATATGGTTATGAAAAATAAACTACATTATAATCATAGAGACGATAGACCGTATATACGCATGAGTAACATTTCCATTTTTCAATGATCATGATGGAAATAATGCAATTATTATTTTATATTTCCATAATGATAATTATATCATAAATTATATATAATTTTTAGGTAAATTTATATATATCCTCTATGTGATGTCGTTATGGAAAATGAATCAATCTCTTTATGGCGGTGGTAGTCCACACGTACACATAAACAATGTTATCAGTTTTTAATAAATAAGGTTTTAAGAAAATATATGATATATTAATTTTATATAATTAAAAATATGTAATTAATAATATAAATATACATTAAATATATCATTTTATCCAGTCGGGAGAGGCGGTGATGGAAAACGAATTACATCAGCTTGTGAGGTAGAAGTCCACCATACATATGAATGATGGTTTTGTTTCCTATTTGATGGAAGTAGATGGATATAGGTTATTAAATTAATAGAATAACATATTAGTAAATTATGCATAATTATTTGATTATATCATAATCATTGAATAATATTTTAAGGAGTTGGAAGAAGAAATAAAACTAAAATATTTGGTTAAAAGCTATACCACTTCTTCATACAATCTCCTTTTCTTTATACCTTAAACCCTATAAGGTTGGTAATATGTCTATAAATACATATATAATGATTATAGGGGCTCTGATAAGATATTTTTTTAGGTATTTTATGAACTACAATGCTTTTTAAGGGTCATACAAAGAGGAAAAGAGGTTTTCTTTTATGGGGGGGGGGAGGGTACTCTTGGAATTTATTAAAGTATAAAATTAATGTAAATTTTTTCTCATATAAAAATTGTCCCAAATTGATATAAATAGATTATAATATTATAAGTCTAAAAAATCTCATTAATTAATAATTGGAAAAGTTTAACTGATGTTTTCACCCTAATCATTTTGTTTTAACCATTGGTTACCAATTTTGATGATTACCACAGTAAAAATGTATTTTTATCATTAGGAGAAAATATAGTTACTATAAAAGGATAATTAGTAAATAAATGATCAATGGTTGATATTTTAAAAAATATCCCAATTTATTGGCCAAATATATAATTTTTATGAATTTTAAATGATTTTATAAAATATTATTTATTATAAAATATTATTTATGTAATTTTTAGAAATACATGAAATATTATAATATAAAATGTGTCTACCTCATGTAAATTAGTTCCAAAATCACCTGGAATCAAATGAAAGAAAAAAATTGTATTAATATAACTGTAAAATTAGATTTTTACAGGTTTTGATATGATTTTAAACCTTATCTTTTGGATTACTCTAGGGTTAACCAATTTTAACCTTAACCATGGTAATGACTTTTTAATTATTAAGGGTTTATAATTTTACTTATAAGTTGAAAATTGGATAATAAAATGAAAATTGATGATATTTTTGAACATTTATTATCCCAATTTTTATTTTCACTATTTTTATGACTTTTAAATAAATTAATAAAATATTATTTTACAAATAATATCATTAATGTCACTTTTGACACTATTAATTCAATTTGACTTTGAAAAAAAAAAAAAAAATAATGAAATTAGAGTATAATCCATTAAAAAATCTATAAAAATTTATATTTATCTAAAAAAAATCATGTTACTTAATAATCAATTCAAATTATATTACTTTTAATATTTTTAGAATCATTTATTTTATTTTTTTATTAATTAAATAAATGTTGTGTCTTCATTGCGCAAACATTTAAGGTAATTATTTCATAAATAAAAATTAGAAATAAATTACCCTGATAAAAAAATAATTTATATTTAAAATTAATATTTATAACCAAACATATGTTTTTTTATCCCAGTCATAGAATATTATAAATATTAAAATAAAGAGAGTAATATTTTTTACTTTAACCATTACATAAATATTATAAAGGTAAAATTCAAATAGAAATAGAACATATGTCATATATTTGAATATCTTATTCTTATTTATGAAATATAATCATTCAATAAAATAAAGGAAAGTTTTAGGTTCATTTTCTAGTTTTTATCACATTATTTTTAACTGTAATTACTAGATTTACCCTTACCGTAGTGATAAAATTTTCTAAGGTTACTATTAATAATTAAAAAAAAAGAGTTATATTTACCAAATTTTTAATTAATGATTCCAAATATGAAATAAATTTTTCAATATTAAATTCTCATAAGTGGAATAATTTAAATTAAAATTAAACACACAAAACAGAACGAAAAGCAGTTTTTAAAAAAATGCCTTTTAAGTATAATAAATATTTTTATACCAAATTAAACCCTAAAATTGATTAAAATAACTAATGTAATTTTTAAACCATTTTAAAATAAAATTAATATTTTTAAATTCTTGAAAAAAAATATAAGTTTCAATAAAAATTAGTATTTTCACTATTTATTAGAAAATCAATATTTTTAGAAAAATCTAAAAACTTTACTCTAATATAGTTTTGACATGATGATTAAAAACCTATATAATTTTTATAAAATAAAATTTCTAAAATATCATGAAATTAGTTATAATACTTTATCATAAAATTCAATAAGAAACATTTTTAAAGAAAACATATTTTTAAAGATTAAAATAAATTTGTTAACAAATTGAGTGCCTATTTCCTAAGAATTAATCAATAATTTTTTTATATTTGGACCTTTATATATAATTTACAATTAGGCTAATCCTAACCATACCCACCAATTCAGTGACTAGGTTATAACATATATATTTAAATAATAATATTTTGTGGTTTAATTAAGCTCAAAGTTGCATATATTATACACTATTGAACATAGTATTTATAATAAAGTATAAAGATATTAAAAACTTGGTTTGGATAGTTTGGTATTTAAACTTCATAAAATTAATGACTTAGTATCACTTCCTATTCAGTGAGACTTTTATATGCATCTTCCACATTTATATGAGGGTTTTTTAGAAGGAATCTATTGAGTATACTTATATACTAAAACATATATTTTATATCTAGTTTTTACAGATTTGCAGTTCAAAGTTGGTGATTGGGTTTGACATTACTATAATATGATGTGGTGCTCATTAAAGTTAGATTTTCTCCCATAAGAGTTTATTTATCTTGGGGTCTATATATTATTCATGAAAATACTTTCATTTTTTGGGGAATGAATTTTATTTTATATCATTTTGAAGTTGATTAGTGAATATTCTTACCCATCTCAGGGTTTTAGAGGGTAATTCGTCTAATATATGTATTTTATACCCCCAATTATAGCATTTAACCCATATAATATTGGATGATAGATTTATGGGTCACACTAAGCTTTGTTGTTGTGTTAGGAGGGGTTCTAGTAAGGTAAAATTATAATATACAACTGATTACTAGAATAATTCCCATAAAAAACAATTTCTTAGTTTAACATGGATACATGAAATATTGCATGAAATAACTGTAATTAAAATTAAATCATAAAGTTATCCTGAATATACCAATTTTAAATTATTTGGGGGTCATAAATAAAATATTTCACATTTAATAAAATTTGGTTGTGATATATATATTCTATTAACACCCCCACAATGAAAAAATGGGATCCAAAAGAAGATTGGGGATTTATATGGGATTTTAGTCTCACTAGCTTAAAAAATATCTTTAAAAATTGACAAGATATATATTTTTAACACGATTTGTTTATTTTCATTTTGATGAAAATGCACCCAACATTAAAATGGGAAATTCAATATCAAAATAAATATCATGGAAAATAAAATTATTATTATATATTGATCCTCATATAAATTTGAGTAAAAGAGAAGTTTTAAAGATCATAAATTTTCAAATTTATCTAATCAATTTCTCGATGTAATCAATTATTCAAAATGAGCTTCCAAATCATATACAGTCATAAAAAATTCATTAGTTGGAATAGATTCCCTAGTAGGTAAATCCAATAATTCTATAAAAAATCATTTTAATCCACTCAAGAATCATGATATTTCCCTTGTTTCAAAAGATAAAAAAAATCATTAAAGTAAATGGAAATACCCTATAGTGGTTGGGGAAATAAATTAACCCAAGAAAAATATAAATTTACATGCTCATGATATTCCTCATGAAATTAATGTACCTAAAGTACATGATCATGACTGGGAGAAAATTTATATAAATATTACTGACACCATAAGATATTGGAATCGAGTAAAGAATATTGTTGGTGATACATTTTCATATAATTTGGAATTTAATATGAATATTGAGGTTCAATAATGTAAATATTAGAATTAATGTCTTGATTTACTAGATTGGGATAAATGAAAAGTTTTTATCTGAGTTGAATTAGCCAAAGATTCTAATGATAGGTCTTTGTTTCGATTGTTAAAACCTCATAAGGGATTAAAATTATTAGTTATAAGTGGGTATATATGAGAAATCAAAGAACAATTAACTACTTAAGGTATCTCACAAAGAACCAAGATTTATTATGATAAATAATATCCCCCCATAATGGATTCAATTACCTTTTGATATCCCCTGAAATTTCTTATATATTACAACCTTGAATTATTCCTGATATATATTATGCAAACACACCTTTATGGTAAAATTGATAATGATGTCTATATGAAAATCCATGAAAGATTTGAAATTCATAAAGCATGTTCTAGATCTCAGTATCTTTATTCTATTAAATTTAATATATCTCATATGTGGTATCAATGTTTGATTTAATATCTAATGTAAAAGGTTATAAAAATGGTCTAATTTTTACATGTATTTTCATAATGATGTCTAGATTTGGATTTATTTCCGTTACAATATATGTTGATGATTTGAATATTATTTTAATTCCTAAAAATATCTTAATGGTAAAAAAATTTTAAGGAAATAATTTTATATGAATTAATTTGACAATAAAAAGTTCTGTCTTAGATTACAATATAAAATATGGAAATTTTACTCATAAATATGGGTATACTAAAAAATATATAAAAAGATTTTATATCAAAAAACCATGTAAATTATGTAAATAAATGGTTGTATATTATCTTAATATAGATAAGGAACCTTTTAGACAATGAGAGTTTAATGAGTAACTTCTTTCTCTTGAGGTAACTTAAGTATGTTTTATAAGAGAACTAGTGTAGCTCATATATAATATATTTCTTGATATATCTATGAATTTATTGGAAAATTATAATTCGTTTACTATTTTAATACATTGAAATATTATCTAAGAAATATTATTATACCTTTAAGGATACTTAAACTAAGGATTAATTTATTTTAATAATTATAACCAAAATCATTTATTTATATTGATGTCAAATATTTGATTGAACCATATAATGAAAAATATAAAGCTAGATATTTATTCAATATGATGGAATGATCATATTATGAAATTTTACTAAAAAATATTTCTATTAATTTTATAAATCATGTTTAGTTTATTTAAATTCATGAGGTAAGTCATGAATATACTTGGCTGAGGTTGGTTATTCATCATATAAAAAAAATTCTAGATTAATCAAGAATAAAGATATTCCTACTATATTATATGAGTATAATGTAGATTATATATTTTAATTTAAATATAGGTATATTAAATGTGATAGGAAAAAATATATCTGAGAAAAATTATTTTTTACCCATGAGATTCAAAAGAATAGTGATATAAATATCCAAAAAATTAGATTATGTGATAATATTATAGATTTATTCACAAATTCATTTAAAATTATAAATTATGATAATTTATTTTACGAAATTGGAATGTGAAGACTATAAATTCTATGATGATTTAATATGGGGGGGGGGGGGGTTAGGAATGTTATACTTTACCCTTAAATTGGTTTTTCCTACTAGGTTTTCCTCATAATATTTTTAATACAACAACTTAAAAATTAACATGTAATTCAATTATTTTAGCTTCAATAATTTTTCCATTAAGGTTTTATAAGTAAGGATAGATAAAATTCTACAAAATTGATGACATATAAGGGAGACAGTAATAAAAACATGTAATTATTATAGATTTTCATAATTTTCATGGATGATAATTCCCTTGGGGAGTTATTTAACATGACTATTAATCTATCAAACCCTATCTCATGTAAATAATCACTAGTGAAGAAATATATTTTTATGATGGGGTTATAATGTCAATTTTTAAAAATTAACATTTTAAAAGTTTTTAAAATCAGTTAAAAATTAATCAATATAAAAAATTGTCTTTTATTTTTCACATTGGTTATTATAAAATAGAAATAAAAGTTATATTTTTATATCGGTTAAATAATTAACCACTGTAAAAAGCTAACTTATAACATTAGTTTTCAAAAATTGACATTAGTATTTTTAAAAACAATCATATTATGTGTCACTTGATCAATTAAAACTATTCACACAGTTGATTTCTTCTCAAAAAATCTAGTTCATGATATTTTTTCTCATACTTCCACATCATACCAACCCTCATTAATTCCACTCCCATCACCATCATGGTATGCTTCTAACTCATCAACATTATATACTGAAACTTCTTAACAATATCTATTTATAGTTTGTATTTATTATTTTTATTTTCCATTCATCTAATATATGTTTAATTTTATGAATAATATTTTGTAATTTTTTTCTGAATGATCTCTTATACTACTTATCTTTGACATATCTTCTTGATCTGTATTTGTAGTTTTTATTATTCATGCTTCTATGTTATTTTTAAACTGATGAATTCAAGTTATGAGATTATGGTTTTATTAAATGATTATTTGATGAATTTGTGTTATAAATAATGTCAATTTACTAATTAATTTATGTCTAAGGAATGTTTTTTTTATAGAATTGGGAATGATTGTTTTGAAGGTATATTATATTTGGGTTTGAATATGGGGTATTGATTATATATATTTAGATGATCATACATATTTTCTGATCATATTGTGATCAAACAAACTTGCTCTATTCTACTTAATCGTGTCACTAATGTAAGACAGATTGCATAATCATATTTCTAATATAGAGATAATATTAATTTAGAACATTATTAATCAAACCCACTTAGATTGAATAGGTATTAACTCATGTTAAACATTGTATTGATTTTAATATGGTATTTTTGTCCATTTAAAATCTCATGATTACCTATGGATTTATAAATTTAATTGTTCTAATTATTTTCTTTATTATATAATATGACACTTTTGAAAATATTTAAAATATTCTAAAAATATAAAATTATAATGATTGGATTTCCATTAAAATTTTAGTTTTAAGGAATATATTTTTGGTGAGCCTAATGAGTGTGTTTTTGGTCATAATTGCATATCAATTTTGGCATAAGTGCAGGCATGTATTTATATTATTTATCATGTTATGCAATCTCATTTTTTCTCACCCTCTAATATTTATCCTTCTCTATTATTATATTTTTTATTTAAATATAAAATAATAAATATATATTTATGAAATTAAATAATAAGAATAAGAAAGAATTATGTTTTATTTGTGGTTAACTATTTAAAATCAATGTTAATGTCTCCATACCTTTAGTTTTTTTTATTCTTTTAAATATGATAATTAAATATGTTCAAGGATAATTTTTTTTATATTTCTTTATTTGGGAAATATTTTATGTTTTCTCATTTTATTGTTATTTATAAAAGTAAATTGAATATTAAATTTAAAAATATAATAATTTATTTTAAATTATTGATATTTTTTATATACAATAACGAGTCGAATTTGGAATACTATAACACAAAAAAGTTATGAATATGAGGAAGGTATTGATGTTTTTTTGGAATTTTCTAAATGAAAATTTCAAAACAATGACCTATTTTCCCATCCATGCTTGAAATGTTTAAATTTGAAAAATTTGAAAATTAGTGAAAAGAAATATCATTTAATTTTTCATGGTTTTAATCCTAGTCATAATACTTGGATTTGGTATGGTTAAATTAGACATAATTAAAGATCTATTGATGATGATTATTTTCAACATGAAAAGGCCAATCAAATTAAATAAATAATTTGTGATAGTAGAGGAAATTGGGAAAGAATTTATAATAGAGTGTTTATATAGTGTTGTTGAAAAACTATTGTATCCATGATATATGAAATTTATAGTTTTATCAATAGTGTTAAGATTTATTAACTTGAAGGAAAAAATGGAGGGAGTAAAAAGTTTTTATAGAGTTTTTATAGTTTAAATACATACTTCCTAAAGACAAAAATCTTCGAGATTCACATATTAATGTGAATAAAATATTATTCTTGATGGGGTTAGGGTATAATAAGATACTTGATTTCTTGAATTAATGTGTTTTATATAGGAAAGAATAAAAATTGTTGTTATAATTTCCAAAATATAGGACATTATGATATACATAGAAAGAAAAATCACAGTCTGATTTAACGACTATAAAGAATATTTCCAACACAATTTAATATCTTCAAATAATTAATTATTTAAAACATTTATTTAAAAATTTGAATGTTGATAAAAGGTTAATATGACATGTAGATGGGTGTATAACTAATAGAAAATTATGTCTTCCAAATGATTGTACATAATGAAAGAAAATTTATGAACAATTTCCTATATTCATAAATGATGTTAGAAATCTCAAACTTGGAATGTGAAAATATAGAATATATCCATATCAAATCCTTAGTAAAAAAACTTCATGTCTTTTTTTATTGGAAAATTAAAACTTATCTCCTGAATTTTGTATGAAGAAGAAATATATCATGTTGAGTATTAATTATTTCTAGACCAAAACAACATGGAAATGATATTGATGTTTTCCTGTCACTATAAATTTGTGATTTTAAACTTTTATGGGAGGAAGGTATCAGAGTGTAAGATTATTATAATATGGACAATTTTGAAATTCATGAAATGATTATGTTTATTATTAATTACTTCGTAGAATAAGATAACCCATAATTTTCATTTATAAATATTAAATTATTTTAGATGAATATTCATAACATTTCAGATTAATACACACCTAAGGACTATAGAGGTTTTGTGTATTTAGAAACTTATATATTCAAAAACCAGAACATAAAATGTATGTATCCTTTCTAATTAATTTCTTCATAAATAACACCCTTCTTAGGCATATCATACTTAAAACCTTTATTCATAACCTGGGGAAGGGAAATATAAGAAAAGGTGAGATAAAATTCTCAATAGGGGTAAACATAATAGATATTAATCAATGATCATAAAAAAGAATAAGATAAATATAAGGGTATAATACCATGATAAAAGCTTACAATAATCATACTCAATCAGTCAAATATCGATAATCATGAAACTTGGTGTAAGATTTTTTCAAAAAATAGAATAATACATAAGAGTGTAGAATCATCAATAGTCAATCATGACCCATGAAAACATATCATAAGCATAATTCATAAATTTTTGCAATGCACATAATCAAATAAAATCATCTACTTAGTTAAGGATCACTACCAATACTATCATCTTTTATTAGGTCCACTACCAATTCCATCATTTTATTAGTCAAGGTTCACTCCCAAGACTATATTATTGGAAAAATCACCTTACTGAACTGGGTTCACTCCCTATTCTAGTCCTTATTACCACATGAGATATCCATATTTTCCTAATTAATTTGAGGGATATAAATAAGCCACACATCATGGGTTTATAAAGTAACCAATCATCCTTGGTTTATATGAGAACCTCCCATCATATAGTGAAAACCATACATATGTGTGTCACAAAATCATAAAACATTCATCACATCATCATACCATAACCCATGGAAAGGATACGAGTTTCATAAAAATTTCATGATACTAATAATAAAAAACTAATATAAAGAATAAAAATGGTAACATTGAGCTGTTTACCCAGTAAATCATAAGAAACATTAAATGATGTTGTTATAGATGAAAATTTCTTTAAAAGATCACTAGAATATTTATTGAGGAAAATACCATTTTCATTTTGAAATAAATTATTTAAATTATATAAATTTATAAAATATTAAGGAAGAAATTTGATTTGAAAATAACCAAGGAAACTTACAAGTAACATTTAAATAAAATAGTATTCATGATGGTTACGAAATTTATTCTTGCGGTGTATGTTAAAATAAAAATTCCTTTCACATTTTCAGTAAAAATTCAAAAGCACCACATTTGGAATATGATACAAAGACTCATTTTAAACCTTATTAAGGAAATTAAAATATATTAAAAAAATTATTTTAAATTAAATTTATATAATTGTAAAAAAAAATATGGAAAACATTTTAAATATAAATACATACAAAGAACAAATATTCACAGCTGAAGGAAAAAGCAAAATCAGTTTTCCATAAAAACATTATTTTGGTTCCTTGAGTACTAAAAGAGAGAAAAATTAAAGGAAGACATTAAATATAAAAAAATTAACAAATGATAATAAGATAAATAATATTTTTGAGATATAGATCATACAATTTCACTATCATAAAATTTAAGTATAAAAAATCTTGGTAAAAATGAGATTGTAACATAAAACCCTCAACTCAGGTCTGTTTTGCTTCATAAGAATGATAAAATCGTGTATAATAAATTTAAATTTATTAAAATTATATAAGTAAACCATAATAAAACCTATAACACCATATATTTTTTACTTATTACATATCATAACTCATTCATTAATAATCGTTCACCACCATCATCTTTTTTGTGTGTGTTAACAACTTCATTTTTAATGCATATTTTGGTCTGGTGATTATGGTCCTTGCACTTTGATCATGGTATATTTATGTCCAAAATTTTAATAATTATATAAATATTATATAAATTAATTATATACATATTTATATCTATTCATATAAAGTTATTTTGAAAAATTAATTACATTACTATGTATAAAGAGTAGTCCGTACAAATGCACGAGTGATGTTTTCAACGTTTTGATGGATGGAAAGAAAGAAAGGTAAATGATAATTCAAACTTATAGAATAATTATTATATAATAAATATCATATATATTCACTAAATATATTCTTATTACCATTAAAGTAAAACATAAATGAAAAACAAACCACATTGCTTTGTGGAGGTGGTGGTCCACACATACGCACGAGTGACATTTTTGTCTTTTATAGAATAGAAGGTTAGAATATTGATAAGATATAAAAATTAAAAAATATTAATAATAACCTAAATATCATAAATAAATATTAAATCCATCATAACAACCATACCTAAAATATGGTTATGGGAAATGAATTGTATCGCTACATGGAGGCAGTAGTGTACATGTATGCACAAGCGATACTTTCATTTCCTATTTGATAGATAAATGATGGAAAAATAGTTTTAAAATAATAATAATAAAATCTCAATATATTTATTATACTGTATTAATGATGTCTTTATAGATATAAGTATAATATGAAATTAAATCCAAAGAGCTTAGTTAAGATATATACCTCTTTTTTGAGATACCTCCTTTGGTTTACACCTTTAGCCTTAAAATACCGGTCTTAGAAGAAAAAAAATAAGATATAGGATTAACAGAAAGATTATATTAAGTTTTTGGAGTTTTAAATTTTCAATCTAGATGAATTAAAGTGTGTGAATAATGGATTATGAGTGGTTCCCCTTTATATGTGAGGGGCATGACACACATGATATTTCTTAAAATATTTAAATGATATAAGGTAATTTTCATGGGAAAGTGGATCCAAATGGAAAATTATTCAAACATAGGATAATATATTTCTGAAATATCTTTGAAAAAAAATAATATTATAGGTTTGGGTGAAAATACTACCCTTATCTCATAATTTAACCCTCAGTAAACTAGCTTTAACCTTAACCGTGGAAACAAAATTTTATTATTATTTTTATTAACTTTGAAATTTTATTTAATTGAACATATTAAATTATATTAATTATTTTAATTACATTATTTTCCTTGTAAAAATAATAAATTAATTTTAAAATATATTATTGAATATATAATCTATAAATTTCATTAAAAAATCAATAAATATAGATTATATTAATGTATTAAGATAAAAACACATTGCGCGCATAAAAGTATTTTTTTTAGAAAAATGTGTTTTTAAGCCCACAAATTAACTTATACAAAAATAAAGTATAATATTGGATAATATATTATTAATTATATTATTTATAATTAACTTATAATTAGTTTAATTTAAGATAAAATAAAAAAAATAAAAAATATTTTAGTTTAAATTATATGACAATTTTTACAAAAAATCAGTAATGTTCATTATTAACTAGAACTAACTTTTTTTAAAAAAATACTAAAAATTTACCCTAAGATAACATTTAAATGATTATTTAAAAAATTATATTCATTTAATTAAATAAAATTTCTATAAAATATATAAATTAATTTTAAATTTCATGTGAGAAAGCGTGATAAAAACTATTTTTTAAGAAAACATATTTTTAAAGCGTAAAATGAGTTTAATGAAAATTTTGAAACTATTTATTATAAATTAATAAATAATTTTTCATGATTAAAAACCTTTGTAAATATTTTTTATAATGTTCTTATTACTATTAAAAATTTTTAATTTAATAGTAATGATATAATAGTTTACTATGTAAAAGTTCATATAGACTTTGGGTTACGTGTAAGAGAAGCTACAAAATACTTCAAGTTTTATTTCAAATGAAATACATGTAACATCTTGGGGTGTTACATTATAACTCCCCTTAAAATTATTTTTTACCTGAAAATTTCATTACTCCAGTAATAAAAATGAGGATATCTCTGCTTTATCAAATCTTCAGGTTTCTATGTAGCTTCCTCAAAATTTTGATTCCTATAAAGAACTTTAACCAAGTGACCAGTCTTATTATATACAAAATTATCTCGATGATCCAAGATTTTTACCTTGTTATTCATTGGAAAGATCATGATCCAATAATATAATATATTATTTCAGTATATGTGAATGATCTGGTTTGTACTTTCTCAGGAGAGTTATATGGAAGAAATTATAAACTTGAGAGAGGTTTGGTGGGAGTGAGAATTGATAAGCTATAGTCCCCAATCAATCTTGAATATCGAAGGGACCAATATACCCAGGGCTAAAATTTCCATTCTTCCCAAATATCATAAACTTCTTCTATTGATAAATTCATAGGAAAACCTCCTCACCAATATCAAATTCCAGATTTCTCCAACAATTGTGAGTATAAATCTTCTGTTGACTCTAAGATGCTGTTATGATCTATTGAATGGATCTCAATTTATTTTCCACTTAATCATCTAGATAAATAACCAATAGATTTATTTCTCCAAATTTATCCCACTATGTTGAATTTATACACTTCTTTTCATACTGGTCTTCATAAGGATCCATATAAATGCTCGAGGTAAAGCTATTATTGTAAGAAAACTTGAACACATGATGATGTTGCTCCCAACTATTGGAGTTGGTGACCTAGAAAAAACTTTTACCTGATTTATGATTACCTATATTCCAAGTTCTTAATATTAATAAACTATTTATCACATCATGATTTTTTTTCTATGTAACATAGCATGTGATAATGTCCTAAGAGAAATTGTTGCACTAAAAGGTTATTACAGTTCCCTATTATGATGAGAACCAAGAAGTTCAACGACAATATTCTTAAATATATATTATATATAAAAAAAATAAACCATTATAGGGACACAAATGATATATTATATCAAGGGCGTAGACTCATCAGAATTTTCGGAACCTTCTCATGGTGTACAACCTTGGTAATTTCTAATATATAAATTATGAGAATGAGACCCACCAGTCAGAAATCTACATTTATATGTGTCAGTGGTTGTTATTATCTCCAAGTGTATGTATTGGTCCATATAATTTAATATTAATATTAATATATATTATATGTCATGTACTTTTATATATCGATGAAAACATTGATGAAAGATGATTACGGTGAATTAGGATATGTTGAGTGCGTCATGAGTAATGCTTCATTAATGAATAATGTGAGAAAGTATTTTTAACTTATATTATTTAATTTAATTTTATATCTCAATCCCTTTGATGGAAATGATATAGCCTAAATAAATACATGGACATTTTTTTCTATAGGCAAGTTAAATTTCCATAAATTTAATGAAAGAAACATCGAGCACATAGATTGATGGATACAACGTGAGACTTTATTGATTAGAAATATCATGATAAAGGTATTGTATTACATAGTAAACATTCATATGAGGTTTTATGTCCTTAAGACATTAAATTATTTATCTATAGATTCCTTAGTGTATTGTTAGATTTTAACCTTGGACTATGGGATTATTTTCCTAATATCAATAAGAAATAGGTTTATAGAGTCACACACTAAGTCTATCCAAAATATCAGTTAAATAATAATATTATTTATTATTTAAAAATTTGAATAAATATTATTCACACATGTGTTTTAATAAATTATTCATGTTTTCTTAATCATGTATATTCTATCACCAGTTATTCGAGATAATATTTTGTGAGCATAATATTTAATAAATACTTAATTTATTTTTACTAAATATAATATTTATTTTTTTATTGGTAAATAATGAAGTGATATTTATTTAATTAATAAAGAGTCATTATTTAAGGTTCTATAAATATTTTTTAGGAATGGAGATCCAAGAATAATATCCCATAGAGAAATAATATATATTAAATATTATTTAAATAAATATTATTTAATTTAATTCGCTAGCTTTGCACATGTAAAGAAATAACAATAATAATATTATTATAATAGACATGGGGTTCTATAGGGATTAAATAAATAATAAAGGAGAAATTGTGAAATTATTATTTTCTAACCCCAATGGTATATATACAAAATTATATCATTTTATTAAGGGTTTCCATTTCATTTAGTTGTATACAATGACATCTAAAGAGAATTATATCAAATACCTAACGAGACCCCTCTTCAAGAACAATCTCAAGAATAAAGAGAGATCCCCCTCCACCACCACTCTCAAGTATGAGAGATCAAATAGAATTGTTCCTTAAAGATATTATTAGGGTGATCAAATGTGGATAACACAAGCATCATGATCCACTATTCTAGAACTGATAGATTCCTATGACAATGTTTAGAGGTTCATAGAACACATCTGGATCACTGTTGGAGGGAATATACTCTTGAATATTACAACGCAATAATGGTACAACATAGAGATTTTGTTAGATATATTAACCCAGAAAGAATTTATCACAAGGTAATTAATTAATTATTTACATTATTTGCAAATAATATACAATAATCATACATTTGATTTTCGTGTTCAACCATAAAGTAGTATTTAATTCAATCCTATTGATCACAATGTTTATCATCATGTAAATATCAGATTAATCATTTATTATGGAAAAAATCTGAGTTGGGAATGCCCCACCCAGTGCTTCCACTATTCCTGAAACCTTCAAGTGGTATCAGAGTGATCACATATTCATTTATAATTTTTTAAAGATCATTTAATGATTTACACATTTATGATTAGTATTCAATTACATTTTAATAATTATTTAATCTAAATCACAATATATTATCTTATTCCTATTAATTTTCACAAATATAATGAAATGGAATAATTTTTTTAACAAAATACATTTAAAGAAATCATCTTAAGGTGGAAGGGATTATAGATGGTTAAAATAAGAGTACACATTATGTATCCTATTGGCACACACCGTGTACCCATGTTCAATACACCAATAATTTATTTGGAATTTATTTGATCAGTGTGAATTTATTGCATGTAGTTCTTATTCAAATACACCGCATGTTTACTAGGCCTGGTTGGCACATGGTCATTCAGACTACATGTCATGCAACATATGCACATGATGTGTAGTCTGTTAGTCAAAGATGGTCCATGTATTCACTTACATGAATGATGACCATGAAACTCAGAGAACACATTCCATATATCCCATGTACATGTTGTGTACTCCATTATTTTATTTGGCATGATCACACACTAAGTCCCAAGGTGTTTGGCATAGATAGATGCTGAGAAATATACATTATGTGTAGCTACATTACCAAATTACACATAATTAAAAATTAATTTATTAGACTCTTTAAACATTGTCAACACGTGTTTCATGTGGTCATTAAGTTGATATTATATTCCATGTAATAAGTTATATATATATATATATATATATATATATATATTAAATTTATAATTAATTTCAACATAATTTTTGAAACTACAAATCATGTATGAGTTATAATACAATCATTACTCTATGCACATTGAGACATAACACAATATGTAAATATCATGTGTTCTATGTGGTCATTAAGTTGATATTACACACTATAAAATTATGTGTTAATCCATGTATGACATATGTTTCATGAGTAAATAATATAGGAATATAATTTACATTGTGTAGTTTAGATTATTACTCACCATGTTGCCTCAAAGGGACATTTTTGTACATAGTTAATTTTAAATAAATTTATTAATTTTTTTTAAATTATGATGGATGAGAATCTTAATAATATTTTAATGAGAATTAACATAAAATAATTTATTAATTAAATTATATAATTAATTGATTTGATTGTGATTTATATTAGATAAGAATGATTATAATTGAATAATTTTTTTTATTAAATATTAAATTAGTTGCATGTATGTGGATTATCATGATCATAGACTAGAACTTTTATGTGATTGGTTTATTTTAATTTGTTATTAAATTAAAATTATGGTCTGTGTGTCATCCCTCCTCTCATTATGTAAGGGCCTATGAACATGTAATTTATTTTAACCAATCCATTGGTTATCCTCACCTATTTGTGAGTAAAATATTATGTAATGGATTAATTTCCCAAGCTAGTAGAGGTGGTTCAAGTTTGGAGCTGAGATGGAACTAATCCAAGAGGTATATGGGTGGATAGGTGGAAAGCTTCAAAATGAACTATTTCATATTTCAAGGTTTTCCCCCTAGGTTGAGGGTTAGTCTATCATTTTTTAGATAAACTAACCATTATTAAAAGATCATGATCATACCACTTTATTATTTTACTCCTATCAAGTTGCATGGTAATTTTATATGGTTTTTTTCATGATAACATGAATTAATGAATTAATAATCATGCAAGAGAGAACTAAAATAAATTGGATTACGCATAAATTTGATCTAATACATGGTTAATCACTTAAGTAAATCCACTTAATATTAATAATAATGAAATAAATATAAAATGAGAAAATTTTTTATAAAGAGAAAACCAATAAATTATATATATATATATATGTATGTATATATTAATTTGGTATAGCCTTCCAATAATTAAGTTAAAATTGAACCACAGTTCAAAGTTATTTAGTGGAAAAGTTTAGGGTGCTTTCAATTATTATGGAATTATAACTTGATGTTTTGGGTTGGAAGTACCGATGCAAGATTTTTTGTAACTACCGATGCAAGATTTTCATATCAAGAGTTGAATACTGATGAAATATTTTGTGTAACTAATAGGAAAAGTTTGAGGAAGTACAATTTAAGGATTTCAAGACTGGGGAGTCCACTCAATAGATCAAGGAACCATGAGTTAATGAATTAGGAATTTTTAATGCCTATATAAAAACCTTTAAATTGATTTAATAAACAAATTTGGGGTGATGAGAAGGGAAATATGGACCCTTTCCACTAGAATGTAAAAGCAACAAGATATTGTGAAAACAATGTTGAGGGATATTGGGTTTTGATAAAATATTGTGAAATTAATGAATATAATATAAAATTTATTTATCTTACTTTTATCATATAAAGTTTAAAAATTATGATCATCTTATTTGTGGAAATGATAATAAACATGAATTCAATCATATCATTGTGATCCATACTTTATAATGATAACCTTCTCACTGGCACAAATTTCTAAGACTGTCAAAGATGCTTACATGTTATCCTATACAATGAAAGGAAATTGTATGTGCTAGAAGAACCTATCCTTGAAGTGCTTGGTAAAGAGGCTAGTGTGGAAGATTTTTATCTCTATGAGAACATTTTAATAATTCCACTGATGTTATGTTTCATGTTATCATCCATGAATAATTATATTCAAAAGAAACATGAGGATATGGATGTGTATAACAAGATGTATCACCTTCAGGATCTCTATCAAGAGAATGAAAGAAAAGAGAGATATGAGATCTATAATACTTTGTTTACAACCAAGCATGGAGAGTCAATTCCAGTTGTGACTCATATAGTCAAGATTATGGGATACATTGAACACTTATACATCATAGGGATTAAATTCTTAGATGAGTTTCACATAGATCTCATAATTTCCCAACTACAAAAGTCCTTCTCTAGTTTTATTATTAATGATAACGTGAGAAATAATTAGAGTAGTATTCCAAATTTCTTAAAATGATTCTAGAAGTGGAAAAGGACATTGGGAATGATAGGACCACATTTTTTATGGTGAATAATATAAGTAAGAACAAGGTAAAAGGACCTATACTTATAATAATTCTAAAACTCCCAAGCACAATCCTTCCAAGAAGAGGAATACCCAGAGATAGGGAAACAAAAATAATGTAGTATGTTTTTAATGTGTCAAGTAAGGCCACTAAAATAGGAACTGCACCCAGAAGTAACATAAAGCTAAAGGTGTGTTCATTATTGAGTGTAATATTTCAATTTATACAAATTGGGTATTAGATAAAGATTTTGGTGATCATATATATATATATATATATCCAAATGTATGAACCAAGTAGGGTTTGAAATATTTTTAGAGGAGAGGTGTATTTGTGAGATGTTAATGGTTAAAGGCTAGCTGCTCTAGCCATTGGAGACTATCACTTATTACTACTAACAATAATGATATTGGTTTTAAGAGATTATTATTATTTATCAACCAATACCAAGAACATAATTTATGTATCCTTCCTAGATATATATGGTTTTATTTTCATATTTGGGAATAAAAGTTTTTTATTTTATAAAGAAAACACTAATTATGGTATGATACATTTAAATAATGATATTTATGTATTAAATTAAGAAAACTAAGTACTTTAAATTGATAATGAATCATGTTCACATGAATCATATAAAACTAAGCTACAACATCACTTTATTAGTAATGTAAATGAGAAAAATTTGATAAAGATCATTAAATATGGCTATTTATAATCTTTTGAGAAAAAAACTCTTGAAATATTTAATGTTTTTTTATAAGATAAAATTACCAAACCACCATTCACTAGATATGATTAATGGGATATAGAGACTCAATGATTAGTTCAAACTAATTTGTGTGGACCATTTACAGTAGAATCTACAGGTGGGTATTCTTACTTCATAACTTTTACTAATGACTTGATTTGATATGGCTATGTTTCCTTGATGAGGTATAAGTCAAAGTACTTATATAAATTCAAAGAATTCAATAATGAAATGGATAATCAAATAGAAAATAAGATAATGTATCTTCTATCATATTGATGTGGTGAAAATATTAACCAATAGTTTATCAACTTTCTACAAGAGTTTGAGATTTTATCTCAACTCACTCCACCTTACACACCATAGTGTAATGGTGTTTGTGAAAGGAGGAGCCATACCTTACCAGACATGGTAAGGTCGATGATGAGTTATGCATATCTTACATTATCCTTTTGGGTATATTCTTTACAAAATGAAACATAAACACTAAACCAAATGCCAACTAAAGTGGAAAACATAATTCTCCTTGATCTATGGAGTGAAAATAAACCCATTATTTCATATAAACATGTATGGGGTTGCAAATAATATGTTAGGGCCTTGTTAGGAAACAAACTAGCACCCTGGGATACAAAGTGCATATTTATAAAGTATCCCAAGGAAACAATGGGATACTACCTATACAACCCCTCAGATAAGAAATGAACTATTACACAAAAAAACCATCTTTATTGAGAGGGAAAACATCCTCAAGAAGAATAGTGGGAGAAAGATTTACTTTGATGAATTTGATCCACAAGATACCCAAGAGTAGGTATTAGAATATATTTCAGAAATCCTCATTAAAAAAGTTTTTCCTAAAACACAAGTACTTTGTTGGATCACCAAATAGGTAAGAGAACAAGAGAGATATGGGTTTTTAGTCAAAAAATATGGTAACTCGTTATTGTTTGACAATAATGAACCTCCATACTATAAATAGGTAGTAGAGATCTCAGAAGCTATGCGATGGGAATATTCTATAAATTCTGAAATGGATTCCATATATCATAACTAGGTATGGGTTCTCTTCGATCTTCGAGTTGACCTAAATCCTATTGTGTTCAAATGGGGTTTCAAGAGAAAATTGGACATGGAAGGTAAATTATATACGTATAAAATAGCACAAGAAGATAAAGGGTTTAAACACCATCAATGAGTTTACTACAATGAATCATGTTTTCTAGTTTCCATTTATAATCCATTATAATTCTAATTGCTATAGCTTCTTACCATTAATATACAATTTTATAGATGGATTTACAAAAAAATTTCCCTAATTGGAACCTTTAGGAAGATGACTATATGAAACAACCATAAGGGTTTGTGACTCCAGGTGATGCTAAAAGGTATGCAATTTGTGGATATCATTTTATGGATTTAAGTATGCATCTGGGTCATGGAATATTTAATTTTATGAAGATATAAAATATTTTTGGTGTCATTAATAATGAATGTGATTCATGAGTTTAAAATTGTTTTAGTGGAAATGAGATCATTATCCTAGTAGTATATATTGATGAAATATTACTTATTAGAAATAACATAATAGTATTTCATTCTGTTAATGTCTGGTTAAACAAGTGTTTCTCCATGAAGGACTAGGTGAAGTAATCTATATTATAGGGATTAAAATAATTCATGATAGTTTCAAGAGTTTTCCTGGACTAAGTAAAAGTTTATACATTGACTAGATACTGAAGTTATTTAGTATGGAACAATCCAATATGGGAATGGTTCTAGTGTCACATGGTTTACGTCTTTCCAAGAAAATGTGTCCCCAGAAACAATAGGAGAAAGAGAGAATGAGTAATATCACATATGATTCTATGATAGGGTTAATCATGTATTCCATGTTATGTTATAGAATTTATGTTTCTAATACATTGATCATGTTTGGGAGATATCATGTTGATCTAGGTGAATAACATTGGTATGATGTTAAGTTTATCCTTAAGTATCTGAGAAGAACTAAGAATGTGTTCTTTGTGTATAGAGAATATTAGGATCTAGTCATCAAGGGTTATATTGATTCTAGTTTTCAAACATATTAGAATGATATGAATTTATAGTCAGGAGATGCTTTCAGTCTCAATAGATGAGTTGTGAGATGGAAGAGTTCAAAAAAGCATGATATTTTTTATTCTATAGTAAGTTTTAAGTATATAGAGTCTTCTAATGCATCCAAATAATCCATTTGAATACAAAACTTTTTCCATGATTTTTAATGTGGTAATTAGAAATAAAGACCCTATAACATTATAATATGATAATACTACAACATTTGATCTTGAAAAGGATCCCAGGTCACACCAAAAAACAAACATTATACTCTAAAAGTATCATCAATTGAGATATTTTTCTCATAATAATGAAGTTGAAGTAAGAAAAATTTCCACAGAATAAGATATGGTTGAACCCCTGACTAAAGAATTATCTTAGAAGAATCATGAGTATCATTCTAGATCTAGTGGACTAATGGTTATTAATAGTTGTCTCTAGTGAAAGTGATATTATATTGGAGTTAGTTCCTTAGAACCCACTTTTGTGTAATTTATGATTACCTGTATTCATAGTTTTGAAAATCAATTAACTCCTTATCAAATCATGATTGTCATTATGTGTATCATAGTATGTGATAATGTCTTAAGGGTAGTTGTCGCACTGAAAGGTCATAGAAGTTATCAACTATGATGATAAGTAAGAAGTTCCATCATAGTATTCTTAAATACATGTTCTATAGTAAAAATAAGTTATTTGAGGGAAAAAATGATATTGGATATCAGGGATGGAGACTCATAATACTTTTTGGCACCTTATCATGGTGTACAACTTTGGTAATTTCTAGTGTATGAGATTATAAAAAAGAGACACACGAGTTGGTAATCCACATTTATATGTTTCATTGGATGTTCCTATCTGTGGATGTTTTTATTTTTCCATAGAATTTATGATTATTATTAATGGATATTACGAGTCATATACTTTGATTTATTGATGAAAACCATGATCAAATATGTTCACAGTGATGTAAGATACATTGGGTGTGTCATGGGTAACACTTTATTAACGAATAATGAAAGAAAGGATTTCCTCCTTATGTTATTTAATGTAAGTTTATATCTTAGGAACTTTTATGGAAATAATATATCCTAAATAAATCCATGACCATAGTGTTCTTTTGGAAAGTTCAATTTGTATAATTTCAAAGAAAAAGACATTGAACACATAAGTTGATGACACAAACATGCAACCTGATTGATTATAAATATCATGATAAAGAGATTATATTACATTAAAAGTGTTCATATGAGGTTTTATTTCATTGAGTATGTAACTTCTTTCTCTATGGGTGACTTATCATGTTACTAGTTTCTAACCGTGTTCTTTGGGATGCATCACCTAATGCCACTAAGAAAGAGGCCTAGAGGGTTACACACTAAGTGTATCCAAAATTTTAGATAAATAATAATACTATTTATTATTTAACAAGTTGAATAAATATTATTCCCACATGTGGTTTAATAAATATTCTTGTTTTCTTGTTCACATATATTCCATCATCGGTTATTTTATAGAATATTTTGGGAGAATAATATTTAATAAATATTTATTCACTATTTAGTGAATATAATTTTTATTTATTTATTGGTGAATAATGAAATGATATTTATATAATAAATGAATAGTCATTATTTAAGGCCTGATAAATATTATTGAGGAAGGGTGGACAAATAATAATGGCCCAAAGGGAAATAATATATATTAAATATTATCTAAATAAATAATAAATAATTTACTTCAGCTGATTTTCATACACCAAGAAATAATAATAATAATAACAATAATAAATATAGAAATGGGGTTCTGTAGAGATTAAAGAAATAATAAAGGGGAATTTATGAAATTATTATTTTCTGACCTTTTATTTATATAGACCCAATTATATTATTTTACTAGGGGTTTCAATTTCATTTGTTTATGCATAATGACATTTGGAGAGAATTCTATCAAATACCTAGAGAGATACCTCTCTAAGAATGATCTCGAGAACAGTGAGAGATCCTCCTCCACTACTACTCCAAAGTATAAATAAATAGAAGAGAAAAACCTTCCTTAAAGAGATTCTTGGGGTGATCAAAGAAGACTGACACAAGCACCATGATTTATGACTCCATTACCTATAGATTCCTATAGTAATGTTTGGAGTTTTATGGAAAATTTGTAGATCATTACTAGATGTAGTCTACTCTTGATTCCTATAATGTAATTATGGTACAATATAAAGACATTGTTAGATCCATCAATGAAAAAAATAATTCATCATAAAGAAATTATTTAATTGTTTAAATTAATTATAAATAATATGTGATGATCCTGTTTCTTGGTTCCAGCGTTCAATCATTAATTAATATTTGATTCAATTCCATTGATCATGGAGTTTATCATTATTCAAATCTAAGATTTATTATCGATAAAAAACCGATTTGGGAATGCTCCATCCGACACTTCCATTGTGAACAAAACCCTCACTAATCACATTTTAAATATAGATAATAGGATATAAACATATCCTATAGGGTTTAAATGTTCCTCTCAGACTAAAAACCTATTTGAGGATGATAAACCATACTAAAAGACAACTATATATCTAAAACTTGCCTAATATTTCTCTAGAACTTCAAGGCAATCCTTAAATCCTGATCATATATAATAGAATTTTGTACCCCATATAACTTTACTATTTAATTAATATAAATCGTGGAAATATGATAAATATATAAATCATCTTAGATAGCAATGAAATGTCTTTAATTTGTAAAGAGATTGACTAGAAAAAAATAGAATTATGACCTTTATATATTTTGGGGATCTAGATAATGAAATTCATGGTGATGTTTTCCCATTTATATTCTAGTATATTTAATTGTTGTAAAATACCCTTAGAATTAAATATCTACGTATTAAATTGCTGACATACTAAGCATTGAGATACATACTCTATAGTATCCCTCTACATGTTCTCTCAATAGAAATATTTTTTCAAATCACTATACATTTTTATAATTATAGAATTAATAAAGAATAATGAGTTATGAGATTCATCAAATAAATACTTCTTCAAGTATGGTATTAATGGGACACAAACTTGGTTCTTTAACCTTATCATTCCATCAAAATCAAGGTTGAGCACAAGAACATTTCTCACCTTATTTTTCATATCCACATCCTCCTTTTACATCTCTTTAATCCTTATATGGATAGATGGTTGAAAACCCATTTGAGAAAGATAATATTTATCCTCTTCCTTTACGATTTCAAGGTACATCCCTTAAAAATACATAAATATTAGTTCTTTGGTGATTCCCATCATAGATAAACTAGCATGACCCTTTTGACTCAAATCATAAAACACCCTAATCACTTTCCTAGGGTGGTAGTATATTGAGTAGGCATAATATTTAATCAACTCCAACAATCTTATTTACCACATAATCAACTCTTTTTGGGTGAATATTTAATTTAAACCTGTATTATCAGTATATATGTTACACCTTTATCTATAAAGATAATTCCTCTAGATATTTAATGAAAATGCTACCACTTCTAACTCCAAATCATGAGTTGGGTAATTTTTTACATGAACCTTCAATTGGGTGAGGAATAAGTTATCACCATATCATTACTCATGAGAACATATCCCAAACCTTTATTTTATGCATCACTATAAATCAAAAACCTTTCTCTACTATAGTGTAGTGTGAGAAAAAGTGCACTGACTGACATTCTCTTTATTTCCTTGATTTTTTTCACACTTATTAGTCTAAAGGAACTTAACCCCCTTCTGAGTTAACTTGGTGATTGGATTGGACAATAATGAGAAATCCTTTATAAAGAATATTTAATATTCATCTAATCTAAGAAAATTATAGATTTTAGTTTTTTTTAAATGGTTTTTAAAGGTTGGGGCTGAAGTATCAATTTATTATTAAAGAAAAGAACTATTTTTATAGGGTATAGGGAGATCCATTACATAGCCTGAAGGCACAAGGAAAAGTGGTCTGAATACATGGCTTGAAAGCCCATTTTTTGGCCCAAAGGTCCCTTTAGTGAATAGTACTACTACAATACTATGGCTACTATAGTACCTGCTATAGTGCCATCTCCACTACAGTCCCTCCTATAGTTCCGCCGCCACTACAGTTTCACCGCTGCAATTGTTCTGCCAATTCTATAGTAATACTATAGTGCTCTACTACAGTACCCAGAAATTTAATGGATCCACCAATATTCCCTCACTTTAGATTATATGACCCAAATAATGAAACTTTATATTGCCAAAATTTACACTTAGTAAAATTTTCATACAATTTTTCATTCCTTAGGGTTTTCAGTACAATCCTAAATAGTTCCTCATGATCTAATTTTCTCTTAGAATAAATAAGAATACCATATATAAAGAATACCACAAACTAATCAAGGTAATATATTATGACTTTATTCATTAAACTCTTCAAGATAGAGGGGAAATTAGTAGGTACAAATGACATCAAAATAGATTCATAGTGTATATACTTCGAACGAATAGATATCTTGGGTAAGTCTTCAATTTTAACCCTAAATTGATAGTACCCAAATCAAAGATCAATATTAGTAAAATATTTATATCTTTGTAATTTTTCAAAAAAAACCCATCAGTATGGGGTAGAGGATACTTATTCAGGATCTTTATACTGTTAAGTTATTAATAATCAATGTAAAGTCACATTGATCTATCTTTATTCAAAAAAAAAGTATAGGTGTTACCCATTGTGATGCACTTGTATAAATGAATCCCTTATAAAGATTCTCCTGGAGTTACTTATTCAATTAATAAAACTCAATTGGGGCCACTCTATATAGAGTTTTTGAAATATGTGTACCACTATGTATTAGTTTTATTGAAAAATCAACTTCAAAATTTGAAGGAAGACTAGGAACCACTTCTAAAAATACATAAAAAACTCCCATAAAATAATAATATCATTGGTTTTGAGTTTCTACCTAACCATTTGAGATAAATTCACACTTTGAATAGGAATAAAGAACCATGAAATGAATATAACATCCATTAGAACTTCAAATTTATCCTCAAACCGATTGAAAATAATAGGTTTGTTCATTGTATAAAAGGTGAATTCCCTTACTTGGTAATTGATATTGTATTTATATAAATAAATAGCATAAAATCCCAAAATCACATAAAATTTATCTGGAGGAATATTAAAAATATTTATAGGAATAATATTCCCACAAACTTAAATTGGAGAAGATTAATAGAATTTAAATGTTGTTATCATACAAATAAGAGTTTCCAATTATATTTCAACATATTTTCATTAAGGTGGTAATAAGATACCCACCGAAAATTTTTAGATATAAAAAAGTTGTTAGATCTAAAATAAAATAATAAATTAGTAATTCTATATTTAATGGTAAGTGTACCTTTCGACACTTCGTTATCACACCCCACATCTATAATAGTGGTAACATGATATTTACGTTTATCTTTAGGCTTAAGAGGTGTTTGAAATTGATCATCATCATTAACCTTCATATTAGAACATTTGTTGGAATAATGTCTATATTCACTGTAATTATAGCATTTGAGTGATGGTGGTGGATTTTGTGGAGATTTTCCCCATTTATATAATTAGCTATCTTATTCCCATTACTTCATAATTTGATTTACCAACAACATTTATTTCCACACTTAATACATTTACCAATACCCTTAATAAGATTCCCTCTATACTTTTTTAGACACTTATAACATAATGGAAAACTCATTTTCTTCTCTCTATGGTTTTTGTTATTAGAATTTAATTTGAATTATATATTTCTTTTCTTATAAAAAATATGAGATTGATGGGTGACTAAAACCTCCATTTATACCTTGATATCACATTGAATTATTTCTTCATAGCTAATGAATTCTCTTATAGCTAACCCCATTTCTAAATTTGGTTTTAATATTTTAAAAAATCATTAAATATTACTTTCTGGTTTAATAATAAAACCTAAACAATACCTCACAAATCTTATAAAATTTAACTCATTGGTACCAAAAAATTCATCACCCTTTTTCTTAAGATCAATGATTTCCTTATGCATATTCATATAAAGAATATGGGGAAAGTAATTACTGAAAAATAAGCTACAAAAATAGTCCCACACCATAGATCCAATTTATTTTCATTACCTTTTATTCTTAATAACAATCCACCATTTTTTCACTTCACCTTAAAAATTATTAATAGCTAAGACAAAATTTTAATTTTTTGAGCATTGGAGAATGGAAAACATTTTTTCAATGGTAATAATCCATTTATCAACAATTAGTGGATTGAAGGACTCACTAAAAAGGGGGATTTTTCCTCATGGAGGAATCAATAGTACGTTGTTCTTTCCTTTGATTATTTGTAATATCAATATGATTTATGGATTTAGAAAGCGACATAATAATAGAAAAAAAAGTTTTATTCTAGATTCTATAATATTAAGTTTTTTAGGGGAAAATAATTTCATTGTCCATCACAATCAGTTTTAACACGGTTCCTTCAAGTTCTAACCATTTACAAAAAATAAAACTCATAGTGATGTGGATTGTATTTGGTGCATTTTTTCAAATTTTATTTGTTTAATTTATTGTTATTTTGATAAGAAGGTTCAATTTAATTGGAGAATTTGTGAAAATTTATTATTTGTGAAGATATTTTAATTCATTGGATATTATTTTTAAAAATGAGTTATATTTAGAGTCAAACAATTGAATGGTTTCTTACTTTGAGTGTTTATTTTTAGCAACATTTTTTTTGATTCTTGATTTTTCATTCTTCAAAAATATAATTTCTTAAAATTTATGGAGTTTTTGGTCTATAAATGAATTAATTTTTCATGATTCAATTTTTATAAAATTTTAATAATAAACATTTTTTAGTATTTTTTCGTATTTTTTATGATGATTCTAAATTATATGAATTAATTATTGTATACTTATATGATTTTAATAAAAAACTATTGGAATTATTTTTTGTATCTTTGAAAATTTAAATGATTAATTTTTTTGAAAGTTGAGTTCATTGTTGAATATTTTTATTTTCAATAAATTATAACTTCTGTGTTATTTTAGGATCTATGTAAAAAATATGCCAGACTACCAAAGCTAGTGTCATGAGAAAATTGGAAAATTTCTATGCTAACTATAAATAAGATCCATAGTCACTATAGTGAATTCGTGAATGTTTCTCTATGTGACTAATTGTCAAAAAAATATATAATGGAATCAAGTGACCACATGGTGCCTTTTCGGTCAATTAAGTGACTACCTGATTGAAATTTCAAGTGACTGTGGAAAGCCATTCAAGTGACCATATTTTAAAATTCTAAGTGACTATATGCTTGTAAGAGACTACAAGAGGGGATTTTAATCTACCATATGACTACTATTTCAATTAACCATACATAAAAATAAAAGTGTCCATAAAACCAAAATTATAATTGAATTCACGTGAACCCAGAAGTAACACTTCCCCCTCTAAAATCTATCGTGATCCTGAGAACTAAGAAAGTGATTGTGTGCATATAATTAAAAACTTACCATGCCAAAAATACCAAATTTATGAAGAAATTGACCATGGATATATTTCAACATGCTGTGTCAGATAAAAATAAATGACCATGCATGGAGAACAAGTGACTGCACCCTCAAAATACATGTGGTTGTAAGACTCAACATAATTGACCGTGAGGATGAAATTTTGAGTGACAATAGAGAGCCAATGTGTAAATTAAATGAACACATAACCAAAGAGTTTACTACAAAAGGAAGATGAACTAGAACCTTATCGATCCTAAGTAACAAGAATCTGATGAATTTGAAGAACAAGAATTGACAAAAGTACTGATTCAAGCCATTTTAAGAAAACTTGAGGTATGTGATGCTGAATTTAAAAGATTTTTTTAAATATGACACTAGTTATGGGTAAATTTTACCTACAATATTGAAGTTCATACACCACATGAATAAAAAACCCAAGCTCAATTGGGGATGTGAATTGGTTCATTGGGGGAGAAGATCCCAAGACCTGAAGAACACTGACCAATTGGAGGAACAAGAAGATATAACAAAGATAAAGAATAACCAAATTTTCATACTCAAGTATACACCCAAATGGAGAAAAATAACTGAATGAATAAAATCCAAGACTATGGACCAGTATTATGATAATGAGGGAACACATGATCTCTATTAATGAAGATGATTAGATAAGTTGATGATCCCTTACCCGATGGATTGAAATCAATCGATGCCCATGCTTGATGAGATATTGAAAACTCAAACTCAACTTTGAAAAATATTTTAATGATCAAGGGGATAAAATTTTCAATGGTTGGTGTTCTCAGTTTTGGTTCTTGATAAGGATGGATTGGATCTCAATATCCCTAATTTTTTGTTTACGATAATGTAGAAGGATTTAATCATTATATTCATTGAAATTATTCAATGAGGTTAAAATCCATTTGAGGATTTAGATGATGAACCTACACGAGGATAAGCTATAACCAAGGTTAAGGATGAGTTACAACTGAAGGGGGATAATATTAGTTATTTTATTTTATATAAAAAATTAATGAGGGGAATTCTCATAATATGACCATGCTAGTTGAGATAAAACACCATCTGGGTTGAAGCCAATTGATCAACTTGTAAAATCTATGTGAGTTTGAAATCATTGATAATGATGAACTATATGCTTTTATTGATCTTATGAAATGGTTTTAGTTTTATTTGACAGAAGTTAAACCTCTGTATAGAATTTTAGTGAAGTATTTCAATGTTATTCTATGTGAAAGGTACACTATGTCATTGTATATGCTTGTATCGTTTTCTGCAAAAGGGTCATCATTGAATGATGTACTAAAAAGTCAACTCTAGTTTTTTCTGTGTTGGTGGGAAAACACTAAAATTTGGATTATTTAAATACAAATACCTTAAATTATAATTTTCAAATATAAAATAAAATGGGGATCATGAACCTGAGAGGTTCACGAGAAGATTCTGGAATTAATGAATGTGTTAATAATGGAGATAGGGGAACATGAAAAAATTTACTTTTGTTAAGGGAGATTTACTTGAGTTACCCAAGGAGAAATATGTATAATGAAAACTCACCACATGGATTATATTGAGATAATATTGAATTTGATTTCTACGAGTTTCCAATTATTCAAGGAGTAATCAAATAAATTAAGGTAGAAAATTTCAATGACAAGAAAAATAATCCTTGATAGGAGGAAAGGGGTATTTTAGGAGGCATAGGCATTAGAAGGGTTCACCATATTCCCTAATTCACACAATCCACCTCCTTTTACACATTTTATCACTATTACATTCCTTAGATAATAGACCATCCATTCAACTTGTGACTGAGAGTGGAGTAGGATCAGAGGCTAGAGAACACACTCGACAAAGTGTAGTTAGAGTTGGAGTAGAAGGAAGAGGTAGATCACCCAGGAGAAGCTTCCTTACCTATTATATACTTTATTTACTATTTTCTAGAGATAATTTTTAATGAATTATATTTTTGTTTCTTCTAAAATGAATAACTTTGTAGTTTAGAGGGATCATATTGGATGGATTGACCACATTTAATTCTACCTATTATCACATGGGGTTAATTAATGAGTCATGTTGTCTTTTTATCAGAGATCTCAATATATCTTTCTCATGAGTATATTTTAACTCTACTCTAAGTAATAATAGGTGAAAGGCATAGAATTGTTTTCCTTTTAGACCATATATTATGAGTAATAATAATCATAGTTAGAAATCATATAATCATGAAAATAATTTATAGGATGTCTAAATCAGGACACATTTTTTTCAATCCATGACAACATAATTTAACCTACGTAATCAGTAGTAATTATATATTCAAATCATTTATAAAAATAATCATATCCCCTAGTAGTGTCAAACCAAGTGTGATATAAATTAAAATTCATTGTGGACTAGAATTATAGTCGAGATATACTTGACCAAATCTTTTTAAGGTTATTACCCATATATGAATTTATTCCAAAACCACATTCACTTATGGTATCCATAGAGGGATGTATTTTCTTAGGGAAACCACACTAATTTATTCACCAAAACATAGGATGTTCTTATATACTTTGGATTATCCTAAGGGTTATGAAGAAATTTCAATCAACATAGTTTCTAAAAGTTACTAAACCATGCCTCTGATACAAAAAATAGTGACCCATACTTTTTATATATAAAGGTTATATCATTTTATCTAAATATTATAACCATTTCAAAATAATACATGCTTGAGTACCATAGATGTTTAGTGTATTTGGAAACTGAGATATATAAAAAACTACTAAATAAAAGTTATATATAATTTATGATTTAATTATTCACAACTAGAACCCTTTTTAGACGTATCATATTTAAAAAAAAATCATAACCCAAGGAAGGGAAACATAAGAAAGGGTGAGATAAAATGATCAATAAGGGTAATCATAGTTGATATGAAGAAATAATCATAAGTAAGCATAAGATAATTGTAAGATAATCATAAGGGTATAAGAACATGATCAAGTATTAATACAATCATACCCAATTAGTAAAGTCTCCTTAATCATGTAACAAGTCATAAAGTTTTTTAAATCAAATGAAATAATATATAAGTGTAAGAAATCAATAATGGCCAATCCTGAGCCATGAAAACATATCATAAGTTTATGAAATAAGTTTGAATCATGAACATAATATTACAAAATAATTTACATAGTCAAGGATCAATGATAATACTATCATAGTAGACTGGGTTAAATCAATATTTTAATATTTCCTTAGTCAAGGTTCACTACCAAGACTATCTTATTGGAAAAAGTCCCTAATTGAATTGGGTTCACCTACTATTACATTCATTATTATCCCATGATATATCCATTTTTACCCAATTTTTTGGAAGCTATAATGGACCCAGATGGCCATAGTTTCCTTAGTTGATAATAGAACCAACAATAACTTAATGGATAACATACATATGTGTACCACAAAATCATAAAACATTTATCATATCATCATGTCACAACCCAGGGAAAGGATATATGATACATAAAAATTTAATAATCATAATTATAAACCATCCAAAGAATGAATAAATATGGAAAAATTGAATAATATCTCCATTAAATCATAATAAACATAAAATTATATTGTTATAGATTAAAATTCATTTAAAATAACACTAGAATATTTCTAGAGGAAAATACCATTTTCATCTTGAAATCACTTACATAAAATATAAAGTTTTAAAAATATAAAAAAAAAAATTCTTTGAAAAAAACCAAGGAAAATTTTAAATCAACCTTTAAATAAAAAGGTTTTTATGATGAAAGAGGGGAACTGTTCATGCGGTGTATGTTAAAACAAAAATTCCTTTCACAGTTTTTGGTAAAAAGTAAAAAGCACCAAATTTGGTAAATGATAATAAGGTTCCTTTTAAAAATAGATAAGGAAATTCAAATTTAATAAAATATTAATTTAAATAATCTATTGAATATAGAAAAAACATTCTTGAAAATATTTTAAAGAAAAATATGGACATGGAAGAAAATATTCCCAATCGAAGGAAAAAAACAAGGTCAGTTTTCTATAGAAACATTCCTTTGATATATTGATTAATTAAAGAGAGTAAAAATAAAATAATCAAAATAAATATCAAAACATAAATATAGAATAATAAAAAAAATAAGTTTTTGGAGATATAGATCATAAAATTTCATTTCTAAGCATAAAAATCCCATTAAAAATGAGATTGTAACATAAAACCCTTACCACAAGTCCAGCCTCATAAGAAATCTAAACACTTTTATAATAAATTTAAATTTATTATATTTAAATATTAAAACCTTAATAATACCTATAATTCACACATAGTTTTCTGATAGCATATTATCATATGTTCATTAACAATCTTTCATTATCATCATCATTCGGGGTGTTAACTATATTCTTCATTTACTTTTTGGTTCAGTGGTTATGGTCCTTGAACTTTGACCATGTTTTCTTCATATATAGTATATAAATAATGATATAAATATCATAAATATTAATTATATACATATTTATATCTATTTATATAAAGTGGTGATGATAAATGAATTAGATTACTATGTAGAGATGATAGTTCGAACGTACACACGAGTTATGTTTTCCACTTTTTGAATGATGGAAAGAAAGAAAGGTAAATGATAATTTACCTATATAGACTCAATATTATATAAAATATATATTCACTAAATCTATCATTATTACCCTAAAATTAAAACAAAAATGAAAAAAAAATCATATTACTTCATGGAGGTGGTAGTCTACATGTACACACGAGCAATGTTATCGTTTTCCAATGGATTAGAAGATAAAAAGATAGATAAGATATCATAATTAAAAAATAATAATTATTACATAAATATAATATATAAATATTAAATCTATCATTAAATCCATCCATGAAATATGGTTATGGAAAATGAATCGTATCGCTACGTGGAGGCGGTAGCCCACACGTATGTGCGAATGATACTTTCATTTCCCATTTGATGAAGAAGGGGTGGAAAATAGTTTTTAAATCATCATAATAAAATATATGTATATTTATGATACTATATGTACCATTTTTTATGGATAAAATAGGTTTATTGGAAGTAAAAGTAGAAATAAAATTGAAAGAGCTCGGTTAAGATCTACACCGCTTCTTTGAGAGACCTCATTAGGCTTACTCATTAATTCTTGAAGGATTGGTCTTAAAAGAAAAAAAAGAACATATAGAATGGAGAAAATGATTATAGTACGGATTTTAAGTATGTATTTTTCAATCTAGAAGGCTTAAATGTTGTGAATTAGGGAGGATAAGAGGTTCCCTTTTATAAGAGAGGAGAGGGACACACATGAGATTTCTTAAAATATTCCAATGATTTAAGGTCAATTTCATGGGAAAGAGGATCCAAATGGATAGGTAATTAAATATGGGATAATATAATGTTGAAAAATATTAAAATAATAAGATTATTTTTGGTGTTTATGTAGATCATACCCCTATATCATGGTTTAACCCTCTGGTAAACACTTTTTAACCTTAATCGTGGTAGCAAAATTTTAATGTTTTTACTTTTCACTATAAACAAAAATTAAGTTGACCTTATGGAATTATATTAATATTCATGATTGAAAATATGGAATTAATTTTAATATATTCAATTTATATAAGTGGTATAATTTAATTTTAATCATGCACCAAACCTGAAATAAAACCTATTTTATAAAAAATGAATCTTCAAGTATAAAACACAATTTACTTATATTCCATTCATTTTAAAAACCATAAAATTAATTTTAAAACGTATTATCAAGTATAAAATATATAAATTTCCTTAAAACCATTAATAAATAGAGATTAAACTAATTTATTAATATAAAAATACATTGCATGCATAAAAGCAGTTTTAAGAAAAATTTGTTTTTAAACCCAAAAGAAACTTATACCAAAATTAAGTATAATGATGATTACAATGTAATTATTTATATTGTTTATAATTAAAATCGATTTTGTTACTTTAAGATCAAATTCAAAATATAATGGGACATGTACTTGAAAATAAAAGACTTTTTTTATAAAAATTATTATTTTCACTATTTACTGAAAAATAAATTATTTTAGAAAAATACTAAAAATTCACCCTAAGATAATATTGAAATTATTATTTTAAAATTGGCATTTAATTAATTAAATAATTTTTTTAAAAATGGTTGAAATTAATTAGGAATTTTGTGTTCAAAAAATTAATAGAAACTATTTTTAACAAAAACATAACTTTAAAGTGTAAAATGACTTTAATGAAAATTTATTAATTAATTATTATGAATAAAAAAATAAATTTTATTTATAAAAAACCATTGTACTAATTTTTAGTTTTTTTTATTAATATTCAGACCATCCAATTTAACATATAGGTTTTAAAAACTTACTATATTGTAGTTCATATAGAGTCATAGTTGTGTGTAAGGAAACTATCAAATACTTTATGTTTTATTTAAAAGAAAATACATATAAAATCTTGGCGTGTTACACAACATATGAATATTTATATATATATATTTTTAAAGGGAAAAATATTATCTCATTTTCAAAGAACTAACTTCATATTGTCAAATGTAACATGGAAAAATCATTATACATGAGTCATCGATGGTTTTTATCTATGGATCAACATTATTAAAGATTAAAAGGAGTTAAATGAATCAAAAGAAATTTATATTTCTCCAAAAAAAATTTCCATCGATGAATATTTTTATAGTGTGAAAAACATTGATGTCACATTCAGAAAGACAAAAAATATGGCAATGATAACAATATTTGGAAGAAATGATCAATATTTTTTGTGCTTCCATATTGGAGATATCATGAGGTCAAACATAACATTGATGTCATATATATGGAGAATAATATCTAGGAAATTTTGATTGTAACCTTGTTAAATATTAATAGAAATATTAAAGATGGGTTGAATGTAAGATTATACTTACATTAAATTTGAATATATTTGGTGTTAACTCCTAATCCTAATAAAATACAAACATACCTACCTACACATTTTCATAAATTATACAGGAGGGATAAAATTAGTTTTTTTTCTTCCCCATGGTATCAAAGTGCCGTGGGGTTTTTTTAAAGTATATATTTTTTAGTTTTAGTAAAATATTTGAAGTTGGAAGGCATGAACTCTCATTATTTTCACATCATGATAAAACTGATACGAACATCTGTATTTCATGGATTCATACCAATACATGTTAGAAGACTATCATGATGGTTTTTTATTTTTTCTCTTCAATTTGTAAAAAATTTATTTATCTAAATTCATTGAAAATTTTGGATAATGATATATATTTTATACTTTTTCAACTATAAATTTACTCCTCAATTTTTTTGATATCATGGTGCATTAAATAGTTCATTTTGTGTGAGAAATTAATCTTTGTGGACCTATATATCAATGTTCAATTTATCTTACGAAAGTTATATGGAGATATCAAAGGGATATGTTAAGAATCTATATCCACATGAGGTATCCATTTTTGATAAGTATATTTATAAAAAGGTTGATGATTTTTTTACAAACTACTTGTCTGTAGTGGAGCATATTGGTTTGTCTACATATTTCTATGAATACATTAGTTTTGTGGGAAAGGGGACCTATGGATTGAAAATTAAAATCATTGATAATTTAACAGATAAATAAGGTACATTTTAAATCTTTAATAACATATATAATGATCATAAAAATATAAAATATCATATTAATGTGTCGAAATAGTGTTACCCAAAGAAGAAAGGTATGTGGATACTTAATGGGACTAACAATTTTTTTAATATGGTATAATTAGACCATGAATAGTAGATCAGATGATTCAGAAACATTGATATGGTTAGCGGGTGGCTTAAGTTTAAATATGATAACATGGTCTAGGTATGACATTAGTGGTTATAAATTTTATAATAAAGGTTAGGAAAATAGAAGTGATGTTTAGAATAATAGTGAATTAGTGTTTTTTATAAGAAATTTATTTTTCAAGTGCCAAATAAAAAAACCCCATATTTGATTTAAGTTCTTATTACAGAGTTATTGAAGAAATATGGTAGATTTATTACCCGAAATTTCGAGTTCTAGTGTTTAATTGAATATGGGTTATCAGTAACAACAATGTAAGATACGAAGAATTCAATACAACACTAGTTAATGTAAATAGATTGGATTACACTGCTGATCCTTTTATTATAGAAAGGCATGAATTTTTTTATGTTCCTTATCCAACAAGTGTGTAGTGGTATATCATTTTATAGGAAACAAAATTATATTTTGGTGATGTAAAACATGACAATGATGCTGATTAAAGTGAGGTACCTACTTCCATAGAAATGTTACCATAGAATGTTGATAACCATGCCATAGACATGATTTGTTCTATACATAACATTCATGAGGAAGGAATATGGGAAAATAATCAATTATTAATTTTGTAATATTATAGGTAATATATATTTATTTCTTTTTTACCTTTTTAAATTTTATAAAATGTTAGATATATTAGTTTTAATTTTTTTTACAAAAAAATATATTTTAAAAAATATTATAAATTATTTATTTGAATTAGTTTAGTTTTATTTGTATCAATTTTTAATTATTCAACTTTTTTATGTAATAATTGGATTTGTATAAATTTTCAGTTAAACTTTATTTTATTTTTTCTGTATCATTTTATGTTTAATAAAAAATTTCAGTATTATTTTACCATTATTAACTACTAAAAAATATGATAAATAATATTGTTATTATTTATTTTAATTTTTTTGAGAAGTATTCTAACAAATGTGATAATTTTTTTTTGGTTTTTCATTTTTTTTTATATCATTTAAAAAATTTTAATCATATTTTTTTGTAACATTTGGGTTTGTATAATATTTTACTTAATTTTCATATATTTTTTATATCATTTAAACTCTCATTAATTTTTTTATCATTTTATTTAACCAATTTAAAAAATATGAATAATTTTTTTTAGTTTAGTTTAGTTTTTATTGGATCATTTTTCATTTTTCTTTTAATTTTATATATAATAGTTGGATTTGAATATTTGTGTATTAATTGTTTTTTTATTTGATTTGTAAGATAATTTTATATCAAATAGGTGAGTCACCTCAATCTTCTAGTTAGTACTATAAAACTTCTTCTTCCAAGGATCCTCATCATACTTCATCATAGGAACCATATAATTCCAAATGGATAGAGAAGTCTTTAAGGTTTGGTAAATGTGGTAATACATGTTAACCAAAATTATTAGCTTCACACAGTCATGGATAAATAATATATGTTGATTTTGATGATAATTATAATTATAGTGGTCTAAATTTAAAACTATTTAAGGCATTTTTTATAATATAATATCAGGACAAAGTTTTTATTTTGATTTGTGATTGGAAATGTCTTGAAAAAGAAACAATCTCTCAATTGTGGGAGACAATTTTTGTAATCTCATTAATTATTATTTTACTTATCATGACATTTTTTTACTAATATAACTTTTTACCTTCTTATTAGATTAAATATGATATACCCGATAATATAAAATTCAAGAAGAAAATTTATCTTTTTTTTATAAGGGATAGAGGGATTTTTAATCAACCCTCGTATTAGATTTTCTTTACTGGAATGGAAAGCTAAAAATCCATGTGATATATGTCATTTTATAGATGAAGATACATGAAAGTGGTTTGTTTAAAGTAGAAGAAAAGAATCATTTTTGGTAGGTACAATGTTAGATTTTAGATTTTTTTAAATTACTATTGATTATAATAATGATTTAACAATCCATAATTTATAGAAACTAAGGAGATATCATCATTAGATCTAACAAAAAATGTATACCCTCATACATTATCTAATGGAGGTTTTACATTATTTTATGAATAAATATGGAAAAAATTTAAAAAACTAAGAGATGAGTCTTTAGGTTTTATAAAGGTTGACCTTCCCCCCAAACTACTAGACATGAAAAATAAAAGAGGTTCTGAATGAGTAAAATGATAATATATATTATAGAAGAGTCGAGCGCTATAACTGAGAGGATTGTAAAGAGTTATCTTTGTTATTTAAGTTATTTGAAACCTTTATATATTTTGATTCATGAATAAATTTTTCAAATAATATATACTAGAATCCCTTGAGGAGAAGAATGCATAGGTGACCTTTATACCTAAGGGTAGTGAGATATTTTAGATACTGGATTTAGAAATCCCATACACTCGGGTCATGTATGAGGGTATGAGGTGGGTGTATTGATCAAAAATCTATTGGGTTATTCTATAGATACTTCAAAGGAGGATTTATATAAAGTAAAAAATAGAATCTTTATAAGATAATGTTCAGAAGATGAGTGAGATGATGAAGGAGAGGATTATAACCTATTTATAATAAATATTCATAGACATGCAAAGTTAGTTTCATGTTACATGTCCCTTTATTCCACCTTAATATACATATCCCACTCCTCCACTTCCACCCGCATATCCAACTTCTACACCTCAACCTCTACAACTTCATATATATTGTGAGTTATATGTTGACGTTTTCTAGTATCATATTGTTTCATTTGGGATTATATATTATATTGGGGATACTTTCCTTCATCAAAAGATAGTGATAGATCATATTAGGGTTACAGTGTAGTATATTATAGATATATCAACAAGAGTAACATTTACTATAGATGAGGTCACTATAATCAGACAAAGAATCATCTATTTTTAGGTTTAGCCATCTAGACTTGTCTAAAAAATTACCATTGAGGTATGTAGAGATTATATCCTTTATTTTATATTGGTTTTAAATTTGTTTTAATATTTTAAAATTTATATATTTATCTATAATTTTTATAGGAATAATTTAAAGCTAAAGGCACACTGTGTAGACAACAACAAGTACATTCAATTATGAATTCATATACTACTTCTTCTGGACTTGATATATTATCAGAATATTCTTAGTTTTTGTTAAAATTTAATTCCCTTCCAATTGATGCTATAATTCTTGGGTGTGAAATGACTATTTTGATTTTAAATAGAGTTATCATGGAGATTATAACTAGAGTAATTTGGGAATTAATGCAATGTAATGTGGTTATCATATTTATTTCAGTTATTTTAATTTAATGAAACTTAATAATTTTGTTTATTTTGAATTAGGTATCTCTGTACACTTTTTATTTAGTATGATACATCACCAATATATGGATTTTTTGACCCATAATTTATTTCTACAATAATGATGAAAATTTAATATATATAAATAAGAATATGTATTTTTAAAAGATTAAAAAATAATGAAATTTAGTATTAGATTATTTCTTATATTAAAGGGTATGGAACATATATATATTAATGTGTTATTTATATTAATTTAATAACCACAAAAATTATATATTTTTTTGGTATATCAGTGGCTATTATATTTTTGTGTTCATTTATAAATGATAAGAAAAATTAATGGTTATTATTTATACATGGTGTAGTGTGGGAAAATATCTACAACATATTAAATATATAAGTTGAACTATTTGAATACTTTTATATTATAAGGAATTTTAGTTTTATTTCATATATAACATTTTCTAATATAACATGGAATTAATTTAGAGATATAATAGGAAATAGGAAAACAAATATTAAATATTGGTGTGTAATGGTGAATTGTCATTAATAATTACTACATTTTGGATGTAAGAACTTAAGTTGTTATTTTGAATTGAAATCTTCTTATGAAATAGAATTGTCATCATCTACAAGGAGTAAATAAATGTGGATATTATGTTCTAATATTTATGGTTTAAATAATTTCATCTGGGATGGTTACAAAATTACACATGTTTAAATTTTATCATAACCCTTACTTTAATTTATTTCATAATTATATAGAAAATACATGTTAAATCCTTTCTTTTTTATTTCTAGATTTTGATGACCCTCACACTTTATTATGAAAATGATCTTAACCACTTAAAAGGAGAATAGATAGATTATTTCATAGGTTTGATTTGATTTTATTTTATTTTAATATAAATTTTAATGTTTAAATTTCAAATTGTAATTTTAAAATTACATGACTTTGTTCTGTTATTTTTTGGTTCTGTTTGGGGTGCTGTTTTTTGGGTTTGATTGTGTTGATTTATAACTGAGATTTTGTAATTTTTTTTAAGAAAATCTATTTTACACGTCGATTATTGAATAAATAGTGTGAATGATTTACATAAATATGTACAACACATTGGTTATATTAAAACTGACATGAAAATCCATCCCATTCTAGATATTTTCACGATTTTTATAGTGAAATTTTAAATAATGACATGAAATATACTTTTTTCACATTGATTAACAATAAATAATCTGAAAAAATAATTTAAAATTTATCTTGGAATAACTTCTATAGGAGACCAACACTAAAAACCAAGACAAACAGATTTGGAAAACCTTATTTTTCACAAGTGAGTCCTAGTTATTGGATATTTCTCGGAGAATAGAGGTCAATTTGGACTATTGATAATATTTATATGTGGAATATATATATATATATATATATATATATATATATATATATGATAGTGGAATAAATAATCATTTTAAAATTTATCACTCTCTATTTCTTATCATCATTTTTTCATTTTTATTATACCTTACATTAATTTCCCATTATTTTAACCATTGATAGGAAACAAAATTCATTTATAATTGACAATGAGTTTTTGATTTTGAAATACTTTTTGGTTTCAATTTCCACTTCAATTCTATTTTTCCCAAAAATTAAAAAAATTTAAATAAGGAAAAAATATAATTTTAACACATTATATTTTAAATAATGAAATATAAATTGAAATAATAATATATTAAAAAATATATGAATTATATTATATTTTTTAATTTTATTACATGTTTTAAAATATTAATTCACGGATGGCCATATTAAAAAGAATTTTTGGATCATTAATTTATTTATTTCTAGTTTTATATTAATGAAGTTAACAATGAAATTTCTTTTGGTGGTTTTTTGGTCATTATAATACTAAAATCCCTATAAATTTTCATTGCAACTATTTTATGCTCCAAATATCCAACCTGAATGGAACTTATAACTCTGAACATATCTTTTTTTGATACCATATTACCTTGGTTTAAAGTGTTATGAAAATGACTAGATATCGTTTTATGATTATCCCATGCCATGTTAGTAGAATAATGTTACCTAAATTTGATCCATCTCCAATTTTAGTGGTACATAATCTTAATTTTAATTAAATATATTTTGAAATTGAATTTTTTTGGGTGTATAAGGACTATTTAAACATTTAAAGGCATTGTCTCACATAAATCTCATGATGTTTAAAAATCATCACCCTCCTTCTAGATTTTAGTGGCTTGTTATATGTTCAATTATTTTCAACGTTACTCTTATGATTAAAAACCATTGTAATTTTATTCTTGAAAAAGGTCATGATTTCAATGGAATGGGTTTGTCACTGTTATCTCAAGGGGTCTAATTGACTGAATTACCAAATTTTCTCTCTTATATATTAGTGCTTGAGAAATTTAATGGATAAATATGATAGGGTTATTTACTACATAGAGTTAGTCAATGGGTTGATGGGAAGGAAAGGTGGCGACCACCCCTTTTTATGCACAACTTCTTTCTCTACTCTCACGACTCAATTAAAAAAAGTTAAATAATAACTTATAAATTTTAATGATTAATAATTATTGGATGTAAATTTATATATTATATTTATATTCAAACTATATAAATTTAATTATTAATAATTATATATATATATCATTATTTATTTAAGAATAGATCAATTAATAATATTAATTATTTTAACTTATAATTATTTTTTTGTAAAATATCTATTATTATTAAATATATACATAGATAATAATTAATATTTTTTTTAATTTTTTATACATATAAATATATTCATAAAATTGGTAAAATTTATTATTTAATTAACTATTAATATTCACTATAATAAATCACACCATTTTCAGTACTCAAAAACATATTTCTCAATGCTAAAAAGGAATTGAGAAATTTAGTGCTAAGAAAAGGGTTTTCTTTATTAGTGATTAAAAATCATTGATAAAAGATTAATTTATAACACCTTTTTAACATTGAGAAAGGTATACTTTCTTAATGTTATTGATCACTGAGAAAAGGGTCATTTCTTAGAGCATTTTTACCATAGAGAAAAATCACATCACACTACTGAAACCATTATTTAGTACTACATCGACACCCCCCCCCCCAAAAAAAAAATAGTTGCATTGATTAATATCAAAGTTTAAATAATACAATAAATAAATAAATCTCATTATTTTGACAATATATTAGTACATTTGGTTTTTTACAACATTTATCAATACAAAATTTACCTAAAAATACATTCTAAATGGTGGGTTGATGTAGCAATAATATTTTAAATTATAGTCAAACTGATATCTATACCCAAAATTAAAATTATTAATATATGATTAATAATATAAAAAATTATCTTTGTTAATTACACTTAATAAATTTAAAGTTGTTGAAAAATGAAGAAATTCATTTATGGTCAATCTGACGACTCCGTGAGTCAGAATGATGTGCTGATAATTCCTATATTGAATAAATACCTCAATAGTAATTCTTCTCAATGTTTCATGAAATTTTGAGTGTTTTTTATCTTAATTAAGCATGTAACTCATGTTTTGAACTAAAATTTCAATTTTAAATTAACAATATGTGTTTTCAATCATTCCAACAACATCACAAGTTATAATGACGTGTGTTTTATTCATAAATTCCACAAATTCATCAATGGTCATTTTCTTCAAGATTCATTAAATTTTGAGCATATTTTCTATGAATTGATAATGTAATGAATATTTTGAACTAAAATGTCACTTTTAAATAGAAAAAATCCATTTTCAGTCATTCCAAATACACCATGAGTTGGAATGATGTGTGATTCATTCCTATATTCCAAAAATACATTAATGGTCATCTTCATAGAGATCCAAGCAAGTCTGATCAAAATTGAGTATGTGACACATGTTTTGAACTAAAATATCAGTTTTAAATTAAAAAAAAAGAGTTATCAGTCATCCTAATCACACAAAGATTCATAATTAAATACAATTTATTCCTACATAAAAAAAACAAGTCGATGGCTATTTTCATAGAATTTCATGAGAATAAAACCATTTATTGTAAGACCCCAACCCATCTAGGCTAGAGCCGGTGCATTAATTGTGATATTGGAATGGTTAGAATGAATTAGAATCATGAAAGAATGATCATTTTAGTAGTCTTTAATAAACTAGATACATATATGTTACTCAAATTACATTGGAAAAGTTTACAAAATACAATACATAACAAAAACTAAAAAATGCATCCACAAGAACTCAATAAATGATCGCCTCTTTATCACCTATTGAAAGTAAAAAATGAAGGGGGTGAGATCAAACGCTAAGTAAGGGTTAAAAATAGTGGAATAATGAATACAATAATAAGTGAATCATAATAAATCTAACATAATCAATATGGCATGGTGAATAGATGAAAAAAATCCCACCATTAATAAACTGAGAATGAAACTGCATCCATAGATTTTTTTCATAGTGAAAACCTCATGGATAGTAATAAATGATAATGAATAAAGAAAATTCTTATTAATTGGACATCATTTATCTGGAACATGAAACCATAATACCATTAAAACGGTTTAGTTATGTGGGTAAAAACCCGTCTGATTTTTGGAAACAAACTGAAAGGGTTTTTCGCCAACTGATTTGTCTCATGAGACCCACTGATGCATCGAGGGGCTGTAGCGGGCCCCACCCGCCATTGCATGTCCAAATAATTATTTATACATTGATTCGATATAATAGAAATATTCCTTTTCAATATCCGTATAGAGTAGAGTATAAAGATTCATCAATATTTCTATATTTAAAATAACTTTCAAAATAAACACCGTATGTAAAATGGTATACAGTTTAAACAAAAAAAATATCCATGATATGAGATTATATATATTTAATATAAATATAATTTAAAAAGAAAATTGATCTCAAATGGGCTGTAGGTACACCACATAAGGATTATTAGGTGCACAATACAAAGTTAGTCACTACAAAATAGTAGTTGAGACAAAGTATCTTACCACAATGTAATCGGTCGAATCATATGACCAGAACTTAATAAATCTCAAATTAATTATTTATTAACATGAATATAATGAGAATCATGTAATTATATATCAAATGACAGTTAAAATATACCACATACAAGAAATAAGTGGAAAACAATGAAAATCTCACAGAAATGAAAGTGAGATGAGAAACCCCTTACAAACATTTCGGCATGGTAACGAGTGTTATTGTGAGGGCTTAATGAGAGGTAAAGGGGTATTAAATTATTTATATGTCACAAGGGAAATATGGGGGAGGTTTGAAAACATATCCCATCATTAGTAATTAAAAATAAAAGAGCACAACCTAGGGGAGATTCTGGAAAAAAAGTGAGAGAGATGATCACTTACCAAGATTGTGTCATTAGAGTGAAGAAAAATCAATGAAATATTTATGTGTGACAAATAAAAATCCACAAAAATATAAGTGGATTTATAGTATAAAAAAATCATTGGTCATTCACACATATTCTTGGAAAGACAAAACCAATGACATAGATGTGTAACTCAATAAATAGAAATTGAGTTAAGATATCCCTTACCTTATGCTTGAAGGTGTTCTTGACTTGTTATTTAAGACTTGAATAAACAAATTAGGTTTATTAATTCATAAGTACATATCCTATTATATATTTAAATGATTTATTATAACCCTTTTTAGTTCATTTCATGCCTTTTTGATTAGTTATAAGGTTCAATTTTATTGTTGGGGCTTGTTTGTTTACTTGGTTTTAAATGATCAGTTCACTTATAATCAAGATCAGATAAATATGAAGGATGGAAGTGGTTCTCAGAAAATTATGTTATATTATATTAGTGAACATCCATTATATTACATGGTTTCAAATTTAATTTGGTTACTTAGAGTGAAGTCGGATTATTATATATATAACCTTAGTGACAACCATTTTGGTTAATCAGTGGGTTTGATTACAATGAACATGTTTTTCTTTATAACTTAATACCATTTGTACAAAAAGATTACAGAACAAAAAATAGGATATATTACATATATAATAATCTGGTTTAACCATAACACAAATGGTTTCATGACCAGAATTAAATATTATAATAAAAATTGATAAACCGTTTTCCTTGAATGTGCTAAATTAGCACATCTCAAATGGTGCTTTCATTTCATTCAAATAAAGGGTGTGGAATGGAGAGAAGATAATGAAATATCCCATTAGCATAAAAACATTCCAGTACATGTATGTTACTGGAGTTATCATACTATTTGGGTGAAGGGAGGTGAGGAAAGAAACTAAAAGAAAACAACTTAAATGAAATGAAGGAATTGGAAAGAGGAATTTACCTCCTGAGACTTCCTCCTTTGAGAACCTCTTAAGGGGATAGATTTTGGTATTTTTAAGAGGATAGGAGATTTTGGACGTGGGGAAGGATCTTGGGGAGAGATTTGGGCATAATATTGTCAAGGCACAAGGGTTGATAGGAGTAGAGAAGAGGGAGTGAAGGAGGGTTTTTATAGTGGAGGAGAGAGGAGTTTTCTTAATATTACAATCATTAATTTATTATTTCCTCTCAAGAAAACCAATAGTCAGTATCACATGACCAAGAATAGTAAAATATGCATGTGAATTAGAAAAAATTGTCCTTACATAATCATATGATCATCAATAACTCAAAAAATTCCTTATTTAGCTTTTATCGTAAATTATCGCATTTTACTATTCATTAAAAAGTTAAGTATTTCAGAAAAGTCCCAAAATTTTACCCTAACCATTTTTTGACATGTACAATCCAAAAATGAAGTCCATTTTCCAATTATAATTTTATAAATATGATTAATTAAATATTTAATTAGAATAAGTATTTAATCGAAAAATATAAACACTTAAAATATTCATCTTCATTTTTAAGGTGCCTAAATTCATTTATACATTCAAAGGAATGGATACCATTCATAACAATAATATTAATATTTATAAGGGTAGGTTACTATTCATAAAGGTAGGTTACTATTCACTAAAAATTAAGTTAATTCTATCAGACTCCAAATAACTTACTTACCGCAACCATGTATATTAGATTTTCAAAATTCACATCATAAAAGTGACAAAATTAGGTTTACTTGGATAGGTTATAACAAAGTGGTGTTTTTAGAGACTTAGTGATCTATTCATTCTATAATAAATTTATTTGAAAATTCTTGGGGTGTTACATTTATTTCTAGGAATTGACCATGTGATTCACATTTTGAAAAAAAAATGTCACTTTTAAAGTGAAAGCATGCATTTTTAGTTATTTTGACCAAAATACAAGTAAAAATGATGTGTGGTTTATTCTGACATTGTAAAAATGAGTTAAAAGAAACTGATATAATGTTTAATTTTAGTATAAGTTCATTTTATATTTTTTTAGAATGTGATGTGAATTTTGTACCTCTTAAATACTTAAAATGAATAAAACAAATTTAAGGTCATTATAACCACACCATGAGTTGGAATGATGTTGTATTCATTCCTATATACCAAAAAATGCATAAAAGATCATTTTATAGGGTTTCATGAAAATCTAAGTACACTTTCTCAAAATTGATCATGTGATTCATGTTTTGAACTAAAATTTTACTTTTTAATTAAAAATATGAATTCTCATTAATTATGACTACATCATAAGTTAGAATGACATGCGGTTAATTATTACATTCTAAAAATGAAACAGTGGTTATTTTCCAAGAGTTTTTGGACATTTTGTTTTTGTTTTCTCAAAATTGAGCATTCGACTCATGTTCTGAACTAAAATGTCACTTTTAAATTGAAAACCAATATTTTCAGTCATTACAAAGACACTATGAGTTAAAATTATGTAATGTAAATTCCTACATTTAGAAAATGAATCAATGGTCATTTTATTAGAGTTTCATGAAAATAGAAGCACGTTTGATCAGAATTGAGTATTAGGACTGACCCTTAAACATTTCATAATATTGAGTTTTGGGTTAATAATTTATTAATCTATGTTTGAGGTACTTTTTTAGTTTAGAATTTTATATTATTAGGTCATAACTCATACATTACAAAACCATATCTTACAAAGTGGAAAATTTTGATCAATATCCATTTTTTTCCATAATAGAAACATTATAAAATAATATGTTTTCATTTTATAAAAAATCATCAATATTTTCAACTTGACTTATTCTTTCCCCTTAATAATCATTAAACCCTTTGAAAAACATTTTAAAATGTTTTATAAGGATAATAAAATTAGTAAGGGACATAAAAAAATATGTTAGTTTAGTGAAAAATATGAAAACCTGTGATTATTTTCCTAAAAACATAACTTTTACCCTAAAAGGGCATAATATATCCTTAAAAAAATCATTATCTTACCTTTAGAAATAAAAAATTTCCATCAAAACTTATAAGAAAACATAGAAAATTAATTTAGGTGCCTTGAGAATTCATCATCATAGAACCATTAAAGAACCTTTATTATTTGAATTAACATATGACTAAATTCCAATATAATTCTCTAGATAAAATAACAATTACATAATTAATTAGAGCACCATATGGGCACACCCATCGTATATGATATATCCTGTTCACCTGTGATCTATAATGGGTCGCAACCCTTCATAAAAGCTGTATTGAGCTTACCCGTGATCTAAAATGGGGATCAACCATTCATATAAGATATATCAGGAACAAATATGGGATATAATGGGTATCAAAACTTCATAAATAATGTATAATTTCTATATCATAAATAAAAAGCTTTGAAAACTCTTTTAAACCCATGTGCAAAAGAATTTAAGATATCAAAATACCATTTTCTCTTAAAAACCTATTTTCAATATCAAAATACCTATAAAAAAGGGAAATAATATTTTTCTTCGAATAAAATATGGAATATTTTAATGTAATCAAAACATAAAATAATGGTTTTAGTGTTCATATAATCCATTGATGTCGTATATATTAAAATAGAACATTCCTATTATATGTAGTAAAAAATTCAAAACATTCCGTAAAAGGATTCCATTTGAAAACCATTTAAAGAAAGTAAAATGTAATATAAAAGTTACTTTAATTTTTTTTATATCCATACAAATTCATTAATAGTATATTTTTTAAAATATTTTCATGGAAGAAAAATAACGTTTAATGGGAAACTTTTAAAGAGGATTTTTAAAAGAAAGTCTCTTACCTTATGCCTGAATTGTCACATGTATTCCATATATTCTTAAATAATAAACATATGTTAATTATTTACATTCTTGAGGAATTTTTTAATGTTTACTATTCCATTTATATCACTTAATACCATGTTATATACAATTACTCAATCAATTAAGTTCATGTTCGGAGTTTTGGTGATATTCGGCTCATATGTCCAAAATGACTTCTCTAGGTTGACTATGGTCAAAGGGGTCATTATTAAATAATATATAGAATAATAATAATGATATTATTATCATATTTATATATCATATTTACTTTTAAAATCAATCATAAATGATATTTATAAAAAATGAACTACATTACAAACATGGTGACGATATGTCATACGTACACATGAGCAACATTTCTATTTTTCTACAATCACTATAGAAAGAAAGTAAGTATTATTATATATTTATATAATGATCATAATATCATAAATATAATATTATTTCATTAAATATAATTATATATATCTGTAATTTAATGTGGTGATCAAAAACGAATCACATCATTTTATGGAGGTGGTAGTCCACAAGTACACGCGAATGACATTATCATTTTCCAATGAATTAAAAGGTAAGAAAATAGGTGTCATATTATATTTATAGAATCATAAATATTCCATGAATATCATAAATATATATATATTTATATATATATATATAATCCATCATTATAACCAACCGTGAGGGTTGGTGATGAAAAATTAATTACATCGGTCCGTGAGTCAGTAGTCTACTATACACCTGAATGGAGGATTAATTTCCAATTTTATAGGGTTTTTAGATGATATAGGTTATTTAATTGTCATAATAACATATTATTACATGATATATACTTATTTTATTATATAATAATGTTTTATGAAGAACTTGGGGAGGTGGAAGAAGAAATAAAACAAAAATGCACAGTTTAAAACTATACCTTTTTTTGGAAAACCACCTTTTCTTTACACCTTAAGATATCATCATCATTAAATTAGAAAGATTTTATTATAGAGGCATAAAAATTACACCACAAGTTAGACAAAGTAAAGGAGGAAGAATGTAATTTTAACCAAGGGCATCAACCCTCACCAAACCCACACTCTCAGCTTGAAGAGAACTCAAATTTGAGAAAAAAATAAAGTGATCAACATGGGTTCTCCAATAGGAAATTAAATCATAAACCTTATTACCTTATCTATAAATATGAATAAATTCCACCTGATCATACATTAAAATCTCAATTCTTTGTATGAGATAATTGATTGTCCAAGTAGTGAAAAAATCCTTATGAATAGAATTTGGAAGGATTAGGGAATCAGTCTCTATCGACTCCAGGAATAGGTCCCTATCTTAATAGAGAAAAATTTCATTAAGTAATTCATGGGTCTATTCTAGAAGATAATCCCCATAACCTTATTAAGTATAGAAATTCTCAATAACTGAGCCCATGGGATCATGAATCACACCAACACCATGCATGAGACCATCCATGCAAGACCCGTCAATATTATATTTCAGACCATAGTCTAGAGGGGACCAATTCACCCATTTTACTTGTATTATAGAATCCTAAATTAATGGGGGAGGCAAGTAACCATCCATGTGATACCCCAAAGAGGGATATTTAGAGTAGTGATTAATTGTTACTCTGAGTTCCGCGACAATGATCTTGGATATATTATCGACAACCATTTGTGAGTAGTAGGAACCCTCATGATGTGCCTTATTCCAAGAATTCTAGGTGATCTAGTAGCCTACCATCTGTAGTTCCACCTTGGCTTTCTATTTATTTTTTATCCCAATACCTTGAAACTCATTAATAAGGAAATTTTTGGTATTTACATGATTTAAGGAGAATAAGATTCATTCTACAAGGTTTATTCACACCACACCCACACAATCAATTTGAAAAAATAAGTGAACCAATGATTCTTACTCAATATCTCTGAAATATGCACACTAATAAGTGAGATATACACCATTATGAAAGAATTACTTATCATTAAGAATTTCATGAGACCTAATATGTCATATTAGGAACCAGAGTTTCAGAGGGAGCTCCTAGAACCAAATAATTCCTCCCCAGACATCATGTACTGCTTTAACCTACCTAAGGGATCAATACTCCTTGAATGAAAAAAATTCAAAATAATGAATTTATGAAAACCAATTTAACAGCCTCATTATTCAGAGTAATATAAATGAAGAGTTTAATATGGTGGAGGCTCCGAATCGATTGAATAAAAAAAATATGCATGTTAAATTGAGATTAAGATAAGTTAGGATTTGGACATCCTGGAAATCCTAACAGTGTACCTATTCAGTTATTATACTAGAGTTTAAAGTCTCCGTGGCTAATAATCCATATTGAGTACTCGTGTAGAACCTAAACATGTGCATGTATTCTTTTTCCAAACCCCCCAAGATCTACCCATTAATTTCATTCATAATAGAAACATACATGAGATATTTTAAACCTTTACTATATGGATCTACCCTCCATGGCCTCCCAAACTAACTTGGACTATATAAAGTGCATGATATATTCAATAATTTTGAGATTAACTCCCCATACCTCATGTTTTTTTTCATCCTCTCCCATGAAACTTAGTGATACCTTACCTCATCATGCACATCCCAGATAAAAATTTTCAAGATCCTTTATATTCTTCTAAACAATATTTTGGGATAGGAAAGGGTGGAAAGAACATTAATGAGAATCAAAGAAAGATCACAATTTGTAAGAGAAATATGGCCCCCGAACGATAGAAAGTGATTTTTACAGTTAAGGATATTGTTATAATTTTTTTAAACAACTAGTCAAAGTGATGGATATAGACCCTTATCTGTATAATTGGATCCCCCAAGTACTCCATAGGAAGAATATTTCTATTTAAACCTATAGATTCCATAGTATTTTTGACTCTTCTCTCTGAGCGTTGGTTATAAATATAGACATTGCGATTATCTTTGTTGATAATTTGGCCACTTCTCTTGGTGTACTGTTTTGAAATAATATTATGATTTTAGATAGATATTATATTCCCATTAAAAAATACCAAGATATAACCTGTAAAGAGAATAAGGGAAACACCATTAAAATTTTACCTACACCATAATGGATTATTTCTACCATTGGAGATGATCCTTGTGATATAACTACTGAGGGAGTCTTGAACCAAGATGAAAATGCTTGGATAAATGGTATGTACCTTCCTATGGCCCCTAACTAACTTAATGAAACCACACATTTTTACTATATGATAAATTGAGATCCACGGAGAGCTATAAAACCCTAATACCATGCCAACAATTTCTTTGGATAAACCTATCTTCATCATCACCTTAATGATGAAGAACCATTCCAATGTATCATATTACTTGTCAATATTGAAATTGATTAAATTGTTGGACCTTGTAGTTTTAAAATTGATATCACCAAACATTTCCTGATCTAGAACTATAGCAACATGGATAAATATTCCTTTAATAAACCCATGTTGTTAATCCAACACCTAGTTGTGAAAGTGAATAGAATGCCTTCTATTAATTATACTAGCCAAAACCATATAGTAAAAATTTAACTTACTTTTGGGTTGGAATTACTTAATGGATGATATATTATTGACCATCGGAATGAAAACAACAATTGCAGAACAAGCCAAATTTTAAATACTACCACCCTTGATGTAGTCTTGGATAATTACTACCAACTACTTTTTGATGATATCCCATGAAGACACATAGAATTAGCCTTTTAATCCATAAAATATTGCAAAGCTCTCATAATTAAGGGAATTAACCATCTCCCACACCTCTTTCTCCTTAGGGATGCTACCAATAGAGTTTTTGATCATATTAGTAACAACCATGTGAATACAATCTAGAATGTTAGACTTCCCTGTTAGATACTTGGCATACATATAATGGTTGAGATAAAAAAGCAAGGATTTAAAGTGTAAATCTATCATACTTTACATAGAACTCAAGTTATTACTTTAAGTTCTATATTCTAAATAAATATTGGGGATAAAATATCTCTTCTTCTTTCTAACATGTGCATGACAATAAGATGAATTTTTAATACCTTCTTTGATCAATAAGGCTCTAAAGGTCTCACAAGAAACATGTTCTTCTTCTAGGATCATTTCATATAATTGGATTTTCTTCCTAGTAAGATCATTGAAAATAAAATCATCCCAAACATCTTCTAATATAACCTCTGTGCATTCAATTTATTCATTTATTTAATCCATTCCCATAACCCGTGAAGATTAATTATTACTCCACGAATGAAGGTCTCTATTTAACCACCTATTCTTATTCTGGAAACGTATCTAGGATCTTTCCTACATGGTATTAATCTAGGATGAGTGATCTGTAATGAGAAAACCATGCTCCACTATCCATTATCTTGATAAAAAGAACCTATTATTTCGTCCTTTATTGGACTCAAGAGATAACAGAATGGGTGAATAATTAGAAATCGACTAGGTCAGGTTGGAAACACTACCAATCATAAAGGTCACTAAAGCATGTAGGTTTTCAAAACATTAATAAAGCCTACTCCAGATATGAAAACCTCCTTGATGGTTATTTCACCAAGTATATATGTCTCATGAATAACTCATATTAATTAAACCATTACTTGAAGTGAAGGATGTGAAATACTCTTTATCATTCCATGAAACATGGACCTTACCCTTTTTCTATGAATCCTCCATAACCATATTGAAATCACCACTAACTATGCAAGGAGTATCCATTAGGTTGAAGGTTCCAAGATCATTCCATAATTATTCCATCTCTACAGAACTACACTTCATGTACAGAGAAGTGAAGAAGAAAGATATATTCCCCATGAAAACCATTATTGAGATACACTAATTTGAAATATAAAGTTTCTCCATGTTGATTGAGTGGTTCTAGAAGATCAAAATGTTATTGTTGGTCAGGTCACCATGTATGCCGTTTAGCATGCCAAGCTTAAAAATAAAACTATGGATCCTGGAGACCTACTGTATTGGTTGTAGAGTAGTGATGATTTAATCTTTTTGATAAAGGGATTCAAGACTAAGAAATTTTAACTTCAATGGGTCACCAAAACCATAGTCTTTCCATAAAATAATTGAAATAATTTAATAAGATTACACCTAGATTTGGACCTGTACATTGAGAGGATCCTCGATAGTGAAGTGGTGAGGTTGATCAGTTTCTTTTTGGAATGATGCCTAGAGAGCATGCCACTGATAAGAGAACCATAAACACAATCCTATATCGTAGAACCTTCAACAACTTGAGATGACATTGGGGAGTCTTCAAGGAAATTAAAAATTATTTAAAGTAACAATTGTAGGGATAGACAAAGAATGATGATCTATATCCTTATATGAATAGAATATGGAAAGGGTAGAAGGGCTAAAATACCACTATAGAAATCATCCACCATATCCACAGACAAATAAAGAGGAAAAAAATTTGAACTACGTGAAAAGATACCTTATATGAAGAGAACCAAGTCATGATAGGGATGCTTCTTTTGATCCAACATGGTAAAAGGAGATGTGAGATCCCTAGGAGAAGAAGAAGATATTCCCAATGTAGAAGAGGAGGGTTAACCTACCACATATTATGACTCATGAAAATAGAGATCCCCAAGTGAGGGAGATGGAGCCATATATCTATGAGAGAAAATACATTTCCTAGGTGCTTTTGAAGAAGCTCAACCTCTTTTGTATACCAAGGAGGAGTTCCCATGAAGAAGGAAAAGGGAGTAGAATCTAGATGGAGATATATAATGAATAACCTACTTCCAAGAAAAAATTTCTCCGACTTGAAAATGGATGAGTGATGATAGGGGCTTGGATATGTCAAGTTCCACAAAAATTCAAGTAGTTCTCACATTAAGAAGATGGTGTACTATTTTCCACACTGAGAAAAGAGCTTAGATAATTCATGACCACACTATGAAATTATAGGTTATGGAAGGGGAGAAGGAGAACTAGAATCTAAATTGAAACTATGGATTTGGGTGGATCTCTACCAAAATTAACACCCATTGTCCATAAAAATTGAGATACTCTAACTTCTAATGAATCCGGATAGCCACAAACACACTTTGAAAAAATTATACTAGGAGGAAATAACCACATAGAATGATTTATAGTTCAAATAAATGACCCTAGAATGAGATTTATAACCCCAAGAATCTACAAAGGACTGAAAAATATCCAACAGAGGCTTGTACAACCCAAATTAATCCACCAAAGTCCACATCATAAGGTCTCATGCAATCAAGAAGGACACAATGGAAAATAATAACTCCTAGATTCAATATGATGAGATATATTGGGATATAATATGATTTTTTTTCTAGAATAGTAATGGAATTATAAAACTAAGGTGGTGGTGGTGGTGGGGGGGGGGGTGTGAAGAAAAACATCTTTGGAGAGAGAACCGTCTAGATATGCTCCAAACACCGCGTACGGGATCGACCCTTCATGAGGGTCCTTCATGACTATCATTAGACCTCTAGAAGAAGGGATGAGACATAGATTCACCACCCCATAAGGGATATACATCATTGATAAGGTCGGAAATAGGACGGAAATGTTTTACTTTGTTTGAAAAATGGGGGTGTGTAGTGCACGCTCACGTTTGGAGAGAAAAGATTCATTCTTTTGGATTATAATTAAAACTTAATACCTATATGGTCTGTATTATTCCCTAAATAAGGACTCAAGGACATGGAGAGGGATGTATGTATGGGATTTAATAAGGGTTTGGCTGAACTAGAAGACTTTTAATTCTAAATAAATGAGAAGAAGAGGTTCACTTTTATAGGAGAGGGGAGTGGCACTCTGAGAATATTTTAAAATATTAAATTAATATAAATTAATTTTGATATCCAATTGGATAAAAATTAACATGATTCAAGGATAATATGAAGATGAGTCAAAATCCTCTAATTTAATAAAATTTGGACAATTTTGGATCATATTTTTACCCTTATATTTTGTTTTAACCCTTCATTAACAATTTTGAAAATTACGGTGGTATCAATGTTTTTTACTATTAAGGGGTTAATTTAGTTACTATAAAAGGAAAAATATCCCACAAATGGACGATGGTTTATATTTTAAAAATTATCATAATTTTTTTGAAGACAATATTTTTTAGGAATTTTAAAAAGTTTTATTAAATTTTATTTATTATAAAATATCATTAATATCAAATTTGGAACTATTCCATGAATTTTACTTTTAAAACTACAAGACAATAATGGAATTCACATACAATGCATTAAAAACTCTCTAATATTTTAGTTTTACCAACAAAAATCATGGAATATAAAATTAATTCAAATAATATTACTTTTAACCTTATTAAAATCATTTATTTGATTTTTCTTTTAATTTAATAATTACTACATCATCATTGCATAAGATTTGGGGTAATTATTTCATCATTAAAAACTAAAAATAAATTACCATGATAATTTTTTTATTACAAAATACTTTTTATAACTAAATATATCCACTTTTTATCCCTATATTGAAAATATTATAGTATTTAAAATCAAGAGTGTGGCATTTTTGGATTTATAGTCACCTATAATAGTGGAAAAATATATTTATATTTCAGTTTTTTTAATGTCCCATACCTTTTTGGTCCATTAATTTTTAAAAATATGGTGGTTGAATTATTATGGGAGGTCATGATGACTTATTTCAACACTTTTCAAAATTTAAATGTTTTTCAAGTTCTTCAATGGTAGGTCGTTAACGGTAAGTTGCGATGGTGAGTCTCAGTGGTGAGTCGTAATGGTGAGTTGTGATGATGAATCATGGCAGTATCTTGACCAATGATAGATCATCCAATGATGAGTCGTGATGTTGAATCATGACGGTAGCTCATCCAACAGTGAGTTGTGATGGTGAATCATGACTGTAGATCATCCAACTATGAGTCATACAGAAGTGAGTCATCCAATAGTAGCTTGTCCACTAGTGAGTTGTCTAGTGGTGAGTAGTTCAACTGTATCTTTTCTAGTGGTGATTCTTTCAACGGCGACTCGTCAAATGGTAGGTCATTCCAATAGTGATCGATGGATAGTGTTTCCATCTTCCTACAATTTATCCCCTTTAACATCTTCTTTGATGTAAAATGAGTTTAATACTATTTGTAATGATTTTTGGAGCTGTTTTTAATCCTATATATCTTCTAAAAATTTAAATCTTCCTTTGTGTGGTCTTGGTCATGATCCACCTTTAATGGATTTTAAAAACCGTTTCTCCTGTTGATTTAAGATCTGACCATTCTAAGGATGAGATCTTCTCTTTCTTGTCTGCTTTCATTTATCTTGGTGCAAGATTCCTAAAACCTTTATTCCCCCTTAGGATTCATGGATTTGTGATGTATCCTTTGGACCATGTTTTCCCTAGAGGCTCTTCCTACTATATGTGCACCCCCTTATTTGGTGAAACCAGAAAGTGCTGATCATATATTCTTCTAAGTAGGTTACCTTCATCTCTCTTTTATATATTCATCACATGGGGTGGTTGTATTAATATTTCTCAAGAATATAGTTGAATTCAGATTAATGAATATAATTAAACCGGAAAAAATCAATCTACAGGGTCTAGGGAAAGTGATGTATGATTGTACTATTTTGTTGATATTTTGATCAATGTTGTGAATTATATGGGCTATATATCTACTGAAAATCATGGCTATTGGAGGTCCTTGGATGTGCACAGAATGTTTATAAATGCATGTTTTTTAGCTTCTCATTATAAAAATACCCATAATTTATTAACCATGTATATTCGGCTAAAATAAATGGAATCCCCAGGATTATATTATTCTGGGATAACCCTGAAATTAATAAGTTGAAATATAGTGAGGAATGCCTTGTTAAATATGAATATCCCTTTCCTTGGTTCGTGAGGTGGTGTGATATGTGTGGGATTGTTTTGAATTGTGCTATAGTAGGGTTATGGGCATGGTTGTGTGATATGGGGTGGTTTGGGTGGTGTAATGGAATCTCAGGTTGAGAGATTGTGTGATTGTGGAATGGATGGGAAGTGTTGTATAATAGGGATATGATCGGGTTATGTTGTTATGTGTTGCTGGGTGTGGCTGTAAGTTGGAGGTTTGATCTATTGAGAGGATGGTTTGGGAAGGATAACATTGAATAATTATAATGGTAGTGGTTGCCATGGGTTTTTCTCCATTAATAACCTATAGAAAGATTTCTCGTATCTTGAGATCAGCATGTTAGGTCATTAATGGGTTTTAAGTAGAGAGGAATGTGAAGTAGGTTAATTTACCATGGTTCTTCTTCCTCTGTGTGACTTTCACTATGTGGAAGTGTTCTATGCCAAGTAGTTTCCCAAGTAGTGATAGAATGAATAAATTTATTTTTAATAAAGAATTAGAATTGGTTAAATGAATTGTATGAGGTATGATTTGAGTTTTTGGCTAGTCCTATAGTGTTTCATTTAGAGGTAGCAGAAAAGGTAGTATTATGAGTTGGTTTTTGGTTAAAAACACATAGGTTGGCCTTGAGTGTCTGATATCATATATGTATTACTTGTATTTTCCGTGTGTTCTCTATACAAACCCAACCTAGTTGAGCACTATTTCCTAAACACACCCATCTTCCAAGGGGAGGTTGTCTTTCCCAAATATCCTGATGGGATGATAGATGGATAGCCACCTGATTTTCCCTATTTCTTCTTCCAAGTGGTGGCAGACCAAGATTATTCAAGAATAGTGTGGTTTGTGAGGCCAAGGTGTGTGTGGGTGAGTTGTACTTTCCTAGGTTTCTTCAGGATGAGATGAGTTACGCTTTCCCAAGTGTCTTTAGGATGAGATGTGTTGTGAATTCTCAGGCTTCTTTGGGATGTGGTCTGCTATTATTTCCAAAGTGTTTTTGGGATACGACGTGATTTTTATCTCAAGTGTCTATGGGATGGATGTGGGGTGGTTTGTGAGGGCCCATGTGTGTGCGGGAAGGATGTGATGCAGTTGTGGACCAGGTGTTTGCGGGCGAGAGATGATGTAGCTTGTGGCCCAGGTGATGGGATGTGGTGTGGTTTTTGGTCCTAGGTGTGTGTGGATGGGTCGTAATGTGGTTCTTTAAAAATAGGTGGGAGCACAATGGAATTTTACATTAGGAAAGAGCGACAAAACTAATGGGAAGTGGTGTGGGTTACCCAGTCATCGACATGCTTACTATATTTCTTTAGTTGACTTACATTACTTGGTGAGTGTGCCTTGGTGAGGTTGGAATGCCTAGTATACCTTATTAGGTGCTGTTGGGTTCTTTTGTTTTCTCACGGGAGAATTAGTATGCTTCTCTCACTTGTGCACAAGATACTTTGGATTTTCCTAATGAGTATACTTTTATTATCACCCTACATAAATAAACCTATTTTCAGGTTTCTGAGAGAATTATGTTGACCGTGATGGACCTTACTAGATTGAACATTGGTATAGTCACTATGTTGCTATTTAGCCTTGTTTTTGGTATTTACATTGCAGTTTCATTCTATTAGTAACAATTTTATTTTAATCATTCATGTGGGATGGATTTTGTCTTTCTTATATATATATATATAGTACTTGGAATTGTTTTGGGATGGATCATCTAATATCCTAATTCTATTTTCTTTAAAAATGGAAATGCCTCCCATTTTGTGAGATTATATACCTTTGGTGCTGGTCGCCACCCCAGTTTCTACTATAGGCGGGACTCGGGGGTCATTATCTCCCTTTATTCATTTCCATCTCTGGAGGGGCATATTTGGAGGGAGGGGCACATGATAGAATGGTATCAAAGGGGATGGTTGAGAGATAGAATAGAATTTTGATTTAGTCATAGTGAGGATTGTATGGGTTGGTAGGGAAACAATGTTAGGTGATCTTGGTGCGTGAAATAGACCAAGGAAGACCTGCTAGGACACAAGATTTTAGGGTCCCCCCCTGTGATTCGATGCAAGGACTCCAGACATACCGAATGACCAAGTGAGGCTACACCATTTATAGGGTAGAGACCTAGGAAATGTATATGCATCATATAGACATGTGTTCTTGTTTGAATTGGGTTTTTTGGATGGTTAAAATGGATAGGATGAAAAGAATGAATACAAATAAATCTTAAATAAAAATTCCATACTCCTCGGGCTTAGGAATTCCTTGATTACATTTTTCATCTAGAGGACATGATCGTCGTCCACATGTGGCTCAGGAAGGTGAGGCTTAGTAGGTTTCTTTGATTGATTGGAAGAGGTATGATCTAGTGGAGAAGGATGACCAGTGGAAAATAATGTTACGTGTTTTTCTGTGTTAGGCCTTGGGAAATTACGAGGGCCGTGTTTCAGATATGGAGACGGAGAGCTGTCTTGAGGATCTTGTAATCACCTTTAGCTTGATTTGATCTCTGAAAAATTACTGGGTTTCATTGGTAGTGAGCCAGATGTGGGGATATGTGCATTAGTGGTGGATTCTATTTCTAGGGGAGAGGATGGAGGTTGATGTTCTGTGGGTTTATTTCAAGATGGAGTTCTATGTAGAATTTCTTTTATCTACCATGAAGGATGAGAAGATATAAGAGTTACTCTTCCTCTAGTAGGGGACTATGTCGATACAAGAGATGTGGATTAACTTCAAATATCTCCTTAGTTTTCCCTAGATCTATTTTTGGATGAGGAGTCTCACACGAGATGCCTAGAAGAGGAAATTCATCCTTTTATCCAGTACGTAGTTACTCCCTTTACATTGCCGATATACGTGTAGGTTCAACAAAAGGAAAAAGTGATTGAGCAAATGAACTCGCAAGGAGGTCTACTATGATAGGGGAGCCAACAAGGTTATTCAAGAGGTAGAGATACTAGCGGTAGGTCTCAAGTGTCAGGGGCTTTGAGGTTTCAACTGGTAGGGATTCGACCTCATTAGTTTCCATTTTGACCTTCTAGTACTCATTCCTTTCTTGTGAACTTGGGACTAAGGTGTTTCATCTATGGAGTTCGTGAACATCTTCAGAACTAGTGTAAAATAGCCATTTGAGCTCAGTATGATGGAGGTGGGTAGGTTCAACACCATCCTTAACAACAATCACTATCTAGGCTATTTCAACAGCAAGGATAGCCGGCTCATACTCCACCATGGAGAGATAGAGCAGGTAGAGGCTGACCTCAAGATGTTCCACAGGGACATCAAATTGGACATGGTTGTGGAGGTAGTTGTCAGTAGAGGGGAAGAGGAGCTAGGCATGGTTAGTTACACATAGAAGAATCAGAAACTCCATCAGGTCTATATATCATTAGAGGTATGATAAGTTTGTTTAGTAATATTGGTTGATCTTTTTTTTATTCAGGAGCTTCACACTCCTTTGTTTCATATAGTATAGCCCATTATCTGGGACTAAAAATAGGGAGGATTCTCGTGTACTTGGTTTTGAGTACGCCAGTCAGAGACCAGACCAACTTTTTTGATGTGTTCCAGGAATGTATACTAATGTTAAGACCACTTCATTCCCGTGGGGATCTTTTATTGTTATAGATATAGCCATACAATTTCATTCTTGACATCTACTGGTTGTATTCCATGCAAGACATTGACGACTGATTCTAGAGGAGAGTCGTGTTTTCAGATATGGATGACCGGTGTGTTGTTTTCATTGGCGAGCAAAGCTGTCAGGTGGGAAGTTAGTGTATAGAGCATCTTCTATCCTTTTTGGTTGAGATATTAGTTGAATCAATAGACTTTGGGATAGTGTAGGTTCTTGGAGTCGTTGGGGAGTTCCTCGATTCTTTCCCCAAGGAGGTTGTGACACTACCCCCTCAACGGGATGTTGAGTTCAGGATAGACCTATAACTCGGTGCTTCTATGATTTTAAGGTCTCCTTATCGGATGTCACCTTATGAGTTTCGGGAGTTGAGAATTCAGATATACGATCTTCTAAATAAGAGTTTTATCTGACCCAGTGTATCACTATGGGGTGATTCGGTGTTGTTTTCAAAGAAGGCGAATGGTGGTATGAGGTTGTGTATAGACTAAATGAGGATAAATCAGGTGATAGTCAGGAACTGTTACCCTCTTCCAAGTATAAAAGATCTTTTCGACCTACTGAGAGGGGAAAGTTGGTTTTCTATGATTGATCTATGGTCTAGATACCACCAGTTGAGGGTAAAGGAGGACAATATCTTGAAGGCTGCTATCAGATGCAAGTATGGATACTTTGAGTTCATAGTCATACCATTTGGTGTTACAAACTCACAAACCATGTTCATGGGGCTTATGAACTCAATATTTAATGATTTCCGTGACCATATCATCGTCATATTAATCGATGATATCCTGATCTACTTGAAGTTAGAGGATGAGTATGTAGAGTATCTCAGAACTGTCTTGTAGGTTCTTTGACACCACCAGATCTATGAAAATTTATCCAAATTCAAGTTCTGGACAAGAGAGGTTCATTTCCTTGGGCATGTGGTGTCCCAACAGGGTGTGGCAGTAGACCCGTCAAAGGTTGAATCAGCTGTTTTTTGAGAAGCACTTAAGAATTTGGTAGAGGTTTTATGTTTCCTTGGTCTTATAGGATATTATCGAAGGTTTTTAACCGATTTATCTGTTGTTACAACTTCATTGATAACTATGACTAGAAAATACAAAGATTTTGTGTGTAGATAGTAGTTCTAGGTGGTGTTTGACTATCTACAGGGGAAGTTAGTCAGTGCTCTTGTGATCTAGTTTCTAGAGGAAGGTGTGATGTTTGAGGTGTTTTTTAATGCTTCCCATACAGGTTTTGGAAGTTTCTTGATGCAACAACAAGCAGTGATATCCTATGGGTATAGGATGTTATTCCCCCATGAGCGTAAATATTCCACCCATGATCTATAGTTGTGAAAGCATTACCTTATTGGGGTGAGCATTGTGGTCATCATAGATCATAAGAGTTTGAGGTTTTTATTAAACCTAGTCTGATATGAATCAGAATATGTAGAGGTGGATGGAGATTCTTCTGAAATATCATTTTGAGATCTCCTAAACCTTAGGAAATGGGAATTTCATGGCTGATCTTTGAGAAGAAAGTCACAAAAGTAAGTTTTTTGGTAATCTGTTGATACTTGGAAATCGATGGAGGAGTTGGAAGCCTTCCACTTAGATGTGGGGGTGGATAGTGGTAGATTTTTCTTGTTTCATATGTCAGTGTAGACTCATCTAATGTAGAATGTGGAGAAATATTATTGGGGAGACATAGCGGAAGAGGTGTTGCGCGATCCCGTTGAACATGGTGATGCTTTAGAGGGGTGGTCAGAGGATGATAAGAATCAAATTCTATTCCATGGAAGGATGTTTGTTCGAGTAGTGATGAACAAGTGAATCCTTTTTGATCTTCTATAAATCAACATTAGTAGTATACTCAAAAGTTTCCAAGATGTACCATTGATTGAGGATGAAATTTGGGTGGCCTAGGATAAAACAAGAAGTAATAGAGCATGTGGAGAAATCCTTAGTGTGCCAATAGGTGAAGGATGAGTACTGTGTTTATGATGGTTTTTTGCATCACTTAGATGTACCCAACTAAAAGTGGGATGAAATGTCAATGGATTTCATCACAAGATTACCCAGAGTTCATTGAGGCTATGATGCAATCTAGTTAGTAGTGGATCAGATGGTGAAATCAGCTCACTTCTTAGAGATCGAGGAGTCAGGCATAGTGGATGCCTTGACAAAGAGGTATGTGGATGAGGTAGTGTGACTACATGGATTTCTGAGATCCATTGTATCAGATATGGATACATGTTTTATTTTTCATGTCTGGAGGGGATTGTATCATGATTTTGGAAATCATTTATGCCTCTACACTTCCTCCCACCCTCAAATAGATGGACAGATAGAATGGACTATCTAGACAATCAAAGAAATGTTACGAGCATGAGTCTTAGACTTTGGCAGATCTTGGTTATGACACTTGCACTTGGTATATATTTATTACAATAATTTCTATCACTCTTACATTGGCATGTCTCCATTTGATGCATTTTAAGGGAGACCGTTTCATTCTACATTGTTTTGGACAGAGGTTGGGGAGATGTATTTTCCTGGTGTCGAGGTAGTAAAAAGCATGAGAGAGAAGGTTCAAATCATTCATGAGTGGATGAAAGTAGCACAATACCGGAATAAGTCTTATAATAATCACATGAGGAGGACCTTAGAGTTTTAGGTTGGGGACCACATGTTCTTGAAGGTTTCCCCTCGACATGGGAAACATAGTTTTGGAAGAGGGAGAAATATTTCTCCCAGGTATGTTAGACCTTTCAAGGTGTTGGGACAATTTTGATAAGTTTCATACCTGTTGGAGTTTCCACCATTGTTAGAGAGGATCCATGATGTTTTCCACATCTCTCAGTTTTTTCAGTATCTTCACAATGACTCCCATTTCCTTTATTGGGGAGAGTTGGATATCGAGAAAGACATGACATATGGGGAGTGACCATTATAGATATTGGATTTTTAGAATAAGGTGCTTCATGGGTATACCATTCCCTTAGTTTTCATGTTGTGGAGGCATGGTTTCCTGGATGAGAGTACTTGGAAAAAAGAAACACAGATTCATGCCCAATACACAGAGTTGTTTTGAGTTTTCCCTTGATCTATCTTTTCTTGTGATGTAAAGTCTAAAAGTTTTTTAATAAATAAGCTATTTTTCCTTGGGTTGAAAAGTGTGTAGTGAAATGTGTGACTAAGTCATGACATGTGAAAAGGGGAGGACTAGATTCTTAATTGAGACACATTAACTGAAATGCGATTAATCTCATGTGGGAGAGTCAGTGCCACCAAAAGTGGATAATATATTGACATGGAAAATGGAATTCCCTAATTCGTGTTTTTATGATGGCATGTTTGTTGTTCTTTTGTGGTGTGCATGTATTCTGGTTGTTTGGGTTAGTAGATATCAGGGGGGGTGTTCTTGGATGCCAAGGTTTCACTCCAGATTTCAAACAAAAAAGGGTGGTTAATCGTTGAAATTTGATTTTGGTAGGGGTGTTTTGATCCTAGATAGATCCTTGAGAGGTATCTCATAGGGTGGTTGTTCAGAACCCTATTTTTGTTATGGGTTTGGTTTTGAATTCTCAAGGATGAGAATAATTTGAGAGGAATCTGATGTAATGTCCTGGAACTCTCTGGTCCATTACTTTGGGAGAATCTTATGGTTGAAGTGTTCTGGGAGGTCATGAAGACTTATTTCAAAACTTTTTCAAAATTTCCAGTTTTTAGGTTCTCTAATGGTAGGTTGTTTATGGTGATTCGCGAAGGTGAGTTGTGACGGTGACTCATGATGGTAGCTCGTCCAATGGTGAGTCATGATAGTGAATCGTGACAGTAGCTCATCCAATGGTAGCTCGTCCAACAACGAGTCGTCTAACAGTGAGTTCTCCAAAGGTAACTTGTCCACTAGTGAGTCGTCTAGTGGTGAGTTATCTAATGGTATCTCATCTAGCGGCTAGTCATCCAACCGTTACTCATCCAACGATTGGTCATTCCAATAGTGAGTCATAAATAGTGTTTCTAGCATCCTATAATTTCACCCCTTTAACATTTTATTTGACTTAAAATGAGTTTAATACCTTATTTAATGGGTTTTAGAGCCGTTTCAAATCATATCTATCTTATAAAAACATAAAAATTCCTTTGACTTCCAAATAGTGTGGTATTGGACAAGATCCACCTTTAATGGATGGTAAAAACCATTTCTCCCATTGATTGAGGATCTTCCCTTTCTAATGTTGAGATATTCTCTTACTTGAGTTATTCCCCTTATCTTGGTGCAAGATTCCCAAACCTTTATTCCCCCTAAAGAGTTGAGAATTTGTGTTATAGCCTTTCAACCATGTTTTCTTTGGAGGATCCTCCAACTACATGATTTCTCCCTTCTTTGGTGAAACTAGGACGTGCCAAACATATCTTCTTATAAGTAGGTTTACTTCGTATATCTTTTATCTATGCATCATGTGTAGAGGTTGTATCAATATTTCTTGAGAAGGCAGTTGAATTTAGATTAATAAATATAATTAAACCAAAAAAAAAATCTATAGGTTATGGGGAAAGTGACATATGATCATACTATTTTATAGATATTTTGATCAATGTTGTGAATTTTATGGGATATATGTCTACTAAAAATTATGTTCATTGGTGGTCCTTGGGTGCACACAGAATGTTTATGAATTCATGTTTGTCTAATTCTCATTAAAAAATACATGGAATATGTTAACCACATATATTAGACTAAAATAAATGGATCCCACATGATTATATTGTTATGTGATAACCCCTAAATTAACATGTGTAAATTGAGTGAGGAATGCCTTTTCAAATCATAAAATTACTTTCCATGGTTTATGAGGTGGTGTGTGGTGTGTGGGATTATTCTGATTTGTGTTGTAGTGGGGTTGTGGGCACGACTATGTGATGTGGGGTGGTTTGGGTGGTGTAATGAAATCTCAGGTAGATATATATTTTTTATTGTGGAATGGATGAATTTTTTTTACAATAGGGATGAGATCAGGTTGTATGGTAATGTGTTGCTGAGTGTGGCTGTAAGTTGGGGGTTTTCTCTATTGAGAGGATATATTGAGAAAGATGGATTTGAAAAATTATGATAGTAGTAGTTGGCATGGGTGATTCACTATTAATAACTTATATAAATCTTTCTCATATATCAATATCGATATGTTATATCATGAATGAGTGTTAACCAGAGAGGAATGTGAAGTGGGTTAATTTACTATGGTTTTTATTTCTCTATGTGACTTTTTCTATGTGGGTACTAGTGTGTTGTTCTTAATAGTTTCCGGACTAGTTATGGAATGAATAAATGAATTCTTAATAAATAATGATAATTGGTTAAATGAATTGGATAGGGGTATGATATGACTTTGTGTCTTGTCGTATGGTGGTGAATTTAGAGGTAGTAGAAAAGGTGGTATTGTGAGTTGGTTGTTGGTTGAAACCCCATAGGTTGGGTTTGAGTGATTGGTAACATATATGTATTACTTGTATTTTCCTTGTGATTTCTATACACACACCACCACAATTGAGAAATATATACAAAAAATCTCCATTGTCATGGGGGAGGGTATCTTTCCCAAATATCTCAGTGGGATGATGGATGGTTGGAAACCCTCTCTTCCCTACTCATTCTTCCAGGCAGTGGTAGCCCAAGATTCTTTGGGCATATTGTGGTTTGTGAGGCCCAGGTGTGTGCGGGTGATTTGTAATTTTCTGTGTGTCTTTAGGATGAGATGATTTGTGATTTCATAGGTGTCTTCGGGATGAGATGAGTTGTGATTTCACAAGTGTCTTCAAGATGAGATGTGATATGCTTTCCTGGGTGTCTTTAGGATGAGGTGTTCTCTGATTTCCTAGGTGTTTTTAGGATATGACAAGTTTTGTAGCCCAGGTGTCTGTGGGAGGAGTGTTGTGTGGTTTGTGTGGGCCCAGGTGTGTATGGGTAGGATGTGATATGGTTGTGGACTAGGTGTCTGCAGGTGTTATGTGATGTGGCTCGTGGCCTAGGTGATGAGACTAGGTGTGGTTGTGGGGCCCAGGTGTGTGTGTCCAGGTAGTGACATGCTTTTTTCAGAAGAGGTGAGAGCGCAAGTACATTTTATATTAGTCCAGAGAGGATAAACTAGTGGGAAGTGGTGTGGGGTACCCAATCAATAATGTGATTACTATATTACTTTACTTGACTTGTGTTACTTAATGAGTGTGCCTTGGTGAGGTCAAAATGGATAGTATATCTTGTTAGGTGTCACACCCAACATTTTAAAATCATTTATTTTTTAATTTTTTTAGGGAATCAGGTAGTTTAGGTTGAAGCGCGACTTAAATTTTTGATTTCTTTTTTAAAAACACATGTTTTCACCTTGACATCATTCATCACACCATAGTCAAAGCTGCGCGGCTTTTCTCGAGTCACTGCACAACCTCACCCAGTCCACCGCATGACCTACTTGATGTTTAAGGTAAAAAAATAAAATTAAATGAAAAATTAAATGAAAATAAAATAAAAATAAGTGTTGTAAAATTTAACAAATTATCTTAACAATGAAAATAATAATATTGTTTGAGAATAATAATAATATTATTAATAGTGTTAAGAATATAATATTTATTAAGTTATTAAAATTGTGATTTAAAGACCCAGAAATTCCATGGAATTTTTTTTCTTAAATACATGGAAATTTTACGAGTCCACGAAAATTGACGGCGCGTGATTCTGAGGTCTGGTGTGCCTGGAATCAATTTCTGAAGTTTTGTTCAGGTACGTTCAGTAAACGTATGAGCGAGATTTTATAACTCTTGAACTAGTGCTTGGAATTGAAATCCTAAGGCACCATTAAACTCGCAGTGCTGGTATTTGCTTATGAAGGCTTTCACCTCGACGACAGTTGGTCGAGGATGGAAGTTAGTTTTTGGGTTTTACGTGGAAATAATAAAATAATTTAAGTGCATGTCTTAATATATTTTATTTGTTATATCCACCATGTGGAAGTTGGAGGTGGGGACCGCCACACCTTAACCTACCTTAAGAGGTTATGGTGGTGGGGCCCACCCAAACTCAACCTCCCCTGTGAGGATTAATTTGGTGGGGACCACCCGAGGTTATAACCTCTTGAACTCCCCATTAATTGGGGAGAACCCTCTTGAGATCCCCACTTAATGGTGCCACCACCCTTCACATTAATTGTGCCAACCATGTGCTTGGAATTCATTTTGAATTTCTTGCGAATTAAATAATAAATATTATAATCTATTATATGGAACGTCTATTCACTTTCGGGATTTGAGTGGAGGATTATTGGGAGAAAGCTCCCAACGAAGAACGACCATCAAAGAATGAAGAACACTTCATCTGCCAAAGATGAATAACTTATTATTTGATCTCCAACCAGAACAAGGGAGGAAACACCGTCCTTGAAGAACACCGACGACGTCATCCTCTACTTCTTCATCTTCTTTTCCAATGACAATGAACCCAAGGTAGTGGATTCGAGTTTGAATTTGTTCCCGTTCTTCATCGTTAAATCTTGGTTTATGTTTAGCCTATCGTTATCACCATAACGTGGAGGGTGCGGGCCAAACAAACATGGCCTGATCCCCCCTTTGTTTTTCCTCGCCTGTTGATGATGGCAGCGGTGAAACGACGCCGTCAGAGGAGTGGGTTGTGGCCGACGGGCCACGGTGGTGCAACGACGGCCGGCGTCAGGCCTGCCGCGAAGGAAACCAGTGGGGCAAGGCTGCTGGGTAGCCGGAAGGGCGCGACACCATCGCGCTGCGCAGAGGAACAGGCCATGGCCCCTAGTTGCGGCGGTGCACACAGGCGGCCGACATGCCGCAGGAGGGGCGCGGCGCTGTCGCGCCGCGGCTAGGGGCCCCGCATTGGTGGAACAGAGGAAACCGGCTGGGCCGGCCACCAGTGGAGAAGACGCGGCTGGCCGCTCGGCTAGCCAGACGAGGCGGGACCTTCCTGGGTTCCGTGGGCTACAAAATCGGCGCCAGGCATCGGTTCCGTTCAGGAGACGGGGAGCGCGGAACCCCCCCAATTACGTGGCTAGGGTGGGCCCCACAGGGTTCCTCCAGCTGTTGGCCACCCAGGCCAGGCGGGTCGGACCAGTTCCGGTGGTCCAGTATGGTTCCGATGGGCCAGGTCGGCCCATGATGGGTCGGACTGACTGGGCCGGACCCGACTCAGACCTGTTTGACCCGATTTCAACTTTTCGCCCATAACTTGGGCTACGAGTGTTCAATTGATGAACCATCTGTGGAAATGAAAAGATTGGAGAAAGGCAGTTATTTTGGAATACACCACTTGAGATTTGGACGAAATTGGAGTATGGTCAGGTTGGATTGAACCTAAATCCAACAGGGCCCTTAGAACGGAAATGCCAATAACTCACAGACCGGGCGTCCGATTGACGCGCCTTCTGTTGCGTTGAAACCCCTATGAAAAAGTGGAAATTTCAGATGCTTCTTATTGGTACTTAAAGGCAGTTGATGTATCAACACTCGGCTTGAGGAGTGGACCCTCTCAGAATCAAGCATGCTTCGTGCGGAACCCTTTGGCTGGCTGTTCACTGACGACTGTTCCTGGATCCTGTGTGGGTTTGACAGCACCGACGACTGTTTTTGGATCCTGTGTGGGTTCGACAGCACTGAATACTGTTCCTGGATCTCATATGGATTCGACAGATCTGACTACTATTCTTGGATCCTACGTGGGTTCGACAGTTCTGACTTCTGTTCCAGGATCCTGTGTGGGTTCGACAGAATAACTGTTCCTGGATCCTATGTAGGTTCGAAAGTTCTGATTTCTGTTCCTGGATCCTGTGTGGGTTCGATAGAATATTTGATTCAGTGGATACATATGAAAATCTCTATCTCTCTAAAAAATTTGTATATTCTGTGTGAGTTGAGTCAGTAACTTTTGTGTTTACCTCATGATTGAGATGATTACTTGATAACTTAGGTATATGTATGGGCATATACCTAAGTGGAATTATCTGTTGATTTAAAACTTTTTTGGTTTATCCTTGTTGGATTTTGTGAGACCATGAGGGTATCGGGGTCCCTACTAAGTATTGTTATACTCACCCCTTCACGGGCTATGCCCACACCTCGCTGTGTGGGTTGCAGACGATGGAAAGCACTGACTGAGGATCAGAGTAGCAGGACTAAATGGTACCTGGAGGTGGACCTTATGACGAGTCGGTACACGGAGGATACTGACAGAAGTGGAGTGCTAAGAAGGCTATCTGTACCTACCCTTCAGTTAGGAATCCCCGTGGGACGACCCAATAGCTGCTTACCCTTTCTTCAGTTGTACTTGTTTTTCAATTGTATTTTCCTGTTGGGCTTGTATTTCCGGCCCCTTTTACTTTTCAGAACTCCATTTTATACAGTTTTTCTTAGTTTTTTACTTCCAAGCTCATACTATGTTGTGTGGGTTTACACTTTATAAAGGTAATTCCTTACCAGTTTTAGGGATTTTCTCATTTGGTGCTAGTCACCAGCCCCTTGCCTATGGAAGGTGGGATTGGGGTAGTCAGGACATGGGCCCCGGGGGACGGGTCGTGAAAAATCGTTATCATAGGAGTTGGTTCTACTACAGAACTTAGGACTCTGATATTTTCTGTGAAGCAATAGTGTTAAGGGTACTGAGTGTGGTTTTCAGTTCAGGGAGTCTAGTGTTGGTACGACAGCCGACATATCTATACACCAGGATCCTGACTTCTGATTTACAACTCGGTGCATGAAAACACTAATTGTGTGTGTATTATGAAGAGTCCTCTTTGTGATATCTTTTGAGTCAGCTCACTAGGTATAACTTATTGATTGTGGAACACCTATTTTTTTTATCAAGATGGCCCCATGTATACAGCCAGCTAGGGTTCCAGGCTTTATATGAGATGGAAGCCCACCGAGCGACGAGGCCTTGGTGCAGGGCCCTATTATAGCAGAGGCTCCAGTGGTACCACTACCCATTGAGCCACTGATTCCACCATCCCCAACAACAAAGAGTGCACACCGCTTGACCGTGTTGCATGAGTTATAGCTCCAGAGGCCGCCCAGTTACAGGGGCGAGACAGACCCGCAGACAGCTGAGGATTGGCTGGAGGCTGTGGTGAGAGTCTTCAGACTTGTAGGGACACCAGCAGACCTTATGGTGATACTTGTCGCGAGTCTCCTTCAGGAAGTAGCAGGAAGATAGTGGAGCCTAATGCTCTAGGTGCATGACGAGGCGAAACTTCTCTAGGCAGACGTCAAGATCTTATTTCGGGTGAAGTTTTTCCCAGCCACCCTACAGGCAGTGCAGATACAAGAGCTGCTGCATCTGCAGTAGGGTAGCATGACGGTAGCTCAGTACTCAGCGAGGTTCACCGACCTCTCGCGTTACTCCAATGATATGGTGCAGGACCCATTTTTCATGGCCCGGACCTTCGATCAGGGGCTCAGGTAAGACATCAGGGCTTCGATGATCTCTCTCAGCATCCTGACACGGGCAGGGGTGTTGGAGCAATCCCTCTTAGTGAAGATTTTCCTTGCTGAGAAGTCACCAACAACAAGACCTTCCACTGGGCGTCACATAGTGGAGTCTTCAGTAGCTGGAAGCAGACAAATGTCATAGAGGTCTAAGCGGACTAGACCATCTAGTGGACGACCTCAGGACACGATTTTGGTTGTGTGAGGCACTCGAGACAGAGCCAGTCATTCAAGGAACAGACAGTGTTTCACATGCGGCGGGTAGGGTCACATGGTTCGTGATTGTCCGACCCACCGTTCGGATGATCAGAAGACAGTTGAGGGAACTCTTAGGAAGAGGAAGAGGTTCAATCGAGGCGATCCACAGGGCACAAGCAGACGTGGCAGAGGAGCTGGTTGTGCAGCTGGCGATGGACAACGTTACGAGGTGTTACCACCACCACCACCAGGAGGTCCACCCCGACCATAGAGAGCAGGTGGACAAGGGAGATCTTAGATCCAGGAAGTTGAGGCTTATGATCACGATGCTCCAGAGATGATTCGAGGTACGATTTGTGTATACTCCACCTTGGATACAATTCTTATAGATACAGGTTCCAGTCACTCTTTCATTGCCACTGCCCTCATTCGTAGCTTGTAGATTCTGATGGAGCTGTTGGCTCAATCTTTACATCTAGAGACTCCTACAGGAGCAGATTCGACGATTACACACTGGTTCATATAGTGTGATTTTACTCTAGGAGGCGAGATCTTCGACTGGGATCTCCTCGTAGCAGCGTCAAGGCCTTACGACATCATCTTGGGTATGGACTGGTTATCTATAGTCCATGCTTAGATCAACTGTATTAGGCAAAAAGTGCGGTGTGTTCGCATGGATGGGACCATGTTTACCTTCACCAGTGAGAAGGGACCCTTTGCAGCACAGAACAGACTTACTTGGAGGAGGGTGCAGCTGATCACTCATCAGTTGGCCTACCTTACCCTCAGAGCAGTTGATGTGGAGAGTCCGAGCTATCCTGTAGTGGTGTACTAGTATGCATATGTTTTCCCTGACGATGTCCCAGGACTACCTCCTCATAGAGAGGTGGACTTATACATTGACATGTACCCCAGGACGACACCGATATCTACACCTGCATATTGGATGTCTCTCGCTGAGCTTTGCGAGCTGAAGATATAGTTGGAGGACTTTCAGGGGAAAGGATTCATCCAGTCCAGTGTTTCTCTCTGGGCAGCCTCAATTCTGTTCGCCAAGAAGGTAGATGGGAGCTTGAATATTTGTGTCAACTACCGTTTCCTGAACCAGGTGACCGTGAATAACAAGTACCCACTCCTAAGGATTGAAGACCTCTTTGATCAGCTAAAGGGAGAACAGTGGTTATCGAAGATAGACCTCAAATCAGGCTATCAACAGCTCAGAGTTAGAGACGAGGATGTGTAGAAGATGACCTTCAGATGTCAGTATGGCCACTACGAGTTCTTGGTTATGCCATTCGGCATAACCAATGCTCCAACAGTGTTCATGGGACTCATGAACATGATTTTCAAGCCATACCTTGATCGCTTTGTCGTAGTCTTCATTGACGAAATTCTGATCTACTTGATTACTGATGAGGAGAATGCCTACCATTTGCGGGTAGTACTGGACACATTCCGAGAGCACCAGATTTATGGTAACCTCTCAAAGTTCCAGTTCTGGATCCGAGAGGTTCACTTTCTCAGACATGTCATATCAGAGGCTGGAGTTGCAGTAGATCCAGTGAATATTGAGGCAGTACTTGCTTGGGATCCACCCAAGAGTGTGACAGAGGTACAAAGTTTCCTTGGTTTGGCTGGATATTACCAGAGGTTTGTTTTAGACTTCTCTAGAGTTGCAGCACCACTATCAGCTTTGATAAATAAGGGGAAACCCTTCATGTGGTCAGAGAGATTCCATCAGAGCTTTTAAGAGCTGAGGAAGAGGCTGACTAGTGCCACCATATTGAGGTTTCTAGAGGAAGGAGTAGGGTACGTAGTTTACTATGACACATCAGGGATTGGACTTAGGTGTGTCCTGATTTAGGAGCGATCAGTGATTGCATTTGGTTCTCGGCAGCTGAGATAGCATGAGCAGAACTACGCTACCCATGACCTGGAGTTAGCAGTAGTGGTCTTCTCCTTGAAGATGTGGCAGAACGATCTAATGGGTGAATGTTTTACCATGTACTCTGATCATAAGAGTCTCCGGTATATCTTCTCTCAGAAGGACCTGAACCTGAGACAATGATGATGGCTTGAGTTCCTCCAGGACTATTACTTTGAGATATTCTATACTCCTAGGAAGGGGAACGTTGTAGTAGATGCACTCAGTAGGAGATTTGGTATATAGCTACTAGGAGAGGCGACAGAGCAGCTGACTGCCTTACAGATATCCTTTGTGGATAGAGACAGATAAGCCTTTCTATAGTCTCTTACAGTCACTCCCCCACTTCTTCAGTGAGTCAGGGAAGCACAACATGAGGATGCTAACTGCGAGACACAATGTGATCAGATATCCACAGGACAATGTGACACCACATTACGTTTTCAGGTACTTTTTGATGTTTCTAAGTACCTTTGTTTTGGAGTAAAGACTTGGGGTGTGTTTGGGTGAACTTTTAATAAAAACTAAGGGACTTTGAGTTGTGCATAGGCGGCACACAGTTGTCAAACTGTGCAGCCAAACCGTGCAAGAAGGGAGGTTGAGGCAGTAGCTTCCACACGGGCGGCGCACGGTTTGCCTAACTGTGTGGCCAAACCGTTCATGAAGGGTGTCCAGGGCATTAGCTGACAGACAACTAGTGCAAGGTTTTTCAAACCGTGTGGACTAACCATGAGTCCACTTAAATGAGATCCTTAAATTGTGGATCTCACTTGGTTTTGCCTCTAAGTGCCTTGTTTTTCCTTCTAAGCGGACCTAACTCTAGATTTTTCTTCTCCTGAGGTCATAGAAGGTTCTCCCATCATTCTGGAGGTGATCCAAAGACTCCTCTTGGTGAATCAAATCCGGATTCTTGAGGTATGTGATCGTTCATCATAGTTCTTGATTGGTTTCTTAGATATACTTAGATCTACTTCTCTTCTTTTATTGGTTTCATTGATCCATGACCTTTGTGGGTAGATCTAAGTGCGTGGTACCAAATTTGATGAGATTTGGTCTTGATATTTCTAGGATAAGAGATATAAGGTGGTTTCTTGAAAAATAAACCTGGTTTTCTTGACCGTTCTCCACCGTTGTGGTTTTGGCCAAAACCTTCGAGGTAGGTTGTTCAGTTCCGACTTGCCAAATTTATTATCATTGTATTAGCTTAATTTATTTCAATTATTGATTTAAATTCAATTTCTCAAGTTTCTTTCAATTAAATTGATAAAAACTTGATTCCATTGAATTGAGATATTTGAAATTTTTTTGACATAGAAATTTAGGGAAAACCCAATTCCATTGAATTATGTGTGTTTATGGAAAATTGGTCGATTTAAATTTTTTAATTTAAATTTTGGATTTGACCGAAATGTTTTCAATTAAAATGTTGAATTTAATTGTGGAAATGAAATGTGTAATGATGAAATTGGTTTTGAATGAATTTCAAACTTATGAAAATGTCTTAAAATGATTTGATAGAAACCCATTGGTTTTATCTTGTGAAAAAGGCATGTTTTTGAATAAAACCTATTATGGTTTTAAATGGAATGAAGTTGGAACTTTTGAAGTGGAAGAATGGGATTGATCGTATTTTAAGCATTATTAAAATAGTTCTCCCATCATGTAAGAGTTCATGAAAGGCTTAGGTAGTTTGTGAGTTATTTAGATATACTCTATGCTATGACAACGTTCTAAAACATAATTGCGGTGGGTCACATCCTCAACGGGTTGGTGACGAGTCTCCTTTGGCCAGTGTCATAGGGACATGTGTATACACATTTTGCTGAGTTCACATAGAGCGTGTGGAATCCTATAACTGGTTAATACTATCGCACCTTTTGGCAGATGACCATGTTGCTCACTTTCTTATTTATATTTGAGATACAAATGTATGTCAATGATTTTGAAATTCCTTTCATGCCTGCTGAATTTATATAAACGGTTTTATATAAATATTTTTCTTAATCCATTGTTTTAGAAATATTCCATCATTGTAAATCCTTTTCTTAAATTAATTTTTCCATTATTTGAAAATGTATAGCATGTTTTTGTTAAAATATGCTTTTGAATTTCCAAACCTATTTATTTGAAAATTTAAAGTTTTTCTTTGGATAATCTATATTTGGAATCTGTTATGGAATCTTTGGTGGTATCCTACTGGGCTTAGGCTCACACCCTACTTTTTCCTTTGGGTGTTTGTGGATTTTATACTTCCAGGATCGAGCAAAGGGAAGGGGCCTCTTGGAGGTGGATCCAGTTGTTTATCTCTGGTTTTGGTGAGTTGTGTCCTTAGAGACATTGGGACTGTTTTTTCCCTTTTTAGTACTTGGGTTGTAGTACTTTGGGATTTTTATGTCTCTTTGTATTCTGGTACATTACTCCCAGTGGAGTTTCCTTTTTTTATGTATACTTTCTTGTTTCTTTTTCATCCACATTATAGTGGAAAAATCATTCCCACTTGCATGTTGTGTGATTCCAGGTGCTAGTCACCGACCCGTGTGGATCGGGAACGCCCTTCGGGCTATGTCAGGGTCGGCTCGGTTTTCGGGTTACCAGGGTAACCAGGCTGGTTCGTGACAAAGTGGTTTCAGAGGTAGGTTAAGCATCTTGACTTGATGACAGTATGCATTTGAGTTTTCTTGTCGGAACATAGGAGGTAGTTGTGATTGAGTTCCTGGCCAGATCTCACCACAATGAACCTTAAGTCACCGGGGTTGGTTAAGGAAATATGACTTGTGGATTAGTTCTAGTATTTTCCCTATTTTTATTTGGATATAGTGTAATCCAAATCTTGTTATCCCTTCTATTAAGAATAGTTTTCCTTGTTACTCTGTTTGAGCATTAATCAAATGTCTTTTTGTGTTGTGTAGCAACATTCCTCTGAGAAGATGTGAGAATAGGATCCAAAAAGAGGCTACTACTGAATCCCAGCAAGCGAGTCCTACTGTGGATCCAAATATGGTTGAGGTGATTGTTTACACTGTCCAAGCTCTAGGACAGGCACCAACTCCACATCATGTTCAGACTCCGGCTATAGATCCTCATAGTGATATTCTACGAAGTCGTTATCAAGAGTTCCTACACCAAAATCCACTAGTTTTAAAAGGCTCCACTGACCCTCAACATGCTAAGGAATGGTTGAGTAAGATTGAACGTCTGTTTGGGTTCTTGGAGACACCTAATGTGATCAAGGTGAAGTGTGCCACCTTTGTGCTGGAGTGACCAAGTAGGATATGGTGGGACACAGTGGTGATGACTGGGAAACATGAGGGTTTGGAGTGGAAAGACTTTAGGGTTCTTTTCACTAACCAGTTCCATCCAGAATCAATGGTGTTGACCAAGGCTGTGGATTTTTTCAAGCTTGAGCAGGCCAACAAAATAGTGACTGAGTACTCAAATCATTTTTCTAAGCTGGTACAGTTTTCTCCTGAGAATGTATTTAATGAGAGGATGAAGGCTCGATGATTCGAGTTGGGACTTCGATCAGATATCTGTTCTCAGGTTTTCCTACTGAAGTTACCCACTTATGCCGATGTTCTGGATAGGGAAATGATGGTTGAGATGGACTTGGTAGGAAAGTCAGGGTTAAAGGAGGTTCTTTTCCCTCCAAGTGGCAGTGTTGGCTCCTTTAAAGGAAAATGGAAGCGTGAATTTTCTCATGGTAGTTCTCAAAAGAAGAGTCATCCCAGACCTCCGGTAGCACCAGGAGGGGATTCTTTGACTTACTATTAGTGTGGTAATCTAGGAAATTCTAAGAAGGTTTTCACTGAGGCACCCAAGAAATGTAGCTCTTGCGGACGTTTAGGGCACTTACAGAGATTTTTCCATCACTTCTCTACTCCACGTGGTGGAACATGATCATCAGCACCTCCAGAAACTGCGGGGAAATCAAATGCTTCGCATAAAAAAGGGTTCCAGCCACATGCATCCGGAACAAAGCTTCTTCACGCTGTTGAAGAGTCTCCAGAGGTAGCTGATACATGTCCTGCAACTATGAGAGGTACCATTACTATAGATTCGTCTTTAGTTACAACTCTTTTTGATACTGGTGCATCTCACTCTTTTATTTCAACCCATATTGTTAATCTTCTTAATCTACCTATGGAACTTTTATCTTGTGCGATGGATATTACTACACCCCTTGGTATAATGAGAGAGAAGGGTCTCCATAGTCCTGATTGTGTCTTCTCTCTATCAGATGTTGATCATGCTTGGAGTTTCTTGGTTCTTGACATGAAATCTTTTGATGTCATTTTTGGGATGGATTGACTCATTTACAATAAATCCCAGATCAATTGTTATCTTTGATGGGTTTACCTTTCCACACCCAGTGGTGTTCCCCTTTTTTTTCAAGGAGAATGGGACCCGAGGTCAAGCAGAGTCGGACCCTCTTATCCAGAATTGGGGAAAGTAATATCAGAGTTTGCTTTTGATCTAGAAAGAGATTAAATGTGTGGTGATATTCCTCCAGTCATCACTGAGTTTCCCAACGTGTTTCCTTCTGACTTCTCTAGTTTTCCACCAGTAAGGGAGGTTGATTTATCTATTGACTTAATGCCTGGTATTCAACCAGTTTCTATTCCCTCTTATCGAATGGATCCAGCTGAACTAAAAGAACTGAAGTCTCAGTTAGACGATCTTCTTGAGAAAGGTTTTATATACCCGAGTGTTTCACCTTGGGTAGCACCTGTTCTCTTCGCCAAGAAGGCTGATGGTTATTTTCTCTTATGTGTTGATTATCAAAAGATCAATCGAGTTACGATAAAGAAAAAATATTGATTACCACAATTTGATGATTTGTTTGATCAATTGAAGGGGGAAAAATATTTTTCAAAAATTGATCTTTGATCTGGTTACCATCAATTGAGGATAATGGAATCTGACATTACTAAGAATTCTTTTCAGAGTAGGTATGACCATTATGAGTACCTTGTTATGCCCTTCGACCTAACAAATGCTCCTGCAGTTTTCATGGCTTTGATGAACATGGTTTTCCGTGAGTATCTATATACTTTCGTGGTGGTCTTTGTGGATGAAATTATTTTCTACTACAAGTCTGATGAGGATCATGTGCATCATTTGAGAACAGTTATGAGTCTTCTAAGTAATCACCGACTTTATGCCAAGATTTCAAAGTGTGATTTCTGGATTCAGGAAGTGAAATTCTTGGGACATGTCATGTCAGAACAAGGAATATCAGTTGATCTTGAAAAGGTGAAGGATGTTATGACTTGGGAACAACCACGAAATGTTTTTGAGATTCATATCTTCTTGGGATTAACAGGATATTATCACCGGTTTGTTAAAGACTTATCAAAGTTAGCTTCTCCAATGACTGCACTAACTTGAAAGGGAGTGATGTTTTCCTGGAATGATAAATGTCATAGTTATTTTGTTGAGCTAAAGAGTCTTTTAACTACTGTGCCGGTGTTAACTCTTCCTGAGGCTGGGATAGGTATGTGGTCTTCTATGATGCATCGAGTTCCGGTTTGGGATGTTCAATCATGTAGGGTAATAATGTTGTTGCATATGGGTCTCGTCAGCTTAAGCCTCATGAGAAGAACTATCATACCCATGACCTTGAACTTGCAGCTGTAATTCACGTACTTAAGTGCTAGAGACATTAAATTTATGGATAAAGGTTTACTATGTATTCAGACCACAAGAGCTTGAGTTATATCTTCTCTCAAAAATATTTGAATCTTCGCCAAAGTTGTTGGGTGGAGTACTTGAAATCTTTAGACTTTGACATTTACTATACCCCGGGGAAAGGGAATGTAGTTGCAGATAAGTTAAGAAAGAATCTTCTATCATAGGCTATGAAAGAATCTTCAGAAGAGTGGAGTTTGATGGCTCTTTTTTCTCAGTTGCATATTGGAGTTCAATGGAAGGAGAATGAAGTTTCCTTAGACAGTGTTCAGTTGACATCTAATCTCCTCGAGTTAATTATTCAGGAACAACAACTGGATGATGAATTCCATAACATTAGGGACTCTTTTTATGGCGGGGAGACCGACACCCAATGGTTGTTCTCCAAAGAGGGTGTTCTGTGTTATCAAAACCATTACATTGTGCCGTTAGCGGCTAGGAAGGATGTGATGGGGGGGGGGGTTCCATTAATCTTAGTGGGCTGTACACCTAGGAACCATGAATATGTTCTATGACATGTGGCGACAGTTCTGGTGGCCAGGTATGAGACGAGACATTGCTGAGTTTGAATCTCGTTGCTATACATGCCAGCAGGTGAAAGCCGAGCACCAGAAACCTTCAGGTTTGCTTCAACCACTTCCAGTCCCTACATGGAAGTGGGATGAAATCTCTATGGACTTTGTGGTTGGGTTACCTCAAACCTAGAGGAATAAGAACGTGATATGGGTTGTGATCGACATGCTGACTAAGTTAGCTAACTTTATACCTCTTCAAGATACAACCAAAGTTGAGGAGTTGGGAAATATATATGTGAAAGAGGTTGTTTGTTTTCATGGAGTTCCTCCTACTATATTCTCTGATAGGGATCCTCGGTTTACTTCTCACTTTTGGATAGGCCTTCAAGAGGCACTGGGATCTCAGGTTCGTTTGAGCATGACCTACCATCCACATTCAGATGGCCAGACATAAAGAGTTATTCAGATCCTTGAGGACATGCTCTGGGTTGTGTTCTTGAATTTAGTGGGTATTGGGATGATCATATGGGACTAGTTGAGTTTTCTTATAACAACAGTTATCATTCTACGATCAAAATGACTACTTTTGAGGCTTTGTATGGCCGTCCTTGTAAATCCCCTTATGTAGGTCGGAGATTGGTGAAAGCTCTTTGGTAGGACAGAGTTTGGTCCAAGAGATGACAGCTAAGATCCAGTTGATTCATCAGAGAATGTTGAAGGCACATAGTCGGTACAAGTCTTATGTTGATCATCACCATAAACCTTTAGAGTTCTCAGTTTGTGACCAGGTGTTCTTGAAAGTTTCACCCCGATTGGGTCATCGATGGCTTGGGAGGCATGAGAATCTTTCTCCTTGTTTTGTGGGACCTTTTGAGGTTATTGGTCTTGTGGGGAAAGTAGCTTACCGTCTAGCTCTACCACCACAACTGAAATCAATACATAATGTGTTCCATGTATCGAAACTTCAAAATTATCTCTCCAATCCATCTCATGTTGTGTGGTGGAGTGATCTTGAGATTGAACTAGATTTATCTGTTACTGAATGACCAGTCAAGCTTGTTTATTCTGAGAACAAGGTACTTCATGGGAGAATGATACCTCTGGTCCATTTGCTATGGAAAAATGGTTCTAATTCTCATGAGATGTGGGAAAGGGAGGCACTAATGAGAGATCAGTGGACTCATCTTTTTGACGTGGAGGTTTCTTCATAGGCTTTCTGGGGACAGAAAGATCTTATGGTGGGGAGGTTGTAACATCACGTTATGTTTTCAGGTACTTTTTGATGTTTCTAAGTACCTCCGTTTTGGAGTAAAGACTTGGGGTGTGTTTGGGTGAACTTTTAAGGAAAACTAAGGGACTTTGAGTTGTGCACGGGCGGCGCATGGTTTTTCAAATTGTGCAGCCAAACTATGCAAGAAGGGAGGTTGAGGCAGTAGCTTCCACACGGGCGGTGCATGGTTTGTCTAACCGTGTGGAAAAACCATGCATGAAGGGTGGCCAAGGTAGTAGCTGACTCACGACTAGCGCACGGTTTTTCAAACCGTGCGAACTAACCTTGCGACCACTTAAATTAGATCATTAAATTGTGGATCTCACTCAGTTTTGCCTCTAAGTTCCATTTTTTCTCCTAAGTGGCCCTAACTCGGGATTTTTCTTCTCCTAAGGTCATAGAAGGTTCTTCCATAATTTTGGAGGTGATCCAAAGACTCCTCTTGGTGAATCAAAGCCGTATTCTTGAGGTATGTGATCATTCTTCATCGTTCTTGATTGGTTTCTTAGATCTACTTAGATCTACTTCTCTTCTTCTCTCAGTTTCTTAGATCCACAACCATTGTGGGTTGATCTAAGTGTGTGGTACCAAATTTGATGAGATTTGGTCTTGACCTTTCTAGTATAAGAGATCTAAGGTGGGTTCTTGAAAAAGAAACCCGGTTTTCTTGAGCATTCTCGACCGTTGTGGTTTTGGTCAAAACCTTCAAGGTAGGTGGTTCCGTTCTGACTTGCCAAATTTATTATCATTGTATTTAATTAATTTATTTCAATTATTTATTTAAATTAAATTGATCAATTTTATTTTAATTAAATTGATAAAAACTCGATTCCATTGAATTGAGATATTTGAAATGGTTTTGGCATATAAATTTGGGGAAAACCCAATTCAATTGAATTGGGTGTGTTTATGGAAAATTGGTTGATTTAAATTGTTTAATTTAAATTGTGGATTTGATGGAAATGTTTTCAATTAAATTTTTTAATTTAATTGTGTAAATGAAATGTGTAATTATGGAATTGGTTTTGAATGGATTTAAAACTTATGAAAATTGCTTAAAATGTTTTGATAGAAACCCATTGGTTTTATCTTGTGAAAAAGGAATGTTTTTGAATAAAACATGTTATGGTTTTAAATGGAATGAAGTTGGCACTTTTGAAGTGGAAGAATGGGATTGATAGTATTTTAAGCATTCCTAAAATAGTTCTCCCATCATGTAAGAGAGCATGAAATCCTTAGGTAGTTAGTGAGTTATTTGGATACACTTTACGTTACGACAACGTTCTAAAACATACTTACGGCAGGTCACATCCCCGAAGAGTTGGTGATGAGTCTCCTTTGGCCAGTGTCATAGGGACGTGTGTATACACATTTTTCTGAGTTCACCTAGAGAGTGCAGAATCCTATAATTGGTTAATACTATCACACCTTTTGGCAGATGACCATGTTGCTCGCTTGTTTTTTTATATTTGAGATACAAATGTATGTCAATGCTTTTGAACTTCTTTGCATGCCTTCTAAATTTATATAAATTGTTTTATATAAATGTTTTGCATAAGCCATTGTTTTAGAAATATTCCATCATTTTAAAGCCATTTCTTAAATTAATTTTTCCATCATTTGAAAATGTATAGCATGTTTTGGTTTAAAATATGCTTTTGAATTTCCAAAACTATTTATTTAAAAATTTTAAAGTTTTTCTTTGGATAATATATATTTTCAATATGTTATGGAATATTTGGTGGTATCTTACTGGGCTTAGGCTCACACCCAACTTTTTTCCTTTGGGTGTTTGTAGATTTTCTTCTTCCAGGATCGAGCAAAGAAAAGGGACCTCTTGGAGGTGGATCTAGTTGTTGATCTCTGATCTTGGTGAGTTGTGTCCTTAGGGACTTTGGGACTGTTTTTTCCCTTTTTAGTACTTGGGTTATAGTACTTTTGGATTTTTATACCTCTTTGTATTCTGGTACATTACTCCCAGTGGAGTTTTCTTTTGTTATGCATACTGTCTTGTTTCTTTTGCTTCCGCATTCTAGTGGAAAAATCGTTCCCAGTTGCATGTTATGTGATGACAGGTTCTAGTCACCGACCCATGGGCATCGGGAACGCCCTTCGGGCTATGTCAGGGCCAGATCGGTTATCGAGTTACCAGGGTACACGAGCTAGTTCATGACAGACAGACACCTAATGGATTTTCTGAAGGTGGGGAGCACATCATACTCTTCAGAGGATGTACTATGGTTCCAGAGTAACTTCAATAGGAAGTGTTGAGGGAGTTCCACACATCTCTCCTAGTGGTACATCCAAGAGTGGCAATGATGTACCAGGACCTTCGACGACAACACTGGGGGCCAGGTATGAAGAAGGCAGTAGAAGAGTTTGTCTCTCGATGCCTCACTTGTCAGCAAGTGAAGGCGGAGAATCAGGTACAAGAAGGCATGGTTCAGCCTTTAGAGGTCCCAGAGTAGAAGTGGTATGGGATATCCATGGACTTAGTGACATGAATTCCACATACATCCATGGGTCACGACTCGATTTGGGTGATCATTGACCGACTCACCAAGTCGGCCCACCTCCTACCGATCAGAGAGAAGGGTTCAGTAGAGAGCTTGGGATGCCTCTATGTACAGGAGATTGTGTGGATACATAGAGTACCTTCTTATATCATCTTCAATCATGAAGCACGGTTTACTTCTCGGCTATGGAGGGGGTTTCAGGAGGCTTTCGGGACGCAGCGTTATCTGAGCACCGCCTTCCATCCTCAGACGAATGGTCAGACTGAGCGGAGCATTCAGACCCTCGAGGACATGTTGCGTTATTATGTCTTCAACTTCGGTAATAGCTGGGAGGATCACTTACCTTTGGTGGAGTTTTCCTACAACAACAGCTATCACTCCACCATTGGGATGGCACCTTTCGAGGCGTTATACGGGCGACCTTGCAGATCACCCTTGTGCTGGACTGACCCTGGGGAGTTAGCACTAGTGGGACCAGAGATGGTATTAGCTACCATAGAGAAGGTGCAGATCTTCCAGGAGTAGATGAAGACTTCATAGAGTAGGAAAAAGTCGTATGTTGACAGGAGACGGAGACCTCTAGAGTTCGAGGATGGTGACCACGTCTTTCTATGGGTCTCACCTCGATGAGGATTATGGAGATTTTGTCGAGGTGAAAAGTTATATCAACATTTCATCGAACATTTTCAGGTCCTAATCAGTGTTGGCGAGGTGGAATATTGCTTGGATCTTCCACCTTAGTTGCACCGGGTCCACGACATCTTCCATGTATCCTAGCTGAGGAGATACGTGCACGACCCTTCTCACATCATCGACCATGGGAAGCTGGACGTCGAAGATGGGGCGACTTTGAAGGAGGTTCTAGTGGAGATTGAGGACTGACAAGTTCAGGTCCTATGTGGACAGTCGATACATCTGTTGCGTGTACGTTGGCAGCACGGGAACCTCCAGGAGAGCACATGGGAGCAGGAGGCTCAGATGCAAGCTCAGTACCCCTATTTGTTACCTCAGTTCGAGTTGTTATTTACGGGGATATAAATCCCTGAGGTGGGGAGAATTTAAAGACCCGAAAATTCCATGGAAAGTTTTTTCTTAAATACATTAGAATTTTACGAGTTTGTGAAAATTGACGACGCATGATTCCGAGGTTCGTTTTTCCCAGAATCAATTTCTGAAGTTTTGTTTGGGTACGTTTAGTAAACGTACGAGCATGATTTTATAACTTTTTAACCGATGCTCTTAATTGAAATCCGAGTTCACCATTGAACTCACACCACTGGTATTCTCTTAACAAGACTTTCACATCGACAACAGTTTGTCGAGGATGAAAGTTAGTTTTTAGGTTTTACGTGGGAATAATAAAATAATTTAAGTGCATGTCTTAATTTATTTTATTTGTTATATCCTCCATGTGGAAGTTGGAGGTGGGGACCGCCACACATTAACCTCCCATGAGAGGTTATGGTGGTGGGGCACACCCGAACTCAACCTCCCATGTGAGGATTAATTTGGTGGGGACCACCCAAGGTTATAACCTCTTGAACTCCCCCATTAAGTGGAGAGAAACCTCTTAACCACCCCAATTAATGGTGCCACCAACCTTCACATTAATTGTGCCAACCAAGTGTTAGGAAATATTTTTTAATTTCTTTCCAACATAATAATAGATATTATAATCTATTATTTGACACGCCTATTCACTTTGGTGATTTGAGTGGAGGATTATTGGGAGAAACCTCCCAACGATGAATGAACATTGAAGAACGAAGAATGCTTCATCCACCGACGACGGCCAAATTCTTCTTTGATCTCCAACCAGAAGAAGGGAGGAATCACCGTCCTTGAAGAACACTGACGACGTTGTCCTCGACTTCTTCATCTTCTTTTCCAATGACAATGAATCCAAGGTAGGGGATTAGAGATTGAATTTGTTCCCATTATTCATCATTAAATATTGGTTTACGTTTTGCCGGTTGTTATCACCATAACATGGAGGGTGAGGGATGAACAAACACGGCCTGAACCCCCCTCAGTTTTCCTCTCTTGTTGACAATGGCGACAGCACAATGTCGTCACTGGAGGAGTGGGTCGTGGCCGACGAGCCATGGCAGTGAAACGACGGCCGACGTCGGGCTGACCGTGAAGGAAACCGGTGGCGCAGGGACGCCGGGTTGCAGGAAGGGCGCGAAAACGTTGCCCCATGTGGAGGAACAGGCCGCAACAGTGTACACGGGCGACCACTAGGCCGCCAGAGGGGCGCGGTGTCAGCGCGCCGTGCAAAGGAAGAATCCACGGCCAGGGGGGCCGTGGCGGTGGAGTAGAGGTGACCGGCTGGGCCGGCCGCTGGCGGAGTAGACGCGGCTGGCCACTCAGCCAGCCAGAAGAGGCAGGACCCTCGTTGGTCCCACGGGCTACCAAACCGGCGCCATGCGCTGGTTCCATTTGGGAGACGGGGGGGGGGGGGGGAACCTTTCGCAGCTATGGCAGGCCCCACAGGGTGCCTCCAGCCGCTGGCCACCCAGGCTAGGTGGGCCTCCCCCGCAGGCCCTCTTGGGCCGGGATGCTTTCGCGGGCCGGTTCCGGTGGGTCGGGTCGGCCCAGGCCGGGTCGGTCCGACTGGGCCGGACCCGACCCAAACCTTTTTGACCCTATTTCACCTTTTCACCCATAACTTGGGCTATGAGTGTCCGATTGACGAACCGTCTATGGCGATGGAAATCTTGGAGAAAGACGGTTCTGTTGGAATACACCATTTAAAATTTGGATGCAATTAGGGTGTGGTCAGGTTGGATTGAACTTAAATCCAACCGGGACCTCAGAACAGAAATTCCAATAACTCATAGACCGGGCGTCCGATTGACGCGTCGTCTATTGCGTTTAGACCCCTATGAGAAGGTAGAACTTTGAGATGCTTCTTCTTGGGACTTCAAGGCAGTTGATGTATCGACACTCCGCTTGAGGAGAAGACCCTCACGATATCAAGCATGATTCGTGTGGAACCCTGTTGCAATCTATGCACTGACGACTATTCCTGGATCCTATTTTTGTTCGATAGCACAGGAGAATGTTCCTGGATCTCATACGGATTTGACAGCTTTGAATACTATTCCTGGATCCTGCGTGGGTTTGATAGTTCTGACTTCAGTTCCTGGATCCTGTGGGGGTTAGATAGAATAACTATTCCTGGATCCTGTGTGGTTCGATAGTTCTGATTTCTATTCCTGGATCCTATTTGGGTTCGACAAAATAGATGATTCAGTGGCTACATATGAACATCTATATCTCTCTACAAAAGTTTTATACCTGTGTGAGCTGAGTTAGTAACTTTTGTGTTTACCTCATGATTGAGATGAGTTACTTGATAACTTAGGTATATGTATGGGCATATACCTAAGTGGAATTATTTGCTGATTTCATACTTTTTGGTTTATCCTTGTTGGATTTTGTGAGGCCTTGGGGTTCTCGGGGTTCCTACTGAGTATCGTTATACTCACCCCTGCTCGGGCTATGCTCGCACCTCGTTGTGTTGGTTGCAGATGACGGACAACGCTGACTAAGGATCAGAGTAGTAGGACTGGACAGTACCCAGAGGTGGACCTTACGACGAGTAAGTACACGGATGAGACTGACAGACTGAAGTGCTTGGTAGGCTATCTGTACCTACCCTTTAGGTAGGAATCCCCGAGGGATGACCTAGTAGCTGCTTACCCTTTCTTCAGTTGTACTTGTTTTTCAGTTGTACTTGTATATTCCTATTGGGCTTGTATTTCCAGCCCCTTTTATTATTCATCACTCCTTTGTATATAGTTTTTCTTAGTGTTTTACTTCCAGCTCGTACACTATTGTGTGTACTTACACTTTATAAGGGCAATTCCTTCCCAGTTTTAGGGATTTTTGCCTTTGGTGCTAGTCGCCAACCCTTGGCCTATGGAAGGCGGCCTTGGGGTAGTCACGGAACGAGCCCCGAGGGACGGGTCATGATAGTGATAATAATTATTATTGTTAATATTATGTTATGTTATGTTGTTACCATTTGTAATATTATAAAACAATTGATATCAATGTTATTATTATTATTATTTAGTTTATTAAATTTGTTATGTTTTATATTATGTTGATAGAATTTATTAATTATCCCATCAATAAAAAGATTATTATTATTTTTATTATTATTAAGAGTTTTATTTTTAGTGTTATTTCTGTTTTATTTTTATTTTTTTTTCTTTAGGCATTAGGGTCCCCCTATTTTTTCAGGCTCCATTTCCTTCTCCCCCATAGCCCCCTGCGCACCACCCCCTTCTCCCATTGGCCTCCTGTTAGGATGACCCACACCGCCGAACCCATGGCCAACTGATGGACCTCACATATCCCTTCATTGCACCACCCAGCTTCTGTCCATCCTTCTCACCTCACGCCGTGCCTCTACTCCCCATCTAGCCTTACCTAGTGTCGTTCCTCTGTTCCATAACCATCCCCTCCTCCCCAGCTCTCCGCATCCCTCTTGAACCCTCAACACATTCCTCCCTACTTCCCAAAATTCCGTTCTCTATCCGGAGAACCCACTCTCAAGTAATCATCAATCCTCTTTTCTTAGTGTGTTTAATTTTTGTTAATTCTATTATTTGTGTTGGGAATTAGCAGAAGCATCTTGAGTTCTCTATGTTTTTTAATGTTTCACAGGTTAGTACTAGGTAGAGGGACAACTATATATATGACCGTTAATTTCTACTATGATGCATGATGGGTTTTTTAATTTAAGCTGCAAGTTACATCCTTTGGTATTTACTAGCCTTGATAGGGTTTGTTCACGGTGTGGTTACGGTGCAGATGAGGTATTTCACCACTTTCCAGCAATATCTTCCTGTCAGGTAGTTGTTTTCATGCCATACCATCATGGGATTAATTTAATATGTTTGTTTAAATTTATTAATGTATTCTTTGGTTTTATTATGTGGCGAATTTGGTGTTTTGAAATGGTTTGTGGGCTTAAAGGTTGGAATTTGATTTTAATATAGGGATTGGTTGTGTTTTTTTGTGTGTAATTAATGTAATGTTTATAGAATGTGTTCTAAGGGCTGTTTGGATGGTGTGAAGTGCATTTTAATATGGTTAGGACGTGCGTTCGAATTTTAAAGAGGGTTTCGAGTGAACTTTTGATGTAAAACAATGGTGTGTTTAGTGAATTTGTTTTATAAACTGTTATAACAGATTATTAAATTATTTTGAAAAGTGAAAAATAATTTTTTGAAGGATTGGTGTGATTATGTGTTGGGTTTGGTTTTTTTAAGGAAGATGGCTATGTTGTGTGTGTGTATTTTAAAGTTGTGTTTCTTAAAAAAGGGTCTAGTGAGTAATTTGTAAGGTGCGAGTTGAGTTCGGAAAATATTTAAAGTGTTTTGGTGTTGAGAAATTGACTCCTTAGGAAATGAGTTATATTCATCGGGTGTCACACACACGTCTTTTTTGTTTTATGCCTTGAGTGTATTTGATGAAATGTGAGGGTGGTGCAAAACCCCTTTTTAAATGGTTTTGTGATGTTTATGGCTTAGACATGAGTTTTTCCCTAAAATGGAAATCGGTTGTCTTTTTCTTGTCTAAAAATTTTCTTACTAATTTTAAGTGTTATGTAAATTGCTTATCTAGATTTATTAAATTGTATTTAGAGTGATGGAGTTGTATTTGATAGGATTACATGTGCATTAATTTTTTTTAAACGGACTCTTATATGTTAGACTGGGCATTTTTCATTTGCAAACCCCTGTTCTTCTATTTAGAAATTTTCTATAAATTGTTTAAATAATTTATAAATTCATTCAATTGATGCAAATTATGGTGTAAAATGGTTTTGGTGTGTGTGTTTTAAAAAAAAAAAAGTTATTTGGGTATAACAGTGGTGGATTTTGTGTGAAATTTCTTGTTTGGTTTGTGATATGTGAAATTTATATATTATGTAAATTTGGAACTCGATTGAGAAAAAGGGTAAACCCTGGGTTCCTAGGTGGGCGGATTAGGACTAGTATAATAGATGATACGTAAGTGGTTTGTCCTGGTCTCTTCTAGCAGGATTGACATTACAAAACTAACTAAACTTTTGTTATGTTTGGAGACCACTTGCTTATGGATATGTTTCCCTACTAGAAAATTTTTCATGAGAACATATATCATTATGGTTCCTATGCCACGTTCATACGGAGGTACAATATCTCTAGCGTCCCACGCATACTAGCTAATATTAGTGGATTCACCCGCAATGCTCTATTATTCATGACGTGGTGCTCTCCGGAAAAATATGGAGGAACACTAGAGTGTGTGTATATTATCTATGTATTTTTAAATCCAATTTAAAGTAGTATTTTTGAAATGGTTTTCCCCCAAACTTTATTTTCCTGTTTACTTTTAACTTAGAAATTTTTTCATTAACAATATTTTAAAAGTATGAATTTGAATAAGCATGTTAAATTATCTATTTGATGTTGTTTCATGGAACCTTTTTATTGGGTGACTCCTACTGGGATTTTGGATCACACACCTACAGACACATTTTGGTGTATATAGACCTTATTGTTTGTGTATTCCAGGTTGCGGCTTCGTGCTTAGTTATGGTTGTTCAGGTTGCTTACGGCCCTTCTCATGCAGGTTGGTGTTGGTGGCCTGGGTATGTGGCCTCTCTTGTTTCATGGAGGTTTTAGTTAGAGTTTTAGTTTTCCTTATTTCTATTTATTTTTGGATGTTGGTTCAAGTTATAAACTTTAAATTAGTAATGCATTAAGTTCTTGTATGGTGGTCTGTTTTAATTTTTAGTTTATTAATCTTTTCAGTTGTGGTGTGTTTACTATTTATGGTAAATCATTCCCATGTGTTATTTTTGATACCTGGGCACTTGTGCCAGCCAGTGGGGATCGAGGATTCCCCTCTAGACATATCACAAACCGGGTCAGGCACTGGGTCAGATGATGACCTGGCCTGGTTCGTGAAAAAATGGTATCAGAGTATGTTTTCTCTCTTGAGTCGTGTCCTTTTGGGATAGAGTTAGGGTAGAACAAAGTTTAGGGTGTTAGAACTGGACGTTCTAGCTATGATCACGATACCTGTACAACACACCTTGTGGTGGGAATCGAGTTACCAGGGTAAGTTGAGGTTTTTCTGAGTCTTTAGTCCTTGTAGTTAATCATGTTTAGGGGGAATTGAAAAGGGCGTAGGGTCAGTGGTCCCAATTACCTCTTAGGGTCTGGAAATCCCTGTGGAGTTGGTGGATGCTGTCCTAGAGAAATATCTATGGTGGTGGTGTGATTGGCTTATGGACGCCAACCATATGTCCCAGTCACCTGCTGACACTAGTCTCCTCCTGAATTGTTTCCTGTCTCTTTGTTTTGGAATCATTGAAATCGAATTTTTAAGTAAACATGATTTGGTTTTGGAAAAATGTTTTTAAACGAGGTGATTTAAAATAAAATGACGTGTAAGGTTTGAAAAGTGTGGGTTTAATATTTTGGTTTTGAAAAATGGAAATTTCTAGTTTTGATCCTCGGTGTTCTCATAGGAAACCACATGCATGGGTGTATATGGAAAAGTAAATGGTCAAAGGTATGAGTAGATAACTTATTGGATATACATGAGGTGGGTGCTGGTGTGGCACATGAACATTCATATGTGAGGCCCATGGGACGCCATTGATGTTTGTGCAATCCACCAGCTTCATTTATTTTCAAAAAATTTGTTAACGGAAAATTGGATGTTTTAATAACCAGCGATTATGTGGTGCGACCTTGTATTTTGGAGAAGTTGGATGTGGGGTAATTTCAAGCCGACAATCCCTTTTGGATGATTTTTGTCTTGAGTTTGAATTCTTATTTTTAAGTTGGTGTGAAAGCATGTGGTTAGTGGTTTCTTTTGAATAGTGATTTGGTAAGCCCTTGTAGTGGTTTCCCCTACACGTTTAGTGTTTGATTTAGGTATGTATTGGCCATTGGACTAGTATTATTGGGTCCATGGTTCTCTTTCTTGACTAGTGTATTCCCCCCAAAAGCGTTAACATGCGATTGAATCACAACCACAAGCAATTCACCATTGGCTGGCCCTCCAGTTGATTAAAGTAAGGACTCTCCCTTTTGAGTGATAGTACTGAGTCTATCCCTTTTTCCTTTTTAGTTAAGCAGATACTCTTGCTTTGGGATGATATATGTGAGGGGAGTTGAGGAGAGTTTTGGTGTCCTTGAGTTGTTGGAGTCATCAGGTATGAAATTTGACACCATTGTGTCTGAAGGTCCCCCATTGGAACAATGAAAGGAATTCCAGTGGGGAAGGGTGAAGGCAGTTCAGAATTATTGGTGATGAACGGTGTCTTGAAAGGATTTTAGTGATTTCATCGGCCTCATGGGTCATGTTTGGTGATGTCTTATAGAGAGAGTCCTCTTTGAAGATAAATAGTGGATTTCATAGAATCCTTCATAAGTCCATGTTTTCATAGGAGTGTGTCTTACTCTTAGGGAGTTATATTTTTTCTGTTCAAAGGGGACTATTTGTTGTGCGTCTTTCCTTCTTATGTTTCTTGGTTAAGGTGAATAGGTGATGCATGTACATCATCTAAAACCCTGTTTTGGTTGATATTCCATGAGGGAGTAGTTGTATGTCATGGTGTGTTGTGTTTTTTAGTGTTGTCTCGGTTGTGTTGTGGTTGCACGAGGCACCAAAAAAGGATGATCTATTTGGAATTATTCAATGCCTGATTGAGAGGCATAAGATGCTTCAAACATCGGGGCTCCAGCCATAGGCCTCAGAGTAAAGCTGGAAAATGGTCAGGAACCCCGAGAGTGTATGGGACCCCGACCTTATTCTTATTGTCAATATTGAAGGTGAAGTCATTTTAAAATATTTCCTATAGCTGTTATATTCCAAATGAACCATTTTGGTGCGTGAGGTTTCTTGTGGCTACGAGGAGGCATGTTCATATTATACGTTAAAGTCTCAGTGGATGTGTCCCATCAGGTTTAAATTCTTTTAGTGTTTCTTAGGAGGTCTGA